>OX383306.1:8452518-9822347 GCA_947523025.1 Dryobota labecula | reverse complement strand
AATTGAACGAAACAAAATTTAAAACTTGTATAAAACGCACACTATGCAGCCAAGCATATTATAAATTGGGGGATTACATCGCTGACAAAAATGCTTGGCTCAATGCTGGTCCTGCTCCATAAGGGCGCATAAACTAATTGATTAGCATTTGAAAATATTATTGGAGCTGCTGAAGATTGTAAACTATTTTTGCATTGTATAAACTCAATGTCCTTGAATTATATAATTGCATAGCACAGGTGTGAGTACTATGTACTATAGAGCTACCATTTACCGGGTAATATGTCTTTTATTGACTTGAATGTGCCCTGGCGGCTGAGAGTATGTCATGCTCACTCAAATGTCTCGCTGGTGGTGGCGTGTGTGTTGGATCATTAAGTTCCCTTCAAAATGGTTGAGCTAAATGGTGCTGATCCATGCGTCATGTTCGTGAACGGGCGCCGTCAGTTGGGACTGGTCATCTCTTAGCTGCCACGGCTTATTTTAATTTTTGTGAATTGTTTCTATTACGGACGCTTCTAACGTGCACGTCTTTCTACATTGTTCTCACATGTATAACTTCAACATGAATGATGTAACCCATATTTTGTAACAATATTTTAAAAGAGTGTCCATGGAGTTTCTTGTCCGTTCTTCTCCATAGGAACCTACTACGCTTTGGAATGGGCAACTAGCTTCATCTTTCTGACTGACCGACCCCTTGCTTGACAATTCAAAAGTACCTGTAATTGGTTTATTTGAAATAAATGCTTTGAGTTTGAGTTTGAGTTTGATTGCGCGCAGAATAGATGGCCGTTGGGGCCGAAAGGTTCTCGGAGTGGCGACCGCGTACCGGAAGACGTAGCGTTGGAAGGCCTCCCACAAGGTGGACCGATGACCTTATGAAAGCCGCAGGAATCCGCTGGATGCGGGAAGCACAAAACCGGTCGAGGTGGCGGTGCTTGGGGGAGGCCTATGTCCAGCAGTGGACGTCTTTCGGCTGAAATGATGATGATGATGATGAATCAGAGCCAATTCAAAATTCAAAAGTCATTTATTCAAATTCGGCTGAGAATCAGCACTTTTCGAACGACAAAATTACATAAGACAGTCCCCCGAAACGCCCACCCTTCACCACTTCCTAGTGCTTTAACTGGGAAGAAGAAGTGGCGAACAAACTCCCCAGCAGCACAGCTGTCTGTTCAGATGAGTCAATACTTTATCAACAGTGATACTACATTTGACCCAGTTTATTTCACACATAGATAAAAGTAAAACGATATTATAGTATCATCCAACGCCCTAATTAATACAATTAATGTTAACTCATTATGCACATACAGATAATCTACATTTTATCTTTATCAGAACACAGCTGTTACATTCCTATCTACCCCGTTCCGAATACAAAACAGTTGAATCACCCAGTTTATCTTGGCATACGGCAAAATGAGCAACAAAAATTTGAAATGTACTGAATTTGACAGCTTATTGACATTCGTCTTAGCAAGCAGCGCCACCCTGATGTGTCAAGATTTATTGGTCAAGTATGTTTAACAGATGTTGTATTTCAGGAACGCGCGTTGCGATCATTCCAACTTACACCTTATTGCAATGAAATAAGAGTCACATGACGCGCCCTCGTGAGATAAATTTTCTATAACACCCAAACATTTTGTTTATCTAAAAGGATGAATGAGTGCGATTGTGTCAAATAACGACATCATTAAGGGCCACATGTGGTGTCGAAGGGAAAAAATGCATGAATAGGAGATATCCTTTGAAGTTTTTAGGAGGTGGAAGTTTTTAGAGTAATTTTATGGTGATTTTAGATGACCTCGTTGGTCTTGTGGTCGCAAACGCTACTGCTGAGCATGAGGTCCTGGATACCCAGGTCGGGCAGTCTCATTGGGTTTTTCAATCTGAAATTTCTCAGTACCAGCCTGGAGTCTGGATTTGTGCACGGTTGATGGAAATAGGCTCGCCCCTTTACATGGGATTTAAACATAACTGGCAAAATATGGGTTTACTAATACTATATGCTGTACCGACACGTCTACCTTACTTTTCGGGGATTACAGGCGTGATGGTATATTATGTTGTTCAGTTAAAAACACTATGGTAGCAGTTGGATGAAAATAGCTGAGGATCGAGCTATATGGCGTGGATGATGATGCCAATACTATTAGTTTCATATTTGCAGTGAAAGAAAGTGGTTGGCAAATCCATACTAATATTATAAATGTGAAAGTAACTGTCTGTCTGTTACGTTTTCCCGCCTAAACCGCTGAAACGATCGTCATGAAATATGGCATAGATATAGCCTGTGATATGGAGAAGGACATAGGCTACTTTTTTACGCGATAACCGACAGCCACGCGGGCGGAGCCGCGGGCAAAAACTAGTCTCTTATAAAAACAACAAAAAAAAGACAATCTTTTAAATATACTACATATTTGGACTTTTAAGTACCTCTATAGTCTGTACCGTAAAAGCAGAAATATATAAAACATGCAAAATCCCCAGAACATATTACACAAGTATTTTTATTAGGCACTTAAAAAAGCATATTCGAAAGCTTCGCGGTCAACACATTCAGGGCTGTCTCGAGAAAAAAACAAGGAAACAAAAGAAGACCAGAAAAATCGTCAAAACGTCTTTTGAAATACTAATAATAGGATTTGTGTAAACCGAAACAATAGTGAACACTCCAGTGCATAATATTACGACGACCATTATGCGCACTGAAAGGCGAACGAGTGGTGAAAGAATGCTCGTGCGCTGATTTTATGCGCTGGCCCTTAGGTTCAGGGTTGCCAAGCTATGGTAGACAGATATAAGTTTGTCTTTATAAAGGGTCAACCAAGGTTAGTCGTAAAATATATAAAATATTGGATGATACCTAATCAATCACGAAGCTCTATTTACTTAGGTACTTTTAAAATTATCTTCGAAGTAATTTCAGTTCGAATAAAGTCCACCAATACAAACCTGTGAATGATTGAGAAAATGAAGTGGTCTTAAGTCGATATCAGACGCGTTTACACTAGACCCGGCCAAACGATCTAGGATCTAATTACATTTTTCGATTATTCGGTACGCGAGTGAAAGATTCCAACAATCGTTGGAGCAGTTCACTAATGAATTTTTTTTTTTTTTTCATTCACTTCGAGTGAAAGATGCGGAATGAAAGAATGCAAACAGAAGCGCCTGAAATCGGCTATAAAAACCACAAGTACTCTTTTACTTTTGTAATTGTATTTGTTTATATCTCTTCCCTTTTCTCCTTGTCTTCAAGACAGCCCTATAACCACAAATTCGGCACGAACCCAGAAACCCTTTTGTCGTAGCCCACCCATATGGCCGTAGTCGTGAAATAACTAAAGCTTTAAATATAGCCATAAAAGATCAAAATAAGTCGTAAACTCGCCGGAGCTTCGGAACGGGACAAAGGGTAGCTCGGTTTAGATATGGTGGGGTTTATTTATAGATATGTCTGGCCGTTGGAACTGTGTTTTGATAAAGCTTATGGTAGTTCCATTGCAACTGTTATTTTACAGAATTTTCATATCACAAAGCGACGCGCGATTAACTTGTGGTAACCAAGTGTAACAACATACTGTGAATGTGTGAGTAAAGACGAGCAGTGTCAGCACATAACACACGCACAAAACACACACTTCCGACTTTGCCATTGTCTCGGACGGTACCGAGAGCTCCTGCGCAAAAAAAAAGTGTAGAAACATTCACAGCGTGTTCGTACACTTAGTAACCACAAGTCAAGCGCGCGTTGCTTCGTGAGAGTAAAAATACAATAGTGGAAGTAGCTTTTCGTAAGTCTGGGGACACAGATCTAGACGAAACGATGTTCTCATTAAAAATGTAAAGTAAAATCAAATATTTATTTCCGGGAAAAGGATCTTATAGTGCATTTGGATATAATAATATGTAGAGCAGACGAGATAAGAGACAATAAAAAATATATATATATATATAATCAAATTCATTTATTGGCCACCCATGTCATTATTTGTAATAGGAGCGATGTAAATTTTAAGAAATTATCATGTAAATATTCGGCCAAATTAGCATAAGGACATCAGCTTATAACAAACTTTTAATTAAAAAAATATATATATATTTAGTAGGTTATAAAAAGAGCACACGGACTCCCGGACAATTAAATATTAAAAGCTTTCAAAAAGACATCAAGTAATCATTTTCAAAGTTTCTTAAACACTACATTTTTATTGCCGCTGATAATAAAACAGTTTTTTTTTTTTTTTAACTTACAAAGATTAAGAAAGAAAGAAAAATAGGTTTATTTGTCACAGAAACACGTGTATACAAAAAGATAATTAACTTGAGTAGGTAGGTATACATAAAAAAAAAAAAAAAATACATTCTAATCACGAATACAAAACCAAAATAGTCGGCAGCTGCACGTCATGACTGTGACAAGAAGGCTTCCACTCAGCATGATGCTGTGCTATGAGGGACCCACAGCACAGCGCTGATTTTCAGTGGTTACCCGAAAAAGACGTACGGAAACCAAGTCAGGTTTAAAGAATTGAACATAAATAGGCAACTAAATAAAGTAAAACAAACAGAACTCAGAATATAATCGAACTATACAACCAGATATATGAATAAATATAATTAGATAACATTAAAAAAAAACCGCAAACTGCCTCATTGTTCATGAGGTCGTGATTCGATTCCCAGGTCGGGCAGTATTATTGGGTTTTTCTATCTGGAATTTCTCATTAGCTGCCCGGAGTATTTGATTTCTGCCCGGTTGATGGCAATAGGCTCATTCCCTATTACATGGGACTTAACAAAATATAACTAGCACACATACTTAAGGGGGCACTAGTGTAAACTAATAAAATTTGCGTCTGCTTAACCATACATTTTTGAAGTTAAAAGTGTTTTAACTTTGAGCAACGTTTATTAATAAGAGGGAATATGTCCCGTTCACCACACATTGGTAACAACACCTTGGGACATTCACAACGCCTTTACCCTAGTAGCATTTTCCGTTGGCATTTAGTTGGGCCACCTTCAGATGTATGTGGCCCAACCAAACGCCAACAAAAATGCTACTAGGATATGTTGTAGCAGTAAGGGCGATTTTTCGTAGTGTGTCTTTAACCAAGTGTTACTTCGGTTGACTGTAATATAGTTTGACCGATACCGCTATACCGCGCCTTAGGGATGCGCGGTGAGGCGGGGGGGCAGAACGACATGAGTGTTGACGGCCAAAGCGGCCTGCACTGCCCCCCCGTCTCGCCGAGCACTTACATACCTAAGGCGCGGTACAGCGGTAAACTATAACATAACAAAACTTTCTTCTCAAATTAATGCTTGTCGTTAAATGGTAGTAGGTAAAAGTGAAAAATAAAAGGCACAGCTTTGAAGAGAATAATCATGTTGATATGACATTTAAATGGACTTATCAGATACACTTAACTGATAAGTGTAATTATAGAAATTATGTCATTGCCTAATCGATCTACTAGCTGACAACCAGGTCGACGGAGGACTTGATGAAGGGCATGTTGGGCAAACTGGAAAGGTGAAAGCTGAGGACGAAAAACGTAGTAGCGAAGGATGGAAGTTTTAAAACCATAAATAATAGGATAATAGGTATTGCCATGTTTAGAGAGGGAAGGCCAAAAGGAAAGTGGCCGTCGAGTGGCTATTCTTATGACAACGGAGTTTTCTCGACAAAATGATAAGACACTACTTATAGCATATAAGCATGCATGTATTATTTTGTAAGATTATTTCGTATATTTTATTTGTTGGTCTAAGTGGCCTGAAAATAAAGCATATCTTATAATTATTTAAAAGTTTTTTTGACATATCTCGGGAACCTGGGGTCCCGGACGTTTAGAAGATTTACGAGGGGTCAACTCGCAGAGGCCCGTTAGATAGTTAGATAGATAGATAGATAAAACATTTATTCAGTGCACACAAAAGACAGCACAACACAAGAGCACAAACGATTAAAAATTTCATGAATATTATAAAACAGGGTAAATATAAAATAGGAATAACATACAGAAATAGTGTGATATTATAACCAAATTCAATTAAAATTATAACAAATATACAAGGTGCGGTGTGCATCTCAAGCGTACGTTAGACGCTTTTAAGGAAATATTATTATTATTTTCAGGTCTTTGTATCTTTTCACTTAAGAGGGTTTAAGGAACCTCTAATAATAATCCTTCTAATATTATAAATGTGAATGTTTGTATGTTTGTTTCTCAATCACGCAAAAACGGCAGAACGGATTTGCATGAAATTTTGCACACAAGATAGTTTGTAGCCTGGATGGTATACGTTCCTGTATGGAATAATTTCCGACGTCAATGCGGGCGAAGCCGCGGAAAAATCTATATATATGCATAAAACATTAAACGATATTAAAAACTCAAATATTAGATCCTAATGACAGTAGAAGAACCTACGGCTAGACATGCAAATAAGAATAGATGAGCGCAAGATAACAAAATCATTCCTATTAGTATTCTATGCGGGCGCCGCGTCAAATTGACGATACATGGCGCGACTCTAATCCTTGATTAGGTATGAATAGGGCAAACCGTAGAGCTGTATTAAAATAATATATGCAGATAAAAAAGGTGCAACTATTTATTGTACTTTAATGAACCAGAAAACTACCCAAATGATGGTAGAAAATAATTTTGGAGAGTTTGTTGGGCTACTTCTTCCCAGCTACAGGACTAGGAAGTGGTGAAATGCGCGCCTTTTGAGGGATTTTTATGTAAATTTGACGTTCGAAAAGTGCTGATTCTCAGCCGAGTTTGAATAAATGACTTTTGATTTTGAAATGATAGTATAACATCTAAGATCTGCAATGTACGAGTCTCAGACGATAAAATTATTTGTAAAATTACCTACATTCTTAGTCAGATCTTCCACAGTTTCTGGTTTTAACTCATTTGTTGCGGAATTAGCTTTGAAGCTGTGTCACTGATATGTAAGCATAATATTCAACAAATTCTGTGTATCTCCTTAAAAATATTTAGCCAGAACAGCTACTCTATTCCTTGTTCAGAGTAAAGGTCGCAGTCAATAATACTACGTAAATCTGTTGCCCATTGACGGTGCGGCATCAGTTTTATATCGTATTCAAATAGATTACGGTATCGATTGTAAACATTTGACATCATAACTTATTTACATACCTATTTATTTTTGGGTACGTTTGATGTCGGTTTTTATGATTTAGTTAAAATTTACGACCGCAAGTCAATCATTGCAATTTAAATCTTCTGTCAATGTCATAAAAGTCACATTAGGAGTGTTTGTGATTTGTAACACCCCCGTATCACTGAACTAAAGTAGTTGTGTGTGTATTAATTAATATAATGTTGCGGGCCACAATTAATGCCTGGTACCACTAGCGCCATCAAGTAGCAGAACTAGTAAAGTCGCGCTTCTAGAAAGTTCGATGCTAGAACTTTCTAGAACTATCGACATCTGGTCAGTCGGGGCCGGTATGTACTCGAACATTTAAGATGTTCATACAGTAGAAGGTTCTGGAACTATCTAAGGACTACATAAGGCCGGTATGTACTCGAACATTCTAGATGTTTCTACAGTAGAAGGTTCTGGAACTATCTAAGGACTATATAAGGCCGGTATGGACCGCGACCCGGGACAGTTGAAACAAGCGATCAAGCGACAAGTAAACTTCAAACGTTACAAGCAATCTTCAAGTGCAACTTTAGAGTGATCAGTAGTGCAGTTGTGTTTTATAATGAGTGTGTTTGAGTTGTTATCAAGTTGTTTAATTGAAGTGTCATTTTTGGTTATTAAATCGGCAGTTTTTAATTCAAACAATTTAGAATGTAGATGAATAACAATATGCCATCTTGATCTAACAATAAGTATGTTTAAGTATTATTGTCTAGAGACTCACTGACCCCACAGTCAAACCATTGCAATGGTTTTGTGGGGCTAAGTTTAAAGTTAGGTACTTACCATGTTATATTAAAATAATATAAATAATAATAAGTATGGTAAAATTGTTAATGTGTGAATGATGTTGCTGTGTATGATTTAATATCATCTTGGTCACAGGGCTTTAGCCTATTATACACACAGGCCTCCTCTCGGAGAGGAGTGGGCCGTAATCCACTACGCAGGCCCAGTGCGGGTTGGTAGATGTCACATGTGTTCGAATTTTTGGTTCTAGGACATGCCAGTTTTCTCAAGATATTTTCCTTCACCGCTTTGAGAGCAGTAGTGATGAAACAGATTACGCAAAGTAAAGCGCTAGTCCATTGGGTCACCACTGCTTTATCTCACCACAGGACTTTAAAACCCTATAAATTGATTTATTGTGTACTGTACAACGTATTGAATGATTATATTTTCATACCGCCAAAGCCATAGAAAAAAAAAAAAACGGGGCAGTCTTTGGGGACTGCTGATAGAAGTGAAAACTAAGTAACTTGTGAATTGTATCTTCGTGATAATAGATTATTGATTTCGAGCGTTCCGTGATGATTACGCGAGTTCCATGATTTTTGTTCACCCAAAAAGTACACATATACACAGTATACATATAGCTCATGGAAAGCGTTCGGTGACGATGACGCGAGTTCCATGATTTTTGTTCACCCAAAAAGTGCTCAACGCGCCTAAAGAAGTTTTCACTTCAAAAAACATATCACCGAAACCGTGCTATGTAAAATTGCGCAGGCGTTGATGTTACTGTTAAACAGTAACCGTTCACTAGATATATACGTCTTTTATATTCGTGAATTACTCGTTTGTAAATTTAGTGTAATGTTTACAAAAACGCATTCATAATGCAACTTCGCCGTATACGTCTACGAATTCACCACAAACCGAACCGAAATTTTACGCATTATTGTACCCCAAAACCGTTGTTAATTATAACACAAACGAGCACTCGCTTACCATTGTACCAATCATAAGAAACTGAGGGTGGGTTAGTTACTAAAACTATACCCGAAGTCTCTAATTCAGATAATTTATGTAAACAAAGTAATGTCAAGAAATGTCACTGTCAAAATGACAGGACAGTGGTGCAAAACATTTTATCATTAAATGATTTTGTAAATAATTATCGATAAAATTACAAGTGAAAAAGTGAATTAATTATAAGAACTATGCAAACAAAATACCGTTGCCAAACAATGTTTTTTGAAGTGTGTCGGAGGCACGGTATATGATAGTCATAATCAGCCCTTTTAAGCCCAGTGCTAGACGTAGGCGTCCCAAAATCGATTTCCAATCGAAATAGTTTACAGCCGTTTTCATCCAAAATGTGGCTAGATATGCTACTTAAATATGAATCTATTTGAGTTGTAATATTAGTGTTGTTGAAGATGTTAAAAATTTGAAAATGTTTGGATCTCCTGCAATGTTACCAGTATCATAAAATATTTTATACCAGAAAATCTCCTTTTATTAATAACTTTGTTTAAAACCGAAAATTTATAAAAATTATGACGGTATGATTACTTTTTAATTATTATTTCTTAAAAGCAGTACTTAAAAGAAAATAGAACCTCTTTTTTCGCAATTTTATGTGAATTACCATTACGAAGATATTTTTTTGTTATGTTATCCCCTTTGTTTACATAAATTATCTGAATTTGAGACTTCAAGTATACGTTAGTGATGCCTAGAATTATCTATAATTTAGATAAAAAAGTATTTATGTAATATAGATCGTTCTTGGGGGAAATACAACACAAAATGGGACTTAAAAGCCGGCTCACCAGGCGGCATGGCATGGCAATGGATTTTCATAAGCGAGAACGATTTTTGAATCTTATTTTCATACTCTTAGCACTCATATTTCGTTGATATCGTCGCAAGGGGACTTGATCATATCGCGGGATGCTGCGGTATGTGGCGTCGGCATGCAAATGTCTGTCAAATGCTTTGCCGTGCTATGCCACCAAGTGAGCGTCAATTTAGGATCAGGATCTCATTGGGATCAATTTAAATGGGGAATTTGGCAATACACGGACTGCTTCGGCTGAATTATACTGGATGAGGTTTTGTTTTAGAGCAAAAAACTCGAGTCTCGACCTCCTCATACAAATTAATAAGTTTAAATATACATAACTGATAGAACGTGGGTGTACTGTAGGTACACATCTGCCTAACCCTTCGGGAAAAACAAGCGTGATGTTATATTATGTGTATGTTTGTGAATTGATTTTTTTAGCTACAGTTATTTCGTAGTTTTGTTTACTGCTCAAAGAGAGTCACTTAAAAAGTGATTTTTCTGTCTTGAACAAAGCTCTTTTAACTTGGGGTTCAGCAAAACCTACGCAATTTATTATGTTCTTAATTTATTCAGAGGGCATACGATCTAGAGGAATGTGGCCATTCTTAGATCGGATTTAGTTACTTCGTGTCTCAATAAGAAACTTTATAAAAAAGTATTAAAAAATTCTAGACACACAGAGGGAGCTGATTGAGTCGTTTTCCATAATTCCTTCTCAGTCACGAGATAATGTTTTTTTTTTTTTTTTAAGGAGTGTACCTGTGTGGGCCCTCTTCACTTCAAAATGCAACTACCTAGGCAGTCCGTGCATAGCCGGTTTTAATATTGATTAATTCAAGGAATAAAATAAACAAAACTCTAGCTTACCTTCACTCAATTCAAAATACCATAAATTCAAGTGAATTATTTTAAAATTTCATAATCACACCGTCAAATTCACAAATTAAACCAAATACCTAAATAAAAAACACAAACACGTCCAAATATAGTTCAAATCAAATGAATCACCTAAAATATAAACAGTATTATGTACAGTCAAGTCTTACATGCTATGTACTTACCAATTCAGCTACTATCTGCCTGCCAAGTCTCTGACACTCGTTTACTGACGGTTTCGTGAAAGTGTTTGAGTCGATTTGCTTGCTAGTCTGTGAACAATAGTTAAAAATCACGTTACTTTTCTGCTAAACATCTACTACGAGATATTTTTTTTAAAGGAGACAGCCCTCTTCTGTCTCCTTTAAAAAAATATCTCGTGATTGAGAACGAATCATGAAAAACGGCTCAATAAAGTGTCTCATCATCATGAGAATGACGAATGACATTAATAAGTGACAGTTTGTCACATACTTAATATAAAGGTTAACTTAGTTTGTGTTTGAAATAAGTACTTAATTATTAATGCGGTAGACCCTTAAAGGCTACCGTATATTGTTATAAGAAGGAGTATTCTTTTTTAAATATATGTTATTTCAAACAGTTTATTGTTTTCTTGTATTTCGATACGTAACCACCTTGCATGAAGGCTTTGTTCTATTACCTCTAGAGGGATAAAATCTTTTATGTAACAGTGGCGAATGACGTCCACGGCTGGACATAAGCCTTCCAATTGGGGTTTGCCATAATCGCCACGCTTGGCAGGCGGGTTGGCGATCGCAGTATGGTGTTAAAAATGCATATAGAACGCTGCTGCCCATTTTCTAGCAAGTCCCTTAGTCGCCTTTTACGACACCTATGGGAGGAAATAGAATGGTGCTATTCTTTACGTCCGGCACCACACGGTACACACGGTAAGTGTGTCTAGAATTTTATAATACCTTTTTTATCGTTTCATATTGAGACACGAAGCAACAAAATTCGATCTAAAGAGAAGCGGCCAAATTCCTCTAGATCGTATTTTGTTGCTTCGTGTCTCAATATGAAACTTTTAAGATCACTCGTGTGTCTCTCTGTTGGTCCATCTGTCACAGCTGATTTGCTCCGAATCTACTAGGCCGATTAAATTGAAATTTGGTACACAAATGAACTTCTGTGAGCCAAACGTCTAACGTAAATAAATAGATTTTGAAGGAGGTCACTTTTAGGGAGAACATTAGAAAAATAAAAAAATTAAAAAGTTCTGTGAACGGTACCGTGTGACATATCAAACGAAAGGGCTTATTGTAAGGACTTCAAATACACACTGTGGCATTTTAATCGTCTTAAAAAGACAGCCCACTTCATGTATCCAATGACTACTAATCATTTAAGTAAAAAAAAGTTTTTATTTTTTTTTAAACATTTTAATTTCTTATATTTTTTTTATTTTATTATGACGCATGACATGGTTTAAAACACCCTGTTACGAGTGCAATTCGAATCTTGTGTTACAAGGGCGCCGCGGAATGGAGCGGCGACATCTTTATCAGAGTTCATTCACCCTAACGCAAAAATGTGTTTCTTACTATTGCACTTAATCTAAATCCATTCTGCGGCGCCCTTGTATCACAAGGCTCGGACTGCACTCGTAACAGGGTGTTTTAAACTATGTCATGGGTCATAATTAATTTTTTTTTTACATGAATGATTATTAGTCATTGGATATATGAAGTGAGCTGTCTTTGTAAAACGACTAAAATGCCACGGTGTATATATATATTTTTTTTTATCATTTTTAAGAAATAAGTAAGAAAATAGATGAAAATTGACCATCCCCTTATCTCCGAAACTACTGAGCTTAAAATATTTAAAAAAAAAAGCTATAAGTCTATGGTCTTAAAATAACATGGTAAATCTCTCAATATTGTGCATTCAAATTTACATTTCTAGTTGGAATGTATGGGAGAACTTGTTTCTCAACTAAAATGTTAATTCTTGGGATAAATTGATCCCAACTACGGAACCCTTCATCGTGTGTGGTCCGACACGCACTTGGCCGGTTTTTTGGGGTAAGAAGGTGAAATAACGCAACAAACTCTCAAAAAATACGTTTCGGAACGTCATTCGACTTGCGAATACCACCTACATAATGTATTACCGCCTCTGTGGTCTAGTGGTAAAATCACCTGTCTCACTCAGATCCAGACGATCCCAAAAAACCACACACGATTCCCAGCGGGGGCAACAAATTCTGCTCGGTTTGGTTAGTGGTAGGGCTTGTTCTAAGTCCGCCTGGCAAACTACCACCAACTCATCTAAGTCTGTCGCCAAAACAACAATGTTAACAGCATTTGTTGTGTTTCGGCAGTTAGAGGTAAGATAGCCAGTTCCTCTGTGGATGAGGATTCCGGGTGAAGCTCGCTTCCATCTTTGGCCTTATCATCACTTACCATTAGGTGAGATGAAGGCCAAGAGCTTCCCCATTGTAAGTTAAAAAAATAGCAACAAACCTGTTTAGCTTTGCTAGTATTATCTAATACTTTGTTGATGTCCTTGATGGAATGTATTGATACATCTAGTGTGGATGCGTCTAGTTTCTCTTGCTTGTTTTTGAGCTCTGCTGTTTTCTGTTTGTTGTCCTGTTTGATGTTTTTGGGCTGTGTTGTTGTCTGTCCATTGTCCTGTTTGATGTTTTTGGCCTGTGTTGTTGTCTGTCTGTTTTCCTGCTTGAAGTTTCCGGGCTTTGATGTCGTCTGCTTGTTGTTTTTAGGCTCCGATTTAGCCGTCGTCTTCTTTGTGTTTTCAGGTTGCTGGAATTAATGGAAGATAGTTGATTGAGACATCAAATTGTTATTGTTTTAAATTAATTCAAATGGAAAGATGAAATAACATATTATAAAGTAGTAGGGATTTGCTGAAAGTAGCCTAAATTACTCATTATAACATCAGTTATTTGGCACTGCAAGTCCCGTCAAAATCGGTCCAGCCATTTCGGAGATTAGCCGTCCCTCGAATAGACAGACAGATTTTTTGTTATATGTACCGTTTATAGTTTCATATGCATTTAGTAAAAAGTTAGAACAGGCTTCTTCTGGGTAAGCTCACTCTATTGTAGACTTTGTCTCTGTCACCCAGACCTAGACTAGAGTCAAGAGCAAACCCATAAAAAAAAAAGTTGTTATTTTGACATTACAAACAGACACTTCAATTTTATTTGTATAGATCCGATATCAAACCGAAGATGCATGTATCTTTGGTCCACCAAGTATGCAAAAAAATCAATCTTACACAATTTGTCTAAGGTCTAAATCAGATTACCCTAACAATTAAAACAGTGGTGCCGATTCCCTTGTTCACAAACTAAACTAAATTTAAGTTCAGTGCATCTTTTTCTTTATATTTCATTAAGAAAAGGACAGAAGATAAATGTTAGTTTAGTACTGTCAAATTAATCAGCGCTTGACGTAAATTGACGTAATTTTAGTCGGCAAGTTTTTAATCACGTCTAAACTTGTATAGAGTAGTGACAGGCGCTGATTAATTTGACAAGACTAAACTAAAATTTATCTTCTGTCCTTTCCTTAATGAAATAGAAAGTAAAAGATGAACTGAACTTAAATTTAGTTTACTTTGTGAACATGGGAATCGGCACTATTATCTCATAACCACAACTCATCATCTGCCTAACGTTTTCCTAACTATGCATCTGCATCTGACTATGCATAACAGTATTTCACATGAAGCAACTGCCTATCTGACCTCCACAATCCAGTAACTTGGTAATACGATACCACTCGGTAAGACTGGACTTACGGGCTTTTGACGACCCTTAACGACTGTCAAATATCCACGAATGAAAGCCAGGAAAACGGTTTAACGTGCTTTCCGAGGCACGGAGGGTCTTGGTATATAAAGATGGTCACCCATCCACAGACCAACCGCGGCAAGTGTAGCTTAACCTAATCAATCGACCCATGCGGCTATTATTACTTAGCACAGTACTCACATAAGTATGATGCGTCAAATCATCCTCCCAGTTATTAATCTGGTCTGCTAAAGCTGCTAGTCGACCGAACTTCTTCTTGCCGTCTTGTTGGGGGCGCTGTTTAGGCTGCTTCGGTTCCAGTTCTGATGGTGGCGTTGCTGAAGAGAACTCCAGCTCCGTGCGATGAATAGGTGAGGAGAGGGTTGGTTTATCTGGAAAAAAACGGGTTTAATTGTTTTATTTATTGAAGTGAGAACTTCTTTAGGCGCGATGAGCATTTTTTGTGTGAACAAAAATCATGGAACTCGCGTCATCGTCACCGAACGCTTTCCATGAGCTATAGCTCAACGTACGCTCAATATTAAAAAGAAAAAAGGTCCCACGGCTAGAATGTTAATTGTTATTAATTATTTTAATTGTGTATGTTTTTAAAATACGTAGTGTCAATAAATGTATGTGATGATAACCTAATCACCACACTGTATAAAAAAGAGAAAACCATTTTATACTACTAGTGAATGATTAAACAATTACCATAGAAGAAGAAAGTATGGTTCAATAATGTTGACACATAGAACTATCCATTGATACACTCAAATATTAACTAACTGTCAGACCCGAAGCTTGAATGAACAATTTTCTATATCCTAACTTAAAACAATATCTATTTATTATCAAATCCTTATCCTTATCACATCCTGTAGTGTATTAGGGAGTAATTTAATAAGTTATCAAAGCAGGATATTGTTTTTGAGTGACTCAAACTATAATTCAAGTGAAATGAGTAACACCGAAATATTATTATTGGTTTAAAAGATGTAGTGACAGAAATTGAAAAAGAGTATGCTTAGATGGTTTGGTCATGTTGAGAGGATGAATGAAAGGCGACTTACAAATGGTATTTACAAGGCAGATGTGAGTGGAAACGCAAAGAAGGGAAGGGACGCCCTAGGAGAACATATAGTGACCTAATTGGTGATGCTCTTCAGAAGGGGCAGGTGCGTAGCACTCGCAACCGGCGTACGTGTATGACCAGATGTATGAATGTAAACGAAGCAAAAGGAGTTTGTAAGGAGCGTAGCAGGTGGCGCTCTACAGTTTCTGCCTACCTCCATGGGAAGGCGTGAGTTTACGTATGTATTATTATTGGCATTTTACACAAAAATGGCAGAAGTATTATGACTGCCTTATGACTTGTTGGTGTATTGTGGTCAGGGTTCACCGATATATATCAGCGGATTGTATATCATGATATATATCACGATATATATCAATTGATTTTTTCCTGTCTTCTGAACAAAAAATTTTGGAGATTAATGTTTACCCTGGCAACACATAGCGAAAAAATACAAATCAGAATAATTTACTTTTTTATGATTACAAATTATTTTTAAAATTAGTTGATTTAATCCACAAACAAATGAAGATTATTATAATAATAGGTACTTGTTTTTTTAAGTGTTCATTAAAAGTTTATTTATCAAATAAACACTAATTATTTTGTTACTTTTTTAAAATAAAATATGTGGTAATTTGACACTTATATTATTTTACAAATTCCTTTCACATTTTTAATTGTTTAATCTTCTTACAGAATGAAATCGCTTCTTTTTCTTGGCCTGGATACATATCTGATTTTTGATATTTATTATAAAAACTGTTTTTTTTTTAACCCTGATTGTGGTTGGAAGCGCTTAAGTGTATAGCATAATCAGCCTACAATGAATGTACCCACTGCTGGGGCACAGGCCTCCTCGCTTCAAGAGGGAGTGGGCTTGTTATCTACCACGAGGTCCCAGTTTTTCTTGGCTAGGATAATTATATATATATAAAAATCGGATTTTTTATATTTATTATAAAAGTCGGATTTTTTCGAACCCTGATTTTAAACCACCACCTACAACGTCAAGGCCGTTAAAAAGTGTACAATTCAGAATCAGAATCAGAAATTCATTTGCTATGATTGTAGGTACAGGTATAAGGTATTGAAAGGGATCAGTTACAGTCTACCTTATGGCGTGCAAATTATTACAGAATTAAAAAAAAAAACAAAGGAAGATCACCAAAACAAAACAGTAATTATAGTAAAGTCAATCAATAATATTATAGTTAGGTAGGTAGATAAGTCTTACAGGGTCAATTTTGGAATTCATTATAACATAAAATTCATATAATTTAGAAAGTCTTTCACTGAGTAATAACATTTACCTAAAAGTAGTGCATTCACTATTTTATTATTTGATTGATTATATCATTATTTATCTACTTATCAGCCGGTTTCAAGGTTGCTCTTTGTTGTCTCAGACATTCTGTATAAGTCCACGCAACTCGAGTGGTGGGCACAAGTGCACGAGTGGTGGTGGGTAGTTAAATATCAAAATCCAGTATGTCCACTATCCTAACTATATATATATAATATTATAAATGTGAAAGTAAGTTTGTCAGTTTGTTACCTTTTCACACCTAAACCACTGAACCGATCATCATGAAATTTTGCATATATGTTGTCAGGTGTACAGAAACAGACATAGGGTACCTTTTATCTCGAAAAAAAGAACTGTTCCCGAGGAAAAAAACAAATATCGTTCTTATGATAATAGTTGGCGCCACGTGTCTTTCGAATTATGTTTAAATTATATTATTATAGAAATTTTAGTAGTGTAAGTTTTTTTTAAATTAAAATTAACGCGAGCGAAGCCATGGGCAAAAGCTGGTATTATATACCTACAGAATGGATTTTTGAGATGGGGCAGTAAGGGCGATACATTAACCGTTGTAACTACGTGAAAACGGTCTTAGGAGACTGTTGAATGCAAATTGATCCTGTTTCATAAAAGGATCAAAAAATATATATCGGACCAACTTGAGGTTTTAAGTACTAGAAAAGTCAGAAATTGCAAAAAACTTTTTCCAAACATTTCATTTGAAACAAATCATTGATTTTAACCATTATTTTAGAGGTGTTTTTAGTGAGTTACCTTGATTTGGAAAAAACAAACATATTTGCATTGTGAAATTTCAAATTTGACCCCATTCACAGTTCAATTTTGAATAGGGACTTACCGCGTTTGATATTTAACTACATACTTAAAGAGTAAAAATATGAGCCATTAAAAGGATAGAACAGTGGGGAAATAAAGATAAAATAGATTCTTATAGATTCTTATTATAAATACCTGAATAAAGATTGCCAAGTCGGTCCAGTCGAGACTTAACATTATGCCGGAGTCCTGCACGCTTGGTGTCTGACGTATCTTCTATTGCCTTCTCCAGGTTACTGGATGTGTCATCTGTAATCGTAATAATATAGGAATAAGTATGATTTGAATGAGGCAAAATACAACTAATGAGATTGATGCAAGTCTACAAAACTTTTATTTCAAAAATATTTCGAACAGTAAGTTGAAGGAGTGAAAAGGAAAGTACAAAAGGAAAACCTAATATTTTTATATTATGTATTATTTATTTTAAACTTGACTGTTTTCCTGTCCTGGATTTGATCCCAAAAAGTACAAAGAAACTAATAATTTTAACATCAAACCAAAAACTTGGCCCGCTATTAACAAAAACAGAATAAAAAACATCAACATTATTACCTGCCATTTTTTTTTTCAAATTTAAAAAAAGATTGCGACTTGCACACTGGCTACAAGCCACACACAATTTAAAACAACACAAATTTAATAAACCATAAACCACACAATCTTAATTCAAAATTGTTTACAACCATTAAGCTAATGTTTTGTTAAACTTTTGAGAAACATTTACTAATTAGAGGAACCATTATCTCTTTGAGGTGAGTAATAAGTTACAAGCAAGAAGCTTGGTAAAGTTGTGAGGATTTATACATAAAAAAAAATATAAGTGTCATTGGCTTTTTGTTAGTCATCCTGTGTCCTTCCTTACTTAGATAAATACCTTCATAGTAGGACCTTTTTAGGCAAAGGTATGTGCAGAGAAAGGACAGTAATGTGGTTTTTTACTGCATAATGCATCATGTTTTAAGTATTTATCTTATGATATCTAGATGTGTATGCTACTAAGCCTGAGTATGCATTGCAGAGCTTAGTAGTTTTATTCACTTATTTAGTAGGTATTAAATTGTTTCATATCGTTTCCTTACCTGTAATTTCCTTTATAATAACATTGCCACCAGGCCGTGCCTGTGAGTCATATACCACACTAATAGGAGCATCTCTTTCCTCAACCTGAACCTCAATCTGTATGTCATTTCTATGGGAAATGTTTATCTCAACTGACACATCAGAGTTTCTTCTGTTGATACTCCCCCTCTTTGGACTTTTAAACTCCTTTTTAGTTACTACAACGTCATTACGACCCCGTTGTGGAGACGCGACATCAGACTTCAAACTCGACCTCTTAGTAACAGCTTTCGTAGGAGTTTCAGACTTCGTAAAGTCCTTTGACTGTCTCCGAGGCGACGTGATAGATTCCCGAGCCATTTTACTCGGAGACTTCGCAGGTGAACCCTCAGATTTAACTATAGCGATGTTTTCTGATAGTGGCTTCCTTTTCGGAACAGCCTGTCCTGAATTTGCAAGTTTTTGATCGATCTTCTCCTGTCTGGCCCGCGCTCTCTCTAACATGCGCTGGAAATAAGTTTTTGGATGTTAAAACATGTGATTCTTGCTGACCTTCTAAAGATTTCGACCGTTAATACATAAATTATCGCCCAATCGTACCTGGGTGAAGGGATCCATAATTGAAACGTTATAAAAGGTACTCGAATATCACAAATCACACAGTTGACATAGTTTGTGTACACTTTACACGATAATATTGATTTCAAAATAGTTTTTGTAATTCAAACAAGAAAACAATTTCCACAAACATTCACCCGTTCGTTGGAAGTTTGACGTTTGAACCGAAATATTTGAATTTAGTTCGCTTTGTATCCGGTAGGCGCCGCCTAGCGTCATAATTTTTTTTCGTTCGGAAATGGTGAACTTGTTCAAATATTCGAATAAATAATGAATTTTTTAACTTCTTTGATTTCGCAGAACCAAGCACAATAATAAAATTGTTTCTTGTGTACGTACGTACGTAGCCCAAACTTGTTTATTTTGGCCCTACAAAGAAAGAGCTTTGCTTTAGTGCCATTAGGGTTGCCAACAGTATTATAACATACTATTTTTCACTCTAAAAGACTGTTTACTGTTGAACAAAAAATAATTAATGTGAATATACTGTTTTCACTGATAACCAGAGCTACACCTGAATACAAAGTTTAATTTACTACGTATAACATAATGCATGCGCGCGGTGGTGCAGATACCCTTTATTTCAGAATAAAACGGATAATGACTCAAATTTTTGGGACATAGTTTAAAGATAATTGGAAAAGGATTACAAAGCCTTTAAAATTGATACTAAATTGATGAGTTGTGTGAGTAGCACAAATTAATTATGTATCTATTTAATTTGAAAACATTAAAAAAAAATACTTGAAATACTGTTCGATCATTTTTCCTAAATACTGTTTATTTTCCCACTTTGACCTTATTAATACTTTATTTTCTTGTACAAAAAGTTGCCAACCCTAAGCGCCATCCCAGATAACGTCCCAGAAGCTTGCGCCATCTATTAGCGGGCAGAAGAATCAATCATCCATGCAACGAACGTCCTAACCACTGACTCTGCTTCACACCCTTTTCAATGTAATAAAATGTTTACAATTTATGTCTGTTCAATATTTTACACAACAACACTACAACATTCGTTATTTTATGAGAGCTCAATAACGTTTCTCAGTTCTTGAGCCGCATAACAGATGGCGTTGAACGCACTTTTCAAGAAAATACAAAAGGTTTCAAAAGTTGAATCAGTAAAACCCCATGGAAAGAATAAAGGCCAATGGATAAACAGTACACGATGCTACTTACTAAAAGCATTCTATACCCCATTTGAAATAATATTAGGCATTTAAATAAACCTTTTTTACAGTCCGTTCAACCGATTTTTACTTCTATTTCGTAGGCATAAGGATGACAATGTGGTTACAATACCAAATGTTCACCAGAGCCGAAAAACATTTGAGATTTCAGAAAAAAAAATCTGAATAAACCCACACTGCTCAAAATTTCAACAGCGCTGTAAATACCGGAATCAAAAATTTTCAAAATGATTAATTGGTGTACCTAAATGCTAAATGATAAAAAATGCAATTTTTTACGCTATTTACAGCAAAATTAGGTGGTCCCTTGAAAAAATAGGGTTGTTTTAAAACGCTGTACAAAATTTTCTATTAGTCGTAGAGTTAAGGGAGTCGAACCATTCGACGCAGAATTTTTTTATGATTCCGAATCTGCAAAAAAAAATTGACTTAGGTGCGGGTTACTACGTTTCTGCTTTTTTGCGTGGATATCGAAACGTTTACAAAACCAGGTCGACGTGTGTAACGTGTGTTATTATTATAAAACCGGGACTACCGGTTGACGGTTGTAGGTGCAATCTGTGTTTAGAAACCAGTTACAAAGTTAAGATAGGTACCTAGATAGGTAGGTACTCTAGGGATATTTCCACAGTAGGTAGAGCAAGTTGGCTAAATAACTATTATGAATCAAGGTATCTAGAACCGGTCATTAGGTCACTTGTTCTGGTTACTTAATAAGTATGTATTGTGTTAGTGCAATCTCAATTCCCAGCTCATTAATACATTGTGGAAACTTAAAAGAAGGAAACATTCAATAAAACTACATAGGTTGCGCTGGGGGATTCGTGCAGGTGCATGAACCCGCAAATCGGCGCTTATATTTCAACCATATTGAGTGTTATTATTTTCGAGCCGTTTGGGGTTGAAACACTAGGGCCATGGGGTCCGAGTGCCCACTTGAGCACCTAGTAATTTTTCGTAAGGAGTTTATCCATAGTAAAAAAGTAAATGGAAGACTCATTGTCTTACGAAATGTATGGGGTTTTTTTTTTGCGATTTCTGACTTTTCTAGTAGGTCTACTCAAACCTCAGTTGGTCCAATACTTAACTCCTTACTAATAAACGTTGTATAGCGTCTGTATAGTTTCACACCGATTTCTCTCTTTCACTCGTCAGTAATTTGACTTTCGAAAGAAGAAGACAAAGCGCAAAACAAAAAGCAAGGCAAAACGTTTATTAGTAAGGAGGTTAGAGTTTTTTGGTCCATTTAAGAAACAGGATCGATGGGCACAGTGGCGTAACTACAGGGTGGCAAGTCGGGAAAATGCCACGGGCCCCCAGCCGGAAGGGGACCCCGGTCAGTGGAGAATCCATTAAAAAAGATAGTATCTCGTTTTCGATCCTCTTTTAGACACGAAATAGAATCTTAGAATAATAATAGGTACAATTACGGGCCATAATCTCCTTAACAAACATCTTTTTAACATAGGCGTCACAGACAGCCCCTTTTGCAGGGGCTGCCTTGACGCCGAGGAATCAGCCGCCCACGTCATCCTGGAATGCGAGGCCGTGGCTCCGCAACGTGAAGAAATCCTCGGAACAGTGAGGTCGCTCCATGAAGCCTGTGAAGCTCCCAGGAAGCTTCTGTGCTTTTGGGCGGAGCTAGGCTGGCTTTGTTAGCCAGAATCCCCACGCACAACGGACCAAATGAGAGTCTAAGTGCGGAGAAGGGAGCCCCATCATCATCATCAATAGAAACTTACATGTGTGAATTGTTGCCAGTGTAAACAAAACGGTGTAACTTTTAAACTAAATGATCTATCACGATGAAACAAACTCCATAATGATTGGAAGTAATTCGTAACGTCCTCATAAAATAAAAATTGGGGAAAAACTACCCTCAATTGAAAAGAAACTGGTTTTTTTTTTTTAGCAAAAATCTGTATTTTTTACAACAATTGTAAAATTTCTCAATAAGGGGGCATCTTATAGAGAAATTTTGAAATAAAAATTCCATAAAAAATAAAATTTAGATTTATTTTATATTTTTTCCGAAGATAAAATTAAGCATAGATGAGATATTTCGATATGTGCACATTATAAAGACTCTCACTGTATATCCTAGTCGCGCGGTAAACTCTGATTGCGCGATGCAGGATGTGTGACGTCAGGTCTTTGATACGTATTTCGTTGTGATGCCGCCACATTACCATCGCGGGCAGAACCAAGATGAGACTGGCACAGGAGCGCAGGGATTAGCACATAAAAAGAGAGACCTATGCTCAATAGTACTTAGGTGCAGTTGGGCTGTGGATGATGATAATGATGAGGATTTAAAGGTTGCATCAGCGCAGCATTGCAACAAAAATGTATTTTTGGAAATAAATTTAAAAAGTTAGGATCGCTTATTAATATTATGAAAACTCGCACACTTATAAACTTAACCTTGACACGAAATGATTGGCAAATTACATTATCGTAAAATGTCATGTTTGTTACAATCATTCGCCAAATCGCCACACGTCCAACATTCGACAACGCATCCATTCCTCCCCCATACAAAGATGTCCTCCATCAAAATTCAAAGTAGTACAGCATTGGAGTGGTTTATTGGCGTTGGCCGGCCAATGCAAACCAAGACAGGTACCTACGTAATTGAATAAAGAACATGAGTCTTGAGAGGTATCACAGCGAACCACAGTGGTACGGAACTAGTAGCCAGTTTCATATTAGCATTTGTTGCGAGTGCACGCTAAGTGATTTTATTACTACAAGACAGAAATATGGGTGAGTAATTTTTTGTAAGATAAACAATAAGTAGATGAGGGGATCTAGAAAATTATTTGAGTGGTACATTTCTTTGTCTGGTAGAAGACTTGGTCTGCGGTGCTCGCAGGGTACCACGCTCATGTGCATTTTCTTTTTTTCGTACCCCGTTTTTATGGAACTTTATAAAAAAATCAAAATCAATCATAATCAAAATATTTTATTTCACATAAACCTACATGGGCACTTATGAAACGTCAGAAGCTAGGTGCACGGTTCCAATTAGTCGTTTCCTATGGAGAAGAGCCGGCAAGAAACTCCACGGTTACTCTTTAAAAAATAATTGGCTTCACAAATAAAGATTGATTGATTGTATAATGTAATGGCTTCAACAGAAATATATTTTACTAAGTACCATTAAAAATGATATTTCAGAAACACAGACCAGGGGCCTAAGTCTACTAATTTACAAACGTTGCAATGGTCTCGCGATTGTATTTGACAGTGTTTGTATGGCAAATCTGTCAGAAATTCACAATGAAGAGACCATTGCAACGTTTTTACATTATTAGACTTGGCCCCCTTGAACATTGGTATTTTTTTTATGACTGCACAACCTTCTAATTTATGACTGCGCCGAGCGCACAGTGGCGCCCTCGTCGTTATTTCGGTGATTTCTTTTATTTTAGAATGAAAATGCAGAAAATAAGCTCGTCAAGTTGTGCTTCACAAGACTATACGTCATTATTACTAAAAACAGTAGTTTTAAATTGTTATGTTATATTGTAATCATTAAAACGGAAAATAGTGGCCACTAAGCTCCGTTTTAATGTTTACAATAAAATATAACAATTTAAAACTACTGTTTGTAGTAATAATAACGTATAGTCTTGTGAAGCACAACTTGACGAGCTTATTATCTGCATTTTCATTCTAAAAGAAATCACCGAAATAACGATGAGGGCGCCACTGTGCGCTCGGCGCAGTCTTAAAAAAGTGTTTTCTAAATAAGACTTTTTTTTTGTTAAAAGGCATATAATAAAAAAAAAATCCGATCGGAGGTAGGTATGTAACGTCCTAAAATCAATAAAATCCGAGTGAATATAAAAAAATGAGAGTTTTTCTTTTATCGGCTATTGTATTCGCACAATAACCATGTCAGTATGTTTATTGACCGAAGACTCGATAATCATAAAACACAGAATCGTAAAGTTCAGACAGTTCACACAGTATCTCACTTTAATAGGTATTCCTGCTTATTAAAAGGTCGTATAAAACTCATTAAGTACGATATAGAAACTTAAGGCCCAGATATATGCCAGTGACCTTGTGTGGTTAGATTGCGTGTTCTGTACTGAGCTCAGGCAACGCGTCGTACGTCCAGTCAGTAATAGGACTCACCCATCCAGGAGCGCTGTCCCAAATATGATGCATTATTAATATTGTACATAAGGTATTTTAATAAAACACGTATACCAAAAGATCAATAATTAAATTATCTTTAAAAAAGTGAAGGTTTCAGAAAAATACGCTTGATAAATTATGCGTGATTCTCAGTTTTTTATCCGGATGAGACATAACTTTACAAATTAATTTCACTATTTAATATAAACATAATCTAATATATTCATTTAGTAAGTTATTAAGAAATAATTCATATTTTTTTCCGAATCATTAACACTACTCGTTTAGACATGATCTTCAGCATAAATTCATTAAAAGTTGGTTATCGTCGCCTTAAGGACTGATAGATACTTGGACTGACTTGTTGGCATAGCGGTCGCAAGCGCAGTAGTGCTATCCTAGAACTCATGCTTCGATTCCCGAGTCGGGCAAAGTGTTATTAGGTTTTTTCATCTGGCAGTTCTCAGTAGCCGATCGGAGGCTGGATTTATGCCCGGTTGATGGCGATAGGCTCGCCCCCTATTACATGGGACTTAAACATAACTGGCGAAATGAGGGTGTTCCTACTATGGGTACACCTCTGCCTAACCTTTCGGGGAAACAAGGCGTGATGTTATTTTTTATGTACAATTTTGACATTACCTGTGAAACAAGTTTGGTTACCCTTATGCTAGCGACAATAAACTAAGCATGGAGAGTTTACATGAAAATGGCAGCCAAAGTCAAGAGCCAAGTAAACATTGTATCGTAGAGGCAAATGTCTACTTATTTGTATACAATTTACAACATTGTATACAACCGCTCGCGACTTTGGGATCATACCGCCTTAAATATGACCACATTTCTGATACTTACATACTTTAAAGAGCATCAGGCTACAATGACGAAACCACGATAATCCTAACTACCTTGTTTATAAGCTGTGACCCAGCTCCCAGAGGGAAAATTCCTACAACAACGAGAGGCCATTGGCTACCCAATTGAATACAAATAAGTAGACATTTGCCTGTACAATAGAATATTTACTTGGCTCTTGACTTTGGCTGCCATTTTCATGTTGACTCTTCATGTTTAGTTTATTGACGCAAACATAGGTATGATTTCTTAACTAAACTTGTTTCATAGGTTATGGCAAAGTTGTACATAATACATAACATCACGCCTGTATTCCCCGAAAGGTTAGGCAGAGGCACCCACATTTCGCCGAATAGGGGACGAGCCTATTGCAATCAATTGTCAAATGAGGTGTCAAACCGCCTTGATGCGCAAGAGTGTTTATTGCATGGGCCCAATTATTTACAACAAACTAGCTTTTCCCCTGGCTCCGCCCGCGTGGATGTCGGTAATCGCGTAAAAAAGTAGCCTATGTCCTTCTCCATATCCCAGGCTATATAGATCTGCCAAAATTTCATGACGATCGGTTCAGCGGTTCAGTCGTGACGTAACATACAGACAGAGTTACTTTCACATTTATAATATTAGTATAGATTACTAAAAGATTGGAAATAACTGGATAGCATACAGGGTTATTGGTAAAACATCTCACAACCTTGCAGGACTGTATTACTAACATCTTATACAATAGTACATTGTGATACAAGGGTGGGAAGTAGGTTATTGCAAACGAGCTGTCATTAATGCTCGTAAATTTTTGATAGATAAAACGTACTACAGTGCGACTGAGTTCCTATCTGAGAAAAAGATTAGTTGACTTTTCTAGTATTCGTTTTTAATGAGGAACTCTAATTTAAATAAATAATGATTAATTTAATGGTATATAATTTAACAATAATTGATCTAATGATAGATAATAATTTGATGTAAATACTTACATCAAATTATTATCTATCGTTAGATCAATTATTGTAATTATATTATTTATATCAAATTATTATCATAATAGTATTATTATGATAATAATTAATAATAATAATAATAATCTGACGAAAATATTTGCATGCTGAATGGTAAAATTGATGCTATTGATGTATCATCTACCCATATTTGCAAAAATAAAATTATTCTATTCTATTCTATCAACCGGGCACAAATCCATATTCCGAGCTGCTACTGGGAATTTCATATGGAAAACCCAGTCTCAAAGTTGTGCTACTTACCTAAGTATCTCATGAGATCTACCTGTTTAAGTAGGTACCAGGTATCCTGTATCTTTTAACTCTTATTAATAAAAATCGGGCAAGTGCTCGGACCAGGGCCTCAAGTCTGCTATTACAATAGTGTCAGAATGGTCTCGCCATTGTGAGTTTTTGACAGTGTTTGTATGGCAAATCTGTCAAAAACTCACAATGAAGAGACCATTCTGACACTATTGTAATAACAGACTTGAGGCCCAGTTCGGAATCACTGAAACCCGAACTGGTCCGGGAAGCATCGCATGATACATGACTCAGCCCACTATCGACCTTTCGGTCTCCGGAGGGAAGTCCTGTGGCGGCATCTACATCGCCACATAGGAACTACGCATAACAACTGACGTCACGCAAAATCCCGCATCGCGCAAGCAGAGTTTTCCGCGCGACTAGCATACAGTTATTGGTAAAACACTAACAACCTTGCCGGACTGTATTACTTACATACATCATAAACAACACTTTTTGTTCTAAGACTTTTTACAAAACATAATGGAACATGGAGTATTGCAGCCACCTTTGGGATGGCTCAGCTGAGTACCAACTTGCTGCGCTTGACTCGGTGGAACGCAGAGCTAAGAGGCTCATTGGCGACGTAAAACTGGTGGATGCCACAGCTTGGCTCATCGCCGCAAGGTTGCCTGCTTGTCGGTCTTCTACAGATTGTATTTCGGCGAGTGTGCCCATGAACTCCACGACCTCATTCCACCGGGCCCCTTCTACCATCGGACATCTAGACGCATTGCAAGTTACCACCCCTACCTAGTTGATATTCTACCAACTCGCACTAAGCGTTTTGAAGCGTCTTTTATAATGCGCACAGCAAAGGAGTGGAACTCTCTGCCTGCGTCTGTTTCCGAACGAATTCAACCCTAATCTATTCAAAATGAGAGCGAACAGGCTTCTTCTGGGTAAGCTCACTCCATCGTAGACTTTGTCTCTGTCACCCAGACCTAGACTAGAGTCAAAATAAAAAAATAAATAAAAAGGTACATTTAGCAAAAACAAACCTTCAATATTTCGTTGTTCTATACATTTATATCGTTGAATTTAAATATTTTTATTTTTGTATGAAATTGTGTTGAATTAAAATCTGATGAATTATTAAAAGTCATAAACAAAAGTTGGTGTTTATGTAGGTGGTATGTAGCTCTTTGTGAACGGATTAGTCTGGAGAATTATATAGAACTCCAGACCGATTTTCGAGACTAGTGATCGACGCGGGAGATATTAAAGTGCACAACTGTTTGCGTAGACACAGGTTCATCTAGGGCATGCAATATCGGAAGGTTCTCAATTCCAGAACTGAGTTCCAATACTTGAGATTTGATTCTGGAATTCCGGAACTGGTAACTTTTAAAGTTAGTTTCAAATCAAACAAGATTTATAATTATATCAGTCTTTTAATAATTTTTAGTAACAAATTAAACAACATCTTTCTCCCTTATTACTCTAATTAAACATTGGCCGTCAAGCGGCTTGTGGAAAGTTCCACAGACTAGTTTGGTTGCGTTTAGATAAAATAATAATCAAAATATCAAAAAATTATGAATATCGGAATTCCGATATTACTCCTCTCAATTCCGGAATTGAAATATCAGAAAAATTGTTACGGAATTCTGGAATTACAAAATTCCGGAATCCCGGAATGCATGTCCTAGGTGCATCCTCTCTAACCACACTCTCTTAGAATCCCGGGGCATTACTAAGTACGCAACCAACACATCAATTTCTTATTAGGCGCCATCTCCATGGGCGAGAAAATCGCAGTGATAGCTTCGCCGTGCCATCAAATTCAATAGAAACTCTTATGATTCAATCTCCACACGGCGATACCTAATTTAAAAACACAGCGTGGCTACTGCCGCGCACAATAGATATCAGCTTTGACTTCGAGTTGGCAATGTATCTGTAAATCCCCTGACATAGCAAAGGTCCCTAGGAGGCTGTAACAACTCCATCAGTTTAGCCGCCTGCGGCCTCAATTCTGCTATTACAATAGTGTCAGAATGGTCTATCATTGATTTCATAATTGTTGATTTTGACAAGTTTGGTAATCAACTAATAATATAATGACGTCATTATGACTTTCCAATGGTCAGCCACTGACACTTCATTGAAAGAATTGGTAATCTCGCATAATGACAAAAATGAAACTTGCTACTAAACTTCCAACTTCCTACTACTTCAGATTGCTGATAAAGTTATAACACTAATAAATAATATGTAAAAATATATATGTATAAATGAAATCCGGCATGAATAAATGTTCAAAATGCCATTGTAATACAATTCTACTACGAGACCATTGACCGACCAAAGATCGACCATTATGAATTTAGCAGATTACGAACTTTTAGCAAAATGACAATGGGATCGTGTTGGAGTGACGAATTTATAAAAATAGTAGACTTGGGCCCCTGTTTGCTAACTAATGACATAAGAGGAGGACAGGATTTATTGCTACTGGTCTTATTTTAATAGGTATGTCGTCATAAGTGGTCTAAACCGGCTTAGCAAGTCATAGTCTGTCTGGTTTTGTTTACGTCGTATGTCTCGTCACTATCTATCATACTCTAGCTAGAAGTCTAGATTGTTGATGAAGGTAGAAAATAAAAACCGGCGAAGTGCAAGAGTAAGCAAGCTGAAGTGGCAGTGGGCTGGCCATATTTGTCGAAGGACCGATGGCCGGTGGAACAGACGAGTCCTGGAGTGGAGACCGCGTATCGGCAAGCGTAGTGTGGGACGCCCCCCAGCTGGATGGACCGACGACCTCAAAAAGGTGGCTGGGATAACTGGTGTTGTGGCGCAGCATGGGAGAGGCCTATGTTCAGCAGTGGACTGCGGTAGGCTGAGTTGATTGAAATGCATGTCGGACCACGCACAATGAAGGGTTCCGTAGTTGTGACGAATTTATCCCAAGAACAAACTTAACATTGTAGTTGAAAAACACATTCTCCAATACATTACAACTGCAAATGTAAGTTGGTCGACTATTACTCGTCAACTTGTTAATCCTACTTAGCTGTGATAGTTTTCCTTCGAACTTCGTTAGGTGTATAACGATGGTCATACGTTGACAAATCGTAACCCACATTTTTTATGCATTACGAGTTATCAATGGGAAGATTTGGCGCTTAATTTAAAAAACAAAATTATGTACTTATCTCATTTTGCGAAAAAATGTGGGTTATGAGTTGTCAACGTACGACCATCGATAAGGTGTATCTATTCAAACACGAAATATTTTAAAAGATACACCTCTATGTGGTAAAGAAGCCATGGAAATGTTTTTTTTTTTTAAATCTGATAATAATTTATATTTATTTTTATTTTTTATTAATGTAATATTACTTGTTATGATGATTAATTTATTATCAAAAGGCACCGCGCTCGTGCCACAACTGTCACAGCGTCCAGGCGGGTCATTTATAGAATACTAGCTTTTGCCCGCGACTCCGCCCGCGTAGATGTCGGCTATCGCGTAAAAAAGTAGCCTATGGCAGACTATATCTCTGCCAAATTTCATGACGATCGGTTCAGGCGTGAAAACGTAACATACAGACAGACAGACAGACAGAGTTACTTTCACATTCATAATATTAGTATAGTATTAGTATGGAAGTAAGTACCTAAAGGTTTTTTGCAAAATGTCTCAAGCAATTTTAAAATTATAATACCTATACTACATTAGTTTTAGTTTATGCGAAACCCGAAACACGTGTCTAGTATTTTTATGTAAAGAATTTATGTACAACATTTCAAAACTGTATCATGAAAAATAACAAAGTTATAAGCTTGTTATGTTACCTGGCTGTCCGTACAAAAACATGCTCACCACGCGGCGCACCCGCGCCGCCCGCGCCTTGCGTTCATTAATAATAATATTAATTTGGCAGTAGGTACCTAACCGTACGACAATTGTACATAATTAACTGGTGATAACATTTTCCATCACACTTGCAGGCTTTGGACTTTGTCGTTATGGTCAAGTGCGGATAGGTACTTAGTGTCGCTCGGTGTCCAACTTGTAACCTTTTTTAAATATTTTTAGGAAAAAATATAACATGGTGTAAAAACTATTGGAATCGATTCAGTTACTTATTCTGAAAAAACTATATTCAGGTTTTGCATATACTAAAAATAATGTTGTATAGTTATGTACAAGAAAAAACACTTCGATAAAAAATCGCTGCTGTGGCTTTCTTACTACCTATAGATGGTTCTCTTAAAATATTTCGTGTATGAATAGATACACCTTATATAGTTATACTACTGGGTCGTTCTCAAGAAAGAGGCACCGCTCGAATAAATTTATTAATTTGAGAAAATGTATCAATTATTGAGTTTTTTTGTATAAATTTCCATTCTGGGTATTCTTCTTATGTTGAATTGTTCTAAGGGAATAAAAACTTCATTAATTATTTTTTTTAATGTTTATTCAAAGTGTGACTCTTTGTGTTTGGACATGGCGAGGCGAGGTTTAGTGAGAAACAGATGTTACAGTTTTATTTTGTTGTAAGAATGTCACTACGGTTTTCTTAATATTACTCAGCCTCTGCGTGAAAAGCCTCTAAGTACAATATTGTGTAGAATTTAATAAAAAGCATTTTAGAAATCACACATTTCCACTAAAAACTGCCTGACAGGTTACAGAGCCACTTTTTTGAGAACAACCCTACTGCCGTGAATTTTTTCACATATCCAAAAACTACCATTTACCCAGTAAAAAAAAATTACGTTCGCGTAGCATAATACCCGACCTCCATGCGGACTAAGCCGCGGGCAAAAGCAAGTTCGTAATAGTACACCGTTATTATAATCACCACACTTGTCCACTACTAAGACTAATCAAAGACTAATTTATTTAGTCACACATAATGATGCAAAAGTGTGTAGCCCATTGCAATACAACACATATTTGTAAGTAGGTACAAATACGCACTTGGTAAATCAATCTACTTGATGGTACGGTACGGTATTGTTCAATGTACACGGTAGGTACCTTCGCAAGTCATCAAATCGCGTGTCTTGGAATGTGTTGAGCCATGAAAAGACTTATAAAAGAAAGGAAAACATAAAGAAGAAAGAAACTCGGCGATGCGTGTGGAGGACCGAACACAATGAAGGGTTCCGTACCTAGTTAGGATGAATTTATCCTAAGAACAAACAACATTGTAGTTGAAAAACTAGTTCTCCTATACATTTCAACTGCAAATTTAAGTTTGTACGCACAATATTAAGAGATTTACCTTGTTATTTTAAAACTTTCACTGTCCACAAAGTAGACACAATAGTTATAAAATCAAGAACCATATATGGTTCATGGGACAGGGAACCACCATAGACTTCATAGTTATTCCTGTAATCTATAAGTAATGAAGAATTTAAAAAATTTCAGACTCAGTAGATAACAGGGGGGGGGGGAATGGTCATTTTTCATCAGTTCTCTTGAATATATATTTTTTATATAAAAAATAAATATCTGAAATCCTCATACCAAGTCTTTTCATTTGCTATTTCACTCACTCACACGATACAGTATGCAGAACTTTATTTTCCGCAAAATTTTCCGCAAAGTGAACCCCATTTTCAAAATTCATTTATTTACGTTAGACGTTCGTGTTTGGGTCCCAGAAAGTCATAAGTGCCCAATCGGTCCAGTAGATTCGCAGCAAATCGGCTGCGACAGACGGGACAGACAGACACACACGAGTCGTCGCCAACGCAAAGGGGCGAACCTCAAATGAGATTTTTTTACAGGAGAGCCAATAAACGTTTTTTGTCTCCCAATGACGAGCATATTTCGGCCATAAATAAAAAAAAAAAAATATGGCATTATTTTATTATTATATTTTTGTATTTATGACCGAAATAAGCTCGACTCGTGTGAGTCTGCCCGTCTCTCGCAGCCGATTTGCTACGAATCTACTGGAACGATTGGTGCACTTATGACTTTCTGGGACCCTAACACGAACGTCTAACGTCAATAAATGAATTTTGAAAATGGGGTTCACTTTTGCGGAAAATTTTGCAAAAAAAAAAGTTTTGCATACTGTATCGTGTGAGTGAATGACATATGAAATGAAAAGACTTGGTATGAGGATTTCAGATATTTATTTTTTATATAAAAAAATATTTATGGTAATATTTTATTATTATATTTTTTTTATTTATGGTCGAAATAAGCTCGTCATTGGGAGACAAAAAACGTTTATTGGGTTTTTTGGTTTCTGGCTGAGATAGGAGCCTTTTGGCCCCGTACAGGTTTTATTTTCATTTTACTTTTGTTTTTATTTGTGTTACTATGAGTATGTTTAGTTTAAAATGTCAACTTCCTGTATGAGTCCCAAAAAATACTTCTTCTTTCTTTCTTTTTCTTTCTCCGAGGTTCGCCCCTTTGTGGCGATGGCGACGGAGTGATCCTATAAGTTCCGTTTTCGGTTCCGTTTTTTCCTTTTGAGATACGGAACCCAAAAAACACAAGGAAATCAGTAGGTGACATCAAGATGTGAGAAGATCTCAATGGTTGTTGCAAATCTGAAAAATGCATTTTAGCAAGCAACTCGTGTTGCAAATAAATCTCTCGGCTGTTCACATTTCCGCGGGCGTGATCCTCATACCAACTCATTTAAGGTGACGATAACCGACTTATAATGATTTTATACTGAAGATCACGTCTAAACGAGTAGTGTGAATGATTTGGAAAAAATAATGTTAAATAAGAGCATTTTCTTAATAACTTAATATGTGAATATTTTAGATCATTTTTATATTACATAGTGACATTAATTTGTAAAGTTATGTCAAACGCGGATAAAAAACTGAGAATCGCGCAAAATATATCAAGCGTATTTTCCTGAAACCTTCACCTTTTTAAAGATAATTTAATTATTGATCTTTAAGTAAACAAGTTTTATTAAAATACCTTTTTTTTTATCCATACTAATCCATACTAATATTATAATTGTGAAAGTAACTCTGTCTGTCTGTCTGTCTGTATGTTACCTTTTCACGCCTAAACCACTGAACCGATCGCCATGAAATTTGGCAAAGATATAGCCTGGGATATGGAGACGGACATAGGCTACTTTTTTACGCGATAACCGACATTCACGCGGGCGGAGCCGCGGGCAAAAGCTATCTATAATAAATTAATAATGCGTCTTATTTAGGACAGCGCTCCTGGATGGGCGAGTTCTATTACTGGCTTGACTTACGACGCGTTGCGTGAACTCAGTACGGAACACGCAAGCTAACCACTCAAGGTCACAGGAATATATCTGCATCTTAATCAATTTATGAGATGGCCGTGCAAACTTGCCACCTCGCCCTTGACTCACTAACATTTTACCACTTGAGGTAATCTGTGACTTGAGGCTGTACGTAGTGTTTATCGATACAATTTTATTTACATAATTTTTACCGCCGAAGGATTCCTACATAAACATAAATCAAACAGATAGATGAGATGAGATGAGAGATGACAGACAGATAATACAGACATAAATCCACTGTAGAAGTAGTATACTATATAGAAATATAAATAAAATAAAAAAATAACTTAAAAAAACTACACTAAATATAAATATAAAAAACATTAAACAATAATAAAAAAAAACAATAATAATATATCAATAGTAATATATTTATAAATTCACCTATAAACATAAATTCACAAGTGAATTTATGTTTATAGCAAGCCTTTGGCACCAAAAACGTAAATCAAGGAACCATACGTCATGTTCGTGAACGGGCGCCGCGCCGCGCATCGCGGTCGTAGGGACTGGTCATCTCTTATAGTTGAATTTTATTTTAGAATTGCTTTTTGTTTTTATAGTTTTATTACGGTCGCTTCTAACGTGCACGTCTTTCTACATTGCTCTCACTAGGGCTTTCATCCTGGGAATCTCGGGTCACGAAAATTTCGAGAGACTCGACGATTTTAATGGTATTTTCGAGACTCGAGACTGATATTTTCGGTCTCGGGAATAACGAGACTTTGAGGCTTATTCAATGGTTTAGGGAAATATCTAAACCATTGTTACAATTACTTAATACCTACCCAGCGTAGAAGCAATGAGAATTTTTCTAATGCGGGTTACTTTTGTAATAAATTCAGGTTCTTTCTGTCTGAAAGTACATTAAGCACCCAGAGTTTCTTACGTACCCACTATAAAAAGGAAAAACTCTCATATTTACGTTTTGATATTATTATTTGAGTAAGTTACTGTATGTTTAATAAATTACTTGATTGAAATATCTTGTTTTGACTGCCTAAAAGCCTAGCCTATAAGTATGAAACCTACTTTTGAAATAGTCTCGAAAGTCTCGAGTTTCCCGGGAATTTCGAGACCGCGTCGAGTCTCGATTTTTTTTCCCGGGCCTAGTTCTCACATGTATAATTTCAACATGAATGATGTAACCAATATTTTGTTTTAATAGGATGTCCGTGGAGTTTCTTGCCCATTCTTCTCCATAGAAACCTACTACGCTTTGGAATGGGCAACTAGCTTCATCTTTCTGACTGACCGACCCCTTGAAAATACAAATGTACATTTTTATTATGAATGCTCGGCGCGTGAAGATCTAGTTACATAATAAATATTAACCGATAACTTGTACCAGTGATGCAAAAAAAAAAAAATACTGTTTTATTTCTCTTTGTCAGCTTTCACGAGGTTCTCGTCAGGCGAAATGGTAACATCTACAATCATTGCGAGATGCGCCAATCGATATAATTATCACTATTCATCAATAGCCATAGTATTATTAATCATCGTTTTTAATTACTTTCCAGGTTCCGCTACTATCCTGCTGTCCGTTGTGGCTGTGGTGCTGATGGTGTCCTACTCTGAAGCTTGTGAGTATATTTCATGTCACATAAGTAATCGATCCAATTTCGCTCATATAGATCCACGTTCAGCGCGATGCGTGCTCAGTAGAGCTTCCGAAAGAGTGGGTCTTAGAATGAACAATCAATCAATACAACTGTCTAAGACCAAGTAACTGTATTGAACGACTATTTCATAAAATCATTATATTTGACAGCAATTCTAACTTAATGAGTTGTATTGCTGGTTCTAATGATTATAATTCTGTAAATAAATACTTGTTACGGTCGCAAATCATATTTTGATCAACATACAACCTGCCACTGATCTGCAAATTGCAAAAAGAGTAAGAATATTTGAATTTCGCGGGCTACCTTAGCGCTTCCCAATTGAGAGCGTCCGGTCTGCACTAAGTGCAAAGGGCAACAAATAAATAATTTGCTTTTAGATATTGGATTCATTGATCAATAAAATAAAATACCTAACAAAAGATTCTTGGAATAACGTAATATCTACAAGAACGCTTACAAGTTGTACACACGTCGATCCTCCAGAACCCAGAGACCCTGTGATGCACTATTTGACAGGGGATGTCAGTGAGCGCGGCGAGCGCCTGACGGTGTTCTATGTTAGAGGGTTTGGTTTCCGCACTTAGTCCATAAGATGGACCATTGTGCGTGGGCCATGGCGGCCGTCGGTGGTTATTCCAACCAGCCCACCTCCTTCCAGAAGCTAATCACGTCTCCTGGTCTGTTCAGAACATCGGCATAGGATCTGGGTTCCCCGAGGGTTTCTGTTCTGATCTGGGTGACGCCTGTGCATTCGAAGAGCACATGCGCAACGGTTTCATCCGCCTCCATGCAGGCCCTGCACAGAGGGCTGTCCGTTGTTTCCTGACGGTGTTTCTGCGCCGCCCCGCGTTTCACAGGGGAACTTACAAATCTCTATTTTACTCTATTTTTAACCGACTTCAAAAAGGAGGAGGTTATATCGGTAAAATCACCGATAAAAAATTCGATTAAGATTTTGCTGGACACTAAACACCCCCAGATGTAATAACAATAAAAGTTCTATTCTGTATCTGTCTTTCAACCGATTAATATAGATAAATGTGTAGGAGGGCACTCACCAGTCCACTAGCGCCACTGCTGTAAAAAAAAAATCGATCGAAATCTGAAGACTGACTGACGAAATACGCAGTTTGACGAGGGACATTAAGGGCCTATACTACCTCAAGTGGCTTAGCATGATCCTCCGTTATGTCGAAAATACTGCAGCATTAAGCTTGAAATAAATATATGGTAAAGTTGAGGATTAATGTTAAATACTATGTTAGCCGAAAAACACGATTCCATAAAATTTTCTCGATAGAAAAAAAATCCAAACTTACCTCCAAACCGTACAATAAACCGCTGGTATTCAAAAAATACTTTAAATTAGATGATGAAACTTTGCATATTAACTGAACTAACTATAAAGCAGGTCTTATGTTATTTACTTTTTTTAAATGACCATTATTTTCACCGTAAAACGAAATTACCTAAACTATCGGCGCCTTGGAGTCTTTTCCCTGCCGCCCTGTCTCGCTTGCTCGCGTGACCGGTAGCAATAGTGTGCGAGCGAGATACAGAGTCAGGTGGGGCTGAGGTAGTATAGACTCTTAAGAAAATAGATGCACTGTAATTCGTTATAGTCATCATCGTTGGCATCATATAGTACGTACGGCTACAAATCAAACTATATTTTCCAGTGTAAGCTGACCTCTCATTGTACGGAAATCCTATACAATGCGAGATCAGCCTAAATTGATTTCTAGCCGTGTGTAACAAGTATTCATCTAGCCCATTTAAATTAATTATTCAATCAGAGCACCGTTTAAGGAGATCGGCGATTAGGTGACTAGATTAGATAAACGGCATACTGTTATCCTTATACCAGTTATAATCATGTTATCATTGCATGAGTAATAAAATCTTCGGCAGGATATCCTGTCATTCATAACGCGGTGTGCCTCGATCCTCCGCAGAATGCGTGCCAGTTCCCACAGAATCCTGCGCACGTTGTACGACAGGCGACAGCTGGGATTTTCCAATGCTGCGTCACTGGGTCGATTCATACCATACATACGTCGTATTCATACATCTACAGAGTGGCGTTATCACATTAAAACCTACAGCGGTTATTGCAAGTTGTTATCAGTCTGTTATAATAATAATATAACCAATTTTACTAAAAATAGAAAACTGAATTTTGCAAACAATAAAAATAGCGTTAAAATTGGCACGGAATAAACCTTTGATTATAATATAAGGCACTAGATACGTGCCGGGTGTTGCCGTACGTAAAAATAATACCACCTTATTTCTTCCCGTGGGTGTCGTAAAAGGTGAGTAAGGGACTTACTAGAGAATGGGCAGCAGCGTTCTCTGTACATTTTTAATACCATACTGCGATCGCCATCCCGCCTGCCAAGTACCTAGTGATGGCAATTAATCATAAATGTCATTAGCATGCTAATTGCTATGCTATTTGCTAAAACGAAAATTGTTAATGAATTTTGTTAATATGCGAATTAAAGGGCGCGTTCGCCTTAGGACGTATCCTAGCGTGCGCTTCGCTGGCTTTACTAGCCGACGTTTGATTTGCACTAGCATATTTCATGCTATTAAGATAATGATCATATAATTCAATATTATTAACAATTTCAAACCTTTTATTGTTACGTATGATAGTTATGATTATGAAGTACGAAGCAATGAATTAGCACTTCACAGAATTTCGCAACTACATTTCATTTGCTAAATGCTAATTAAACATTAATCCATCACTACTGCCAAGCATGGCGATTATGGCAAACCCCCCAATTGGGGGAGGCCTATGTCCAGCAATGGACGTCTTTCGGCTGAAGTGATAGAGTGAGTGTGAGACACGCGCGGGGCGATGGTATCAACAATTCAACACAAACTTTATAGTATTGTTACTAAATAATCACAAATTAAGTTTTATGATTAGTTTTTATTTTACCTAAAACGAAAATAAAGGAATTTTAATATTGTTGTTAATTATTTTAATTGTGTATGTTTAAAATACGTTATCTAGAATACGTGGTTTCAATTAATGTGATGATAACCTAATCTATAAAATACTTGGATAGTGCGAAGTCCGACTCCAGACTTCACCTAGCATAAGATTAATATTTGGATACTAACATTAGTTTAAATTTTTATTTACTAACACTACTGTATGCATTAGAATAGAAGATAAGATAAGTCTTTAATTGCCTTAAACATGGTATAAAGGTGTTACAGTCAGGTATTAATCTAAAGTCCACATGTTTAGCCATACAGGTATGTATCAATTGCATGCAAAAAAAAAAAGACAAAAAAAAAAAGATGAATAGAATAGAATAGAATTTTTATTTTGCAAATATGGCTAGTACATATTAGTTCTTAAGATTACATTTAGCTCAGCCACATTTTACCAATGGGCATGCAAACATTTGAAATTATTTATATCACTATTATTACACTTATTTAGATCAAATTATAAATTACTAGTATAAAATATTAAATCATCCACTTAATTAAAAATATAATATGTTTGTATTAAAAGGAAAATATAAATTAGTAGTATATAGTAATTAGTAGTATTAGTATTAGTATTATTATTATAAAACTGGTAAAGACATAACAAAAACGATTTATAATGGTTCTAAACAAAAAATAAATGTCATTATGATCAGTCACAGTAATGACGAGTATTATTATCTACTTCAGGGCTAGGCTATTTCTTCTTTCTTTTTTTTTCTTAAAAAAAAAACTTTGCCCCACACTAGTAATTACTCCTGTATTACCGGTCCGATTGTATTGGCGGTTCGGTCGGCTCCGGTCTACTCCTGAGTAGTCAGATTTAGCATTTCAGCAAGTTTTGAGAATTCACATTTGAAGGATTTCATGACAGTTTTGGCTTTCAAGTCTTGAAGTTATAGGACAATAAAAAAAACGTGAAATACTAAAACTAATCCATACTTATTAATATTATAAATGTGAACTTAACTCTGTCTGTCGGTCTATCTGTTACGTTTTCACGCCTAAACCGTTGAACCGATCGTCATGAAATTTGGCAGAGATATAGCCTGGCATATGGAGAAGGACATAGGCTACTTTTTTACGTGATAACCGACATCCACGTGGACGGAGCTGCGGCCAAAAGCTAGTTGACCATATACTGACTTAATGGATTGGTTTTTGTGACTTCACATATCTTTGACAGTCGTTACGAATAGTCAGACGCCCGAAAGTCAGATAACCAGTCTTACCAAGGGGCAGGGGCGTAGCTACCGCCGTATCAGCCGTATCAATGATACGGGGTCCCCAGGCTACAGGGGCCCCTCAAATTCTTTTATTTAAATCACAATGACAGTTTAACACAGTATCCCCGTCAGGATGCTCCAACTTTCGAGCTCGCTCCGCTCGTTCTTGCATTGTCTTAGTAGAATCACAACGATAGCTCAACCTAATATACGAGTCAGAGTACTCAAATTTTCTAGCTCACCTCGCTCGCTCTTTCATTCTCTTAGTAAAATTACAATGGAAACTTACCCTGCCATGTTAGTACGCTATTTTGTAAACAAAAATCCCTTTCTTTGGAATTTTGCCGCAGCGCAGTCGGGTAAAAAGGGTCCCCTTATTGGGGGCAAGGGAACCTGTTTTACTTTTCGATACAGGGCCCCTTTATGACTAGCTACGCCACTGCCAAAGGGTATCGTGCAAAATACCTAGTTACTGGTTTGTGGAAGCCAGATAGGCTTTTTTGCTAAAGTTCTTGTATTCCGCTGCATCCATTTAGACTGGAAGCCGACACCAACATAGCTGGGAAAAGGCTGTACTAACTGATTATAACCTAAACTTATCACTATCTCATTCACCTTTCCAGCTGGTAACTGCCCCTTACCCTCGAAGGTCTACGGCTGCAGCCCCAAGTGCGTCCAGGACTACGAGTGCGGCAACGGCAAGGTGTGCTGCAACAACGCTTGCAATGCCAAGTCCTGCACCATTCCAGCTGCTAACGGCTCTGGGTCCAGCAGCTCCAGCAAGAGCCAGTGTAAGTGTACCTACGGCCTGCGTGAAAAGGCGGGGCGTTTTGCGTCGCGTGCAATCGGCAAAAGATTGTTCGGCGCACCGCTCGCCGCCACTCAGGACACTCGCGAAGGATTGTATGTGTTTAACATGAACGCCGCACGCGCCGCCCCGCCGGACGCTCGAGTCGAGCGTGCACTCATTTCGAAGACTAAGAAGTCAAATCAAATCGAAAGTCATTTATTCAAATTAGGCTAAGGAATCAAATTTTTCGAACGTCAAAATTACATTAGACAGTCCCCCAAAACGCCTGCTTTTCACCACTTCCTAGTGCTTTAGCTGGGAAGAAGAAATGGCGCAACAAACTCCCCAGCAGCACAGCTGTCTGTTCAGTTAGAAAAACTTTAACCGAATGTGGACTGCTGAGAACGAGAAGCCGGCTATTCGGCAGTAGACACCTGAAAGCCTGGTTTTATTCTAAATGAATAAAAACTGATTGCAACTCTTTTATTTATCTCAAGGGACGTAGTTAAACGAAAAGGATCCAATCCACACAAAGTCACTTTAGAGATATTGACGTTTGAAGTTTAGAAAATATTTTATATTTCCCTGCGTGGGAAATGTGGGTTTGTTCTAAGGTTGATCAAAATGATAAACTATTGTTTTTTGCTTAGAATTTTTTACTAGCAGATAGCATCGATTTTAGCATCAGCTTTTTACATTTAACTCTGACCATCTTGTGGATTCGATCCTTTTCGGTTATATCTACGTCCAGTTGTATCTTATACCCAACAAAATCATAATATAGAGCCGGTGGTAGTGGTAGAAAATCTTTATGTTAGTTTTAAATAGTACTATGTTATTAGTTTTTAGTAGTACTATTATGTTTTAGCATACAATTACGCAGCTTTTCTAAAAGGAAAACAAAATGTTATGAAATTAAATAGGTATAGTTTGTGGCCAGCCCTTGAATCAGGGGCCCCATGCGACTGCATTGGTTGCATTAGCATAGCTACACCACTGTACATATAAGGGGTAAGTACAGAATAAAGTAAGTACTGTTCTTGACGCATATAATATACTGTACTGTGCATTGACGAATAGAGTGTGTAGGTATTAAGTTATTCTCAATAGGACTTTTAATACCTAATACCAGGGACCGATATCGATACTCGAAGAATACCGATATTTTTAAGAAAATACCGATTACAGTTCGATACTGTAATCGGTATTTTCTTAAAAATATCGGTGCCATCTGGCATAAATACTGATATTTTATATCAGTAATTTGAGTATCGGTATAAAATATCGATATTCAGTACCTATATCAGACTACAATGTGATGTCACAGAATCTTTATTGATGATTCTTAAGTATATACATGATGCAGGTGTTGGGAAGAAGGTTGATGATAAATTAAAATCAATTACTTACAACTTTGTATAATGTTACCAGTCCAGTGACACGTACAGAAAAAGGGGCCAAATTATAGTTACACGATCTTTTATAACATTTCAAATGACAGTTGTCTACCCTTACTACCTATCTAACATGAATATTGCTACAGATAAAATGAACTGAACTATTAACCCAAACCAAATACTTTTAAACTAAAAATTGTAACAAAGCCTTTGTAAAATATAATTGATAAGTAAACTAATCTCTTAGATATTCTTATCAAAATAATTTAATGGAACTTACAAACTCAATCAATTAGTAATTAAACATAGGTACAACAAATGAGTCAAATGGCAACAACAAATAAATTGGTCAGTGTGACCATAAACAAACTAATATTAAGTATTTGATACGATAACATTCGGCCGTCCTGACTAAAGTCGTGTCCCACGGCGATCTTGTTTACTGGCGTCAGCTGTTGTAGAAGTAGTCATCACGGAGGAAGAAGGAACGCCACCTGTCACGCTGGTCGACCACGAAGTAGCCCTTGGCGTTGCTCTGCCGTTCTGCGCAGCAGCAGCGGTCGGTACAGCTCTCTCCATCTGTAACGTGAATTTAGTCTACAAACCAACGGGTCCATGACACATATTGCACATTCCTAGCTAAGTAACTATTATGAGGATTGCACACAGCAGCCAAATGGATTAAATAGATTTTGTAGCTAGGTAAATGGATAGCATAGAGCCAAGTGAAAGAATATCACATAACTTGATGAACACACAGCTCACAGCTTACAGCTCATAGGTAAATAAAGATACACATAGCTTAATGAGTGGATAAAATAGATGAGAAATGGATAGCACATGGTAATGGTAAATAGATGATGGTAAATAGAATAATAGATAGCACACAGCTCAGTTAATAGATAGCACATAGCTCAGTAAATAAATAGCACATAGCTCAGTAAATAAATAGCACATAGCTCAGTAAATAAATAGCACATAGCTCAGTAAATATATACCACATAGCTCAGTAAATATATACCACATAGCTCGGTAAATAGATAGCACCCAGCTAAACATTTAGATAGCACATAGCTTTGTAAGTAGGTAGCACATAGCTAAACATTTATAAAGCTCATAGCTTAATAAGTATTAGGTAAGCACATAGCTAAATATTTATATAGCACATAGCTTAGTAAGTAGGTAGCACACGGCTAAACATTTAGATGGCTCATAGCTTTGCAAGTAGGTAGCACATAGCTTTGTTAGTAATAGGTATGTAGCACATAGTTAAATATTTAGATTGTTCATAGCTTGTTGAACAGATAGCACATAGCTAAGTAGATTTGAACGTGGAAAATGATCTCTAGGAAGAATAATTATAAGAACGTATTATTGTACGCTCGGAATGTTAAAAGTGCATGATGTACCTATGCATAATATACCGACTTAAATAATTGTGAATATAACAAAATTCTAGGAAGGGGGGTTAATCACACCTAATGATTTAAATAAAATTGCGAGTAGGTGTATTTTTTTTAAATAATCAACATGTTTGTATAAATAGAGGTTAATGACACGCTGCCGTATTTTATGACATAATTATAGTACGTACACATAAGCCTAATATTACCTTATATACAAACGAACCTACCCAACTTTCTAATAAGTCAATTAAATCATCCCTATCAATGTCATGACCCTCACTATCTGTAGATTCATGATCATCTGATATTACAGACTTGTATGGACGCAACGTATCGCCAGCTACTACCGCACTAAATTTTCGGTAGCCTCTCATGCCTTTAATTGAAGAAATACCATAACGATCTATGACGTGATTTGTTTTGGTGATTTTATATGGTCCCGAGTATCTGTTTCCTATCTTTTTGCTTACCCATACAGCTTGCTTAGTGACACCTCCCTTCCATAAGACTAGTTGGCCCATATTGTATTTAGTACATTTTTTGCGCCTACTGTCAAACTGTTTTTTCATTCTAGTCATGTTTAGGTCAATGTTAACTTTAGCCTGCCTGCGCCTAGCAATTAAATGTTGTCTCTGTTCTTCATTGCTTATCTGCGGTGAAGATTGTGGCACAGGCAAAAGATTATTCTGATGTGCAAATAATAAAATAAATGGTGCCACTTTTGTCACAGAGTGAATTGTATTATTGATGCCCCAAACGATATTTATCAATTTTGAATCCCAGCTACATTCCTCTATAGCGGATGTACTTAACCCATCTAGAATTGATCTGTTCACTCGTTCAATCTGACCATTTGAACGGGGCACGGCTACGGCATTCAAAACGTGTTTAATTTGGCAATTAGCGACAAAAGTTTTGAAATAGCGACTCGTAAAAGCCTTACCTCTATCAGTTATTATTCTACTGGGTTTACCAAAAACCGAAATTATATCGGTGAGTTACTTTAACTGTTTCTGTTGAACGTACAGTTTTTACAGGACGAGCAAAAATAAATTTAGTAAATGAGTCTATAACCATTAAAATATAGTTGTTTCCCTGGCGACTTTTAGGGAATGGGCCCAAATGGTCTACGTACAAGGTGTGCATGGGTATATCTAGCTTTTCTATGGGATGCAATTCCCCCTCACATCGACCGTAACCTGATTTACCATACGCACATTGGAGACAACTTTTAATATATTTTCGAATGAATCTAGTCATATTTGGAAACCAGTAAGAAGATTTTATTAGTTTTTTAGCCCTCTCAAAAGCTGGGTGCCCAATCTGGTCATGGAACTTCTGCAATATACTGTATTTGACCAGTTTTGGAATAACAAAACGTTCACCTGTTAAAGTTTTTCTGTATAACCTGCCGTTCATTACGGTATAATTATTAGTTATATCTCGATTTCCTGTACTCCCCTGTAGCTGCCTAATTATTTGTTGGATACCGTCATCCTGTAGTTGAACCGAGAGCGTCCAATCGGTTTCGTCAATCATGGCAATATCTACTGTGCTGATGCCTACTGGATTCCGACTTAGCGCATCCGCATGTCGCATTTTATCACCAGGCCTATATTCTATCTCTAATTCAAAGTCCTGAATAGTTAACCACCATCGTGCAATGCGTGGTATTAGGTCCTTTTTTGTTAAAGTAGTACGAATGGCTGCACAGTCTGTGACAACTTTTACCGGTATTCCTACAAGATAGATGCGAAATCTCTTTAGGGACTCCACCACAGCGAGTGTTTCTAACTCGTAGCTGTGGTAGAATTGCTCCTCTTTACTAGTGACTCTACTGAAGTACGCTACAGGTTTTAGTGTATTATCAGATTGAAATTGCATTAAAATACCGCCTAGACCTATTTTACTTGCATCCGTATGCAACTCAGTTACCGCGTTACGATTATAAATAGCAAGTACAGGTCTTTCGGTTAATAATCTTTTAAGGGTAATAAAAGCTTTATTTTGTTCATCGCCCCAACACCAAGGAGTATCTTTCTTTGTTAATTCGGTAAGGGGGCGAGCTATGGATGCAAAATCTCTAATAAACTTTCGAAAATATGATGCCAAACCAATGAATTGGCGGATTTCGTGAACATTGCTCGGCGTTTTAAACCAGAGTACACAATCAATTTTATGTTGACCTATAATCATGTCAATATCTCCCATAAAATTGTATTTTACTTCTGCAAAACTGGGTATCCGTAATTTATCTGTCTGCCGTGAATTGAACTGTTCCTAAGGAATTTATACAACTACCCTCAAACCCCTTCAGAATTATCGTAGATGGCAATAACGGAAGATTTAATCGTTTAACTACGTTCATTCGTAAAATATTAACTTTACTACCGGTGTCTATGTATGCACTTATGCAATGGTTATCAATGAAAACATTTTTTTTAAAACATTCTTTAGCAGCATTATTGTACTCAAAAGTGTACATCACCTTAGCTGCTGTGTTCCAACAGGTTGCGGCTTCGTGGCCCCGTCGTTGGCAGGTGGTGCAGACAAGTTGGCTCCGGCGGTCCTTTATCTCGTGGCCAGGTCTCCGGCAGACGTAGCACAGCTTCACCGACGGCTGCGACGACCCTCGACGCCATGTGGTTGACGTAGTCTTGGCAGGCTGGCTAGCTTCTTTGGTCTTCGCAGCGCCGCTGTCCAGCTTCTTGTAATTTTCCGACGAAGACAAATACCCGTAGTATAGTTCTTCAGCAGTATCACATCTGAAAGCTTTGGCATTCGGTCTTAGTTCAACTGGAAGACCCCTGATTAAACACGAAATTGTCGCTTCTTCATCCAGCTTACATTTCTTGGACAACGATAATTTATCGTGAAAATATGCGGTCGTGGTTTCGTCATCAGTTTTTTTTACGCGTTATCATCAATTCTAATTTATCAACGAAATCCACGGCCAAAGGGAAAGCTCGTTCGAGTGCATATTTCCATTCATCCCAAGAAAGATCGTAATTATCTAAATTTTCATACCATTCCCTTGCAGAGCCACGTAACCTCATGTACATGATGTAGGACTTATCGGCGTCACTCCAATCGTAAATATGACTCAATTGATCAATTTTATTAAGCCAAGCCTTAGCACTTAAAGATTTGGGTCCCGGGTTGAATTTGGAGGTTAACTCTGCATCCGTATGGGTAGCTTTTCTTTTCTTCGCAGCATTAGGACAGCAGTTAGAGGGAAAAAAAAAATTAAAATACTTTCTGATACCTCGGCACTAGTAGTTGCTGCATTCTCCATTTTTCTTTTCTTACCTAGTCCGCCGATGTAGGGTCCCAAACCCGCCATTATTATATTGTTACCTTGTGAGGCGATAAGTAGGCCCTTATCCCACTTCTGAGATGATGCAGGTGTTGGGAAGAAGGTTGATGATAAATTAAAATCAATTACTTACAACTTTGTATAATGTTACCAGTCCAGTGACACGTACAGAAAAAGGGGCCAAATTATAGTTACACGATCTTTTATAACATTTCAAATGACAGTTGTCTACCCTTACTACCTATCTAACATGAATATTGCTACAGATAAAATGAACTGAACTATTAACCCAAACCAAATACTTTTAAACTAAAAATTGTAACAAAGCCTTTGTAAAATATAATTGATAAGTAAACTAATCTCTTAGATATTCTTATCAAAATAATTTAATGGAACTTACAAACTCAATCAATTAGTAATTAAACATAGGTACAACAAATGAGTCAAATGGCAACAACAAATAAATTGGTCAGTGTGACCATAAACAAACTAATATTAAGTATTTGATACGATAACATACATATTTTTTACAGTCGCGAATCATATTTTAACGGTATTATATCAATACCCAACTACCGGTATTTATAGCGATTTATTTATAGCGATATTTTGGTATCATGTATCCTTATATCGGTATTCAGTCCCTGCTTAATACCCATTAGTGATGTTCTACGTTGTTCAAGAAAACTAATAATTATTTTGACATTTTCAGCGGGTGCCGGTATATACTGTGACAACGTGAAGTGCAACTCCTTCGAAGTCTGCAAGGTGGATCCTAAGACCAAGCGCAATAAGTGCAGCCGACCCTGAACAATTCAGTTATAGCTGCTAAGTTTTATGTTTTATTTGTATCCGATTAAACATGTTTTTTACGTATTGCGATGTTGGTTTTATTTTGTATGTTATGGAGATAACTGTGGTACATACAAGATGATAATTATTATTAGTGTTCTTGAGTGGAGATCGCGAATCGGCAATTGTAAGGTAGGACGTCCTCAGGCTAGGTGGAGCGACGATCTTCGCAGGGTGGCTGGTAGCAGCTGGATGAGAGTTGCCGAAAATCGACCTGAATGGCGTGCCATTGGAGAGGCCTATGTCCAGCAGTGAATGATGATGATGATGATTATTAATAATGGTGGATCTACACAGCCCGGACACTTGCCGGCTGGCCCGGCAAGCGCGGCTCACAGCACTACTTCGATAACTGCGAATATCGATTCAAAAATCGATATTCGCAGTTGTCGAAGTAGTGCTGTGACTTTTGGTAAAGTTGAAGGTATACGCATAAAATATACTGAAGGCAAAAATGGATTTCTGCTGCAACTTTGGTGTACCTATATTCTCCGGCGTAAAAATAATAAAAATAGGAACAGAAGATTTTGGATGAGACCAAGTCTACGAAACAGGCGTGATGTTCCCAGAATCCTTGAAGAATTCAGAATGGATGACTTAAACCTAAGAACTCTTCGTTCAAAATTTGAAATGTTTCTGAGGGTTTCTACTGAAGATTTTGAAACACTATTTAAGTTTAACTGGACCTATGATATCGAAAAGCTTCTCCCCATTTCCTCCTGTGGGTGTCGTAAATATCGACTAAGGGACTTACTAGAGAATGGGCAGCAGCGTTCTCTGTTTTTTAGCACCATAGGTACTGCGATCGCCAACCCGCATGCCAAGCGTAGCGCTTATGGCAATTCCCCTTCCCCTTTGGGGGGGCCTATGTCCACCAGTGGACGTCTTTTGGCTGAAATGATACCGAAAACAAATACTAATTGGAGAAGTGCTATAACAGCTCAAGTTTGGTGAACGATATACTTTGAGATACCTTGTTAAAGGAGAGTAATTTTTTAGGTACTCTGTTCACAGTTTCTCCACAAATGGTAAGTTCAATTTCAATTTCCGATGAGTCAGTATTGAATAGAGACACAATATTTTTCAACGCATCATTTATCTTAATACAGTTTTTAAAATCCTTATTTATCGGGCTGCTTTTCGCAGCTCCCAGCTTTTTTTTTTAAGCTATGGCTTCTCGGAGTTGACCTTGAGAGGTCGTGACTCCTTAACTGGACTTGTGGCTGCCTTAAGTGAACTTAAAGCCTCGAGCCAAGGCATAAAACTTATAAACTAAACGACTTTATGCAAAGGGCATCCCCTGTGGGGTACGAACTTCGGCTTAAGCGGGCTACTGACATTCCTGCCGCAGGGGCAATCTAGGGTGTTTAGGTGGGGATGACCCTAAATTACCACCTAAATTGTTATGTGTATAGGGAATCAGGGGCAATTTCCTAGATCGGCCCTGCGGCAGAGCAGCAGGAGCGCGAGACCACCCTTGCTCCCTAGATCGTCCCTGCCGCCTTGCTACGTTGCCGCGTGTGAAGCGCGATCGGAGCAATTTCTTTCTAATCAGTTTGTTGATAACTGTCACTGCGCACGCATGTCCATTATAAGATATTTTGTCTTCTTTTCTATGAATGGTGTCGCCATTGCAAGGTCCGAAAGAAGCAATATCCATTCGTAAGAAGTTTTTAAGCTTATCTACTTCCAATTCTTTCATAATATTCATGTAGCTCAACTCACTTTTTTTATAGTTACTTCTTCACCCAGTATCTCATTTTCATTTTTTTTGCGGTAGCACCACAGAAATAGCCAGGGCTAATACTATACCAATCTTTTGATTTTTCGATAATACTAGTGCCATTCTCAACGCGTGTGTTTAGCTCAACGTATACTCGAACACTGAACGAAGTTTTCTTTACATACATGGTGTAGAGACAACTCCGATATTGCCGCGACCGCCGTGCGCCCTAGATTGCCCCTGCGGCAGGGATGTCAGTAGCCCGCTTTAGGGCAGCGTCGGGGGGAGGACAGCAAGGGACAGGCTAGATCAAATCTGGGTTATAATTATTAATCAGGGAATTTAAAGCTACAGGCTCAGCTGCGGCGCGGGCTGGCGCTTCGTCGAGTAAGGGTCGGGGGGGACGCCGCCGGGCTAAGTAGATCCACCATTATTTACATAAGATGCAAATTAAAACTGAAACCTTGGGTTTTAATGAACATTGTTGTATTGGCACAATGAAAGCCTTTACACACGATAATTGAGCAATGAGACTGATGCTGTTCTTGAAACTGCTAGTACCAACGGAACGTTGGGGAAAAAGCCGTGAACAGGGATGATTCGAGAGAAAGAAACTACTTATGACTTTAATTTAACATTTTATTGGCAAAAACAAAAAGCATGTTAGTACTTATAAGATAACCTAAAGCAAATGATTTAAATCTAAACTATTAAAAGTTAATTCAGTAGAATCTCAGTAATTCGGCACTTCAATACACCGACGCGTCCAGTAATCCGGCACAGTATTAGTTTGCAGTGAATAATTGCTAGGTCAGTTTCCTTGGCGATAACGCGAGTGCGCGCCAAAACCGTAAACACGAGATTGATTTAGATTGATTCTCGCTGATAGTTTAATACACTTGGGCAGAAGAAAATGGAGTTTCTACACAAGAAGTGATAGTTCTCAGATATCTCTAAGTGAGAAGGTGGGCAAAAAACGAAAGGTCATAATGGATTATTTCAAGAAACATTAAGTTTCTTGTTTCTGAAATAAGAAATATACACACTTGTCCCAATATTTGGCATTATTTTACCATATTCAACTAATCCGAATTATCCACTAATCCGGCACCCTTGTGTCTAATTTAGTACCGAATTACCGAGATTGTACTGTACAATCAGTTACTACAATTAGCTGACCCTAGCATAATTGGTTGAGATTTTTTAGAATACGAATCGATAGAGTTTTATAATTCTTAATTTAATTTTATTTAAATACCTATACGAAATCTATCCAAAACTAGAAAAATATGAAAATCATACGATATGTTAGTAAAAACTCATCCATTTGAGCAAAGGGGCGTCAGCTAATTGCAGTAACCGATTGTACCATTGGTTCTGTTCGGAAAGTTGGGGAATAAGCCGTGAACAGGAATGATTCGAGAGAAATAAACTATTTATGACCTTAATTTAACATTTTATTGGCAAAAACAAAAATCATGTTAGTACTTATAGGATAACCGAAAGCAAAAATGGTCTCAATCTAAACTATTATACTTATTATTAAAGAGGACTAAAGAAGCCATAATATACCAGAGGTGGTTTGACTCCCAAGTGTGCGACGTAGTCAATGAAACCGAGGGTATATTAAGTTGGCGTTTAGTCTCGAGGTGCAAACTGTACTTTTCACTTTGAGTGCGAGAAAAATTGTCAATTTAGTACAAAAAAAATTAATAAATATTAATCCTCCAGTTCATAAAACTTTCGTAAGTTTTTAGGTAAATCTTCCGCGATGTTGGAGGAAAAAGATTATCTATTATGCCTTTTGCTCTTTGATCGAAGTCAAACTCTTCACTATCACTGGACATTCTTAATAAATTTATTTAAAACCGAACAAATTACACTCGACAAAAATTCTGAAATTTTAGCGGTCAGTTTTTTCTTCTAAACATATAATCTGTGACTAACTGATTAACAATTTAAAACACATGGCGCCACTTTCTTTGCGGAAAAACCATGGAACTAAAACTCAACATTTTTACAATGAAGATGGTCCACACTCCACAGATAATAGTATATTTACTGGCTGTTTGAGTTTGTCTATGTCACATAAAGTAAATTAAAAAACTAATTACTTTTCACTCCCTAGAGACTAAAATGGTCACTTTAGTCCCGCTTCGTAGGGCTATATTGGCGTACTATTAGAGCATGAGAAGTGAAAAAGTTGTTTGTTTGTAATAAAAGTCATCATTTACCAGTCTAACCGGATGCTGCTGAATACCAGTATTCTACATGGAACGACTGTTACTAGCTTAGTAATAATTATTGTTACATCGCAAACTGTATGTTTCATAAACCTTCTCTTATATTTTTTGAGTTAACTATAGCCTTCGTTTTAAGCACTTTTCAGGCGCAATCGCTGTATGCTTGTGGTCAGGATACCCATTAAAGCTGTGGGTGCTGGCCGGCTGTGTGACTCGCCGCTCGAAAACTTGAGGAAGTGATTATGACGTCACGCTGAAGTAGTTGCACGAAGGCTGCGTTAATGTCCATGTTCGGGGTCACCAGTATAGAGGAATGAGAAACAGGGTGTAAAGTTAACTCATCCTCTATAGAAAATGGAGGATCCTCCGACCAGAAGGGTGTTGTGTCTGGCGGGCAACTGCCCAACAGTTGATGTCGGGATGTTGTATATATGGTAGTCGCGCGGTAAACTCTGATTGCGCGATTCAGGATTTGTGTGACGTCAGGTCTTTGATGTGTAGTTCGCATGTGGCGTTGTAATCTGCCGCTATATTACCCTAAAAAGTGCTCAAACATCTTAAAATGTTAAGCACAAAATCATTGTCACATTGTTTTATCATTTCCACTTAAAACATAAGCTGTGTTAGTTACACTTTTACAGAAATAAATATCGTCGGTATACTGCAAGAACTCATTAATGGCGAAAAATCATCAAGTAAAGTTGAACTCGTCTTGACGAGTTTTATATAATGTAAAAACTCATTGTGTTTAATTTTTCATTAACATAAACATAATGAAAGTTTTATAGGGCAATAAATACAACTGAAACGAATTAATTGTTTATTTTATCTACGCCCATGCTATAAATCCTCTATAAAAGTTTCTGAAACAGTTAGCTTATTGCCAACATTAAAACACCCAGTGTCATAGTAACCATAATAGCATCCAAACGGGAGTTATAATGTTGTACTGAATTTCATAATGCAACTCCTTTGCTTTTACGAGGATGATGATCCTTTCCTTACTCATCTGTTTGATGAGTAAGGAAGGGATCATCATCCTCCCTTCCAATCTCACTACTCAATTCGTGGTATCTTTATGAATTTCAAAAAAACATTGTCACGCACGCGCGTTTCACTATACTATACCATAGCGTCGTATCCCGCCATTTTTGTTCGTTATTAGTATTGCAAAAACTGTTTCAGAACCTTTTATAGAGGATTCATGTCATGGGTGTAGATAAAGTCTTGTATGCAACTGTAATAATTCGGTATTAAAACACTCATGTGATAAACCCACATTCGTGTTTTAATACCCCCTAATATACAACAGTTGCATAAATAACTATCAAAGTTTTGACTATGTCAAACTGAGTTCTTGCAGTAAACCGCTGATATATTCTCTAGGATATTTGTAACTCATGGCGCATTGAAGAAATTTCTTAAGCCTGCAGACATTTCAGCCGCTTGGTGAAGGGATCAGGTTTGCACTCCTCTTAGGTCCTGCATTTGAATCCTCCGCAGTACTTACCAGTACCACCACCACCCACACCTATAAAGATGACAACATTTGTCATTAAACGCTAAAAACACATAAATTCGACTCTGTCTACGCAAAATATCGACAATCTGCGATAGAAACCAACGAGATAATTGTGTAACACACAGCAATGGGTTTTATATTGACAGTTCAACAACATTCATTACGTTATTTACATGGACGCAGACAAATTTTTCGAACATATGAAGCAATATGCTTCAAAATAACGGCTTTACAAGGTAACGAGTAATAAATCAACCAACTTAAAGGACATCGTCGGAAATGGCCCCAGGACCAACAAACATCTGACCTACATAATAATTATAAATATATTTTATTAGACTAATTGCGAATATCTGTATGAAACGGACATTCTGCGTTCCATAATGAACAATTAAAAGAGTGACTGTCGACATCACATAAAATATGCCGCCATCTTTGACAATTAGTTATAGACAATGACAATTATAGATGTCCAATCTTTCAATATCATGACTAACTTATATGATATGACTTTCTACCTAAGTATAAATAAATAAAAAATAAAAAAACATTAGGATAAAGTCGTTTGCATTGAAGTTAAATAAATAAGTACTTATTTACCTACCTACCTATTTTAATACAAAAACTAGAAGATTTACCAAATACCTAATAGGTACTTAGGTAAGTACGTAAATGTTTTTCTGATTCTCTTAGCTTAACTAACCACATACAGGCAATAGAAATAACGGTGACATGCATTTATTAGTATGTATTTCGAAGTATTGAAAGGATTATTTCTTACTAAATATAACCTCAAAATCATTGTTTTCTTTTGAAATAAATCCTTTCTGCAAGTTGTCCGTCATTAAACTTTGTCTTCATGGGCATATACTTGTAATTAAGAACACGCAAAGTAATTTTCCTTTGCTGTTGGTTCTGGGGCGAACGATGTATGGATGCAGAACAATCTCCTTTTCAATTGAAGAATAATTGATCGTCACATATATCGATGACCATGTATTTCATCAATTACAATGAGATAAATTCGTTCCAACAACAAAACCCTGTAATGTGCGTGATACGACACGCACTTAGCTGGGTTTTTTAGGGTTCCGCAGTCAACAAGGAACCCTTATAGTTTCGCCATGTCCGTCTGTCTGTCTGTCCGCGTTTTAGCTCAAAAACTATTGGTACTAGAAAGTTGTAATTTGGCATGAGTATACACGTTAATAAAGTAAATTTATTTTAAATTTATTAATTAATGACGCCGAAAAGTGGTAAAATAAATAAAATAAAAAAACATTTATTTAGGGTACCTCTCCTACATGTAAAGTAGGGATGATAATTTTTTTTTACGTCCTTCCCATAGTGTGGGATATCGTTGGATAGGTCTTTTAAAAATATTAGGGGTTTGGGAAGACCGTTTTTTGATTAAGTAAACCGTTCGTGACTTATCAAGCTTTAAAGTACCAATTTTCGTTAGAATTAAGTGTCTCCCCCCCCTCTAACAACTAAACGGTTGTAGTTAGAAATTCAAATGTCACGGCAGTAGTACCTATCTATAACGAAGTTTAAAGGAAAACTATCACAGCTAAGTAGGCTTTACAATTTACCGAGTAATTGGCGACCAATTTAAATTTGCAGTTGAGAAACATGTTCTCCCATACAATCTGTATAGCAGGGCATGTTTCTCAACTACAATGTTAAGTTTGTTCTTGGGATAAATTCATCCTAACTACGGAACCCTTCATTGTGCGTGGTCCGACACGCACTTGGCCGGTTTTTAAATATTGTGTGACTGATGTGTCGCTAATAAACATATTCTCTTTTCGTTCATTCTTTCAACTTACCGGCGTACTTCTGGTTGTTCCTATGGTCTTGAACATTCGTCCAGGGCGCTCGGTCTACACAGGACTTGGTGTTGAACTGGTTGGGGCAGCACACCTTGCCCCATTTCATGCAGTCAGCATCAGAGAAACAGGTGGGTTTGTTGTTGTACACCTTGTTTTTAGGGGGACAGTTGCTAGCTGGACAAGTTAGAGAAATATTGTGTAAAAGACAGGAAGTAATATTATTTTTCTCAAACATGCATGGAAATGTTGTCATTATTTTCGAAAAAAGAACACGTGAAGTATCGAATTTACGGACAAAGAAAATCAAATCCATTGCAGGAGCGTTTTTTGAATTTGGAACATTACAACGCTCCAGCAATGTTGTATGAAATGGCGTGCTGCTTTGATTGGATCTGTTTTATCATTCTTGGCATACCAAAGTAAGTCTCTTTGCTTAGCACAAATTGCGTTCACGTGGCTGTATAGCCATAAATGCGTTTGCCTTTTGGCACAGATGATATATAGAAAATTGGGTGCAAAGCTGAAAATTCGCCTTGTTTTGTTATATACATATACTTCAGCCTACACTACCACTACATCCAATGCCCACCTGCAAACCTCATCAGAAGTTCAACAATTAACAAACATAAATGTACATTTTCTTTTAGTAATTGCCCTAATATAACTTGTATAATATAAAAAGTATGTTTTATTTCCCTGCATTCTTTTGAGAAAAGCACTATAATATAGTGCTTTTCTCAAAAGAATATGCCTCGGCGGAAATGGCAATTGCCTGTCTCGTATTAGTGAAGTCCTAGCCTACGGCTCGGCCTTCATACTCATACTCGACCTGCAATTGCCTATTTCCCGGCCTTTGCAATAATGTACTATTACTTGATGGCAAACGAGTATAGACGGTCCACCTGCACGCGAAGCATGACCATTTCTATATCTTCCGGTCATCATCAGTCTATCTAGATGCAGCTGAATACCAGTTTTACATGGAGCGACTGCCTATCTGACCGCCACAACCCAGTGACTGGGTAATACGATACCCCTTGGTAAGACTGGTTGTCAGATTTTCGGGCTTTTGACGACCCGTAACGACTGTCAAAGATCTACGAATGACAGCCGGGACCAACGGCTTAACGTGCTTTCCGAGGCACGGAGGGGTCTTGGTATGTAAAGATGGTCACCCATCCACGGATTAACCGCGGCGAGCGTAGCTTAACCCGATCGATCGACCTGTGCGGGTGCGGCTGTTATTAGCCACTAGCCAAAAATCTCACCGTGAAAACGTACACACATCAAAAAAAGTTTGTGATCACTGGCATAAGCTGATATTTTTTTTTTAATTGAGCTTTATCAAGAAAAATTCTTTGTTGTGTGTTTTCTTTAAATAGAAATACCCTATTTGAAATTAAAAAATAATACAATTTTTTTATAAAAAAAAAATTGAGTAATTAATCATAATGTAATTGTAACAGAAATTTGATAGAAAGAAAAAGACTGTTTAACCAAGCTTAAAGAACAATTTATTAATAAAAGGTTTATATTCAATATAATTAATATAAGTCCTCCCCTGGCTCGAACACATGCAGTGATCCTCCTGGGCATGCTGAGGATAAAGTTATCCAGCATTTCTTGGGGTAACCTGTCCCATTCTTGAATAGCGGCTTCTCTGAGCTCTGGCACTGTCCGGGGACGTGGCTGACGGTTCCAAACAGAGCATCCTACGCGTGCTCTATTAGGTTTAAGTTAGGCGAGCCGGCAGGCCAGTCTAACCTTGTGATGTCATATTCTCTATTTCGATTTTTCAAAGTGATCGCAAACTTTTTTTGATGTGTGTACGTGAAGTGAGTTTAAAGTGATCTGTCATTCCACCATAAGCTTGGTTTGACACTATTTATGACACTTCAATTAAATTTATTTGTATAGGTATTTATGTAGTTTTAAACCTAAAATTAAAGACTCAATATGGATTACGGCATATTTTCCGGTAGGTACCGGGGAGTACTAAAGATAACAAGCACTTAGCTTGAAGTTATTTTTTTCCTGTTATGAGTGAACTCTGCTGGGATCTTTTTACATTTTCTTATGAAAATATTTTACTTATAACACTCAAGCATGATCGGCCTATAATTTATTTTTATTTTTTATTTTATTTATTCGGGAAAACAAACAATTACACGTTAAGAATTACAAAAAGATAGGATAAAGAAGTGATACAAATGTGAAATCAACCACGTTCTCCACAGATACATACATAATGAGACAATTTGGTAAATTTTAAGACTAGCGTTGTAAACAATAAAATAGAGGAATATCAATATTAATAGTATAGTATCAACAAAATATAACATAAAGCTGCCAGCATAGTGCCGCATAAGTGGAACAATAGTGTCACATTAATTTTTCAATATGTTAAGAACATGAGTCTAAACTTTCCTTGCGGTAAAGCAAACAGATCCAAACTGCAGAAATTCTAAAGCGACGAAGTGGTATGCAAGCCGGCATTAGTACGACTGGTAGTAGTACCAAATACAGGTCGTGCGCGCACCTCGCGTCTCTGTCATGTTCTGGGAACTATATATAATAATGTGCTGGGACACAGGCCTCCTCTCTTCGAGAGGGAGTGGGCTGTACCTACCACGCAGGCCCAGTGCGGGATGGTAGATGTCACATGTGTTCGAATTTTTGGTTTTAGAACATCGTTTTGAGAGTAGTGGTGATGAAATTATTTACACAAAGTAAACCGCCGTCTGGGTTCGAACCCACGACCTACAACTCGTAAGCCGGGGCCGTTACCACTGGGCCACCACATCTGTCACGTATGCCTCATGGGAAACTAGAAAAATGTATAAGTATGAGGAAATTCTAAACAAATACCTGATACGCAGTTGATGACCAGCAAGGCTGCCGCGACGAAAACGAAGGCTCTCAAAGAACCTGGAAAAAAAACCACATGTTTCACTCCTCTGTGTAAGACCGTCATTGTAGCGTACCAGAGCGGGGATAAAATAGCATATTTTCCTCTAGGGCAAAATATTTATTTTATTTTTTCTGTTACCAATGAGCCTACAAAAACGAAATAATATTTTCACCTCACAAGCTCGGAAAGATTCTGTTTATCATTCGAAATCTGAGTGCAAAACTATATTTGATCCGCTAGCGTGAAAAGTGTTTTTAAAATTCGAAACTTTCTATATAATAATTTACTATACCTAATCCACTGAAAATGGATTAATACTTATTTCATGTCAGTCCGCCAACCTCATTTTTAGAATAATCGCACTGGCCAGAACGATTGAATGAAAAAAAAAAAAAACCTTTAAAGATTTTTTTCTCTACATCCAATTCACTTTCCATCATTTTGGTATGTTTTTTGATAAAATCGTAAGATATCATAAAATATGAGCCCAGCAGCAACGAAGATATTAACACCTGCATTTTTATTCTTGCACCTAGCATTTTGCCTCGCTGTCGTGAAAAATTGTGTGTTTTGTTCGGCAGCAAAGTTATTCTGCGTCTCGTACCCGTGAAACCCTCGCTACGCTCAGGGTTCTATATTTAAACCACTCGCTTTGCTCGTGGTTCAATCCTACAATCCTTCGTTTGCTCAGGTTTTAATACAAGCACTCGCACCAAAAAACAACTTAACAGCTTTCCATAACTAATAACTATTATTCAAATAACGAATTCGAACACAGACGGCGGCGCTTTACTTTGTTTTTGTTTTCCCATAAAAAAAAAATAAAAAAAAAATATTTTTGAAAATGGCACTAAAAGCGGCAATCTCTGCGGTAGAATGCTTGCATTGCGTTGCGGCTACAGAAGAAATAAAAAAAAGGCATCGGCGCGAAATATTTAGAATTTTTCTCTAACTAGGTACAAAGTGGCCGTAATTTATTTTACAACAGTGAAAATGTCATCATACTCAAAGTCTCAAATTCAGATAATTTATGTAAACAACGGGGATAACACAACAAAAAATTAACTTCGTAATGGTAATTCACATAAAATTGCAAAAAAAGAGGTTCTATTTTCTTTTAAGTACTAATTTTAAGAAATAATAATTAAAAAATAATCATACCGTAATTATTTTTATAAATTTTCGGTTTTAAACAAAGTTATTAATAAAAAAAGGAGATTTTCTGGTATAAAATATTTTATGATACTGGTAACAATGGAGGAGATCCAAACATTTTCACATTTTTTAATCTTCAACAACACTAATATTACAACTCTCATAAATAGATTCATATTGTAAGTAGCATATCTAGCCACATTTTGGATGAAAACGGCTGTAAACTGTTTCGATTGGAAATCGATTTTGGGACGCCTACGTCTAGCACTGGGCTTAAAAGGGCTGATTATGACTATCATATACCGTGTCTCCGACACACTACAAAAAAAATTGTTTGGCAACGGTATTTTGTTTGCATAGTTCTTATAATTAATTTTCTCTCTATAAATCTCACTTTAATTTTATCGATGATTATTTACAAAAACATTTAATGATAAAATGTTTTGCACCACTGTCCTGTCATTTTGACAGTGACATTTTTTGACATTACTTTGTTTACATAAATTATCTGAATTAGAGACTTCAGGTATAGTGAGAATGGAGTCCTTAATTTGCAGATGGAAGAGAAAGGAAAAGAAATAATTTTCGAGGTCACAAACATTTATCCTTAGAAAACATTATGAAGTGGAAGGACAGAAAAACGAGTGGATTCGCTTACGGCAAGTGTTTTTCTTACGTATTTTCATGATCTTTCCAAAAAATATCAAAGTTCAACCCTTTGGAGTACATATTCAATGTACGAACAACTATACAGACAAGACATAATAAAAAATAAAATAAAAATCTTTATTGATACAAAAACCTATGGCATTGCTTAAAAACTAGAATACATAACTTGGTTAACTAAAGGACATACGGATAAGGAAAACCCTGAACTCCTAAACCAGGTGATCCTGTGACTTAGAGTCAAAACAAGAATGTCAATATTAAGAAATTTGCAAACGAGGCAGTCTAAATTTGATGTGTCATAATATATTATTAATGGTGGCATACTATAGGTAGGTGGTTTTTACTTGAAGCTAAAAGAAAAACTAACATAGGTACGTATTATTACATTTAATTAAGCACGTACACACACACTCACACCTTCTTCCCATGGGGGTAGGCAGAAACTATAGCCACCGGCTACGCTCCTTATACTTCTTTTGCTTCGTTTACATTCATACATCAGCCGGTCGATTCTGTAAAAATCTCACCGTGAAAACTTAGGTGAAGTGATCTCGAAGTGAACTGGTATTCCATCTGAGACTAGGGATTAACACTATTGACAGTTCATTAATTTAAGCTCACTTCACCTAGGTTTTCACGGTGAGATTTCTACAGAATAGCACTGCTGGTCATACACGCACGCCGGTTGGGGGTCATTCAATTATTACGTAAGCACCAAAGGGGGGTGGGGTCTCTTTGCTTTGATTATTTTTGATGACAAGGGGGATGGGGGTCTGGATGGTAGGATTACGTCAGCAATATTTATTAATTTACTTTTCAGATTCAATTGCAAAATTTAATTGAATTTGATTTGAACAAAGATGGCAACCCAATGTTCAGAGATTCCCCAAAATAATTGATGTTGCTTTCTCGCTCTCACGCGATTTTTTATGGTTAGAAAAAACCGAAGTAGGGAATGTACTTAAATGGGCATTCAATTACTTTTAGTCTATAAATTCATTATTTCTAGACTCATGTATAACAGTAAAGAAACCTGAACAGATAAAAAAAAATACCAATGTTTACGTAAGCAAAGGGGGAGGGGGGGTATGAGCTTTGTTTACTTTTGCTGACAAGGGGGAGGTGGGGGTTCAAAATTACTAAAATTCTGCTTACGTAATACTTGAATGGCCCCTTGCGAGTGCTACGCACCTGACCTTTCTGAAGAGCATCATCAATTAGGTCACTATATTTTCTTCTAGGGCGTCCCCTCTCGGCGTTTCCACTCACATCTGCCTTGTAAATACCTTTTGTAAGTCGCCTTTCATTCATCCTCTCAACATGACCAAAACCATCTAAGGACACTCTTTTCAATTGTTGTCACTACATCTTCTTATAAATCAAACCGTTGCCTATCACATAATTTTTCAGCCTATCATTCATAGTCACGCCTCACATGCTTCACAAGGAACGCATTTCCACAGCATTTATTTTACTTTTATACTTCTTTTGCAACACACACACCCAACATTCACTTCCATACATAAGCATAGGCACCAGCACAACATTGTAAACAGCCAATCGAGCCTTTTTGGGGATCGACTGGTTGGTCCCAATCGCATGTATAGCACCATTCACTTTATTCCCCGCATTTACTCTCCTTTCCACATCTTCATCATTCTTTCCATCCCTTGTAAACTGACTCCCCAAATATACAAACTCACGTACTAGCTCCACACTCTGATCATTTACTTTCACATTACACACCGATACATCCTCTTCTCTTTCAATCACCATGATCTTCGTCTTATTCACATTTATATTCATCCATTTCATCTTATTTGCTTCATCCATCACAATCACCATGTCTTGCAACTGTTCCGCTGACGATGCAAATTGAACTGACTAGTTCATCTGCGTAGAGAAGGCATCTATCTTCTTCTTATTCTTATATATTATTTTTATATATAAAATGGTAAACTGACTGACTGACTGGGTGATATATCAACACACAGCCCAAACCGCTGGTCCTAGAGACATGAAACTTGGAGAGTGTGTTTTTTGTGAAGAGTTAAGTATCCACTAAGAAAGGATTTTTGGTAATTCTACCCCTAAAAAATTAAAATAGGGGATGGAAGTTTATATGAAAGTCCGTCAGTTTTGAAGTTAGGATCTCCAAATTTTGTGTTTAGGCTGACGATTGAAAATAAATTTATACGTGTCTCAGCGTTTTCGATAATTCCACCCCCGAAGGGTTAAACAGGGCGATGAAGTTGAAAAGTCCTTCATTTCCGAAGAGAAATCACAAAATTTAATTGGCTTATGTTTGGAAGCTAACGCAACGATTTTGTTATAATTTCAGCCCTTAAGGGCATGAAAAAGGGGATGAAATTTTGTTTTTAATTAAAGTTCTTTATTTTTTAAGTTAAAATCATTAATATTTTACGCGATAACCGACATCCACGCGGGCGGAGCCGCGGGCAAAAGCTAGTTTATACATAAGAGTAAAAATTCAGTAACATAATATTCTAATTGGGATGTTTGATGGTGTTCGTAAAGTCCGGGACATGTTGTATACAGAGAAGGAATTCCAGCAACCTATTCGGAATAGCTCTCTGACTCTGGGTCAGTCCCATCTGGGAAAAGGCTAGGGCCTAGCTGTAGAAATGTAATCTATCATAATTTAGGCAGACGAAAAAAAATATGACCCAAATTAAGGCACACAATAAACACAAAAAAAAAAAACTGAAAATAACTTACGCGACAAGTACCTAGGGCCTGATGTTGTTTTTCCGAAAACTAGTGCCTGACGCTGTTTTTCCGAAAACTAGTGCCTGACGCTGTTTTTCCAACAACGAATACTTGACGCTGTTTTGTAACGCTGTTGTTTTTGTTGTTCGCAGAGGCGCGCATCGACTGCTTTCACGCGAGACCATGCGCAAGCACGCCGCGTCCTTGGTGCGCAGGGTACGGGTCAGCCCCAACATCGTACTGGACATGATTGCGAGAAGACTGGACTGCCACTTCATCCGGCATTATCCCAGCAGACATGTTGCTGTGCCAGTGTCGGAGAGAAGGTTGAGGAGAAGGAGGATTGTTGTTTTTTTATTTTTATTTTATTACGTATACTCCATTTACTATAGCATTAGATAAATAACGGCTAAATAACGACAGTTATTGTGTAATATTGTTGAAATTACTGCACTTTATAGTTATTTTTTTATGTAAATGGTAAATAGATGTGATGCTTTGTATTTATCGTGAAATAACGGAGTTTATTAAAGCTTTACATCGAAATAACGAAAGGGTGAGAACAGTTATTTGTCTAATGTTATAATAAATGGAGTATAGTATATTTGATTTAATTTATTTTGATCTAATTTATGTTTATTAATTTTTTCCCATTGACTCTTTTTTTTTTTTTTTTTTTTTTTATTTGATTTGATTTGATTTATTTTGAGTTTTGCTGCACGCTACGCGTACAGTAAAATTCGCATTGTGGCCAGGTGAAGACGTAAAATTGTGTACTCACCACGGGCTATAAAAAAGAAAGCCCTCTATCGCATATTTACAACCCTCGCCTACGACTCGGGTCACAAATACCTGCGATTTCGGGCTTTCATTTTTTTACAGCCCTTGGTAAGTAATGTACTATTATGTGATTTTAAATGTTTGGCAATGGGTTTTATTTACCTGAATTTATTATTTATTTATTATTAACTGGGCTTTATGTTACAAGGACGTTTGATGATAGTAAATTTTCAGGTTTCACTCGTTCCATCTAAGGTCTCATCCAGCTTTCAATCAGGCAAGAACGAGACCAAGAGCGATGCCTATTAAAAAAATAAACAGAAATAATACTCACTCATTGTCTAACAATGTTGCTTCTTTCTGGCTGAGGTCTCCTCCCAACTGAATACACTTTACAAATGACGCTAATTTTTCCGTGATTACAAGAATATACAGTTACATGGCATATACCTATATATGTAGGTAGGTACATGAGTCAGGCTGATATTTGACGAGCAGCCTGTGAGTAAGCTAAAAACATATTATTTTGTTTTAAAATTTATTGAACTACATGCTCAGTTAATCATTTTTAAACTTAGGTACCCATCACGAAATACACAAACAATTAAATGGTCTTTAAACAAAAACAAATGGTTTTCAACATTCTTGTTGAGTCTTGGTTACTCCAATAAAACAAATTCTATTCTATTCTAAACAAGAAAAATCTTAATGTTGTTTCTTGTTTAGTTTTTGGCGCATTCTTTTTTCAAAACTAGCCGCTTAGGGCGGGTTGTTTCACGTACACTTGACGCACGCGTATCAGTCATAAATGGCGCTAACTATCGTCAAACCGTTGTTTCACAAAATTATGCCCTTGACGTTCGTTAAAAAATAACGATTACAGTGACCCACTGGTTAACGTCATTTTATTCTTCGACATTTGAAGTTTGACAATCGGTTTTTTATTCAGTGAAACAACGCTTTGTATTTGACGTACGTTAAACATCATAATGTAATCGTTAATATTTGACGTACGTATGTTACGTTTACGAACTGTTTGAAAAAACCGGCCCTAAATTTTGTTTCCTAATTATGCGCATTTTTTCTTCAAATACTGTATGGTCAGTCCCTATGGCACATTTGAAGACTTTTATGTATTTATATATTAACGTATCATATAATGAATATACAATGCCGCCCATGGGCATGTGACCGCCGGTATTTTTCTGAATATTCATTTAAAAAATTCTAAAATTTTCGATAACTGAAAAAAAAAATGTTAGTAAAGCGAGGTTACAAACGCTACTAAAAAATAATAATTGAATAACATGAAGAATATTAAAGATAGACAAAAAGGGGGGCCTTTTAAAGTTAATGTTCGATAATTTTTTCATGAATATTCAGAAAAATACGGGCGGTCACATATTTATAACATACTAGCTTTTGCCCGCGGCTTCGCCCGCGTGGATGTCGGTTAGCGCATAAAAAAGTACCCCATGTCCTTCTCCATATCCCAGACTATATCTAAAGTGATTCACTATGTGAATAGAACCCGAAACAAATGACAATGATTTAATTTAATAAAAGTACTTATATAAAACCAAAATAAAAAATTTCACTCAAATTCTTAAAGCAATCAATTGTACCAAATTACAACACGAAATAAAAATGCGACACCAATAATTTATTTTTAAAATAATTCACGGAAGTACCAACAATGTGAAAACAAAACGAATTAACCTCCGAAATGTCGCATGATACTCTGTTTGTGCTGAGATGATGTGACGCTCGAAATGTCTAATGAACACCATTGGTGTATAACTTTTCTAAGGGTCATGTTCGCAATTGGACGAAATATTTGACATTTATTTTGTACTTGCAACACAATCTGGCTGTAGAATTCGATTAATCGACTAATAATAATACTTAACCGGTATTAATACATTTTAGCGGGAACACCACTAAAGGAACGAAAAAAAAAAGTAAATAAAATACGTCTATGGTCGTGTGGCGGTTTGGCGCGACGCATAATGTAAACAAACATTCATCAAGGTTATACGTGCGTAAAGTAATGGATTCAATGAGAAAACTGTTTAATCATAGAAGAATCCTATACAGAATTAGTGAGAAATAAGTGCAGATTTCATATTGAGTGTTAGTTTATCGAAAAGTGATAAATATGTCAGTGAAAAAGTAACGAAAGTTTTGGAATGCACAAATTTTGATCATATGGCCGCCGTGTTTAGTAATTGTTTTTATGATAAATATTCTTGTTTATTGTTTAAAATACACATAAGTAGCTAGCTTATTTATCTACGAACATAATTTGGCTAATAGCTTCTGATATTATAGCGTATTGTTATCGTAATCGTATTTCTAAGAGTAAAATTCGGCATACAAATACCTACAAAAAGACAATAAAATGGATATAGTATGTTATCCTTAAGAGATAGACATATGCCATCGCGGACTTTTCTGAAGATCTATATAAGATACACAATTCCACCATACATTATTTTGTTATATCTCAAAGGGTTTAGCCAGCGTTTTCGTTGAAAGCTCCCAGACGGCTTATTTTTTTCCGACACCTCCAACAAATATCGTTAATTTATACAAAAATGTATACAAAACCTTAACAAATTATATACTAAAACCTTCCTCGAGAACCACGCTATCCATTGGTGAAAACACCATGAGAATCGGTGCAGTAGTTTTTCAGTTTATCGCGAACAGACAGACAGACAGACAGACAGACAGACAGACGCGGCGGAGGACTTTGTTTTATAATATGTAGTGATTTAGTAATTGTTTTTATGATAAATATTCTTGTTTATTGTTTAAAATACACATAAGTAGCTAGCTTATTTATCTACGAACATAATTTGGCTAATAGCTTCTGATATTATAGCGTATTGTTATCGTAATCGTATTTCTAAGAGTAAAATTCGGCATACAAATACCTACAAAAAGACAATAAAATGGATATAGTATGTTATCCTTAAGAGATAGACATATGCCATCGCGGACTTTTCTGAAGATCTATATAAGATACACAATTCCACCATACATTATTTTGTTATATCTCAAAGGGTTTAGCCAGCGTTTTCGTTGAAAGCTCCCAGACGGCTTATTTTTTTCCGACACCTCCAACAAATATCGTTAATTTATACAAAAATGTATACAAAACCTTAACAAATTATATACTAAAACCTTCCTCGAGAACCACGCTATCCATTGGTGAAAACACCATGAGAATCGGTGCAGTAGTTTTTCAGTTTATCGCGAACAGACAGACAGACAGACAGACAGACAGACAGACGCGGCGGAGGACTTTGTTTTATAATATGTAGTGATAGTGATGATAGTGATAGTGATAGTGATAGTGATAGTGATTTATTAAATTTATTTATTTATTAATATATACGTTAGCACATTGAATGCCGACTACGGATATATCCGTATATGGTTTCTATGCAGGACGCCGACTACGGATAGATACGTAGGACTTCTATACGAGTTTCAATAGAATCTACAGTAGCTGGCCTCACCAATAAGGTATTTTTATATAGGATGGCATCTCAAATAAAACAAGCTTTAATAAAAGAGTAACTTTATTGATTTTTCGCTGATGCCATATACGTATATATCCGTAAATAGACAAATGTATGGTGGCAACCAACTTTGGCCGTATAGCCAATTTCGGCATTCAATGGGTAAAATACAATAAAAAGGGTTGAACGACATTGGTCAAGTATGATATTTGTCAAATCGGCAATTCGTCAAATTTGATATTGGTCAAAGCTGTCGTTCGTCAAATCGTCTTTTTGTCCAATTACAAAATTTGCCAAATACGCTATTGGTCAAGTCCATGTACAGTCGATGAAAACTTGCGTTTTGAATTCATTTATCTTTCTTGCAGGAACTTATAAAAGGAAAAACCGGCTGCTGTAGGTTCCTATTTACATAATTAACTAGTAAATAGTAAATGAGTATTCTGAGGTTTAATTTGTTTCGATTTTTACCTCCTTTGAATCTGTAAAAGTAGGTAGCCTAGACCCTAGGCGGAAAATGCTGGCTAAATAGAATAGCATACTATGCCGTCATTTGTTTTCCCGTAAATTATGTGACATTTCATTATTTGTAAATGACAACAATTACCTATTTATTCTTCATTTTCGTGTCTTCGGTTTGGTGAAATATATAAGGTGTATCTATAAATACACGAAATATTTTACGAGGACCATCTATAGGTGGTAAAACAGCCATAGCAGCGAAAATTTTATATTTTTACATAATTATTATAAGTTTAAAATTGCTTGAGACATTTTGCAAAGGAACTGCATTTTCCAAAATTTTACTTTTTTTATGAATGACCCGCCCGGACGCGGAGGATGGTGGCTGCACGAGCGCCGTGAATTTTGATAAATAATTAATCATCATATCAAGTAATTTTTTTTTTTTTTTTTTTTTTAATAATATACTCTGATTTAAAAAAGTCGTTTCCATGGCTTCTTTACCACCTTTAGGTGTATCTCTTAAAATATTTCGTGTATGAATAGACACACCTTATATATTTCACCAAACCGAAGACACGAAAATAAATAATAAATAGGTAAGTGATAGGTAGGTGGCTTCTACTAGTAAAGGCTTAAGTAAAGGCATTCTGTATTTACATTTACAGACACTGAAAAAGGAATAAATAAACTAATACGTGCAAGATATCAATTCTATTTTAACTCAACAAACAAAAGCGGCACTACAATTACATTCCGACGTTGCGTAAATAGAAGCGAGTGCTATGCATCCTTAGATTCTGGATCAATTCTGAGGAAAAGCGAACATACCTGTAAGCCTAAAGATACTATTTGGATCCGAGCTGCCGACTGCAACTGCAGCGACTTTTTTTTCGCTAGGGAGGGCTAGGGCATCTCAGAGTTAACCTTGAGAGGAATAGAATAGAATAGAATATTCATTTATTTGCTAAGACTTCAGGTTGAGACTCTTTAAACAGTCTTTCTTGTGGTTGCCTTAAGCTCCTAAAAATTTAAAGCCTCCAGCCAGGGCACAAAAACTTATAAACTAAACGACTGCGCGCTAAGGGCACCCCCTGTGGAGTACGAACCTCGGCCTAGGACAGAGTCGGAGTGAGGATGGCAAGGGACCGACGGTGGCTGGATAAAATCAGGGTTATGATTATTATCAGGGGGATTTAAAGCTACTGGCTCAGCTTTAAAGCGGGCTGGCGCTTGCGCTTCGCTTACGAGCAAGGGTCGGGAGGACTATTTAGTCGGGGATTTCGCGCGGGCCTCGGCGGCGAGGTCGGAATGACGATCGTGTAGTGTGCACTCTCTTTCGAACTGTACCTTTTTTCCCTACGACTCTCATGGAGGAGAGTGGTGGGGTCGTCTGGGTCAGTCAATGCATGCCGTGGACGGCGGGTCATACTGATACGAGAGGGGGTATTATTGGCGACCTGCACAACTAGAATGTTGCGATGAGTGACGGCGGAGTCAAAGAAGCGCTTTGAAGTGCGCTTCATGAATTGGGCTAGTGTAGGGATTTTAAGTTCTAAATGAAGATTTGTGTTCCGAACGAACCAGGGGGCCCCTGTGATTTTACGGAGGAAACGGTTTTGGAGGGTCTGCATCTTGTGGATGATATAGGGTTTTGCGTGTGCAAAGACTGGACTCGCATAGGTCATGATCGGGCGGAACAATCGACCGCTGGTTTGTATGTATTTATATGAAATGGCTTCCAAGAGCTGCACGTGTTGTCGGCAGTTGCAGTCGGCAGCTCGGATCCAAATAATACCTTAACTTGCGGTAGCGTTACGCGATAAAATCAAAAACTACCGAACGGATTTTCATACGGTTTTCACCAATGGACGGAGTGATTCATGAGAAAGGTTTTCAAGTGTAATTCATTCAGGTTCTGTGTAAAATACCTGAAATGTGACGAGTTTTTGAAGATGGCGAAAAAAATCTTGCTGAATGGGAGTTTTACTTGCCTGCGTTATACCGAAGTTATTCCTAGCATAACTATTCCGTGTTTATTTGTAAGGCCCATAGAGTTATATGAAAACGTTTGTAACGTTGTATTACGGAATCAATTTTTTTTTACCTGGACTAACACATAGGGTTCTTTTAATCCCGGTAGTACGTTCCCGTGGAACATTTTTCGATATCAACGTGGGTGAAGCCGCGGGCAAAAGCTAGTATCATTTACAAAAGCTATTGGTGTACCTGCACTGAAAAAACAAAAGTAGATGCCGCAATCAAGGTTTTGGTTAGATTGACTAAGTAACTTGTTTGCATCTGAGCCTATCAAGCACAATGATCACAGCTACTACTTTTATTTGATTGAGATTTGAAACGGGATCTTGATTGGAGTTATCACAAAACCTATTCAAAACATGGTTGCTCCACCCAAGATTATTAGATTAAAGTTTCAATGATCTTTATTGAAGTAATCAAAATGCTTGACTGACACAACTAACTTTGTTACAGTTAAATTTTTATAAACTCTTTTTTAACTGTTCTACAATGTTGTCATGTTAAGGTTAATCGAAAACTTGTTTGAGCGTTCAATCATTTTAACTAGTATTGCTGCAATCATGTTCTGATGATCAACTTAAATAAGATTTTGATTAATCCAAACAAGATATCGTCTATCAAGCTAAAAAGTCACTTGATTGGAGTGCATCAGTGTGTAAAAGTACAATAAAATCTTCAAAAGACAAATTCCAAAAAAAAAAAAACGATTTCGATAATAATCCCCTCCGTTTCCAAGATCGCGTATAGTCGATACCGTCTTGCCTCTAAGCTCTTGGCTGTTGGCTGTATGCTAGTAGCTCCTTTGCCTCCCTTGCAATACCACGCTGGTATTTGACGCACCGAATGGCGCGAACACGCGATACTAACATTTTCGATGACTAAATTAGCATTTTTTAAATTGAAAAGTTCGAATTAGATCACGCGAATGTGTTAAGTAAGGGTGTTTGTGTGATTAAAAAAAAATATATATATATAATGTTAAAATTAAAGTCGGTTTAACTGTGAGAAGTGGATTTAATGTAAAAGTAATAATAAAAATAAATGCATATTAAACTGAGCCGTGGTAAAATACCGTAAATAACCGTGCACGAATGAATTTATACAAGAAATTTTTGTATGTTACCCAGGGCCTCAACTCTGCTATCACAATAGTGTCAGAATGGTGTCGCCATTGTGATTATTTGACAGTGTTTGTATGGCAAATCTGTCAAAAACTCACAATGAAGAGACCATTGCAACGTTTGTACATTAGTAGACTTGGCCCCCTGATGTCACGTATCCTAAAATATTTCTTTAAAATTGCTACTTCTTCATTGCATCTATAAATAAAGAAGTGTTTATTTAGATATAGGCTTTTGATGACGTATCCTTAGTCTTAGTAGTTAGAGGAGGTATTTTTCGACGCAATATTTTAGTTTGTTATTAATTAAATTTAGTTAGGTTAGGATACATTTTTATTATTATTTCTGTTATATTTTTATATCACAACTGAATGCAATGTGGCATGCTGCCGTGGCTGTTATAGATTTTTTCTTTACTGGCTTTCCCATTATAGAGGAAAATCTTAAAAGAAAACAATTGGAAAAACCTTGTGAAATGTTGCAATATTTCACAACATTATCTCAAACATTACGAGTCCTACCAGTGAGGTCGTTACTGCCGGGAAAAGGACTGTTCTCATACGGAAAATAGGAACTCACCTTTATGATTCCTCAATAGTTATAAAGATAGGATAATAAATTACCAAATGTATATAGGGAACTGCCAATCAATTGTTTTAAAACAGCGTTATCCAAATGGCATATAGAAAAATCATTCTATTCTGTGAATGAGTATCCAAACTTTAAAAGTTCACAGTGTCAAACATTTGTCAAATAATTTGACAAATATTTGACACTCTTATTCATAATATATTATCTATGATTTATGTTCCAATTTTATTAACATCTGTGGCGGCATCTACAACGCCACATGCGAACTACGCATCAAAGACCTGACGTCACAAATCTTGCATCGCGCAATCAGAATTTACCGCACGACTAGCATATACCGGATGACATTTTTACCGTCTGGAAATTTGGGTATACTATAGATACACGGAGTATAAGCCTATGGCATAGTTTTTTTTTTTTAACCTAGAAATAAATTGATCTATCGGTAAATACCACACATTTGAAGTAAACTTATCATACTATAACAATAAACATAGAAATTAACAAAAAATAAATATGATAAATAATATTGAAATTTAAATTTCCATATTTTTTATCTTTTTTGTTGTTGTTATATTTCAGAAAAAAAAAAAAATATACTAAGCCATAAGCTTCTACTCCATTCACCTAGTATACCCGATTTTTTTCGAGACGGTAAAAAATGTCATCCGATATACAACATCTCGACATCAACCAGACACAACACCCGTCTGGTCGGAGGATCCGCCTTTTTCAATACAGGATAAGTGAACTTTACACCCTGTTCCTCACACCTCTATTATTATTTATTTATTTCAGAGAAGATCTCCATATAAGGTACATAGACAAAAACATAAACAAAAATAACACAAAATCAAAGAATGTTAGTGTGTTAGTAACAAAATTGTACCTAAAATATTATGTTAGTATTGTTAGTGCCTATACCTAACTGATGCCTATGGCTGTCCTAATCCACTGATTTTGGAAAGGACAGTCAAATCTGGCAGCAATAGCGTTCAGGATGCTGTTGCCGCTGCTTCGTAAACGGGGCAGCAAGGAGTTCGCTTTTTTGCGCATGATGGCTTGAAAGCCATCCGTACGCGCTTCCGCAAACATACCAGACGCGCTGCAGCGCCACGACAGCCCCAACAGCAACCTAAAGACGTTATTGTACTGGGTGCGCAGGGCTCTGTAGGTTCGCTGCGTATGCTTCACCCACAGGCTACCCGAGTAGAACGACTGGCAGAACGCCTTAAAAAGTGTTATTTTCACCTTGATGGTGCAACGTGCGAACCTGCGAGCCAGCATATTGCATATTGCATTTACATCATTTATTAAAATTCCACAAAACTAGCATGCAAAATAATTGATTACCTTAGTAATTAAGTTTAGTTTCAAGTTTAGTTGGTGGTAGGGCTTGTTCTAAGTCCACCCGGCTAGCTACCACCGTCTTATCCAAGTCTGTCACCATAACAACAATGTTAACAGCATTTGTAGTGTTTCGGCAGTTAGAGGAAAGATAGCCAGTTCCTCTGTGGTTGAGGATTCCGGGTGAAGCTCGCTTCCACCTTCGGCCTTAATCATCGCTTACCATCAGATGAGATGAAGGCCAAGAGCTTCCACGTTGTGGATTAAAAAAAAAAAGAAGAACCCTTATAGTTTTGCCATGTCCATCTGTCTGTCTGTCCGCGGCGTAGCACAGAGACTCTAAGTTACTAGAAAGCTGAAAAGCTGTAATTTGCTATGAGTATATAGGTACATATTAATCCACGTAAAGTGGGGACGATATTTTTTTTTCTCGTCTGTCTCATGGTGTATCGTTGGATAGGCCGTTCAAAAATATTGCAGGTTTGTGAAAACGATTTTGAGTCGAGTCAGGGATCCGTTTGCGAAATATTAAGCTTTAAAATGCTAATTATTGTTAGAGTTATGTGTCCGGTATTCCGGTACCCCCCCCCCCCCCCCCCTACCAGCTAAATGGTTGATTTTGGATATATGAAAAAAATCACGGCAGTATTATATATAACGAAGATAAAAGGAAAACTATCACAAAAAAGTTGTCTTTACAAGTGTAATAGTCTACCAACTTACATTGTTAAGTCTGTTCTTGGGAGAAATTCGTTCTAACTGCGGAACCCTTCATTGTGCGTAGTTCGACACGCACTTGGCCGGTTTTTTAAGCCTAGGGTTAAACTTTCAAATATTTGACACACCGATGAGGGAGGTTTAATACATAGTTACAGATATCGACAGTCTAAATTAATTACAAGATACCTCACCTGGGCCTTAAGGTGTCTGCACACAGCGGGCGCGGCGCGGCGGGACGGGGCGTGGCGGGGCGCCGACGCGACGCTGAGCAGTTGTAATGTACTAGATATTACGGACGACGCCACACAGAGCCGTCCGGCTCGACGCCCCGCCCGCTGTGTGCAGAGACCTTTAGTCTGCTATTACAATAGTGTCAGAATGGTCTCTTCATTGTGAGTTTTTGACAGATTTGCAATACAAACACTGTCAAATACAATGGCGAGACCATTCTGACACTATAGTAATAGCAGACTTGAGGCCCTGGCCAATCGATCCTAACTAATAATTCACATCAGCTGTCTGTTCGCCGTATGTCATAAAATATATCGATGCAACGGACACAGTCTGTTATTATCCAGCGTTACCACTGCAGTTGAATGCCATCGAGTTGGATGATTAATTAGGCGGTGGCTCCAAAATAGTAGGGTGTAAAAATTACACCCTACTAGTCGGTTTGTTTGAATTTTTGAGACTCCTTTTACATAACATACCTAATTATCACATTTGTTAGCATAAGGACAGATTCGCTTTAGGTCAGATTCGCTTAAAGACAGAAGTACAGTCGGATGAAAAATAATTGTATTCATTAATACGACACATCAGAGAACACGAGGAGCTCGTGGTTAAGTAATAACAGCCGCACGGGTCGATCCGTCAGGTTAAGCTACGCTTGCCGGGGTTGGTCCGTGGATGGGTGACCATCTTTACATACCGAGACTCCTCCGTGCCTCGGAAAGCACGTTAAGCCGTTGGTCCCGGCTGTCATTCGTGGATCTTTGACAGTCGTTACGGGTCGTCAGAAGCCCAAAAGTCTGACAGCCAGTCTTACCAAGGGGTATCGTGTTACCCAGTTACTGGGTTGTGGAGGTCAGATAGGCAGTCGCTCCATATAAAATACTGGTATTAAGCTGCATCCGGTTAGACTGGAAGCCGATCCCAAACATTGTTGGGAAAAGGCTAGGCAGATTGATTGATTGGTTTGAATTTTTGAGACTCCTTTTACATAACATAATTATCACATTTGTTAGCATAAGGACAGATTCGCTTAAAGACAGAAGTACAGTCGGATGACAAATAATTGTATTCATTAATACGACACATCAGAAAACATAAAAACCGTACAGACAGCGATATTAAGCAAAAATAAATTCCCTGTACTAATTTATAATCCTAATTTTTTTCTACATTAACCAAATTCGCTAAATGTTTTAAATATTCTATAGTTGTTTGTCCTTGTTACGCATTGTTGACAATTTTTATGTTGTAATAATCTGGCGTAAACCGAATCTGTCCATATGCGAACAAAGGAACTTTATGTTGCGGTCTGTATAGGTACATATTAATCCACGTAAAGTGGGGACGAGATATTTTTTTCTCTTCTATCTCATGGTATATCGTTGGATAGGCCGTTCAAAAATATTGCGGGTTTGTCAAAACCATTTTTCGATTCAGGGATCCGTTTGCGAAACATTAATTTTTTTATTGTATCAAGTGTCCCCCAAGCTAAATGGTTGTACATATTCTGTCTTTAAGCGACTCTGACCTAATGCGAATCTGAACTAACGCGAATCTGGCGTAAAGCGAATCTGTCCTAATGCCAAAGAAATGAATTATCATAACATCCATGAGATGTACCAATTAATAGTACACCTAAACGGATAGGTAGGTGTAATCCTCCTGACGCATACAACTTGGCATGGCATTTTTATATGCCTTAAATCCTAAATCCCAAGTAGAGAAGCACTGCACCCATCAAGCAGATAACTATTATGGTCATAATAGTCTGGATGCTCAAATGTGTCCCAATTTCTTGCAAATTCGCACTATTTCCAGCATTGGCTGCGTTTTGAGCTAGAAAAACCTCTTCCTTGGTCTGGTATGATTGACACATCTTGCTTTTTCGAATAATTTCGAACCGAAATAAACCTAAAAAATAGAAATAGAAAATATCTGTTGGCTTGCTTTTGTTTAGGGTTCCGTACCAAAAAGAGGAACCCTTATGGTGCGACTCGTCTGTCTGTCACAGCTGGATATCTCAAGAACTACTAATGCTATCAACTTGTGAAATAGTTTTAGATGACGTTTGCCCAACTATTTTGCAAATAAGAAAGATTTGTTTTTGAAACTGGGACTGAACGGGGATCTTAAAAATTCGAAGTGGGGCTACTAGGGCGTGTGATCGTGTATCATATGAAAGAGCGCTATTTGCACTTTCTCAAACACTTTTTTTAAGCCGCTTAGTTTTCGTCTTTTAACGAAAAATAAAAAAAAAATAACGTTCTCCCCCTTATCTCCGAAGTTTGCACAGAGAAAAATCTGAAATTATTCTATGTGATAGAAGTTTATGTAAAGATTACAGGAAAAATAAAACGATGTCTCTAAATAGCACACTTTCTAATATTACAGTTTTAGGTCAGCGCCATCTCTTGACCGATATTGGAACTAATGTAATGTTTATTTCATGATTTTTGCTGGTACGGAACCCTCGGTGCGCGAGTCCGACTTGCTCTTGACCGGTTTTTTTACTTGTAGTATATGTATAACATGTTGCGTTGTGCGCCTTTTAGTCTGTACGAAATAAATGTAATTTCTATCTTTTTTCCTTTCTTTCTTTATTTGTCTACTAAATACCTTTTAAAACGTAAAACTTTATCACCGCACGAATTTCGTTTCTTTCCATTGTTAAGAAAAGTCACGACAGAGAAAGTTCTAGGTCCTCTCATACAAATTCCATCCGTTCGATTAAATTCAAATTTGGCGTTCTATTTTCGAAAAGATGCTAGAATATAATGTAATATTTTTTTCTTGCGTGTCTTTTTTTTAAGTTCGTCGTTTCGGAAACTTATCAATCAGCCCTCGTAAAACTTTTTCAGGATATGAATACATAGTTACTTACCTTAGAAATATTCGCACTTGTAGGCTGCATTAATATTTGTTCAAAGCTGTAATTAGGATTACAGCCACACGCTAACGACTTTCAAATTCAAATTCAAATTCAAATAATTTATTGTGGATCATAGGTTCATAAGATGTTGTGTTAGTTACAGGTAAGTCTGCTATGTCCCGCCATTGAGGCATACAAAATTCATAACATAAATTCGGTACATTCATCAAATTATCATGCAATACATTAAGATTAAATTAGTAGATATAAAATACTTATGTCAAATTACAGATTAGTCATTTTTACAAAATAGTGTGTTTCAATGTATTGTCATTTAGAAATTCTCTTATAGAGTAATAACATTTATTTATCAATAATTCTCGTAGTTTTTTTTTTTTAATGTATTTATTTCGCTCACAGTTCTGAGAAAAGGTGGAAGATTATTATAGATACGTGGGCCCATACAAAAGATGCTTTGGTGCATAAGCTTTGTTTAAACAACAAACTGGCAATTAGAGCTCTTCTTTGTGCAATTTAAATAACGTGGTAGCATATTTTGTAAAATATTTGCGCCTCACATAGCAATAGTACATTGTGATACAAGGGTGGGAAGTAGGTTATTGCAAATGAGCTGTCATTAACAAGCCCGAGCCGTGGGCGAGGGTTTTTAATGACACGAGTTTGCAATACCTACACACCCGTGTATCACACGACGTTTTTCTATACAGTTGTGGGAAATAGTGAAAAACAAATCAAAGAATTAGGTAAATATTAAAAATTAAAATTTTCAGAAAATGGCAAAATGGAAAACGATAGAAAAGATTATCAATATATTTAAGGTACAATAAGCATTATGCACTTCTAAAGAAGTCAGCGTTCAACTGAGTGCGCGCAGAACAGGTTTTGGTGGTAAATGGGTTAAATGAGAACTTTTTACAAAGAATATTAAAATCCTTACTCGCTCGCATCATGTATGAGATTTGTCCTTAGTTAGAAACTTTAGTTTAAATGAATAGAGATAGGTGCATTAAATCTAACTGATCTCTGGGGGACATTGAAGCGAAGTTTATGCAAAAGATCAGGACATTCAATCTCGTTGGAAATAGTTTTTAAAAGATAAGTGCAATCTGCTAGTCTACGACGATTAATAAGTGGCTGTAAATTAAATTTCCTGCAAAGATTAATATAATTATCAGAATGGTATGGTATACGCAGCCGAAAACAGAGAAAACGAACAAATCTATAGTAAATGTATAACTACCATACAGTTGTAAAAAATATATCATCATCATCATCATTTCAGTCGAAAGACGTCCACTGCTGGACATAGGCCTCCCCCAATTACGGGGTTTTCCATAATCGCCACGCTTGGCAGGCGGGTTGGCGATCGCAGTATGGTGTTAAAAATGCATAGAGAAGGCTGCTGCCCATTCTCTAGTGAATCTCTAAGTCGCCTTTTACGACACCCACGGGAGGAAATGGGGTTGTGTTATTCTTCCGTGTGTTCCGCGTGGTGCCGGACGTAAAAAATAAGTTTATACTTAATTAAAATGTATTATATCAAGAGTAGTAGTGGACCAGTGATAACGGTCGCGATTTACAAGTTATAGGTTCGAACCCAGAAATGATGACGAACCAGTAAATTTGTGGCGGTAGGAACAATGCCACATGTGAACTACGCATCAAAGACCTGACGTCACAAATCCTGCATCGCGCTATCAGAGTTTACCGCGCGACTAGCATATATACAACATCCCGACATCAACCGTTGGGCAGTTGCCCACCAGACACAATACCCGTCTGGTCGGAGGATCCTCCCTTTACTATAGAGTATGAGTGAACTTTACACCCTGTTTCTCATACCTCTAAAAATTAATCATCACTTCTGGGTCACCACCACTGCTCTCAAAACGGTGAAGGAAAACATTGTGAGGAAACCGCCATGTCCCAGAACCAAACATTCCAAGACATGTGACATCTACCAATCCGCCCTGGACCCGCGCGGTAGTGGATTACGTTACGACCCGCTCCCTCTCACAAAGAGTAGGCCTTTGTACCAGCAGTGGGACATTATGATGATTATGCTCTATCTACCAAACAAAATTCCAGCATTCTTTTTTCCACAACCAAACCTAAATTAAGCTAACAGAATCTGTCACAGTGTAAACATACAGTTAATAAAAACAATAAAAATAAAATGAGATAAAACCAAAGACAATATAAAAATGAATGGTGACGTGGGATCGGAGTCTCCTCGACGTGCGCTGTGGGAGAGACTGGGCTGCGCACATGGCGTGTGCGCGAGGTTGTGCAGACGACGAGGAAGAACAAGAGTTGCGCCCATGCATACTGGAAATAATAGTAACAGGTCAGTAGTATCATCTTTTGAAAACCTAGAATGCTAACACTACACTAATTGGTACCCGGTTTGTTACTCCAGAATTTGAGTGATAACATAAATAAAAGTGATATTTCTTACACTTTCTGCATACAGTTGTCTGACTCCCTCAAGGGGGGGTTTGTAGGTTTAGAGAATCATTATTGAGGACAAACTATTCACATATATCCATAAGCTCACTCCTTCCAATGGCAGGCAGAAACAATTTTTTTTTTTCGCTGAGAAATGCATTACTCGTCTTAGCGAGAGGTCCGGTCCGATCACCGCGATGAGACTGCGGCGCGTCTCGGACCACGACGGGCACACCTCGAGCGGCGGCGTCGGCGTCTCCTCCCGTCCGATTCGGTGCAGGTACGATCCGAAACAACCGTGTCCGGACAGCACCTGCACCAGACGGTAGGAGAGGAACCCATGCGACAGCTCGAGCCAGTCTCGCAGGACTAGCCCAATCGCGTCGAGGGTTGGGCGGCCGAAGGCTGCGGTGGCGAGGTCCCCCGGCCCATGGACGACGACGGCGTCCCGCTCTTCCGGGGCTGGGCGTTTTCCTCTCGCCCACCACCCCGCCGCCGCCGTCCATTCATGTACTCCGGCGAGCACAGCCAGAGCACATGCTGCCGCTAAGCCCAACCTACTTCACGTAGACCCGCGCCACCCGCTGGGCTATGGCCCTTTGGAGTGCCCGCAAGGTGGCGGCGTCCTCCCAGATAGCAGCCCCGTAAAGGGCCATACTCCTCAAGATACTGATACCGATGCCGGTATCGCGCGCTGGGTTTTCCAAAGTTGGGAAGCAGCCACGAGAGCGCGCTCGTGGTCTTCAGCAGGCGCGACGACAGCCCGCTAAAATGCGGACCGAAGCGCCACCTGCTGTCCAGTACAAGGCCCAGATATTTCATCTGGGCCTTCAATTCTATTCTGACGCCCTCCATGAAGATGTCGGCGTCAGGTGGGAGGCGCTGCCGAGGTCCGTGTAAGAACACGGCCTCGGTCTTGTGCAGCGCCACCGTTAAACCTACGCGGCGGATCCTCCCCGCGACCAAGGATCCGCCCGCCGAGGCCAAGTTGGCCACCTCCCTGAAACTCCCCCACGGGCGGTGAGGAGAGTGTCATCCGCATAGCAGACGACATTCGTGCCTCGGAGGAGAGTTCCCCGCAAGAGCCAATCGTAGCCGACGTTCCAGAGGAGAGGTCCTATGACTGACCCCTGTGGAACGCCGGCCTCGACAGCGTACCGGACTTGGCCAGCCCTATATACCAGGACTATCGCCCGATTCTCCAGGTAGCTGGCCAGCAGACTGCGCATGTATCGAGGCACCAATCCAACCAACCAACCTATTCAACTACCTTCGGCAGTGTCAGTCAGTCAACCAGTAAATCACGGAACTGCTTAATGTATATAGAAAATTGGCTTCATCAAGTCATCTAGTACAATATAAGTTTTAAATAAACTAATCGCTCTCTCCGATCTAAAATACCAAAATAAATAACAAACATGTCTACACGACCGTCAAGTCACCATTAATTATATTTTCTGATGGTTTTTACGATTTATTTCGATTGCCCGTCTAATGGTCGGTGTTATTCCTATTACATTTATTTACTTCTATAGAAAGCTTTTATACACGCATTTGACATTATTTATAAATAACTGTACCCCATGCTTGCATTATTTTGTTATATGTTTATGGTTTATCAAAGTTAATGGGATTCCTATGGAAAACAGCTTTTGTTATTTTCATGAATTTATTTTCATTCATAAGGGCAACCTGTGCGGTTGAGGCGGACTATTTTATGGGCTAGTATTTAATCGAACTTCAAATATAATGAATGCGCTTCTTTTTGTGAACTTAAAATAATTCCTAAATTGCCTAGTAATTACGACCAACTCGGTTCCAACTTAGTTGCGCGTTTAATCACAGTTCTAACTTTTTTTTTTGGTATCGGGGTGGATATCCTCATGGATGTCCTTTGCCCTGGAGAGGTCTGTCAGACTGCTACTAGCTAAAACCACACCGTGTTCCCTCGCACTCTTGCACCGGGGGCTACGGAGGCACTTAAGCATTCTGCAGCCCCGCTTGGTGCCACCCTCTCCGGGCTCCGTCTGTTCAAGTGGAGGGAGTGAGGTGTTTGACTCCCCCCATGACGTCTAAGAGGGGCGAGCGTGGAAAATTACACACTCAAAATCTCCCTCTCCCTGGCACGGCGCGGCTTCTCACAAGCTGCACACACTGCAAGCGTATGCCACGCCGTATCTTCCCGACAGTGGATGCAGAGATGACACCGAGCGATTGGCTCCCTGCCTATGCGACACAGGTACTTCCCGAAGCAGCCGTGCCCCGAGAGCACCTGCGTCGCCCCAAATGACAGGGAGCCGTGCCTCCTCCCAAGCCAGACGTCGAGTACCAGTTCAGCTAAACTTTTTTTTTTCGTGGAGTAATGCACACGCATACTACACTACCACGGGGAGGCAGTGCAGTTATGTGGGACTCCAACCCACTAAAACTCCACGGTGTCCTCCTCTGCCGCTTATGGCGGGAACACGGGAACTTGAAATCATCCGCAAACCCGCCGCGGCCGTCCGTCACCGGACCCTCCTCTGGGGAGTAACCCCCATCACCGGCGCACCAGGACACACTGCGCGCCGTGACTACCCCAGAGACCAAACCAGCACAGGGGCGCCACACGACCCCGTGTCTAGGCCCCTTGGTCCCCCTGCGACGGGTCAGATCAGTGGCCCCGCCGCCTACCACTTTTCGGCCGCAGAGGATAGGGAGAGCGGCCAACGCAATACCGACACTCCTCTTCCTCTGCGGCTCCACCGCGTCCGCCATCAACCGGTGGCGACCCCGTCAAGGCCGCGGAAGGTAGGGAGAACGGCGCACCGCCCGCCCTACCTTAGTTCCTTCGCCAAAACGCCAAAACGTCGCGCGTGGTTGGTCACAGTTCCAACCTAACCAGTTTGATGGGCACCCCTAACCTAGGATCGCAGTAATTTATTTATTTATTTGGTTCACAAACAATTGTTTACACTGGTATAAGCAAATGTTAACAGAAGCAACAAATCAGAATAAAGTGTAAATCACTTATAGGTAAACTACATGCACAGATAACGTTGCTTTAACTTTAAAAAAAAAAAAAAAATATAAGACTATTAAGTAAAAGTAATTGCGATTTTGAAGGTACTTAAGAAGTAATTACTTAGATTTTGGCTATGGCTGTTAGCCGTTTTCGGCTGCAGCAGCTAGTACGGTGGCCAGCAAATGAAGTTACCACGAACTGTCAAATTTTCTCGTTCGATTTTGAACTTAATCGTCAACATTTTTAAGTTTAAAATCGTTTGGAGAAATTTTACAGTTTCGTTCAGCTTGATGTGCTGGCCACTGTACATAATATGTGGCTTATGTCCATCTGGAATAATGTATGTTCCTAATGGTGAAAGATTTTTTTTAAATAGGAGCTGTGGTGGCCGGAGATTACACACAAACTCACAAAATTCGCTCTCTCTCTTTATAATATTAGTATAGATTTTGGAGTCAGAGTTGAGTTCTTAAGAAATTATAATTAAATTATTGTATTTCGGTATATTAACAACGGCAAAAGACGCGAAATTATTGTATTCGGCATTGGGTATTCCCTACATACTAGATACCTCCCCACATTCCTACATTGGGTATTCCCCACATAGGTACAATAAATTCGCGTATATCGTAATAAATTCCAGAAATTGATTACGACAATTACCAAATAAAACGTTTAATTATTTAGACATTAATATTAATTCTGCGACGCACAACAGGAAAATAACTTTCCTAGAAGCAATACCGAAAACAATAATACTATAATAATAATAAGGTTTATGATAAAATATGAACATAATTAAATTTTTCACTCCTCTTGCTCAAAAAGGCCGGTATTGTATCGTACCAGACTGAGAAAGAAATACGATATTTACCATAGGATAGGATAAGGGAAAAAGTGTTTATTTTTTTTCTGTTTTTTTTTTTTTAATGGAACTAGCAGCGGCGGTCTCTTCTGTAGAATGCGTGCATTGCGTTTTTGCGGCTACAAATTGAATTAGTGGCCGTAATTTATTTTTAATATATTGTATTGGATTATTTTATTTTCTCGCAATCGTAGTGAAAAGTAGAGATTATAACGCGGTTTCTATTTACTAAAACTACCTCGTATAAATGGGTCATTTTAGCCCCTTGTATAATAATCTACTTTATGTTCATATTTTATCATAAACCTTCCCACTTTCCTTATTCTGTAAACTAAAATACCTATGTAGTGTTTAATATTCAATGATGTAAGTAAATATTTATTAGGTACAGCTGCTGCTCGCTGCTTCGCCAGCATGGTTTTTTCTAAAATAAAAGTAGCTTCAGTTACTCTTTGTAACATCATCTATCTGCCAATGAAGGTCCCGTCAAAATCGGTCCAGCCATTTCAGAGATTAGCTGGAACAAACAGACAGACAGACAGACCGTTATAAGTACCGTTTATATTACTTTCATATGCATTTAGTAAAAAGCCTTTATGATCATGCTGACTAGAAATCAAAACGTCTATGCCAAGTATTGCCTAAACCTTATATTGACTAGGAAGCACAATGCCTACCTTGCAATATATCTATACAGTATTTGAACTAAACCTTATTCTGACTATGAACCAAAATGCCTACCTTGCAATATGTCTATTATTTTAGAAGAAGAAAGGGAGTGTCACTCGCCGGCCGCTTCCGCGGCACGCTCGCTACGCTCGTTATTTTAACCATCTCCACCACTTAGAAATTATTGCATTTTAGGCATTCTGCTTGTTAAAAATTTTGATCTCTAGGCGATTTACAGCTTAGGCAATTTACTGTGTAGACATTAATTTTAGGCATTTTGCTTCGTAGACGAATTGAAAGTTAGACACTCTGATCATATACCGTAAAAAGCTATTATCTTTACATTACAAACAGACACTTCAATTTTATTTATTTGTATAGATAAGAAAAAAATAAAAAAAACGTCTGTTTTGTTTCTTATGAGATTGATTAAACATTACAAAAAGGGGTAACTTTGGGATTTTTTTTCCATCCAGCAAAGTTAATCTTATCATGTTACTAGCTGACCCGACAGACTTCGTTCTGTCAAAATCTATAGTATAAACCCTCCCTACCCTACCTACCTACCTACGTACCCTACCCTACCCTACCTACCTACCTACCCTACAGTACCCTACCTAACTACCTACCTACCCTACCCTACCCTACCTACCTAAAACTTAAAAAAAAAAGGTAGCCGATTCTCAGACCTACTGAACATGCATATAAAATTTCATAAAAATCGGTCAAACCGTTTCGGAGGAGTATGGTACATAACATTGTGACACGAGAATTTTATATATAAGATTAAAAGTGATTACCTACATGTCCGCCAGATCCGTATATAAGATATATCTTTTTTTCAGTATTAAAACAGTTTTTATGTTTCCCGTGGATTCAAAAACTAATAAGCTCGGTCTCTGTCGGATTATACCATGTATGATCTATGACTAGCACTTTGCTAGCGAATTCCTCGGCAATGCAATCCAATTTGCTATCCCGTGGGATCTGGAATCCAGCCTTATTCCTTGATAACAACGAAAGTTAACTATTTCCAAGTATTTGGGCTGGGCATTCATGAGTCACTCATTGAGTGAGTGAGTGAGAAAGGACTTTTATCTTCATTAAAAAAACTGGCCAAGTGCGACCACGCACAATTTTTTTATGTCCCCTGTAAAATTTACTGTTACGGAGTTAGCTACCTTGCGAATTAGGGTCAGTTCACACCGAGACGCGACGATACAGGAAGAGGCCAGTGATTTCGCGCTGCGCCGCGCGCCGCCGCGAGACGCATCGCAACGTCACGAGGCGCATCGTAAAATTATTGGAAACACGACGCATCGCTGCGCAGCGAGACGCCGCGCGGCGCAGCGGAACGTGTCTACATCCATACTAATATTATAAATGTGAAAGTAGCTCTGTCTATCTGTCTGTATGTTACGTTTTTACGTCTAAGCTAGTAATTTATATAAAACTAGCTTTTGCCCGCGGCTCCGCCCGCGTGGATGTCGGATATCGCGTAAAAAAGTTGCCTATGTCCTTCTCCATAGCCCAGGCTATATATCAGCCAAATTTCATGACGATCGGTTCAGCGGCTTAAGCGTGAAAACGTAACATACAGACAGACAGACAGACAGCCAGAGTTACTTTCACATTTATAATATTAGTATGGATGCACCCAAATACTCCTGTGTGATGTCTTCTTTTTAATTTTATTTTTGCATTCTTCTTCCTCTTCCTCTTCTGCAAGAAGTCCGATTATAACGAGATCCCAGTCTATCATTATAATGTCACGCGAGCACTCGACCGAACTGCATCAATTCTATACGAAGTCTGGACGGAAATAGTAGAGACAAGTCGCCACGGCGGCCTCGGCTGCGCCTCGCGGCGTCGCGCGGCTTCGTGAGGCGCAGCGCCGCTCTTGCACGCCGGGCATACCGGCGATGCACCGCTGCGTCTCGATGCGTCGCTCTACGCCGCGAGGTGCAGCTCTGCATGGTGCAACGTATTCAGAATTCTCAAAATGAAATGTGTATCTTTTCGTGTAGAAAATAAAGTTATATTTTGAGTGGCTCTTTTAAAGCGTGCGCCCAGCGTCGCGTCGTGTCTCTGTGTGAGCTGACCCTTAAAGTATCTATATAGGTTTTTTTGTAAATTTTGCCCAATTTCACCATACTTAGGTCCCCTTCTGAGCATTTGTCTTGTTTTTATCTGTCCAACACTTGCCACACTTCATCAACATTCTCAAACTTCCAAGCTAATTACTGCTCACCCTTCGAAACGAAACGGGTTTCAATACCAAATCGTAAACAGTGGAACAACACAGTGTTCCGTGCAAAGTTGTCGTGACCAAATTGTTTTAATTCCGGATATTACAGACTTTGACCCGGATGTGAGGCTGCCCACTGTGCGCACTGGGTCACGAAACATTGTATTTTACATAATTGTTACAGTTTCTCAGAAGAAAACTTACTTTTTCGTAAGCTAACGCACCCCCAGTGTGATAAAGGCGTAAGTAAGAATAAGTCACTTTTTTTTATTGCAGTTTCGTATAGCGCAGATAAAGATACACAATGCTCAATTTGTCCGTTAAGATCTGACGAAAAGTTAAGCCATTATACCAAAAAAGACATTTGTCGCGTCACATAAGTTTAACATTTTTTCAGATAAAATGGTCCTTAGACGTGTTGTAAAACTTAAAATATTAATTATTCTTTATACACGACAATTTGAGGTATCTGAAATATTGTTTAAAAAAAAAACTTGATTTCTTTACTGTTTAAGAGGCTACCGAGCGCACAGTGGCGCCCTCATCGTTATTTCGGTGATTTATTTTATTTTAGAATGAAAATGCAGAAAATAAGCTCGTCAAGTTGTGCTTCACAAGACTATACGTCCGTTATGTTTTATTGTAATCATTAAAACGGAAAATAGTGGCCACTAAGCTCCGTTTTAATGATTACAATAAAACATAAAAATTAAAACTACTGTTTGTAGTAATAATAACGTATAGTCTTGTGAAGCACAACTTGACGAGCTTATTTTCTGCATTTTCATTCTAAAATAAAATAAATCACCGAAATAACGATGAGGGCGCCACTGTGCGCTCGGTGCAGTCTTAATGGTATATAACAAAAGATCATAAGATCAAATGCTAAATAGATATACCAGACCAAACAGTTTTTTTGCTCTCCTGTAAAGTTAGTATATTCTTCTTACGCCTTTGTCGCATTGGGAGTGCGATATGAGTTCACATGAAACGGTGAAGTTGAAGAAAATTATAGTGAGAAAACCTAGGCGTAGGTTATGTTATTTAAGTACTTAGTCTGAAAACAAAAACTCGCAAGGCATATATGAAAGTATATACGGTCTTCACGGTATATACCCTAGAAGCATTTTCCGTTGGCATTTAGTTGGGCCAACTTCAGAGGTATGTGGCCCAACCAAACGCCAACAAAAATGCTACTTGGGTACGGTATCATTTTAAAATGTTTGTCTGTCTGTCTGTCTGTTTGTTCCGGCTACTCACCGAAACGGTTAGACCAATTTTAACGGGACTTTCACTGGCAGATAGCTGATGTTATAAAGAGCAACTTAGGCTACTTTCAATTTTAAAAAGCCTCGCGGGCGATGCCGCGGACTGCAGCTAGTTTCACCTATATTCATTGTCATTTTGTTCGTCGCAATGCCAAGTACACAATAATAATGGATGGTATTTAAAAGTACTTCAATTTTATTTAAAAGTACTCCCATTTCATTTACCCAATTTTGCCTGTGTTCCACCAAATATACTGAATGTGCACCAAAATATAACCTAACCTAACCTAACCTTTAATATTTGGTGCACGATCAGTATTTTTCGGGGAAGAATACAATTTTAGAAATGCATACATAGATCTACCTTAAGATTTTTGGTGAACACAAAAATATTATCCAATAATAATGTGATACATTATTATAATTCCTGATGTTACCAGCACTTTCACACGGAATCCTAAACACTGTGCAATTTGATGTATTACCTGCTAACCAGCCGTTTAAACCTAAGTTATTAGCTTTTGATTCTTTGTAAAACTGTTTAGCTTTACTTAGAAAATGAATAAACACTAAATAGTTCCCAACTCTTTATTAGGTACTTTACCGGTAATGTGTTTAACATCCTAAGGGCGAATTTCACCAAAGAAATTTCTTTGGTGGTCGTATGTGCTGATCATGTTCAGTTGAACGTTATTAGCTACGTTTAAGGACACTCTAGTCGGTCATCCATACTTAATATTATAAATGTGAAAGTAACTCCGACTGTCTGTCTGTATTTTACGTTTTCACACATAAACCGCTGAACTGATCGTCATGAAATTTGGCAGAGATATAGCCTGGGATATGGAGAAAGACATAGGCTACTTTTTTACGCGATAACCGACATCGACGCGGGCGGAGCCGCGGGCAAAAGCTAGTTCTTCCATACAAACGCAGTAGGTATGGTGATTACTCGTCTGTTTGACGTTGACATTTAAAACTAAAAAACTAAAAATAATATCAACTTGTCTCGCCATTATCTAGTCCTTTATGTAAGCAGACTTTGGAAATAAATTTTGGTTAGGATGATAGGAGCGTCAAACTTCCATATTTCAACACTAATTTCAACTCATCTTTGGGCGTAAATAAATAGATTATGTAGTATGAATATTACAAAGTAGAAATTATACAGGCATAAATAATTTATTCAAAAGTTCAAATAATTTTATTTTGAGTATTAAGGAAGTCTTGTCAATGATGTCAATACGCCCAAAGGTCAGTTCATAAAATGAAATCGTACATGTGTGCATCATTAGCGTTGGTATACTATACGGGAGTGTGAATCCGTGTGCGCACTAGCTTCTTAACTGCTCATCACAGTGTTTGTCCCTTTCGCACACGATGTTGGATGAAATAGCATACATTTTGACCACGCCCACCAACGAGTTTGAGCCGTCGACCAGCTTCACCTTAAGAGGCATCGATTTAAATCAATGTTATGAGACTACCGAGCGCACAGTGGCGCCCTCATCGTTATTTCGGTGATTTCTTTCACAAGACTATACGTTATTATTACTACAAACAGTAGTTTTAAATTGTTATGTTTTATTGTAATCATTAAAACGGAAAATAGTGGCCACTAAGCTCCGTTTTAATGATGACAATAAGACATAACAATTTAAAACTACTGTTTGTAGTAATAATAACGTATAGTCTTGTGAAGCACAACTTGATGAGCTTATTTTCTGCATTTTCATTCTAGAATAAAAGAAATCACCGAAATAACGATGAGGGCGCCACTGTGCACTCGGCGTAGTCATAAGGGCTGTCAGTATTATTGTTTTCTGTGGAATATAAAGAAAAGAAAGAAAGAAAAATTGTTTATTCTGCACAAACAAGACGAACACTACATGAAAAATAGAAAAAATACACATACTAAAACACCCACACTACACATACTAAACCTTAAATGTAACAATTAAAAAAAAAGTTTGACGGAGAACAACTTTTTTTTAATTGTTACTTTTAAGGTTTTGAATACGAGGCTTTTGGTTACTTTGCTGCGATTGCTTGGCGTCAGGCCACAGACGTAGGTATAAAGAGTAGTATCAGGCCAAGACCACAGACAATAGATGTTACGTAATATAATGCGTTGTGTAACACTGGTAAATGACAACATACAATCAAAACTAAATGCCTATCGCAGTGGAAATTATCTACTTTTGCAACAAACAACAAATTACACTGACAGCTCTTGAACGCGGTTTAGATGTGCTGATCGCGTTCAGTTTCATTAGTGAAATTCGCACAAATTTTTAGGTCAATGTGGTTCTTATAACTTTCCAAATTAGCATAAAGCTCAGACCAAATAAAAAACCAAGACAGAGCGCTGTCAACAGTGACGTGAGGCTGGTTTCATAAACATGTGTGCACTTAGTGAGGCGTAGTTTTATTGTAAATGGTTGTAAATGTGTGCGTGTGAGCGTGTACGCACAGCGCGGAGGTGTAGTTTTGGCATGCTTCTCTGTATTCTTCGCAGCGCTCTGTCTTGGTTTTTTATTTGGTGTTAGTCCTAAAGTAGGTATCATTAATTTGTCTTCATCATCATCTGCTTAGCCTTTTCCCAAATATGTTGGGGTCAGCTTCCAGTCTAACCGGTTGCAGCCGAATACCAGTATTTTATATGGAGCGACTGCCTATCTGACCTCCACAACTCAGATTCTGGGTAAAACGATACGCCTTCCGCTCCTGTCGACCCGTAACGAATGTCAAAGATCCACATTTCGTTTTTGCCACCGACTTTCGAAAACAAAATTCAGTTTGTAGTGTTTTTTTTTTTTTTTTTTTTGTAAGTAGGTTTTTTGAATGAAAACTTCTTTAGGCGCGTTGAGCACTTTTTGGTAGGGGAAAACCTTATGGGTTCGCGATCGTCACTGAATGCTTTCCATGAGCTATATGTATGCTGTGTATATATGTGTAATTTTTGGGTGAACAAAAATCATGGAACTCGCGTCATCGTCACCGAACGCTTTCCATGAGTATACTGTGTATATATGGTGTATCTATTCAAACACGAAATATTTTAAGAGAGACACCTACAGGTGGTAAAGAAGCTATGAAAACGATTATTTTTTAAATCCTGAGTATATTATTTAAAAAGTTAAATAATTTAAAATTACTTGATATGATGATTAATTATCAAAATTCACCACGCTTGTGCCGCCACCGTCGCCGCGTCCGGGCGGGTCATTCATAGAATAAGTAAAATTTTGGAAAATGCAACTCCTTTGCAAAATGTCTCAAGCTATTTTGAAATTATAATAATTATGTAAATATACAAAAGACTTAGATAAGAAAAAAAATTTCGTTGCTATGGCTTTATTACCACCTATAGATATTTCTCTTAAATATTTCGTGTATGAATAGATACACCTTATCCTTATAATAATATAATAATATGTATACTTTTTGGGTGAACAAAAATCATGGAACTCGCGTCATCGTCACCGAACGCTTTCCATGAGCTATATGTATACTGTGTATATATGTGTACTTTTTGGGTGAACAAAAATCATGGAACTCGCGTCATCATCACCGAACGGTTTCCATGAGCTATATGTATACAGTGTATTATGTGTACTTTTTGGGTGAACAAAAATCATGGAACTCGCGTCATCGTCACCGAACGCTTCCATGAGCTATATGTATACTGTGTTTATATGTGTACTTTTTGGGTGAACAAAAATCATGGAACTCGCGTCATCATCACCGAACGCTTTCCATGAGCTATATGTATACAGTGTATTATGTGTACTTTTTGGGTGAACAAAAATCATGGAACTCGCGTCATCGTCACCGAACAATTTCCATGAGCTATATGTATCTCACTGTGTATATATGTGTACTTTTTGGGTGAACAAAAATCATGGAACTCGCGTCATCGTCACCAAAAGCTTTAGTTACATAGTTTTCACTTCTATCAGCAGTCCCCAAAGACTGCCCACATTTTTTTTTTTTTGTCTTTGTATAATATTTATATGGATTAAACTTTGTCCTGATCCTGAGACGCTTATGTAGACACAAAAGTAACCCTTATAAAAAAAGTCTAGAACAATTTCCAAAGCAATCTGGAATGATTTCACAAAAATTATCGAAATTCACCCCTTAATTATTAACAACCACACTAATAACATCCCCCCCCCCCCCCGTCCCTACCTCTCGACACTTATTAGGAGAACTCGCGTGACATTTCCTATGCCGTGATATTCAACTACCCCCCATATTTCATAGAGCACGCACCCCCGAATATAGGTTAGTTTTGTTTTTATGGGGACTTACGACTTGTGTCGAGGTCGGGACGGTAGTATAAAGTAGTTTATAATGTTCTAGTATTTAAGAGGGTGTTAACAAGGTAGCTGCTGAGGTGACTGAAAAATTCACAGCAATAACTAAGTAATATAACGAATTTACAAGGAAAACTATCACAGTAATAGTCAACCAACTTACATTTGCATTTGAAAAACATGTTCCCCGGACATTCTGTATGGGAGAACATGTTTTTCAACTACAGTGTTAAGTTTGTTCTAAAGTTATAATAACAACAATGGGCTCTTTATGTTCACACGAAATAAATAGTAAAGTGACCGAACTCATGTAGGTTGTAATCTACTGTATGACAATCTGATCAAACAAGTAATCGTAGCTTATCAAACAAAGCCATCGAGGTAATTATCTTTAGAATATCTAATGTACCAGTTTTTATACCTATTTGACAAAAACTGTGATTGATTATTTTTCTCTATCTTCGTTAAAGAAAGAAAGAAAGTCTAGGGATGCATCCGATACCGATACCGATGCCGATATATCGGCGATACTCGAAGTTTGCCGATATATCGGCATCAGCGATATTTTTAATGCCGATTCAACGATACTTTTCTCATTAATGTTAATTATAATTACTAAAACTATTAACTAATCTCAACCTGTCTATAGTTTTAAACGGTGTTATTTAGTTTGTCCTGTTCTTTTTATATTAATTAAAAAAATAAACTGACTTGTGTTTTATCCTCAGTTTTTATTGAATTCTCAAGGAAGCTCTCCAGAGTATGTCTTACGAAGATACAGAGAATTTATTAACTGTGTTAAAGTAAATATGTATGTATACTACAATAAGTATTTATCAAATTTAGAAACTAAGAGCTACTGAACATAATTATAATTTATTTGTCTATTGACGTCTTTTAGATTATTTATTAATTTTTATAAGACTGTCTTAGTACTTTTCGCCTGAAACACAGGATTACCTAGTTCAGGCACGTAAGTCTTAGGAATATAATTTACATTTAAGCAAAACCGCACTCATTTTTATGAATAAAATTTTATTATTTATTTATTTTACCTTAATTTCTGAATTCAATAAGCGTATCGGTATCGTATCGCCGATATTTTTATAAGAGCATCGGTATCGGTATCGTATCGGCAAAAAAGCGTATCGAGGCATCCCTAGAAAATACGTTTATTTGAGGTAAACATGACGCAAAAAAAGAACACAAACACGAAAATAACAAGTTGGGGGAAAATATGCGCCACATTTTAATGTTCGTGTTTTGTTTATTTTCTTCTTAAGCTAGGACTCCTCCAGTTCTGATAATAGGTAGGTGGTAGTTTTATCTCTGACCTTACATTTTTCCCCTCCCGGAAAAATGTAACGTTACAACATCCACGCAAAACGGCCATCGCTCAGCATAATGCTGCGACCCTATACGAGCCAAGAGCCTCAGCGCTGGTTTTCAGCAACAGCCAGCGTTGAAGGGATGACCAGTAAGCAGACAATATCATGGTTAGGGTATATTACTAAACTGTGTCAAGAACACCTAAGCAATTAAACATTGAGACCTAAATAGTAATACATAAATTTTTAAAAGCATGAGAGCAAACACATCATCATTTCAGCCGAAAGACGTCCACTGCTGGACATAGGCCTCCCCCAAGCACCGCCACTTCGACCGGTTCTGTGCTTCCCGCATCCATCGGATTCCTGCGGCTTTTACAAAGTCATCGGTCCACCTTGGGAGGCCTTCCCACGCTACGTCTTCCGGTACGCGGTCGCCACTCCAGAACCTTTCGGCCCCAACGGCAATCTGTTCTGCGAGCAATTTTTCCGGTGATTCTTCGCACCCCTTGCCTCACCGTGGCCTTGACCGCTACCATAGCCAAGGGACGGTGGGTCGCCAGGCACTAGCGGGGCATTTTTTATTTGTGATTGTCATTTTTGGGGCATATTTGATAAGCCCTTTGAATTACGTGTGTAATTATGTTTTACGCACTGGCTATGGGCATTATAAACTGTACTCATTTTAATACCTTGTAATTATTGAATAAAATTTAGTTTTTATTTATTACTTGGTCTCATAATCAGCCAATAATCCCGCGCGAAATCCCCGACTAAATAGTCCTCCCCGACCCTTGCCCGTATGCGAAGCGCCAACATGCGCTATAGCTGAGCCTGTAGCTTTAAATTCCCCTGATAATAATCAAAACCCTGATTTTATCCAGCCATCGACGGTCCCTTGCCATCCTCTCTCCGACGCTGCCCTAAGCCGAGGTTCGTACCCCACAGGGGGTGCCCTTAGCGTGCAGTCGTTTAGTATATAAGTTACGCCCTGGCTAGAGGCATTAAGTTCTGTTAGGAGCTTATGGCAACCACAAGATATTCCGGTTAAAGAGTCTCAACCCCTCGTGGTTAACTCTGAGATGCCAAAGATTAAAAAAAAAACTGCCTATAATGTTCCCCCTGTTGGGGCACAGGCCTCCTCTCTGTGGACCGTAATCCACCACGCGGGCGCAGTGCAGGTTGACAGATTTCATTCTGACATATGTCATACTGACTGATTATGATTTCCGCATGGTAAATAAAATGAAATAAATTATGTTGATTACATGCATGTATGTGTTTGTTATCATGCTCGTTTAGGTGTATAATTTATGTATTACTATTTAGGTCTAATGTTTAATTGGCCCGCGTGGTGCTGGCCATAAAGAATAGCACCACTCCATTTCCTCCCGTGGGTGTCGTAAAAGGCGACTAAGGGACTTACTAGAGAATGGGCAGCAGCGTTCATTTTTAACACCATACTGCGATCGCCAACCCGCCTGCCAAGCGTGGCGATTATGGCAAACCGAGGGGGGTTTGCCATAATCGCCACGCTAGGCCATTAGTAACTTTAACCATTCGTCATGAATACAGGACCGGAGCATCGTTGTCATTATAGTTTTTCATAGCCCTTACCCGTGGTTGCCCAATTTATTAACATTAATGTAACTCCGACCTTCACCGCGAAGTACGGTCAGAATATTAAATAACAATATCTATCTATTTTCGGTAACTTATTTATAGATACCCGAATAATTAAATAACGAGGTACCTATGCGTGTCTGACTTTCTGAATGTCAACGAGACTGCAGTCTCAGCAGTCTGCACGCACGGACAGAAATAAAACAAAACGGAGCACGCAAAATGAAGGGTTCCGTACTTGGAATTTATCCCAAGAACAAACTTCACTTTGTAGTTGAAGTACATGTTCTCCCATACATTCTAACTGCAAATGTAAGTTGGTTCACTATTACTCGTTATTTTGTAAAGCCTATTTTTCTGTGATAGTTTTCCGTTTAACTTCGCTACAATATATCTACTGGCGTGATTTTTTTCACATATTCAAAAACAACCATTTAGCTAGCAGAGGGGGCGGGGGATACACTACACTCTAACAAAAATGTGCACTTTAAAGCTTAATATTATATACTTAAACGAATCCCTGAATCGAAATATGATTTTCGCAGACCAGCAATATTTTTGAACGGCCTATCCAAAGATACCACGCCAGACGAGACGAGATATTTTTTTTATCCCCACTTTACAATCAATCTGCCTGCCTTTTCTCAACTATGTTGGGGTCGGCTTCCAGTCTAACCGGGTGCAGCTGAATACCAGTATTTTACATGGAGCGACTGCCTATTTGACCTCCACAACCCAGTAACTGGGTAACACGATACCACTTGGTAAGACTGGCTGTCAGACTTTTGGGCTTCTGACGACCCGTAACGACTGTCAAAGATCCACGAATGACAGCCGGGACCAACGGCTTAACGTGCTTTCCGAGGCACGGAGGAGTCTCGGTATGTAAAGATGGACACCCATCCACGGACCAACCCCGGCAAGCGTAGCTTAACCTGACGGATCGACCCGTGCGGCTGTTATTACTTAGCCACGAGCTCCTCAAATCATAGGGTACCCGTAAAAATCATCCCCACTTTACGTGTACCCCAAAAAAATGTATATCTGCATTTAATTTTACCACTTTGACGGCGTGATTAATATGTATCCATGCCAAATTACAGCTATCTAGTACAGACAGACGGACATGACGAAACTATAAAGGTCTCTGCACACAGCGGGCGCGGCGCGGCGGGACGGGACGCCGACGCGACGCTGAGCAGTTGTAATGTACTAGATATTACGGACGACGCCACACAGAGCCGTCCGGCTCGACGCGACGCGACGCTCTGTGTGGCGTCGTCCGTAATATCTAGTACATTACAACTGCTCAGCGTCGCGTCGGCGTCCCGTCCCGCCGCGCCGCGCCCGCTGTGTGCAGAGACCTTTAGGTTTCCTTGTTGATTACGGAACCCTAGAAAAGATTGATCGATAGTTCAGTCACCATCGTTTTATAAACTACGACCGTGCAACTCTGGATTCCCAAAAAAGGTAAAATTTAAATTGAGAATTTTACCATTTTTTATTTTTTTTATCGTGATCGATGTTTGCAAGTGAATTGCTGTTAGACTGAAATACAATACTACATAAGTAACTGGATTCTTCAAACATCTTATTTGTATTTGACAAGAATCCATTTAAGGACCTATACTACCCCAAATGGCTTAGCATGATCCTCCGTTATGTCGAAAATACTGCAGCATCATTTTTGAAATTAATATATGGTAACGTTGAGGATTAATGTTAGGTACTATATTTGGCGAAAACACGATTCCATAGAATTTCCTCTATAGAAAAAAAATCCAAAGTTACTTCCAAACCGAACAATAAACCGTTGGTATTCAAAAAATACTTCAAATTAGATAATGAAACTGCATATTAACTGAACTAACTATAAAGAGCAAGTCTTATGTTATATATATATTTTTTTTAATGACCATTATTTTCACTGTAAAAAGAAATTACCTAAACTATCGGCGCCTTGGAGCCTTTTCCCTGCCGCTCTGTCTCGCTTGCTCGCGTGACCCGGGCCTCAAGTCTGCTATTACAATAGTGTCAGAATGGTCTCTTCATTGTGAGTTTTTGACAGATTTGCCATACAAACACTGTCAAATACTCACAATGGCGAGACCATTCTGACACTATTGTAATAGCAGACTTGAGGCCCAGCAATAGTGTGCGAGCGAGATAAAGAATGAGGTGGCGCTGAGGTAGTATAGACTCTAAAACGCAGGTCGCGAAGTCGCGAGTGGTTTCCTTGCGCATTTGGTAGATATTTAAACATAGTAATTATTCTATCAAGATAAACTCAGTGAATTATGCTCAACAATCTTACTAGCTTTTATTTAATTTTTTTCATATAAGAAAAAAGTCTGTGTCGACCGGCCGGAAAGCAATCCGTGTAAGTGCAGCTTAGAATCCTGAAATAAACATCCATTGATCACAACAGATCCCTTTATAAACCAGGGAAAGTATCACAGACTGCTTCCAAACACTATTTGACTACGAAACTCACCTTTTAAAACAGTGTTTTCAGACGAACGTTCCTTATGTCTGTCTGTTTTGTAGCTATCAGATTGATTAAACGTAACGAAAAGGGGTGACTTAAGAATGTTTTTCTATCCAGCAAAGTACATCTAATCCAATCTAAACCAGATCCTTAAATAAGATGATGATGCTTAACGTGCTTTCCGAGGCACGGAGGAGTCTCGGTATGTAAAGATGGACACCCATCCACGGACCAACGAGATGCTAATTTTTATTTTTTTGAATTTTATAACACTGTTTTTTTATGTTTATCATGGATTCAAAAAACTAGTAAGCGCGGCCCCTGTCGCAGCATACCGCCTTAAATTATAATGCGGTCGTGTACTCGTGTTAGTTAATTGCGAAGTATTTAAATTACGAATAGGTTCTGAGAATTATTAGAATTTGATCATGGTTGAAGCGTAGTGATTCAACAGTTCGCTGTAGTTAAAATTCTAAATTCTAAAGTCATTTATTCAAATTAGGCAATCAGCACTTTTCGAACGTCAAAATTAATTACGAATAGGTTCTGAGAATTATTAGAATTTGATCTTGGTTGAAGCGTAGTGATTCAACAGTTCGCTGTAGTTAAAATTCTAAATCCTAAAGTCATTTATTCAAATTAGGCAATCAGCACTTTTCGAACGTCAAAATTAATTACGAATAGGTTCTGAGAATTATTAGAATTTGATCTTGGTTGAAGCGTAGTGATTCAACAGTTCGCTGTAGTTAAAATTCTAAATTCTAAAGTCATTTATTCAAATTAGGCAATCAGCACTTTTCGAACGTCAAAGTTACATAAGACAGTCCCCCAAAACGTCCGCCCTTCACCACTTTCTAGTGCTTTAGCTGAGAAGAAGAAGTGGCGCAACAAACTCCCCAGCAGTACAGCTGTCTGTTATCTTTGAGAGAACGCAAATAACCATCTACATAACAAAGAGGTTTAACATTACAAAGGGTTGGTTGAAATAAAATGACTTTAAGATTCTCGTGACTGAGAAGGAATTATGAAAAACGGCTCAAACAACTGTATCGATAAGTGTGTCTAGAATTTTCTAATACCTTTTTTTTTAAGTTTCATATTGAGGCACGAAGCAAAAAAATTCGATCTTAATAAAAACGGCCACATTCCTCTAGATCGTATTTTGTTGCTTCGTGTTTCAACCCTCTTAACTCCTTCATTTCGTTTCTTTTAAATATTCCTTTTTAGGGTACCGTACCTGAAGGGTGCCAATCGGAACCCTAAAAAGCCTACGCTATCCGTTCGTCCGTTTGCCAGTCAGCCGGTTGTATCTCATGATCCGTAATAGGTAAACAGTTGAAATTTGACATAGATTGTGTATTTCTATTGCCGCTATAACAATCCTACTACCCTACTAATTCCTACTTTTCCTACTAATATTATAAACGCGAAAGTTTGCATGTATGTATGGATGTTTGTTAGTCTTTCACGCAAAAACTACTGAATGGATTTGGATGAAATTTGGCGCATAGATAGTTTATAATCTTAATTAACATATAAGATACTTTTTATCCCGATATTCTGACGGAATCGAGACTTATGCGGGTGAAACCGCGAGGCGCAGCTAGTAAATAATAAAAATGAAAGAAAGTTGATAGAGTTAGAGGGCGTTCAGATACAAGCAACGTGTTTTTTCCGGCGTTTTTTGCTTGATCTTAATACGGTATCGGAACCCTTCATGTACGAGTCCGACTCGCACTTGGCGGGTTATTTAATTGTTTGTTGTGTGTTTTCCAAATAAAATATGTTTTCACCTCACAAGCTCGGAAAGATTCTGTTTATCATTCGAAATTGCTTGCAAAACAGCATTTTATCCGCAAGCGTGGAAAGTGTTTTTAAAATTCGAACCTTTCTATTTAATCATTTTCTATGACGCCAGTCCACTGAAAATGCGTTTAATACTTATTTAATGTCAGTGCGCCAACCTCATTTTTAGAATAATCAGAAAGAAAACTGAACGAAAAAAATAAAATCTTCTCTTTATTCAATTCAATTTCCATAATTTTGGTTTGTTTTTTTGATAAAATCGTAAGAAATCATAAAATATGAGCGAGTCCAGCAGCGACGAAGACCGACCTGCAGAGTACAAGCGGTTAATTTTTTTTCTTGCACCTAGCATTGTCCTCGCTGTATTGAGGTCAAAAGTTGTGTTTCGCTCGGCAGCAAAGTTATTCCGCGTCTCGTACCCTTGAAACCCTCGCTACGCTCAGGATTCTATATTTGAACCAATCCTACAATCCTTGGCTTGCTCAGGTTTCAATACGAGTACTTGCGCCAAAAAACAACTTTGCAGCCTTGAATAACTATTCTTTAATTTTTTATTTTATTTTGTTTTTGTTAGCCAACACTGACCCTCTGTTCTGCGAAAGCCAAAATTCTTCCAGGTATTCTTTTCTAGGGCCACCTCGGATTTTTTTTTTTAACTGAGTTCAATAAAAGAAGATTCTATGTTCGACTTTTTTTTTTAATGTAGGTATGTTTACCGATTTCTCCATCAATTATGGACCGATTTTGAAAATTATTTTTTTGTTTGAAAGGGTATACTATCGAGGTAGTCCCATTGTCACCAAGTCAGAATTTGATATGGGGATCCCATAGAAATCGAGGGAAATCTTCAATTTTTATAGTAATTTTACCGATTTCTCAGTCAATTATGGACCGATTTTGAAAATTCTTCTTTTTATTTGATAGAAGAAACTTGCGCGTTGGTCCGATATAAATTTTATAAACTTTGAATTGGTAGTTTATAAGTTAACTTCGATAATACGTATTTATTCCACTTTTTTTTTATCTAGGGCATCTCAGAGTGTAACCACTAAGGTTCCGACTCTTTAACCGGACTTTCCTGTGGTTGCCTTAAGCTCCTAACGAAACTTAATGCCTCCAGCCAGGGCGTAAAAAAAACTATAAACTAAACGACTGCTGCTCGCTAAGGGCACCCCCTATGGGGTACGAACCTCGGCTTAGGGCAGCTGAGTCGGAGGGAGGGTGGCAAGGGACCGACGGTGGCTGGATAAAATCAGTGTTTTGATTATTATCGTGGGGAGTTTGGATTACATGCTGCTCAGCTAAAACGCGTGCTGGCGCTTCACTTACAGTCAAGGGCCGGGGAGGATTCCACTTTGTCTATCTTGATGATTTTATAATAAATACTTCCTGTTACTGTTGTTTACATAGCAATTAGTGGAAGATGAATTGGTGTGGGGTAGGTATAATAACTAAAAAGTGAAAAATATATACTTTTTCACAAAAAAAAAAAGTTAACCACCTTCAAAAAAAAAAAAAAAAAAACACTAAAAAGTTAAAAATAACTTTAATTTCGGAAGTCGGTGTCTTTGGATGTGTATAGTTTTTTGCCAGCGATTTTTTTTTTATGAAAAAGGTTTTTATTCCAACCCTCCTTATTGTTCAGTCGGCCGTTTGTTTATTTTTACAGTACTAATGGTGGCTTCATTTTGACTACGATACAGTGTTCAGTCGACAGTTCACCAAGTAACAAGGTTATAATATATTACAAAAAATGTCCACGAGAATGTTAGAAAAAGAACGTAGAAAATCCAGCATTAATTTCGTCAATTTCCGGAGATTCCACTTTTTGGATAGGTAAATATGTTTTTCTTGAGTAACATAATGGAGTTTAGATGTCATTAGGCTGAAAAAGAGTATTATCTAACTACTTAAAATATATAAGTGTTAAGGCTCCGTGCACGATAAAAAACTCTCTATTGTCAATTTCTTATCTAATTGTGAGAAAACTTAAAATAATCGAAACATTAAGTATGTGTAACTATAAAAGTACAGTTTTCATGGTGCTAAACCATTCGTGTCAGTCACAGCAGCTTTTAATAGTTTCATCATTTTTGTGCTCTCCAAAATATAGTTTATTTCGCCATGGATTTACTTAATGAAGATATTGTATAATCATTCAATAAAATTTTGATTACATTTCAAGGATAGCTGAAGACTAATTTGTGATTTTTAAAATTCTTGATATGATTTGCTAAATAATAGGAAAAAATATATTACTGACGGGGTTAAAACAAAAAAAAAAAAGATTTTTTCAATATTATTTTTCTGCTATATTTTTTATGGAAGTTGAAAAAAGTGGTTCAGCTACATGCAATTGTAGACCATATAATGATGTTGATGATATTTTCTAATTTTCAAAATCAAAAGTAGGTTCTTGTAGAATGATGATCAAATGTCAGTCTCGCGTCATTTTTCGGAAAACATGTTGCGAATTTAAGTGATTTACCGTGAATACTTAATTTATTTGAAAAATCCCTTTCAGCCACATGCAAAACAAAGAACACGACTTTTCAAATCATAAATAATTTTGTTTAAATTATTTTCCCTTTCTCACAAACAATGAACAAAATTGATCAAAATCAGTCGATTTCGTGCACGGCCCCTTAACTGTTAATTTATGCTTTATACGGGATGTTAGGGACATCGACGCGAAGTCGGATACCATGGATTCAGTCCATGATTCTGGACAGCCCTGTGTTGATATTTTTCGTCAGTAATTTAAATAAAAGCCGACAGAAGAGAAAACTCAGGACTTTGGAATAACTGACAGTCTGGCGAAACATGTCACGAGCATGTCGCGCATTTCGGTGACGCGAACCCATAAGTTTTTCTCCTAACAAAAATCTCTCAACGCGGCGAAAGAAGTTTTGGCTCTTTAGTCAGCTGAGGCCGCTTAAACTTATCCCGCGGGATGAGTTGACCTAATGAATTTTTGAATCGGGCAACTGATCCCATTGGTAGTGCAATTCAAGGTCAACTCGTCGGATTGTGCGAATACGACTACCTGAATTCAACCAATCACAGACAAGAATCTTATCAAAATAGGAAGGGTTGACCGCATTTTCTATTTGTTTCGTATTTAGTCGTGCATTGCCCAAAGAATTTTGTTCACGTGTGTATATATTTATATATAAATAATAATCTTTTCCAAAGTGGGATCAGTTGCCCGATTCAAAAATTCATTAGGTCAACTCATTCCGCGGGATACGTTCGAGCGGCCTCAGTTGACTAAAGAGCCGAAGTATTCACATCAAAAATCTGTGACAGTCGTCGTGGCTATTCAAAGTTCTAAAAATCATGCAATTGCAGTCTGTTATACTATGTATATTGCCGGTTGCCACATTTCAACCAAAACTTCATTGATTTCAACAGTGTAATATTGAGCTCCCGAAAATCCATACTAATCCATACTAATATTATAAATGTGAAAGTAACTCTGTCTGTCTGTCTGTCGGTCTATCTGTCTGTCTGTCTGTCTGTCTGTCTGTCTGTCTGTATGTTACGTTTTCACGCCTAAGCCGCTGAACCGATCGTCATGAAATTTGGCATAGATATAGCCTGGGACATGGAGAAGGACATAGGCTAATTTTTACGTGATAACCGACATCCACGCGGGCGGAGCCGCGAGCAAAAGCTAGTGTATATATCTATAGGTATATAAAACAAAGTCGGGTTATTTACACCAATTACTCAAGAACGGCTGGACCGATTTGTATGATCTTTGATTTGTTGGATTTGTCTCCGCCCCGAATATCAGAATGACGCACGAGCACTTCGTTTTTTTTTTTTTCGTGTATATAATATAAATATTATAGTTTTAATTTGTATTTTGTATTTAAATATTATATTTTTTATCGATGAATATAAGTCGCTTTTCGTGTCTGTCTGTGTGGCCGCGTTATTATTCGGAACTACGAAACGGATTTAGATGCAGTTTTCAACATCATTTAGAGAATTTATTCCGTAAGGTTTATGTGTATCATACATTAACATTTAACTTCGATAAAATAACGAATTCTTCATGTTTTGTCGAGTCGTAAAAACAGTGCAAAGCAGGGGCAGGTCGCTAGTTTCTCTAATAAAAAGATTATCGTGCTACGTTACTCGGGCTCGTAGCTTTTTCGTAGCAAAAGCGTAGCCATCTCGTAGCAAAATCGTAGCAAGATAAAAAAATTACCTTTTCACTTCTCATGCTCTAAAAGTTCGTCTCTATGTCGTGCGTAGGCGACATAAAGTGGCTTTTTATGCTCTAGAGCAAAAAGTAAAATCTTCGTCGAAGACCAAGGCAATCGGTCCAACAGCCCCACGAACAACTTCAACTTCATAGAATAACCTCTTTATTTTAATTCGTTTCGTTAGTATTCTAAGAACAAGGAAAGGATACCAACAGCCAAAGTACACAATAAAACTTCATGAAATAAACTAATATTTTTTATTTCGTCCATTTATTATTTTTTAAATTAGTTTTTTATATTAGTTGATCAATATGTTTAAACTATAACTAAGTATCATATATATAAAAACAAAATGTTTTTATAACTGAGCAGTATGTATTTTTTTTTTAAGTTTATTGGCGGGAACCATAATTATTTTTCAATTTTAATTAAATTTACAATATTTACATGTTGCAGTTTCATTTCCTCGCAATCGAAGTGAAAAGTAGAGTATACAACTCGTCCATAAAACCCATTTTACACTCTATATCCATCCTCGCTCGCAAGCTCGCTCGGATGTATTAACGTCTCGCGTAAAATGGTGCGTTTTAAGCACTTGATGTACTATCGAGGAAGTTCATATCTAAGCACCTTAAAGACTATTTCTGCTTGCAGCGCTCGGCCGCTATAGAAATCTCATCAACCAATAGCATCGCAGCATCAGATTTTTGATGCGTCCCTTGTTTTTGTAACAATCTACTATTTCTTATAAAAATGTTAGATATGTTTCGAATATCGTACGTAAGTTCCTAGCGTTGTTTCGGCAAATTATTGCTTGGAGTCAGTCTAAAAATACCACAGTACATACATGAGATGCATGATGCATTATCATCTTTCATTAATTTCAGCAGTTTTCCCTAGTCATCCAATGTTTTCCCATCTTCCAGGAGCCGCGAATCTCGTCGCCGCATCAACCACCCCCCTTCAGCGCTATACAGTGTGGTTGGAGAGAAGTTGCGCGTGAGCACACCTAGCGGCTTACAATGTGCACTGTTCTGTGGCGGGCAGCGCTGCAGGTACGAGCTGCCGCAGCCAGGGACTGCGATACAGGGGCTCTATTCCGATTGGTTAGTATATTTTGCTCGTGCTTTATAATAACAGCCGCACGGGTTGATCACGGTTAAGGCTGGTTTTAGAGTCACGTTGACCGCACGCTGACTGTCGGCGCTGACAGCCGAAACGTCTGAACTTCTAGGAAGCGTTTTAGAATAACGCGTAGCTATCAGCGCGTGCCTTTGTCAGCGCTGACGGGTCAGCGGCCGTACGCGTACGCCTCTGTCTTCAGTGAGCGTTCTAGTCTAGTGTCGAGCCGAGCGGACGCCGTCAGCGTGAAGCGTCATGACGCATTTCGCATTTTTGTGCGTCTGTACTCCGCAGAGATCAGCACGATACTGAAACGTCTAGCGCTGAACCTCAGCGCTGACAAGCTACGCGCTGAGCTGTCAGCGCCGATGGTCAGCGTGACTCTAAAACCAGCCTAAACAACACTTGCCGAGGTTAGTCCGTGGATGGTTGTCCATTCATTACATATCTACCGAGACCCCGTCGTGTCTCGGAAAGCACGTTAAGCCGTTGATTTCGGCTGTCGAAGATCGAGATCTTTGACAGTCTTTACGTCGCAGAAGCCCGAAAGGCTGACAACGAATCTTGCCAAGGGGTATTGTGTTACCCAGTAACTGGGTTATGGAGGTCAGATAGGCTGTCATAGGAAGGGTAGGAAGTCGACCCAAACAATCAATCTCCCTAGCCTTGTCCCAACTATGTTGGAGTCTGCCAATAATGTTTATAGGACTAGATCAGCAGTGTACGGCGCCGACACGTTACTACGTCGTATATGTCCGCAGGCATATCTGACTTCAGTTGTCAACTTGACGTCAAGTGAGCGATTGCTTAACGATAAATAATATCAAAATGGTGAAATGTGCGGTTAAAATTTGTATATCACGGTCTGAAAAGATTAATAAAGCAAGTGGTGTTACATTTTACAAGTAAGTTTGCTAAATTTTCTTCAGATTATTCAAAAAAACATTAAGAGACGAATTAGATTTGTCAAACATTGTTTTTGTCATCAGTGTTACCAGTAAAAACGATTTTGATTATTCCAGACTGTTGGGAATTTAGTGAATGACGAATGTATGTTCCTGTAAGTCTACATTATTATTATAGTCTTTTGCGTAAACATTGAAATATACATTCCATTTTAAACAATAGTTATTTGACACAATTATATTCTTTTTGAAATATAACTACTCCACTGGGCCACAACTGCTCTTACAAAACATTAAAATATATTATTTATTATTATTTTGGACTTATTTAAGCGTTGATATATAATACATTATTATGACGCCATTTATTCATAGATAACGGTAACCTTTACAAAAACTGGCCCACACTCGACTTACTGTGAATGTGAACATATTATATTAGCCGTAATGAACTACCCAGCACGTACATAATTTAGTTCTACGCTACGACGCCCGCCGATAGTACTCGTAAGCACGACAACACACCAAGCTGAGTATACATGGCCAGTATAAGCTGATCTCTCATTGTATGGAAAGCATCCCATTGAAATTCGAAACTTACCCATTAAACGATTTAAAAGCTGTATTAAAACCAAACTTTGCAAAAAAGGGTACTATAACATTTCTGATTATTTAGAAGACAAAAAAGCTTGGGATTGAACTGTTCGCTCTGCTTAAAGCCGTTTGATTAAACCCTAAAACTTGACATTTTAATAATTATACAACGTTTTATATACATACCTAATTATTGACATTATTAAATATGATATACAAAATGACATGAATATTTACTTTGAAAAGTATTACATATATTACTTTAATTATTGTGAATGTGAGCACTATGTGGGTCATTTGTTTTCTTTAAGATTATCTCTTTTTTCCTCTTTCTCAAGTAGTTTTAATGATGGTCTGGTTTTTTGAGTACTTTATGCGGCCTACCCAAATGTCCTTTCTTTGGTATTGTTCGTCGAGTCGTTGAGCTCCTTAAATCCTGAGTTGAGCTACACGTTTACTGACAAATGCTTGCACTGACTGGACAGGTCCACTCAAAATTGTGTGGTTCTTTCCTCAAAAGACCATTTCAGACACGGATCTACATGGTCCTCACATGATCTGACCAAGATTATGTCTGGACTTTAAAAGAGACTTTGACCCCTGAGTTTGTTTCGCCATTTCTTCTCAGGGATAGTCAGATAGGAAATGTCGACTTCCTCAAGCTTGTTTTTATATTTTTTATATGACGTGTAAAAGTGATTCCGATATCCTATTTACAGAATAAACGATTTCATTTCATTTCATTTCATTTCATTTCATTTCATTTCATATCACAATGTAACACAATCCATCACAAAGCAATCATCTACTAATTCTGTACATCATAATTGGACCCACAACCAGCCTAGGGGGCCAAGTTTACTAATGTACAAACGTTGCAATGGTCTCTTCATTGTGAGTTTTTGACAGATTTGCCATACAAACACTGTCAAATACTCACAATGGCGAGACCATTGTAACGTTTGTAAATTAGTAGACTTAGGCCCCTGGTCAAAAATTAGTGAACTGTACCAAACTGATGCTAAATATCGGAAAGTGAGCGCTAAAAATCTGCCTAGCCTTTTCCCACTTATGTTGGGGTCGGCTTCCAGTCTAACCGGATGCAGCTGAATACCAGTATTTTACATGGAGCGACTGCCTATCTGACCTCCACAACCCAGTAACTGGGTAACACGATACCCCTTGGAAAGTGAGCGCTAAGGAAGGATTATTGAAAATTCATCCCCTAAAGGGCTGATAGATTATATGGAGAGTTGTCATTATTTATTCATTTATTTATTTAACAATTTATGTAAACACATATAAACAGACAAGAAGAAAGGAACAGAAAAATACGTACAAAGGTGCTTATTTCTAATGAAATATCTTCCAGCATCTCTTTCAGCTTTTTTCTCTTCTTGCATTTTACCAATGGGACATCCCATCGTATCGGGCGCACGGATTGTATTGAATAAATCATTGCTGCTGAGTTTCGAGGGGAGTTTTTTAATTTTTTGTATGGCATCTCTGACAACCTAGGAGGTTGCCGTCTGCTTAACCGGACTTTCCTGAGGGTGCCTCAATGAATTAAGACGTATAGCCAGAGCTAAAAACTTATAAACTAAGTGACTACGCTCTAAGAGCACCCCTGTGGGGTACGGACCTCGGTTTAAGGCGTCGCTGGGGGAGGACAGCCAGGGACAGGCTGGATCGGATTATGATTCAAAGTCAAAGTCAAATCATTTATTTGAAATAGGCACGTAAGATGCACTTTTGAACGTCATAAATTACATGAATAGTTAATTGATTCTAGTTGCCCCTTCCAAAAGGTAGTTACATGTGTATGGAGAAGAATGGGCAAGAAACTCCATACTTACTCTTTTAAAATGTTGACAATAGTTTGTATACATTAATTAATAATTAGGTATAGGTGAAGACGGTGTACCTAGAATAAAAATAAAAATTACTTACCACAATTGGTAAAAAGAATGAAAAGTGAAGTAATGACAGAAAAATTAATAAATGCGATAGGTACATGGTGCTCACATATTTACGAACATTGTATATGATTTTCCAAAAAAAATAACATAGAGTATAATAAGTCAGTGTATGAGTTAAATTATATTAATCACAGAAAATTATTAGGGGATTATTAGGGGACGAATTTAAAGCTATACAGGCTCAGCGGCACGGGCTGGCTCGAGCTAGGGTCGGGGCGAGTTTTGAGGGGAGTCTTCGTGAGTTCCATTTATTGATTTTATTCCAGGGCTGTTGATTGTGTAGATCTTCTACGCGGTTTCCTTCAACGTTGTCAGGCTGAGAACCACATAGTACTTAGTTAATTTACCTACGGCAAACGTGGCCAGCCTCAAATTCACTTCAAATTTTTGACTTCTAACAGTATACCTTTCCTATATGTTCATAAATCATCATCATCATCACCATTTCAGCCGAAAGACGTCCACTGCTGGACATAGGCCTCCACCAATTGGGGGGGGTTTGCCATAAACGCCACGCTTGGCAGGCGGGTTGGCGATCGCAGTATGGTGTTAAAAATGCATAGAGAACGCTGCTGCCCATTCTCTAGTTAGTCCCTTAGTCGCCTTTTACGACACCCACGGGAGGAAATGGGATGGTGCTGTTCTTTACGTCCGGCGCCACACGGAACATAAATACAAGTAAGTAATTAAAAGCACCCCTCGAAAAATTATCATATGTAATGTACCTATAATAGCCTTGGCTTTAAAAATAAAATATGTGAGTCGCGTGACTTCCGCCTAGCCACTTTATTTTATGGTAATGTTTATAATAATATACTTTTTTACTGGACTTACTAATGTGAACTTATGAAATAAGGGTCGGGGTACACGTACCGCTACCTTTTTTCTCCAGAACCGTGGTACTGACTATCGCGGGCAGATTCCTACTATGCTGTCCGTCATTTTTGTAGCCAGTTTATTATTATGAGTATACTCGTAGATGAACAAATTACGTCTCTTAAAATAACTGAGGGGCGATTGCAATTTCCGTATTTTTAAGAACGATCTTAGTATAGATCTGAATAATCAGTCTCAATCTGCCAAAAATACTTCTAATTTACCTAAATTTTTTGACAAGTTTTGGACATTGATTGTCGCTGAGATGAAATTATTATTATTATGACATTTATTTAAATTTTAATCCATATGAAATACATTTTTAAATATTTCTTAAAAAAGATATAAAAAACATTTAAAAATATAAAAAATAGAGGTCCGCCGGTGTCGGGAGCAGGGTCCAAGCTACCGGTGGTTAGGGCCGCAATGACAGGAACCTCCTCATTATGCTAAATTATTATTATTATTTTATTATTATTAAATTATTACTATGTATATAGATTTTGAATGTTTTTATCCGACTGCCCCAGAAGGAGGGTAATGTTTTTTTAGAGTATGTATGTGTGTAAGTTTGGAAGTTGGCAGTGTGATACCCCGGTACCTCGGAATGCACGTTAAGCTTTTGGTCCTGCGCCTGATTTCTCTCTGGTCGTGTCAGATTGCCATCTCATTGGACTATGAGAGGGAAGAGTGATGGCACCTGTGTCTGCGCAAACACTTGTGCACTAGATGGCTAGTCTCCGTTGAGATTGGCCGCGATGGCCGAAATTCGGTCTGGAGGACTAGGTATATATGTCTCTTTAATTAGCACGCTCTGTAACCTAAACGGCTTGATGGATATTAACATATCAGGTGTCGTTAGATTCGTCTTAATTGTGGGAATGACATGTGCTAAATCCGGCGTTCCCTAACTGTGCGTAGCGACGCACCGAGGTTCCGCGGCGTTGCCACAGGGGCGTCGCGAACCGGTATGCTCACGTCACTCGCACCCGAATCTGGATCAATACGACTGGATTAGAAATCCATTCTAATCCACTCCACCCCCTTTTGCACTTTCAATAGACGAGAAAGAATTCAGCTGTTAGAACTATCTTGTGATACGAGCCTAAAACAATTCGATAAAGACAATATTTTAGCTAGACTCGAGCTGGATTGTTTTAATGATTGAAGTCTTGCAATTTTTTTTTTTTTTGTTTTAAATGTTTTTTTTTTGTTTCCTTTTTTGATTCTGAACCTATTCCTAAACTATATGGCACGCAATTTCTTTAACACCCTGTATACTGCATCTGCAAATACATTTGATAGCCCAATTCTTGAGGAAGGTTATAGGCTATTTAATATCACGCTACGACCCTTAGGAGCCGGGCAAAAAGAAAAAAGTCACAAAGAACACGGATTCTGAAATTTGAGCTCACGCCGGGTACCTATCCGCTAGTTTAACAACTGAAGTAGAATTAACTTGTAGTGAAAGCGTCGCCCCAGGGACGCCGAGAGGCAATCTCGCTCTACCCTGATCAAATGCTAGGGCCGGCGCGGCGCTGCGGCGAAGTATTTGAAGTATCTTAAGTATGAGCTATGTACAGGATAAGCTTAAAAGGAGTGCGTATATTTTTGTTGGGAATCAGGTGCTAAAACTGAACAACTTTCCCCAAGGAACATAGGTCGAAATCTAAAAAATAAAATTCAACTTCTCATACAAACATAAGTCACGTGACACTTTGTATGAAAAGTCGATTTAAAATTTTAAGATTTCGACCTATCGATGGTCATACGTTGACAAATCGTAACCCACATTTTTTCGCAAGATGAGATAAGTACATAATTTTATTTTTTTAATTAAGCGCCAAATCTTCCCATTGATAACTCGTACCGCACAAAAAATGTGGGTTAAGAGTTGTCAACGTATGACCATCGCTATGTTCCTTGGGGAAAGTTGTCCAGTTTTATGCACCTGATAACCTCCTAAAATATACGCACTCCTTTTAAACTTATCCTGTATATTATAGCTCGGTATTTCATCTACTGTGACATACCTAGGGAACATACATATGCCTAGGTAACATTACCTCATTGATAGCCTAAAATCGTCCGTGTATCCCCCGCCTAACAACGGCACTGCGGTTGTAATATAACACATTTACACATGACATTTCTTAATAAAACAAACTACTAATGTATGACTGGAAATAAGCAAATTATAGCTACTTTATAAAAGTAGACGCATGCAATTGAAATGATTTGTTTTATTGTTTTTTTTTTTTTTCAATGTCACTCGTTAGGCCAAGGCGAAAGCACTGTTTAATTAGGTTAAATGTTAATTATGTTTTTGCTACCGTTTGGTTTAGTGTTTTTGTTTTGTTTAAATATTATTTTGGAGTATTCCCGTTTGAGCACCTATTTTTTTGAGAATACCTTTGGTGCTCAATGCATAGGTGCTCAAAAAATAGATGCTCAAATGGGAATACTTCATTATTTTCTCTGTTTCGTAGATGCTTTTTGTAATATGGAACGATTTGTTGTGCTTTTTTTTGAAGGTAGTTGGTTGTGGGTATATGATTTAAAAGCATAGAATAATGCATAGCATAATGCACATTTCATATGTGCGTGAGACGTGTGAGTGGACTAAAATAGGTTTTGAGTTACTGATTACCAAATTCCATTTAATTCCCTTTAATCGCTTCCTATTTTAAAAAGGTGCACTTATAGACGACCCATTTTTTTTTTTTTGGATGCTCAAGTCATTTAAACAGTTGATCATAAATTCGATCTAGAGGAATGTGGCCGTTTTTATGTAGATCGAATTTTGTTGTTTCGTGCCTCAATATGAAACTTTCTAAAAGGTATTAGAAAATTCTAGCACACTTACAGCAGAGATTGAGCCGTTTTTCATAATTCCTTCTCAGTCACGAGATCGGGACCGGTGATAGCGCTCTTAAACATTAGGGGGTTTATTCATAAACGTTGCTTAAAGTTAAGGGACGTTCGAACGTCAAAAATGTATGGTTAAACAGTCGCTAATCATTACTTAACTTTAAGCAGCCTTTATAAATAAACCCCTATATCTAAATTAAATTATTAATATGATTGTAGGTACATATAAACTCAAGTCTTCTTCCCATATTGGGGGATAAGCAGGAATGACAGAACGCCACGTGCTACGATCCTTTCATACCCCTTTGGCTTCGCTTACGTTCATACCTCTGCATAGCTATTCACAATCGTACGATACGCTTCCGTGCCGAATTGAACATAAATAATAATTAATCAAATGAATCCTCTTGTGGGCGCTTCTTCAACGCCACCTGCGAACTACGCATTAGACCTGACGCCACACAAATTCTGCATCGCGCAATCAGAGTTTACCGCGCGACTACCATATATACAACATCCCGACATTAACCGTCGGGCAGTCGCCCACCAGACACAACACCCGTCTGATCGGAGGATCCTTTTCAATAGAGTCTGATCCTCATACCTCTATACTGGTGACCCCGAACATGAACGTCAGCGCAGCCTTCTTGCACCTAACTCAGCGTGACGTCATCGTCACTTCCTCAAGCTTTCGAGCGGCGAGTTACACAGCCAGCCAGCACCCATGGCTTCAACGGGTATCCTGACCACCAGCATGCAGCGAACGCGTATACCTGGTCATCACCCGCCTTATCAGCAAACTTGGCACAGCATACTGCACTTTCGGCCGGTCCACAAGCAGACCCCTTCAAGCCTCTCTTGGTCGACGCCTGTTGTACCACATAAAAAGTATCGATACCTAGTATCGATACTTTCTCTTTGATACCTAGTATTTTTGTATTCGATACTTTAGTTCCGATACTTTACTACGTATCGATACTTTTTCACATACTCGATACTTTTGTCTTCTCACTCGTGTCATTTTACACAATGTCACCAGTTCTCTTTCTAATTTAATTAAAGCGGTATCTCTGAAAGCTGTCTTTCCAAAATTATATATATTGTTTGGCAAGTAAATATTTGATAATACTGAGTACTTCAGTCCATAGTCCATACTCCCATCTGAAAGGCTGAGGCGATGGTGACGGTGACAGCGGTGCGGAAACGGCTTACTGGGACTCAACAACTGGGACAAATTACTTTTCATGTCAGACTGCATCGAAGAAGATTGGGGACTGACTGAATTTAACTTTAATTTCGCATTAAAAGTACGAGGTACTTCATTTAAATAATTATAATGACAATTTTGTACTTTTTTAAATAAAATAATAGCTACTTATGTATATGAACACGTTTATTACTGTTTTTCTTTTTTGCTATAAAATTATGTACAATTTCTAAGGTGATCGAAAAAGTACTCGATACTGAGTAGTATCGATACTTTTGGTTCGATACTTTATCGGTATCGATACATTCTTCTGCGATACCGGTATCGAGTAGGTATCGATACTTTTGAATTTTTGCGGATCCCTAGCAGCGCCACCCCGACTCACTAGGGAATCCCCGCAGACAGTTCCGACTCACCGAGAACTATGCGACACCCGGTTCCGACTGGAACCGGTGCCGCTGCTAATGAGTCCAGTGGAACCAACCATGGCCCTGGCAAGCATGATAATATGCACTGACTCAGCCCACTATCGAACTCCGGTCTCCGGAGGCGAGTGATGTGGCGACATCTACAACGCCACATGCGAACTACGCATCAAAGACCTGACGTCACACAATTCCTGCATCGTGCAATCAAAGTTAACCGCGCGTCTAGCATAATATACAACTTCCCGACACGCCTACCCGTCTGGTCGTAGGATCCTCCCTTTTCTATGAAGGATGAGTGAACTTTACTTCCCTTTACTTTAAAGGGTAGTCAGAAATCCAAAACCTGAAACGTTGTGACTTTTAAGGCCCAGATATATGCAAGTGACCTTGAGTGGTTAGCTTGCATATTCTGTACCGAGCTCACGCAACACGTCGTACGTCTAGCCAGTAATAGGACTCGCCCATCCAGAAGAGAAGCGCTGTCCCAAATAAGACGCATTATTTATTTATTATACATAAAACAAAAGGTATTTTAATAAAACACGTATACCAAAAGATCAATAATTAAATTATCTTTAAAAAGATGAAGGTTTCAGAAAAATACGCTTGATGGATTTTGCGTGATTCTCATTTTTTTATCCGCGTTAGACATAACTTTACAAATTAATTTCACTATGTAATATAAATATAATATAAAATATTCATATATTAACTTATTAAGGAAATGCTTTAATTTAACATATATATTTTCCAAATCATTAACACTACTCGTTTAGAAGTGATCTTCAGTTTAAAATCGTTAATACTCGGTTATCGTCGCCTTAAAGAGACAAACGCCATTCTTCCGACAGTCGTGCAGAGTGCAAGGCATTGTCATTTTCGATTCGACAACCCGTCGAATGGTTGTGAATCCACCAACTCGCACTAAGCGTTTTCAAACGTCTTTTATAATGCGCGCAGCAAAGGAATGGAACTCTCTGCCTGCGTCTGTGTTTCCGAACGCATACAACCCTAATCTATTCAAAGTGAGAGTGAGCAGGCTTCTTCTGGGTAAGCTCACTCCATCGTAGACTTTGTCTCTGTCATCCAGACCTAGACTAAAGTCAAGCGCAAACTCATAGTAGAATTAAAAAAAAAAAGAATAGCAAAGCTGGACATACACGCACGTCTGTAACGAATATGATGTCAATAAAACCCATACATGCGTGTTTACATAAAATAAACCATGAAGAAATCATTGTAATATACAATATACATACATAATAATGTAGATATCTACGCATTCGATCGTCAAATTAATGTAATAACTTTAATTGCTTTCATGTTTCTAGCTAATCAACGGCATTTATGATTTGTATATAAATTAATACAGGTACTTAGCTTACACAGCAGTTGAAAAGCGTCTGCTGTGATTTTTATAGCAGTTGTTTGGATTAACAACTAATATTGTTTCTAAATATAAATCCGGTCAATTCAAAGTCAAAGTCAAATCATTTATTTCAAACAGGCACATAGAAGGCACTTTTGAACGTCAAATTTTAAGGTCTCTGCACACAGCGAGCGCGGCGCGGCGGGACGGGACGCCGACGCGACGCTGAGCAGTTGTAATGTACTAGATATTATGGACGACGCCACACAGAGCGTCGCGTCGCGTCGCATCGAGCCGGACGGCTCTGTGTGGCGTCGTCCGTAATATCTAGTACATTACAACTGCTCAGCGTCGCGCCGCCGGCGTCCCGTCCCGCCGCGCCGCGCCCGCTGTGTGCAGAGACCTTTACAAAAATAATTAATTGATGCTAGTTGCCTCTTCCAAAAGGTCCAAAAGGGAGTTACGTATGGTGAAGAATGGGCAAGAAACTCCGTACTTACTCTTTTAAAATGTTAACAATATTTGTATACATTAATTATTAATTATATGTGAAGACAATGCACTTACCTACCTAGAATAAAATTACTATACCACAATAGGTAAAAATAATGAAAAGTGAAGCAATGACAGACAAATTAATTATGCGTTAGATACGTCATGGTGCTCACATATTTACAAACATTGTAAAAGTAGATGATTTCCCAAAAATTTTAACATTTAATAACCTATGTCAGTATGCGAGTATATTAATCACAGAAAATAAAATGCATGTCATAAAAAATATAAATTATACAATTAAATTAGCAACCAGTTTGATTTTGTTGTTTGAAATTGTCCTATGGAGCAGGACCAGCATGTTTCCAAGCATTCTTATCTTGGATACAATCCTCTAATTTGTAATATGCTAGTTTACAAAGTGTGCTTTTAATATAAGTTTTAAATTTTCTTTCATTTAATTGTAATTAACTTTACGCTAACGGTATTTTCAGCGGGGCCAACGGGACAGCAGTGCCGGTGGTGTCAACGGCCGCAACTTAAGAGTTTTAGGTCGTAGGTTCGAACCCAGACAGACTTTGAGTAAATAATTTGATCACCACTACTCTCAAAACGGTGAAGGAAAAAAGTACGACCAAACACTTTATTACTTTACCTATAGGTACGCATGGCATTGCAACGCATACCGGGTGCAGCTAGTCTATCTTCTATTTATATAAAAATCTATTTATTTATTTATTTTATTATTTATGTACACACAGTTAAATACATAGAGATACGACATAATTATAATTTCAGTACAAAGGTACTGCTTATTTCTTAAGAAATCTATGTTTCTATGTTTGGCCTCAGTGCGTTCCTTAACCATTGATCAGATTGTGATGAAACTTTTGTAGGGTGTTCTGAAGACGCGAAAAAGTACGACCAAGCACTTTTTTAATTTACGTGGTATGGCATTGCAACGCATCTAGTAATTATTAAAAACCAATTTTTTTTTTTAACTGTGGCATCCGGAGTTGACCTTGAGAGGTCGTGACTCCTTAACCGGACTTTCCTGTGGCTGCCTTAAGCGAAAAACTTAACCTCCAGCCAGGGCATAAAACTTATAAACTAAACGACTGCACGCTAAAAACACCCCCTGTGGGGTACGAACCTCGACTTAGGGCAGCGTCGGGGGGAGGACAGCAACTACAGCAAGGGACATGCGGCTAGATCAAATCAGGGTTCTCATTATTATGCGGAGAATTTAAAGCTACAGGCTCAGCTGCGGCGCGGGCTGGCGCTTCGTCTAGCAAGGGTCGGGGTGTTAAATAAAACCTATAACGAAATATGGAGTTAAATAAAGAAATATACGCGCGCGCACACCAAGGAAGTCGAGATCGGTGGCGTAGAGGGGGCATCACGGCATGACAGCGTCATGTCGTTTGCCGTCACGGCATACAAGTCATCATCATGTCAGACATCCCCACACACAATGGACCAAATGGGAGTCTAAGTGCGGAAAAGGGAGCCCCATCATCATGATCATCATGTCAGACATCTACCAACACGCACTGAGCCCGCCGGTGGATCAGCCCACTCCCTCTCGCGTGGAGGCCTGTGTCCCAACAGTGAGAACATTAAGGCTGGCTTATAAAACCTGAAAATGAAAATGTCCATGAAAATTAGGTATAAAAATCGAGTTGTTGAAATTGACTCGTTTACGTATTGTATAGAAACCACTTAATATTGTATTAAATCCCGTTTGTTGTATTATAAACTTGTACATTTTTACTCTGTATTTCACTACTAGCCAAGTCCATCACGAACCTCCCACAGATAATATCAATCTTCAAACCCGAGCCAAATAATCCCGCTCGGATACACATACACATTACAATAAATCAATTCGGAAACACGTATCTTAAAAACGATATCTTCAACATCACCCAAAGACCATAAACCTTTTCGAACTTAATCAATAAATCTGTCTGTCTACTGAATATCTTACCTAATTTAACGTCACATTGTCACAGGGTTACCGAAGACATTCTGGCGATGGCACGGCCCAGCACTGCCAATATTGCTGCCAGGAACATTATACAACAGTTCCATAGGTAAGTGGTTCTGTATACTGATATATATTGTATTAAAACTACACATTACGTCAATGTGTGGAACAGAAGCATTATATGAGTGCTTTTTTTTTTGTGAATACTGAACAGACGATGGACCATTTGTCCTTGACCAATCCCGGCAGTCTATTTTCTAGTCATACGTATGCTTAAGGCGACGATAACCGACTTTTAATGATTTTAAACTGAAGATCACGTCTAAACAAGTAGTGTTAATGATTTGGAATAAATATGTGTCAAATTAGAGCATTTTCTTAATAACTTAAAAAATGAATATTTTAGATTATGTTTATACTAGTGTTTGTGTTTTTGCGTTTGTTTGCGGTTGTCGGTTATCGCGTAAAAAAGTAGCCTTGTGTCCTTCTCCATTCCCCAGGCTATATCTCTGCCAAATTTCATGACGATCGGTTCAGCGATTTAGGCGTCACTCGTGTCGACACGGCATGCGACTGCCACTCTCGCTTTATTTTCTCGTCGATGCGCGCGTCTGTGTGAGTGCACCGTTTCGAACGTTTTTCGTAGTTTCTGTACTGTCCATACTTATATCGTGACGTCGTCGTCGTCAACCAACAACCCTGAATATCTCTTGCCGAGGAATATTGCTGGTTCATAAATTCATAACTATTTAACGAAAATTGTATTTAAAAAAAGAAGGAATTATTTATTTATTTATTTATTTAACAATTTATGTACACACAAAATATGAGACTAAAGAAATAAAAAAAGAAAAAGAAATAAGAAATTATTAGACCTTTTTTAAGTCACTTAATGTATATTGTCCACTGTTTCAGCTGGGGCATTCGCACGGTGATCAACCTACAGACGCCGGGGGAGCACGCCAGTTGTGGACCCCCTCTTACCAAGTCGGGGTTCACTTATGATCCCACCATCTTTATGGCTAATGACAGTAGGTCACACTTAATACTATTTAGCGCCAATATAGTAGGTCCAAGTAGGTCTAACGTAGGTAACTACTATCATAAATTCATGCACCGAAGTTATCCTCTTATGCTCTTAATTTAAAAAAAATATATATAATATACGGTCAACTGAAATATATTACTAAAATTCTGTTGCCACCATTTAGTATCCAAGCGATACAAAAGTAGAAAAATCTTTTATTTGTTACAGATTTTTAGTAATTGAGAGATATTTAAGTACAGTACTCATAGGTAAAGTTGCTCATGGAAAGTAAAGATGCCACAGTTGACGGTATTTCTGATTAGGTATATCTAAATAAATAAAAATGGATCGCCGAAATGTATGTACGCGCATAATTTCCGAACGACTGCACCAAATTGGATTATTCTTTTTTGTGTTCGTTATTGTCAGGACAAGGATTGTTATATTTTTTTTTATATATATTTTTATATGTTCAGTTGTTCAGCAAGGAGTTGTAAAATTCAAACAGACCGGTACGTCATAATGTCAATGTTGTATGCGCCCGGAAAGGTTTTAGGTAGGGTAGGGTAGGTAGGTAATTTTTGAAACTACTGATCCTATTTCGAAAATTCTTTCACTAATGAAAAGCTACAGTATTGCCGAGTCATCATAATCATCATCATCATTTCAGCCGAAAGACGTCCACTGCTGGACATAGGCCTCCCCCAAGCATCGCCATCTCGACCGGTTTTGTGCTTCCCGCATCCAGCGGATTCCTACGGCTTTCATAAGGTCATCGGTCCACCTTGTGGGATGCCTTCCAACGACGATTGCCGAGTGTCATAGGATATTTTGACACCTGCAAGGAATAACATTGTAACTGGTATGTTACTAAATATTAGTTACAATGTTATTCCTTGCAGGTGTCGATTTATGTTATGTTAAATCAAGAAAATTTAAGCGGTCAAAGTCCCAGGCAGAAGCTAGTAGTAAATAATAAAATAACCATGAAATAGGTATAGTTTTTTATATAAATAAAAAACATTGTAATCAAAAAATTACTAGGATGATTTAATTTTGAACAAATTTAAATAATAAAAATTATGAAAATAGGAAACGTCTTCGTCTTCCTTCTCGTAAAAGACGTATTACGAACATTGCGAACTTCCAAATAATGACGATCTTATTTTTAAGGTACTTTCCCTAGCGAACGACCTTGAGCGTTCGGTCCTTCTTAATCGTAATTTTTTAATTGACAAAGCTTACTATACGATCCAAGATTTTCTTAATAATTAGTACCTACTATAATCTGTCACCATACACCTTATTCTTATTTTGTAAGATTTGCTTTAATGTGATGAACGATGAAATTTTTGATATGTTGCATGTTGACATAATTTATTATTGTATGCCTATTAGGCAGGACATAATGGATCTGTAATTTACCTAACATCTGTCTGTATAACCTATGCCCACAATAAAATAATTTGATTTGATTTGATTTGATCTGTCCCGCTCCCTGCGCACGCCGAATTCACAATTTTTTTCTTTTGTAATGAAATGAAACGTGAATTATTTCCATTTTTAAATTAACTATCCATTACAAAGGTGACGTTCTATTAATTTGAGGAGTGTGTCCTCAAATTATTTATTTATTTATTTTTATTTATTTATTTGCTCTCATGCACATCACACATTTTACAAAATATTATTGTCGGTTTTTGTACATGAACCCTGTCAGGGCGCTGCAAAACATAAATGCTGGCTTGCTGTTGAGTTTATAGAATTAACATAAATCGAGTCAAGACTTATAAACTACGATAAAATAAGTTTCAAAAAAATAAAAATTAGAAATTATATGATGTCAGTAAATAGTAATGAACACTATACAATAACACAAAAACACAGATACAGTCATGTCAGATATTATTACTAGATAGGTAGTCAAATAAGAGATAGGTGGTAAATACAATCATGTCTTGTCAAGTAATAATTAGTTGCAATTATGGTATGTCAATTATTACATTATACAATACAATACAATACAATAGAAAATAAAATAAAATCAGATTAATGTCACTATAATAAACAGTATTATGTATTTGATCAGACCGGATCTTACAATTAAGAATCTACCCACACCTATAAAGTTTTATCCGTCATGAATTGCTCAACTGTGTAGTAACATTTTTCTATTAGAAGTGATCTAAGTTTAGTAAAAAAAAATATTTTTATTCTCGTCATCTTTAACGTAATTTGGTATTTTGTTATAAATTGTGGCGATTCTATAGTTGGGGCTGTTTTTCATTATTTTTAATTTTGGTGTCGGTGTAATTAACTTGTTTTTGTTTCGTCGGTTATAGTTCTGGTTTGCTTCTATGTTTAATTGAAAGTAATCCCTGTGTTTTTGAACGAACGTAGCTATTTGTAGGATGTATTAATAGAACGTCACCTTAAGATGCATGCAATCAATAATTTTAGTCATTTTTTTGGCAAGGAGATTTTAAATGTGTTATAACACAAAAAAACAAATAAGAACATGCAATGTGATGAAAGGATATCGAAAATTAATAATGAGCTTTTAGATGTAGTTTATTTCTCTTAATTAATGAGTTAATAGCCTCTGAATAAGAAGAAAGACGCACTATCGCACTATAATTATGTATACCTATAATGTTTGCAGTATACTACTACAACTTCGCGTGGCCGGACTACGCCGAGGCAAGCCTGAGTGGACTCCTCAACATGGCGAAAGTTCTTTCCTTCGCTCTACAGGAGGGCAGGGTGGCCATACACTGCCATGCAGGTAACTTCACATAAGTTCCTTCTATAAGTCATTGAGTAGCAGGCGGCCAGAAACCCTAGCATGAACGCGACGTAAACGTAACGAATTTAAGTCGAATTTACAACTATTGTATAGCATTTCGGTTCAATTTCTTGCGACTAGCGCAGTTAGGCCCGTCAACACTACAAATCACTCAATACGTTTAGCGAACGTATTTTACGTCACACCTGGCCATAATGTGAGTTTTACCTCGCATTGTGGCCAGGTGAAGACGTAAAATTATGTACCTACTCACCACGGGCAGTAAAAAAGAAAGCCCTCATTCGCATATTTACAACCCTCGCCTGCGGCTCAGGTCACAAATACCTGCGATTTCGGGTTTTCTTTCTTTTACAGCCCTTGGGAAGTAATGTTCTATTACACATCATTCTGTTATAGAGGCATGAGGAACAGGGTGTAAAGTTCACTCATCCTCCATAGAAGACGGGTGTCGCGTCTGGTGGCCAACTGCCCGACTGTCGATGTCAGGATGTTTAATAAAAATAAAAAAATGTTGACTAAAATAAAAAAATTGGGATGGATCACCCTTATTACTTAGGGGTATGAAAAATTGTTTACGTCCTATTCTCAGACCTACTGAATAAACACACAAAATCTCATTAGAATCGGTCAAGCCGTTTCGGCGGAGTTTTGTAACAAACACTGTGGCACGAGAATTTAAATATTAGAAGATTTTAGATTACGTTTATATTACATATTGAAATTAATTTGTAAATTTATGTCTAACGCGGATAAAAAACTGAGAATCTATCACGCAAAATCTATCAATCGTATTTTTCTGAAACCTGCCCTTTTTAAAGATAATTTAATTATTGATCTTTTAGTATACGTGTTTTATTAAAATACCTTTTGTTTTATCCATACTAATATTATAAATGTGAAAGTAACTCTGTCTGTCTGTCTGTCTGTGTGTCTGTATGTTACGTTTTCACGCCTAAACCGCTGAACCGATCGGCAAAAGCTAGTGTATAATAAATTAATAATGCGTCTTATTTAGGACCGCGCTCCTGGGTGGGCGAATCCTGGCTAGACGTACGACGCGTTGCGTGAGCTCAGTACAGAACACGCAAGCAAACTACTCAAGGTCACTGGCATATATCTGCGTCTTAATAAAAGTCTGAAACCGCCAACCCGTCTTGAGCAAACGTGGTGATAATACTCGTGCCTTCTCTGAATGATAAGGAGCCTTTACCCGGCAGTGGGACAATAATAGGCTGGTCCATTGGTATAACAAGTACTTACTATTAAGTATACATACATAAGATAAGACATTTATTCGTAGAAACATGAGTATACATACAAGGCATGCAGGTTGTCCATAAACAAAAAAGATCCGTCATGTTCGGCCTTTGTGGCATACAAATATATAAGTATAGGTAACAACAGTCAAATAATAGTTATTATGCAACTGTTTTATAATATAATAAGGGGTATTGAAACACGTAAGTGGGTTTATCACACGAGGCGAAGCCGAGTGTGATAATAGTATCACATGAGTGTTTTAATACCTAATTATTACAGTTGCATACAAGACTTTATCTACGCCCATGCTATAAATCCTCTATAAAAGTTTCTGAAACAGTTAGCTTATTGCCAACATTAAAACACCCAGTGTCATAGTAACCATAATAGCATCCAAACGGGAGTTATAATGTACTGAATTTCATAATGCAACTCCTTTGCTTTTACGAGGATGATGATCCCTTCCTTACTCATCTGTTTGATGAGTAAGGAAGGGATCATCATCCTCCCTTCCATTCTCACTACTCAATTCGTGGTATCTTTATGAATTTCAAAAAAGAACATTGTCACGCACGCGCGTTTCGCTATACTATACCATAGCGTCGTATCCCGCCATTTTTGTTCGATATTAGTATTGCAAAAACTGTTTCAGAACCTTTTATAGAGGATTCATGTCATGGTTGTAGATAAAGTCTTGTATGCAACTGTAATAATTAGGTATTAAAACACTCATGTGATACTATTATCACACTCGGCTTCGCCTCGTGTGATAAACCCACATTCCTGTTTTAATACCCCTTATTATAACGTAATATAAGTAAATTATGATACAAGTGTGCGGTGTTGATCATTACACACTCGGCTCCCTTATCGCGCTCGTCTGCGACTCGCGTGAATAATACCGCCTCGAGTGTAATGACCAACACCGCACACTTGTATCATACATAATTTACTATTATGCAACTGTTTCATATTATGGGGTATTAAAACACGAATGTGGGTTTATCAGACTTATTTAAAAAAAATATGCTACAATAACGTAATTACAGAGATGATACATTTAGATTTATAAAGTTTAATTGACCTTTGTTGCCAGGTACTGAATATCCAGACGTTTTTTAAAAAATTTTCAACGTCGGTTGCTGACAATAGGTACTTTAGATTTCGTATTTTTTATAGTAACTTATTACACAACGAAACTTAATTACACAACGAAAACGTTAACAATTAATTATTTATGGAAAATGGCGCGCTGGTTTTGTTTTTTTTTTTCACGCGCCCCCGTTGCGATGCGCGCGCAGGTGTAAATAGAGGCACTGCCAAAACCGCTAAACAGCCTTTATAAAAAAAAAAGTTTAGACTGATCGTAGTTTAGTTGGTATGGAATTAGAAAGTACTATTGGCATAGAAGAAAGATGGTCACAAATTATTTCAAATTCGTACCCAATATATAAAAAAAGAAGGAAGGGCAGACCACCTAAAAGATGGAGTGACGACATCAAACATATAGCCGGAGCCTTAGCTGTGGTAACAGAGAACACACAATAGTTTGTTCCCACATAGTATGAAATAACAGCCTGCTATTTTGTAACAGGTTTTTGGAAATGTTAATTACGTGGAACAGAAACAGGCGGAACAGATATGGGATTTTACCTGTTACAACCCACTCCTGATTTAAGTTATATAAATTTTAGTTAATTTTGGGACCAAAGACAATTCAGACTATTTAAAAAAAAGTGAACGCGCGGATTCCTTTCGGCATGAAGTTCCATTGACGAGATTTTAAAAAAAAGCGCAAGTTTTCGACTAGTAAACAGTTATTTGTGGCGTTACAGCACTCGTATGGTAACGTAAAGTAAAAAGCACGCGTTTTTAATACACTGTATTATGGACCTAAAAGCGGTTCAATAAGAGCCACTTTACGAGCAAGTGTGTTGAAAATAACTATTATCTACACCCATGACGTGAATCCTCTATAAAAGGTTCTGAAACAGTTTTTGCAATACTAATATCGAACAAAAATGGCGGGATACGACGCTATGGTATAGTATAGTGAAACGCGCGTGCGTGACAATGTTCTTTTTTTGAAATTCATAAAGATACCACGAATTGAGTAGTGAGATTGGAAGGGAGGATGATGATCCCTTCCTTACTCATCAAACAGATGAGTAAGGAAGTGATCATCATCCTCGTAAAAGCAAAGGAGTTGCATTATGAAATTCAGTACAACATTATAACTCCCGTTTGGATGCTATTATGGTTACTATGACACTGGGTGTTTTAATGTTGGCAATAAGCTAACTGTTTCAGAAACTTTTATAGAGGATTTACGAGTATAGCATGGGCGTAGATAAAGGTATTTAAACCAAGGTAAAACATTATTAAATTGTCATAAAAACTAATAATTAATTTGAAACGCTTAATTACAAATTTGAATCAAATTGTCTTATGATCTAAATTATAAAATGCCAGTAAATATTTGTTAAATTTCTAATATTACACTTTGTCATTTAAAAATTCTAAAATACTGTAATATGCTTTCTCAACTAGATGTAATTTTAGCCGCTTTTTTAGTATGTGTGCGCTTATTTCCCTCCATCCCTTAGGAAGTTTATTCAATATTAAAGGCGCCATGCAAAATACACTTTTTCCCATTAATGCTGTTTTTGAACCATGTGAGCAAAGCATAGTGTTATCGCGTCTGGCGCGACTGACTTTGTCAGCCTTGCGCGGAAATAATTTCCGATTACATTTTACAAACATGACAACTTCGAATTGTACAGAGACGGTAACGTCAGTATGTTATAATTAATGAAATACGGTTTACAACTGTCAGTCGATTCTAATTTAAACATCGTTCTAATACACCGTTTTTGGGCTTTGAAGGGTATATCCTTGTCAGTCGAATTGCCCCAAAGGATAATTCCATACCTTAGGTGCGATGAAATTAGGCCGTGGTACGCTGTTAGCAATGCGTCAGTATACTACCTCAAATGGCTTAGCATGATCCTCCGTTATGTCGAAAACACTGCAGCATTAATTTTGAAATAAATATATGGTAAAGCTAAGGATTAATGTTAGCCGAAAACACGATTCCATAAAATTTTCTCGATAGAAAAAAAATCCAAAGTTACCTCCAAACCGAACAATAAACCGGTGGTATTCAAAAAACACTTCAAATTAGATAATGAAACTTTCCATATTAACTGAACTAACTATAAAGCAGGGGCCTAAGTCTACTAATTTACAAACGTTGCAATGGTCTCGCCATTGTGAGTATTTGACAGTGTTTGTATGGCAAATCTGTCAAAAACTCACAATGAAGAGACCATTGCAACGTTTGTACTCGTACATTAGTAGACTTGGCCCCCAGGTCTTATGTTATTTACTTTTTTTTAATACCATCATTTTCACCGTAAAACGAAATTACCTAAACTATCGGCGCCTTGGAGCCTTTTCCCTGCTGCCCTGTCTCGCTTGCTCGCGTGACCGGTAGCAATAGTGTGCGAGCGAGATACAGAGTGAGGTAGCGCTGAGGTTGTATAGACTCTTAAGCACAGGAACTAATTTGTGTAGGACATAAGAAGAGTTACAAATTTTTTCATAAACTCACGCCTTCTTCTCATGGGGGTAGGCAGAAACTAAAGAGCGCCACCTGCTACGCTCCTTACATACTCCTTTTGCTCCGTTTAAATTCATACATCTGGTCATACATGCACGCCGGTTGCGAGTGCTACGCACCTGACCTTTCTAAAGAACATCACCAATTAGGTCACTATACACGGTGATTTATAATTCACTGTTAACCTTTTAGGCGGTGAAAGTACTTATGATTATAAGCAACTTTCATTATGGGACCAACTACGAAATAGCAAAAAAAAAATCGTCTGTTTCATACATGTTCATCGGGTAAATATTGCATTTTTGTATAAAACAGCAGATATTTTTTTTTTGATATTTCAGAGTTGGTCCCATACTGAAAGTTGCTCCTAACCATGAGTACTTTCACGCCCTGAAAGGTCAATAGTGAATTAAAAATCACCTTGTATATTCTCCTAGGGCGTCCCCTCCCGGCGTTTCCACTCCCATCTGCCTTGTATTACCTTTTGTAAGTCGCTTTTCATTCATCCTCTCAACATGACCAAACCATATAAGCATACTCTTTTAAATTGTTGTCACTACATCTTCTTTTAAACCACACCGTTGGCCTAACACATCATTTTTCAGCTTATCATTCATAGTCACGCCACTTGCTTCGCAAGGAACGCATTTCCACAGCAGTTTTTTGTTTTTTTTTTTTGGTGGTTTCATGCAAAGGTATTTTGTGCCAATAAACTATTTTTTTTTTTTATTCTACTTTATGCTTCTTTTGCCACACCCAACATTCATTTCCAAACATATGCGAAGGCATTAGCATACCCACAGAACAGATAAAAAAATTGTTCTGTGAGCACACCCTTGTGAACAGCAGTTTTTTTTATTTTTTGTACCAATTAAGAATTTTTATTTGTATAGAAATAATTCATGTAGAGGTTAATTATACTTCTATTCATATTTTATGCTATGAATTTTTTTTTGGCTTAAAATTTTTCTCGGCTTGTTTCTTTAATTATATAAATCCTGATTTTATCGATGTTAATGAAGCAGCTTGCGTGATAAAGCTCAAGGTGGAATGACTGTCGTCTTTGTAAAAATTTAGCCAAAATATATATAATTCGATGCCTAACAGCCAAAAAGGGATAAGCGACATTTTTTTGCAAAATCGACTTATATAATTACTAGCTTTTGCCCGCGGCTCCGCCCGCGTGGATGTCGGGATCTTGGTATAATCGGACTTCTTGCAGAAGAGGAAGAGGAAGAAGAATACAAACATAAAATTAAAAAGAAGACATCACACAGGAGTATTTGGGTGCATCATTTATATATAACTAGCTTTTGCCCGCGGCTCCGCCCGCGTGGATGTCAGTTATCGCGTAAAAAAGTAGCCTATGTCCATCTCCATATCCCAGGTTATATCTCTGCCAAATTTCATGACGATCGGTTCAGCGGTTTAGGCGTGAAAACGTAACATACAGACAGACAGACAGAGTTACTTTCACATTTATAATATTAGTATGGAGTATGGATATGGTTGGAATCAGTTTTTTTTTTCTGCGTCTATTGGTTATATGTAAGTCGATTTCGCAAAAAATATAGCTTATCCCTTTTTGGTTGTTATTTATTTATTTATTTATGTAATACTTTAAGCACAAAAAAATGTACAGAGGCGGACTCATAGGCATTTTCTACCAGTCAACCCTTGGGTGATGTAGAGACATACAGTAGTAGGTGCAATAGCGAAAATTGAGGAAGAAATATTCATTTAAATATAAAGATATACATAAACCTATTACAAACTATAAATCCAATATATAAATCTTATTATATATAAATATAAGCACAAATAAATACACATAAATATGTATACTAAAACAAATAAGACAAACAATGGGAAAACATTACCGTTATGATGATACTGCCAGCTTCTTGCGAATGTGCTCGCGAACTTTTACTTTAAAAGATAATCGGTTGGTTACCATCCTGATATCCTGATTTATTAGGCATCGATATATACATACGTCATTTTTTTTTTTTTTAACTTTGCCCCACTCTAGGAATTTCTCCTGTATCGTGGGTGCGTTTAAAGTCACATACACAAACAGCCAGACCCGGAACAACTACTTGTAGGTAATACAAATATTTGTTCTGTGCGGGAATCGAACCCGCGACACGCAGTGCAGCACTCAATCGCTTAACCACTGCGCCAACCGTGTCGCCAAAACTCAGAATACCGAGGGACCTTAAGGCCCGTATTACAGAATGTCACTCAATACTCAAACATTACTTAAGACTAGATTCTAGCCATTTGATTGGTTGAAACTAGTTTTAAGTAATGCTTGAGTATTGAGTGACGTTCTGTAATACGGGCCTAAGTGTATTTGCGGCGTCTCTCCGCAGACAATTGCTCACCTTCCATTTTGCGCCACATAATGCTGTCACCTACGCAATTGATGATCTTATGACTGCGACAGCGAAAGTAATATATATTTTTTTTTAATTTTGGGCAAGGATATAAATTAATATTTGAATAATCACAAAAAAAAATCTTATTTGCCACCGATACGCTAAGAAGAACCTGCTGTTCTGATGTTTGTGCAATAATTTCTGCGCTATGAAAAAATTACAGACAAAAAAATTACGCGCAATCGGGGGCTATGAATAGAAAAAAAAAGAAAGAAAGAAAGAAAAATTGTTTATTCTGCACAATCTAAACGCACTTAACAAAAATAAAATTATAAAATGTACACACATTCAAGTAGCCAAAAGCCTCTTATTCAAGCAATAAAAGTTTGACAATTATTTTTTTTTTTTTTTTTTAATAGCATTATTTTTTTCTTGCCTTACCTTGAATTTAACTAATTAGTAGACTTAGTCACAAGGTTACAAGTAGATATGCGCAAAACAGTGCGTTTTAAAGTGATGTGATATGACATTACATTTCGTACCGAGGAATGTTCATTACACCATGACTCATAACAAAATGCTAAACTTTAATCTTTCTTTTAAGAATTTTTGTTACGGACTATACTGAAGTATATGTATTTTATAGGTAATGTAGATGGAGCAGTTTGGGAATTGATAACGAATAATCGGTGGAGTACTTTGAGAATGATTCCAGATACCTATGGAGCAAAATGGGAACAAAATAATAAATATTTTTTAATAATAATAATTCCTTGGAGTAACTTGGGAACGAATGTATGAGATTCCTATCTTTTTAGAACAAAAGAATGGAGTAGTTTGGGAATAAGCCCTCCAAACATGACGCGAAATGACGCGCCACACGACATGGCTGTTGTAATGAAATGCTAGTGTCGATTTTCCTTCATATTTGAACCCAATCTACGGAATAATTAAACCAAAAGGACATTCCAGGCTTAGGGCTAGCAATACACATAGATTGCAATATTGGTTATTAACCAAGACTATGAATATTGGCGTATTTAAAAATCGATTTTAGAATGATGTTTTTATTTTTTGGGTTCCGTACCCCAAAAGGAAAAAACGGAACCCTTATAGGATCACTTCGTTGTCCGTCTGTCTGTCAGTCTATCAAGACCCTTTTTCTCAAGAACGCGTGGAGATATCAAGTTGAAATTAATATCAAATACGAAGGTTTATGCTCTCTTGGAGCTCTGAAAAAATCAAGCTTCTAAGTCAATGCAATAAAAAGATACAGCCATATATGCGACATATATGCGATATTCGCAAGTAAATCAAAGCCTATAGGGTACTTCCCGTTGACCTAGAATCATGAAATTTAGCAAGAAGCAAGGTCTCACAGCACAAGTAAAGGAAAAAGTCCGAAAATGGTTAATTTGTAGTTTTATCACATAAAAAAATAGTTTTTGCGTTTACAAACTTAAATTTGCAGTTGAAAAACATGTCCCCCCATACAATCTGTATAGGAGAGCATGTTTCTCAACTACAATGTTAAGTTTGTTCTTGGGATAAATTCATCCCAACTACGGAACCCTTCATTGTGCGTGGTCCGACACGCACTTGGCCGGTTTTTTTCATACCTAACAGTTTTTCTTAAAATATCACCCAACACCTTATTCATTTATAATTAGGTACACAATATTTAAACATACTAATTAACACAACACTTAATATTTGTATCAGTAATGCTATTCTGTAAAAATCTCACCGTGAAAACCTAGGTGAAGTGAGTTTGAACCGAGCTGTCAATCCCCCGATTCGGTAGGATGACAGCTCACTTCAAGCTCACTTCACCTAAGTTTTCACGGTGAGATTTTTACAGAATAGAACGGCTGTTCACTGATTCGTTTGTAATACAAAATTATTCCAGTGTAATTTGGTGGATGTCAAAACCCGAAGTTGGATGATACTTACATTGGTTGATTTAACATACTTATCGATTAACCAAATCAATTAACAAAATGGTTATCTTCGAACATTTGGTTCTAGGGCATGGCGGTTTTGAAAACATGTTTTCCTTAAAAGTTTTGCGAGCGGTGAAGCGGTAACATTGCGGATAAAATTCTCAACTCTATTATGTAAATTGCCTACACGATGTGAATTAAGAAAGATACACACTAGATATAAATTTCGCGTGTGTCACTGCCCTCATCTCAGTCACCACGACGTGTCCACCGCGGCAACATGATACTCGTACTAGTTTACTCCTTGATTATACTACCACTCATATTTATCCTCACTTTATATCTTATCTTGCTGACGGCAGTCATATACGTGAAGCTAAAACTTGAACCCGTCCGAGGAGTGTATAAATCTAATGTGAGACTTGATGGAAAGATCGCACTCGTGACTGGCGGGAACCAAGGCATCGGCCTGGAGACTGCCCGCGACCTTGCATCCAGAGGAGCTAAAGTAATCATCGCCTGCCGGGACGCTACAAAAGCTGCAGAAGCTATCGCTGATATAGCAGCTACGACAGGAAACAAACACGTTGAATTTAAACCTTTAGATTTATCGAAATTCAGCAGTGTGCGGAAATTCGCTGAAGACTTCAAAAAAATCTATGACCGTCTCGATATTTTGGTGAACAACGCTGGCTGCGGCGGCAACTATCCGAAGCCTACTGAAGATGGAAATGAAGTAGTCATGCAAGTGAACTATTTAGGGGCCTTCCTCCTCACAAACCTGCTGCTGGACAAATTGATCGCTTCCAAACCCAGCAGGATCATCATAGTGTCATCTTGGCTCCATAATTTCGGCAAATTACGTGTTGACAACCTACATCAAAGCGTATTTAGTGGAGGGATAGACATGCTCACACTGATCAGGAATTACGCCAATAGTAAATTATGTCATATTCTTTGGATGAAGGCATTAGCTAAGAGATTACCTGAAGGGGTCACTGTGAATACTTTACACCCTGGCATTATTAAAACTGATATATTTAGCAAATTGCCTTTTTATGTGAAAACGATTTTTCACGTGATGGCAGATGCTTTGGTATTTAGAACAGCTAAAGCAGGAGCACAAACGACGATATATCTGTGTGTTGCTGAAGAAGTGGAGAATGTGCGAGGGAAGTACTTCATGGAGTGTAAGGAGGAAGAATATAGCAGGATGGCTGATGATGATGAGTTAGTGGAGCATGTGTGGAACAAGAGTTTAAAGGTGACGAGCTAAAGTTAGCTTGGACTAATTTTTGAGCTCATAAACGTTTCAAATAACGGTGTTATGTTATTATTTTCGTTAATGTTTTCCCATTGTTTGTCTTATTTGTTTTAGTATATTCGTATATTTTTTTATATTTATTTTTGCTTGTATTTATATAGAAATTGGAAATTTGGCATATATATTACATTTATAGTTTGTTAGTATCTTTATAGATTTTTTATTTCCTAGATTTTTCGTAATTGCACCTACCACCGTTTGTCTCTGCATCACCGAAAGGTTGACTGGTAGAAAATGCCTATGGCATTAAGTCCGCCTCTATACATTTCTGTGCTTGAAGTAATAAATAAATAATAAATATTATTTGCATTCGTGATCGGTCTACTGTAAGTAATAAGTGATAAACTTGAGTGTATCATACCCACAGACCAAATATTTTATATTTGTTTTTTTTTTTTTTTTTTTTTTTTTTTTTTTTTTTTTTTTTTTTTTTTTTGATATTTGGTCTGAGATCATACCAATATCAAGATGACATAACGAGTCAATGGTGCAGTGGTGATTGTGCACAGACGAGTGTTAAAGGTCGAATCACAATCTTTGTGTTTATAATCTCTTCTATATCTTATCTACCTGGGCCCCAATTCTGCTGCGCTTATATTTTACAACGTGCAAACCACGTCAATATCGTGTCTTGTAGAAACCCATGTAACGGCAAGGAATCAAAATGTCATATTCTGTATTTTCCAAGACAAATAGTCTATGGCATATTATGAAATCACGTGTGCGTTTTGAATTTTCGTTCGACAGTATTTGATCATAAAAAACTAGTAATTCAAAATATTTAATTTTGAAATTGATATTCTAAAACTAGTTATTGCTAATACTCTATTTTGAACATCAATCATTCCTAAGGTATCGTTTTTAATTTAATTATTATTTATGACATTAAAAATCTTAAGACAAATTTGTATTAAACAAAAAATACAATGATAGTCCAGGCAAATTAGGGGTGAACCTCGGAATGAGAGATAGTCAGCTATAAACTTGTATAAACCTTTATTTTGGCACCCTAAAACTTGTCTCAAAACCTACTTATCGAAGGGTGTCCACGACTTTAGATATTCCAAGGTCAAAGGTAATAAAATCGATTTTTTACACATTTATTGCAAATATCTCGTTTTCTATGGGTTTTACGCTATTTGTATTTGTTATAAATATTGTAGAGGATTAAATTCTGTACAACTTTTGTTTAGACATTTTTTTAATATCTTGAACCATTTTCGAGATAGAGGGCAGAGCGCGCGCAGTGTTTGAGTATCATTCCAGGTCAACCTTTAGTCCCGATTAATCTTAACAGACTGATTTATAATGCAAACAAATAAATTGATTATGATGATAACATGCCATAACGATTAAATGACCTAGCTAAACTGATAATTTGGTAATAAGAGAAGTTTGTGTCTTTCTTAGTTAAGCTAAATAAGTCAGAATGACCGAACAGTAGTTTTCTTTGTGGGAAATCTCTGGTATTGCCGATTTACACACGAAGACGTGTGTCATGCAGGATGGCCGTGTCGGATCTTTCATGAGTATGCACTTAAAATGAGACACAAGCGCCTTTGTTTAACGTTGTGCGGACTAGAATTGAGTATGGTGTTCGATACGGACCATGGAGCGACACAGTGATCGTTTAGACGTGGTCGGGACACATACTGGCCTAGGAACTGCTCAGTGTTTCCTTTTAAGTTCAGAGTATTAAGTAGTACAGTAATATTAGTAATTGACTCTGTAACAATAAACTGTGTAGAAGTTAAAAGAGCTATTTCTCTCGTTTACCCGTATTCCAATTCTGCGCCCACGACTGTAAATGCTGACACTATGTATGACACTAAGTATGTTCTGATTACAATACAAGAATCCAAGAATATTATAAAGCTGAAGAGTTTGTTTGTTTGTTTGTTTTAACGCACTAATCTCAGGAACTGCTATTTGTGTTGGATAGTCCATTTATTGAGGAAGGTTATAGGCTTATATAACATCACGCTACAACCAATAGGAGCGGACCATAAATGAAAAATATAGGTTCGATGTTTCTTCCGATGTGTTCTTCATGTCAGTGTCATTATTAGTCATTTGGATTTCATCAATTGTCCTTTTAAGATTTATAAATATATTTTTCATACCTGCATCATTCAGGAGACCCAGACGACCCGAAAACATTGAGAAATCGTAAGATAAATCAGCGTTTGAGTCCAATAAATAGGCATATTCATACGCTATGTTATGAAGGTACAATAGGATAATAAACATTTCAATCCTAGACTTATATAGCGTTGTGTATTGGCCACATTGTCTGTATGTCGGGAGGCATATAATAATATTTGTATGACTTAGTTTGTCAATGGTATCTTTAATATGGTAGATTAATTCGTGATAGTTCCTTGTACTTAAAAAATCTTTTTCTCCAATTAATATGACGCAATGGTCAGTTTAATTATAATTACTAAGCTTATTTTCTATGCCAAATAGAAGTTCTTCTATGCTACCATTTGGATAAGAGTAGTGACTTAAATCATGATGTGCTCCCAAAATATCTTCTATAATGTTACATAGTCCGTTTCTATTATTAGCACTTACTCGTACTATAAATAGTTTAGTTTTGGGTTGCTTGGTCGGATATCGCCCATCAATCAAATTATCCTTCTTAGTATGGACATCACATTGAGTAGATTTGTCAGCTGTCTGGGTTGTAGGTTTCGGTGTTGACGGTGTTGATTTGTCGGTCAGCTCGAGTATATGTTTAGGAGCTGTTGGTGTTGTTTTGGCAGACACTCGGGGTGTAATCTTTTTGTTGTTCGTCCTAGTTTGGGGAGTTACGCTGAGATCTACTATGGGAATTACTTTGGTAGTTTTTTTCTTAGGAGAATTTACAATGTCTGTCGCAAGTTTTTTGTAAATAATTTCCTTTTTTGTCAAATTATCAATAGTCTTTTTGAGATTTGTGTTGTCAGTATTTAGGTTTTCTATTTCGGTATGTGCAGCTTCTAATTGAATAGTCAATTCTTTTATTTTGTTTTTAAGCATGACAGTTTTTTCGCAGTCCTCTTCGTCAGATACGTTTGTTAGACTGTTACTAGTAGTGCCATCTAGTTCGTTATCTGTTGTGTTTGAAAGTTTGAATCTTCACTTTTTGTATCTGAGACTCTTCGACTGTGAAGTTGCGTGATATTTCCAAAGAAGTTCATTTTAATTTGAAAATATAAGACAAAAAGTGTAACCAATTGTGGGAATCGAACTCGAGTCTCGGGCGTTTAACGTGTAGGCCGTATGACGTACTCACCACTGTGATTGTTACGAGTACATATGCAGTCGAAATTGTTGAACAGTCCACATAAAAAAGTTCTTTAAAGAAGTCAGTTGTAATTTGAACGATTTGAATATTTTTCCACTATGTCACTTTTTTGTTGAATCAATTTTTTAGGTGTTATTGTTTATATTTTGTATGTCACACGTTTTTTAGTTATGTATTTGGCGGTTTATATTTTATAAAAGTCATAAATACCACACACAAAATAGTTATTATCACAAAAATTTGTCTACATTAATAAGTTTTGCTTACATAGTTCAGAGTGAATGATTTGTTAGGATAACACTTTCACACACGTATTGTACTATTTTATAGATTTTTATGACGTATTTAAGTAGATACTGTTAATATATTTTTTTTAAAGAATTTTATGACGGGAGCACAATGTTTGCATGACAGCTAGCGCCATCTCGATAGTTGTTCTCGATAGTTATATCGTTTTTATAGGTAATAGTAACCTAAGTAGATATTAAACATAACTAGTAACTGATTACCACCTGCGCTAAGATAGGTCGATGGAGCCACGCTTCGCGGGGCTCCCATTTCTGGGTGGTTTAAAAAAAATAACCGCGAAGGCTAAGGCGGGAGCTCCGCTCCGCTTTGCTCCCGCCTTAGCCTTCTAACCTAACCTATCCGAGTCGGGGTACTCTGAGTCGGGGTGTTAACCATAATGACGTTTTATATATATATTAAACGTTAGACCTAATGATTTTCGATTCAATAAACAATATACATATTAAACGTTAGACCAAAGATTTTCGATTACATAAACGTTATATCAAATAAAGTTATACTAATTAAATTTTAGAATAAATAAATGTTATATGTAAAGAAATTATATCAACAGTTGGTATATCTCACGTTGATTATATCTTATGAACGATAATAAAATGAAATTAGATCAAATGAGTTTATACGTTATGAGACGCACCCGAGACTTGGAATTAAAAAGTTTTGAAAATCATTTTGTTTTTATTATGATCCGATCACGTCTCCGTCTTGTGTGATTTTGCCAACTCAGTAAAGTCTATCAGATCTAATTGAAAGGGCTGTTGTTTTTTGTAAAGAAACTTAAAACAAAAACGCGAGCAAAATCGCGGGCTAAAGCTATTCAGTTAGTAGTAAAATTACTAAGAAGCCTTTATTGTTTTGTTTAAAAATAACACCGATTGAATTTATCTTCTAAACACCGGATCGAATGTCTCTATCTATTTTTGTTAGAAATACATAGTTTCTATAAAGGTGAGACCTTATAACCTCGTGCGGCGCGCATATTATTAAGGTACAGTCACCAGGTAATCACGAATCTAAATTCGGTGGTTAATAAAATTAATGACGTTATTATTAAGGTCCACCCGCACTTATCTATCGTGCCGCCCGTGACGAGCAGTGAGCCCGAAAAAAAAAAAAACATAAACAGTCGTGGAGACTGCCGGACAAAAGTGAAAACTTAACCAGTGGCATACAATAAAATTATTGATTATTTATCAAGGGAGCTTCTCCCTTGATAAATAATCAATATTTTTTTTTTTTAAGTTTTGCATAGTGTCGGTTATAGTTTAGCGACACTATGCAAAACTTATTCAAAACTATGAAACTATACACGGTAAATATTTGAAAGCAAATTTATTAAATAAGTGGCACTTTGCACAAAACTCGACAAAGATTCCCTTCGGTCACTTGTCGCGATCTGACATAGTGCCGGTTTATCAATTACCGTCCGGACAAGTTGTGACAAATTCATAAGTGGCACTAGCGACATCTAACAAAAATTAGGCGCATTAGAGATACAGGGGTTTTCGCATTAGGCGCGTTTCTAGCAAAAATTTGGCGCATTAGAGCTACAGGGGTTTTCGCATTAGGCGGGTTTCGACATATGCATTTTGACTGTATACTTAACAAAAAAAAAAGTAAATTTTTGTATAGTGCCACTTGTTTTAAGGGTACGATATGCTTTCACTGCTGGCCTAGCGCAACACGTCATACTCATAGCTACAGATATACAGTTAACATTAACATGTCGGTGATGTGAACCCATAGGATGTTCCACTACCAAAAATCGCTCAACGCGCCTAAAGAAGTTACCACTTCAAAAATATAAGTGCGATTTCGGAAGTCTACGGATCGACAAGGGTGTTCCTTTCAGAGTTACGTTCTATACACGTAATCTTCTACCTCAGATCACTCATCCAAAGACTGCTGGAATAAGACCAAGACGTAATGCACCGGATCAACACAGGTTAGGTAGGATGGCGGCAGATCACTGGAACAACTTGTGACCCACGGATATCCCTCAAGCTAAAGGTAGAGAAGATGAGAATGTTGAGATGATGTGTGAACTTGTGGAAAAAAAGTGAGAGTAAGTATAAACAATTTAAAGGAAGTTTAAAAGTGACGCCAGTGACAGAAAAGTTGTATTGGTTAGGGCATGTGATCAGAATGGATGAAACACATGACAAACCCAAGTGACGAATATAAATGTTGATGGATGAAGAGCGAGCGAGCGAGCAAATACCAAAGAAAAGAAGGATGAATTGTCAGAGGGATGACAAAAAGTAAGGGAAAGTGAATTATAAGGTAGCGGCTGACAGGGACGAAATAAGCTACAACAATATTACTGTTTTATTGAAGACGACTGAAAAACATCTTAATCGCAAATGTAAAACGACCGTAATGCGTAAAGTGAGCAATGAATATTTAAATACACATACATATATACAAGTTAAAATAAACGACCCAGACCCATGCATAAATAATTCAGTCCCGACTGAATGAATTGTTGTGTGCGGTGGTAGTGTGAGGTGCATTTACCAGTCAACCGTGTCAACATGATATTCGCTATCGTTTACTATCTATTATTAATACCTCTCATTTTATTTTTAACATTATTTTTGTTAATTTTTTCGGTATCACTATATGTGAAACTAAAACTAGAACCTGTTCCAGGAGTTTGTAAATCTAATGTGAGACTTGATGGAAAGATCGCGCTCGTCACAGGCGGGAACCAAGGTATCGGCCTGGAGACTGCCCGGGACCTCGCATCCAGAGGAGCGCAAGTGATCATCGCCTGCCGGGACGCCATTAAAGCTGCAGAAGCTATCGCCGATATAGCAGCTACGACAGGAAACAAACACGTCGAATTCAAACCTTTAGATCTATCAAAATTCAGGAGTGTGCGGAAATTCGCTGATGACTTCAACAAATCCTATGATCGTCTCGATATTTTGGTGAACAACGCTGGCTGCGGCGGCCTAATTCCGAAGCTTACTGAAGATGGAATAGATGTAGTGATGCAAGTCAACTACTTCGGGCCCTTCCTCCTCACAAACCTGCTCCTAGAGAAACTGATCGCTTCCAAACCCAGCAGGATCATCATAGTGTCATCCGTGGCCCACAATTTCGCCAAATTACGTGTTGACAACCTACATCAATCAGACGGAGAGGGAGCGTGGGGAATGTTTATAAATTATGCAAATAGTAAATTATGTGATCTTCTTTGGACAAAGGCTTTAGCAAAAAGATTACCTGAAGGAGTGACCGTCAACTGTTTACATCCAGGAGTTGTTAAGACTAATATATTTCAAAGGATGCCTGCTGTAGCAAAGAAGATGCTGTATTTTGTTATCGATATATTTTTTAGAGGACCTAAAGGGGGCGCTCAGACAACGATACATCTGTGTGTTTCTGACGAAGTGGAGAATTTGCGAGGGAGATACTTCATGGAGTGTAAGGAGGGAGAATACAGCAGGATGGCTGATGATGATGAGTTAGTAGAGCAAGTGTGGAACAAGACTGAAAAGATGACGAGCTCAAGTTACTAATGTTAACATATTCTAGTATTGATCAACGTCAAGACGTTTCGATCGCGTGCTTTACCTAAAGCGTGTCGATGGTAGTCGAATTTGTGTCAGTCCGGTGTTCCAAACAAAGAAAATCTATTAGTAGTGGGTTTTCAGTAGTGCCCATAAGTTCCTCTAACGTGCAGTTATTATGGCTCGCAGGAGACCCGTCTTTTGCGGAACCACTGTACATTTGCAGTTCAGATGGCCTAGATAAGTGATAATCGCTTTCAAAGCTTTTCGTATCTCTACAACGACTTCCAACGGTCCCATTCATTTTTGACTTTTCCATCATCATTATCACTGATAGAATGTCACTTTTTCTAGGCCCTCAGGTTGGAACCGTTCATTCATTGTCTATGTATACCTTAAATAAGTATCCTAACTTAGATACTTATGGATGATCAATGGATCTAGTTATGTGTCGTGAGGGTTTATAAACACTCGTGTAATTCATTAATATTGTAAATATGCTGACTAATCCATATGTACATTTAGATCTACTGTATGTTAATTAAATTTTAAGTGTTAAGATTTTGTTGTTATTGCGTAGATTCCAACATTACTAAACTTTTACTATAAATTGCGTGATCAGTTATTGTCCACTGTAACAGACTTAATAACTCAAAACTCTAAGTCAAACTTACTCAAACTCAAAACATTTATTACAAATAACCAATTACAGGTACTTTTGAATTGTAAAGGGGTCGGTCAGTCAGAAAGATGAAGCTAGTTGCCCATTCCAAAGCATAGTGGGTTCCTATGGCAAAGAATAGGCTAAGAATAGGCTACTAATAGGCTAATAGGCTTACTAGGGAATGGGCAGCAGCGTTCTCTATGCATTTTTAACACCATACTGCGATCGCCAACCCGTCTGCCAAGCGTGGCGATTATGGCAAATCCCCTCCTTTGGGGGAGGACTATGTCCAGCAGTGGACGTCTTTCGGCTGAAATGATGATGAGGCTAAGAGTAGGCTGGCAAGAAACTCCACGAACACTCTTTTAAATCAAAATATTGTTGTATAATATTGGTTACATCTTACATAATTCATGCTGATTGTGATACATGTGAGAACGATGTAGAAAGATCTGCACGTAAGCGTTCGTAATAAAAAGATTAAAAATAAAAACAATTCAAAAGTTTTAACAAGCTGTGGCAGCTAAAAGATTACCAGTCCCTCTGACGGCGCCCGTTCACGAACATGACGTATGGATCAGCACCATTCATGTCAACCATTTTGAGGGAAACTTAATGGATCCAACACACACGCTGCCATCAGCGAGACATTTGAGTGAGCATGATAATACGAGTACTCTCAGCCGCAAGAGCAAATTCAAGTCAACAGCATCGACTCTTATGCGTTAGACCGAAACTGGAAGTCCCAAATCACTTTATCCCGAATCCCGAATGATCGCTATCCCGAATCACTCTATCCCGAATAAACGCTATCCCGAATTACGCTATTCCGAATGAACGCTATCCCGAATCACTCTATCCCGAATGAACGCTATCCCGAATCACGCTATTCCGAATGAAGCCTATCCCGAATCACTTTATCCCGAATTAACGCTATCCAGAATCACGTTATTCCGAATGAACGCTATCCCGAATCACACTATCCCGAATGAACGCTATTCCGAATCACGCTATTCCGAATGAACGGCATCCCGAATCACGCTATTCCGAATGAACGCCATACCGACATCTCAAACATCTGCAACGTTCGCTATACCTAAAACGATATTTAACCCTCACCTTCCATCAGGGCACACGTTAACATATCCGATTGGGAATCTATAAATAGACTTCGAACTCAAGTCGGCCGGACCAAAGACAATCTCCACAGATGGGGCTCATGAACGACTCAAATATCAAGTGCTTATGCAGTGTCTCCCCACAGACAATGAACGGCTCACCTTTCTTCTGGCGCCGCATGCTGTGCACATGATGACCTAAAATACCATAGAAAAAAGGACCTTCAGGTTTTCCCGAATTCGAACATTTTCCGGGAAACTTTTCCAATTTTTCTTTCCATAAAAACCTAACGGGACTATTACAAACAATTTAAAACAATTTTTTTTTTTTTTAAATGCCAAATCCGTCCAGCCGTTCTCAAGTGATGCGCCAACAAACAATATTTCACTTTTTTTTAATAAATATTAAATGTTGTTCGTTCTGTCTGTGGTTTGGGCTCCGCTCGCCCCTTGGATCTTGCCTCTAAATGCTATACCCAGTCTCTAATTCAGATAGTTTATGTAAACAAAGTAATGTCAAGATGTGTCACCGTCAAAATGACAGGACAGTAGTGCAAAACATTTTATCATTTTTTTTTATTTTTTTTTGTAAGTAATCATCTATGAAATTAAAGTGAATTAATTATAAGAACTATGCAAACAAAATACTGCTTGTTGCCAAACAATGTTTTATGTTGTGTGTCGGAGACAAGGCCTATGATCGTCCTATTCAGCCCTTTTAAGTCCACTGCTAGACGTAGGCGTCCCAAAATCGATTTCCACTCGAAACAATTTACAGCCGTTTTCATCCAAAATGCTGCTAGATATGCTACATACAATATGAAGCTATGAATGAGAGTTGTAATACATTAGTGTTGTTTATGATGTAAAAAATGTGAAAATGTTTGGATCTCCTGCAATGTTACCAGTATCATAAAATATTTTATACCAGAAAATCTCCTTTTTTTAATAACTTTGTTTGAAACCTAAAATTTATAAAAATAATTGCGGTATGATTATTTATTAATTATTATTTCTTAAATTCAGTACTTAAAAGAAAATGGAACCTTTTTTTTCGTCGTTTTATGTAAATTACCATTACAAAGATATTTTTTTGATATGTTATCCCCTTTGTTTACATAAATTATCTGAATTTGAGACTTTGGATATAAGTGTATCTACTCGCCCCCTTGAATATTAAATATCCCAAATCGCCCCCGATTGATAGTAAGTTAAAAGTACTGTCAGCACTGCTGTTTATTTCAATAAATATTATTTTCTTAAAATTTCAATAGTGGCTTAATCTTGGGATTTAATGGTGAAGACTGAAATAAAACTGCACATGGAGTTAAAAAAGTATAATTTGGAATCTAATCACGTACATAAACTTTTCAATGTTTAACAATTAAATGTTACACTTTTCGGTTTACAATAAAAATAAAATATTTATCTATATATTATATAAAAATGGATTGACGTTTGTTAGTCTCACAAAAACTCGATAACGACTGAACCAAATAGGATAATTCTTTTTTTTTATATGTTTAGTTGTTCAGCAAGGAGTTGTAACAGACCATACGTCATAATGTAAAGGTTAGCGTAGGTAGGGTAGCGTAGGGTAGGGTAGGGTCATCTCTTAGCTGCCACGGGTTATTTTATTTTATTTTGTTTCTATTTGTTGTACCTACGCTTGACGCTTTTAACGTGTAAGTTTTTATTATTTTTATTTTTACATCGTTCTGACTTTTAGTTATAAATTCAACATTATAGATGTAACGAATACTTTTGTAACAATTTAATTTAAAAGAGGGTCCATGGAGTTTCTTGCCCGTTCTTCTCCATAGGTACCTACGCTTTGGAATGGGAATGTAGCTTCATTTTTCTTACTGACCGACTGCTTGACAATTCAAAAGTGCCTGTAAATGGTTTAACTGAAATAAATGATTTGAGTTTGAGTTTGAGGGTAGGTAGGGTAGCATAGGGTAGGGTAGGTAGGTAGGGTAGGCTAGAGAAGGGTAGAGTAGGTAGGTAGGGAAGGGTAGGTAGGGTAAGGTAGGTTGGTAGATAGGAAGGGTAGGGTAGATAGAGCAAGTAGGAAGGGTAGGGTAGGGAAGTAGGTAGGTAGGGTAGGGTTTTTTTTTATTAATTTTTATTTAGGAAACAGAAGCCTAAAAACAAAGATAACACTTAAAATAAATTCATACTTAAAACTGACGTTTGATGACCTTGACTTTTACGGAATCTTTATCGCTGTATTATAATGAGATGAGATTGCACTTTGTAATGTTCATAATAATACATTAAGGAATTGTAATCATGTAAAGTAAAATAAATGTACCTACATACATATTTTTTTATTATGCATTAAGTCCCTTACTGTGGATAGCACACGGCTCTCCACCTTGCACGTAAAATATTTTACAGTTAAAGTTGGGATGAACGCAATGACACAACAAAATGACAACATAATTATGTAAACAGCATAATTGTAAATAAAATGTATAATTTAATTTACATACAGTAGGCTAATAAAAAATATACATTTGGATTAGACAACATCTTTAGGTATTTTTTTACAATATTAATAACCTTCAAGGCTGTTATTTAAAGCGCACGAGACATGTCTAGATCCATTGATCATCCTAAGGTAAGGATCTTTATATTGGGTACACATACTACACAGACAATGAATAAACGATTCCAACCCGAGGGCCTAGACAGTGGTGAATGTCACTTTATCGTGGAAAAGTCATAAATGTATCATGTAACTAACATAAACTACCGAAAATGTATGTCAATCTGATAAAAAAGTCGCTTTAGAAATACGAAACGCTTCGAAAGCGATTGTCACTTGTCTAGACCCTCTGGACTGCAAATGTACAATGGTAACGTAAAAGACGGGTCTTCTGCGAGCCATAATAACTGCACGTTAGAGGATTTTATGGGCACTACTGACAACCCACTACTAAGGCCTGTGTTCACCAACATTCAAACCACCGGTTAGGTATTTAAACAGTTGGTTTATGTCAAATTTCCTAAGAAATTTTGAGTAAACAACTGATTAAATATCTAAACAGTTGATTTAAATGTTGGTGAACACAGGCCTAAGAGGTTTTCGTTGTTTGGAACACCAGACTGACACAAATTCGACTACCATCGACACGCTTTAGTTAAAGTACGCGATCGAAACGTCAAGACGTTGATCATTACTAGAATATGTTAATTTGAGCTCGTCACCATTAAACTCTTCTTCCACACTTGCTCCACTAACTCATCATCATCAGCCATCCTGCTATATTCTCCCTCCTTACACTCCATGAAGTATCTCCCTTGCACATTCTCCACTTCGTCAGAAACACACAGATGTATTGTTGTCTGAGCGCCTCCTTTAGGTCCTCGAAAAAGTATATCGAAAACAAAATACAGCATCTTCTTTGCTACAGCAGGCACCCTTTGAAATAGATCAGTTTTAACAGCTCCTGGATGTAAACAATTGACGGTCACTCCTTCAGGTAACCTCTTTGCTAAAGCCTTTGTCCAAAGAAGATCACATAATTTACTATTTGCATAATTTATAAACATTCCCCACGGTCCCTCTCCGCCTAATTGATGTAGTTTATCAACACGTAATCTGGCGAAATTGTGGGCCCAAGATGAAACCACGATGATCCTGCTGGGTTTGGAAGCGATCAGTTTGACTAGCAGCAGGTTTGTGAGGAGGAAGGGCCCGAAGTAATTGACTTGCATCACTTCATCTACTCCATCTTCAGTGAGCTTCGGAATTAGGTGCATGCAGCCAGCGTTGTTCACCAAAATATCGAGACGATCATAGGATTTGTTGAAGTCTTCAGCGAATTTCCGCACACTCCTGAATTTTGATAGATCTAAAGGTTTGAATTCGACGTGTTTGTTTCCTGTCGTAGCTGCTATATCGGCGATAGCTTCTGCAGCTTTTGTGGCGTCCCGGCAGGCGATGATCACTTGCGCTCCTCTGGATGCGAGGTCGCGGGCAGTCTCCAGGCCGATGCCTTGGTTCCCGCCTGTCACAAGCGCGATCTTTCCATCAAGTCTCACATTAGATTTACACACTCCTGGAACGGGTTCTAGTTTTACTTTCGCATAAAGCGCTACCGAAAACATTAACAGAAATAATGTTAAAAATAAAATGAGAGGTATTATCAGTAGGTAGTACACGATAGCGAGTATCATGTTGACGCAGTTGACTTATAAATGCACCTCACACGGACTGACTGAATTATATCCGCCGGCTATATATATCCGCCGGTTATAGGCGCCGGCTGTCGCTGAAAACCAGCGCTGGGGCTCTGTCTCGCATAGGGTCGCACCATTGTGCTGAGCGATGGCCTTTTTGCGTGGATGTGGCGCATATTTTCCCCCAACTTGTTATTTTCGTGTTTGAGTTCTTTCTCTGCGTCATGTTTGCCGCAAATAAACGTATTTTCTTTCTTTATATATACAGCATTCAAAACTTAGTCGCAAAGTAACACGGGCTGCGATAGCCTCTTGAAGGTTAGTTATATTTTTTTACAAGAAATTTATCAAAGCCCATAACGGCCGCTACAGTTTTAAGTATTAATATTTTATTGAAAATAAATATAATTAATTCTAGATGAGTTTGTTTTTTTTATTGTTATTGCAAAACATAAGAAAGTGAAACGATTATCGCTGATCGGTCAAATTGCACAGCTTGGTAGATAAAAACTAAGTTAGAAATTTTTTCTAACCGCCAATTTCTAATCGTTATAATTTATGAGTGGAATGAAAATTAAAGAAGCTTGGTTTAACAGATAAGAAATAAAAAACTGGCAAAGGGAGTCTAATATCAAAAAACTGACCATAAAATTACATTAATTTATAAGCTATAGTCATTTGCATTAGACAAGATCATGTAAAATAAGAAAACAATTAAATTATTTAACATGACCTTAGACAAGGTCATGTTAAATAATTTAATTGTTTTGTCATGAAAAATAAGAATGCTAAATCTGCACGTGGAATCATTCCATTGTCTACACAGCGACGACGACACGACAGTCAAGGCCAAATGTGTGAATTTGAGCCAATCAAAATGTTTAAAATTGAAGGAAGCCTATATTGTAATTTACTTTTTTCCAATTCCCAGGTCTAGGTAGGACAGGTGTGCTGATAGCCTGTTACCTGGTCTATTCGCTGCGCATCAGAGCCAACGATGCCATCCGGCTGGTTCGCAAGAAGAGACCCAAGTCTGTGCAGACGTCGGGTCAGATCCTCTGCGTGCAACAGTTCGAGCATTATATGCTTCCACAGACTATAGTGTTTAGTTCTAAGTAAGTGGGATAAGATTAAGGCTTATTTCTCACCACAATATACAGGAAAAGTTTTATATCAGTGCGCAAATTTTGACAAATTGAACTTAAACGTGTTTTATTATACACCTATTTCATATTTTGATCTTGAACGAAAGATGTTTATTTTGAAACTGGTATAAAGGATACTCGTCGCGCAACGCGCCGGCGCGCCGGCAGCGGCGCGGTCAGTGAGGCGGAACGCAGTAGTAGGTACCTATCAGGGCTTATTCCCAAAGTACTCCAAAAAGAGTTCCCAAACTACTCCATGAAAAATATAATATTTTTAATTAGGTTTAATTCTACTCCATGATAACATTAAAACGTTCTCAAAGTACTCCACGCCATGTTAATCAAAAAGCTAATTTTAATATGTACCGGAATACTATATAGGGTAGCTGACGTACAGTCAGGCTCAAAAGCTTTGCAAATATATTTTTAAGTATAAATATGTTTTTAAATAAAAGACTATAATATAATTCAACAATCATTTTGAGTAATATTTTTTATTCAGAAATTAAAAATATTCAGAAATCAACTGACAAAATTAAAAAAGTGGAGCTCTGGATTCAGAAGTCTAAAAAACATAAAAAACAAATGATAAATGATCTAAATTATTGATATGTGGCAATTAATCCTAACATATTTATTATAATTCAACAATTAAAAATATTTAAATATCGACTGACAAAATTAAAAAAGTGGGGCTCTGGATTTAGAAGTCTGAAAAACCATGAAAAATAAATAATAAAAAATCTAAAATGATATCTGGCAATTAAGCCTTACATAAAATATTTAAAAAATTCGACCTATAATCATTTGAAAATTTACATAAGATGGTAAAAAATACTTATAAATAAATTTAAAAGTCACAGTTTTTCTTTCATAAACACGAAATCCTAATAAAAGTTACCAAATTAAGTTACTACATAAGATAAAACTAAGGTAATGTAGTATTATTTATGGAATCAGACTTAAAACTATTTTGAGACATGTGTGCTATGATTACAAATTGTTTGCGAACTAGGGTTTTTTTTGTTGTTTATTGATAATAACAAATTCGTTTATTTGCAAACAAGAGTCACAGTTACATAAAAAAGCTCTGCCTCCTGAACTAGGTAGTTAAACTGTATCTCAGGAGACAGTACCCTTCCTAATTACATAATACAATTTGATGACACGGTACAATGCTAATTGAAACTATAAAAAACACAGATATATAAAACTATATTAGATAATAACATGATTGCCCACGTCGTGTGGTGTGCTGTGCATGAGGGTGTGTTTATGTGTGTATTCGTAAGGATTAAAGCCTAAAATTTTAAATATGCATTGACGTTATAACAAAATGCTAAACTGTAATCTTTCTTTTAAGAATTTTTGTGACTGACTGTACTGAAGTATATGTATTTTATAGGTAATGTAGATGGAGCAGTTTGGGAATTGATAACGAATAATCGGTGGAGTACTTTGAGAATGATTCCAGATACCTATGGAGCAAAATGGGAACAAAATAATAAATATTTTTTAATAATAATAATTCCTTGGAGTAACTTGGGAACGAATGTATGAGATTCTTATCTTTTTAGAACAAAAGAATGGAGTAGTTTGGGAATAAGCCCCTACCAGCTGTGCGCTCGCCCATTGATATTATTACGAATAGATTGTATCCATATTTTGCTGATTTCAAGTGGACCAAAATAAAAAATTATTGAACGAATAATGGAAATGTGCAAAAAAATACATATGCTTTATACTGTAACTGAACCACCAAAAAAAATTTGCGCATTGGTTAAAAATTTATCCTGTTTAAGTACATTTTAAAATAATCATGAACAAAACATAATAGTTTTAATTATACTGTGGAAGACTGGTGTCTAAGCTAGACGTAAGGCCTGTATAGGAGGTACAGACGCCAGCTCATCAAGCTACTACAATCTGTCAAAATTCTTTAATAGATTTTCAACTTAAGCACTACAGTATAAGGTTCAAGGTTGATTGCGAAAATTTGACAGTTTCGGGTAGCTTGACCTGCTGGCGTTTGTACACCAGATTAGGGATGTCCGAAATGCAATAAAGTATCGATATATATCGTATCGATATTTTTTGAAAATTTCAATATCGATATTGATATTTTTATTAAAAAATATCGGTATGATTTGACAGAGAATATTCGGACATCATTTTTAATAAATCAAGAACAACTATTAAGAAATTGTAATTATTTATGAATCAAACCAATATTTATCTGGTACAGACATAAGAAAAACTCTTTTAAAACAGCAAATCGAGTCGTCCAAAAACCAAAAATACATAGAATATAATTTGTTAAAAAGATGTTAGTATAAAAAAAGACGTGTGGCACTCGGGGACTGCCGCGGTAAAGCTATTGCATAGCATTTTGTATCAACTTATGCAATTATAATTATTTATTTATTTTATTTATGCAGTATTTCTTTTTCTTTGATATTAATTCAAGTTACACTTTTTGAGCGTGGTGACCGATAAGAAAAAAAAATTTTCTTTTATTAAATAAACAAAGAGTATATAATATTAAGAGACGGGAGTCCCATAGCTATAAATGAAAAACGTCGCTTGTATGAAACGTGAGCTAATAATGAATACCAACATAACAGAAATGACACGGACTGCAGACATGACATAAAGCTGCCAACATAATAACAAGATAGGGATGTACTACTACTCACTCGTAATTTTTATCGATATGTTGCTGTAAAAAATTTCGGGTTTTAGGATCCTGACATTTTTACGGTTTCATTCTTAATAAATTTAAGGCAAAGGTCACTTAGGCCAACGGTAACTTTCGATTTGAACTAAGGTTACGTGGTAATTTTCTTATAAAAAGAAACCAGCTACGGCTGTGTTTCCACGTTGGCGTAAGCGGGGTTCAGAGACAAATCCCATTGTATAGTCTAGATCTAATCCGAGGTAAACTTGATATATATAAGATGAGATTTGCTGTGATGATAATAAAATAAAACAAAACTTTGGACTTAAGTTTTTTTATAATAATTAGAACACCTTTTCCTTTCTATTGATCATTCAATTGGCAATGGTTCAGCAGTTGATGTTGAAGGTACTGAAATGTAGAAAACACGTTGCTTATTAACTGACACATGAACAAGTGAATTCAAATTTAATTCTAATCTTGAATAGTTACTTGGGCTTAGTCTCATTCTTTTTATCACATTTTCATTTGAAAAAGGGTCTGTAATAAACAAAAAAGTATCTGTAATATTTACAATTGATACATTCAATACAGTTAATCAAATAGTAAAGTGAATTTAATAAGTTTAAAATAAACATAAACCTTACCCGCAATAGAACATATTTTCCTGTCTTTTGAACATTCTACTGGCAATGGTTCAGCAGTTGATGTTGAAGGTACTGCAATAAAAACAAAATGTAGTCATTCACTTCTAATTCCAAAAACAATGAAGGGTATCGTAGTTGGGATGAATTAATCCCAAGAACCGAATTAACATTGTAGTTGAAAAACATGTTTCCCCATACTTTCCAACTGCATAATAATAATGTAAGTACACACAATATTGAGTAATTTACCATGTTATTTTAAGACCATAGACTTCTTAAAGGTTTTGCTGTAATCTTTAAGTATAGAACTGTACACTGTATTTTTTTTAATGTTAGGATCAGCAGTTTCGAAGATAAGGGGGGAAATGGTAAATTTTCATCTATTTTCTTTTTTTTTTAATGTTAGGATCAGCAGTTTCGGAGATAAGGGGGGAAATGGTAAATTTTCATCTATTTTCTTTAATAATTTTCATTAAAAATGTAAAATGAAATGAAAGGACTTGTCAAGAGGATTTTTTTTAAAATAATAGTATATATAGTACTTTCATTTCATATGTCACATGATACATTTTGCATGTGTACCAAAATGCAACTTAATCGGTCCAGTAGATGAAGGTACATAAGGGTTCCATTTTTTCATTCGGACGTACAGTACCCAAAAAAAAAAAAAACTTACTAGATGTACCAGTCCAAGAATCGCAGTAGTCGAAGTAGAAGATAACTCTGCAAAATATAATTGAACATGAGTTACTAAAGTAATCGGAAAGGGTGAGTTAGGATGAATTACGACTGGAAAATAAAGTCTTACCTGTTTGCTCACTTTTGAAGATGTGTAGTGGAAATCCAACGAACAGCTCATCTGCCATTGGTTCTGCAGTAAGTTCTACAGACGGAGTAACATTTTTTCTTAGTTGTGTCTTCTTTTTATTGAAATCCTTTGGTAGAAAATGACTGCCACAAATATGTTCCAATTGATGTAGCTTTTCAATGGGTACATACACCAAATCTTCTTTCCCGTAACTTTAACCCATTTTTTACATCTAGCTGGAACATTTTATTACATTATTATGATTATAATAGTAGTGTATTTAAACTTATATCTTTGTTATTTTGGTTTTGCAGTATTAATAGAATAACAGAGAAAATTAAATGAAATAGGAATATTATAATAATAAAAATATCGACAGTCGATAAAAAAGTAACATGCGTCAAGCACTAGCATATTGATAGGTTACTTTGTAATTTTGTAAATTTTGGACTTTAAATCAAGTAATTTATTTTTTGTAAGAGCTTATCAATGTTTTTTAACATTACAATTGAAAATATATGCTTACCTATCTTCATTCAAAGGAAATTTGGCTATGAAGATTCGCATTTGACCATCTGACCGGCCGGATCTTATAACACATATTTCACACGTTTTGTAATGCATTGCAACTTAAATTACGTCACACGTACATACATAAATACAACAATAACTCTAATTTACGATAAATATCCACAAAACACAGAATAAAAACAAAAACAGCGCTTTGTTGACAAAGTTCTTGACAACAAACAAGACAAGAATATGGCGGCCGGTAGCTATGGCGGCTGAGTAGCGTAGTGCGATAGAGTCGAATAGATGTTAAAGCGAGACAGCGATAGCGTGAGGTTTTTTCGTTACGGAATTTCTGGATTCGGTCCCCGCGCTCAAGGCCCGCGATAGAAGCTATGCAATAGCTTAATAATATATTTTATATTTCAATAAACCTACACCAGATCTCCAGCCCTTTGGAAGCAGTTACATTTATTTAGGAGTAGCTGCTGCCCGCGTAGCTTTTTATAAAATAAAAGTAGCCTATGTTACTCCTTATAACATCAGCTATCTGTAAGGTAAAGTCCTATCTAAATCGGTCCACCCGTTTCGAAGATTAGCCGTAACTAACAGATAGACAGGAAGACAGATTGACAAAAAATTTAAAAATTGATTTTTACGACATAACGTCCTATAAATCAATGTACGCCGGCTACACGCACGAACGAAACAGCATGACTCATTGTCACGTTCCGCCTGAGCCGAGTGTGCAAGCGAGAGCGCGCAACAAGCGATAGAGAGGCACGATCGGCCTAAGCGTTCGGCTTGTGACGCAATGATTTCTTATGACGTTATCACGTAAAATTATCGTCCGTAAACCAACTTTACAGACAACCATTTTTTTTTTAATATAAAAAATAAATAAAATAAAAATGTTTATTTCATCAAAAACTCAAACTCAAAGCATTTATTTCAAATAAACCAATTACAGGCACTTTTGAATTGTCAAGGGGTCGGTCAGTCAGAAAGATGAAGCAACTTATGTAAATTACATAATTAAGTTTGGAGTCACGTTTTAAGCAAAGATTTGCTTGTATTAGGTGGTTCCGCTCTTCCAGTTTACATTGACTATACATTGTGAGAGAATAAACAATAAATAATTTTGAAAGCATGCCAAAGATTTATAACAATACAAAAAGTTATATAATTATGAAATAAGGAATGCGCACAGTGTTATGTGTGTGTGTGAGTGCGTGGGAGAGTATGTGTGAAGTGGCGGTGAGTGCGATGTAGGGGTGTGAATGTTGGTGTGAAAGGTGTGATTTGTATCGTGGAAGATGTGTTTTGTGTACTTTTTGTCAGGGCCAAATTGTAATGTTGTTGTGTTGGTTGTTATAAGTACCGTATATACTTTCACTAGCTTCTGCCCGCGACTTCTTCCACATGAAATTTCTTGTACCCCGGCCCACCACGTCGCATCGCATGCCCGTTCTATTACTCAGTTTTCGGTTAATATTCTTTCTAACTTTTGCTCGGCTCCTAAGAGTCCTAGCGTTATGCCAAATAGCCTAAAGCCTTTCTCAAGAATTGGGCTATCAAATGCAAAGATAATTTTTCAAATCCGAATGGTAGTTCCTGAGATTAGCGCGTTCATACAAACAGACAAAAAAAATAACTTCAGTTTTATTACATTAATATTATTTGGGTAAAGATTGTTTATGAAACAAACTTCGCAAATAATGCATTATTGTATAACTTTGATAACCATTAATAAAGTTATAGTAGCCAACCTTAAAAGATAGACTTATGCTATCGCGAACTTTTTTTTTGAACTTTTTTAGAGGAACAATTCCGTCATACTTGATTGTTGCGTAATTTTAACCGTTTACGCAGCGCACGCAACGGAAGCTCTCAAAAGGAATAATTTTTTCCCGTTTTTGCAACATTTTTCATTGATTCTCCGCTTCTATTGGTCGTGGCGTGATGATATTATAGACTATAGCCTTCTTCGATAAATGGGCTATCCAACACTAAAATTATTTTTCGATTCAATTCGATAAAAACTCATTTTATCGAGAATAATTGTCAAATTTATCGAATCGAGTCCTACGTACTTGCACTGCAGCTTTTCCTGAGATTAGCAAACAAACAAACAAACTCTTCAGCTTTATTTATAATAATAGTATAGATTGTTATTATTTTTTCCGTTTAATATGTTAGTATTGTTGGAACTGGGTATATTATTATTTCAATTGCATATAGATAGTAGGTAGTTTAATAAGCTAGAGAATAGCTAGAAGTTTTTCCGTAGCTTCGTAACTTAACTCCTGGAGCCAGCTCCTAACCTTCATTTTACACTTAGGTTTCGTATAATTCCCCTTAATTTCATGTTCTTAAAAAAAAAGTGGAATATTAGGTACCTACTTATTCAATTATTTTTTTACAAAATTTCTGATACCTAAGTACCTAAGTACCCACTACACCGTCATCTTATCCTTCGCATCCGCACGAGATTTTAATGTGCGTGTGGTGTGAGGGCCACTTTGTTAAAACTCTTTGAAAATGTGCTTAGGATTTAGTGAATATTCCCAAAGAATTGTGAAAGTTGGAATTAGATTTTGTGAAAGTCAAATAACCGAGTATTGGACTGTAAAGTTGGGCCCTCAGTTCTCACATAGAGGATTGAGGGCCCACCTGAACCTGATAAACTATGGACACTACAGAAAGTCTTTATGCCAAAATCTAAGCTAATGCCTAACAAAATATGTGAAAACAAGATATTATCGCAAAACACTGTCCTACTTTGTATATCTTCGTACAAAATGGGCCCTCAAGTCTCATACACGTAAAAGTTTATTACGCAAATTAAATGAAATCATTAACTTACAGCTACTGTTTGAAATCCTATATGCTATTAAATAAATTGTGAAAATTTGTGAAAGCAAGAACGGGTCACCACTTTTTGTTGTTTGAAAGTAAAAAAAATCGGGCCCTCAGTTCTCCATTTTGTTTTGTTTTCGTTTTATTACGCTTATCGTATGAAAGATAAGACAAATAAGTTTTTAACAAAGTGGCCCTCACACCACACGCACATAGATTTTACACTCTCGAATTCATGCCATGGTCAAAATATTGGATGCTATTTTAATTAGGTAAGTGTTAATGCACAATAAAAGGTTGAATCGTCCGACGCACTCTTGGCATTCAGCCTCTACGCCTTACCACCTGGGGCCCAAGTCTGCTATTTTTATAAATTCGTCACTCCAACACGATCCCATTGTCGTTTTGCTAAAAGTTCGTAATCTGCTAAATTCATAATGGTCGATCATTGGTCGGTCAATGGTCTCGTAATAGAATTGTATTACAATGGCATTTTGAACATTTATTCATGCCAGATTTCATTTATATCATTTATATATATTTTTACATATTATTTATTAGTGTAGTATGCAATCTGAAGTAGTAGGAAATTGGAAGTTTAGTAGGAAGTTTCATTTGTCATTATGTACGAGATTACCAATTCTTTCAATGGAGTGTCAGTGGCTGACCACTGGAAAGTCATAATGACGCCATTATATTAGTAGATTACCAAACTTGTCAAAATCAACAATTATGAAATCAATGATAGACCATTCTGACACTATTGTAATAGCAGACATGAGGCCCTGGATGGCTGGCTAATATTTTACTTTATTTATTTTATTTTATTTTACAATAAGCGAAGTAGGGTATACAATGGGTATATGAGAGAGGAAAAACCGGTCAAGTGCGTGTTGGACCACGCACAATGAAGGTTTCCGTAGTTGGTATGAATTTATCTCAAGAACAAACTGTAGTTGAGAAGCATGTTCTCTGTTCAACTGAACAACATGTTCAACTGCAAAAGTTAAAAATTCTTTCTGGTGACCTGAAACACAGGCCCTTAAAGCTTAGCTTGGGCACCAGTCTCCCACAATAAACCAATCATATCATGTACCATAATTGTAAACAATGTCTGTAATATTTTATTGTTTTATTGCTGGCCATAATGTGAGTTTTACCGCACGCTACGCGTACAGTAAAACTCGCATTGTGGCCAGGTGAAGACGTAAAATTATGTACTCACCACGGGCAGTAAAAAAGAATGCCCTCTATCGCATATTTACAACCCTCGCCTGCGGCTCGGGTCACAAATACCTGCGATTTCGGGCTTTCTTTCTTTTACAGCCCTTGGTAAGTAATGTACTATAGTGGTGAGAAATAAAATACTTATTACTATATTATTGGAAGATTTACCATACTATATAACCATAGACTTCATATAGGTTTAATTTAAGGTCCAGTAGTTTGGTAAATTTTCATCAATTTTAAATAACTTTAAAATTATTTAAAAACTTGAGACCCATACAGTAATCCCTTTCATTTGATATGTCACACGGTACCTACAGTGTGTAAAACGATTTTTTTCTTCCAATTTGTCTCGCAAAAGCGACTCTCCTTAAAATTCATTTATTTACATAACTCTTCCGTGTTTGGGTCACCGAAATTGGTGTGTACCAAATTAATTGGTCCATTAGATACAGAGCAAATTCCGTTTTTTCATTCGGACGTACGGAACCCTATATTCCGTCCACCGAGAGAATGCTTTTCTGACACCTGTTTCATACAAACTAATACTTATGTGTTTTACGAATTTAAAGTTTATTAGTTCCAAACCTTGTACACACGGCTACATATCAAGCTATACATTTCCAGTATAAGCTGATCTCTCATTGTAAAGAAATCCTATACAATGCGAGACCCGCGTAAACTGGATTGGTATAGCTTGATATGTAGCCGTGTGTACAACTGACAGGTGTCAGAAACGCATTCTCTCGGTGGACGGAATATAATAAGAATAAAGACATGTAAACTGATGATGAGACTATTATTTTGCTTTAAACCCGTCCGCATTTCTTTCAGGGAAACCTTAAACTTGACGAAAGATAGGAAAACTTCGGAGTTCACATTAAAACAGCACCTGTACCGACAACGAGCAACTCTACATGGATTAGAAGAAAGAGCTTTTAGAGAATTGCCAAAGGTATGCCACACCCATTGATGTATTAAAAGCGGTAGATACGGGACTTAGTAACAGCGCCTGGTCCTTTCAAACTAAGTGATGGCCCGTAGTTGGCACTCAGTCGCGCACGGGATATCGTTGATTAAACAGCTCCATAATTACAGTTTTTTTTTTTTTTTGTGATAAATACGCATCAAAATGACTTCTTGTGCAGCTAAACAGTGTTTTAATAATACAAGGAACAAAAATAAGACACGGGATTACTTTCCACTCGTAAGTACAGCCAAAAATGCTAAATACCAACAGCAATAATAACATGCAAAGCAAACATTAATGTTTGCTTCGCCATGTTTGTGCTACCACATGCAATGTCATTCATAATCGTAAACATTCGGCCAACATTCGCTAGCTAAGGCGATTTCACTCGCACGACAGCGTCGTCTCCTATCTCTGTTCTTGTCTATCAGTAACTGTGTAGGTTTGCGACTGTGATCACACTGATCACAGATGTGTGAGTTTTATTGCATGTAGTCGTGCGCCGAGCCCAGGTTTACTGATTGCGATGTTAGCGCGATCTTCCTCCTTTTAATATATCAATGGCCACACCAAAGAAAGTTCTACATTTGCAACAATGCAGTTCTTTCATCATCATTCTCCTGCCTTGATCCCAATATATTTGGGTCGGCGCAACATGCCTTTTTCTTCCATACTTCTCTATTAGCCGCAATCTCGGTAGTCACTCCCTTTATAGCCATATCATCTCTCACTCAGTCCGTTCATCGTTTCTATGATCTTCCTCTACTCGAATAGCCATCCACATTCGAGCTCAGAACGGTATAGCGAATCACTCTTCGCCGATGGTACGGTTCGCCGAAATCACTCTTAGTCGACGGTTGATTCCACTAATAAATCCATCGCCAATAGAACTATTCGCCGAAAACACCGTTCATCGATGGTCGCTTCAGCTACAACACCTTTTACCGATGAAACGGGTCGCCCAAATACTTCAAACACAAATAATTTCTAATAAATCTACCAGAAATAGGTCTGAAAAGAAAACAAGAAGAACATTAAACAGAACCAGACCAAAATGAAGACACTCGTCATAATTTCTAGATAGTATACTGCCTCTGCGAACGTCTCCTGAAGCTGTGCGGCTGTCATCAGAGCGTCGGCCTGGACTTCCGTGTCAAGAACAAGCCCTTCTACAAGTCCTTCATGGTGTATAAGCTTAGAAAAAGCAAGCCTCCCGATCCTACCACTCCTGATGAAGCGGCCACTGAACTTGGTAATTGAGCATATATTTTTTTTTTTTTGTGGTCTACTTCCATTCTGACCGGATGCAGTTGAATAGCAGTATTTTACATGGAGTGCCTACCTCTCCCCATTTCCTCCCGTGGGTGTCGTAAAAGGCGACTAAGGGACTTACTAGAGAATGAGCAGCAGCGTTCTCTTTGCATTTTTAACACCATACTGCGATCGCCAACCCGCCTGCCAAGCGTGGCGATTATGGCAAACTTCAAATGGGGGAGGCCTATGTCCAACATTGGACGTCTTTCGGCTGAAATTAAGAATGATGATGACCTCTCTCTGACCTCCAAAACCCAGTTATAGGATAATTCGATACCCCTTGGTTGTCAGACTTTTGGACTTCTGACTACTCGTAACGACTATCAAAGATCTACGAATGACAACCGGGACCAATAGCTTAAGAGCGTTGTCACCGGTCCACTAACCCCACTCCTTTAAAAACATATTATCTCGTGACGGAGAAAGAATTATAAAAAACGGCTCAATCAACTATATCGGTGTGTCTAGAATTTTCTAATACCTTTTATAAAGTTTCACATTGGGACACGAAGCAACAAAAAACGATCTAGAGGAATCTGGCCGTTTTTATTTAGATCGAATTTTGTTGCTTCGTGTACCAATATGAAACTTTATAAAAGGTATTAGAAAATTCTGATTCTGTTGTACATTTAACACTATCCCACGTTGTTCCATAAGCTACAATCACGGTGTCATCAGCATAGGCAAATATATTGGTATTAGGGTCATTCTGCACAGGTCGTTTATGTAGATCAGGAACAAAATGGGGCCAAGAATATTACCCTGAGGTACTCCGTAAGACACGGATTCCTCGTCACTATGGAGCCTATCAATTATAACTCTTTGGGTACGCTTTCTTCCTCCCTTATATGCCTCCTTTACTTCAATACTTCCTTTCATTGATAACAGACCGCGTAGCACCACTACCGATGGTGGAATGGCGGGACCCAGTGGAAGAGGATATTGAACGAAACCTGGAGTCAGTCAGCAAGATCACAGGCACTACCAACAACGGCAGTATACCTGCGGTGCAGATTTATGAGGTAATAGCACAACATACATAAGCACAATTAAATCGATACCTCCCACGCAAAAAGTAGTAACATGTTTTTTTAGTAAAATGAGAGAAAAATCTCTCTCCTGAAAATCACAAATTTAAACATACGACCTTATGCTCGGGAGGTGTCGAAATGATAACAAATTACATGAATACAGTGGCGTAAAAGCAAAAAAAAGTTTTTTTTTTTATAATTCTGCACAAATAATACGCATTCACAAAAAATCAAATTATAAAATACACATATTCAAGTAGCCAAAAGCCTCTTATTCAAGCAATAAAAGTTTTGACAATTTAGTCCGTTGCTTGATGAAGGACCAGGGACCAAAGACAATTTACATTGTTACAGAACTAACTAACCTTTCTGAGCTCCAATGCAAAAAAAAAATCCCTTTGCCTATTATGAAAAGGAATGTGGACAACGAGTATGACAGAGACAGTCTTCGAACTTCTCAGTTTTTTCAAACCTCTCTCACGGAAGAACGGTTAGAGTAGCATTTCGTAAAAAAGCTGAGCTTAGAGGACCATTCATTGTTTTATAGAACATAGGTACGATCATATACCCCGTGCTCCTCGTAAAAAATAATATGCGGAAACTTAAGACACTTTTTTCTCGTGATTTTTTTAAACTTTTTTGAGGGCCATCCTCACAAACAAGGTTTAAATTTAAAAGAATCGTTTGTGGCCCGCCGCGTCCCCCTTGAATCAGGGGCCCCATACAACCGCATTGGTGGCATTGGCATAGCTACGTACGCCACTGCGTGAATATTTAAAAAGTACCTACAAAGTGCCAATATATAAAAACATAATAAAGGTACCAATCCACAACGGCCCACGGCTGAACTACGCACGTGTCGTACTTAGCTTATGCCCAAATACTCAAACGTTACTTAACTTTAAGACGTTCTTATAAGTGTTTCTGTCGCTACAAAACAGTTTAAAGTGACAGAGACAGCATTAGACTTAACGGCGACTTAAAATTGAATTGCGTTTGAGTATTCAGCAGTTAGTATGCTAATGTCGGCTGGATGTCCACTGCGACGTGCGTCAACGCTACGCACAAAACAAATGCCGCAAACAAATGAATAGAATAGAATAATTTATTTTTGCAAATATGAGTAGATGATACATCAATAGGTGTTCGTTCAGTACAAAGATCAGCCATATTTTGCCATTCAGCATGCAAATATTTTCGTCAAATTATTATTATTGTTAGAATCATTTACATCAAATTAATATCATAGTTATATTTTTTACATCAAACTATTATCTATCATTAGATCAATTATTATTAAATTATATACCATTAAATTAATCATTATTCAATTAAAATTACAGTTCCTTATATAAAACGGATACTTGAAAAGTCAACTAATCTTTTTCTCAGATAGGAACTCAGTCACACTGTAGTACGTTTTATCTATCAAAAATTTACGTAGTCTATTCTTAAGAGTCTATAGAACCTCAGCGCCACCTCACTCTGTATCTCGCTCGCACGCTATTGCTACCGGTCACGCGAGCAAGCGAGACAGGGCGGCAGGGAAAAGGCTCCAAGGCGCCGATAGTTTAGGTAATTTCGTTTTACGGTGAAAATAATGGTCATTTAAAAAAAGTAAATAACATAAGACCTGCTTTATAGTTTCATTAACTAATTTGAAGTATTTTTTGAATACCAGCGGTTTATTGTTCGGTTTGGAGGTAACTTTGGAATTTTTTTCTAACGAGAAAATTTTATGGAATCGTGTTTTCGGCTAACATAGTACTTAACATTAATCCTCAACTTTACCTTATATTTATTTCAAAATTAATGCTGCAGTATTTTCGACATAACGGAGGATCATGCTAAGCTATTTGAGGTAGTACAGCAAAGCATTAAATTTTTTCCAATCTCTTGGTAATTTATTATAAATAACTGAACCGTGGTAACTTCTCCGTCCACATCCGGTGTAGAAGGGGACGGTCGGACTTACTTTTTTTTTTTTTTAATCGTCGTCTTGCAAGTCAACCTAGGAGTTTGTCGGCTGCCTAACCGGGCTTGCCTGTGGGTGTCTCAATAAATTTAGGGGTCCAGCCAGGGCATAAAACTAAAAAAGCTAATTATTAAAAAAAAAATGATTGTCTGTAAAGTTGGTTTACGGACGATAGTTTAACGTGATAACGTCATAACAAAACATTGATGCGGCGCAAGCGTACAATGAGCGTAACGAGACAATAAGCGTAACGAGACAATGAGCGTTACGAGACAATGAGCGTAACGCGACAATGAGTCATCCTTATTCGTGCATGTAGCCGGCGTTCATCGATTTATTGGACGTTGTCACGTCAAAAACAAAAACCGGACTGCAAAAACATAACTGAAAAGAGAAAAACAAGCAATATCCATTCTAATGTTATAAATGTGAAAGTAACTCTGTCTGTCTGTCTATCCGTCTGTCTGTCTGTCTGTCTGTATGTTACGTTTTCACGCCTAAACCGCTGAACCGATCGTCATGAAATTTGGCAGAGATATAGCCTGGGATATGGAGAAGGACATAGGCTACTTTTTTATGCGGTAACCGACATCCACGCGGGCGGAGCCGCGGGCAAAAGCTAGTTATCTATAGAATTTTGGTATCGCAGGGATAAACAAAAGTTACACCATATTTCAGGTTATTTTTTTTTATTATTATGCATGGATGTATTTAATAAAGTAAATAAATATTTTAAACACTATGAACGAATGATAAATATAAAAACACAGAGTTACATACATTGCACACACATACCTATATAAAAATAAACAAGTATTTCTGTTTCATGAGAACAGGCTGTCAAAAAAGTATTCCTGCTCCATCTTCACATTGAAAGGCCCTGGGGCCTTACTCCCGAAAACGATTCGAGTTTGATTTTTATTCCGATTCGATTTCGTTTCTGATCCGAACTCGATTTAAAACTTAAAAACTGACCGAAGCTAGTTTCGCTTCGAACCACCGCACGATCGTGCGCTAGTGTTGGATTCAAGAGTATGGATCGGCATTTAATTCGAACCCAATTCGATTGATTCAGAACACGATGCTGTAAGGCCCCGACGGGAGTAAGGCCGCAGAAGCGAGTTCGAATCGGAATCAAAATCAAACTCGAATCGTTTTCGGGAGTAAGGCCCCTGACATGTTTTCGCGTGCTTCTTACTCTCATTGAAACTGCTCTTATAACTGAGATTTGTATTTTTACTTTCAGCCAGTACACTATTTGAGAATATGGGTTTCCCCATTTCTCATTAAGCTTTGATGCGGTTTAAAAAAAAAAACTGTTATATTCAGTTCCTAAGGCTCCATCGCATGAAATTACTAAAGGGGTGAATGAGGTTCTTAGGTTTTCAGCTGCTCGGTCGTATTTTAAGTGTTTCTCTCGGACATGTCTCTGTGCTGTTTTTTGCCAGGTGAGGTTGCTGTAAGAGGAAGCGTCAGGTTATTGGTTTGTCCGCCTGCAATACCAAAATTCTAATACATTAGGTATAATCAACACAACAACATCTTCAGGATGCTTATGCGGCTGCCTCGCTATTGCAGTGCGTCCGGAATGTTTGCAGAGGCGCGGACGGACGGCTTTCATGCGGTAATACGGAAGAAAGTAGCCTCTTTATTGCAGCGCGTGCGAGGCAGTAGCAACAGTATCCTGCAGATGGTTGTATCTCGTGCGGATTGCCCAATCCAGAACAAATGGATGCATATTGTGATGGGTGTTGACTAACATAGTTCATAAGATTTCACTAACACAATAGGTAATTAATTATAAGTAATGGTATTGTAATTGTAATAATTTTTTTCTCTGTATTTTATTTAATTATCTGCATTTTTCAACGTATTTTTATAATATGTAATTTGTATGGATAAATTTTATCTGAAATTAACTAATTAATAATAATGCTTGTTTTTATATTTTTTGTTATGTTTTTGCAGTCGGGTTTTTTCTTTTATTTCAATAATCTGCTTTTTTCAAGCCTTCTAGTTTTATCTATACTAATATTATAAAGCTGAAGAGTTTGTTTGTTTGAACGCGCTAATCTCAGGAACTACTGGTTGGAATAGAAACAATATTTTTGTGTTGGATCAGTGCTTCCAGATCCCAAAAGTAAAATTACTAGTAAAATTAATTCGTTTCGTTTTACGTAATAGAATTGATAAAGCTATATGAATATTAAACACAGTATATTCCATACACTGTATTTTATCATTACAGTATACAGTAGAAAAGTCTAAAATACAGTAAATCTACTGTAATTACAGTGAATCTGGAAGCACTGTGTTGGATAGTCCATTTATCGAGGAAGGTTATAACCTCCCTCGATAAATGCACTCTGGCTATAAATGATCTTTAACCGACTTCAAAAGAAGGAGGTTCTCAATTCGTCTATGTGTATAGGTGTTCAAAAATTAACTCTACAAAGTTTAAGAGGTATTTTAGACCAGCGAACTGAATAACTTTTAATATGGGACCAGCTTTGAAATCACGAAAAAATAACCAGCTGTCCCATATATTTTAGAACAGTAGGTATTTATGGAACAGCTGTTTTTATTAATAAATTTAATTTAGCTGGTATTAAATTCACTCGGTGTATGTTCATGATGTTATAAGATTTCCTGTCACTGTTGTGTTATACAAATTGGTGCCGGGTAGGTACCACAACTAAAAAGTGAAAAATAAAAACTTTTTACAAAAAAAAAATAACAACCAACTTCAAAAAATAAAAAATTACTTTAATTTTGGAAGTCGGTGGCAAAAAACGAAAATACCGAACCAAACAATTTTTTTGTGTATTTTTTTTTTAAGTCGGTTATTTATTATAATTTTTTTATAATCTACCTGAGTGACAAAAAAAATATTTTTAGGCATCATCCCTCTTTATGTTGCAATGGTAGTAAATTTGCTAAACAATTAGTTCCTCTGACTTTAACCCAGCTTCATAGGTAGCATTGTTTGAAAACATTCGTTAGTAATTCGATAGCACAATTGGACGTAGCTAAACGAAAAGGATCCAATCCACAGTCTTTTTAGAGATATTGATTTTTGAAGTTCAAAAGATATAACATACTAGCTTTTTCCCGCGGCTCCGCCCGCGTGGATGTCGGTTATCGCGTATAAAAGTAGCCTATGTCCTTCTCCATATCCCAGGCTATATCCCTGCCTAATTTCATGACGATCGGTTCAGCGGTTTAGGCGTGAAAACGTAACATACAGACGGACAGACAGACGGACAGACAGACAGACAGAGTTACTTTCACATTTATAATACTAGCTTTTGCCCGCGGCTCCGCCTGCGTGGATGTCGGTTATCGCGTAAAAAAGTAGCCTATGTCCTTCTCCATATCCCACGTCCTTCTCCATATCTTCTCCATATCTCTGCCAAATTTCATGACGATCGGTTCAGCGGTTTAGGCGTGAAAACGTAACATACAGACAGACAGACAGACAGATAGACAGACAGAGTTACTTTCACATTTATAATATTAGTATGGATTAGTATGGATTTTATATTTCCGTGCATGTGGGTGGTTCTGAGGTTGATCAAAATGATAAACTTTTGTTTTTCGCTTGGATCTATTTAACTCGCCGATAGTATCGATATGGTACACTCAACTAATTTTTGACCAGCTTGTGGATTGGATCATTTTCGTTTAAATACGTCCAATTATAACAATTGGAACCTCCTTTGTTCAGGCATTCACAGTGGACCACCACAGTCTTCCAGAAGAACGGCAAAAGTACTTAAAGACACTACGCAACGAAATTAACCAGCAGAGGGAAGCGTTTAACAAAATTAATGTTGAGGTAAGGAATCACCATTATGCTTTGCACCAATAGGGACTAACCTAACCACACTTATTTATTTATATATGCTTTATTGTATGTACATCAGATTACACATTACAAAAGAAAAGGAAAACTAATTCACTATAAAATATACAATGGGCGGCCTTATCGCATACTGCGATGACCAGGGCTTTAAATGTCGGTAAATTTTTATAACGTTACCTCTTATTGACAGAGTTAACGTTATTATTAAAATAACGGTAATCGATGTAACGTTATTTATGCGATGATTAATTTTATCGTTATTTAATATGGGTGAGATGTAAGTAGTGGGGCCTGAGCCCGGGGGAGCCCGCCCTCGCACCTCTCTGATGCCGTGCCGATCAAAACGTTGCCTGAATCTGCCTGATTCTTACCCACAGAAAAGCAACGTAGCAAAATTAACGTTAAATTTTTGTAATGTTAGTAAGGTATACATTGAAATTTAACGTTACGTACCGGTTATTATTTTGTTATTTGGTAACGTTAACAAGCCCTGCTGCGATCTCTTCCAGGCAACCTTGGCATGGATAGTGAATTTCTGGACATAAAATGGGGTTGTCATTGGTGCAAATAAAAAGTATAACAGCACAATATCCTATAATAGATACACAGATATATGCTATATAATAGATACATACATACTAACTATATAAGTAAAAAAATAAATGAAGTGTATAGATTATCACAGCTATCAACGAGAATTGTGCAAAAAATGTATAATTTAGGTACTATATTTCCAGAACGATCCTACAATTTTGACTGGACTACTGTTCGAGTGGCTCGAAGGTCTCAAACAGCCAGTGTTGGACCGAGAAGATCTGTCAGTCATCGTTGGGAGAGCATACAACGTGGAGTCGTGTGTGCTGGCGTTGAAAATGGTAATGTTTGTTATTTTTTCCCAGTGATCTTCTTTGTTTAAAAAAAATGGGAACAACTTACCTTATCTTATGAAAATATATTTACCACGTTATGTTCAGGTAGCCAATTTCGGCTTATTCCACTAATCCCCCCTGAGAGAATCCCCCTCAGTGGAAAAAACTGAACCCTTTGAGCCTAATGTAAAAAAATCCCTTTCGGGGATCTTGGAATAAGTAATTTTTTGTTTTTTCAATTCTAGTTTTCCCCCTTAGCGGAATTATGAGGAGGATTTGTGAAATAAGCCCCAATTTCGTAGGGAAAGAGCTTTCAAATTCAAGTCGCAATCTCAGCATTGATCGCCATCAGTGACCCTCAATGTCAAAAAAAAAACGGGGCAGTCTTTGGGACTACCGATAGAAGTGAAAACTAAGTAGATATATGTATACACAGTATACATATACTCGTAGCTCATGGAAAGCGTTCGGTGACGATGACGCGAATTCCATGACTTTTGTTCACCCAAAAAGTGCGCCGTACCCCAGTAGCTCCATTCTCTAGTTCAATTATGGGACTACTGGGATTTTTTTCTCCCAGTAGTTCCATATATGGAACTGGCATACAGGGTCCGTCGGTAAGAGGTCGATACATCGTATATTCAGCTATCACATACCCCGCCGTCGGGTCGGCCTGCCGCAGTCGGTTAAAAAGGCCCCCCAACGGCCCCAACAAGGGGACCCTTTTTTACATTTCGATACAGGGCCCCTTTATGATAAGCTACGCCACTGTACCGAGATGTCGAGAAGAAGAAATAGACATATTGCGCCGACCACAAATAAATTGGGTTAGGAGAATGATGGTACCAGGAGCTATATTGATTTCAACTGCCAAGTAACTCATATTTTACTTAAACTTTTTCTAGGAAGACATAATGCTCCTAGAGTACCTCCTCCGCTTCGTGACCCGCCTGCGTCCCCTCGCTGCCAACAAGAAAGTGGACATACTGAAACGACTGCTCGCTTCCCTGACGCATCAGACTGTCAGCGTCAACGGACGATGTCTTCCTACACGCAAGGTTGGTTTAGAACTTGTTACTAGCAGGCCAAAACAACCCACGTTCATCTGTCAGTTTCTTTCAAATCCAAATCGACGGTTAATAGGTAATAGGGCGACATTTTTTTTTCGAAAATTAGTAATGAATGCCATCCTACATAAAATAAGACTTTAAGTATTACCTTTTAACCTTCGAAATTGACTTTTAATTCTACATGACATGACGAAATTATAGTGACTCTATTCCGAAAGCTACCACTCCAATTCAAATCCATTGATATGATAATATGATTATGATAGTTGATGGGTACCTACTAAAATGAAGGTACATCAGCTACATGGCAGCTTACCTAAGGCGCCATCTCCACAGGCGAGAGAATCGCGGCGATATTCACGCTTTTTTTTTTGGGTGGGAAATTATCAAATAACTTCTCCCGCTCTGGGCGGAGCGGGAGGGTGTGTCAGACTTCTACTGACTAAAACCCACCCGTGTTCCTTCAGTTGCCTGTGTGCCAGGGCCACGGTATCTCTTTCGGACAAACCCGCAACCCCGGCAGGCACCGGTCCTAGCGGACCCCGTCAGTGCGTGTTGACATCTCTTTGAGGCGCGCGATGAACACAACGCGCCGGCGACCCGGACCTGCAGTGCTATTCTGTAACCATCTCACCGTGAAAACTAAGGTGAAGTGAGCGTGAAGTGAGCTGTCAACAGTGTCAACCTCAAGCATCAGGTGGAATTTCACGTCACTTCAAGCTCACTTCACCTAAGTTTTCACCGTGAGATTTTTACAGAATTGCTCTACTGGTCCTTACCGAACGGCGAGCTGCCCATAGCTCGCCGTCCGCAAGCCCGTGCCTATGATGGCCGGGAATCGGCTATCGATTCCCGCTGCCCAGGGCATCTCCTGCGGCGACTAGGGACGTGGGGGCGTACAGACTGCCGCTCCCTCACACGTTCCGCCTCCTCCTTCGCGAGCATTACTGCTTCGCAGAAGGAGGCGACTGCCTCCCATGCACTCTCGCTCCGGCCGCTCGCATGGCCTGGACCAGGGCCGGACGCGAGAGATTACCGCCGCCAATCGCCTCCGTGAGGACACGGCGGTGCTCTGCCCAAGCCGGGCAGACCTCCACCGTGTCCTCCGGGCGATCCACACAGTGGTAACACCGGGCCTTTCCTCCCGCCTAATCCGAAACGGGAACCTCCCGAAACACCCGTGTCCGGTGAGGACCTGTGTCAGGCGAAAGGTGAGGACGCCGTGGCGCCTCTCTAGCCACTCCTCAAAGAGGGGACTTATCGCCACAATTGTGGCGTGCCCAGGCGATATTCAGGCTGGGCCTTCAAATAATCGCCGCGATGATATCGCCGTGTGGAGATTGATTCATAGAGCTTCTATTGAATTTGATGGCACGGCGAGACTATCACTGCGATTTTCTCGCCCGTGGAGATGGCGCCTTAAGGTCACGGAAATATTGAAAGAAAGAATAACCTTTAATTAGCAACAGTTCATGGAACACAAAAAACAACAATCAATCAATGAGTCGCGCTTGAATTCGACGATAGAGGCGCTAGTGTAGAGTGAGGTCTCTGGAAATTTCGAATACCATGAAACTGAACGTTCACTGTTTGCGCGATTTTCTATCGCAGTGTTACTAACCTATACTAATATTATAAAGCTGAAGGGTTTGTTTGTTTGTTTGAACGCACTAATCTCAGGAACTACTGGTTGGAATTGAAAAATTATTTTTTTGTTGGATAGTCCTTTTATCGAGAAATATTATAGGCTATATAACATCAAGCTACGACCAATAAGAGCGGAGTATAAATGAAAAATGTTGCAAAAACGTTTTTTTTTTTTTTTTGGGAGCTTCCTTTGCGTGCGCTGCGTAAACGGTTTAAGTTACGCAAATATCATGTATGATGGAATTGTTCCTCTTTAAAAGTTCAAAAAAAAAGTCCGCGACAGCATATGACTATCTTTTAAGACTGACAAAGTTGAAAGTCAAATTTGTTCGAAATTAATGCATTATTTGCGAAGAAGTTTTGTCAACATAATATTAATCCTTATCCAAATAAATATGTTATTAATCACAAGTATTGAAATTTAAACAAAATTGTCCTTGGCATCACTTGATTTCAATTAACATCTTAGGAGATATCATAATTTTAAAATAACTTCGCAACAAAATAAGTGTATAGGCTATTTAATATCGCGATACGATCCTAAGGAGCCGAGCAAAACGACGAAAAAACGGAAAAAGCGCTAAGCGAAAACGAAGCGAAGTAATTGCGCGGACGGGCGATGCGATGCGACGGGGTGGGTTGTGGGCCGAAATTTTACGCGGACGAAGTCGCGGGCAGAAGCTAGTTATTTATAATTGTAAAGATTTTGCCATTCCTGATTAATTATGACTTAAGATTTTAAGTAACAACTTAGGATCTAATTTCGTAACACTTGGAGGAAGAATAATATTTATTATAATTGTTATTATTATTATTATTATTATATATGTCTACATATCTCGGGACCCCAGGGTCCCGGACCTTTGGAAGGCGTACGAGGGGCCGAAGCCAACTCACAGAGGCCTGTTAGACGCTTTTTAATTAAATGAGGCACCAACCGACGATTATCCCTGTACGCACTATGCAAGTGCACCCAAGGACAACCCCCGGTTGGTGTAGGACTATTGCAGGATATGGAACCGAAGATATTGGACTATGGGTTTGGGTGGTTAAAATGGACTGGTTACCAAAAACTATGGAAGGACTATGGCCCCTGCCTGATCAATGTTTTATTTTAAACACGGATAAAATGGCAGGGGGTGACTTGCACACTCAATAATGGGCCCCCGAAAACGGTCGCTAGCACATAGTGACGTAGCGACAAGGGGGCAACATATCCTGAAGTGCTCGAGGAGTGGAGAGGTATTCCACGGCTCTCAGAACAATCCCAGAGCCCGGAAGATGGTCAAGATCCCTACAAGCACTTACTGGAATACTTCCTTCCTCCGAGCACGTTTGCTCTTGCGAATCTCGACTCAAGCCGGCCAATAAAGGCAAGAATGAGGTGGGAGCTCAGTTCCTCGTCAGTGTTCACTCCAGCCGGCCAATAAAGGCAAGCCAGAGATGAGGAACAGGACTTCTCCCGGGAGATGAGGTCCGTGGGGTCGCATCTGCACAACAGCTCGCCACAAGCTGCCCTGCGGGTTTCTGTATCTCTCTTGGTCTGGCTCCTCACCCTAGATATGTTCCGGTAAAGTAAACTCTACCGGCACAGACCCAGAGTTCGGAGCGCGCAAGCCCCACCACGACGTCAACGTAGAGATACGGCGGTGGGGTTATTATTATTTTTTTTTTTTTAATTCTACCTACGTTCCAACTTCGGTAGTCTTCCAACTCTGTTTTTTTAATATTCCCCCTTTTTTGTCAGGACTTCCAAAGACTACGCGACGGCACGAGCAGCCAGGTAGTGAACTTCATGCTGCGGATGATAGTCGAACTGCAGAAGGACATGATGAAGCCTGGCAGGGACGACGCCGATGTGGTGGTGCCTCAGAGAAGATTCAGAATAAAGGCTTGGAAATAAAGTTGTGTTTTGATTATTTACCTCTTTGACCTAACAGAGATAGATGAAATATTTTAACCTGCTTATTAATTAGAAGGTAACCAAAACCGTAAAAATCAACAATTACGGTGTCAATGATCGACCATTCTGGCCACGGAATATTCACAAGGTCTTGGCCCAGGGGCCCAAGGACCCTCAGGGCGTAGGGGGAGGGAGTGTTTTGTAATCAGAATTACAAAACTGCACAACATTAATATACTAACAAACAGGTAACGGTAGGTACTTCCCTATTTATTATTAAAAGGGTGATTTTTAAAACTCTTTGGTATATTATACATTAAAAAATGGAACAGATATTCTAATTAATATCTTAAGGCGTTAAGATCCGACAGAGTCCGCGCTTATTAGATTTTTGATTGCGAAACAAAAAGTATTGTTATAAAATGCTGAAAAAAAAAGATCTTATAAGGATCTAGAGGACATGCAATCGCTTTTAATAACACGATTAGGTTAAAGGGCTCCCACACACTGGCGCGATATCGCGGGCGCGACAAGGGTCGCGCTACCTGTCGCGCCCGCGATATCGCACCAGTCTGCATGAGCCTTAACTTTGTTGTATAGAAAAAAAAGTTACCCCTTTTCGTAATGTTAATTTAAAAGTAGGCAGTAAGACTATTTAGCACAATTCGCTGAGTTTGTCTTGATAATTAGAAAGAAAGAAAGAAAGAAAAATGCGTTTATTGTCATTACAGCAAAAAATACACCTTAAAACTATAAAAAACAGAAAACAATGATTATAATGCCAAAAGGGCCTCAGCTCAGCATAATGTCAGATGACTCACAAGGTGTAGGTACCACCTGACGCTGATTTTCAGCTGCAACCCACGAGTGCCATACGCTAGAATAAAAAAAAAAACATTTGTAAATGTGTCCGTTTTAATACATAATATATTATGTATGCATATACATAATAATTACTATGTTTAAATACCTGCCAAATGCAATGAGGCAACCATTCTCACGACTTCGCTAGCCTAATTCAGTCGGCTCGAGCCGGGTCATAGCGCCGTAATTTATTCCGTTGACACCGCCAGGTGGGCATGCTTAGGGTTTCAAAGGCTAAGATCTACCTCAGAAATTCGTACGACCACCTTTTTGGGGTCGGCAGTAAGTACTCGATAGTTACGTAGTGCTGCCGTGTACTGCAAGGGGAAGGAATAGGCATTGCGGTGTTGACAGCCACCGTGTAATTGTAATAAATAATTATTTTATACTAGGAGTCAGATAATTTATTATAACATAGCATCACGCCTTCATGTTCCCCGAAAGGTCGGGCAGAGATGCACAGAACACCCACAATTCCACCAGCTAGGACTAAGTCCCATATAGGGGAGCGAGCCTATTTAGAGGCATCTATCGGTCACAAATCCAGACTCCAGGCTGCTACTGAGAAATTCCGGATTTCAGATACCATCACCACCACTAAACCAACGAGGCCGTCTACGCGCGATGATTCTTCAAGATGATAGTGATTAATTATTATGTACTGTTTCTTGATGGTGATAAAAAGTAGAAACAACGCCATCTATCAACGTTTCCTGCAAAAAGTGCAGCGACGATAGGGACCACAGATTAGATAGCTTAGGGACGGACCAAAACGCATTACGTTTTGGGAAATCGACTAAAAATTTACATATTGTACGTGAGAAGATTAAAATAGTCTTCAATACTATTGGTTACTATACCGAAAGTCTCAAATTCAGATAATTTATGTAAACAAAGGAGATAACATAGCAAAAAAAATTCTTCGTATTGGTAATTCACATAAAATGGCGAAAAAAGAGGTTTCATTTTCTTTTAAGTATTGATTTTAAGAAATAATAGTTAAAAAATGATCATACCGTAATTAATTTTATAAATTTTCGGTTTTAAACAAAGTTATTAAAAAAAGGAGATTTTTTGATATAAAATATTTTATGATACTGGTAACAATGCAGGAGAACCAAACATTTTCAAATTTTTAACATCTTCAACAACACTAATATTACAACTCTCATTCATAGATTCATATTGTAAGTAGCATATCTAGCCACATTTTGGATGAAAACGGCTGTAAACTGTTTCGAGTGGAAATCGATTTTGGGAGGCCTACGTAATTTAAAAGGGCTGATTATAACGATCATATTCCGTGTCTCCGATATACTACAAAAAACGTTGTTTGGCAACGGTATTTTGTTTGCATAGTTCTTATAATTAATTCACTTTAATTTTAGCGATGACTATTTACAAAACAAAAATATGATGAAATGTTTTGTATCACTGTCCTGTCATTTTGACAGTGACATTGCTTGACATTAATTTGTTTACATAAATTATCTGAATTAGAGACTTTGGGTATAGTTAGCTTATTGAATGCATTTTTGATCATTTTTCACACTTATTTTCAACTCAATAACCATCCTAATAATTTATTTTTCTATGTATCAAATGAACAATTTATTACAACGAATATAAAACTTTTGCTACTAAACTATTTATGGCTTACCAACTAACTAAATACATAGTATACAGCATCATCATTTGCCTAGCCTTTTCCCAACTATTTTGGGGACGGCTTCCAGCCTAACCGGATGTAACTGAATACCAGTATTTTACATGCATAGCTGACTTCCACAACCCAGTTACTGGTACAACACGATACCACGCGGTAACACTGATTGACAGACACTCGGGCTTCTGACGACCCGTAACCACTGTCAAGTATCAACAAATGAGCAACGGCTTAACGTGCTTTACGAGGTATTGGTATGTAAAGATGATTACCCATCCACGAACCAACTACGGCAACCGTAGCTTTACCTGATCGATCGACCCATTCCACTGTTATTACTAAGCCACAAGCCCCTCGTACTTAATATACAGCATTAACCCACAATCTGTCATAATTATAGATCTCCAATGTCTCTAAATTATAGGAAAGCACGGCACTATTCACTAGCGTACTTGTGCTTTATACAAATGAAAATATAATTATGGTCGAAATAATAATTCACTGAAGGAAACTGTTAGGTACTAGATGTCACTTTGTTAAATAATAAGGAAATATTTAAAATGTATTCTAGGCTTTTACCTTTATACAAAACATATTTTAAACATATTTTTGTTATGTTCACACATTTATTTTACACTATATAAATCAATCAAACTAAACGATCATCATTACAATAAATATGACTATTTTATTACACAAAGTGACAAGCACAATGTCAGATTAGAGTGACTAGCGCATAACAGTTACGAAATTTTAACAATACGTTTTAGTAATTTAGTTTGAAATCGACTAAGAACTATCCGAGCAACTAGTCCGCTTCACTAAAATTTTGACAATTCGCCATCGGTATCAAAGCCCGCTGCCGTGTCATCGAATCGCAATTACACGTCGAATACGAAGTACAATTTACCTAAAACTGTGTAGTGCAACGTTGGCATTTTTTTAACATTTACAATCAAATATAACTGTTCTAATCATGTCGTCAACAGAAGAAACTTCTCAACTTAAGGCTGGTCATCCTCCGGCAGGTATAAACTTAGTTTCCAATGCCTTTGTTTATGTATAATCAAGCGTTAAAAAAAAAGTTCTGTGTTTCATTAAAGACAGAAAAGATCCGTATGGCGGCAGAAATGCTTGTTTACTTTTTAAATATAATTACCAAAATATAAAATATTCACAATACTTTGCGGAAATGAATGGAATTTTGATGTAAACAAGTTGATTTATATAGAAACCGCAATGCAATCAAGTATATAGGCCTTGAATTTGATCATGACGTCATGATAAATAAGTTCTATGTTACGATTAATTGAGTGTTGTTAAACAAAGACTAAAGAGTTACCTTCAAGGTCGCTAGGCGGTCAGCGTAACGCCTATGTGATTATCTACTTAATATATTAAATCTAGGTATATAAAAAAATACAGATTTTTTTCTCATGTTAGATTTGAACAATTAGTTCTAAGAAGAATCTTATTATTTCGTATTTTATTGATAGGCATCCATTCTGGTTCTGTTATCTCAATTATAACTTAATAGGTATAACTAGAAAATAAATAATCTAATCTAATCAAAACTTAAAAATCTGAGTACCTACCACAACAAATCCACCATGTCTGACTCAATAGCATATCAAATTAATTTTCAAAATTCGTTCACTGAATTATGCTAAATAATTTCAATCATTTAAAATTGCAGTGAAAGCCGGTGGCATGAGAATCACCCAACACAAGACCGGGCACATAAAAGAAACTGGCAAGGAACCAGCGAATGAAGATCTAACTGGTCTCTCCGGACCATCACCTGTGCCTTCAAACCCCGTATCAATCTCTGGAGCACCAAACAGAGGTAATGCGGACTTCACTCCGGAAGCAGCCCAGGTGGCCCATAGTCCTAAGCCTCCAGTGCACATCAATTTTAAGCCCCAAACGAATATTCAGCAGCCCAGGAAGCAGTAGGCCTCATATCTCGGGAAGATATTAAGGTTGTTAGGTAGATCCACAGAAGATATCAGATTTAATTATGAAGTTACTATCAACTGTTATTGTAGGAAGATTTCTTAGTTATATTACATTCTCCTAAAAACATAATCACATAATGCCTTATGATGGTGAGACCTAAAATGGCTTTGCCATGCAAAATGCGTCTTGCTAGAAAGAGATAGAAGATGATGTGGCCCTTTAGTTGTCTAGCCAAGCTATAATATAACTGTGAAACTGAGCTCATATTTTCTATCTCTCTCTTTTCTTAGAACTTTTTTATACAGTATCATTACTATATATAAAAAAAGAGGCATGTGTTTAAAATGATTCAGCCGTATTGGTCTTGCCATCTGCAATAACATCATAACTGCCAATATCAATGGTGATATCATATCTAAAAAATAGTGTTATACAAAAGATTTCTGTTTGTTTATCTATCTACCTTGATAACTTGTGTCATCCATTTTGTTTACATTGGGCATTTTGAACGCAAACATCTACCGTCTTATTCATAATAACCTATATTAGCTATCAAACTGTTTTGGCCCTTTCTGTCACGTAAACAATAACTTTTGATACTGATAGAGTAATCTATATTTTGATAAGATGGGTAACTACTTTTTTTTGGGTGACAACTAAAAAAATGACAATAATGTTGCACTTCTTAAAAGGTCATTGGAGTCAACAAAATAAACTTTAAATAATTTTTGTTTATCAAGATATTGTTTTTAAATGCAGTAACGTGTTTTTATAATAGATTAAGTTTGTACTGACATTCTCACTAATTGCATTTTTATACAATCCATATTTGGGACGTATTTACGTTATTCTATTCCATTTCACATTAACTGAAGAATAGAACACATGTGCAAATAAAACATTCCATAATCATAAAATCAATAATCTATTCGTTCAAATACGTAATGTAAACAAAGCCGAAACAAACACGGTTCTCACTTCGCACCATTCAAACTTTTTATACAAAAATATGTAGCCAGCATTTAAAAATAACACTGTTCCTTTCTGAATGTTGCCAAGTTAGAATCATGTACTCAGCCTAGTGATTAGATTGGTATATAAGAATAGTTTTTATTATAAATAAGCACTTTATTTATTTATAACGTGTTATTATATCCGTTTCCATCTTGTTATAACAACCTAATCAGTTTAAGGCTTCTAAACACCGGTTTGTGAGATATGCTGGCATTTATAGGAATTACTAAAACATGACCATATTAGTCTAATTTAAAAAAAAAAATGTATGTATTTTTTTAACCTACTTCAAAGTCGGTTAAAAAGTACCTATTGTGTTACCACCACGAAGGGTAAAAAACAACAAATTGAGCTTATTTCAATTGATTAGTTATTCCTACAAATGTCTGCAATTAAACTGAAATTATGAGAAGTGCTGAAAATATTATAAAGCTACAAATACTAGAAAATCTATGATAATAACATACATAATGGGTTTTAATATATTGTTTAATGACACACTTTATGGAGTGAGTTATCTATCAATATTATCAAACTATGGATGTAGATTAGAACTTGATGCAGCGGAAGTACCCAGTTACAAATATTGTCATAATATATTTCAACTAGCGACCCGCCCCCAATTCGCACGGGTGTGATCTATTGATGTGGCGACGTATATATATCATAACATCGAGATTTCTGTGCTGTATCGAATTTAAATAATAATGCTTTTTATACATGAACCTCCCAAAATTACTTCTCTAAATGTCGGTGAAAACAAGCTTCAAAAATCATTGTACAGTTTAGAAGGATTTAACGCACACACAGAGAGACTCTAAAAGTGATTTTGTTTTATATTATTTAGAGATAGCTCATCCCTAGTGTCGAAATTAGCCAGTCAGCAAGTTTGATACCAGAGGCCCTAGTATGAGTTTATTTTAACCATCTCGACTTTACGATTGGCCTCTTATTGGCCCTTCACCAATCGGGAGTGCTGAACGCAGTCGATGCGTAAAGTCGAGATGGTTAAAATAAAGTCACACTAGGGCCTCAGCACCCTAATTGCGTAACATACTGCCCATAGTACGCCGATTGTACAGCTTTGCCATAAAGAGTAGAAATTAAATAAAATGGAACTAAAAAAATGCCATACTAAATTGTTGCCATGTTTAAGCATTTTACGTCAAAAATGTGACAGTTACGTAGAAAGTGGCGCCCTCGTTTAATTTCTACTCTTTTATGTCGCACTGTACTTAAATATCGTAATTCTATGTATTTGTAGCTTTAAAAATCAGTGAATGTTAATTATTGTTGTGCATTACAACTTCATTAGTTGACTGTTTAAAGTGTGTTACTGTACTTATAGGTAAATGGTTGCTGCTCACTCTACAAAATTATTATGATAGACCTTTTGTATACTGTTCGGAACCACGGTAAAGTTGTTACCGTGTCAGAACTAAATAGGTACGGTCAAGGAGCAAAAATGTTAAGCAATTTTCAAACGATTGTGTTTGCCACAAAGCGGGCGCATCTCACCTTTTCGAATTGTCATTCTCATTTAAAATGTTGGCAATACGTATTCGGAAAAATAATCAAAGGAATAATTACCCTAGATGTCCATAAATGGGAGATAATTATATGCGCTAAGGTAACCTGGGAAGTTAAAATTGACCACATCAGGGCCTCAAGTCTGCTATTGCAATAGTGTCAGAATGGTTTCTTCATTGTGAGTTTTTGACAGATTTGCCATACAAACACTGTCAAATACTCACAATGGCGAGACCGTTCTGACACTATTGTAATAGCAGACTTGAGGCCCAGTTGTGCCGCCTGCTTGAATGCCACCAACCTTTTAATAAGATCAATTTTATCTTATGTTATGTAATAAGTGTGAGCAGAAACCATTTCATTAGAATAATAATATAGTATAATATGTATAGGTAATTCAGTTCATAGGTAACCAGTGTTGTATTCAATAATTGTAAAGATTATAAATGTCAACTGTATGTAGTGCTGCACAAATTTTCTGTTTTACAGTTTTTTTTTAAACTATTTTGTTGCCTTTTTTGTTGACTAAAAGTCTCAATAATATTTTAAATTATTTACCTATGTTTTTGAAAACGAATTTTGTGGTCCAAAGGTTATGTATCAAATTACGAATTTAAAAAATGAGAGCCCTGAAATTAATAATTACAGGGAGTAAAATTATTTAAATTTGGAATATCCAAAAGTGCACGCCTCATAACGCTAGTTTCGATTAAAAAAAACTTAGTGCGTATAGTATAGTCAGTACAGTCGACCACACACGTATATTAATCTTCAAATTTTGTCGTCGTTAAAATTAAACTACATTGAATTAGAATGTGAATTCAATAGGCCTTAATTTATAAGGCTATTGAACGTACGAAAAAAAAAAATGGTCTTACGTTAAGTTTTTCGGGTGTTATCGTGACCACATTCATACATAGAGACAAACCGACGTCCAAGGATTTATTTTTAACTAGCTTTTTTTTATTGAATGTCAAATTTAAGTTTTTTAGGAGTATCTAATATTACAAAAAGTGTTCCTCTTGATACACGTACGTGAACTCAACCCTGAATATACAATTTAAGTCGAGAGAATTGCTTTACCTTGACAAGTTAGGAGCACTACCTCAAACGATCCGCGTTAGGAGGCGTGCAATATTCAGTTTGGCTTACAACAAAATTGCGATTTACTTATTCACGTTTTTATATTTTTATTTTATCGGGGATGTTTTCCCAAGCAATAATTAAAGTGGATAAAACCATATAAAAAATAAATAAATAAAATTAGATAGTGCAGTTTATATTATTCTTATTTGGTGCTTTTAAAAAGTCATTAAAAAGTGTTAAATTAATTAAATAATAAAAGCATGTCTCCACATTCCTAAACATTAAGTTTACGATTGCATTACAGATGAAAAAAAATAACAAAAAAATATATTTTAATTATAGTTTTCTTATTCCTTGTTCACTGGTACAAATGTTTTGCATTTGTGCCAAGTTTTTTAAGTAATGTTAATTTTTTATTTTATTAGTTTTAAAATAAATTGGTATAAAAACCAACATGTGTTTTTATTTCTCAAGCACTGTCCACTATAGGGCAGAATTATAGTGAATTTATTGGTGATGTTCTTCAGAAAGGTCAGGTGCGTGGTACTCGCAAACGGCGTGCGTGTATGACCGGATGTATGAACGTAAACGAAGCAAAGGGAATATGCATAGATATAATAAATAAGGAGATATGCCCGGCAGCTACAAATGTATGGAAACCCGATGTCTCCAGTCTATCCCTTCTACTCGCCACAACTACACATGCAGTTCAGTAAAAGCAATAGACACGAAGTCGCGCACACACTCGCAATTCATAAATCGAAACTTACTACACAAACAATTATAAACCTTATCGCATCAAACACAATGCGCATTTACCATGCACCGTACGACTCACTCACACGAAAATATCGGGCTATGTCGTTGTGTTGTGCATAAGCCATTTATTTTACAATACTCGTATACGCTAATGATTGACTAAATCGAAAAGTTATAGATTCTTCCATTTATTTATTTATTTTTGAATTAAAACTTTTGTGGGGGACCTAAAATAAAATAAATAATAAACGGTATACAAATAATAATATAAATAAACAATATTTTGCTAAAAACAAAATATTATTAAGTAAATAAAAAAAATTAACAATAAATGAGAAAATACAGTTGCCAAATTGAAGAATAAACTATAAATAGCAATATACTCGTATTCATTAGACAATCACACTATTGTCGATAGCCTACGTTAGTAGATCTGCACAAGCACATCATTAGCTCGCGGCAAATCACAGCGGCCGTACTACGCGATGAACCGCATACACAAAATATCGTTTTGTGATTTTTACATTGCGTTGTCCAGTCACTTAGCGTCATACTTACTTAGTGGTTAAGAAGCAATGTATTTATTGCAAAAATAATACAGTCGCTGTTATGTATGAATACAAAAATAACGTAGTAAAAGCAAGAAATATTTTACTACTTGTTGTTTTTCATGATTTTATAGGCAAATATAGTTAAATACTTGTACTAACTTATGGTAAGTGATTCCATGATGTACAAACATTTTGTTTTGGCTTCGGTTTTTGCAAGAAATCACTGAACAACACGGCATTCTTATAATTTGTCACGATCACGGTCAAAAGCGCACTACTCGTAGTTCGCGGAGACCGCCATTTAATTTTGCCTATTTTGCGAGCATTTTGGTCATTGCGAGCGGACACAGACACGCCCCCTTGCCAATTCTCCTGTTTTTTATATTTCTATGGGAGTATGTAAGGATCGTAGCTGGTGGCGTCCTGTAGTTTCTGCCCACACCCATGGGAAGAGGATGAGTTTTGTATGTATGTCGACTAAAGGCCTCATCCATTGATCATAGAAGGGTAATAATTACGATTATTGTAGTGTACCTATCTGTTTCATAGATATGTAAACAAGTACACGGTACAACTATTTTCTTGATGTCCCTCGGCCAGTTTTGCCCTGTTTCGTCAGTCATCGGACTTCTAAAATTGCCCTTTGCTCTATCGATTTAGAACGTCCGGTCTGCACCAAGTGCAAAGTCAAAGGGCAACTGATAAAAATCCGACGACTGACGAAACAGGGCAAAATTTGCCGAGGGACATTATGAAAATAGTTGTACTGTAGTGAGGTAACTGCTGTCACTAATGTCATCTGTCAGTCACCACGAATGGCGGGAAAAAGTTAAAAGTGAGGCGTTGGCTGCACGCGAGGCTTGGTGGTAGTACGCCAGTATTTTTTTTTTTTTTTGCATGTGTTCTCGCCTGTCAAGCTAGGAGGTTGTCATCTGCTTAACTGGACTTTCCCGTGGTTGCCTCAATAAATTAAGAGCTACAGCCAGGGCAAAAAACTTATAAACAAAAGGGATTATTTATAAACGCTGCTTAAAGTTAAGTAATGATTAGAGACCGTTTAACCATACATTTTTGATGTTTGAACGTCACTTAACTTTAAGCAACGTTTATGAACAAACCCCTAAGTGACTAGCGCTAAGAGCACCCCTGTGGAGTACAGACCTCGGCTTAGGGCGTCGCTGGGGGAGGAAAGCAAGGGACAAGCTGGATCGGATAAGCCAGTGTAGTTTTACAAACAACCTAAAAAGGAGATCAACAGGATTCTTCAATTGTTATGAGGAATACGCTAATTAAACATTAGCTACTGCCTACCAACATCATGTACCTACTAATTACCCAAACAGACGCAGTTGAGATTGTTGAGAACGCTGTATCTATAAATTAGTGTTTAGTAGGGGCGTAGCTACCGCTGTATCACCCGTATCAAGGATACGAAGCCCCCGAAGAGTAGGTGAGCAAAAATTCGTAAAATATTATTGGTCATTATTGAATAGGTACGTTATGAAAATATGAAAATTAATTTGTCTTACAAAAGATTCAATTAAGCAACAGGCGCGGGCAAATTCTCAAGCTCTCATTTAATAAAATCACACGGAAAAATCTAACCTATCCGAATCAAGATGCTCCAACTTTCGCTCGCTCTTGCATTCCCTTAATACCTAAACTCACAATGACGTCAATGGCAGCTTAACCTCCCGAGCCAGGATGCTATACCTATTATTAATATTGTAAAAAAAAAAACAATACCCTCCTTTTGAACTTCGCCGCAGTCGCTTAAAAAGGGCTCCAACAAATTTTGATACACCACTGCACCACTGATTTTTAGCTATTAAAACAAAACAAATCCAAATAAATTAATATTTATTTACGGCAAGAAATGTCATAAACTAACTCACAAACTTAATAAAGTACTTTAAAATGTAATTGCAATACGTAAAAAATAAATATTTCTCTGTTAAACAAACTTTCATACGCGTAGAAAAATTCGATAAAAATCCTTATAATTAAAAATATGTCAGTTTTCGCTATTTGTCATTTTTCTTGCTGGTCGATGATCTTTTCAGTTTTGACAGCATTGTATTGTTTATCTGTAAAAGAAATAAATATTATTGTGAATATATTTTGGAAACAGCTGTGGTTAGCTAAAGTTAAACGTCAGCCAACCTATGTAGGTAGCCATACGATTTTACACCGTATTGCTTGATGTATAAAAACCAAACATGCAAGGTCTGTAGGTATGAGTCCGCTGTTTTAGGACCCGCGTATACTTTGATCCCTATGATGATAACGATCCGGTGTTAATTCGCTTGTGAAATGGATTTACACATCCGTAAAATCGGTTAAACTTGGGATAATAATAACGATTATTAAAACTAGTAGCCACGAAAGATCCCTAAAGCTAGTTTCCTAGGAAAGCGGTTCCTTCATATTATAACTATATTTGACATTAAGGCGCTGAGCAAATGATGGACAATTTGTCCTCGGAAATTTTGTCGTATTAGTAATCTATGCAATGACGCACACGTAGGACAAATAGACTCCCAGGGTTTCCATAAGATGCCAAATTGTCAGCGGACAAATTGACGACGTTGGAACCAGAGTGATCTAAGTGACATTTTTGCCAATACTGAGGTTAGTACACAATGACATAGAAAAACCATAATTCTACCATGCCACACTGATCTAAGCGCTCTTCAATGCTTTCTTCCTTGAGGGATCACAACATCTCACTATAGAATTGGTACCGTCTTTAAAGTGAAGGCATGCTGATCAAGTATGAGATGCACTTAGATCAATAATGGTCCCAATTTTACTACTGAGTTCTTAACGTTTCTGGAAAACCAAAGTGATCTAAGTGCAATAAAGAAACAATAAATTATCATGGCTTATAAATTTCTTACAACAAAGCCTAACAACGTGTTTCCTTATTTTTCTCGAAACCATACTTTTGTGCCCTAGATCACTCTGGTTTCAACGTCATCAATTGTCCATCATCTGCTCAGCGCTTAAGGGGCCAAAATACGCTCTGTATTTATTTGCACAGAGATTATTGTATGACCGTTGACCGAATGATAATAATAAGTATATGAAATTGTTAAACGTACAAAAACAGCGTTGAATGGATAGTAGGTGAGTTTGTACACAATTTCATGTAGTCTTATCTGATACCTATGACTAATCCAATGTCTGTGACCGATAAGGATTGATCGTACCCACAGAGTACATTAAATATATAGGATCGTACCTACCTATTACAAAATACCCGAATTGTTATCAAAACAAGGTTTACATTTTTTGTTCACACTATATACAAATAAAAATCATTTTTTAAATTTTTGTTCGTCTGTCTGCCCGTCTGTCTGTTTGTTCCGGCTAATCTCCGAAACAGCTGGAGCGATTTTGACTGGCAGACGGAACTTTCACTGGCAGATAGCTGTGGTGAAAAGGAGTAACTTAGGCTACTTTTATTTCAGAAAATTCCTCGCGTGCGATGCCGCACTATTGACACTAAGGGGACTATTGACACTAGGGGGACCTTTGACACTAGGGGGACTTGGAGGACCATTGACACCAGAAACTATTGACACTAAGGGGACACTAGGGGGACTATTGATTGGCTTAGGGACTATTGACACTAGGGGGACCATTGGCACTAGGGGACTTTTAGCACTAGGGACTATTGACAATAGGGGGACTATTGACAATAGGAGGACTATTGGCACTAGGGGGACTATTCACACTAGGAGACCAATGACACTAGAGGGACCATTGACACTATGGACCATTGGCACTAGAGGGACTATTGACACTAGGGGACCATTGACACCAGGGGACTATTGACACTAGGGGGACTTGGGGACCATTGACACTAAGAGACCATTGTCACTAGGGGGACCATAGACTTGACACTAAGGGGACCATTGACACTAGAGAGCACTGACACTAGAGAACCATTGGCACTAGGAGGACCACTGACACTAGAGAGAGCATTGACATTAGGGGACCATTGACACTAGGGACTATTGACACTAGGGGGACCATTGACACTAGAGAGCATTGGCACTAGGGGACCATTAGCACTAGGGGACCATTGGCACTAGGGGGACTATTGGCACTAGGGGGACTCGTCACTAGTAGACCATTGGCACTAGGGGGACCATTGGCACTAGGGGACCATTGGCACTAGGGGACCATTGACACTAGGGAACCATTGCCACTAGGGGACCATTGGCACTAGGGGGACCATTGACACTAGAGAGCATTGACACTAGGGGACTATTGACACTAGGGGGACTTAGGCACTATTGGCACTAGGGGACCATCGGCACTAGGGGGACTATTGACACTAGGGGGACTTAGGCACTATTGACACTAGAGGGACCGTTGGCACTAGGGGACCATTGGCACTATGGGGACCATTGACACTAGAGAGCATTGACACTAGGGGACTATTGACACTAGGGGGACTTAGGCACTATTGGCACTAGGGGACCATCGGCACTAGGGGGACTATTGACACTAGGGGGACTTAGGCACTATTGACACTAGAGGGACCGTTGGCACTAGGGGACCATTGGCACTATGGGGACCATTGACACTAGATAGCATTGACAGTAGGGGACTATTGACACTAGGGGGACTTAGGCACTATTGGCACTAGGGGACCATCGGCACTAGGGGGACTATTGACACTAGGGGACTTAGGCACTATTGACACTAGGGGACCGTTGGCACTAGGGGACCATTGGCACTAGGGGACCATTGGCACTATGGGGACCATTGACACTAGAGAGCATTGACACTAGGGGACTATTGACACTAGGGGGACTATTGACACTAGGGGACTATTGACACTAGGGGACCATTGACACTAAGGGGACCATTGACACTAGAGAGAGCATTGACACTCGGGAACCATTGGCACTAGAGGGACTATTGGCACTAGGGGGACTATTGTCACTAGAGAGCATTGACACTAAGGAACCATTGGCACTAGGGGACCATTGGCACTAGGGGGACTATTGGCACTAGGGGGACTATTGTCACTAGGAGACCATTGGCACTAGGGGGACCATTGACACTAGAGAGCATTGACACTAGGGGACCATTGACACTAGGGGGACTTGGGGACCATTGACACTAGGAGACCATTGGCACTAGGGGACCATTGACACTAGGGACTATTGACAACAGGGGGACTATTGGCACTAGGGGGACTATTCACACTAGGAGACCAATGACACTAGAGGGACCATTGACACTATGGACCATTGGCACTAGAGGGACTATTGACACTAGGGGACCATTGACACCAGGGGACTATTGACACTAGGGGGACTTGGGGACCATTGACACTAAGAGACCATTGTCACTAGGGGGACCATTGACACTAGGGACTATTGACAACAGGGGGACTATTGGCACTAGGGGGACTATTGACACTAGGAGACCAATGACACTAGAGGGACCATTGACACTATGGACCATTGTCACTAGGGGGACCATAGACTTGACACTAAGGGGACCATTGACACTAGAGAGCATTGACACTAGGGGACCATTGGCACTAGGGGGACCAATGACACTAGAGGGACCGTTGGCACTAGGGGACCATTGGCACTATGGGGACCATTGACACTAGAGAGCATTGACACTAGGGGACTATTGACACTAGGGGGACTTAGGCACTATTGGCACTAGGGGACCATCGGCACTAGGGGGACTATTGACACTAGAGGGACCATTGGCACTATGGGGACCATTGGCACTATGGGGACCATTGACACTAGAGAGCATTGACACTAGGGGACTATTGACACTAGGGGGACTTAGGCACTATTGGCACTAGGGGACCATCGGCACTAGGGGAACTATTGACACTAGGGGGACTTAGGCCCCATTGGCACTAGGGGACCATGGGCACTATGGGGACCATTGACACTAGAGAGCATTGACACTATGGGACTATTGACACTAGGGGGGACTTAGGCACTATTGGCACTAGGGGACCATTGGCACTAGGGGGACCATTGACACTAGGGGGACGTGACACTAGGGAACTATTGCCTATTCCCACTATTGTAGACGTGGGGGACCATTGACACTAGGGACTATTGACAATAGGGGGACTATTGGCACTAGGGGGACTATTGACACTAGGGGGACTTACGGACTATTGACACTAGGGGACCATTGGCACTAGGGGGACCATTGACACTAGAGAGCATTGACACTAGGGGACTATTGACACTAGGGGACCATTGACACTAGGGGGACTATTGACACTAGGGGGACTAGGGGGACCATTGACACTAGAAACTAATGACACTAAGGGGACACTAGGGGGACTATTGGCACTAGGGGGACCATTGACATTAGGGGGACTATTGACACAAATCAAAATCGGTTGAACGGACTGTAAAAAAGGTTTCTATTGTTTATAATTGAAATTAATTGGAAACAAGGACGTAGACGTCTTTTGTCAGATGATTATGGTGCCAACTTACCTCTTCTTCTGAATTTTGTGCGGACGAGGCAGGCGTACCGCGAGCTGGCGCCGTCATTTCTAAGATCGCCGGGATGTTAGATGGCACTTTCATCACTTCTGTGCGAAAATCGAAATAATGGTGACGATTCCCTTGTTCACAAACTGAACTAAATTTAAGTTCAGTGCATCTTTTTCTTTCTACTTCATGAAGAAAAGGACAGAAGATCAATTTTAGTTTAGTCCTGTCAAATTAATCAGCACCTGTCACTACTCCATACAAGTTTAGACGTGATTAAAAACTTGCCTATTAAAATTACGTCAAGCGCTGATTAATTTGACAGGACTAAACTAAAATTTATCTTCAGTCCTTTTCTTACAAAACCACTAAGCCACTACTGCTCACAGAGCTAATGCCATTTTATATGAGCTAAGAGATACTAGTGACACCCGTGGCAAAAGTTGGCCAAAAATTGTTAGGACCTGTGCCCCAGAATGTACAGAGATGAAATCTATGTCGTTCAATAGGACAGATCTTCAAAAATTAAGAATTACAAGTTACATATAGCTATGCAGTCGTGGAACAAAGTTATGAAGGTTTGAAAAAGTTGATTTTTCCGCTCCGTTCTATCATCATGATTTTACAATTTCTCCATAAAAATATAATTTCCTAAACGTTAAATAGGTTGAGGTCTATATATATTTGTCTTAGTTGATTAGTATATATCATATTATAACTATGAAAAAACGGGTACAACAGTTTCTAAATAATTTAAATTAAAATCTAATTTCAATTGGTGTTTAAGATCTTACGCCCTGTTATTATAGGTCTCCCCACGTTTGTCCTAAATAAAAGATTGATTTAGTTCAGGATACTATATTTCTGGATATTACAATTCAGAACAAAACTAGGAACGCGTGAGGAGACCCTTAGGCAGACACGTCCGCCAAGATGGTTGAACTTCGACTGAGCTGAACAAAAATGGCGTCTCAAGTCGTCAGATCGTCGGCGATCCAGCATTAACCCCTACAATGTTAGGGTATAACAACCCGTTACCTTAATTACCTTTTGGCTTTGAAGGTTCCAGTTTTTCAGGCTGTAACAAAATAATAGATTTGATTAGTTTTTAAGGGTTTGGTACTAGGCTTTCTGTAATGTCTGCGGCTGTTATCATTTAGCCACGAAATCAAATCATTTTATCAGTTCAGTTTAGCCTTTTTATTTGTAAGCAATTTTTCGGTCCACCTCCCACATGTTTGACCGATGACCTTGTGAAGGCCGCAGGAGTCAGCTGGATGTGGGAAGCACAGAACCGGTAGAAGTGGCGGTGCTTGGGGGAGGCCTATGTCCAGCAGTGAACGTCTTTCGGCTGAAATGATTGATGATGATGATGTCTTTTAAAGTTATTTAAGAAAATATATGATAATTTACCTTTCCCCATCTTATCTCCGAAACGAATGAGCCTAAATGGAAAAAAAAAACCAGAAAATTGTTCTTTACACATAGATTACAGGAAAACCTATAAGAAGTCTATGTTCTTAAAATAACATCGAAAATCTCTCAATATTGAGCGCACAAACTTAAAGTTGCAGTTGGAATGTATGGACATTATTTTATAACTACAATGTTCACAGTACCAGTCGAAGTGGCGGTGCTTGAGGGAGGCCTATGTCCAGCAGTGGACGTCTTTCAGCTGAAATTATGACTTTTGGAACAGGCCGTAGTTTCAGCCTACTGCCAACACCCATTAGAACAGGCGTGATGTTATTACAACATCACGCCTGTTCACGTGGAGTACGTGCGCCAAAGGACAACGTACATGCCGAGGGTGCAGTTACTGGAATCGCACCGGAACGTCAACTTCAAGGCGTTCATCGTGCGTGTTCCGAATCTGTATCTGCCCGTCGTCATGGAAGAAGACTTTTGGCCGCAGGACGTGGTGTTCCGTCGCTTCCGCGGACAAGTTCCACAGGACAGTACAAAGTGCAGCTAGTGCTAAGTGAAGTACCTACTAAGTTTTATATTAAATTATGTATGTTTAGGTTAAGGTATATTTCTATGGGCCTATGTTGCCTGAAATAAATGGTATTATTATTATTATTACTCACTATATCGGTGATGCTCGGCTTGTAATACTTTGACGTCATTTCCTTCTCGCTCGTACCGCCCATGATCTGTGACGCTGTAAAATAATAGAACTCTATCAATTAATCAGCGTAGCCTTTTCGCAACTATCGTCGGCTTCCAGTCTTCAGTCTTCCAGTATTTTACACGGAGCGACTGCCTATCTGACCTCCACAACTTAGTTATTGGGTAACACCATACCCTTTGGTAAGACTGGTTGTCAGACTTGGGGTTCTGATGACCCGTTTAGAGGTATGAGGAACAGGGTGTAAAGTTCACTCATACTCTATGGAAAAGGGAGGATCCTCCGACCAGATGGGTGTTGTGTCTGGTGGGCAACTGCCAGACGGTTGATGTCGGGATGTTGTATATATGCTAGTCGCGCGGTAAACTCTGATAGTGCGATGCAGGATTTGTGACGTCAGGTCTTTGATGCGCAGTTCGCATGTGGCGTTGTTGATACCGCCACACCCGTAACGACTGTCAAAGATCTACAAATGGCAGCCGGGACCAACGGCCTAACCGTTAGGGATCACAGGCGTGATGTTATGTGATGTGCAACTAACAGATCTGCTTCCCCCACACCGACTCCCTGTAGTTGACCCTCTTGCCCGCGCGGCGTCGCTTGTTCCTGCCGCGTCGTGCAGAGGGCGCGCGCGACTCGGCCGAGAGGCGACGCGCCACACGGTGGTATAAGCAGCGAGATGACACATTGGAGATCTAAGGAGGACAAATAAAATGTTGAAATAACTGTAATCATCTTAATCTTCTAGGGCTCTCAAAAAAAATCTGATGTTCCTCCCTACATTTTGTTGAGTTATGCGAACAGAATCTATAGAGCAACGGATTTTTTTTACAAAGTTTTGTATATTATATAATTTGAACTAAGTTTTGAATGACATTGAGCTTGTGGTTCCAAAACTTCTACTTCTCATGTTCTGAACTAGCTGCTGCTCGCGGCTTTGCCCGCGTGGCTTTTTCTAAAATAAAAGTAAGTGAAAGTTCCGTAAAAAACGGTCTAACCGGAACAAATATACAAACAGATAGAATAAATATAAAAATAATTTGTTATAGTACCGACCGACCGTATAAACTATCATATGCATTTAGTAAAAACCTGTTATTTAGACATTACAAACAGACACCAATTTTATTTATTTTTGTTATAGATTAAAATATAGGCATATGATGATGTACCAGTTCACACTGCAGGTCATCGAGTTCATCTTCCATAATGTCAAGCTCATCAGTATCCTTTGCGGGCACGATCATCAGCTTGGTCTCGGGACAGCTGCCTGATACCATCAGCTGTGAGGACTTGGGGAAGATCAGGCGGTGGGCGGTTCTGGAAGTAACGAGCATACTTTATTTAGTCTTCTTCTTTTCGAGCGGACTGTAATAGTATATTATGCAATTAGTGATTAGAGGACGAATATAAAGCGAGGGCCATTAATGAATCACGAGCGTAGCGAGAGTTTCAAGTGTGTGTGTGTGTGTGTGTGTTAGAATCCTGAGCGGCGCGAATGATTCATGGCCCTCGATATTAATCCGTTTTATTCAAGAGTTTATACCTTAACTACGAGAAAAACAAAGATTTAAGCTAAAATAGACATTTAATGAAGAAAAAGGAGGGTTACATTAATTAAAATGCATATTAAAATTGGAACAATTACTAAAATTAAGAGTCATTTTCTTATCTATACTATACCCAAAGTCTCTAATTCAGATAATTTATGTAAACAAAGTAATGTCAAGAAATGTCACTGTCAAAATTACAGGACAGTGGTGCAAAACATAATATCATATTTCTTTTTTTGTAAATAGTCATCGCTAAAATTAAAGTGAATTAATTATAAGAACTATGCAAACACAATACCGTTGCCAAACATATGTGTAATTCACTTTAATTTTATCGATGATTATTTACAAAAATATTTAATGATAAAATGTTTTGCACCACTGTTCTGTCATTTTGACAGTGACATTTCTTGACATTACTTTGTTTACATAAATTATCTGAATTTCAGACTTTGGGTATAGAACACCATTTTTTTTTAATGAAAGTTTATGCGAAAACGAAGTAAAAGCACGGGCAGGCAATGTGTTGCGACGGGGTGGGTCGGGGGAACAAGAAATTTAACGCGGACGAAGTCGCGGGCAGAAGCTAGTTATTATTATTAGGATGGTCAACTTTAAGCGATATTTATTTCCAGTCGATGGTCAGAACTTTCTGCTGGAGGAAACTCTGGGGCATCTTTGGACTTTGAAGGGCGTGGAGTGCACGAAGAGTTTACATATCGAGTATTTTTTCGTAAGGAGGTTGTATAGCATTGAGATGGAGGTCGAATATATTTGTGTGTTCTAAATTCAAACACCAAAATTGTGATTAAGTGCTTTTTATTCACTGTTTTCAGTGAATAAAATAAGCTTTTTAGAGGGGGAATAAATATTTATTATACAGGATGGATTTTTGAGACGGGGCAATAAGGGTAGCTGGTAGTGTATAGTGCTGTAGCTGTAGTGTGGGCATTGTTGTAGCAGGCATATTGCTGGTGCTTGTTTAACCGAATAATGATAGTCTTATGGATAGTTATTATAATTTTTCTTTTTAATTGATATGAAATTTATTTGTTACCTACTCATATTTTTGCGTCAAATAATTAACTTTATTTATTTATTAATCAATCAACTATTATTACTTACAAAATTGTGTATTGTTTTTGTATTTAATACGGGTTGAGGACTTGAAATAAATGTTTTTTTTTTTTATCCGTTTTATTAACTGAAAAGAGATCTCCGGTCTCGGTCCTTATTTTTTTGCGAAATTTTGTTCCCAATTTACAGATACAAAAATAAAATACAGTCAGATATATAGATAGAATACTATTTATTATGTACACCATAAAAACTACAGATATAAATGAAGAAAAGAAGAAGAAAAAACGTTTATTTGCGGTAAACATGACGCAAAAAAAGAACACAACACAAAAAAAAAATAAGTTTGGGGTAAATATGCGTCTCATCCACGCAAAACGGCCATCGCTCAGCATAATGCTACGACCCTATGCGAGACAGAGCCCCAGCGCTGGTTTTCAGCGACCGCCGGCGTTGACGTGATGACGTCGACCAGTGCCCGGTGCAGCATACAATGAGATAAAAAATAACATAAATACACAATACATAATTATTACTAATAGTTTTTATAAAAAATAATATTTTAACATTTAAAAAATGGCAACATTCCATTCCGTCGGCAGCGGCGGCGTACGCGCCGCCAAATGTAGAACTGTTACATAGGGTGTCACAATGGGCGGTCTTATCGCTAAAAGTTTTAAAAGTCAGCAAGAAAATGGCCCGTATTTACAACAAAAAACAAAAATCGATGTAAATCGATCCTGTTTCTTATTTGTAAGAATTAAAAAAACTATCAGACCAACTGACGTTTGAGTACTAGAGAAGTCAGAAACCGCAAAAACCTTTTCCCATACATTTCGTAGGAAATGAGACTCCCGACTTACTTTTTAAGGTTCCGTACGTCCAAATGAAAAAACGAAATCCTAATAGGATCCACTGTGTATATTAGTTTGTTAAATGAGTTGGACCCAGTAAGTGGCCAAGCCAATCGCGGCATCAGTGATGTTTTTAGAGGTCTGCGGAAAGCGTGGGTTTATGTGTATTACCTGGGTATGTATGCCGGTGGCTGGAACATTTCTCTAGTCGCCATGTCCTGACAGGTTCCATCCAATAGCACGATATCTTCCATCAACTCGTTTACCACGAATACCTGCAAAAAATATTATTTATTAAACGTGCAGTTTTAGGGTTCTGTACCAAAGGATGCATGCTAACGGGACCCTAATTTACAAAGGGTCCATTATCCGTCCGTCCGTCGGTCTGTCACATGTTATCAGGCTAGTTGTTTTTATAAAAAATTAAAAATGTTTAAAAAAAAACAACGTTTAAACAAATAAAGTTAGTTTTAATGGGAGTTTTTGATAAACTTTTTAGTGTGAACTTATTGCCTACTTTTGTAGCTATCGAACGACAAACACTTTTAGGACCTCTAATATCGGTAGATATGGCAAAATAAATGAAACGTACCGTATCAGTCAAAAAAAAAATATGGCCGCCATTTCAAAACAGTAGCGGCAAAATGAATTATTGTGGTGGATTTGTCGATAAAATTGATTATATTGCTTCGCCTTAACGGGTCGGACACCGGTGACCAGACACACTGTATATGTATCTCATTTGCTGCCCAGTTCAAAAATATTTTTTTTGTTGTAAGCCATAAATCGTTTGGCAAATTTACATACTTAGATTTGGTGTCGCAAGTCGGGTCCTGGGCATGAACAGAAGTCATCTATAGCGACTGCTCGAATACGGGTTGTAGGCACACGAACGAATTATTTTTTGACATATATGCTGGGTGCTGGGCAGCGAATGGGGTATTACTATGGCTGATAAACAACAAAAAATAAAATAGAGTTCAAGGGAACAAGAACAAGAAAAGGGGGTTTTTTCGTCGCTTAAAAAAAATACACTAGTTGCAATATTACCTTGAAAGCCTTGAGACAAGGCACGAAGGCGTGTTCTAGCCTCATGCTGAGGCGCTCGACTGGCCAGCCGTGGTACTACTTGATGTTTCATAGGGCTGTTTCTACACTAGATAGTTGCAATATTACCTTGAAAGCCTTGAGACAAGGCACGAAGACGTATTCTAGCCTCATGCTGAGGTGCTCGACTGGCCAGCCGTGGTACTACTTGATGTTTCACAGGGCTGTTTCTACACTAGATAGTTGCAATATTACCTTGAAAGCCTTGAGACAAGGCACGAAGGCGTGTTCTAACCTCATGTTGAGGTGCTCGACTGGCCAGCCGTGGTACTACTTGATACCTCACAGAGCTGTTTCTACACTAGGTAGTTTCAATATTACCTTGAAAGCCTTGAAACAAGGCACGAAGGCGTGTTCTTGTCTCATGTTGAAGCGCTCGACTGGCCAGCCGTAACGTGGTACAGTCAGTTACCACATTTAGCTGACCCCCCTTGCTTAAATGGTTGAGATTTTTTAGAATACGGGTCGATAGAATTTTATAATTCTTAATTTTATTTAAATACTTATACGAAATCTACCCAAAACTAGAAAAAAAAAAAGAAAATCGTATGATTTGTTAGTAAAACAACCTCAACCAATTGAGCAAAGGGGGGTCAGCTAATTGTGGTAACTGACTGTACAACTTGTTGCCTCACAGGGCTGTTTCTACACTAGATTGTTGCAAGATTACCTTGAAAGCCTTGAGACAAGGCACGAAGGCGTGTTCTAGCCTCATGTTGAGGCGCTCGACTGGCCAGCTGTGGTAGGCCGGCACTGTGGGTAGCACCATCATACATAGCTTGATGCCTATTTCACGCCACATGGATGATTCGAGGCTAAAGAGAAGAAAACAATTATTATGGTTTTACACTCTGAGTTTTAGACCTCTACCTCGTTGGGTTAGTGGTCACAAGTGCTACTGTTGAGCATGAGGTCCTGAGTTCGATTTCTAGGCCGGACAAAGTATTATTGGGTTTTTCCATCTGAGGTCATTCAAGTATTACGTAAGCACCAAAGGGGGGTGGGGGGGTCTTTGCCTTGATTATTTTTTATACCATGGGGGACAGGGGGTCTGAATGATGATTATGTCAGCAATATTTATGTATTTGCTTACAGACTTTTCTGAAAAATTTAATGGCTTTTGATATGAACAAAGATGGCAACCCGAGGGTGGGCTGAGGGAAGGGATGTTCAGGGATTCCCCAAAATAATTGATTTTGCTTTCTCGTTCTCACGCGGTGTTTTATGGTTAGAAAGAACCGAAGTAGGGAAACTACTTAAACAGGCATTCAATTACTTTTAGGACAGGTTATCGTCCACTTGACGCACGCGTATACGTCATAAATGGCGCTAACTATCGTCAAACCGTTGTTTCACAAAATTATGCCCTTGACGTTCGTTAAAAAATAACGATTACAGTAACAGGTTTACATTTAGGTTTTACATTTGAACTTTGCAGTGGTTTTTATGCAGTGAAACAACGCTTTGTATTTAAAGAACGTTAAACATCATAAGTGATGCCATTGTGAGTATTTGACAGTGTTTGTATGGCAAATCTGTCAAAAACTCACAATGAAGAGACCATTCTGACACTATTGTAATAGCAGACTTGAGGCCCAGTTATGTTTAAGTCCTATGTAATATGGGGCGAGCCTATTGCCATCTACCGGGCACAAATCCAGACTCCGTTTGCTACTGAGAAATTTCTGATGGAAAACCCCAATAAAACATTGCCCGACCTGCGAATAGAACCAACCCAGGATCTCGTGCGCAGCAGGGGCAATGAGTTTATAGAGGTATGAGGAACAGGGTGTAAAGTACACTCATCCTCTACTGAAAAGGGAAGATCCTCCGACCAGACGGGTGTTGTGTCTGGTGGGCAACTGCCTGACGGTTGATGTCGGGATGTTGTATATATGCTAGTCGCGCGGTAAACTGATTGCGCGATGCAGGATTTGTGACGTCAGGTCTTTGATGCGTAATTCGCATGTGGCGTTGTTGATTACCACAAGTTGATTAAATAAATATCTTACCCCATGATAGGATGCGACGCAAGATTGAAAGCCTCCTTAATGATCGGCATCGTGATGTAGTACGCTTGCACTGCAGAGTCGCAGCGAACTGTGTAGCTGTATGGACGATTTGTTAATACCTGAAACACATATGAAGGGTACAGGAAAAGAAGGGGCTCATCGACATATTTACAATGTTGCTTGGATTTCGGCGGTAATATTTCTTCAACCACGTTTTTCGCATTCTGCTCCATTAGCGTGTTAGACGAGAGTGTAATTTCTTCTTCACTTGAATATTCCATTGTTTAATTACTTTTCACTGTTCAAAAATATTGCAAAATTGAAGAAGAGAATAGCTAATTCCCACCACACACAGTAGTTTTAAATTGTTATGTTTTATTGTAATCATTAAAACGGAGCTTAGTGGCCACTATTTTCCGTTTTAATGATTACAATAAAACATAACAATTTAAAACTACTGTTTGTAGTAATAATAACGTATAGTCTTGTGAAGCACAACTTGACGAGCTTATTTTCTACATTTTCATTCTAAAACAAAAGAAATCACCGAAATAACGATGAGGGCGCCACTGTGCGCTCGGTAGCCTCTTAAAGTGTACATAGTGACATTTGCCGTAAAATAGGTCGCTGTTGGTAAAAATTGGTAGAAACTGAAAAAAGTCTGAAAATTTAATGGGTATTCAAAAAATTTACAATGATCCGGAGGGATTCCAAGGCCGAAAACTTGGATTTGCCATAGCCACTTCATCACATAGAACATATAAAATAAATCAAAACTACCCGATTTGATGCAAGGTAAAATTACCAATTCCATGGACTATTTCATTGTATTGGAATAAAAAATCTGGATAGCAGAAGGAATCATTATGCTTACCCCCAACACCCCCACAGCGTTCCCCGACACGATATAATCTTGGCTGGGCTCCCCAAACTTCAGGTCGGTCATGAACTCATAGTTAGGTATCGCTTCGTCGATGTCATCGTCCGGAGGGATGTAGGTCGCTTCCAGCAGCCCTGATACTAGGATGTACATGCCTTTGGGCTCGTCGCCTGGAAATCGGAAAAAACATATCGCAGAAAAATTATATAACATAACATCACGCCTGTATTCCACGAAGGGTGAGGCAGAGGTACATATATACTACACACAAATTTCGCCAGTTAACTTATGTAAAAGGTAAACCAACGTACCACTCGTCGAGCTAGCTTGCTTATCTTACCAAAGATGAGAACTAAGTTCGGCAAGAAAAATTTAACATTTGAAAGAGCACACAGTTGTATAACAAAATACCGACATGTATAAAAAATTTACACTCATTCAATGCATTTAAGAGCGTTATCACCAGTCCACTGGCGCATCAACTATATCGGTAAGTGTGTCTAGAATTTTCTAATGCCTTTTATAAAGTTTCATATTGAGACACGAAGCAACAAAATACGATCTAGAGGAATGTGGCCGTTTTTATTTAGATTGAATTTTGTTGCTTCGTGTCTCAATATGAAACTTTAAAAAAGATATTAGAAAATTCTAGACACACTTACCGATATAGTTGATTGAGCCGTTTTTTATGATTCCTTCTCAGTCACGAGATAATATTATATGTTTTTAAAGGAGTGGCGCTAGTGGACCGGTGACAACCCTCACAACCCTCTTAAGAAACAATTATATTTAATAACTAACGAATAACCTTTAATTAGTAGGCAATTACAAATAAGGGAATGCATTGGATCAATGAAACACCCAAAAAGTTAGTTATTTACGAACTCGATACTGTATCTATTTAGCGTAAGGTAAACATTGTTCTCATGTAAGTGACTGTGTCTTTTTTGAGAATAAATATCTTTAAACCTAAACCTACAAGGCTATTTCCATCTGATACAAAAACAAACTAAACGTCCGCTAGCTGATACCGGCGACTACGTCTGTATGTATTTTGAATTTCATCATCTTATAATCCTGGATGAAAAGTAGCCTATGTCTTCCTCCAGGTCCCAGGTTACCTATCTGTCATAACGATCGTTTCAGTGTCAAAGCATTTATTTCAAATGCCCACATTAATGGCACTATTGATAGTCAAAATTTACACGGAAATAAAATGGGTTCTAGTTGCCCCTTCTAAAAGGTAGTTTCGTATGGAGAATGGGTAACCGTTACTCTTTTAAACTGTTTTAGGATACGTTGTATACATCAATTATATCATTATATTTGAAGCCTGAAAGATTAATTAAAAAAAAAAAGATATGGGTTACACTCCAAAATCCCAATCCAAAAGTACCACTTAATCGTCATTGCAGTATCGGATGTCACGCTTAGGCCTGTGTTCACCAACATTTAAATCAACTGTTTAGATATTTAATCAGTTGTTTACTCAAAATTTCATAGGAAACTTGACATAAACCAACTGTTTAAATACCTAACCGGTGGTTTGAACGTTGGTGAACACAGGCCTTAGTCTGTTAAAGCCAATTGTTTTTTAAAAGAGTAACCGTGTGTTAATCCCACTGTTGGCTCATGTTAACTCGGCAGTTAGTAGACAGAAAGACTATTAACTATTAGTATTTTATCAGGCGTTGATATTATTGTTCTTCAGTGTTTTTCCATGTAATGGCTGTCACATTATAAAAGTCGTTCTCTGCGTGCTACGTCCTGAGTTTTAATTCCCTAAATTTCCCAAGAAGATCCTTCATTTTTATTCATGGTCCATACGAACCGGATAAGTTTTATATCATCTACGTATTAGCAAAGTGGATTGGATAATTATTCTGGAAATTGGATATTGGATGAGTACCGGAGTGACGAGGTGACGAACACGTTTTTGGATGAAACGTAGATTGGACATTAAGTGAAATAAAACAGGAAGCGTTTAAGCAATATAAGTAATTATTAATTAAATTCACCCAACACTCATTAATATTAAATCAGGTAAAATAAAAAGGAATTAAGTATTGATAATAAGAACTTAAATAAGGTTAGTAACATATTATTTTTATATTACATTTACAAAGTTTATTAACTTGTTTTTATTCTTTTGTGTATAATACATATATCTAAGGAATTATTTACAGAGCATTAGGTTAAATTACAGTTGTAAAATATAGTTAACGTGTGCTTAAAATACAGTACAGTAGTGTTATTTTTTAACCTGCATTAGTTAGCTATTCATTTATCAATAAAAGTACAAATGTTATTTTCCAATTCAAACCTTTAAAATTGTTATTGCTTTGTAAACCATTTAACAGGTAAATAGTTATTTTGATTGTTACATAATTTCTTTGGAATTGTAAACCTTACATACTTCCTACGGTAGTTATTATTATCATTTGCAGTGATACAACTTAAAAGTCAAAGTATAATTAAATCGTTGCATTAGGCTAGTTATTTAACATTATAATTGTATAATTACAGGTCCACGACACTCTCCTTTCAAAATGACTGAGATTAAAGAACTTAAAAAGAAGCGAAGCAGTTATAAAGGAAGATTAACGGTATTTGGAACCTATTTAAGTAGCCTGAAAGATGCCGAGATAACTACCTTTCAGGTAGTGGAGTTGCAGTTGCGAGTCAGCAAATTGGATGATCTTTTTAATGAATTTAACGAGGTTCAATTGAAATTAGAATGCATGTGCGATAATATTGATACTGAGGCACTCGAAAGAACCACAATTGAATCTCAATATTACGGGTTGGTAGCTCAAGCTAAAATTATGTTAAGTAATTTTGAAAAATCTGAGCAAGATGATGTAAAATCAAATTGCAGTATTGGTAAGCGTCAGTTCGTCAAGTTACCTACAATTCAATTACCCAAATTCACAGGATCGTATGATAACTGGCTCGAGTTTCGCGATACCTTCACAAGTCTCATTCATGGCAGTGACGATATAGACGAGATTAATAAATTCCATTACCTAAGGTCATCATTAGCAGAATCTGCTGCTGTCGTGATCCAGTCAATTGAGTTTTCTGCTCAAAATTACAATGTGGCATGGAAACTTCTTTGTGAGCGATTCGATAATGAAAGATTGTTAATTGAGAATCACGTTACGGCACTGTTCGGTGTCGAGTCGATCACTCGGGAGTCCTCAACTGCATTAAAAGGTATTGTGGACATTGTAAACAAAAATATCAGAGCATTGAAAACACTAGGCGAACCTGTTAATAGTTGGGACACATTACTTATCTATATAATTCGACAAAAACTTGACCCTACAACATTCCGAGAATGGGAAGAATACAAAGGGCGTATCGATAAATCTAAACGTATCACTTTTGATCAGTTCATTGATTTTATGCGAAATCGCGCTGATTTAATAGAAACACTGGAAAAGTCACGTCATTCTACAACTAACATAAAACATAACACTAAAATAAAAGCCTTAGTCACAACAAAAAACACTAGTAGTTCTTCATCACATAGTTGTCCAAAATGTAATAGCGATCACAACCTCAATTTATGTCCACAGTTTTTATCATTAAGCGTCAACGATAGAATGTCTTTACTACCTAGTTATAAGGTATGTTATAATTGTTTGCGTCACGGTCACTATCCCAATAATTGCAAGAAACCAGGCTGTAAAATATGTAAACGAAAACACCACACGCTTATTCATAACACAGATTTCAAATCAAACCCTGTTTCAAGCAAATCAGCTGACGGTACGACCGACAAGGTTAAGGTTGAGTCATCCTCCACTACCGTTGCAAACAATAATCACGTTGCACTTTCGGCTAATATCTCTGCCCATTCGCATACGAGCAGCACAGGCGATATCCTGTTGTCGACTGCGTTAATTAGGTGCTACGATGTCAATAACAAAGAACACATCGCTCGAGCTCTTCTCGATTCTGGTAGTTCGTCGTGTTTAATGACAGAGAATTTATTTAATAAGCTAAATTTGCCCCATATAAACACAGACAAAACTATACAAGGCATAAATAAGTCTTTATCGCATGTGGAGAAAATGTGTCGTGTGCACATTAAATCGTTGCATGAATCGTACGCTAATGATTTAATATGTTTTGTCTTGCCTACAATAACTGATAACGTCCCCGCTAGACAGGTAAATGTGAATATACCGTCAAATATTCACTTAGCTGATCCGTATTTCCACACACCTGCTTCTATTGATATTATTATTGGGGCAGACGTATTCTGGAGTTTATTAGGATCTAATAAGATATTACTAGGTGATGGGAAACCAACATTTTATCAAACTAGACTTGGTTGGCTAGTTTGCGGCCCAATTAACGGCGGCTGTAATAATAATTCATCTCAATTTTCATCAATTAAATGTAATTTTACTAATGTCAATGATTATTATGAAAGTTCTTCCAGTTCGGTTGAGTTAGATGACATCCGAAACCAATTGACGCGTTTCTGGCAGCTCGAGGAAGTTTGTCATGAGTCATCGACTTATTCAGCTGAGGAGAAAATGTGCGAAGAGCACTTTATAAAAAACACAACGCGCTTGGCAGATGGCCGCTTTAGCGTTAAAATACCGTTGAAGGAATCTTCGAATAGTTTAGGCGAATCATATCATCGTGCAAAACGATGTTTTCTGTCATTAGAGCGCAGAAATCTCAGCCAACCCTTACTCGACAAAATGTACAAAGATTTCATGACCGAGTATATTTCTTTAGGCCATATGTTCGAGTGTAATATTCATGAAGATCCGCGGTCATATTTTATTCCTCATCACGGAGTATTGCGCGAGAGTAGTAGTACAACCAAATTACGGGTTGTTTTTAATGCTAGTGCAAGCACCACATCTGGTATTTCTTTAAATACAATACAGATGGTGGGCCCTACCGTCCAAGACGATCTGACTGCAATCATTCTTAGATTTAGAATGCATAAGTACGTCCTCTCTGCTGACGTAGAGAAAATGTACAGACAGGTGTCTGTACATCCATCAGATAGGCACCTGCAGCAAATTATTTGGCGTGATGATGCTTCTAGTCCTCTTAAAGCCTACCAATTGCATACAGTAACTTACGGTACGGCTAGTGCACCGTTTCTCGCTACTAGGTGCCTCAAACAGGTTGGTCTTGAATGTCAGGATCAAAAGGTCGCAGAAGTTATTCTTCATGATTTTTACGTAGATGACCTTTTGACCGGTGCAGACGTGTTTGAGGAGGCTCAAATGTTGCGTCATAAGGTAACTGATGCTCTTGCTTCTGCTTGCATGCCTTTGAGGAAGTGGAAATCTAACGAACCCAGTTTAATTTCAGAACCATCTGGTGATTCCTATTTTGATTTCCACAAGGAAAGTGACGTCGTCAATAAAACGCTTGGACTTAGTTGGCAAACTGACAAAGATGATCTGTGTTTTCCAATAAATGTTCCTGAATGCATAGAAAACACTAAGCGTGGTATGTTAGCAGTAATCGCGCGAATATTTGATCCGCTAGGGTTGTTAGCACCGTGTGTCGTGAGCATGAAGATGTTGCTTCAGAAACTTTGGCTGGATGGGTTAAAGTGGGATGACCAGATACCACCTGAAGTTGGAACAACATGGGCGAACATAATTAAAGCTTTGCCTTGCCTTCATAACTTACGTGTTTCACGTCGTGTGGTCTGTGACTCATACAAACAGGTTCAATTTCATATTTTTACTGACGCTTCGGAGCGAGCGTACGGCGCCTGTTTGTATATTCGCAGTATCAATGAGCAGGGTGACGTCGATGTGCGATTGTTAATGGCTAAAAGTCGCGTAACTCCTATTAAACCATTGACAATACCGCGACTTGAGCTCTGTGCTGCTGTGCTTGGTGCACGGTTATGTCAAAAGGTTGCTAGTTCACTTCGCATTAAACCATTTAGTGTAGTTTTTTGGACTGATTCCATGATAGTGCTGGGTTGGTTAAAAATGTTACCTATTAAATTAAATACTTTTGTTCGCAACCGTGTTGCCGAAGTATTAGAATTATCCGGTGCAAACACCTGGAGACATGTGTCGACACACGATAACCCAGCTGATTTAATAACCCGCGGAGCGGAACCTACCGCTATGCAATCACTGGATTTGTGGTGGTTCGGTCCATGTTTCTTAAAGTATGACAGTACTACATGGCCATCTCCTGCTTTGAATCCAGGAATCTTACCAGACATTAAATCTAGTATTTTAATTAATTTAGCCCAAAATCATGATAACGAAGATTTATTTAAACCAATCATCGAGTTTAATCGTTTTTCCAATTTTATTAGATTACAGCGTTCTATTTGTTACGTTTTTCGTTTTATTTACGCATGTAAAAGGCGATCAGAAAATACGTCCTATTTAAATACCAAAGAATTACAAAATTCGTTAAACTTTATTATTATTCAGGCTCAAAAAGATTCTTTTCCTGAATACAACTTAATATTAAATAATAAAAAATTACCACATAAAAACCAATTATTAAAATTAAATGTGTTTCTAGATGAAAATAAAATTATTCGTATAGGTGGTAGATTACACAATTCCGAATATCCCTATGAAAAGAAACACCCAATCTTATTACAGTCCACTCATCATTTTGTTAAACTTTTATTTAGATTTGAGCATATCAGATTAATGCACGCAGGTCCTCAACTATTGCTAAGCACAATTAGAGAGACTTACTGGCCACTTGGTGGTCGCAATTTAGCCAAAGCTTGTTATCGTCAGTGCGTTCGATGTCAGCGTCTAAAGCCACAGGCAGTTGTCCCTCAGATGGGTAATCTTCCATTGAGCAGACTCTCACCAGCCGACTTTCCTTTTCAAAGCGTAGGAGTTGACTACGCGGGCCCTATAATCTCGTCTAGTCGTCAAGGTCGTGGATGTAGATTAGTTAAGGTATACATCGTTATTTTTGTGTGCTTTACTACAAAGGCCATTCATTTAGAGTTGGTGGGTGACTTGACGAGCAGTAATTATTTACAGGTTTTACGTCGGTTTATGTCTCGAAGAGGAAAACCTCTCAACATCTACTCTGATAACGGAACTTCGTTTGTGGGAGCCTATAATGAGATATCTAATTTCTTGAAACGTAATTGTGACTCCATAACTGATAGGGCGGCTCAAGATGGTATCAAATTCCATTTTATTCCTGCTTACGCTCCACATTTTGGTGGTCTTTGGGAGGCGGGTGTCAAGTCGACCAAATTTCATTTGTCCCGAGTGTTGGGCAATTGTAATTTAACATACGAGGAGCTTAACTCCGTTTTGGTTCAGATTGAAGGCATTTTAAATTCTCGACCGCTCACGCCGTTATCGTCAAACCCAGAAGACCTGTTGCCTCTCACTCCGGGTCATTTCTTAGTTGGACGACCTCTCACGTCTCTTCCTGTAAAGGATATCCGGGACTACTCCACTCATCACTTGACGCATCATCAACGTATCGAGCAGCTGCGGCAGCATTTCTGGTCGAGATGGAGCAAGGAATATGTCTCCGAGCTTCAGCAGCGCGTAAAGTGGCATACCGGCAACAACAGCCTGAACATGGACTCCCTCGTTGTCATAAAGGAGGATAACCAGCCACCGATGAAGTGGAAGTTGGGCCGCATTGTTGGTCTTCATCCTGGCACAGATGGCATAAGCCGAGTTGCCGACATCAGGACTTCAACTGGAACCATCAGACGGGCATTCTCCAAGATTTGCTCGTTATTGGAAGACAACTGTTGAAAGGCGAGCTTCCAACGGCCGGGGGCATGTTAATCCCACTGTTGGCTCATGTTAACTCGGCAGTTAGTAGACAGAAAGACTATTAACTATTAGTATTTTATCAGGCGTTGATATTATTGTTCTTCAGTGTTTTTCCATGTAATGGCTGTCACATTATAAAAGTCGTTCTCTGCGTGCTACGTCCTGAGTTTTAATTCCCTAAATTTCCCAAGAAGATCCTTCATTTTTATTCACCGTGGATTTTCTTGCCGGCTCTTCTCCATAGGAAACGACCAATTAGAACCGTGCACCTAGTTTCTGATATTTCATAAGTGCCCATGTAGGTTTATGTGAAATAAAATATTTTGATTTATATTTGTAATTTTTTTGAGCTCCTTGCGATTTTATACAGACAGAGGAAAAAAATAGCCTTTTAAACAGTACCTCTGGATATCAAAATATCGTTGATATTGAAGTTCAATATTTCTGAATGTTCCAGAAAGAAGTCTGCGATCCTCTCATTGCCTTGCAGCCACGAAACAGCGCGCAGTTGTGTCTAAAATTATAAACAAAAGAGCAACTTAGGTTTCTGCATTATTGTCATTTATTAAGGGGGAAGCGCTAAGGTAAAGCGCGAAATTCAAAGGGTCTGGCCGGATAAGTATGACGAGTCGGCCCCCAAATGGGAACCTATATAGCGAAACTTATGTTTTAAGATCGACTTGATGTACAAACACAATTTATGTACATTTCGCGACTAGCTTCCGTTTTGTCCTTGAGGTTTGAGTCCTCGCTTTGGTTTCACTTCTCTAGCTTATTTAGTTTTTGTGATATATTACTTTGAATAGTAGTCATGCGTACGGTTATTTTTTTTCCATATCTCAAGGACAAAACGGATGCTGGTCGCGAAATGTACATAAATTGTGTTTGTACATCAAGTCGATCTTAAAACATAAGTTTCGCTACAGGTTCCCATTTGGGGGCCGACTCGTCATACTTATCCGGCCAGACCCTTTTCTTACGATTTTTGCAATTTGCAGCGCATTGTCTGGGTGTATGTTGATTAACGTATGATTCGCGACCGTAACAAATGTGTATTTACAGAATTATAATCATTAGAATCAGTAATACAACTCATTAAGTTAGTATAATCCTAAAAGTCATGATTTCATGAAATAGTCATTCAATATGATTATATGAACTTAGTGAGTTGTATTGATGACTTTTATGATTATAATTCTACAAATAAGTATTTGATACGGCCGCGAACCATGTTTAGATCAACATACAACCTGGTTCTGACCTGCAAATTGGAAAAAACTTAAGAAAATTTTACCTGACGCTTTCGCCTTAAGAGCGCATACATCGGTGTAGAAAGTTCTAGACACACTTACCGATATAGTTGATTGAGCCGTTTTTCATAATTCCTTCTCAGTCACGAGATAATATTTTTTTTAAGGAGTGGCACTAGTGGACCCGAGACAGTTGCATACCTACTATTGTATAGAATTAAGTTTTTCTAACAGAACAGACAACTGTGCTGCTGGGAAGTTTGTTGCGCAACTTCTTTCCAGCTAAAGCACTAGTGAGGAAGGGCGGGCGTGCCGGGTGATTGTTTTATGTAATTTTGACGTTCGAAAAGTGCTGATTCTCAGCCTAATTTGAATAAATGACTTTTAATTTTGATTTTATAAAACATTGTTTATTTAATATACTGATTGTGGGAGAAAATTGTGGTCACATAACAAATCTACGCACGGTCACTGTCGCACACTTTTATGGGTTTAGCGTAGTAGGTACTTCGTCCATTTTGGTTTGTTTTGACTGTTTAGCGGAAGTGTGACAGTAATTTACGTAGTTTTAATATTTTTTGGGATATCAACATTGATTATATTAAAAGGAGGAAGATATGTTACGCGCTAACATCGCAATCAGTAAACCTGGGCTCGGCGTACGACTACATGCACCAAAACTCACACATCTGTGATCAGTGTGATCACAGTCGCAAACCTACAGTTACCGCAAGAACAGAGATAGGAGACAGCGCTGTTGTGCGAACGAAATCGCGTTAGCTGCCGAATGTTGGCCGAATGTTTAAGATTATGAATGACATTGCATGTGGTAGCACAAACATGGCGAAGCAAACATTAAATATTATTATAACTTTCAACAAATTAGTATTTTGGCTGTACTTACGAGTGGTAAGTAATCTCGTGTGTTTTATTTTTCTTCCTTGTAATATTAAAACACTGTTTAGCTGGACAAGAAGTCATTTTAATGCGTATTTATCACACAAAAAACTGTAATTATGGAGCTGTTTGATCAACGTTGCGCGACTGAGTGCCAACTACGGGCCATCCCTTAGTTTGATAGGACCAGGCGCTGTTACTAAGTCCCGTATCTGCGCTTTTAATAAATCAATGGATATCAACAAGATTTAGTTACATTAAAACCAAAGCTAACACTAGTAGGAAACAAAATCACCTCAGGCGATGATGGCGCCACTAAGCTGCCTTTATGACGACACAGTTGGATTTTCTCTTGAATCGCGTTTAGTAGTAGTTTGTACTCCATTTCGTCCAGAAAACCTGAAAATGAGGGAATAAGGAGTGCGTGTATGACCCGCGGGATAGTTGCGTAACATACAATAGCAATGGGTTTCATTTTGACAGTTTAAGAGGGTTGTCACCGGTCCACTAGCGCCACTCCTTTAAAAACATATTATCTCGTGACTGAGAAGGAATTATGAAAAACGGCTCAATTAACTATATCGGTAAGTGTGTCTAGAATTTTCTAATACCTTTTTTAATGTTTCATATTGAGACACGAAGCAACAAAATTCGATCTAAATAAGAACGGTCACATTCCTCTAGCTAGATGTATTTTGTTGCTTCGTGTCTCAATATGAAACTTTACTAAAGGTATTAGAAAATTCTAGACACTTACCGATATAGTTGATTGAGCCGTTTTTCATAATTCGTTCTCAGTCACGAGATAATATGTTTTTAAAGGAGTGGCGCTAGTGGACCGGTGACAGCCCTCTTAACTTCCACATACTTAATAAAGAAATTTCGATTTTTTTTCTAGTCGTAAAAATTGTGCAAAGCAGGCAGGTAATTATTTATTTAGTACTAACGACCCTTTCGTTAGTACTAAATAAATAATTACCTATAATAATTTGATTTACCTTCTTCCTTCAGCTGCATAGCATCCAAAATCATGATATTGAGTGTGGATGTAGTGGCTTGTCGGGTTTTCACCGTAATAGCGGTCCAAGGTCTGTCGCGTTGAAGTAGCCCTAACTGACGAGTTACAGCTAATCTATAACCAAACATAACGAGACCTGAGTATTTTTTTTTCGTGTTTTAATGACTACGGTCAAAAGGAGAGTGTGGCGGCATCTACAACGCCACATGCGAACTACGCATCAAAGACCTGACGTCACATAAATCCTACATCGCGCAAGCAAAGTTTACCGCGCGATTGGCATATAGAGGGTCATTGGTATAATACTAACAACCTCTTAGGATTCTATTACTAACACCATAAAACAACTTTTCTGCCGCGATAACGAAGAATGCAATAACTCGATTTTGGACGATTTTGAGTTATATATTCGTTGAGTTATATATTTGAAGTCAGCGAATCGAAATCTATTAACTCTCTCTCTAAGCAACTTTTTATTGATCTTTCAGGAACTCGGTTTTTCAGTAAGCAAGAATGCAATAACTAAAACTTCATAACAAATTCAATAATCAGAAATACAATGCTCGGAAGCGGCAAAATCGAGTTATTGCATTTTTCGTTAGTACGGCAGTTTTGTTCTTATCACTTTTGACTTTCGTACAAATATAAAAATGTTTAAATTCAACGCTCTAAAATGTCCTATAATATAGAACATCGAAATCTTGAAGGTTTGTTTTGGGTAAATGTATTATGTTTTGTAAAAAGTCATAGAACAATATTGCATTTTACTGCAGTATTGTTTCTCCTTCTACTTTTAATACATCCAAAAGTTGTACGTAAAAGATCGCTTTTAGCGATAAAACTGTGCACTGTGTCTTTATCTATGTAACATTTCTACATTTATATCTGTAATTGTTATGGTGTACACAATAAAGAGTATTCTATCTATATATGTGAAATACAATATTTTGATTTAGATGATGTTTTTGAACCCTTCAGGGGGGAATACGGGCGTGATGTTATGTTTAAGAAGACTGTCTCGAGTCCACTAGCGCGACTCCTATAAAAAAATATTATCTCGTGACTGAGAAGAAAGAGTTTATTTGGGGTTAAAGAGTTGTCTCTAATTGTAATTCTATGATTAAATAAATAAATAAGTAAACTTTCGGGACTGAGAAAGAAATATGAAAAACGGCTCAATCAACTATCTCGGTAAGTGTGTCTAGAATTTTCTAATACCTTTTATAAAGTTTCATATTGAGACACGAAGCAACAAAATACGATCTAGAGGGATGTGGCCGTTTTTATTTAGATCGAATTTTGTTGCTTCGTTTCTCAATATGAGACTTTATAAAAGGTATTAGAAAATTCTAGATACACTTACCGAGGTAGCTGATTGAGCCGTTTTTCATAATTCCTTCTCAGTCACGAGATAATAATTCGCTGGTTTGCGAGAATATCGTCGTAATTCAAAATTCTGTCAAATTGAACACTGTCTGCCAAACGATAATAAATCTTTTAATATTTTCTCGTGAACGGCAAATTTTCCTTGAATCAATAAAGTCAAACCTTCAATAAATCATTTACCCACATTTAATTTTTTTTTTATGCACATAATCTTTTATATCGAAATGCTAAAATCAATTATTTTTAGTTACGTCAGTATTCTCGCAAACCAGCGAATTATGTTTTAAAAGAAGTGGCACTAGTTGACCGGTAACAGCGCTCTTAGGTTACCTGTCGCTATCCAGTTTAGATGTCAACGTGTCATATATCTGCTTGTTATCAACCAACTGTGGTAGGAGAGAGCATACTTCTTGAGCACCAGTGACGAAACCCTAGGAAAAAATTACATAGGTTTCAGATTTTGAGGCTGTTAAAACTACAGAATGATAAAACTTAATCAAAGACTGATTCATCATCATTATTTCAGCCCAAATACGTCCACTGCTGGACATAGGCCTCCCGCAAGCACCACCACTTCGACCGGTACTGTGAACATTGTAGTTGTAAAATAACGTCCGTAATTTCGGCTTATTCCACAAATCCCCCTTAGGAGGAAAAGTGCAATTTATAAATCAGTCTAGAATTCACCCCTGACAATCCCGCTTAGGGGGGAAAACTACAATTAAAAGAAAAAAAAAACTTATTCCAATATCCCCTGAAAGTGATTTTTTTACATTAGGGTTCAATTTTTCCCACTGAGGGGGATTCTCTCAGGGGGGATTAGTGGAATAAGCCATAATTTCCAACTGTAAATTTAAGTTTGTACGCACAATATTGAGAGATTTTCCATGTTATTTTAAGAACATAGACTTCTTATAGGTTTTCCTGTAATCCATAAGTAAAGAATGATTTTCTGTTTTTTTTTTTTTTTTTTTTTCAAAAATTTTGGGTTTGTACTTACGGAGATAAGAGCCGTGTGGTGCCGAACGTAAAGAATAGCACCACCCCATTTCCTCCCGTGGGTGTCGTAAAAGGCGACTAAGGGACTTACTAGAGAATGTTAAACGTTCTCTATGCATTTTTAACACCATACTGCGATCGCCAACCCGCCTGCCAAGCGTGGCGATTATGGCACGCCCCGTCCCGAGGCTTATGGCCAGCAATGGACGTCTTTCGGCTGAAATGCTATATAGCTCATGGAAAGCGTTCGGTGACGATTATAAACCATAAGTTTTTCCCCAACCAAAAACCGCTCAACGCGCCTAAAGATAATTACACTTCAATATATTTTTTTTTTAATTATGCTAGATGGAGTCGACATTTCCTATCTGACTACCCCCGCAAGAACTGGCGAAGTAAACTCAGGGGTCAGTCTCTTTTAAAGTCCCGACATAATCTTGGTCAGATCATGTGGGGACCATGTAGATCCGTGTCTGAAATGGTCTTTTGAGGAAAAAGCCACACAATTTTGAATGGACCTCTCCAGTCAGTGCAAGCATTTGTCAGTAATCGTGTAGCTCGTATGTACCTATGTAGGGGATAATCTTCGGAACTGATATAATCAATCCGAAAATTCTTTTACAGTCGGAAGCCACACTATTGCCGAGTGTCATATTACGAGTGATATTTTATGTTAAAACAAGAAATTTCACGCGGACAAAGCTAGTTTATAATAAATTACCTATAATTAAAATAGTTTATATGCATCACCTTTCCAACATCATAACCAAACGCTAGTTGTATATCGATCATGCGGTCTATATAAGCCATTATCTTGGGCACTGATACCCTGAAACAAAAAAACAATCATCATAGTATAAAATCAAGCAATTTTTCATGAATAAACTTGTTTTTATTATATATTTTGTAAAGATTTGCGCACATATACAATGGATAGCGTCGTATCGCACCGCATTGCAAAAATCCTCTTGCATCACTTAAGTACATTTTGTATGTACACACAGCGTCATTATGTGCTAACCCATAAATTTTTTTAATTTTACATTGCGACATTAATTTTGTTACGAATAATCTAAAGAATTTTCAAAAAGAGTACATTATTTCCACTTGGATTCGATATATCACCGAACGTCGTCATACTCATAGTTTGACGAACTAGCCAGCGAGCCCATATGAATTGCGATGAAATTGTTATCTAGTATCGTCCAAGTCACTTTATCTTTAGGTCTCTGTCTAATCGATAGATATTATAATTTGAGGGTATCCATTAATTTTACTTACTTACGTTTTCTTTATAAAATTAATCCATACTCTCAAGTTATAAATACAACGTTTGCGTTAATAGGATGTTACTTGTATAGGGACCCGTTTGTGTCAGTTGGTGAAATATGTAAATTATCAAATCAAATTGTAAAGAATCAATCTTTTTAGTAAAATAAGATCAAAATTTTGTTAAATAAATATGATTAAATGATTATTAAAGTATATTACTTTCTTGATTTTTAAATTCTTTATAAATATTACTAAAACAAAATAGAAAAATACTTTATATAAAAAAATTGGTTGTCTGTAAAGTTAGTTTACGGACAATAGTTTAACGCGACAACGTCATAAAAAAACATTGATGCGGCGCAAGCGTACAATGAGCGTAACGGGACATTTTCGTGCATGCAGCCGGCGTCCATCGATTTATTAGACGTTGTCACGTCAAAAATATAATGCATGATAAAAAGCACAATTCGTGCCTAGAATATGAATCTCCAATCTTAAGCACGGCAAGCGGTTTTGAAACCTCCGGTCTATTTAAACGTTGAAAAATTTTTGTAAATGTTAACCCTATTCATTAAACAATAAAATGTTTTTGCAAAATACAGAAACCAACTTGGGTCTATCACGGATTTAAACGTACATGTCTTTTGGGGGGGTAACCACTTAATGGAGCTGTGTGTACCATGGCACACTACAGCCGAGCCGCACTGGGCAGCAGCGCAACGCACTGGCGGATTTTAGCGGCTACTGGTTTGCGTAGCGATGCGGCCCGCCTGTAGTTTCGATTCCCAGGTCAGGTCAGGATTCGGACAAAGTGTTATTGGGTTTTTCCATCCCAATTCCTCAAAAACAGCCCGGAGTGAGAACTGAGGCACGGTGGTATCACACCGTCAATTTCCAAACTCCGGGCTGTTATTAAGTAATTCCTAATGGGAAAACCGAATAACACGTTTGCCCGACCTGGGAATCGAACCCTGGACCCCACGCTCAGCAGTCGCGCTTTCGGCCACGAGACCAACGGGGCAGACATGAGACTACGACCTACAACTCATTAGTCACGGCTGTTTCCCCTTGGCCATCACTGCTCTCACACATAGCTTGTTGTGTGTGACTATTTAATTTCCTAAGACATGAGAAAAGTATTGTTTACCTGGCCAGCTTGCATAACCGCAGGAATCGAAGCATCCTCAACAGTTTAGTAGCGGTTATAAAGCTTGAGTTCAGGCTGTTCCACTTATCCCAACGAGTTAGGGCATCTACCACGTCTAGCACTAAGTCTGACAGAAGAGAGAAAAAAAGGCGAAATGAATTATGATGTAAATAAATGAATATAAATACCTTGCCACTAGTAGGTGGATAAAGAGACTTAAATAGAGAGAAAGATGTTATTTTGATCGCAGCTAAAATTCTCAAAAAATTACTTAGTATAATGGACGAGACACACATCGACATTTGTTGTGTTTCGGCAGTTAAAGATAGCCAGTTCCTCTGTGGTTGAGGATTCCGGGGAAGCTCGCTTCCACCTTCGGCCTTATCATTACATACCATTAGGTGAGATGAAGGTCAGAACTTCTCTATTGTGGATGAGACTTTATTGTTCACCTCTGTGAGTGTGATGCCTTCACACTCAGAGGTGGGCAATAAAGTGGGTCATTCCCGCGCAGAGTGGCGTTATTGGTAACACAAAAAGTGGAAAAAATGCAAAGGAGTGGAACTCTCTGCCTGCGTCTGTGTTTCCGAACGCATACAACCCTAATCTATTTAAAGTTAGAGTGAACAGGCTTCTTCTGGGTAAGATCACTCCATCGTCGACTTTGTGTCTGTCACCTATGACCTAGACTAGAGTCAAGAGCAAACCCATCGTAAAAAAACAGGTCCAGCTGTCGGGGTCGAGTTGTCGCCTGCCAGGGTTGCGGGTTTGTCCGAAAGGGATACCGTGGCCCTGGCACACAGGCAACTGAAGGAACACGGGTGGGTTTTAGTCAGTAAAAGTCTGACACGCCCTCCCGCACCGCCCAGAGCGGTAGAAGTTATTTGCTAATTCCCGACCCAAAAAAAAAAAAAACGTTCGAGTTGGCGGAGCCGAGTTGCCCGGGTCGATTTATCCTGGAGTTTAATTGTCTCGGAGTCGACTTGTCCAGTTCGAGTTGTCTCGGGGTCAAGTGGTCGTAGAATCGCGTTATTGTGTTATTCCATTAGACAAAATTCTTAGTAGTCCAGTCTGGATTTTTGTGCTAGATTGACAAAAATAGGGCCGCCTCCGCCTCGTATATAGTACTACACAACTCAAATCGTTGTTTCCAATTGATATAATTTTCACTTACCTAATTAAATATCAACTTTATGCAGGTGTAAATTAAGTTGACTTCAGAATGATAAGTGCTATTGAAAAGGCATACAATTTTTGAAGTTGTAGTGCAAACTAACTTTATCTGTAGGTATCACAAGTAATTTTTTCAAAAACACATCCTTTGTTTACATGTTTGGAAACTAAAACGCGAACGCAGAATATGCCTTTGAGAAATATGTCATGTTCAATAATTAAATACCGTCTTAATAATGTATGTACCGTGTGATGCCGGACGTAAAGAATAGCACCACCCTATTTCCTCCCGTGGGTGTCGTAAAAGGCACCTAAGAGACTTACTAGAGAATGGGCAGCAGCGTTCTCTATGCATTTTAACACCATACTGCGATCGCCAACCCGCCTGCCAAGCGTGGAGATTAGGAGATTATGGCAAACCCCCCCAATTGGGGGAGGCCTATGTTCAGCAAAGGACGTCTTTCGGCTGAAATGATGATGATCAATTATTAAATAATGAAGCTGTCTTACCACTGGTAGCCATAACAATGATGAAGAAATCAAGTTTGTTCCAGTGCGACTTGAAGTATCCACAGAATCCGAGCGCACACATCTTCATTATCATTTCCATCACGTATATCGAGAAGAAGAAACTGAAATATAATAGTTTGCAGGCATAATTTCTGGTCTCTTTATTTAAAGACCCTGGCCTATGTCTTTGCTTGGGCCGATTGAAGTTTCGTCTCAAAGAACCTATGAGACGAAACTCCACCTAAAATTCCCAGTTTGATTATTAGTAGCAAAAAAAGCCGAATCTATTTATACCTATCTATCTATCGGCATAATTGACATGGGCCTAGGAATATCCCGGGTCTGCTTCTTAAAACATTGTAGTCTCATATTTTTTGAGAAATGCGGAATATCAAAATGGAAATAGTCCATTTATCTTCTGATTTTTCTGTATCTATCCATCTATCGTTCTATTGGAAGCCTGGGCATGAATATAGTCCACAGGATCAGGACTTATCCTGAAATCCCCTGACTGGTTTTTCTGCGGCGAAAACCTGCACGATCATGGATATTGGATGGGTCCTTACTGCACTGCAAGAAGCTAGGATATTTGGGCTAGTTATAATCCTGTGATAAAGCAGTGTACTCACAAGTTGAGCGCCCTGATAGTGAACATGACTGTTTGGGACACGGGTATCGGTAGTGCCACCTCGCACAGTATGACTGACGCGTTGCATAGTATCATGAAGTAGATAAACTGCACTGTATTCACAAGTTGAGCGCCCTGATAGTGAACATGCCGGTTTGGGATACGTGCATCGGTAGTGCCACCTCGGACAGTATGACAGGCGTGTTGCATAGTATCATGAAGTAGATAAACTGCACGGTACTCACAAGTTGGGCGCTCTGATAGTGAGCATGACGGTTTAAGACACGGGTATCAGTCGTGCCGCTTCGCACAGTACGATGGGCGTGTTGCATAGTATGATGAAGTAGATAAACTGCACTGTACTCACAAGTTGAGCACTCTGATAGTGAGCATGACGGTTTGGGACACGGGTATCGGTAGAGCCACCTCGCACAGTATGACGGGCGTGATGCACATTATCATGAAATAGATAAACTGCACTGTATTCACAAGTTGAGCGCCCTGATAGTGAACATGACGGTTTGGGACACAGGCATTGGTAGTGCCACCTCAGACAGTATGACAGGCGTGTTGCATAGTATCATGAAGTAGATAAACTGCACTACACTCACAAGTTGAGCGCTCTGATAGTGAGCATGACGGTTTGGGACACGGGTATCGGTAGTACCACCTCGCACAGTATGACGGGCGTGTTGCATAGTATCATGAAGTAGATAAACTGCACTGTACTCACAAGTTGAGCGCTCTAATAGTGAGTATGACGGTTTGGGACACGGGCATCGGTAGTGCCACCTCGCACAGTGTGACGGGCGTGTTACATAGTATCATGAAGTAGATAAACTGCACTGTACTCACAAGTTGAGCGCTCTGATAGTGAGCATGACGGTTTGGGACACGGGTATCGGTAGTGCCACCTCGCACAGTATGACGGGCATGTTGCATAGTATCATGAAGTAGATAAAGCCGTCGAACCAGACGTTGGTGACAATTCTGTAGCATTGCTGCCGCCATTTTTGTCGAGGTACTTGTGCGTTGGCTGCTTCGGGTATCATCATGTTTACTAGTTTGCGGCGTAGCCATACTGCGTGCGTCTTTGGGGAGAGAGAAAGCTTGCTATAGAATAGAACAAAGAATATGAATCATATAGAATACACATATATTATGTCTCTTAGCCATGTTAAGGTGGAAACATATCTTTTCCTCAATGAAATATTTGGAATTTAAATGATTAACACCCAAACAAAGAGCAAAATCTAGTAGGATATAAACATGTTAAATATTTAAATCATTAAGTTAAACCATAAGTTGTCAAAATCGATTCAAGTTTCTCTGTTGCTAGTATAGCAATTCCCTGATACAAGGAAAGTTCCGATAAGTTCCACTGTATTTTCAACGCACTGCTTAGTGCCGAGAGTTGAAAATCCAACAGTGTGTTTTTTTTTGACACGCTGGGATGCACGCTGTTGGATTCTCAATACTCGGCTCAACACCAAGAGTTAAAAATTCAGTGAGCGATAAAAAATCTTCCATGTAAAGGCTTCTCTATTTACAGTCGTCTTCAAGTCATCACACCTTTGGACAGGGACTACCACTACTAAAACTTTCTGATCGGAAACAAAAGATCATCTACATATCTGGGAACTTTAGCAACTCCTCGTTGGTCTAGTGGTCGCAAGCGTACTGTTGAGCATGAGGTTCTGGGTTCGATTTCTGGGTCGGATAAAGTGTTATTGGGTTTTCATCTGGAATTTCTCAGAAGCAGCCCGGATTCTGATTTGTGCCCGGTTGATGGTAATAGGCACGCCCCGTTACATGGGACTTGCACATAACTGGCGAAATGTAGGTGTACTATAGGTACATGTCTGCCTAACCCTTCGGGGATTACAGGCGTGATTTTATGTATGTGTATGTCCACAGCTACTTTTAAACCTATGGAACCTTGCCTTAGGCTTCCACAAAGCCCCCAGCTGGTCTAAATTGACTCTGCCATCATCAGAATCAGCCGCCACTTCTACAGCTTGTACTAGGACTCTCACGCCGTCCTTACTGATCTTGCCGTGTTCATACTGACGCCAGTAGGATATCTTTAGGGCTTTTAATACTCGCTGGTTGGCTTCCCTGGTATGTGAAGAATATTTTAGAGTTAGTGTATGGAAGTGAATGTTGGGTGTGGCTAAAGAGGCATGAATGTAGAATAAATGCTATGGAAATGCGTTTTTTGCGAAGCATAATTATGTAACTATGTATGATAGCCTGAGGAATCTATTATACTAATAATAAAGCTGAAGAGTTTGTTTCTTAGGGTTCCGTAGTAAACAACGAACCCTTATAGTTTCTCCATGTCCGTCTGTGTCTGTCTGTCTGTCTGCGGCTTAGCTCAGAGACCCTTAGTGCTAGAAAGCTGCGTAATTTGGTATGAGTATACATATTAATCACGCCGACGAAGTGGTAAAATAAAAACTAGAAATTATAAAATGTATGTATCTATTCAAACACGAAATATTTTAAGAGGTGTATCTCTTAAAATATTTCGTGTTTGAATAGATACATAAATTCTACAGGTGGTAAAGAAGCCATGAAAACAATTTATTTTTTAAATCTGAGTATACTATTAAAAAATAAAAAATTACTTGATATCGATGGCCCCACCGAATAAACGTGCAATGCTTCTTACACGATTTTTTTTTACATTATTCGTTTCTTTTGCCTATCCTGCACCCACTTAATTTTTTTATGAATTTTAGACTTAAAACACGCCTATTATAATAGCGAATTTCTTTATTCTAGGAAAATAATTAATTTTAAAATTATAGTAATAATAGTTTATGTTATAATTACATGCTTTTTGAGTCGCCAAGAGAGTAAATATACAAGTCTATAGCTTATTTTTTTACCAATAATTCGATTATTCATTATTTATACTTATTTACAATTAAATGAGCGTTATTGAAGTTTAAAAGTTTTTATTTTTTGCTTAAAAGTTGTCATTTTTCTCTTATTCGGTGGGGCCATCGATATGATGATTTATTATCAAAAGTCATTCATAGAATTAAAAAAAAAGTAAGTAAAGATTTTTTTTGCGAAATGTCTCATTAAATTATAATAAGTATGTAAAAATATAAAACACTTAGATAAAAAAAAAAAAATTCGCTGCTATGGCTTTTTTTCCACCTATAGATGTTTCTCTTAAAATATTTCGCGTATTTTTTTTATTCTACTATGAGTTTGCTCTTGACTTTAGTCTAGGTCTGGATGACAGAGACAAAGTCTACGATGGAGACACTCTCACTTTGAATAGATTAGGGTTGTATGCGTTCGGAAACACAGACGCAGGCAGAGAGTTCCACTCCTTTGTTGCGCGCATTATAAAAGACGTTTGGTAAAACGCTTAGTGCGAGTTGGTGGAATATCAACCAGGTAGGGGTGGTAATTTGCAGTGCGTCTAGATGTCCGATGGTAGAAGGGGGCCGGTGGAATGAGGTCGTGGAGTTCATAGGCACACTCTCCGAAGTACAATCTGTAGAAGACCGACAAGCAGGCAACCTTGCGGCGATGAGCTAAACTGTGAAGCTTGGCATCCACCAGTTTTACGTCGCCAATGAGCCTCTTAGCTCTGCGTTCCACCGAGTCAAGCGCAGCAAGTTGGTACTTTGCTGAGCCATAATAGATACACCTTATACATGACTTCAAGCTATGTTATGGAATAGTCTCATTTTTTCAATCAAATCTAAGACCATAACGGCCTTATTACAAAACAAGATTTATCTTTAGACCCAGGCTTAAACCATCGAGCAGCTATTTTTGAATTTCAAGTTTATTCGTTTACACTTTCATTAGATAGTTTTGGAACAGAGCATACTTGGTCATCTCCGCGAACTCTTTCTTGGTGGGTTCGTTGGGAATCTCCCTCTCGCAATCAGGGCAGGTGGTGTAGTGGTACCCCATGTAAGTGTCATCCTCACTATCCTCGTCGCGACCTGACATCTGTAGTTGGTATGGATGCTTTATTGTAGTGCCTGGGAGAAAAGGGAAAGAGATTTTGAAGAATACTATATGGTCTGTGTTTGAAGGAAACATTTAGTTACAAGAATAAATACGTTACACTTACGCAAAATACAAAAGGGATTTCTAAAGTATTGATAAATCGTACATTTATCCGAGTAGCATTTTCGAAACCATCACGACATATGATAAATAACAATAATAATGTTTTTTTTTTTGAAAATGACGGATGATAAATTTTAGTTTAGTCCTGTCAAATTAATTAGCGCTTGATGTAAATTGACGTAAGTAATTTTAGTAGGCAAGTTTTTAATCACGTCTAAACTTATACGGAGTAGTGACAGGCGCTGATTAATTTGACAGAACTAAACTAAAATGTATCTTCTGTCCTTTTTATAATGAAATAGAAAGAAAAAGATGCACTGAGCTTAAATTTAGTTTAGTTTGTGAACAAGGGAATCGGCACCATTACCGATATTTACAGGAGCATGTACTTGTACATGCCCAATAAAACAAAGCCCTCCCCTGTCGCGTCTGTCTGTCTGTCTGAACGAGATAAACTCAAAAACTACCGAACTGATTTTCATACGCTTTTCACCAATAGACGGAGTGCTTTGGTAGGCAAGTACAACTCATTAAATTTTTGTGTAAATTGGCTGAAATATGACGATGATAATGTTCATGGATGTGATGAGAATGTTCCGTGTGGTGCCGGACGTAAATAATAGCACCACTCCATCTTCTCTCGTGGGTGTCGTAAAAGGCAACTAAGGGACTTACTAGACAATGGGCAGCAGCGTTCTCTATGCATTTTTAACACCATACTGCGATCGCCCAACCCCCCCCCATTGGGGGAGGCCTATGTCCAGCAGTGGACGGCTTTCGGCTGATATGATGATGATGATGACGATGATCGTTGTTGTTGAAGATGTCGGAAAAAATCAAGCCGAATGGAAGCTTTACTGGCATGCGCCGCGTAAACCAAGAGTTATATGAAAACAATGTTACTTGGAAACAGAAATAAGTAGAACTTTCTCCAGGTAACCGCCTAGAACAGCTATATAACTGATATATCAAGGGTCTACCACAGTGGCGTAACTATACCGTTCGAGGCCCGTAGCAAATTCATCGGACAGGAATGGTGAGAAATAACAGAAATGCAGTGCAGTGTGCACTGCATTTTTCAGGAAAGCTTGAAGATATAAAATTATTCTTTATTATTAGTAAATCATCAAGTTCACTTATAGAAGATGACGTTTCTATTTCGTGTCTAAAAGAGGATCAAAAACTGAGAATTTCCTTGGAAAACGAGATACTATCTTTTTTAATGGATTCTCCACTGACCGGGGGCCCCTTCCGGCTGAGGGCCCGTGGCATTTTGCCGACTTGCCACCCTGTAGTTACGCCACTGGTCTACCACCCTCCAGAAACCAGATCCCAATTAGCATCAGTGAGAAACTTGTCCATCTTCAGCATGGAGATACTGCGGTCGCGACTCATCAGGATACTTTTGACGCAGTTCGCAATCGCCTTCTTGGCGAGAGACATCTCGGCCAGGCCTAAGATCTGGTCTACTGAGCCTTTCGCAGTCCACCGCTGAATATAGGCATCTCCCGATTTATATCCCGATATTAGTTTTTTCCCGCCACTTTCTTCAGAGCATCGGTCTATTTAGCCTCATCAGCACGACCCTATTGCCAGTATCCCAGTTTGTTTGGGGTTAGAGCAGCATGTCTTCTTCTTCCATACATCTCTTAACCGTAATCTCAATAGTCACCCCCCTTCTACCTATTATTTATACACAATCCATCAAGCGTATTTTTGGTCTTCTTCTACTCATAACCACCCATATTCATATTCAAAACCAGCACTGAAAAAAAAAGTAGTTGCCACAATCAAGATTTTGTTTAGATTGACTAAATAACTTGTTTGCATCTGAGCCTATCAAGCACAATGATCACAGCTACTACTTTTATTTGATTGAGATTTGAAACGGGATCTTGATTGGAGTTATCACAAAACCTATTTGCAGCAATCAAGTCAAAACATCGTTGCTCCAACCAAGATTATTAGATTAAAGTTTCAATAATCTTTATCGAAGTAATCAAAATGCTTGATTTACACAACTAAGTTACTTTGTTACAGTAATTTTTTTTTTTAATCGTCTCTTTTTACTCTTCTACAATGATGTCATGTTAAGGGTAATCGAGAAACTTGTTTGAGCGTTCAGTCATTTGAACTAGTACCTATTGTTGTAATCATGTCGTGATGATCAACATAACTAACATTTTGATTAAGGCTTTGACTGCCAGACAACAGACACAATAGAAAAACTATTGTTAGCGGTCACCGGTGACCGCGGTGGCAGTCAATGTGTTAATCTGAACAAGATATCATCAATCAAGCTAAAAAGTCACTTGATTGGAGTACATTTTTTTTTTCAGTGTGGTCTTATAGGCCAGCTAGGTGGTAAAAGGTATACAAAAAGGGTCTACCAACCTCCGGAGACCAGATCCCAGTTAGCATCAGCGAGGAACTTGTCCATCTTCAGCATTGAGATACAGCGGTCGCGAGTCATCATGACACGTTTGACGCAATTCGTCATATTCGCCTTCTTGGCGAGAGAGATCTCCGCCAGGCCCAGGATCTTCAGGACTTTCGTCATGCTGGTAGCGTTTATTAAGAGGGACAGGATTACTAAGCCTGCTGTTTGGATTATGAAGATCTGGAAGAGAGGAAAATTGATGACATCACGCCTGTATCAGCCAAAGATAGGCAGAACACACAGACACATATTTTGCACCTTATAAGGCCCATTTAATAGGCGATGCGGCTATTGCAATTGACCGGGAATAAATTTAGACCTTGAGCTACAACTGAGAATTACAGAAGGAAAAATACAAAAAACAAACAAATTTTTCGGACTTGGGAATCGAAACCAAGCCCTCACGATTACCAGTCGCGCCGAAAACACTAAGAGCTCTTACACACGAGCGGCATGTTCCCAACGCACAGTGGAACGAATGTATGGGAGCGGTTGGACGTAGACATGTCCGAAAAAAAAGAGTAAAATTATGCCAAACTAATGATGCCATCTTATTCGATTACTTAATGCCTTCATAACTTGTGGTGATGAATTTCTTCATAACTCCCATATTTCGGGAGTAATTTGAGAAAATGTGAAATTTTACTATGAAAATGAGTGTATCGAGCTCTCTCCCTCCTGATTCCGGGCTTGTTTCAAGTAGCGGTCTCTAATATCATAATGCTAATACTAAGAGCTATATTTAATACTAAGACACATAGTGCGCCAAATGTGCACTTTCTGGGATAAAGAGTGATGTTTATTTTATAACACAATTTTTTTATTTTTTGTTTATTTTGTTGATTAAAACCGTTTTTCTAAAGGTTTACCTTATTACAATAACATTTCTGAGCAGCCAATTAGAGAAGATATAAGCTAATTAGGATATATAATTAGGGACTTAAGGTTTACATATAAAGCTGATGCACTAATGATTACTGATAAGAACATTGCTATTATTTAATTACTAAATGGCTCTTAATACACTAATTTAGCATGCATCATTTACTAATTATCACAATAACTAATTACCTTGCAATATTTAACAAAGGATACCTGGGATACCTGGATTTTATATAAATAGGTCACTATTAGTAACTTTAAAATCAGTGTTGATTTACACCTCGTTGTATCCAAGCTAATCTCGCAATGTATTTTCCAAATTTTAATACAAATCTTGATATTCACGTTGCTTTATGCGCACGCGCACATAAAGATTTACGCGACTTTAACTATTTGTTCAGTGTTTTAAAAGATAACAGTTGTGTTCAGTTATGTGAAAGTGCTGAAACAAGTTTAAAAGACTGGTGTCGTCGATTTTGCTACCGCATTTATGCAAAATGGACACAGTCTGGAAGAAGCACAGATAAGTTTCGGAAGAAACATGAGATTTGGCTACAGGCTGCAATTCAATGGCCGGAATTACAGAATGAAAATATGGAACCTTCTACAGAAAATATAAGTGACGTCATCGAGCCCATAATTTCTCCTGCTAAATCTGATGCTTCAACTTGTACACATCCTAGTCCTCGTAAATCTTTTGAGGACCTTAGTAACCGGCAAAAAAGAAGACGCACTGAAGATAGTCTTTCATGCAGCAGTAGCAGCGCTGAAATTATGTTTTCGGCCGAAAGGGCGCTTCAAAAGGCAGGACAAAGCGATACAGCTTATGTTATGAAATACTTGACGGAGAATCCAGAAGAGGCCTCAAAAATCAAAGCCTTCATTGAAGGTAAATCAATTCAGGTACGGGAAATATCCCCTTTGAAGGCATTGGCTCTTTATGTATCGATGAACTTATCGAAATGGCGCTATAACACTCTTCGGGATTTCAACACTCAAGAAGGAGCTCTTCAATACCCGAGTTACTACATGTTGGTTAAAGAAAAAATTAAGTGCTATCCGGCCAAAGAAGATCTCACAGTTACAGAGAGCTCTGCAAAAATCAAATTACAAGCCTTGATGGATTTAACCTCAAGAAGACTTATTAGGTCGTTAGAAACCCCTGTTGATCCCAATCAACAGCTCGTATTGACCAGCAAATGGGGTTTTGACGGATCATCTAGCCAAAGCATTTATCATCAAAGGACGAGTGAAGATGAGCAAATCGATCTTGCTAGTAATTTTATGATTAGTCTTGTACCACTGCGGCTCGTCTCAAAAGGTGTAACAATTTGGGAAAACGAGCGACCATCTTCCACTTCATTTTGCCGGCCAATATTGTTTAAGTTTATAAAGGAAACCAAAGAAAATGTGCAGAGAGAGATGGCTGAAATCGAAGCAGAGATTGAAGCCTTAACTCCATCCACCATCACTGATGGAATTAGTGTCAAACACCAACTGCTGTTGACAATGATTGATGGTAAAATTCATTCCATTATATCCAATACAGCAGCTTCAGTGTGTGACATATGCAAGGCTTGTCCTAAAGAAATGAATAATTTAGAGTTAATCAAAGATAAACACGCAAACGAGGACATGTATAAATATAGCTTAAGCACCCTTCACGCTTGGATTCGCTCAATGGAATGCTTATTACACATTTCCTACAAATTAGACATAAAATCATGGCAAGTAAGGGGTGATATAGCAAAAAGGCAAGTTGATGACAGGAGAAGAGTTCAAGAGGCTGTAAGAAGAGAAACGGGCTTACTTCTCGATGTTGTGAAACAAGGCAGTGGATCCACCAACAATGGCAACTCGGCAAGGAGATTTTTTGAAAACTACACTAAATCTGCTGAACTGACCGGAATAGATGCTATGCTTTTAAGAAAAATCTGTGTGATCTTGCAGTGTATTTCATCAGGAGAGAAGATCAACGTAACTAAATTCCGAGAGTTCTGCTTTGATACTGCTAAGCTTTACGTGGAGTTATACCCATGGTATTATATGCCTTCTTCACTTCATAAAATTTTAATGCATGGGCCAGACATAGTTCAGAACATGTCAATTGTGCCCATTGGTTTTCTATCCGAAGAGGCATCTGAGGCTAGAAATAAAGATTTTAGAAAATATAGAGAGGGGCATTCTCGAAAGCATAGCAGTATCTCATGCAATGAAGATATTATGCACAATCTTTTACTGTCTTCTGATCCACTTGTTACAAGTATCCGTCCAAAAGGAAATAAGTTTGTAAAAAAATCTTCTTTTAAGGAATTTTATGAGCTTACGGATTCTGAGAAAAGTGATATCGAATTTGTTAACATAAATGATTTAGCGGACATCGATTCTGAATTTGAATTAATTGATGATGATGATGATGACGAAGATAATTAAATGATGTTATTGTTTTAAAATGTGTAACTTAGTAAATTAGAGCTTACATCTTAATTATTTATTGTACTTTTAATGAAACTAGGTAATTTATTATCAACTTACTTAAAAGTCATACTCTCATCAGTTCTTGTGAATATTTTTGTTAATATATATTTCTGTATATATATAATATATTTATAGACCTCTTAATAAGTCTGTCTGCGGTTTAAAGTAAATACAAATGGGGAAAAAACGTTTTTTTTTTTTAATTTTCATTTCCTTTTATCCCAGAAAGTGCACATTTGGCGCACTATGTGTCTTAGTATTAAATATAGCTCTTAGTAATAGCATTACGATATTAGAGACCGCTACTTGAAACAAGCCCGGAATCAGGAGGGAGAGAGCTCGATACACTCATTTTCATAGTAAAATTTCACATTTTCTCAAATTACTCCCGAAATATGGGAGTTATGAAGAAATTCATCACCACAATTTATGAAGGCATTAAGTAATCGAATAAGATGGCATCATTAGTTTGTCATAATTTTACTCTTATTTTTCGGACATGTCTACGTCCAACCGCTCCCATACATTCGTTCCACTGTGCAACGGCAGAGGTAACTGCAGCCGTCGACGCGCGTCGGCGGCAACCGTCGACGCGTCGATGGCAGCAGCCGACCTATACGAACACTTGCAGTTGTAGTGTGCCGCGTCCGCCATTAACGTGTTTTTATTTTTCGTTTCCGTCGGCGTCGACGAAGTAAAAGCAATAACAATGTTTCTTCTTCGGAATCCATTTTACAACTGACTCCTATACTAAGAGAGCAGACGACGGCTGCCGCTGATCTTCGAAGTTGAAATGTCGACGGCTGCCGTCGACGCGCGTCGACGGCTGCAGTTACCTTTGCCGTTGGGAACATGCCGCTCGTGTGTAAGAGCTCTAAACCGGCATGGCAGCTATTCAGTCACATTAAAACCAATTGAGAAAAGTACTAACTAAGGCAACGATAACCGACTTTTAATGATTTTTTACTGAAGATCATGTCTAAACGAGTAGTGTTAATGATTTAGAAAAAAAACATGTTAAATTAAAGCATTTTCTTAATAACTTAATATATGAATATTTTAGATTATGTTTATATTACATAGTGAAATTAATTTGTAAAGTTATGTCTAACGCGGATAAAAAACTGAGAATCACGCAAATCTGTCAAACGTATTTTTCTGAAATCTTCACCTTTTTAAAGATAATTATTGATCTTTTAGTATACGTGTTTTATTAAAATACCTTTTGTTTTATGTATAATAAATTAATAATGCGTCTTATTTGGGACAGCGCTCCTCGATGGACGAGTCCTATTACTGCGTGGACGTACGACGCATTGCGTGAGCTCAGTACAGAACACGCAAGCTAACCACTCAAGGTCACTGGCATATATCTAGGGCTTAATAGTCTACAGCCTCGGGGCGTATCATTTTTTCAGGGCCTATGTAAGACTAAATAAAAATGGCTACGACGATACCTCTCCAGCATTCGAAATAGTAGGCGTCTGTAACACGATCAACGCCAAACAAAGAGACAGTGGTCCTCTGAGTCCGCCCCACACACACGCCATACAGTGCTGCCACGTCATGCCATACCCTATGTGACGCAGCAGCGGCGTCATTGCGGCGTACACCATCAACCTTACAAAATAATCATATATATGAGACTAGATCAAATACAGTGGCCCTCTCTCAACCCACCCCACACACACGCCATACAGTGCTGCCACGTCATGCCATACCCTATGTGACGCAGCAGCGGCGTCATTGCGGCGTACACCATCAAACTTACAACGTTATTATATATGAGACTAGATTAAATACATTGGCCCTCTGAGCCCGCCCCACACACACGCCATACAGTGCTGCCATGTCATGCCATACCCTATGTGACGCAGCGTACACCATCAACCTTACAACATTATTATATATGAGACTAGATCAAATACAGTGGCCCTCTCGCCTCACACACACTCCGTACAGTGCTGCCACGTCATGTCATACTCTATACAGGAAAAGTTTTTAATCAGTGCGTAAATTTTGACAAATTAAACGTAAACTTGTTTTATTATACACCTATTTCTTATTTTGATGTCTTAGTACAAAAAAATGAAAGAATGAAAGATGTTTATTTCGAAACTGGTATAATGGATACTCGTCGCACAACTCGCCGGCGGCGCGGTCAGTGAAGCGGAATGCAGTAGTAGGTACTTATCAGCTGTGCGCTCGCCCATTGATATTATTACGAATAGATTGTATTCATATTTTGCTGATTTCAAGAGGATCAAAAAAAAAAATGGAAATGTGTTGTATTATTGAAACTGACAACCAAAAAAAAATTTGCGCACTGGTTATAAAATTATCCTGTATGACGCAGCAGCGGAATCATTGCGGCGTATACGTACCATCAACCCTACAACATTATCATATAAGAAACAGTGGCCTCTCAGCTTGCACCACACACATGCCACACAGGGCTGCCATGTCATGCTATACCCTACGTGACGCAGCAGTGGCTTCATTGCGGCGTACACCATTAACCTTACAACATTAACATATAAGAGACTATCAGAGAGACAGTGGTCTTCTCAGCCCGCCCCACACATACTCCATACAGTGCTGCCACGTCATGCCACACCCTATGTGACGCAGCAGCGGCGTCATTGCGGTATACAGCATCAACTTTGGAGAAAAATAAACCTTTTGCATAATTACTAAAGTTTTTTTTATCATTCTGCAATCTGCAATTTGTAATTAAGGAACAACTAACTCTTTTGTATAATCCGGGGCAAATTATTATTGATGTTCGCTCCGACCAATTCCGACAGACTGCAATCGTTAACGGTTAAATACTACCCTGTGTGTGACAGACAGACCGCTTAGGCAGGGATTAATTAAAGGGTCGGCACCCGGATACGAATCAATAAAAGCTATTTAACAGTGAATCAAAACACTCACCTCGAACAATAAACCGTAGTATAAGTCACAAAGATCAACGACACTTGCCGTACGCTGATAACATCACTAACTTTCTCAAAAATAACCACTCCAATCATAGTGAACACCAGTGTATTCGCAACATGGCCCAGTATCATCCAGAAATGGGACACCACTTGCTCCACATCCCCAGCTATTGTCGACTTCTTATTACTGACCAAAACCCCAGTTATTACTGTCCCTAGTAACCCGGAGACATATAAAAACTTTTCACCAATATAATATGTTAAATAGGCCCCAGCCAAAGTGACAGTTACAGCACAGATTATATCGTAATAAGTTATCGATAATAATGTGTCTGTGATCTTTCCCATCACTATGCCTAAGAGGATTCCCCCTCCAGCGTATCTTATCAAAAATAACGTAATTTCTGAGGCTTCAGCCAACGCACTGGATATGTAACCAAAAACCACAGTAAACTCTATCATGACCGTCACATCTCCTAGTAATCCTTCACCAAGTAGGAGAACACTTATATATTTGGCTTTAGACATCGATTTCAATTGCTTCACGACTTCCAAAGGATATATAGGCGAGCACACAATCCCAAAAAGTAAGGCAGTAGAGAAATTCCATGATGTTTCAATCAAGTAAAACGCCATGAAAGCTGCCATTAGTGCTGTTAACAATGCTCCTGGTACTCCAACCAATAAAATTTGAGGGAAACTCTTCCAAAACGAATGAGCATCAACATTGTAGGAAGTCCGAAAGATCAGCAGTGGTAGGAATGTTATTAGTAACACATCTACATCCATAAAACATATATGGACAATCGGCTTGATACTGGGAAACCTGTTGGCACAAAATCCCGCGAACCCTCCTAGAGAAAACATGATAACTCGGTATGGAATACACATTCCGATCCAGAGCATTATAGCCCTTACGATCACGCCTACTAGGAGCGTAGTGAAAATGAATAGGAATCCTAAAGACGTCGGGTAGGCAAGCGAAGGTCTGCTAGGGTCATCAAACAGTATGACGTCTTCTGTAGAGTTCAGTAAAACCCTAGGGTTCCCATCTGCATCCATAGTTTTTTACTGTTCTCTAGATGTTGAAGTATTGTAAATGTTGCAAAAGAGACGTTTCATGGCCTAATAGTTTTTGTTGGTTTCGTTTTGAGTGAAGGTTTGAGGGGTATTTTCGTTTTGAAAACGATTTTGGAAATTATTTATGTAAGTACTTACAAAATAATTAATAAAATTATTGGCAAAAAAATTATAATTTGTAGTTTGCAATTCTACTAAGCGTTAAATATAATATTAAAAATAATAAAAAATCAAAAAGTCGTACTAAATTCTAAAACCAATTTTAATTATTATTATTTTTTTTATAAATCATTAAAATAAAAATGTCAAATCCATAATTAAATTAAAAAATTAAACTAAAATAAAAAATAACTACAATCATAAATCTATAGGAAATAAAAGTCGCACACCATTCGCCTTTGCAGGACTTTTATAGGGCGAAAACTTCTGTGGGGTTTTTCTCGGAGATTTCCTGGGCGTCACACTTTTCCTAATCTCGATTTTTTCTAAATCCTTAAGTTCTTTATAGGCCACTTCTAGCATACGTTTCTTCCAATCTTCGTAAAGCTCTATTTGCTCTTGCTGTGGCTCTTCTTGCTTAGGTAGGTCGATATCCATGTTTTCTTCATTTTCAACTACAAAAAAATAATTAATAAAAATTAAAAAAAATACGATTTAAGTCTCTGGTTTTTTAGAGAATGTCGTGTAATTAATATTTTATTGAAAATTATGTGAACTTAAGGAAGTAAAAAGTTTTGACAGCGGTGGGATTCGAACCCACGCCCTTTCGGACTGGTGCCTAAAACCAGCGCCTTAGACCACTCGGCCACGCTGCCTACATATCAATGCGTCGAATTTACTAAATGTTTTTTAAGACTACGGTGGCCACTCAACATGATGATGTAAGGGGTCCACAACACAGCACTGATTTTCAGTGGTTACACGAAAAATACGCACGGAAACCAGCTTTTTATTTTACTCAATTGTACGGTGGCCAGCACATCAAGCTACCACAAACTGTCATATTTTCTCGTTCGAACGTTTTGAACTTAATCGTCAACATTTTAAAGTTTCGTGTACATAAAGTTACAATTTAAATTAGGTAAGAAAAAAAAAACATTAAAAAAAAAACCATCTGCTACAAGGACCTTTTTGGTACTCGAATGAAGTTGACACCCGCTGTTACAGTTGGTAAAATTGTTTTGTGAATGTCACTTAAAATGAATTAAAAAAACAAGATGGCGACTCTAGTTCCAATTTTAGCCGTGCCTTAAATTAACCTTGAGAGCTATAACTTAATTTTTACTAAACGTGACTCGTTTGTTGTATGTTGTTCGTACGCCGGCCGAAAAAGACCGAAATACTTGTTGGAACCCGTTTACAGCATTAAAAATGTTGCTGATCGAAAGAAAACATGCATAAATGATAGTTTTGATTCCATCATCTCGCAAAAATTGCGGTTTCGGAAGGGAATTTTCCATCTTAACTAGTTTATGTCCTCACAAAGATTAAATTATTTAAATATTTTGTGCGACATTAGATTATTGCTGTAATTGTCTATCAAATCATGCATAACTATACTTTCCAAAATATCAAACAAATTATTTTAAATAAGTCAGCAAAATACATTAAGGTTACATTATTTACTGAAAATGGTAGTGGGACAGCGTTGAAATAGATACAGCTACCTTCTGTTTTTGAAAATTAAAGTATCATGACTGTGTTTTTATGCAGCAACATTATACAATATTGTTAAAAACTTAACACAGATCCTAATTTTTTGTGTTGTTTTTGTTAAACATAGATATTAGGTTTTTTTTTTTAATACAAAAGTTGTGGGACACACACCACAATTTTCATTTCACACAATCTCACCAATGAATGACGTGCATTTTTCTGGTATAGTAGAATCAGGTATTCGTATTCGGCTAAAAGAACAATCGATATTCGTATTTGTAAAAGTAGTATGCTTTGCTTAGAATACGTTATTATTCTAAGATTCTTAACATCACTAACAAATTAGCAAATTAATGTAAATGTGCATGATGCATTATTGTCTGTGTGCATTAAAGTTGGTATTTTTTTATTAAACCGGTCAAGCGACGTCGGACCACGCAAAATGAAGCAAAATCCCGTACTTGGGATGAATTTATCCCATGAAGTTTGTAGTTGAAAAACATGTTCTCCCATACATTCCAACTGCAAATATAAGTTGGTTAACTACTACTCTTTATTTTGTAAAGCTTACTTTTCTGTGATGGTTTTCCTTCTAACTTCGTTATATAAGCCTTGAATTTTTTCACATACTTATCCAAAAACAACCAATAGGCTGGCAGGGTGACACGACTTAATTTTTTTTGCACTTTAGAGCTTAATATTACGCAAACGGATATCTGAATCGAAAAATGGTTTTTACAGACCCCCAATATTTTTGAACGACTTATCCAACGATACCCCACAACATGATATAGACGAGAAAAAAAAAATCCCCTCTTTACGTGTAAGGGAGGTACCATTATATCAAGTATCATGTCGAACCACTTTAATGCGTAAGAACGTTTCTTGCATGGCCCCAATTATCCATACTAATATTATAAATGTGAAAGTAACTCTGTCTGTCTGTCTGTATGTTACGTTTTCACGCCTAAACCGCTGAACCGATCATCATGAAATTTGGCATAGATATAGTCTGGGATATGGAGACGGACATAGGCTACTTTTTGTACGCGATAACCGACATCTACGCGGGCGGAGCCGCGTGCAAAAGCTAGTTTACAATAAATTACCGAGTAGTTGGAAAGATTTGAATACAGCACAATTTAGGAGTACATTACGGAATTTTTTGGTAGATAGAACGTACTACAGTGTAACTGAGTTCCAATCGGGGAAAAATATTTGTTAATTAGTGACATCTTGAATTTTGAAATTTTGATGTATGACATTTTTGATTTTTGACATTTTGATGTATGACAGTTTTGATTTTTGACATTTTGATCTTTAACATTTTAATTTCTGAAATTTTTAAATGATGTAATGATAATGATTTGATATTTGTAATAGTAATGACATGATATATAATCTAATGATACTAATTTATATTTTCCTTTTAATACAAACATATATTTTTAATTAAGTTGACGATTTAAAATTTTATACTAGTCCATACTAATATTATAAATGTGAAAGTAACTCTGTCTGTCTGTATGTTACCTTTTCACGCCTAAACCGCTGAACCGAACGTCATGAAATTTGGCAGAGATATAGCCTAGGATATAGAGACGGACATAGGCTACTTTTTTATGCGATAACCGACATCTACGCGGGCGGAGCCGCGGGCAAAAGCTAGTAATTTATAAATTGATCTAAATAAGTGTAATAATAGTGATATAAATAATTTCAAATGTTTGCATGCCGATTGGTAAAATGTGGCTGAGCTAAATGTAATCTTAAGAACTATTATGTACTACCCATATTTGCAAAATAAAAATTCTATTCTATTCTATTCATTAAAAAAAACTACAGCTTTCTAGTACTAAGAGTCTCTGAGCTAAACCGCGGATAGAAAGACAAACGGACATGGCGAAACTATAAGGGTTTCTTGTTGACTACGGAGTCCTAAAAACATAATTTACCATTTTCCACAGAATTCTTAGGAGGACGCCCCCTTTTAATCTTGGCGGCTGCAAAGTGCAGATCTATGAACTTGGTCCAGTCAGCGTCCAGTTTGGCCCACTGTGCAGATTTCAGTCTTGATTTCTCTATTATTTTATTCTTCGGCACTTTTACTTTGTTGATTCTGAAAATGATTTAGGAATTTGAATTATGTTCTATACTCCATTTACTATTATAGCATTAGACAAATAACGGCAAAATAACGACAGTTATTGTGTAATATTGTTGAAATTACTGCACTTTGGAGTTATTTTTTTAATGTAAATGTTAAATAGATTACAGTGCTTTCTACTTATCGAGAAATAACTGAGTTTATTAAACGTTTACATCGAAATAACGAAAGGGTGAGAACAGTTATTTGTCTAATGTTATAATAGATGGAGTATAGGCAAGTTCAAGCTCACACCACAAAACAAGAATGGGACATAAACATTACAAGACAGTATATATTTAATTACTATTTATTATATTTTTTTAGCCTAAATAGAGAGGTTTGTAAGGAAAAAGGGGAGAAGAGAACCTATGTATTTTGTGCGATCATAAATAGATCATATTCACACCACCTTCGCCGCGGTCTACCTCAAAGTCCTTCCTGAGGCGTCTAGTAAGTGACGATCTTTGCCCATCTCTCTCTTTCATTTCAGCATAAAATGTACATTAAAGTTGGTGGTCATGTTGGCGAACAGGCGCCGTCAGTTGAGACTGGTCATCTCTTAACTGCCAGGGCATATTTTTACCCGACTGCCCCAGAAGGAGGGTAATGTTTTTCGAGAGTATGTATGTATTTATGTATGTATGTATGCATGTATGTATTTATGTATGTACGTATATTTGTACGTATGTATTTAAGGTTGTATGTATGTATGTTTGTTTGTTTGTTGTAGTAAAAATAAAATAAAGTATGTATGTATGTTTGTTTGTATGTATGTATGTATGTATGTTTATTTGTATGTATGTATGTATGTATGTTTGTTTGTATGTATGTATGTATGTATGTTTGTTTGTATGTATGTATGTATGTATGTATGTACGTATGTCTATTTCTTTGGCAGGCTCTGTAGCCTAAAAGGCTTGTTGGATTTTAACATTATTAACATATGAGATGTCGTTAGATTCGTCTTATTTGTGGTCACTCCCACAAATAAGACGAATCTAACGACATCTAATATTTATTTATTGCAAATACAAAAAAATGAGGCAAGGTTTTATTTAAAATAAATTACAACAATATTGGTATCAAATAAAAGCTAGTAATGAGACACCAACAAAAAAAAAAAAGTAAAAGTTACACCATATTTCAGGTTATTAGTTTCCAATTTCTTTGTAAAAAAATATTAATGAACTTGGTAAGTCACCTGCAAGCTTGATGTACAGCCATACACACATACTGAGGGAGATTCAAGTCAACTTCCTGAAAATAAAGAGAAGTAAATTAAACCAAGATGTGTAGGAAATCAATGTCAAGCAGCAGTAACAATTGGTTATAATAATTTATCTTTATTTCAGACATAATTCCAGGGCCTCAAGTCTGCTATTACAATAGTGTCAGAATGGTCTCGTCATTGTGAGTATTTGACAGTGTTTGTATGGCAAATCTGTCAAAAACTCACAATGAAGAGACCATTCTGACACTATTGTAATAGCAGACTTGAGGCCCAGGAAGTACGTGTTTACAAAGGTAGCGTTAGTAGGGTTGTTAGTAGTTGGAAAAAGGTGTTAGTAATTTGTTAGTAAACAAGTTACAAAATAATTACTAAGTCTATTTCCTATTTCTGTGCAGGTGTACATTAAAAGGACCGTTTATTTTGGACGCTAACGTTTTGAGGACATTGTTGGTTGTACCACGGACCCTTCTCATCATTGACGCAGTTATTTTCCTAATGATGGAGGAGAAGTCTATATTCATATAGGATATTGGATGTTGGCTGAGGGATAGATAGCAAAAAAAAAAAATTACATCATCATTATTTTGAACACTGTTTTAATATTTTGCTTAGCAATTCACCCTTTACCTGAACTTTGCAAATTGTAAAACATTTTTAATTATATCGAGCGAATCCTTTGCCACTTACAAATATGTGAGTTTTGAATTATTCTATCATCATATTTTATCAAAAAACCATTTCAGACACCAATCTACATGGTCTTCACATTATCTGATCAAGATTATGTCTGGATTTTAAAAGAGACTGTAACCTGGGTTTGTTTCGAACTTTCTTCTCAGAATAGTCAAATAGGTAACACCGACCTCATGTACTTTTTAAAATATGATTGACATGTAAAAGTGTTTGTACAAACCTACTTACAGAAATAAAATCATTTATATAAACAAATAAATGAAATTGAAGTGTCTGTTTGTAATGTCAAAATAACAGCTTCTTACCAAATGCATCTGAAAGTATATACGGTAGGCATATAATAAAAAAGCAATTTTTCAAATTTCCGTCAGTCGGCCTGTCTGTTTGTTCCAGCTAATCTCGGAAACGGATGGACCGATTTTGACGAGACTCACTGGCATGCTAATATTAGAAGGAGTAACTTAGAATACTTTTATTTTAGAAAAAGTAGCTACCAAGTGATAAAACCCCTATTAAATAAGAATTGAAGATTTAAGAAAAATAAAAAAACGTGTAAGTATGGTTATGTATGTTTAATCTATGTTAAAATTAATCTCACCATCTTAGCCAGCCGCTGGTACTCCTCAAGGATCCTATCAGCGAGTTCCTGTACTCCTGGACACTGCAGTGTCAGACACAGCATGGTGGTGGTCAGTTTGTCACTGTTAAGTTCTAGCAGGTTCTGCACCACCTTCTTAGTGTTTGCGTATGCAGAGGGTTTGAGCCCAGAGTATTTTATTGCTGTTTTCTGTAATTTAGAGAAAAATGTTAGTTCATTTGTGACCTTATTGGTGATATTCTTCAAATAGGTCAAGTATGTAGAACTAGCAACCGGCGTGCATGTTTGACCAGATATATGAACGTAAGCAGGGTCCTCCACTTTGTTTTTCGAGACATCGCCAAGGGGTTGCTTGGCTCTTCACGTGACTAAAAGGCTGGCCTATTTTTTGGCAAAAGAATCAGCATGGCCATACAACGAGGCAATGCTGCCAGCCTTTTGGGCACTTTTTCTGTTGACAATGATGCAGACACATTTTTTGATGCCCTATGATTCTTTTCCCTCTTGATGATTGAGACACGAAGCAACAAAGTACGATCTAGAGGAATGTGGCCGGTTTTCTTTAGATTGAATTTTGTTGCTTTATGTCTCAATATGAAATTTTATAAAAGGTATTAGAAAAATCTAGACACACTTACCGAGGCAGCTGATTGAGCCATTTTTCATAATTCCTTCTTCTCAGTCATGAGATAACATTTTTTTAAAGAAGTGGTCTAGTGGACCCGAGACAGCCCTCTTAATACTTACAACATCTAGATCTGCCCCCAGCATAGATGCAGCCAAGTCCAAACATATGACAACTTTACTGGTATCGGTCATATTGCTGCCTGCCATACTCTTTGCCTGCAGCAGACGCTCCAACTCCGCCGCTTTACTGAAATTACAAGTTTGGGGACATCATAATCAGTCTGCGTGTGTCTGGGTGTTCCTACTATGGGCATACCTCTGCCTAACCTTTCGGAGAAACAAGGCGTGATGTTATGTTGTGTTATAATCAGTCTGTAATGTTCCCACTGCTTTCACATAGGCCTCTTTTCTGTGGGTTCTTCTTGGTAGATGGCACATGTCTTCGAAGTTTTGCCGGTTTCCTCACGGTATTTTTCTTCACCGTTTTGAGAGCAGTGGTTATAAAATTAAATACAGAAAGTAAAATGAACCCAGGCGGTACGAACACATGACCACTCGTAAGTCGGGGCTTGGGCTACTACTGGGACAACTGTTACTACTGGGACCACTGCTACTACTGGGCCGCCACTGCTGTTTGGTGACGTCAAAGGTATTCTACCTGTCTCCTCTTACGCTTATTGGAGGTGACAGGAGTAAGCATTCGATAGGATATGCTTTATCGTACACCAAAATTGGTATTCCAGTTTGAATAATGATTCGTCATTATTAGAGTGGAAGTCAGCATTCAAAGATGTGTACAGTCCATGCAAAGGATTAGTACCACAACTCAACCTAAAAAGAACAATGTTTAGTATCTGCAAACTGAAAAGATTATTCATCATTTAATATCGGTTTATTAGAATAGTAATGGACTTGAGTAGTCTAATAAATAGTTTAGCTTGTTTAATATTATTTGAATTGTGATCTTTCCATAAACGTCTTTTTGTTTACTTACTTTAGAACTTTATCTTCCTCGCCAAGACCAAGTTTGGATGCTATCAGATGCAAAGTTTTGTTATTCGTTGCCATTTTATTGATTAGTTTGGTTTTCTAAGTAAATAATATTTATTTTAATACAAAAAACTGTTCTGGGTCCAATCCATCCACAAATTTACCGCGCCATTTGAACGACTTTTTGACATTTGTTTATGTTTCATTCAGTCAGCTGTCATATCTTGTCATGCAAAAGTAATTCATTCATTCTTGGCATAGACAAAAGAGGAGGGAGAGAGAGGGATTACATAGTGTGGTGACGAGAAAATGCAATATTTTTACGAAAGTTACTATTTTGCAGAAAACACAACGTCGCGTCGTCGGTGTAACAGAATAATTTCAAAAATAAATATTTTTTATTGATATATTGCAATTACCTAAAGAAAAATTACCATCAGAGTTTATTATAAGATTTAAACTAAATTCTTCCAATTTAATACTAATGAGCAAAGGAGAATGGGCAAAATCGTACGGCACTTGGTCTATCAGCGGCCAGGAACATTTTATTTTTTTTTGGTTTAATATCACCCTACAATAACGGGTTCAAGAAGTTTTATATCTGTAGTGTCATTATTAATGGAACTAAATACATTTTTATTTTAGATATGTAAGCCTGTGATTTAGCGTATTAATTACTAAGATTTAGTCTTAAAAATAAGGAAATAAAATAAAATGACTTGTTTACTTCAATACATTTATTTTACATACATTTACATACATAAACTCACGCCCTTTTCCCATGGGGGTAGGCAGAAACCACAGAACGCCACTTGCTACGATCCTTACATACTCCTTTTGCCTCGTCCACATTCATACATTTAATGTACAATAATAGCACTGAGTTCTGATGCCGGTAATAAAATATCCTCGTCTTGATGTCTAGCCCATGCCAGATACCACACTACACACATAACGTGTGCGCAACAACCGATTGTGCGCCTTCCACTCAAACAACTGCAATAATAATGAGCAATTGCTTCTCTATTTTGTCTTTGTCGGTTAATTACAATATAAGAATAATATATTCTGGACCTTACATGTCTAGATTGTATTCGCACACGTAATAACCAAATATCTTCTTCTTCAATAAAATCTCTGAGCTGACTTATTTGTCGCTCCCGGTATACTTCGATATTGTATAAGCCTTCAATTAAGTGTTCAGCGTAGTAGCTGCGAGCCAACTTGATTTGGTATGTGCCAAGTGCAAACAGAATTAGGTCTTCTTCAGAAAAAACCGGAAAGTCTTCAAAAATAGGTTGGTCGCTGCTGAGTCTTTCAAATGATGCCCTCTGTCTATTTATGTTATGACGGATAACATAGTCCGCTAAGAGGTTCGGTATTTCAAAACGTTCATTAATTATATTTACGAACGATGATGCATGAATACTATCTTGTATTGGTGTTTGGAACGCATTGATGAGTGCCGCTGCGTTTTGAAAGTCCTCAAACATGTGACTTAAGGCGCGATTAAAATATTCTTGCCTAAACAATTTGAAATCTCGCTTGAACCTGCCATTTATAACTTCCACTACCCAGCGGCATAGAGTTACCAGCCTAGTTCTATTGGCCTGTTCAGTAGTAAGCTGGTCTGCACCGCGGTCTTTGGTTTCTGGCATATAGGCACTGTAGTTGCATCGCTCCAAATCGCCACAGACGTCTCTAAACCCACGATCTAAAATGAATATGTCGCCAGCCCGGTAAAACCAGTGAAATGTGCCTTCTTCGTCATTTATAATTCTTTCCAAAATACTGGCATCTGAGTCGGTAGCAGCATAGGGCCCGCAAACATCAATTATATGCCCATCGGAACACACCATTAAGAACGGTTTTAATAGATTTTCGTATTTGTGTAGACTGTAGGTCTGTCGCTGGAACGAAAAGTTGGAGCTCTTCTGTATATAAATATATGTTCCATCCATGATTGTTACTGCCTTCCTTTCTTCTGGAGAAGACTCGGGATTTCCAAATAACGCGTTTGGTACAATAAGATTACGGTCAGCGACCATTCTTCTATTTAAATGGTCGAGTCCCAGGTGTCGTGGCTTAAAATCCAGAGATATAGCATCACGCGCGGTTTTTAAATGCCTTTCTAGAGTCCTTCTACTTATGTTAAAGAGCGTGGCTAATCTCTCGTTGCTATCACCAGTTCGCAACTTCATTAAATAAATGGCTAGTTTTGTTTTGGCGTTTGACTCAGACAAAGAAGGCGTTTGTTCCAAGATTGTATTGAATTGATCTCTGCTAACGCCCAATCGAATATGAATCTCATTAGGATCCATATTTGCAATATCTTCAAAGTCCAGAATATTTTTATTTAAAACAGCTTTTTTTAAAAGCTCTAGTATTTGCACAAAATGAGAGCTGTTAAAATCATGTCTGAGATTTGGACTATCAATGAGCTCTTCCCAATCATTTGATGTTAAATGTGCATCACATATTCTGGCACTGTCTGGTATGAATAAGTTAGAATGTAACATAAGAGTAATCCTTACATTCTCAGGCATTCGACGACGTGAAACACTACGGCATCTGTCAAACATACAGTTTGCCGAGGTGCTAGGCACTCGTGAATATTCTTCCACTTGAAGAACACATTCGTGCGGGGCAGGGTTATTGTTTGGCTGCACAGCCCGTTGAGCTCGTTGCCAACAGGGTCGACAAACGTATTCTCGGCCGTTGTATTCAACCTGAAAAGGAAAATAGTTTATAACATAGTATTTAAAACTCACAGCAGTTTCAGTTAAATCATGTGTTGTATAGTAGAACATGCCGAGCTCTTTTTCAACGTGACGAATGAGTCATGCTCATACGCATTGTTAATGAGTGGTTGGCCTCTATTATATTTCGAAGCTAGATAACGTTGGCTCTGTTTCCATATGCACCATATGTGTAAAAGAGAGAGAAGATCTGTTTTGACTATAACTTAAGTATTGTTAGAAAAGAACCATACGCTTAAGGAAATAACATAATTCACTAAAAGGACGTACATAAAAATACAATCAAAACTGTAACGTGGACTTTCAATAAAGAGCCCACACTTCACCCAACGATGTGTCGCATATGCACATCGTGACACAATATTATGAGGCCATCACCGCTATAGGGTGCGTACATACGGGTAAAAACAACCAAAAAATAGTCTAAAAATACTTACTTGCTGTGGAGCTATAGCTTCAATAATATATTGAGCATTGGCAGCATTTTCCTCAAAAAGAGCATGGGTTATTTCTAACCTTCTTCTATTAACCACTGATCGATTGCACAAAACACATATAGGTCGATTTTCTGCCATTTTTCAATAATGTTCCGTTGGCGTACACAAGTCCAGAGTCCAAGTACACAAGCACAAACGTACAGAAGTTCAGAGTTAATAGCCAGGTTATCAGGTTAGGAAGAAACACAGTCCAGAGGGTAGCCAGGGTCAAAACGTTTGAAAAAGAATCCGTAGATGAGCGCACAGTACACAACGTCACAAGGGTAAGCGAAGGACTGCGCCGAGTGACGCACACGCACCCCACACCTCGGCTCTTTTGTTTGCACTCGAAGCTGATTGGGCCGTTCGAACTCAGGTAGTCCATGTAGTAAACCCATTGTTGAGCTGAGTCTTGTAAACGGTATGCTGACAACGTTTTGAAATACTTTTGAAGACATAAACTAATGTTAATAAGTATTTTATAAAATGGGTTTGCACATTTTCTTGCACTTATTATCTAAGTATTTTACCTATATGTATTTTTTTTTCTAAATGAGCTGCAATGTTACGTTCATAGTAAAAGTTAGTCCTTAGTAATAGTACTTTCATTTAATACCTATTTCGTTGTTGGCCGCTCATAGACCATTTTGCTCTTTCTCCTTATAGAAAACAAAACTGCTTTATTTTTAGTCGAATAAAATACATTTTAATGACTTTATTTTATTTGGTCAGTATTTTCCTCCTAAATTATTAATCTCTTCATAAAATCAACATCTAAAACATGTACAAATGATAAACTAAAAGATTGGCTATCTTTTTTGCAAAAATGCACAACTTGACATTGTTTATCTCTGTCGTTCATGGATGGAAAATCTTCTCGATTCTCGATGACCACGCCCCTTTATCTCGATTTTGACTGAAGTTCCAATGATAAAACACCTTGCAATATCACAGGAGGCGACATGTTGATTTTTTTCTATAGGTTCTGTGAAGCCGATAGGGATCGCTGTCATTGCTACAAAATGTCTTTGTAGTTATCAGGGTGTAGGTCATATAATTGTAGTAATACTAACTAATCCGTGCTAATTTTCATATGTTAAACGTATCGTAAAGAGAAAGAAGAGGATCCAGTCCGCCCGAATCAGGGGTGTGTATTGAGTGATACACCGATATAGATTTGTATCAAAATAATCCGAAGCTATTTATAAATATTATTTTCTCAGCTTTTACTTATGTTCAAACGTTAATAGTAACGTCTGATCTATAATTAACTTGTGAAAGTTTATAAATATTACAGTATTCCATGGTGAAGTAGTGAGTCGACTCGGTTATTAGTGGGAGAGGTTGCCATTTTTTAGTGGGATAAATCGTATGTGGTGATATCAGGGCGTGATCTCAGTGCTCGGAGTTGGTGTGAGTCCGAATCCGGGGCAGTGTGAGTGCACGTCTGTGGTGTTCTGGTGGCCGCGGGTGCTAGGAACTTGCTACGAGACTGTGATACGAGTTTTGTGGTGTGGTGATTTTCAGGTTGAGATGCAACTAGTGTCAGTGAGGTCGAGATAATAGCAGTGCGTGTTGTGGACGTGGTGACGTGATGATGCGGTCGCAGTGAGGGGGCAGAGCGACACCACGGCTTCTTCTGTGGCGGGCGGCGCGCGGGGAGCCGAGTCTCCTTCGCAGCCCAATCAAGACACGGTGGACAACGCCACACCCACCTGCTGGTAAGTCCTCCTTGTCTATTGTCCCACCAAAAGGTCCTACACCTAAAAGTCTTGGTCCTCCAACTCCTTGTCAGTCAAGTGATCCAATGTCATTCATTCATTCTGTAGCACTTCATATAGATATTTGTGTTATCAAGGCAGAAAGATAAACAATAGCATAGTTTAGTGCCAATTCTCATTGTACAAGTAATTAATATCACAATTTTGCCTAATTTCAACACTCAAAAAGCCTAGTTTACAATGCCAGTTTTATTCATAGTAAAATTTTAAACAAAAACCCAGCTTACCACAATTTTTCCCCATTTTCAATGCATATATTTCCTCCTAATCTCACCGTCTTTAAGCTAGTGGAAAAACCAATTACAAGACCTTAAATGTCTAGTGTACTCTTATAATAAATTATAACCTTTACATTGACAATGAATAATAACTATGAGCCGCTACATAAATCAAAGTTGATTCTATGAATGTCAAATGATGACAACTTAGGCAGGACATTAACCTATTCTAAATTTTAAAAGACACTATTATGGGTCTTCATGTCAATAAAAAAAAAAAAAACGTAATAGAACTGTCATGCCATACGCTCAATATTTTTTTTTTTTAATGGGATATTGATCAATTATCAAAAATAGTGTTTTAAAACACTTGATGTAATTAAATAGAACTTTGAGGTAGCTATAAATTAAAACACCAATAAAAAAAAAGGTATGGTGCAAGCCTGACTTATTTTTTTTTTAAAGGTTTAGCACTGTTTAGTTAAAACTGAATTCAATCGCTAAATAATATTGCTTTTGGCGATAAGACCCTTATTGTGGCTTTATGGTGTACATAATAAAGAGTATTCTATCAATCAATTGTATATTCTAGACTGGAAAATGGCCCCAATGTAGAGGCAATATAAAGCTTGTAACTTATGAGTAACACAAATTCAATGGTTATATATATTATAATAATTTTGTTTAGTGCAATAATACTTTGTTATGGCCATTAAATATTGATAATGATTAAAAATTAATTCAATTTATTCATAATAAATTACTGCTAATTAATATGGAAATGTTATTAATTATTTAAGTATTTGATAAGGAACAGTTAATTAACTAATTCTACATCACAATTTAGTTGGCAGAATAGGAATGTCCTATTTTATTTTCAGTTTAGGACTCAACTTATTATGTTTTGAAAGCCTGTATAAAAATGTCTCCAACTACTAAAAACCAAGGTCCTCCGTGTAATGTAAACATTACATGCAACAATCACAACTTATTTAATGTCAACTAAATTGACATTGCAGTGTTTAAAGCCAAAATATTTCTTCAGCTTATCATTGCATTTTTATTTTAAAGTTCTTTCAATTTGGATTTAAAGGTAGAACAGATTATTAACATGTTGACTGTCCGTGCATTATATGTAGTTATTATTATTATTCTCATTTATTGCAGATCACACACAATCCATATACTTAGTATTAGTAACAACAACTTAAAAAAAACAATGTTAGCAAAACTTTCAAATTAATAGCATCATGGCTCAACACATGTTGGCACGTGCCTCCGCACCCAGTGACTAATAAAGGGGCTATCCACCTTGTCTTATAATGTTCTTAGGATATTGTTGGAGCTTCCGCGCAACCTACCCATAATTGACAATTGATTGTAATGCATTTCCGACTCAGCCATGACGTTCATGGGTAAATTAATAAAATCTGGACGTTTCGTGGTACGTAGTAAATTTTGCTTGGACAGTCAACGTGTTAAGTAATATTGGTTGCAATGTTGATGCCACTACGCCCTTCTGTTGGATAAATAGAAAATGTCTTATTCTTCCATATTTCTCTAATAGTCACTCCCTTTCTAGACATATGGCCAGCGGCCAGTCTATTTGTCATAAAAAAGTAAGTTGGGGTCTCAATTCCTACTAAAATGTATAGGAAAAAGTTTTTACGATTTCTGGCTTTTCTAATACTCAAACCTCAGTTGGTCCCATAGACTTTTTTGATCATAGGATCGATTGGCATCAAAATGAAAATGGCTTATTTTATCCTGACTGTACATAATCATCATCATTTCAGCCGAAAGACGTCCACTGCTGGACATAGGCTTCCCCCAAGGGGGGATTTACCATAATCGCCACGCTTGGCAGGCTGGTTCGAACGCAGTATGGTGTTAAAAAACATAAAGAATGCTGCTGCCCATTCTCTAGTAAGTCCCTTAGTCGCTTTTTACGACACCCACGGGATGAAATGGGGTGGTGTTATTCTTTATTTCCGGCACCACACGGAATGTACAATAAATCAATAATGGGGATTAACATTTCTCAAAAATATAAGGATAGTCTCTTAAGGCCGTTTTCCTGTAGCTACAGCACTTAACGTCCAGTGCCCTTACTGCCCCCTCTCAAAAATCCACTCTGTATAACTGGAACAATAAGGGACTTCTTCGAATGGCTATCAGAGCATTAGCACATTTATGTTGCCAGTACCTAATTTTTCAAGTTGAGGAGCTCGTGGCTAAGTAATAACAGCCGCAGGGGTCGATCCGTCAAGTTAAGCTGCGCTTGCCGGGGTTGGTCCGTGGATGGGTGACCATCTTTACATACCGAGACTCCTCCGCGCCTCGGAAAGCACGTTAAGCCGTTGGTCCAGGCTGTCATTCGTGGATCTTTGACAGTCGTTACAGGTCGTCAGAAGCCCAAAATTCTGACAGCCAGTCTTACCAAGGGGTATCGTGTTACCCAGTTACTGGGTTGTGGAGGTCAGATAGGCAGTCGCTCCATGTAAAATACTGGTATTCAGCTGCATCTGGTTAGACTGGAAGCCGACCCCAACATAGTTGGGAAAAGGCTAGGCAGGTTTCTACCAAATTTTTCAAGTTCATAATGGTAATATTTTCTGCATCAGTTTAACTAGCCCTAGCAGTATGCAGATGCCTATTACAAGGAATTTTCCATCAATTAAACTGTAGGCCTGTAATGTTAACCTAATGCATAAATAAAAACATTATTACACAAACATTCTAGGCGCTTGTTTATATTAGTAAGTAAACATTTTCCTAAGATAATAAGATACAATATTGTTTTTATAAAAAAAAAAATATTTTTAAGAAAAACTAGACTATGAAGTAACTAATAAAAAACCCTGAAAGTCTCAATCCATATTAGAAAAGTACACATAACATCACACCTTGTAGGGATGGGCAGAGTTGTACCTATAATACATCCACATTTAGCCAATTACGTTTAAGTCCAATGTAACCAAGCTCAAATTCAGACTCTGGGAGGCTACTGAGAATAACACTATGATAACACTTCGCCTGTCCCAGGAATTGAACCCAGGACCTCATGCTCAGCATTAGCGCTTGCGACAACTAGACATACGAAGTAGTCAAAAGAAAAAAAAAAAAACATACTAATATTATAAATGTGAAAGTAACTTTGTCTGTCTGTCTGTTACGTTTTCACTCCTAAACCGGTGAACCGATCATCATGAAATTTGCCAGAGATATAGCCTGGTATATGGAGAATGATATAGGCTACTTTTTACGCGATAACCGACATCCACGCGGGCGGAGCCGGGGGCAAAAGCTGGTAGAGAATAAAAGGTATAATAAAAATAAAAATATAGATTTTTTTCTCAACAATTTTAAATGTTATTATTAACATAAGCGGGATATTTACCATGTTTATTCATTGTTATGAGTTCCCGTTGTCCATGTTTATTCGTTGTTATTTGTTTGTGTTTAAATGTCTAGAAAATCCCTTAAAAACTGAAAGATAATAGTATTCTTATCAATGAGATGGTTCTGTTACCATTTCTATATATGTGTCTGGATTTGACACAGATAAGTTAACAATGGAGGGCTAACTTACGCACAACCGACCAGCATGGGAAATATAGCATGACGCGTGATGACGCGCCAATGGCGATAGTCCAATGACTAACAATTTTGACTTTTATAGATACCTATTAGGTAATAGGTAGGTAGTTATAATTAGGTACTTATAACTGATAAGCCTAAATATACCTGATATCCATGTAGCACAGATTGATACAGATGGGACACTCCGCAGCTTAGGTATGAAGGTACAAGTACGCGGCGGGCCCATATCACTGGGCCAATTCAATAGGACTGCCGCGCGCCGGCGAAGAGTAACGCGATAGAGAGGCAACTTGTAGGTGAATATAACTGTAGGTAATAAGCGTTCTTTAACCTGAATTGCACTTTATTGTGTCGTAACAAGAGTCGCTTTTTACTTAAATGATTTTACGGAATGTCCCATCTGTATTAATCTGTGTCTGTAGTTCATAAGTCTATTCACATACAGTTATAATAAAAAATGCAAGTCATCGCAGAATAATAAAAAATGCAAATCATCCCAGACCACTAAAATTAAGCTAAAAACTTCTGCCCAATTAAGACAAACATACTAAGGTGAGGTTCTTCAAGTTAACCTCTAGGAAATGTAATTTTAATGCCGTTTTATTTAGAAACGGTAATGATTAAACACGTGAAAAAATTATATGTTGCTTTTGGGACCTTTCTGTAGGTACGTCGGATACTCGTTACATAATTGGACAAAGTTCGCTCGATAGAAAAATATCCAAACATACCCTTATTTTGTAGATTCAAACTCATTCTATTTCAATATTATACTAGTTTATGTATTGAAAATCACATCAAAATAAACGTCTATGATGATGTAATGTCCGTCGGGTTTAACATGTTAAGGGCCTGTTGTTTCAAACAGTTCGTTAACGTAACATACGTACGTCAAATATTAACGATTACATTATGATGTTTAACGTACGTCAAATACAAAGCGTTGTTTCATTGCATAAAAAACCGATCGTCAAACTTCAAATGTCGGAGAATAAAATGTCGTTTTACGGGTCACTGTAATCGTTATTTTTTAACGAACGTCAAGGGCATAATTTTGTGAAACAACGGTTTGACGATAGTTAGCGCCATTTATGACGGATACGCGTGCGTCAAGTGTACGTGAAACAACCCGCTCTAAATATCGTAAAACATATAATTTTCAACCCAAAATTAACGAAGTTTGAAAGGCTAAAATGCTACCAGCTACCACACACCGTGAAAATAATCGTGGAGTGCACCAGTGCATTTTTTTTTTCTTACAGTAATAGTAATTGGAATGTGTTTATAGAATAGAATATAAATTATCTTTATTCAAGTATCAATATGACGCAAAAATGATTAGTAAGACTTACAGCTATATTAGTACTCGTAACAACTGAGACTTCACAATCACCGCTGTGGCAACTAGGCTTGCCAACCGTCCCGCGAGAGCCGGGACGTCCCGTTTCTAGAGCTTTAGAGGATGCTTCCCGCGAAAGACGTGTGCGGGTCGACAATTTTCCCGTTTTATCGTATCTACGACTAAACCTTCGGGCACAAGTTATAGGTAGTGAATACTATTATGTCTTATTATTTATTTATTTCCTTATTTTTCAACTTTTGTTACGTTGTAAGTCTTGTACAGTCAGTTACCACAATTAGCTGACCCCCCTTTGCTCAAATGGTTGAGGTTTTTTTTACTAACAAATCGTACGATGTTCATTTTTTTTCTAGTTTTGGGTAGATTTCGTATAAGTATTTAAATTAAATTAAGAATTATAAAATTCTATCGATCCGTATTCTAAAAAATCTCAACCATTCATGCAAGGGGGGTTCAGCTAATTGTGGTAATTTACTGTACTTGTATGTCAAAGTAAAACATTCAATAAAACCATTTAAAATTATTTCTAATTTATTTTTCGGGTCCCTATACTTTGTCAGCTGAGTCCCGCTTTTTTTGCCAAGGTCCCGTTAAATTCATGCATTAAGGTTGGCAAGCCTAATGGCAACCCATGCGAGATGGCACAGCAGTGACCCACGAAAACACATCTAAGCGACTTGAAATCATGCTTAATATTAACTTAACGTTTAACAATTGTGATGACTTAAGCCACTGAAACGTGGTCGCTCACAATGGGCCTTATTAGAAGGCTAAAAGTCACCCAAAGGGCAATGGAGATATGCTTGGAGTTTCCCTACGTGATCGAATCAGTAATGAAGAGATCCGCAGGAGAACCAAGGTAACCGACATAGCTCGAAGAATTGCCAAACTTAAGTGGCAATGGGCAGGGCACATTGCGCGCAGAACAGATGGTCATTGGGGCCGAAAGGTTCTGGAGTGGCGACCGCGTACCGGAAGACGTAGCGTTGGAAGGCAGGTGGACCGATGACTTTATGAAAGCCGCAGGAATCCGCTGGATGCGGGAAGCACAGAACCGGTCGAGGTGGCGGTGCTTGGGGGAGGCCTGTGTCCAGCAGTGGACGTCTTTCGGCTGAAATGATGATGATGATGTTTAGTTCACAATGGCCCTAAACGTACACGAACGCCAGAATCTGAGAGCAATATACTCTTATGTGAAAATTACGTTGGCGGACAGGATTAAAACCGTTTGCGGGCCGGAGTTGGCCCGCGGGCCGTAGTATATCCCTGATTTAGAGCAACAAATTACAATAGTTAAGGGCCTATACTACCTCGAATGGCTTAGCATGATCCTCCGTTATGTCGAAAATACTGCAGCATTAATTTTGAAATAAATATATGGTAAAGTTGAGGATTAATGTTAAGTACTATGTTAGCCGAAAACACGATTCCATAAAATTTTCTCGTTAGAAAAAAATTCCAAAGTTACTTCCAAACCGAACAATAAACCGCTGGTATTAAAAAAATACTTCAAATTAGATAATGAAACTTTGCATATTAACTGAAATAACTATAAAGCAGGGGCCTAAGTCTACTAAATTACAAACGTTGCAATGGTCTCGCGATTGTGAGTATTTGACAGTGTTTGTATGGGAAATCTGTCAAAAACTCACAATGAAGAGACCATTGCAATGTTTGTACATTAGTAGACTTGGCCCCCAGGTCTTATGTTATTTACTTTTCTGCCTAAACTTTCGGCGCCATGGAGCCTTTTCCCTGCCGCCCTGTCTGGCTTGCTCGCGTAACCGGTAGCAATAGTGTGCGAGCGAGATACAGAGTGAATGGCGCTGAGGTTGTATAGACTCTTAACGAAAGTATTGTGCAGATTTACCAATAAACAACAAAAATAACTAAAGGATAGTACTCCATTTACTACATCATAGTGGTGTTAGGCTATAAATAACTGAGTGGGAACTCCGATATCAGCTGTTTTCCCTCCCACACATTCATGGTCATCTATACAGATACAAGTAAGTAAAATTAAAGTCTCTGTTTGTAATGTCAACAAAATAACAGCTTTTTGAAAGTATCGGTACATTTAAAAAAATGCATGGTTATACCGAAGTTATTACTAGTAACTTTGTTCCGTGTTTAGGCTCGTACAGACAAGTGCGATATCGCGGGCGCGACGCGACACTAGTAGCACAATTTCTTTGTCGGTGCCTGTCGCGGCCGCGATATCGCGCGACTCTGTACGAGCCTTTTATTTGTAAGGACGTAAGAATTTTATATTTGACCAAACTTCACTTTTTTCCATTTCTAATTTGCCCGTAAAAACAATACATTTCACTCAGATAATATCAAATGTACAATACACTATCAGATAGCTTTTAGAATGGTATCAATACAACAAAGTAAGTATACTGTCATTATATTCAGTCAAGCTAATCTCTAAACTTAATAAGTAGGTTATAATGACTTCTATAACTAAAATTCATATTTTTGTGGGTATTTATGGCTTAACCGTTGGTTTAAGTCTAGTGGTCGCAAGCGCATTCCTGGGTTCGATAGTTGGATCCCTAGGTCGGGCAGTCTTATTGGGTTTTTCCACCAGGAAAAACGGAATATTTATTTGTGCTTATGTTTATTTATAATTAGGTATATATATTACCTATATTCATATTTTATTTATAAATGTATGTCCTTATATTTAAATAAATACTTATTCCACAAACGTTATTGCATCTACCCCTGTTTGTCTCTGCATCACTTAAAGGTTGACTGGTAGGCCGCTTTCACATTAGGACGTTAGCAGCGCGACAGTAGCGCGGCAGAAGCACAGTCCTTCACATTATAATAACAGCCGCGCGTTAGCAGCGCGGCTGTCGCGCCGCAGTTTAGATCAGTGTGGCGCACTTCATTTAAAAAATTCGAATATAAATTCATATTTTTCGAAATCAGGAATAAACAATGCACATAATTCCTGCCAGTTATTCTTTTTTAGGGTTCTGTTGTGGTAATTGTTGCTTCTTGAGTCCCAAAAAACAGGACGCATTTGAATTTCAATAATAAATCGTTCGGTATCAAACTCGCTCATTGTGTAGTCTATAATTCCGTACGTTTGCAACACTGGCTCATCGCCGACTGAGCGCACGCGAAGGCCGCTGCGGCAGCGCGCGACCGCCGCGCTTCTGTTTAAACTATGAAATTCTGACAGCGCGACTGTCGCGCTGCTAAAGTCACCTAAATGTGAAAGCGCTCGTAGAAAATGCCTTTGGCATTAAGTGTACATACACAAATGTACAGAGACGGCTCAGTACATTAATTTGTGTGCTTAAAGTATTAAGAGGGCATACCACGGTCCACTAGCGCCACTCCTTTAAAAAAATATTTACTCGTGACTGAGAAGGAATTATGAATCGAACTGTGCGGCTGTTATATATATATTTTTTTAATGTTATTTTAATACTGGATGAATTTTGAATTTAAATACAATGTTGGTGATTATTTAAATTATTGATTCTAAATTATTGACCTAAAATTATGTATAAGGAATATTGATTTTAAATATGTAATGAATTTTAACCTATTAATGTAATGTGTTTTTTTTTTTAATTCTTATTATTATTTTACTTAATTTATTATCACTGTAATATTTTTCACCACAATGTATTTTGTTATGAAAATAAATGACTAAATGGTTATAACTTTGCCACAAGCCCCTCAAATGTAGGTGATTCAATGTTATGTTTGTATTTATTCCTGAGCATTTTATCGGGATTTTCCGACTACTTTTGCCCTCTACTGAAGCCAGGTCATACGGCGAGGTCGCGAATAGAGCAGATGCACATACATGACTAAAGAAAATGTCGTAAATTGATATGTAATATAGGTATTTGTAATGTATTATCCAGCCTAGTCTAGATTTGTGCCCGATTCATGAAATGAATGCCATGAAACTCAACATAACTGGCTAAATCTAAATGTACTATAATGTTCACGGACATCTGACCACTTAGAAAACAATATCCCGTGCACACGATGCCCACATCCACACGTTTACCGCCCCTTTTTGCGATGAACAAAAAAAAAAACGACGGGCAGTCTTTGGGGACTACCGATAGAAGTGAAAACGAATTAACTTGTGAATTGTATCGTCGTTCGGTGAGGATGACGCGAGTTCCATGATTTTTGCTCACCCAAAAAGTACACATAATACATATAGCTCATGGAAAGCGTTCGGTGACGATGACGCGAGTTCCATGATTTTTCTTCACCCTAAAAGTACACAGTATACATATAGCTCATGGAAAGCGTTTGGTGACGATGACGCGAGTTCCATGATTTTTGTTCACCCAAAAAATCTTCAACGCGCCTAAAGTTTTCACTTAAAAAAAACTTGTTTAAATAACGGACCTATTGTCAGCTGTGTAGTTGTCTGATCACCTCAGCTGGTTTTTATACGGTCTTTTTTATTTTCGTTTACAAATAAAAAAGGGCTTAGCAAAAATCTGATGCTGCGATGTGGTTGATGAGTGTAGATAAGCGTTACTATAGCGGCCGAGCGTTGCAAGCAGGAATAGTCCTTACGGTGGTCAGATGTCCGTGACCGCGGTAGTACCTGTATACCTATACTCCATTTGAAATAAGATTAGACATTTAAGTAAACGGTTTTTACAGTCCGTTCAACCGATTTTGACTTCTATTGCGTTGCTCAAGACGGCACCCTAATTGCGTAACACAGTTTCAATCACAATTTGAATGATTTTTAAGGATATTGCTAATCCATTGATTGATATGTTCGAAAAATTTGTCTGTTCAACAACGTGAATAACGCAATGAATGTTGTTGAACTGTCAAAATGAAACCCAAACTCAAATCATTTATTTCAATTAAACCATTTACAGGCATTTTTGAATTGTCAAGGAGTCGGTCAGTAAGAAAAATTAAGCTAGATGCCCATTCCAAAGCGTAGTAGGTACCTATGGAGAAGAGCGGACTAGAAACTCCATGGACACATTTATAACTAAACTAGCTTTTGCCCGCGGCTCCGCCCGCGTATATGTCGGTTATCGCGTAAAAAGTAGCCTATGTCCATCTACATATCCCAGCCTATATCTCTGCCAAACTTCATGCCGATCGGTTCAGCGGTTTAGGCGTGAAAACGTAACATACAGACAGTCAGACAGAGTTACTTTCACATTTATGATATTAGTATGGATGTGAGAACGATGTAAAAATAAAAACGTACACGTTAAAAGCGGCCAGAGTAGGTACAACAAAAAGAAACAAAAAAAAAAATAATAAGCTATGGCAGCTAAGAGATCTCCAGTCCCAACTGACGGCGCCCGTTCTTGAACATGACGCATGGATTAGTACCATTGAGCTCAACCATTTTGAAGGGAGCCAAATGATCCAACACACGCGCCACCATCAGCGAGACATCTGAGTGAGCATGCCATACTCTCAGCAGCCAGGGCACATTCAAGTAAATGAAAGACATATTACCCGGTAAATGGTAGGTCTATCTTGCACTAGTACAGTCAGCTGCAGAGAAATCTCACCCCTTAGCAATGTATTTATTCATTGCTAGGGGGTGAGATTTCTCTGCAGCTGACCGTACATAGTACTCACACCTGTGCTATGCAATTATATAATACAAACGAAAAAAAAAAAACGAAGTCGAGGGTCATCGCAAGACTTGCATTTCACAACAAATAAGTCAATTCGTTGAAGAATACTTAATTGCAAACCAAAGTAATTAACATGGTTACCGAGGAATGTTGTTTACGGAGTTATAATTGACAATGAGAAAAGTTGTTAATATAACAAGAGTTATTGTTGTTTTGTCCATTTTATCGATGGTCATGTTATAATTAAAATGTGACTGCTTGAAACACGCGCATCTCATCATTCACATCTAACCTATGGTATCTTGCCAGGGCCTCAAGTCTGCTATTACAATAGTGTCAGAATGGTCTCGCCATTGTGAGTATTTGACAGTGTTTGTATGGCAAATCTGTCAAAAACTCACAATGAAGAGACCATTCTGACACTATTGTAATAGCAGATTTGAGGCCCAGCCATTATGTTTTTATTTGTATCAGAATACTCCATTTACTATAGCATTAGACAAATAACGGCTAAATAAGGACAGTTATTGTGTATTATTGTTGAAATTACAGCACTTTGAGTTATTTTTTTAATGTAAATGGTAAATAGATTACAGTGCTTTGTATTTATCGTGAAATAACGGAGTTTATTAAACGTTTACATCTAAATAACGAAAGGGTGAGAACAGTTATATATTATTTTTAAAGAACTTTTGGGGTACTAAGGTGCCTTTTTTTTGGGTGGGAAATTTTCAAATAACTCAAGGATACAATGTGAGGGCGTGTCAGGCTTTTACTGGCTAAAACACACCCGTGTTCGTGGTCTTCAGTTGCCTGTGTGCCAGTGCCACGGTATACCTTTCGAACAAACCCGCAACCCTGACAGGGTCCTAAGGTGCCTATGGTTTGTAAACCACATTAAGCCAACTCTATGGCTTAATAGGATCGTAATAGTTGCCTCCCAAGACCCAACCAATGCCAGAGGCCTAATTGCATAACACACTATCAGTAGGAATCGTTTTCATTTTAACAGTTCAACAACATTAATTGCGTTTTTTAAGTTGTTGAGCATAGGTACCATTCGTACATATGAAGCAATGGACTATCAACCTGGACAATCGCGCTTGATTTCGCCGCTAGAGGCGCTAGTGTAGTGAGGTCTCTAGAAATGTCAAATGTGAAACTGAACGTTTACTATTTGCGAGATATCGCAAATTGTTACTAATTATTCATAATTGTAAAGATTGTGCCATTCCAGATTAATTATGGCATAAGATTTTAAGTAATTAGCCGGAACAATTAGACAGACAATTTTTTTTTAAATTTTACTTATCGACGGTGAAGTGCCAATACCTCTTATCTTAAATTTTTCTAGAATTCTCTTTTTTATCATTTTGAATTTAAAGGCGTTATTCGCATGTTTTATTGAAATCTACTAAGTGTATTTTTAGTTGTTAAATTAATATGTGGAACTATTTCCAACTAAACCAACGTGCCCATTTTATGGCATTACCTCCATGCATGCATCCTCATTCAGTTTGTGTACATTTTTGACTTTGTCAGTTAGGTGTTATTGGCACTTCACCGTCGTTATGCTTTTAGTGTAACGTGTGGAGCCGGAAGTAAAGAACAGCACCACCCCATTTCCTCCCGTGGGTGTCGTAAAAGGCGACTAAGGGACTTACTAGAGAATGGGCAGCAGCGTTCTCTATGCATTTTTAACACTATACCGCGATCGCCAACCCGCCTGCCAAGCGTGGCGATTATGGCAAAGCCCCCCAATTGAGGGAGGCTTATGTCCAGCAGTGGACGTCTTTCGGCTGAAATATGTTATTTTAACATTACAGATAGACACTTCAATTTTATTTATTTTTATACATTAGTTGACATCTCCGTAGTCATCCCCTTTCTAGCCATCTGTCACTGTGTTTAATTATTGTGAATATGAAGACTATGTGGGTAATTTTTTTTTTTTTTTTGTTAGAAATAAAGAACAATAGGTTTATTTTTCACAGAAACACATGCATACAAAACTATAATTAACTCTAGTAGGTATAAAAACAGAAAAATAAAACAAAATAGATCTACATTGTAATCACGAGCATAAAACCGAAATAGTCGGGAGCTGAACGTCATGACTGTGACAAGAAGGCTTCCACTCAGCATTATGCTGTGCTATGAGGGACCCATAGAACAGCGTTGATTTTCAGTGGTCACCCGAAACAGACGTACGGAAACCAAGTCAGTGGCCAGCACATCTATACTCCATTTACTATAGCATTAGACAAATAACGGCTAAATAACGACAGTTTTTGTGTAATATTGTTGAAATTACAGCACTTTGAGTTATTTTTTTAATGTAAATGGTAAATAGATTACAGTGCTTTGTATTTATCGTGAAATAACGGAGTTTATTAAACGTTTACATCGAAATAACGAAAGGGTGAGAACAGTTATTTGTCAAATGCAGTGCTTTTCAACGTTTTTCATGGCGCGGCCCCCTTAGGATAGAAAAATATTTCGCGACCCCCTACCTTGAAATTGTAATTTCTGTTCTATCTTGAAATTCAAGTCTGTCACTTTAGGTACCTTTTGGTTAAACAGAAAAACAGAATACCCACAGTTAACCTCAGAAGCTTTGAAGTGTTTCATTCCATTTGGAACCTCCTACTTGTGCGATCTAACATTATCGTCGATGGCTCAAATAAAAGGCAAACAGAGAAATCGCCTAAACTTTCAAAACGATTTAAACCTAATCATAAAAAATTGATAAATTGGTTAACAATAAACAGGAGTCCAACACATTAATGTGAATGGGTACGCTTGGTCCTCGTCACATTAATGATTTATGTGATTTGTAGGTATTTGTTGATTCGTGTTAACCTAAGCCTTTAATTAACTTTTTGAACTAGTATGGTTTTATATTTAAGAGCTTCAAATATGTAAGTAACGGCGACCCCCTTTAAGAGGCTTGGCGAACCCCTAAGGGGGTCGCAACCCACACGTTGAAAAACACTGGTCTAATGTTATAATAAATGGAGTATAGTTACCACAAACTGAAAAATGTTCTCGTTCGATTTTGAACTTTATCATCAACATTTTAAAGTTTAAAATTGTTTGGAGAAATTTTACATTTTCCTGTAGCTTGATGTGCTGGCCAGTGGCCACTGTACATAAATAGGCAACTAAATAACATAGCATAGCATTTGTGTTTTGTCGTAGTTAGTTTTTATCATGGACTGGCAGTTTGAGTTATTTATGCGGCCTTCTCATGGAAGGCGTTTGGTGACGATGACGCGAGTTCCATGATTTTTGTTCACCCAAAAAGTACACATACTTACACAGTATACATATAGCTCATGGAAAGCGTTCGGTGACGATGACGCGAGTTCCATGATTTTTGTTCACCCAAAAAGTACACATACATACACAGTATACATATAGCTCATGGAAAGCGTTCGGTGACGATGACGCGAGTTCCATGATTTTTGTTCACCCAAAAAGTACACATACATACACAGTATACATATAGCTCATGGAAAGCGTTCGGTGACGATGACGCGAGTTCCATGATTTTTGTGCACCCAAAAAGTGCACGTAAATACACAGTGTACATACGAGTATAGCTCATGGAAAGCGTTCGATGACGATCGCGAACACTAAGTTTTCCCCTACCAATAATTGCTCAACGCGCCTAAAGAAGTTTTCACTTCAAAAAAATGACTTCTTTATCATATTAGTATAGATTTAACCAGGCACAAACCCAGATTCTAGGCTACTGAGAATTTCCTGAAAATCCTACCTTGCCGTTCGCTTTTTCCTTATTTAGCTGACACATTGCCGCATGTCTAGATAAAAACACTTTTCAGTCAGGGAGTTATTACGTCAATTTCCCCTTCATACGTCCATGGCTGGCGTTATTTTAGTTCATAGACGCAACTGGATGGGTTAGTGACCTCACAGACCTATCAATGACGGTATTGACTGCATAGTTTCCCTAAATAATCGTAGTAGATAGCCTGTTTTGCAAACGGGACATTTTATCCTTAATTTTTTCCCTATACTATTAACCTGAACAATTTTCTGATGTGTGTCAATAGGAATTTGTAATAGGTATTTCATAGGACTCCATTTATTATAACATTATACCCAAAGTCTCTAATTCAGATAATTTATGTAAACAAAGTAATGTCAAGAAATGTCAATGTCAAAATGACAGGACAGTGTTGAAAACATTTTATCATTTTTGTTTTTCTAAATAACCATCTATGAAATTAAAGTGAATTAATTATAAGAACTATGCAAATAAAATACCGTTGCCAAACAACGTTATAAGTAGTGTGTCGGCGACCCGCCCTATGATCGTCATAATCAGCCTTTTTAAGTCCACTGCTAGACGTAGGCCTCCCAAAATCGATTTTCACTCGAAACAGTTTACAGCCGTTTTCATCCAAAATGTGGCTAGATATGCTACATACAATATGAATCTATGAATGAGAGTTGTATTATAAGTGTTGTTGAAGATGTAAAAAATGTGAAAATGTTTGGATCTCCTGCATTGTTACCAGTATCATAAAATGTTTTATACCATAAAATCTCCTTTTTTTAATAACTTTGTTTTAAACCGAAAATTTATAAAAATAATTACGGTATGATTATTTTTTAATTATTATTTCTTCAATTTAGTACTTAAAAGAAAATGGAACCTTTTTTTCGCCATTTTATGTGAATTACCATCACGAAGATATCTTTTTGATATGTTATCCCCTTTGTTTACATAAACTATCTGAATTTGAGACTTTGGGTATAGACAAATAACTGTTCTCACCCTTTCGTTATTTCGATGTAAACGTTTAATAAACTCCGTTATTTCACGATAAATACAAAGCACTGTAATCTATTTACCATTTATATAAAAAAAATACTCTAAAGTGCAGTCATTTCAACAATATTACACAATAACTGTCGTTATTTAGCCGTTATTTGTCTATTGCTATAGTAAATGGAGTATAGGTATTTAAAGCAGAAATAGCTTTCTCAAATAATAAGGCATAGATAGCATTTTGTTGGTCCTAACAATAACTCGTCAGCCTTCAAAGCAAGAGTGAACAGGTATCTTCTGGGCATGCTCGTTCCATCTTAGACCTCATCCATTGTTTTCTGTCAGGCGAGATCAAGGTCAAGAGCAACGCACGAAATAAAATAAAAAAAATAAAAATTTGTTTATTCAGCACAAATAAAACGCAAATTATAACTAACACAAAATACACACTAAAAAAAAAGAAGCCAGAAAATCAAGTCATTTATTCAAATTAAGGCATACGATAACCGACTTTTAATGATTTTTTACTGAAGATCACGTCTAAACGAGTAGTGTTAATGATTTGGAAATAATATATGTTAAATTAGAGCATTTTCTTAATAACTTAGTATGTGAATATTTTAGATTATGTTTATATTACATAGTGAAATTAATTTGTAAAGTTATGTCTTACGCGGATAAAAACCTGAGAATCACGCAAAATCTATCAAGCGTATTTTTCTGAAACCTTCACCTTTTTAAAGATAATTTAATTATTGATTTTTAGTATACGTGCTTTATTAAAATACCTTTTGTTTTATGTATAATAAATTAATAATGCGTCTTATTTGGGACAGCGCTCCTGGATGGGCGAGTCCTATTACTGGCTGGACGTACGACGCGTTGCGTGAGCTCAGTACAGAACACGTAAGCTAACCACTCCAGATCACTGGCATATATCTGGGCCTTAAGCTGAAAATCAGCTCTTTTTGAACGTCAAAATTATATAAGACAGTCCCCCAAAACGCCTACCACATCCTGGTGTTTTAGCTGGAATGAAGTGTCGCAACAAACTCTCCAGCAGCACAGCTGTCTGTTAAGGGGGAAGCGTCCGGGTAGCCCGCGAAATTCATTATTCCACACTTCGTATAATCTGATTGAATGACAGTTTCATGAAATCATGACTTTTAGGATTGTACTAACTTTAGGAGTTGTATTACTGATTCTAATATGAATGATTGTAATAGGGATGATGACTAAAAAAACATTTTTTGTCCGTCATGTAGATTATTAAAAAATATTGGACACGTATTTTTTATTTTTTTGACAAAACGGGTGACTCCCGCTCCGAATCGTTCTTGGTGCAAAGGTTAGCCATTGCCATCCAACGTGGCAATGCAGCAAGCATTATGGGCACTTTTGCGCCGGGAACAGTTTAGGGTACACCCTGTGGGGTACGAACCTCGGCTTAGGGCAGAGTCGGAGGGAGGACAGCAAGGGACAGGTGGTGGCTGGATCAGTTCAGGGTTATGATTATTAATAGGGGAATTTAAAGCTACACGCTCAGCTACGGCGCGGGCTGGCGCTTCGTCGAGCAAGACATTCTTTCACTTTTGCCAATGTAAATACGCACAATAAAACTCCATGCTTAAGTCTTACGTGGGAAGTGGTTTTTGTGCGTAATAATTGTAGTAATGATCGGCCGATAGGTTGGCAGCCTGTCAAGCACTGTATGCTGCAATTTAAACACTGTTTATCGAGGTGGATTTATGCCAAATGTAGTTGTAAGATGTTTTGTTTCGGTTGGTACTCTACTTAACACTTCCTGGCGGTCATAGGACATTTGTGATGTACAGTGGCCAAAACATCAAGTTACACGAACAAGTCTAATTTCTCCAAACGATTTTAATCTTTAAAATGTTGATGATTAAGTTCAAAAACGAACGGAAAATTTGACAGTTTGTGGTAACTTGATGTGCTGGCCACCATACTTGCCTTTGGAGAAAGCTTAAAGCTTCCAGCCAGGGCATAAAACGTATAAACTAAACGACTGCACGCTAAGGGCACTCCCTGTGTGGTACGAACCTCGGCTTAGGGCAGCGTCGGGGAGAAGACAGCAAGGTGGGACAGGCTGAATCAAATCTGGGTTATGATTATTGATCCGGGAGTGAAAAACCATTAGTTCGGACTTCCTCACATTATATACAACCAACCAACCCATGGCTGGCAGCATAGTTCTCACAGATTTTGATAAGTTTTTTGAGTGCACTGGCCGAGGGAGCCAGCAGCGCAACCCCAGAAAAGCTATTGAGATTACCAAATATAGGAACTTCAACCGGGATGATGGGTTTCAACTGTCGACAGCCTGGAATCCAATGGTTCAGCTGCGTAAAACCGAAAAAGTGCCGAAAAAAGTTCGAAGCGGAAACAGTGAGTTTCGTGTGTCGGGAACCGAATCGAGTTGCGAGTGAGTGGTAGCGGTACTGAGCGCAAAAACCAACAAGAAAGAGGGTAGACCGTTTTTTCTGCTCATAAACACCCACCCGCAATGACTTCAGTTTATCCGTGATCATGGTGCTTACAACAGCGCCGAAATATCGGGAACTCGTATCAAAAAGTAAACATGGTAAATATCCCGTTTTGTGTTAATAGTAGCACCATGTCATTCGCATAGCTGATGTTGTTAAAACACACCCCGTCAACAAAACAATCCATATGCGCACTGCTGCATATCCTAGACCAAAAAAATTCGAAGACATGTGACGTCTACCAACCTGCACTGGCCACGCGTGGTGGATTTTGGCCCACTCCCTCTCACCGAGAGGAGGCCTTTGTCCCGTCAGTGAGAACATTATAGGCTGAAGCTGATGTCTGTGACCATGAGTTGCCTTTTGTGGAATTATTCATGGGTACGACTCATAATATGCGATGCAAATAAGGTCCTTAGAGACTCTGAAAACAGCAAAACTGCTTGTTTTCTTACCAGGGGCGTTGCTACCGACGTATCAGCCGTATCAATGGTACGGGGCCCCCCGACGCAACGTGTGTTAACAAAAATTCTTAAAATATTATCCAAAAAATCAAATTCTTATTGATAAGAGCTTACAATATGAAAATTAACGTAGGTTATTTAATTCATTTAGTAAATTTACTACCCAAGTTAAGGTGCTCGCTCTTGTATTCTTTCATTAAAATCACAATGACAGCTTCCTAGTATCCGAGTCAGAGTGCTCAAATTTTCTAGCTCACCACGCTCGCTTTTGCATATTATCTTTTATACTAAAATTACAATGGAAACTTAATCTGCTATGTCAGTACGCTATTTTGAAAACCAAAATCCCTTCCTTTGGAGATTCGCCGCAGTCGGGTAAAAAGGGCCCCCAACAAGGGAATCCTATCGATTTTTTGATACAGGGCCCCTTTATGACTAGCTACGCCACTGTTTCTTACAGCGCTTGACATAAAGAGAAATGCACAAACTGATCTCGCCTACACAATTATACAATGACGTACTTATAGAATATAACCTTATCAGATAAATACATAATACAAGGGGAAATAATAATTCCAAAAATAACACCGGCGTCTCACAAATAGAAATGTATGGTACTGGCAATTATGTATTAAATTGATAAGCGAGAAAATCCTCAATTGATTGTTATCTGGTGGCTATAAATAGTTTAACAGGTAAATATATTTTTATATCAATGACAATTCTGCGTACCGAATCAGTAACTATAGACCAGCGGGGTAGTTACTGTTACTAGGGATGCATCCGATACCGATACCGATGCCGATATATCGGCGATACTTGAAGTTTGCTGATATATCGGCATCGGCGATATTTTTATGGCCGATTCAACGATACTTTTCTCATCAATGTTAATTTTAATTACTAAAACTATTAACTAATCTCAACCTGTCTATAGTTTTAAACGGTTTTATTTAGTTTCTCATGTTATTTATTATTTTTATATTAATTAAAAAAATAACCTGAACTGTGTTTTATTTATTTTACCTTCATTTTTTAATTCAATAAGCGTCGGTATCGCCGATATTTTTATAAGAGCATGGGTATCGGTATCGTATCGGCAAAAAGGCGTATCGAGGCATCCGTAGTAGTTACGTAACTCACTAACAGTAGCAATCGGTTTTATTTTGACAGTTCAGCAACATTTATTGCGTTATTTACGTTTTTGTGCAGATTTTTTTTCGAACATCTGAAGCAATGGATTAGCAATATACTTCAAAATAATTCAGATTGTGATTAATATTATAGAGGTATGAGGAACAGGGTGTAAAGTTCACTCATACTCTATGGAAAAGGGAGGATCATCCAACCAGATTGTGTCTGGTGGGCAACTGCCCGACGGTTGATGTCGGGATGTTGTATTTATATACTAGTCGCGCGGTAAACTCTGATTGCGCGATGCAGGATTTCTGACGTCAGGTCTTAGATGCGTAGTTCGCATGTGGCGTTGTAGATGCCCCACATCACTCCACTCCGTGTATTGTGTTACGCAATGTGTTCCTGATATATGTACAGGCTAATATTTGAAATTTTGTTGAGCTAGTGTTCTGCATTAAGGTCTAATTTCGCTTGAATGATTAGGGTTTTTGGACCAGAAGTTGATATGCTATTATATTGAACACACACGTTTTCTTCGGTTTTTTTGGTTGGAAGAGAACCGGAGTTACCGAAATAGCTTGCAGAGTAAGCAAGCTGAAGTAGCAGTGGGTTGGCCATGTTTGTCGAAGGACCGATGGCCGGTGGAATAGACGAGTCCTGAAGTGGAGACCGCGTATCGGCAAGAGTAGTGTGGGACGCACCCTAGCTAGATGGACCGACGACCTCAAAAAGTTGTCTGGGACGGACTGGATGCGGAAGGCGGAGGACTGGGTGTTGTGGCGCAGCATGGAAGAGGCCTATGTTCAGCAGTGGACTGCAATAGGCTGAGTTTATTTTGATTGATTGACGTTTTTTGCCGTGATAATCTACAGTTGATTTGCCGTGTGTAGGCACGGTTCTCAGTTTTGTTCTGGATCACTATGGAAGTTTGTTGACCGATATGGCGGCATTGTGGCACGGGACCGTAGCCGTATACCATACAATCGGTGGTTTGATGTTTCATATTATTATACATGTTTTTTTTTTTTCATATCCCAAACTCTAGGGTTATATTCTATAAGTAAAAATAATACAAAAAGTCCTAGATTATGTGGTTAAAAAATGCATAGTTACGAAGATAATTATCATCTATCATATTAATTTAGGTAAAAAATTGCCACCCTTATGACGAATTCTTACTCTTGCGACGTTGCCAAATTAATGAAACTGACCCTCGATGTGTGTAGGTATCTAAGTTTCATTGATAAATACGAGTAATTTTCATTCACATTAATATTTAAAGCTAAGAAAATGCGATGTTTTCATATTTCACGTAAGGGTGTTTTACATTAATAGTGTCGAATTATTTTTATGAAAATATAAAACAAAAAAAAAAATGATAATTGGAAAATAATTCATATGTCAGTTGATTCTTTGATATGGCCTCATTCATACCCTCGAGTTATGGGATATAAAAAAAAACACCGTGTATACAAGTTCACGCGATTATTCTGCGGGCCCCGTAAAGAAACCGTGCCGTGTACAACGGGCCAAACTAATGATTAACATCCTAAAGGGTAAGCTGTTTACTGTGAGAGTCTTAAATATTTAATAATGTAAAATAAAATGGTAACTTGATGTGTTTGAGAAAAAACTAATTTTGTAGAATACTTTTATAACCTAAACAAAGTCGGAATTTGCACTGAAACTGAACCCAATCAGTTTCCGAGATGAAGCTTTTCTAAAAGTAGAATACAAACAAACAGTCGTTTTTATTGTGTAAACGTAGCGTAGTAGGATCGGATTGAAATAAGGTTCTTTATACATTGGTTGAGGATATCGATATCTTCTCGTTCCGATAAATTGGTTTGTAGGAAGAGAAAAATAAAGAAAGATCTTATACTACCTACTGATTGATCTATAAAATAAATAAATTTGAAATGACTGTTTGTAATGTCAAAATAGCAGCTTTTTACTATACTCCATTTATTATAACATTAGACAAATAACTGTTCTCACCCTTTCGTTATTTCGATGTAAACGTTTAATAAACTCCGTTATTTCACGATAAATACAAAGCACTGTACGAGTACATTACATATCGTTGCCTTAGTAGTGAAGGGAGCTATTCCACTAAACTGGTTCCAAGATAAAGATGAATCAAAAATTCACCACTTGATTTGTGTTCCTAGTTTCATTTAACTCCTTTCACGTCTGAATGAAAAACCAAACCTCTAGGTGAGCTATCACTTAGATCTCTTCACCACTAGAATCTCCGTCTAACGACGAGTATGGTGGTGTTCATAACTCAATTCGGTCAAAAGTGTGGCTTAGGTTATTAGAACTCATTATTGGCAAGAAATCATCAAGGAACGTTAATAACGCCTTGAACTCGTCTTGGCGAGTTTCTTAAGATGCAAAAACTCATTGTGTTTAATTTTTCTCTAACATTATCATAATAAATAGGGCAATCAATACAAATAAAACTAATTAATTGCTTATTTCAAAGTTTTGACTATGTCACTTAGAGTGTAGTCAAAACTTTGAAATATAGTTGAAATATATTACTAAGGCCTGTGTTCACCAACATTTAAATCAACTGTTTAGATATTTAATCAGTTCTTTACTTAGGAAATTTGACATAAATCAACTGTTTAAATACCTAACCGGTGGTTTGACTGCCTGTGGTGTTTAAGGCCTGTGTTCACCAACATTTAAATCAACTGTTTAGATATTTAATCAGTTGTTTACTCAAAATTTCATAGGAAATTTGACATAAACCAACTGTTTAAATACCTAACCGGTGGTTTGAATGTTGGTGAACACAGGCCTTAGAGTTCTTGCAGTAAACCGACGGTATAACAAACAAACAAAAAACTTTTTATTTTTCTATCTTTCTTTTTGTCTGTCTGTTTGTTCCGGTTAATCTCCGAAACGGCTGGACCAATTTTGACGGGACTTCCACTCACAGATAGCTGATGTTATATGGTGTAACTTAGGCTACTTTTATTTTAGATAAAACCACGAGGAGCTAGTATGCTAACTATAATATTATAAATGTGAAAGTAACTCTGTCTGTCTGTCTGTATGTTACGTTTTCACGCCTAAACCGCTGAACCGATCGTCATGAAATTTGGCAGAGATATAGCCTGGGATATAGAGAAGGACATAGGCTACTTTTTTACGCGATAACCGACATCCACGCGGGCGGAGCCGCACGCAAAAGCTAGTCTCACTATGTAATATAAACATAATCTAAAATATTCCTATACGTAAAAATTTATTAAGAAAAATCTCGAATTTAACATATATTTTTTCCAAATCATTAACACTACTCATTTAGACGTGATCTTCAGAATAAAACCATTAATAGTCGGTTATCGTCGCCTTTAAATCAAAAAGCGACTGTTAACACATTCCATTGTCACAGTCATTAGCACATAGCTCAGCTTTGCTCGTAATGGGTCACATGAACTTACAGAGAAAGTTACGTTCGCTTGCAGTTTACATGCTTACCTTTCTAACTGGCGGATATTAAGATCGGCTCCTGTTTCTGACAGCCGAACTATTCCGAATGGTATCCGAACGATTTGGAATACTTTTCTTTCGAAATTGAAACAGAGAACAGTTTTTAGGGTTCCGTAGCCAAATGGCAAAAAACGGAACCCTTATGGATTCGTCATGTCTGTCCGTCCGTATGTCACAGCCTTTTTTTTCCGAAACTATAAGAACTATACTGTTGAAACTTGGTAAGTAGATGTATTCTGTGATCCGCATTAAGATTTTCACACAAAAATAGAAAAAAAAAAAATAGTAAATTTTGGGGGTATACTTAGAACTGAAATTCAAAAAATAAATTCATCAATCCCATACGTGTGGGGTATCTATGGATAGGTCTTCAAAAATAATATTGAGGTTTCTTATATAATTTTTTTCTAAACTGAATAGTTTGCGCGAGAGACACTTCCAAAGTGATAAAATGTGTCCCCACCCCTGTAACTTCTAAAATGAAGAGAATGATAAAACTAAAAAAAAATATGATGTACATTACCATTAAAACTTCCACCGAAAATTGGTTTGAACGAGATCTAGCTAGTAGATTTTTTTAATACGTCATAAATCGTAAACCGCAATTGCTGCTACGGAACCCTTCATGAGCGAGTCCAACTCGCACTTGGCCCCTTTTTTTAAAGAGAGCACCAACTACAATCCACTAGCGCCACTGCTTTAAAAAAATATTATCTCGTGACTTAGAAGGAATTATGAAAAACGGCTCAATAAGATACCTCGGTGTGTCTAGAATTTTCTAATACTTTTTATAACGTTTCATATTGAGACACGAAGCAACAAAATTCGATATAATTTTAAAAACATTCATATTCACCATTATTAAAATCGACGGCACTTAGGGGTTTTTCCCTAGTCACGCGTAGCCACTGGGGTATTTTTACTGAAGCCACACTATAAATAGAACCATGGCGGGGTAGGTTGCAACTAGCGGATAACCTATGGCCAATTGCAGGTGGCTAGTTTATTGGTATTGATTTATCATTGGTACTGACAAAACATCACGCCTGTATTCTCCGGAGGTTAGGCAGACGTGTACCTGGAGTACACCTACATTTCGCCGTTCCGTGTAATAGAGGGCGAGTCTATTGCCATCAACCGGGCATAAATCCAGCCTCCGGGCTGCTACGGAGAAATTCCCAATAACGCTTTGCCCGGCCCCAGGACCTCATGTTCAGCAGTAGCGTTGCAACCACTAGACCAACGAACCAGGCTCCTAAAGTTACTGCTCCCTGTAACCCTAAAATGCAACATCTTCCCATACACAGCTTAAGACGCAGATATATGCCAGTGACCTTGAATGGTTAGCTTGCGTGTTCTGTACTGAGCTCACGCAACGGGTCGTACGTCCAGCCAGTAATAGGACTCGCCCATCCAGGTGCGCTGTCCCAAATAAGACGCATTATTAATTTATTATACATAAAACAAAAGGTATTTTAATAAAACACGTATACCAAAAGATCAATAATTATCTTTAAAAAGGTGAAGGTTTCAGAAAAATACGCTTGATAGATTTGCGTGATTCTCAGTTTTTTATCCGCGTTAGACATAACTTTACAAATTAATTTCACTATGTAATATAAACATAATCTAAAATATTCATATAATTATTAAGTTACTAAGAAAATGCTCTAATTTAACATATATTTTTTTCAAATCATTAACACTACTCGTTTAGACGTATCTTCAGTATAAAATCATTAAAAGTTGGTTATCGTTGTCTTAAGCATCTCCCCATACCATGGAAAGTCGCAAATCCCTTTGTAACAAGTCTCCACTGCCATGGGACATCTTAGCTCTATTAATCCAATCAAGGAGCTAGCCTGCTCGCGTCGAGGTAATCAGTAGTATTATAGTATTATCATCCTATTGAATTAAACCGATTAACTTGAAGAAAAAAGCGGCCAAGTGCGAGTTGGACTAGCACACGAAGGGTTCCGTACTACCGTACAATATTTAATGCTATACAGTGTGAGTCTTTATAATGTACACATATCGAAATGAGGGAATCTATACTTAATTTTATCTATGGAAAAAAAAACAAAAAAAAAACTATTTTTTTTTAATGTAATTTTTAGTTTTAAATTTTTATTTCAAAATTTCTCAATAAGGGGGTTATTGAGAAATTTTACAATTATAGTAAAAAATTATGAAAAAAAAAAACTGAGTTTTTGCTAAAAAAACATGTTTCTTTTCAATTGAGGGTAGTTTTTTCCCCAATTTTTGGACGCCTAATTACTTCCAATCATGATGGAGTTTGTTTCATCGTGATAGATCATTTAGTTTAAAAGTTACACCGTTTTGTTTACACTGGGCACATTTTTTTTTTATAAAAATAAAAAGTATTCACTGTTTTTAAAATATTTTTGCCGTAGATAAAATTAAGCATAGATTCCTTCATTTCGATATGTGCACATTATAAAGACTCACACTGTATTAAAAAAAAATACTTTAGTAACGAGCAAAAGCCTTTAATATTCAAACGACTTCAAAAAAGGAGTAGGTTCTATGTTTGTCTGTATGAATCGTTTTATTTTGTATGTTTATCGATATTTTCGCAAATTGTAGACCGACTTTGGGAATTATTTTTCATTTGGTAGAAAACGCTTGGGCTGTAGTCCAATATTCATTTTATTAACATTGCTAGGGTAGTTTTTGAAATCGCTCGAATAACACGTATTTTTCCTACTTAATAATCACCGTTTTAATGATTACAATAAAACATAACAATTTAAAACTACTGTGTGTAGTAATAATAACGTAGTCTTGTGAAGCACAACTTGACGAGCTTATTTTCTACATTTTCATTCTAAAACAAAAGAAATCACCGAAATAACGATGAGGGCGCCACTGTGCTTGGCGTAGTCTTAACCAATCGCGACGTGAAAACTGGGGCCTAAGTCTACTAATTTACAAACGTTGCAATGGTCTTGCCATTGTGAGTATTTGACAGTATTTGTATGGTAAATCTGTCAAAAACTCACAATGAAGAGACCATTGCAACGTTTGTACATTAGTAGACTTGGCCCCCTGATCCTCTGTCTGATATTATTTCCTTGACCCCACCAAAACGACAGAAAATATCATCAATCAGGAACATTTAATTTTTGCAGTCCACACCCTGTAAAAATTTCAAGTGCTGGTTTTTAGGGTTCCGAACCAAAATGGTAAAAAGGAACCCTTATGGTGCGACTCAGTCTGTCTGTCACAGCTGAATATCTCAAGAACTACTGATGCTATCAACTTGAAATTTAGAATAGTTTTAGATGACGTTTGCCCAACTATTTTACAAATAAGAAAGAAACAAAAAAGATTTTATATTTTTTGCTACAGGGACTGAAAGGTGGTATCATATGAAAGAGCACTGTTCGCACATTCTCAAACATTTTTTCTTTTTCTTTAGGCCGCATAGTTTTCGACTTTTGATGAAAAATGTAAAAAAAAATACCGTCCCCCCCCTTATCTCCGAAGTTTGCATAGAGAAAAATCTGAAATTATTCTATGTGATAGAAGCTTATGTAAAGATTACAGGAAAAATAAAACGATGTCTCTAAATAGCATACTTTTTCAGAAATCAACAAAAATTACATTAGTTCTTTTATCTGTCAATAGATGGCGCTGACCAAAAACGGCAATATTCTAAGCCGCAATGTTAAAATTAACTGATGAATAAAGGCCTCGCCGATGAAAATTTAAAAACATTTCGCGGTTCACAACCAAAGTATCCTCTTTCCTACTTACTCGCAGGTTGATTTGGGTGAAGCACAGTTGTAGTTTTTTCTGGCCACATAACTTTAGGTCCTACTTATACGAATGAAGCTTATGAAGCTATATGTGATGGTGCGGAACCCTCGGTGCGCGAGTCCGACTCGCCTTTTTTTTTGGAAAGGGCTGTATCTTTTGAACACCTATTACAGTTAAAAAAATACAGCCCTGTATCAGACAGACGGACAGCGGAGCCTTAGTAATACGGTCCCGTTGGCACCGCTTGGGTACGGAACCCTAAAAATTGTATAATGGCTGCCGTGAGAGGATGTCCAACAATGCTATATATAGATGGGTTAATTTTACTCGGTAATTAGTTGTTAATAAGCCTGTTAGCTGGAATTGTAGCGTTGATAATCATGATAGCGCTACAATCTTTGTCTTGTCATTTTTTTCTGACTTTGTTATGGAGTGGATTCTCAATTTGACAGTTTTCTTTAATTATCATCCGCCAAGCCTTTCCCAACCCTTTCCTTTGATGTAAGATGAAATATAATGGTTTTCTTTGATGTAAAATTAAGTATTTGTAAGACTCCTGACACGCCTATTTCCATAGAAATTCTATGGAAACTTTAGAAATGTAATATTTCCGAAGTCCCACTGTTAACTCAAACTCAAAGCATTTATTTCAAATAAACCAATTACAGGCACTTTTGAATTGTCAAGGGGTCGGTGAGTCAGAAAGATGAAGCTAGTTGCCCATTCCAAAGCGTAGTAGGTTCCTATGGAGAAGAACGGACAAGAAACTCCATGGACACTCTTTTAAAACAAAATATGGGTTACATCATTCATGTTGAAGTTATACATGTGAGAACAATGTAGAAAGACGTGCACGTTAGAAGCGTCCGTAATAGAAACAATTCAAAAATTAAAATAAGCCGTGGCAGCTAAGAGATGACCAGTCCCAACTGACGGCGCCCGTTCACGAACATGACGCATGGATCAGCACCATTTAGCTCAACCATTTTGTAGGGAACTTAACTTATTTGCTTTTTATTTTGTGTTGTTAATAACTATATTATGCATGTTCAGAATGAAAATCGGACATGGAATCGATAGGAATACGGAGAAAACCGCAATTTAATGAAAATTGAAAAAAAAAAAACTATTTCTCTTTGTACATACATCGTAGATGGGTAGAGTACTACTAATATGTTTTAAATTAACTCTAGATTTGATATTTAATGTTAGTTTTACCTGAATGTAAAAAAAAAAATTGCCTCCGAAGTCAACCAAATAATGAGTGTCCTGAGAATGACCCAGATGCAATACCTAAACTTTGTGTGGACTTAGATATTGGTGCCGATTCCCTTGTTCACAAACTAAACTAAATTTAAGTTCAGTGCACCTTTTTCTTTCTATTTCATTAAGAAAAGGACAGAAGATAAATTTAAGTTTAGTCCTGTCAAATTAATATGCGCTTGACGTAAATTGACGTAATTTTTGTTGGCAAGTTTTTAATCACGTCTAAATCTGTATGGAGTAGTGACAGCCGCTGATTAATTTGACAGGACTAAACTAAAATTTATCTTCTGTCCTTTCCTTAATGAAATAGAAAGTAAAAGATGAACTGAACTTAAATTTAGTTTAGTTTGTGAACAAGGGAATCGGCACCATTGTATTGTTAAGCAATTATTTATGTAAATCATATTATTATTTTGAAATGTACAATTAAAAACAGTTTTTTGCTGACGTCAGCATAACTTTAAAACTAAACATAATAAAATCATGGTTCCTTCCCAGAAGTTTTAGTTCTGTGCTGCGTCTATAGGACGAAGGGATAAAATATAGGTGACCGCAATTGAAGCAAAATTTCACAGTGTGGATGGCAACCAACTGATTATTATCATTTAAAGTGAAAGTTCGCTATACCCAAAGTCTCAAATAATAATTAATGTAAACAAAGGGGATAACATAACAAAAAAAATATCTTCGTAATGGTAATTCACATAAAATTACAAAAAAGAGGTTATATTTTCTTTTAAGTACTGATTTTAAGAAATAATAATTTAAAAATAATCATACCGTAATTATTTTTATAAATTTTCAGTTTTAAACAAAGTTATTAAAAAAAGGAGATTTTCTAGTATAAAATATTTTATGATACTGGTAACAATGCAGGAGACCTAAACATTTTCCAATTTTTTACATCTTCAACAATACTAATATTACAACTCTCATTTATAGATTCATATTGTAAGTAGCATATCTAGCCACATTTTGGATGAAAACGGCTGTAAACTGTTTCGAGTGGTAATCGATTTTGGGAGGCTTACGTCTAGCACTGGGCTTAAAAGGGCTGATTATGAGGATCATATGCCGTGTCTCCGACATACTACACAAAACATTGTTTGGGAACGGTATTTTGTTTGCATAATTCTTATAATTAATTCACTATAGTTTTAGCTATGACTATTAAAAAAAAATATATATATATAAAATGTTTTGTACCACTGTCCTGTAATTTTGACAGTGACTTTTCTTGACATTACTTTGTTTACATAAATTATCTGAATTAGAGACTTTGGGTATAGCACATTCGTAAGAAGCTAGCAGTATCATCTCGTTAATGTTTTCTCATTGTTTGTCTTATTTGTTTTAGTATATTCGTGTATTTATGTATGTTTATTTGTGCTTGTACTCGTATTTATATAGAAATTGAAAATTTGGTGTATATATATTACACTAGCTTTTGCCCGCAGCTCCGCCCGCGTGGATGTCGGTTATCGCGTAAAAAAGTAGCCTATGTCCTTCTCCATATCCCAGGCTACATCTCTGCCAAATTTCATGACGATCGGTTCAGCCGTTTAGGCGAGAAAACGTAACATACAGACAGACAAACAGAGTTACTTTCACATTTATAATATTAGTATGGATTTATGGTTTACTAGCTTTTGCCCGCAGCTCCGCCCGCGTGGATATCGGTTATCGCGTAAAAAAGTTGCCTAAGTATATGTCCTTCTCCATACCAGGTTATATCTTTGTCAAATTTCATGACGATCGGTTCAGCGGTTTAGGCGTGAAAACGTAACATACACACAGACAGAGTTACTTTCACATTTATAATATTAGTATGGATTAATGGTTTATAAGTATCATTATAGTTATTCCTAGATTTTTCGTAATTGCACCTACCACTGTTTGTCTCTGCATCACCCAAAGGTTGACTGGTAGAAAATGCCTATGGCTTTAAGTTCGCCTCTGTAAATTTATGTGCTTGAAGTATTAAATAAATAAATAAGACTGGTTGTCAGACTTTCAGGCTTCTGACGACCTGGGACGGTTTTCTTTAATGTTAAGCAATTTCTCAATTTCTCTTTAATTTCAATGAATCAAAATCAAAAGTCATTAATTCAAACTAGACTGAGAATCAGCATTTTTTGAACGTCAAATAAGTCCCCTAAAACGCCCGCCCTTTACCACTTCCTAGTGCTTTAACTGGGAAGAAGTGGCGCAACAAACTCCCCAGGCAGCACAACTCTCTGTTCAGATAGAAGAAGATGTAGAACATCGTTAGTACATCGGCCTGCCCTAACTAACCGACATTTCAAAGACCAATCCACACTGGGTCAAAATTATATTATATTATTATATTATTTCCTTTATTCAAATAAATACATATAAATTATATTTTTAAATATTATAATATAAAAAAAATATAAAAACATTTAAAAATATAAAAAATTGTAGCCCACCGGTATCGGGAACAGGGTCCAAGATACCGGTGGTCAGGGCTCCAGAGAGTGGAACCTCCTAACAATGCGAGCCGTGTCCAGAAGTACCGCTATCTGAATCAAGCCTTTGATCCAGCTAGCCCAACGAAAGCCTCTTTAGGTGTTGGTCGAGGCTCTTGGCAATTAAGCCATTGGCTGATACGACTATCGGCACAATGATCGCTGAGTCCACATCCCACATGTCGACAACCTCGCGAGCCAAGTCAAGATACTTGATTTGTTTATATTTCTCGGCTTTCACGAGGTTCTCGTCATGTGGGACTGTTAAGTCAATGATCATTGCGCGCCGCTCTATTCGATCCACCACCACTATATCAGGCTTATTGGCAACAATAGTCCTGTCAGTGATGATGGATCGTTCCCAGTACAATGTGATATTGCCATTTTCGAGAACTGGGTCGGGCACATACCTCTATTACGGCACTTCCGATTCCACTAGGCTGTATTTCAGAGCAAGTTGCTGATGGATAATCCTGGCTACAAGGTTGTGTCTATGCAAGTACTCTTCGTTAGCTAGACGAGAACAACCTGAGATAATGTGTCGGATTGATTCTCCCGGACGGTGGCTTGGATTTATTATATTTATTATTATTTAACCGCCTCTGTGGTCTAGTGGTAAAACCACCTGTCTCAGATCCAGAGGTCCCGGTTTCGATTCCCAGCGGGGGCAAAAATTTCTGCTTGGTTTGGTTGGTGGTAGGGCTTGTTGTAAACAGTCCGCCTGGCTAGCTACCACCATCTTATCTAAGTCTGTCGCCAAAACAAGAATGTTAACAGCATTTGTTGTGTTTCGGCAGTTAGAGGAAAGATAGCCAGTTCATCTGTGGTTGAGGATTCCGGGTGAAGCTCGCTTCCATCTTCGGCCTTATCATCACTTACCATCAGGTGAGATGATTGCTAAGAGCTTCCCCGTTGTATGTAAAAAAAAATGGACTACATACGGCTTGGCGTCGCTCACCAAGACGAGGCCTGAGTCCCAACATTGTGAACATTAAGGCTGGTTATGTTATGATGATTGAAGTCGTTCTTCACATCATGGTGCAGTGTGCCCGGAATGAAGATCTCAGAGCTGAGTTATTAGTACACTTTGGTGTTGATGTTGTGGTTGTTATATACAACGCCACATGCGAACTACGCATCAAAGACCTGACGTCACAAAAATCCTGCATCGCGCAATCAGAGTTTACCGCGCGACTAGCATTATACAACATCCCGACATCAATCATCGGGCTGTTGCCCACCAGACACAACACCCGTCTGGTCGGAGTATCTTCCCTTTGCTATGGAGGATGAGTGAACTTTACACCCTGTTCCTCATGCCTCTATGTATAATGTTAAAGATGTGGGAAGTCAGAATATCAGAATAGCAGCGCTGGGCAATTATTTTAAAGGTCGCAGCATCATGCTGAGATAGGAGCCTTTTGGCCTCGTACAAGACTCTGTTTATATTTTTTATACTTTTATAATTGTGTGTTTAGTTTGTAATCTTCCAGTGCGAGTCACAATAAATACTTTTCTTTCTTTCTTTCTTCTTTCTTTTAATATGTTAGGAAAAATCATTTGTTATTTATTATTCTGAACTTAATTAATATTGATTATACTGAATTTAATTGGTAGGTATTTTTTTGTTTTAAAATTGCGATAATTATTGAATTTAGTTGACATTATTGATATTTTTAAATTGTATCACACTATTTTGCATACCCATGTGTTGGTATAACATGGAGAACTGTATTATAAGGAAGAATATCTATGGATCTCTTACCCACGTTTGCAAATAAATAAATGATTTATGTTTCAATAATATTCTAGCATTCCCTTTATCAGAACCAGCAAGGCTATTGTATAATCTTGTGCGTATTGGTATTCGTAGAAGAGAGTTACTCATTAAAGAACTGTATTATATTGATAAAATGCTGTATATTATAAGAAAACCTTACAGAGCGACTTACTCTTGTTGACCAAGCTTCTTAAATAAAGTATTAAAAAAATGGTAAGATGATAAAATTTTAGGGAATAGAACTATTTAATCAATGACAGCAATTCTGTCTATTTATTGTAAAGTTTTAATTGAGAATTTCGCGATGTGTGAACGTGAAAGCTCTTGTTATTTAGAGCATTTTCCGTATTAGTCATTATTTTTTTATTTTTCCTGTTTTCAGAAACTTACGCACTTCGTTTTGAAATAATGGTGTCAGTTGACGTTAAAAGGACAACCTTTAAAAAAACTATGACGTCTTTTGCGTCGTTTTTTTACCTATTAAAGGTCGTAGCACACGTATCAACTCGGAAAGGGATCGTCACCGTATCAACTCGAGCCGTTCAGTATTATTTGTATGAAACTCCCTACTGCAACGCACACTTATCGGAATCGGAACGTAATCGCTTCGCCTCGGGACAAGCTCACGAAACGCGGTGCGGTGCGTGGTCGACTTGCAGTTCCCGCGCTTACGGTTCTCCGTACCCTAGCTTATTGCTCTCCGTACGCCACGCCCCTCCCGCGGTCTGCGTTGCCGAACGTTTCTCTGAATGTTGTATGCTTCTTTCTTATACATTCTTCTATAGACTGCAGTAAAAGAGATATTTTGGCATATGGAAATAAATATAAAATTTCTCTTCATCATCTATCAAATGTTTTATAATAGTCCGAAATTCTCCTTCAGTTCTTCTTGCTTTATTCATATTGTGTACCCATATTCTTTTTCTTCGTTTTTTTCTATTTTCTTTTCCTCTTCATCAAGTGCTATGGCAATGATAGCCAACTCACGTATTGTGAACCGAGACATAACCGTGCGCTACAATAACGTTCGGATTCAAAATGATTGAACTAGTGCCGCCTAGTCGTCAACCAGCGGTCGGCGAGCCGTAAGCGCGGCGTCGCCTAGCCGTAGCCGAGTCGACGTATCGGAGCTTCTAATCCACTTTGGTTACGTGCTTACTTTAGGTTGACGACTGTTTGAAGGCGACGCGAAAGGCGATACGGTTACGATCCCTTTCCGAGTTGATATGTGTGCTACGACCTTAGGAGGATGCGCTAAGGTCTTTTGCGCCAATGTTTTTTTTTTTTTACCTTTTAAGGAGGATGCGCTAAGATCTTTTGCGCCGATTTTTTTTAACCTATTAAGGAGGATGCGCTAAGATATCCTGCAAAATGCAAATTTTATAAACAAATATTTGATAAGACCGCGAATCATATTCAAATCAACATAAGTACTGGCACTGTCCTGCAATTGCAGAAAACGTTAGAAGATTTGAATTTCGTGGGCTAAATAAGTGCAACCCCCTTAATAAAAACAACCAAAAAAAAAAAAATACAAAAAAAAAATATATATACGCTAAAGACGTCATTGTTTTTTTACAGGTTGTCTATAAAGTCAACGGACATCATTATTTCAAAACGACGACATGAGGAAGTTTTTGAAAAGAGGAAAATTAATTGAGGGTTCCGTTTTTTGCCATTTGGCTACGGAACCCTAAAAAACTGTCAATCGACTTCACGGTTGGCGCAGTGGTTAAGCGATTGACTGATGCGCTGCGTGTCGCGGGTTCGATTCCCGCACGGAACAAATATTTGTATGATCTACAAGTAGTTGTTCCGGGTCTGGCTGTTTGTGTATGTGAGTTTAAATGTTTGTAAACGCACCCACGATACAGGAGAAATTCCTAGTGTGGGGCAACGTTTTAAAAAAAAAAAGAAAAGAAAGAAAGAATTTTTCAATTAGTTTATTTAACCTTCACATACTTACTCCCGATTTCATTATCCACAGGATGATTCATTTATTTGTTATATTCGATGCTCAAATGTTGGTTTTACCAGTTTTCATTCATATAACGTTCTCTCCTATAGAATTGAGTGGGACAGGGAAACCCAGAGCTATTGTAAACATGCTCTGTTTACACGCTTGTTTTATTGTATTATTTACAATGTTGTCGTATCAAATTATTTCTTCATTTATTGTTAGACTAGCGTGGCAGATATAAAGCGTCCTTCTCCATATCCCAGGCTATTATATCTGCCAAATTTCATGACGATCGGTTCAGTGGTTTAGGCGTGAAAACGTAACATACAGGCAGATAGACAGACAGAATTACTTTCACATTTATAATAATATATTAGTATGGATTATACCCAAAGTCTCTAAATCAGATAATTTATGTAAACAAAGTAATGTCAAGAAATGTCTGTCAAAATGACAGGACAGTGGTACAAAACATTTATTCATATTTTATTTTTGTAAAAAGTCAACGCTAAAATTAAAGTGAATTAATTAGAAGAACTATGCAAACAAAATACCGTTGCCAAACAATGTTTTGTGAAGTATGTCGGAGATACGGCATATGATCGTCATAATCAGCCCTTTTAAGTCCAGTGCTAGACGTAGGCCTCCAAAATCGATTTCCACTCGAAACAGTTTACAGCTGTTTTCATCCAAAATGTGGCTAGATATGCTACATACAATATGAATCTATGAATGAGAATTGTAATATTACCCCCTTACTAATAAACGTTGTATAGCGTCTGTATAGTTACACAACGCTTTGTCTTCTTCTATCGAAAGTCAAATTACTGACGAGTGAAAGAGAAAAATCGGTGTGTAACTATACAGACGCTATACAACGTTTATTAGTAAGGAGGTTAGTGTTGTTGAAGATGTAATTTTTTTTTAATGTTTGGATCTCCTGCATTGTTACCAGTATCATAAAATATTTTATACCAGAAAATCTCCTTTTTTAATAACTTTGTTTAAAACCGAAACTTTATAAAAATAATTACGGTATGATTATTTTTTAATTATTATTTCTTAAAATCAGTACTTAAAAGTAAATGAAACCTCTTTTTTCGCCATTTTATGTGAAATACCATTACGAAGATATTTTTTTGATATGTTATCCCCTTTGTTTACATTAATTATCTGAATTTGAGACTTTGGGTATAGAACATTCTAGACACACTTACCGAGGTCGCTGTTGAGCCGTTTTTCATAATTCCTTCTCAGTTACGAGATAATATTTTTTTTTAAGGAGTGGCGTTAGTGGACCTTAGTATGTCCTCTTAACACTATTCGTTTAGAAGTGATCTTCAGTATAAAATTATTAAAGCTCTCAAAACGGTGAAGGAAAACATCGTGAGGTAACCGGCATATAAGTTTTTAAACTGTCATGGTCACTAATATTATTATTAATACGAACGGGATATTTAGCATGTTTATTATGTGTTGTGAGTTCCCGATATTTCGGCGCTGTTGCAAGCACTATGATCACGGATAAAGTCATTGCGGGTGGGTATTTATGAGCAGACAAAACGGTCTACCCTCTTTCTTGTTATCTGCTCATAAACACCCACCCGCAATGACTTTATCCGTGATCATAGTGCTTGCAACAGCGCCGAAATATCGGGAACTCACAACAAATAATAAACATGGTAAATATCCCGTTCGTATTAATAATAATATGAAACCGGCATGTCCTCAAAAAATCGAAGACATGTGACATCTACCAACCCGCAATGGGTCCGCGTGGTGGATTACAGACTACTCCCTCTCGTAGAAAAGAAGCCTGTGTCCCAGCAGTGGGAACATTATATATGCTGATCATGCATGCAAGCTCCGAAACGGCTGGACCGATTTTGACGGGACTTTCACTGGCAGATAGATGATGTTAAAAAGAGTAATTTAGGCTACTTTTATTTTAGAAAACAGCCACGTGGGCAAAACCGCTGGCTGCAGGTAGTGTGTAAATAAAATTGTAAAAAAAAAAAAAAACAATAAGTCAACATCAACTTTCGCGTCCATAATACAAACAAAAAAACTTAATGCCTGCATCGTGACATTAAGGTACCACTAGCGCCATCTAGTATCGAGTAGCAGAACTAGTAGTCCACTAGCGCCATCTATTATCAAGTAGCAGAACTAGTATAAGGTTGTCTGTAAAAGATCGCTTTTAGCGATAAGACCGCCCATTGTGACACCCTATGTAACAGTTCTACATTTATATCTGTAATTTTTATGGTGTACATAATAAAGAGTATTCTATCTATCTATCTAGTATAGTCGAGATACTTCTAGAAAGTTCGATGCTAGAACTATCGATATCTGGTATCCGGTATGTACTCGAACATTCTAAATGTTTCTACAGTAGAAGGTTCTGGAACTATCTGAGGACTATATAAGGCCGGTATGGACCCCGACCCGAGGACAGTCGAAAAACAAGCGATCAAGCGACAAGTAAACTTCTAACGATACTCGTACAAGCGATCTTCAAGTGAGACCTTAGAGTGATCAGTAGTGCAGTTGTGTTTTATAATTAGAATATTTGAGTTGTTATCAGTGTTGTTTAGTTAAAGTTTCATTTTTGCTTATTAAATCGGCAGTTTTTATTGTCACGAACCCCAAGCTCGTAACAATAAGTACAATCTAATAATAGATGGATTCACAGTTTTTTCATCTGATCGGTTCACTGACTCGGTATTGAGTTTATGGGGCAAAAACCTCATGTTTTTTAAGGTACAATCAGGCATTTGACATGCTGTTGACCAGTTTAATAACTTCTTGACCCTGTTACTATTGTACTTTTAAATCATTTGATTCGGAGATTAATTTCCTAGTTTTCTGAACATCCTACTAGTTTTTTTGGGTTTCCGTACGTCCGAATGAAAAACCGGAACTCTTTTAGGATCACTCGTATTTCTGTCTGTCCGTCTGTCACAGCCAGTTTGCTCATGAATGGGTTTCTTGTGAGGGTCCCTCCCGTGAGTGTCGTAAAAGGCGACTAAGGGACTTACTAGTCAATGGGCAGTAGCGTTCTCTATGCATTTATGATGATGTTGATGAATAGTTTTAAAGTTACTTAATAAAATTAATGAAAAATTACCATCCTCCCCCATTATCGCCGAAACTACTGAGCCAAACATTTGAAAAATAAATACAGAAAATAGTTCTAGTTTTTCAACTACAATATTAAGCCGATCGTCACTCAAAGCTCAAGCATTACTTAAAACTAGTTTCAACCAATCAAATGGCTTGAATCTAGTTTTAAGTAATGCTTGAGTATTGTGTGACGTTCTGTAATACGGGCCTAAGTTTGTTCTTGGGATAAATTCGGAACTACGGAAACCTTAATTTTGTGTAGCCCGACAGGCAGTTGGACGGGGGTATTTTTTTTTTTTTGAATTGCATTTTGTATGTGGTTGTTGCGTATGCCTAAATAAATTAATGCCTCCAGCCAGGGCATACAAATTATATTACTAAACGACTAAACGCTAAAGGCTCCTACAAACAGGCGCGACACAAAGGCACCGCTCGTCGCGCGACACGCGGTGCTTTTGTGTCGCGTGTCGCGCCTGTTTGTAGAGGAACCTTAAGGGCATCCCCTGTGGGATACGGACCTCGGCATAGCTCGACACCTCTCATGCACTTATCGCCTCTCATGGAGTCCCATTTAATGTACTCCCATTGTTTAAAAGATAGTAACTATCAGTTGACGGCTGTTAGATATTCGATGAATGGAGGAAAAGATTTGAACAGACCATTCTATGTTCTATGTTAGAGGGTTTGGTTTCCGCACTTAGTCCTTAAGCTGGACCATTGTGCGTGGGCCATGGCGGCCATCGGTTGAACAGACCGTATAGCTAGTGCTAATAAAATTTGGGGCTAATGAGATGCATAGTGCCGTCCTTGTTTCGCACTGCAACACTGATGACTGACACTTCCTGTACGGTCAAGGACTAAACAAAAGGATGGGATAACAAATTATGACTTGTAGATACTTAAGGCATATTTAATAACGCGTTCAGAAAACTGATGGGGTGCCATGGCGTTGCAGTGCATGAGGGATGTTTGCGGAGGCGCGTGTGGATTGTTTTCACACTATAATGCGCAAGCGCGCTGAATCAATGGTGGCACGAGTCATGGCCAGCCCCAACAGGGTTCTGAAAATGATAGCGGACACATGTGTCACCGTATTGTGTTGTTTACTAACACGTAGTTGTAAGAACATTGTTACTAACCCTTTATGAGTCTTGGCTCGAAAAATTTTTTTTGATTTGATTTGAAAGCTCGTTTAGTCTAAATTGCGTACGGGTAGTACGCAATTTAGACAGTGTAGCCTCCACCCGTTCGATTCCCACCTGAAAATTGGCGACTGAATAAAAGAACGGGCGCGTACCATAAAAAAGTATTTAATCAATAAAACCAAGCTGGTTAAGCCGGAGACACACACGAATATTTGTAGGTCGTGGATTACGGACGTCTGTTGACACTTCTGCAGGGATAGGTACTCCCAGGTAGTTGCAGGCAAAATCCCGCTGGTGATATAAATATAATTGATACTATAATAGTTATATATGCAACTGTTGTATAATAAGGTATGTTGTATATACACTCATGTAATACTATTATCACACTCGGCCTCGCCTCGTGTGATAAACCCACATTCGTGTTTTAATACCTAATTATTACAGTTGCATACAAGACTATCTACACCCATGACATGAATCGTCTATAAAAGGTTCTGAAACAGTTTTTGCAATACTAATATCGAACAAAAATGGCGGGATACGCCGCTATGGTATAGTATAGTGAAACGCGCGTGCGTGACAATGTTCTTTTTTTTAAATTCATAAAGATACCACGACTTGAATAGTGAGAATGGAAGGGAGGATGAGGATCCCTTCCTTACTTACTCATCAAACAGATGAGTAAGGAAAGGATCATCATCCTCGTAAAAGCAAAGGAGCTGCATAATGAAATTTAGTACAACATTATAACTCCCGTTTGGATGCTATTATGGTTACTATGACACTGGGTGTTTTAATGTTGGCAATAAGCTAACTGTTTCAGAAACTTTTATAGAGGATTTATAGCATGGGCGTAGATAAAGGTAGTTAAGGTATAATACATAAACAATACTGAATTCTGGTTACACTTCAAGTACAGAGTAACAGACCGCTCTATTAGGCGACATTATAGTAGGCTTTGATTGTCGGGTCTACAATTCCGCCCGTGTTTTATGGCTTATTTTTTTTATTAATTATCCATGTAACCTATGTGAAATAAACTAATTTGGGTTAACATAATAAACTACATAAACCTACGACCTAAAAGGGTTCTGGTCACATTTCAAGTACACATTCAAATACATCATAAAGGTTCATAAAACAATGTTGACATAACCTCCCAGAATTTTCGCTCGCACCATTTCACTTATTAACCGCTTCGTCTGGACCAACTCTCAATCAGTTTTAACGACACCCCTGGGAATCAACCGGCTTGCCATATTCGTCCTTCCATTTTTATTATGTCCTTTAAAATCAATACGAGGTGCTCGTGGTTAAATAATAAAGAAAGAAAGAAGAAAGTCATAGTCAAATCATTTATTTCAAATAGGCACATAAAAGGCACTTTTGAACGTCAAAAGAAAAAAAAAAAAATTGATTCTAGTTGCCTCTTCCAAAAGGTTGTTACATATGGAGAAGAATGGGCAAGAAACTCCATACTTACACTTTTAAAATGTTAACAATATTTTGTATACCTTAATTATTATGTGAAGACAATGCACTTACCTAGAATAAAATTACTATACCACAATAGGTAAAAAGAATGAAAAGTGAAGCAATGACAGACAAATTAATAGGGACGTGTCCTGGGTAAAAAAAAAAAGAAAAACTGTTTAGTCCGTCAATCAGATATTAAAAAAATATTAGACACGAATTTTTTGCTTTATCATATTAATAAAAAATGACTTAGATAAAACACATTAAACTTGGGGAGTGGGGGCTCGTTACGTCACAGCTACGTATAAAATCTAGTGAGAAGTGACGTCATGCCACATTTGAACTCAATGTTTCGCCGTAATTTTTTGATTACGTAAAAAAAGAAAAAATACGTGTCCAATATTTTTTAATAATCTACATGACAGACAAAAAAAAATTTTTGTCATCATCCCTATTATGCAATAGATACTTGGTGCTCACATATTTACAAACATTGTTAAAGTAGATGATTTCCCTAAAATTTAACATTTAATAACCTATGTCAGTGTGTGAGTTTAAGTATATTAATCACAGAAAAATAAAATTACTTAATATCATAAAAAATATATAAGTTTTTAAACTATCATGGTCACTAATATTATTAAGAAAGAGGGTAGACCGTTTTGTCTGCTCATAAACACCCACCCGCAATGACTTCAGTTTATCCGTGATCATGGTGCTTGCAACAGCGCCGAAATATCGGGAACTCAAAACAAATAGTAAACATGGTAAATATCCCGTTTGTGTTAATAATAATAAAAAATATAAATTAAAAGAAAGGAAATACATTTATTTAGCACACACTAAAAGGCACACATGACACAATATAATTTACAGCAGATAAAATATAAAAAATCAAATAGAAAGCGTAAAGTACGATGCAAGAAATTAGCAGGCAAGTGTGCATCACAATAGACAATAACAGACGCGCGGGTCGAGGGTACGCTTGCCGAGGCCATGGATGTGTGACCATTCATTACACATCGAGACCCCTCCGTGCCTTGAAAAGCACGTTAAACCGTTGGTCCCGGCCGTCATTTGTGGATCTTTGACAGTCGTTACGGGTAGTCAAAAGCTCTAGTCTGATATCCAGTCTTAAGGCTCGTACAGACTAGTGCGATATCGCGGTTGCGACGCGACAATGCCTGTCGCGCCCACGATATCGCGCGAGTCTGTACGAGCCTTTAATTGAATTCAATACCCCTTGTATTGTATTACCCAGTGACTCGGTTGTGGAGGTCAGATTATCAGATAGGCAGTCGCTTCTTGTAAAGGTGAATTCCCGCTGTCCCCAACGCCCGTGTCCCCATTAATGGCCCCACACGGGCGGTGGGGACAGCGCAGCGAGAATACACCCTTGTAAAATACTGGTATTTATATATATATTTATTTATCTAGTTTCGGACAACAGCATAGTTCATCTTGTTAGTGAAAAATACCTTCTAACTAATGTTAGTATTACAAAAACACAATCAACAACACAACACCGGCAACACATACCGAATTAAATGTCCGAGGCAGGTTGCACATAAAACGATCAAGCAAGAGATCAGCTACCTAGTTGACCATCCTCTCTACAAAATGCCTCAGAACAGTAAGGACTCTCCGCCACTAATTTTAAGATACTATTGTTACTGACCCGCGTTCGATGCATCAGTGATGCAACTTTTTTGTGCATCACTGCGTGGAAACCGTCGGTTCGGTTTTGCGAAAACATCTCCGATGCAGAACCGAGGGGCAGTTCGAACAGCATCCTAAAAACATTATTTGGACGCGTAAGGCATCTAGCGATCTTTTGGCGTAGCTGACCCATAGACTCCCCCCATACAAACCCTGTCAGAAAGCCTTGAAAAGGGTGATCTTGACTACAACGGGAGAATCTACGGGTCAACATATTACCTCGCACCGCTAGTGGCCTACGTGCCTCAATGTCTACATTATTCTTATACCTGCATCTGGAGAAAATGGAAGCTGACCCCAGAAAAGGTTAGGCGGATGATAAAAAATCAATACGACTTAAAATGTCCATGTGTGAAATGCCAACGTTTAAAAATAACTGTAGGCTCTACTATTTGTGCGTGGTGTGGTCAAGTTCAAGGACCTTTTTGCTGTTTATAGGATTAAAGCTTTAATATCAGTTCGCCTTTCGCACAGAGTTAGAGCTTTGCACTGCGTTTAAAAGAAACTTTACTAAGCTTGTACTTACAAGCTTAGATAAGTTTGACAAAATCCCAAAATAGGACAAAATTACTCTGCCTAAGTACATAAGTAGAGTAATTTTGTCCTATGTTGGGCCTAAAACTCTGAAAAGATTCTTAGTCAAAGCACTGTTGAACAGAATGCTTTCTTTTTAGGGTTCCGTAATCAACCAGGAACCCTTATAGTTTCGCCCTGTCCGTCTGTCTGTCTGTCCGCGGCTTAGTTCAGAGACCCTTTGTACTAGAAGGCTGTTATTTGGCATGGATATACATATTAATCACGCACATAAAGTGGTAAAATAAAATCTTGAAATATATTTTTTTACCTCCCCTATAGGTAAAGTGGGGATGATGTTTCTTTTTCTAGTCTATCCCATGTTGTAGGGTATCGTTGGATAGGCCGTTCAAAAATATTTCTGGTTTGTGAAAACCATTTTTAACCGAATTTCCAAAAAGAAGGAGGTTCTCAATTCGTTTTTTTTTTTTAATGTTTTTACCTCAGAACTCCGTCGTTTATGAACCGATTTGGTTAAATTATTTTTTTATTTGAAAGGATATACTTCCAGATTGGTCCCATTTTTTTCAAAATCCAGTTTTGATGATGGGATCCATGAGGAATTGAGGGAACTCCACAAATTTTACAGGCAAACATAGCGATTTTTGTATTTTCATCAACAACTCAAGCATTTGTATTCAGTTAGTATCATTTGATGAAGTGGAACTGATGAAGAAGACCACAAATGGCCAACGGAACTCCTCAATGATAAGTATTTCACGAGTGGCGATAAGATATTACGATTAAGATAGTTAAGCGACCATAAAGCAAATTTAAATAAATAATTCTGATGAAAATGGTACCGGTAATGGTATAACTGATCTGAAGATGAAGCCGGAAGGTGTGCACCGGAACTCCGTGATAAAACAATGTATCCTAGCCGTGTTTGGGCTTATTGCAATTGTCATTTGGGCTATAAATGGTTATTAATCGATTTTTATTAACTTTGCTTGGGTAGTTTTTGAGTTAGCTTCGATAATACCTACGTATTTAATCCACTTCAAGGTATCTTGTGTCACTGTTGTTTGTGCGATAAAGCCAGTAGTGGTAATCGAATTTTTGTGGGATAGGTATGATAACTAAAAAGTGAAAAAAAAAAAAAAAAAAAAACAACTTGAAAGTCGGTTGTATTTTTATTTTTTATTCAGGCATCCGTATGTAATATTAAGCTTTAGTGCTAATTAAAAAAAAAACACGGCAGTAGTATATCATTGTAACGAAGTTACAACCTGGAAAATTAATACAGAAAAGTAGACTTGACAGGTTAATGAGTAATAGTCAATCCACTTACATTTGCAGTTGGAGAATTGACAGTTACGTATATTGATGTATGGGAGAACATGTATTTCAACTACAATGTTAAGTTTGTTCTTGGGCTAAATTCGTCCCAATTACGGAACCCTTCATTGTTTGTGGTCCGACATGCAATTAGCCGGTTTTTTTCAAAATAGGGCTTGGATTAGCAGATCCAATAATGCTTCTTTTAACGCAAGCAATGTCCAGCTTATTCAGTATTGTTTACATGGGACTGAAATTAATGTTCCTTTAGTGCATCCGTCCATGTTTTGTCTCAACACACAAAACGATGGCCCCACCGAATAAACGTGCAATGCTTCTTACACGATTTTTTTTTTACATTTTTCTTTTCTTTTGCCTATCCTGCACCCACTTAATTTTTTTAATGAATTTTAGACTCAAAACACGCCTATTATAATAGTGAATTTCTTAATTCTAGGGAAATAATTAATTTTAAAATTATAGGAATAATAGTTTATGTTATAATTAGGAGGAGCTTGTGGCGAAGTAATAATAGCCGCACGGGTCGATTCGTCAGGTTAAGCTACGCTTGCCGGGGTTGGTCCGTGGATGGGTGACCATCTTTACATACCGAGACTCCTCCGTGCCTCGGAAAGCACGTTAAGCCGTTGGTCCCGGCTGTCATTCGTGGATCTTTGACAGTCGTTACGGGTCGACAGAAGCCCAAAAGTCTGACAGCCAGTCTTACCAAGGGGTTCATGTTACCCAGTTACTGGGTTGTGGAGGTCAGATAGGCAGTCGCTCCATGTAAAACACTGGTATTCAGCTGCATCCGGTTAGACTGGGAGCCGAACCCAACATAGTTGGGAAAAGGCTAGGCAGATTGATTGAGTTTATGTTATAATTGCATGCTTTTTGAGTCGCCAAGAAGGTAAATATACAAGTCTATAGCTTATTTTTTTACCAATAATTCGATTATTATACATTATTTATACCTGTTAACAATGAAATGAGCGTTATTGAAGTTTAAACGTTTTTATTTTGTGCTGAAAAGTTGTCATTTTTCTCTTATGCGTTTATTCGGTGGGGCCATCGAAAAGTCCAATGTCAAAAATCAAAATCAAGTTATTTATTCAAATTAGGCTGAGAATCATCACTTTTCGAACGTCAAAATTACATAAGACAGTCCCCCAAAACGCTCGCCCTTCGCTTCCTAGTGCTTTAGCTGGCAAGAAGAATTGGCGCAACAAACTCCCCAGTAGCACATCTATCTGTTCTAGTAAGGTAGGTGATCTGTTTTAAGATGTGATGCACCGTTTTTTACCTCTGGCCGAGATGAAGTTTAACCTTTTTTACGAATGACGGCAGTTATGCCTCACTCTGTGGAATATTTTACGTCAAATCTTTCTGGATAATTTAACAGCATAATCGATTGCGTATCCAGGTAGGCCGCTGCAAACACAATCTATCGAAGTGCGGGATTACTGTCCCATCCAAAACCCAGTGCAAGTGCGGTGTTTCTGATCAGGGCCTCAAGTCTGCTATTACAATAGTGTCAGAATGGTCTCGCCATTGTGAGTATTTGACAGTGTTTGTATGGCAAATCTGTCAAAAACTCACAATGAAGAGACCATTCTGACACTGTTGTAATAGCAGACTTGAGGCCCTGACCATGTCCCACTTGCTGGAGTGTCCTAAAAGCCCGTTCACTTCACTAAAGAAGACCTAATGAACGCCACTGATGCCGCTATTAACTTGGCCAGTTATGGGGCTCAAACAATATAATAACAAAGTCACGACATGAAAAGAAGAAGAACAGCATTATTTCTTCTGCCCGCGACTTCGTCCGCGAGAAATTTCTTGTTTTGACATTAATATATCAGACTCGACAATACTGTAGCTATCCATTAGTAAAAAAAAAATGAAAATGAAATCGGATTAGTAGTTCCGAAGATTCCCACCTTCATTCAAACTCTCAAAGGGCTTTGCCTGAAATGTATGGACGATTGGTGCCTTTTTTTTTATGGCACACTAACGCCACCTTGTTAGGTGTGTAGAGTACTTCTATTCAAACAATAGTTACTATGGCAGCTCGGCTCTAAAGTACATCTGTCTCGAGTTATGGCACCCTAATCTATACTTACGCCCACATAATGCAACATTAGTCTAAATAGTGTTTACACTATGAAATAAAAAAGACCGTAAAAGAAATCATATTTTCATTTTTATTGATAAAATAGTCGTAACATTGCTGTAGTGAAGTGTAACTTGATGTCACACTATGCCACCTACGCAAACGTAACGTAACTTGAGTCCAGATAGTGTTCAAACTATAAAATAGACCAGATAAGGGCATAAGAAACACTAATATTTTCAGTTTTGTTAATAAAATACTCATGACAACAATGTCATGAGTATTTTCACTTCACCGTAACAATACGGTGAAGTGTAACTTAATGTCACACTATGCCACTTACGCCAATATGATGCACCTTGAGTCCAATAGAGTTTGTACTATGAAATAAATAGTATGGGACCATTAAAGGTAACTCATATTTTCATTTTTTTTTTTTTTACACACAACGGGGAAGCTCTTGGCCTTCATCTCACCTGATGGTAAGTGATGATAAGGCCGAAGATGGAAGCGAGCTTCACCCGGAATCCTCAACCACAGAGGAACTGGCTATCTTACCTCTAACTGCCGAAACACAACAAATGCTGTTAACATTGTTGTTTGGCGACAGACTTAGATAAGATAGTGGTAGCTAGCCAGGCGGACTTAGAACAAGCCCTACCACCAACCAAACCGAGCAGATATTTTTGCCCCCGCTGGGAATCGAACCCGGGACCTCTGGATCTGAGAGAGGTGGTTTTACCACTAGACCACAGAGGCGCGTCATAGATTAGGGTGCATAACTCGAGACGGATGTACTTTAGAGCTGAGCTGCCATAGTACCTATTGTTTGAATGGAAGTACTCTACACATCTAACAAGGTGGCGTTAGTGCGCCATCAAAAAAAAGGCACCAAAATTGGGCATAGCCCTTTTACCTCTTTAAAATATTTGTATAGATTTCTAAGTCAGTCATTTCTATTCTTCCCTTCTCCCATCATCACATTTCAACACCATCTTATATCCCAAAGTACCTTAACGTAAACGGACTCATTGAAACGACTTTCCCGTATAAAGAATGCTGTTCTCATATCTCTCGAAACAGTTTCGTCACAGTCACCATTGTCGGTCGTCAGCAACAAGGAATTTAAATCAGTTACTATACATTTGTTATGTTAAGTAATACTCTTATGTAATTTTAGAGTTGGCGCCTTTGGATTATGGTTTTGGAATGATTGTTGAAGTTTGTCGAAGGATGTGTGAGGCTAAAAAGGTTGTCAAGAGAAGCTTTTGAGGAATTCGTCTGCTTCTACACATATTTCAGTAATTGTTTAGCTTAATAAATACATGTTTCAAATATTAAGAAAGTTACGTCAATTACATACATTACTTCCCATGGGGGTAGGCAGAAACTAAAGAACGCTTACGTACGTATATTTATTTTTGATATATTGCATATTTTTGGGTAATTATGAAAAACCAAGGAACTAAAAATGTGGTTTTAGATTGAAACTCAATTCACACTTTATTTATTTTTTTATTTTTGCGGGTCGATCGATCAGCTTCGCTTGCCGCGGTTGGTCCGTGGATGGGTGACCATCTTTACATACCAAGACCCCCTCCGTGCCTCGGAAAGCAAGTTAAACGTGCTTTCCGAGGCACGGAAGGGTCTCAGTATCTAACTCATTCACGGATCGATCTCGGCAAGTGTACCTTCTTACGACCCAGGTCACTGTAGGCAAATAGAGATATATTAAGTAATAGTACATTATTGCAAAGGCCGGGAAATAGGCAATTGCAGGTCGAGTATGAGTTTGAAGGCCGAGCCGTAGGCGAGGACTTCACTAATACGAGACAGGCAATTGCCATTTCCGCCGAGGCATATATAGTGCTTTTCTCAAAGAATTCAAATAAAACAAAGAATGCAAAGAAATAAGACATACTTTCATGTATTTTTCTTTTGACTTCGCTGGAAGCAGGTTTTCCATTGCCAATTTGGCTTTTGATATTAAATCTGGAGGAGTACAATTAATCTCCATTTCACTCTCTGAACCGTTGGAACTCATTTTAATTATTAAATTTATATTTATTAAGTAAATAACAAATCAATTTTCAGCTTTGCCGCCAATTTTCTATTTGTCATCTGTGCCGAAAGGCAAACGCATTTATGGCTATACAGCCACGTGAAAGCAATTTGTGCTAAGCAAAGAGACTTACTTTGGTATGCCAAGAATGATAAGAGATCCAATCAAAGAGTATTTATTAACCCCAGCACGCCGTTTCATACAACATTTCTAGAGCGTAAGTTGTAATGTTCCAAATTCAAAAAACGCTCCTGCAATGGATTTGATTGTCCGTAAATTTGATACTTCGCGTGTTCTTTTTTCGAAAAGAACGAAAATATTTCCATGCATGTTTGAGAAAAAATAATTAAGTCCCTTGTTGCCATAACTATCTATAATTAACGCCCAGACACCGGAAATTCGTCTGGCCAAAACCTCAACGAAGAAAAGATCTCAAGGTAATCGTTCATCTCCAAATAGCCTTTGTCATTTTTGAACTGTTGTATTATCCTGTACAGAAATAGAACCGCCATTGATACGCCTTCGTTGGGCGTTTGTACACGTTCTTATTGTTTATTGTTTTATTTTGGAAATGTTGCAATGTTCTTGACCTTCTCTAGTGATTTTATTTTGGGTTATGTAAGGATGTCAATGAAGATGGCGTTTTTGGGGAGTGAGCGTTGAGAAGGCATGCAAATTGGTCGAGTGATCGCAGTTTGTTTTATGTAAACAAAGGGGATAACATATCAAAAAAAAATCTTCGTAATGGTAATTCACATAAAATGGCGAAAAAAGAGGTTACATTTTCTTTTAAGTACTGATTTTAAGAAATAATAATTAACAAATAATCATACCGTAATTATTTTTATAAATTTCCGGCTTTAAACAAAGTTATTAAAAAAAGGAGATTTTCTGGTATAAAATATTTTATGATACTGGTAACAATGCAGGAGATCCAAACATTTTCAAATGTTTTACATCTTCAACAACACTAATATTACAACTCTCATTCATAGATTCATATTATAAGTAGCATATCTAGCCACATTTTGGATGAAAACGGCAGTAAACTGTTTCGAGTGGAAATCGATTTTGGGAGGCCTACGTCTAGCACTGGACTTAAAAAGGCTGATTATGACGATCATATGCCGTGTCTCCGACATATGTAGTACAAAATACATTGTTTGGCAACGGTATTTTGTTTGCATAGTTCTTATAATTAATTCACTTTAATTTTAGCGATGACTATTTACAAAAAAAGAATATGATAAAATGTTTTGCACCACTGTCCTGTCATTTTGACAGTGACATTTCTTGACATTACTTTGTTTACATAAATTATCTGAATTAAGAGACTTTGGGTATACATAATTATATGGATAAAACTCCGTCGGCTCCTCCATTCGGAACGGAACGGTTTTTTTTCGGAAACCATGTACCTAGTTTACTGTTATTGGGTTCTTTGCCAAAATTCTTATCATCATTTTCTGGAGCTGTTATATATGGCCAGGTTCAAATGGTGCTTGCTAAAACACTTAGTTGATATGGCTTGGTCATAGACTGGCACCAAGCTTTGAAAGGTGAAATAATCGACCTTCATTCAGACCCTGGCCCCCACCCTAGGGCCCGAGCTCCTAGTTACAAGACAGTTTCAGTCCTCGTGAAATAATGTGACATTCAGGCGTAGACATAGAGGCACAAGCCCCCAAGGCAATAGAAAAGTTGACAGTCAAAGCTGTATGAGCTGGTAGAGCACTTAGCCCATGTTTTTTTTTTTTTTCTCTCTTTATATTTAGGGTCTTTAATACTTTGAGCCTTAAAGGTAGCCCCCCTTTGAGGCTTAAAGGATTAAAGTCCCTACTTATGATGGGGCTGACATGCCTTAAAGTTGGCTTATTCCACAAATCACCCCTGAAAATCCCCCTTAGGAGGAAAAGTGGAATCTATAAAAAACAGTCTAGAATTCACCCTTGATAATCCGGCTTATTCCACTAATCCCCCCGAAGAGAATCTCCCTCAGTGGGGAAAACTGAACCCTAATGTAAAAAAATCACTTTCAGGGGAGTCTTGAAATAAGTTTTTTTCAGTTCTAGTTTTCCCCCCTGAGCGGGATTATCACGGGTGAATTCTAGACTGTTTTTTATAGATTCCACTTTTCCTCCTAATGGGGATTTTCAGGGGGGATTTGTGGAATGAGCCCTTAAAGTTTAAGGCATGCCAGTCTCATTATAACCTAACCTAATGTTTTTTTTTGTATTTCATATGATTATGTGCATGTGTACTATGTCACGATTCCAAGCAATGCTTTTGCCATAATTAAGAACGTAATTTAATCTACATTCATTCAGTACACAGATTCAAAAGACTTCAATTTTTTATCACCAAAGGATATCCTTTTAAAGCACATAATGACATGCCCTACTTAAGTAAATCGCGCGCACTCACCTTGCATTTGGTTTGCAAATGCTACCAAATTTGAGCCTTGTTGCAATTAGTACGGTCATAGTCAGAATTGGAAACTTAATTAAGGGGGCTGTGGTTCACGCTGACTTTTCATTAGGACTGAAATGTTAGAGTGGACTTGTTGAACTGTATGTGCGTAAATCTTTTATGGAATTTGGCATTGCATTTTGCTTTTGGAGACAGAGACTAGAGCATCATTTGCAAGTCTACTGGTGGTTTTTTGATTTCTACGCTTTCGACTTTTAAACGATGCGCACAATTCTTGAAACCATTTTTGGACACAGTTTTAATGCAACTTTTTCATCATCATCATCATTTCAGCCGAAAGACGTCCAGTACTGGATATAGGCCTCGCCCAAAACGGGGGAGATTTGCCATAATCGCCGCGCTTGGCAGGTGGGTTGGCGATCGCAGTATGGTGTTAAAAATGCATAGAGAACGCTGTTGCCCATTCTCTAGTAAGTCCCTTAGTCGCCTTTTACGACACTCACGGGAGGAAATAGGGTGGTGCTATTCTTTAAGTCCACGGAACACAGTAATGCACTCAAGCTCAATTAATCCTTTCATAATTTAACATAGGTTACCAACTTTGTAATTATTAGTTAAACTTTCCCAAATTGCGTACCTACTTACCCTCCTCATAGCAACAATCTTTGTCTTCCTCCTCCAAAGTGATTTCCATTGCAATTAAGTATGCTTTAGCTATTCTCTTATACTCGAACATACTTCTATAATCTTTGATGACGTAACTTGAATCGATCACATTGCCCTGTAACGAATATTTCAAGTTCTACATTTGTACACTAAGTTCTACTCTATAGTACAGTCAATGCTCTGCATTGCCTGACCCCTCTTACAAAGAAGAGGGTATATAGGCATGAGGAGCCGGGTGTAAAGTTCACTCATATAGAAAAGGGAGGGTTCTCCGACCAGAGGGGTATTGTCTGGTGGGGAACTGCCCGACGGTTGATGCCGGGATCATGTATTACTCTACCCAAAGTCTCTAATTCAGATAATTTATGTAAACAAAGTAATGTCAAGAAATGTCACCGTCAAAATGACAGGATAGTGGTGGAAAAAATTATATATTTTTTTTTGTATATAATCAAATTAAAAAAAAAATTAAAGTGAATTAATTATAAGAACTATGCAAACAAAATACCATTGCCAAACAATGTTTTGTGTAGTATGTCGGAGACACGGCATATGATCGTCATAATCAGCCCTTTTAAGTCCAGTGCTAGACGTAGGCCTCCCAAAATCGATTTCCACTCGAAACAGTCTACAGCCGTTTTCATCCAAAATGTGGCTAGATTATGCTACTTACAATATTAATCTATGAATGAGAGTTGTAAATAGTGTTGTTGAAGGTGTATGTTTGGATCTCCTGCATTGTTACCAGTGTCATAAAATATTTTATCCCAGAAAATCTACTTTTTTTAATAACTTTGTTTAAAACCAAAAATTTAAAAAAATAATTACTGTATGATTATTTTTTTATTATTATTTCGAAAAATCAGTACTTAAAAGAAAGTTAAACCACTTTTTTCGCCATTTTATGTGAATTACCATTACGAAGATATTTTTTTGTTATGTTATCACCTTTGTTTACATAAATTACCTGAATTTCCGAGTTTCCTGAGTTCCGTGTGGTGCCGGACGTAAAGAATAGCAGTTACCCCATTTCCTCCCTTGGGTGTCGTAAAAGGCGACTGAGGGACTTACTAGAGAATGGGCAGCAGCGTTCTCTATGCATTTTTACACCATACTGCGATCGCCAACCCGCCAAGCGTGGCGATTAAGGCAAATCCCCCCCTTTTGGGGGAGGCCTATGTCCAGCAGTGGACGTCTTTCGGCTGAAATGATGATGATGACCTGAATTTGAGACTTTGGGTATAGTCGCGCGGTAAACTTTGATTGCGCTATGCAGGATTCGTGTGACGTCAGATCTTTGATGCCTTGTTCGCAGATCACTGAATATACCGTCAACTCTTCAAAAAACAAGCTCCTTAGCGCCACCACATCAATGACGTCACCCAACCACATACTAATACAGTCCATCTAGTACACACATAACTCCACCTAATATTAAGAGATCAAATCAGTTACCAAAATCGTTTAGCATACCCGCACACACGTCGACAAAGGCGTTGGTACATAATGAGCTATTAGCATATTTGCAGCATTACAGCTGGACAATTGGCCGCATGAATGATCCAAGCGATGGACATGTAAGGCCGAATGTTCCGAACGATTTTTCCATGGCTGCTTATTGCTAGGCTGTAGCGAATTGTTGTCGGTTTTTAATTTAATCGTTGTTATATGAAGTTAGTGTTTTCTTAGGTGCTTTGCGGAAGGTTTCAAATCCACAATATCCATGCTAATATTATAACGACACGCGTATTAAATGAATATTTTATTTTTTACCAGTTTACATAATTATATCTATTTTAAAAATAATTATTTTTGTATTTCTGTATGCTGCCCGTGACATCACAGCGGGGCCTATGAGAATACCAACGCTGTGACCCTTACTTTTAAATGTCGCAGCATCATGCTGAGATAGAAGCCTCTTGGCCTCGTACAGGACATTCTGTTTTTTTTTTTTCTTTTTATATAATTTTATTTGTTATACTTTTATTATTGTGTGTTTAGTATAGCTAGTGGTCTTCCTGTGCGAGTCACAATAAATTCTTTTTTTTTTTTTATAAATGCGAAACTAACTCTTATCTGTCTGTGGACGGTTTGTTACCTTTTGACGCCTAAACGGGTGAACGGATTTGGATGAAATTGGGGCATACGGATAGACCGGCTTATTCCACAAATCCCCACTGAAAAATCCCCCTTAGGAGGAAAAGTGGAATATATAATAACCAGTCTAGAATTCACCCCTGCTTATTTCACTTATCGCCCAGAGAATCCCCCTCAGTGGGGAAAACTGAACCCTAATGTAAAAAAAAACACTTTCAGGGGGGTCTTGGAATAAGTTTTTTTTTTTTTTTCAAATCTAGTTTTCCCCCCTAAGCGGGATTATCAGGAGTGAATTCTAGACTGTTTTTTATAGATTCCACTTTTCCTCCTGAGGGGGATTTTCAGGGGGGATTTGTGGAATAAGCCGGATAGACCATGACCTGGGTTAGGACGTAGTATAGACTTTTTTATCTCGTCCATTCCCGTAGGATAATTTCCGACCTCCATTCGCAATCGCTAGTAATTTTATAATCACTGTGACTGTCCGAGATTCCCAGATATTCGTTCAAGACCCGTACCAATATCGTTTGCAGGGCAATTCAAGGCGTAGGACAGGTCATGTGACCGTATTAGTTGCACCACACATGGTTCAAAATTGCATGGCACTTCACATAACGCCCGACTTTTCAACACTATTCACCAAATATTGTGTTGATATAGAGTGGATGAAACCCGCCAGGTTTCGTTAAAGGCGACTTAAAGTCGAATAATTATTTCACTGGAGTAATCTGACATGTGCTAGCTGTCACTTTGCGTAATAAAATGGTCATATTTATTGTAATGGTGATCGTTTAGTTTAATTGATTTATAAAGTGTAAAATAAATGTATAATATATGTATTGTATAAGTGTAAAAGTTTAGAATACAATACATATTTCCTTATTATTTAAAAATGTGACAGCTAGCATCTGTCAGTTTCCTCCAGTGAATAAATTTCGACTCTAGAGTTGATGTTACGACAGGCCCCATTCAAACTGCGATGAACAGTTCGATATTTTACTGTATTAATTCGGATCAAATGGCAGTTTCAAGGGCGTTTTACCCAGTAGCTGGGTTGTGGAGGTCAGATAAGCAGTCGTCTGTAAAATACTGATATTCAGCTGCATCGGGCTAGACTAGAAGCCGACCAACGTAATTGGGATAAGGCTCGCCTGATGGCGGCATTTCATACTGCATGTCTTTAACCGTATGAACAGTGGGATGTTGACGTGTGATCCCAACTCTTACCCAAAAATATCGTACAGATCATTGCCATGTGAACACAGGGTACTTACATCCGTACCCTTTCTCATATTTCACCTAACTGATAAAAAATCCCTTGGCTGAGAGATGCACTACCATTACCGTTCATTTTACTTGTAATAGGGATGATGACTAAAAAAATATTTTTGTCCGTCATGTAGATTATTAAAAAATATTGGACACGTATTTTTTTTTTTTTTTCGTAATCAAAACATTACGGCGATACATTTGAGTTCAAATGTGGCATGACGTTCTCAGTAGATTTTATACGTAGCTGTGACGTAACGAGCCCCCACTCCCCAAGTTTCATGTGTTTTATCTAAGTCATTTTTTATTAATATGACAAAGCAAAAAATATGTGTCTAATATTTTTTTATTATCTGATTGACGGACTAAACAGTTTTTCTTTTTTTTTTACTCAGGACACATCCCTATTCGGAGACCTATGCTTTTACGGCGAAAATACTTACCCTCGGTTCCTGAAAGCCGTTTAACGTATAGGTAAATCTTGACAAATCTCATCTTATTTGTTTATCTTTCGTTATTTCAGCAGAATTAGTGATCAGGGAATCGATCAGACTTCCAGAAACCAGGGGTAAGAACCATTTGAATTATTACATTAAACAACTGCTTAATTAACACTTTACAACCTACTACTGCACTACCACCAAACTTATTTCTAACGCCGAGCAGCATTGCTGGTTTGAAGCGTATAGCTGGTATGGATGTCACATGAGACATCAGCTTCGACTCAGGGATGGCAACGCATCTAAGACGCCTCTGGTGTTGAAGATGTCTTTAGGCGACCGTGTATACTTACCATCAGGTAGGCAGTCGGCTTGTTTGCCATCCAATAACATAAAATATTACCCTCTTGGGACAGTCGGGTAAAAGTAAAATCGCGTCTGTATACCTCAAGGGGTAGGCAAAGTTGTATACAGGCTGTTCCAGAAATCGACCGACATACTGTTGGTGGTGCTAGCTTTGGTCAAGCCCTCCCAAAATAACACAACATATGTTCCGCAAAATCTTATAGTTTTCGAGTTATACTAGATTTTCAAACAAAGAATAAAATAACCGCCATGCGTCATTCTTTTGACTCTCTTGAAAATAAAATATTTTTATTAATATTTTTTTTCCATCAAAATATTTTGATGGATAAAGATATTAGGAGGGTAGGTAGTGTTTTATGGATCCGTAATTAATCCTTTGATTCTCCATAAAAACTTACAAATTCAACATAAATTCACTATCATTAGATTTTTTTCCTCAAATATATGTTTGTTAATAAATTATAAACACACAAAAAAAAAGATGTGAATTTTGCGGAACATATGTTGTGTTATTTTGGGAAAGCTTGACCAAAGCTGTCACCACCTATAGTATTTGGTCGACTTCTGGGACATCCTGTAAAGTTTGACCGATACCGCTGTACCGCGCCCTAGGTATGTGCGCGGCTCACGGGAGGGCAGTGCAGGCCGCTCATTCGTCAATGCTCACGGCGTCCCGCCCCCCGCCTAGCCGCGCATTCCTAAGGCTCTGTATATACAGCAGTATCGGTCTAACTATAGTACACTCACATTTCGCAAGATTTTTACTGGTTTTTCTTTAAATAACCATTAAAATATTCTGCCACGTTGGTCTACTGGTCGCTACTGCTGAGCATGAGGTCCTGGGTTCGATTCCCGGGTCAGGCAATGTTATTGGATTTTTCCTATCTGGAATTCCTCATGTCTATCAGTGGCTTTAAATGGAGTTTTTGCTTGTATTGTACCATACGTAAGAACGTTACATTACATAGAAATGCTCGAGAAAACGCTCTAGTGTATGCTCACCTTTCGGAAAATATAGCCGTGATCATATCGCCGCCCTACAACGAAAACCACTTAAATCATTAAAAGTGCAAACGGAGATATCGCGATTACAAATTTTATGGGTTGAAAATACCCTTTGTAGTATTATATTGTTATTATTACTTCATAGCATCAGTTGTACAGACGCCAGCAGGTCAAGCTACCCGAAACTGTCAAATTTTCGCAATCAACTTTGAACCTTATCCTGTAGTGATAAAGTTGAAAATCTATTAAAGAAATTTGACAGACTGTACATTGATAAATGTTCTATTTAAACATGTCTATTGAGATTTAAAGTTATTGCATTGTAATGAAATTTTCAATAATTGTCACATAATCTGCTGTTTTGTATTTGAAAACAAACCTTGGAAACAGAGCTCGGAACCGGTTTAAAAAAAACCGGTTAACCCTGTTTATTTTGGTTTTGCTCCGAACTTTTCTTAAGAACGTGAATGTTTAAAGAACTTTATCTTAACCTAAATTAACCGGTTTATTCGACAAGTGTCGTGTCGATAAACGCGTTGCAACTTGTGAGGATACGCGGGGCCGCGCGATACTTTATTTCACCAAATAAATATTAGATATTTACCCATTTTTTATTTTTCAGCGGAGCTGATTGATGCAATGAAATAAATGTCCGTCCCGAAACAAAAAAAAAACTTACTGCTGAATAAAATGTGAACGCGCGCGGCGTTTGTTTATCGTGCGTCCGTATTAACCGGTTTTTATTGCTCTAAACCGTTTAATCCGACAAAACCTTTAAGTATAGATTCCTCAAAAAACCGGTAATAAAAACCGGTTTATTCGAACGAAGCCGAATGTAAAGGTTTTGCGTCAAGTACATAATAACGGTTTGAAAATTTAACCGGTATCCGAGCCTTGCTTACAAATGCTTGAAATAATTGGTTATCTTATTAGCTTATAAACTATAAGACTTAGCGATTAATGGGTTTTCGTAGACGAAAGAACACAAAATAGTACTTTGACATTCATAAGTCATTTTTGTCAAAATTTCGTTTTAATTGGTTTTCGTTGTAAAGCGGCGATATGAAACCCTTATAATATTGAGCACTGTAACCCCAATGAGACTGTTAGCCTTAAACGTATACACAAATAGTTTTCCTGTAGCCTTGACTCGGCGTAACAGAAGCTATTTTTAGATTTAGGCTCCGACTACGACTTAGAAGTCTGCTACGCCTAATTGCGTTATTTTTATTGATGGCAACACGAACGGAAAATATAGGTCTCAAGGAAATATGGGCTTTTCTTATTGGTTCAATGTTGTGATGTTTGCTTCATTAATTTTAACGAGTGGTGGAGGTCATTTTACATGTTTAACAATATTTTTATTTGTGGTTCTGTGGAGTTTATGGGAATATGTGACATTTTTGATATTATTGATAACCACGCGGATCTTACAGCAAAACATGTATTTCTTGACTTCTTTTCTCATCATTAGCAAGATGTTCCATTTTCAGCCAGTGTTCTTCTTTGTATTGCTGTTCTTTTCTGGCAGTCTCTATTTGAAGCTCTACAAGTTTCAAACGTGCAGAACTTAAAGAGTGGCCAACCCGTCATACTTTTCATACAAACGCTCGTACTTGATTATGGCGTTGAACACATCTTTCAATGAAAATTTTGAACTAATTGGTAATTGGATTTGGTTTCTATGAAACCAAAATATTTAAATTTAGAGCAACAAATTCAGTATAAGCCTCGAAAAATCTCCTTTTTGCACACATTTTACCTGAACTTTGGCCGTTCATAATGTACTCATAAATTGTAAAAATAAAGAAAACATCTCCATAGAAACATCGCACATGTAATGGAGATTCTAAATGACACACATTTATTTCAAAAACTTTTAAGGCTTTCTCAATAACACGTATTTCCTGGAACAAGTTTTATGAAATTTCCGCAGACTATTTTTCGTTCAATGTTATTGCGTTCTCTCTTGCCTGTTAGTATTAACATTGCGCTGGATGAAACAACAAGCTTGTCAATCATGCTCGCGTTGACGATAGACGGACCGGGAAGGGCCCTCTTAAGTTTGATGTTTTTAATTAAGCATAATTATAATTAATCAGTCTATAAACGAATACGATCTAGAGGAATGTGGTCGTTTTTATTTAGATCGAATTTTGTTGCTTCGTGTTTCAATATGAAACTTTATAAAAGGTATTAGAAAATTCTAGACACACTTACCTAGGTAGCTGATTGAGCCGTTTTTCATAATTCCTAACGCCAAGGAGTGGTGCTAGTGGACCGGTGACAGCCCTGGACTGCTGCGCTGCGTGTCGCGGGTTCGATTCTCGCACGGAACAAATATTTGTATGACCTTACAAGTAGTTGTTCCAGGTTTGGCTGTTTGTGTGTGAGTTTAAATGTTTGTAAACGCACCCACAATACAGGAGAAAATCCAAGTGAAGGGCGAAGTTTAAAAAAAAAGCGCCTGGGTTCGAACTTTACAACACGTATGTCGTTGGACACTAAAAATACTATTAAAATCCTATGCCATCCCTGTATGGGGGTTACAAGTGATAACTAATTACCGACCGTTATGACGGCAGACATGCTGCACCGACTAAAAAATAATTAGGATCAGGACAGAAGGATGAATTTGGAAACCCAACAAAGACTTTTCTTTAAGACTGTAAAACTAATAGTCCGCTCTTGTAAACCTTTTAATAATTTGGAGTGTATTCGTAAATAGTTCTCGGCTAACCCCTCCATAAAACTATAACAGTACGAAAAATTTTTTTTTTTTAATTCTGACGAATTTGACTTGAACAGTTTAACTTAGCAACATAAAAATATTACTTGGCGAAAAAAATAAAATTGAAACAGCTCGCCTGGGGAGGGTCGCCCACGCCTGGGTTACGCTTCGTGGGCGCAATCGAGAAGCTTTAAGCCACGTTTACATGAGGAGGGCTACTCGACCTTTGAGTGGCGAAAATGTTCATGTGAGACTCGCCAGGCGGTTTGACAACTCGAAATAGAATCTTTTGACGACAGGGACGATGTGAATTTTAAAAGGCATTCGATTTTCACGCGCCAAATATTGTGAAGCTAAATGTGGTGTTTCCTACCCGATAACTCTAAGGAGAGCACCAAAACAAACTCAGAAGTCAAAGTCTCTTATAAAGTATCGTACGAAATGTTAAGGCGGTATGATCCGACAGAGACCGCGCTTACTAGTTTTTTTAAATACATGGGAAACATAAAAAACAAGTGTTGAAAAATCTTGAAAAAATATATGTTTTATTTAGGGCCAAACCGCATACGCTTCTTTTAGCATCGGCGATCTGCGATTTTGCGACTATGTCGATGCTGCGTCGTAGAAAAAGCGGCTATACCTATTGCCGATTGCCGTTAATTATGCTAAAAGTATAATTTCTGCTTTGGCCTTTATGTATGCCTTATAATAACACGATTAGAGTAACTTTGCGGGATAGAAAAATCCCAAAGTTTAATTAATCTCCTAGCTAGAAAACAGCCGTTTTTATTCTTATCTATACTAATATATAAAGCTGAAGAGTTTGTTTGTTTGTTTGTTTGAACGCGCTAATCTCAGGAACTACTGGTTGGAATTGAAAAATTCTTTTTGTGTTGGATAGTACATTTATTGGGGAATGTTATAGGCTATACAACATCACGCTACGACCAATAGGAGCGGAGCATAAATGAAAAATGTTGCAAAAACGGGAAAAAATATTCCTTTTTGAGAGCTTGCGTGCGCTGCGTAAACGGTTTAAGTTACGCAAATATCATGTATGATGGAATTGTTCCCCTTTAAATGTTCTAAAAAAAAGTCCGCGACAGCATATGTCTATCTTTTAAGATTGACTCACTATAACCTTTTTTATGGTAATCAAATTTGTTCGAAATTAATGCATTATTTGCGAAGGAGTTTTCATAAACATGGTATTAATCCTTATCCAAATAAATACGTTATTCATCACAAGTATTTAATTTTGCACAAAGTTGCCCTTACATCATTTAATTTCAATGAATATCTTAGGAGATATAACTGTTTTATAATAACTCCGCAGCAAAATAATGATCAACTCTGCGAGGTAGTCTATTCTAAAGCTGAAGAGTTAGTTTTTAGGGTTCCGTACCCAAAGGGTAAAATGGGACCCTATTACTAAAACTCCGCTGTCCGCTGTCAGTCTGTCTGTCTGTCTATCTATCCGTCTGTCACCAGGCTGTATCTATGAACCGTGATAGTTAGGCAGTTGAAATTTTCACACATGATGTATTTCTGTTACCGCTATAACAACAAATACTAAAAAACAGAAAAAAATATATTTAAGGGGGGCTCCCATACAACGAACATGATTTTTTTGCCATTTTTTTTGCTACGCCCGCGTGGATGTCGGTTATCGCGTAAAAAGTAGCCTATGTCCTTCTCTATATCCGAGGCTATATTCCTGCCAAATTTCATGTCGATCGGTTCAGCGGTTTAGTGAAAACGTAACATATAGACAGATAGACAGACAGACAGACAGAGCTACTTTCACATTTATAATATTAGTAAGGATTCGTATGGATGGTACGGAACCATTCGTGCGCGAGTCCGACTCGCACTTGGCCGGTTTTTTGTTTTTTGAACGCGCTAATCTCTAGAACTGCGAGTTGGATTTGAATTTTTTTTTTTTGCATTTTACAGCCCAATTCTTGAGGAAGAATAACATTCCTATTAACTAGGACACAATATTTTTTTAATGAAAGTTTATGCGAAAATGAAGTAAATCACGGGCAGGCAATGTCTTGCGACGGGGTGGGTCGGGGGAACAAGAAATTTAACGCGGACGAAGTCGCGGGTAGAAGCTAGTTTTTTATATAAATGAAAAGGTAGTAAAATTATTTAGCACAATTCGCTGAGTTTATATCTTGATAAAATGATTAAAATAATTATGATGGTTAAATACCTACTAAATGGCCGAGGCAACATTCCCGACTTCGTGATTCTACTTCAGTGAGCTCGAGCGGATCAGAGCGCCTTAACATGAGCTTTTCTATGATCTCCTTTCGATAGTGTCGTATTCCAGTCGAGAAACTCTCCTCATGTAAACGAGGCTTTATAGGGAAGGGAAACAAACGACCTGTTGAGGGTAGGTAGAATTCTATTTTATACGACTTCTCTTGTATCGGCGCGGCGTTAGAATTACTTACTTACTTTTAGTACCTAACTGCTGTTTAAGTTCGAACCTAGACAGGCACTTTAGCTTGTTTAAATTATTTCATAACCGCTGCTCTCTAAACGGTGAAGGGAAAATATTTTGAGGAAACCGGTATGTCCTATATTCTATTTATTATAACATTAGACAAATAACTGTTCTCACCCTTTCGTTATTTCGATGTAAACGTTTAATAAACTCCGTTATTTCACGATAAATACAAAGCACTGTAATCTATTTACCATTGACATTAAAAAAATAACTGTAAAGTGCAGTAATTTCAACAATATTACACAATAACTGTCGTTATTTAGCCGTTATTTGTCTAATGCCGTTATTTGGTAAATGGAGTATAGAACCAAAAAATTCAAAGACATGTGACATCTAGCAACCTGCATGTAGACTAAATCCATCTGGAATAATGTATCTTTCAATATTGGTTAAAGCTTTTTTCAAATAGGAGATGTGGTTCTGGATATTCCCCTCCACATATACCTACACAAACTCACAACATTCGCTCTCTCTCATTTATCTATACAACAATCTATAAAAAATAACTAGTACTGTGTGGTGCCGGACGTAAAGAATAGCACCACCCCATTTCCTCCCGTGGGTGTCGTAAAAGTCGACTAAGGGACTTACTAGAGAATGGGCAGCAGCGTTCTCTATGCATTTTTAACACCATACTGCGATCGCCAACCCGCCTGCTAAGCGTGGCGATTATATCAAGTTCCCCCCTTTTGGGGGAGGCCTATGTCTAGCAGTGGACGTATTTCGGCTGAAATGATGATGATGATGTTAAAAAATAATAAAATTGAAGTGTCTGTCTGTAATGTCAAAATAATATGTTACTAAATGCATAAATGAAAGCATAAACGGTATTTATTTATAACAAAAAAACTTTTGTTTTGAATTTTGTCTGTCTGTTTGATCCGGCTAATCTCTGAAACGGCTGGACTGATTATGACGGGACTTTTACTGGGAGGTAGAGGATGTTATAAGGCAGTGTTTTTCAACCTTTTTCATAGTGTGGCCCCCATAGTATGGAAAAATATTTCGCGACCCCCTGCGCGGTTTCTAACTTGGAATTGAAGTCTGTCACTTTGGTTACTTTTTGGTTAAGCAGAAAAACAGAATACCCACAATTAACCACAGAAGCTTCGAAGTGTTTAATTCCATTGGAACCTCCTACTTGTGCGAGATAACGGTTTTCATCAATGGTTCAATTAAAAGGCAAACAGAGAAATCGCCGAAATTTAGAGAACGAGTTAACCGTATGTGTAAAAAAAATATTGGTTAATGAGAAACAGGCGCAACCATCACAAAAATGTGAATGGGTGCGTATGTTCAACTTCACATTAATAAATTCATGTGACTACTAGGTATTTGTTGATTTGTGTTAACCTAAGCCTTTAATATATATTTTTTTTGTTAAAAAATATAACATTTTGAACTAATATGATTTTATTTATTTATTTAAACTTCATGTACAATAGTGGTACATAGGCGGACTTAACGCCACAAGGCGTTCTCTACCAGTCAACCTTTGGGTTATATATAAAAACAGTGATAGGGTACAAAAATAATGTCTAAAATACTAACTTCGTGATTACGAGAATTTATATCGTTTTATTGATTTTATATTTATAAGCATTAAATTTTAAAGTAACGGCGACCCCCTTAAAGAGGCTTGGCGACCCCCTGGGGGGTCGCGACCCACACGTTGAAAAACACTGTTTTAAGGAGTAACTTAGGCTTGCTAACTACTTTTATTTTAGAAAAAAAGCCATGCGGGCAACAGCTAATATTATATAAAGAAAAACAATTCCTATTACTTTCTAGTATATAAACATTCGATCATTTTGAGCTTCTAAAACCTTCCGTGGCAATAGAGTCCACAATTATGTGCTCCGAGCGTTCCGAAATAGGAACACGACTAATATTTTAGACGGTACGTCGATACGCGGCGAAATTATTTAGTACCTCATTTAGCTTAGCGATTATATAGGTACTGCTTGTTAATGATATCGTATAGACTTCTATATATTCTAGAAGCTAGATCAAATGTAATCAAGGTTAAAAAAAAAAAAAAAAATACATGAATGATTAGTAGTCATTGGATACATGAAGTAAGTAGGCTGTCTATGTAACACGACTAAACTGCCACGGTGTATAACTATAACCAACGTCAGTGTTTAAAAAAATTGGTATCTATACCAGTAAGGGCTGATTTACACAAATGGCATGCGTCAACTTCAGAGGCAACTGCAACCGGCGACCCTTGTCGACGACAGAGGCAACTGCAGCCGCTGCCGTAGACGCGTCTACGGCTGCAGTTGCCTATGCCGTTGGTGCGTGCAATTTGAAGAGTTTTGAAGCGTGGAAACAGTCCTAGCTGCAGAATCAGTTCAACTCTGCCAAATTCTATCTTAACATTCTAACAAGTACTTAAAACTGAATAAAAGGTTGTAAATGACTCATGCCATGGTAAAAAGATTAAGAGGATGTCCAAGGGTCCACTAGCCCCACTCCTTTAAAAACATATTATCTCGTGACTGAGAAGGAATTATGAAAAACGGCTCAATCAGCGACCTCGGTAAGTGTGTCTAGAATTTTCTAATACCTTTTATCTACGCCCATGCTATAAATCCTCTATAAAAGTTTCTGAAACAGCTTATTGCCGACATTAAAACACCCAGTGTCATAGTAACCATAATAGCATCCAAACGGGAGTTATAATGTTGTACTGAATTTCATTATGCAACTCCTTTGCTTTTACGAGGATGATGATCCCTTCCTTACTCATCTGTTCGATGAGTAAGGAAGGGACGTCATCCTCCCTTCCATTCTCACTACTCAATTGATGGTATCTTTATGAATTTCAAAAAAAGAACATTGTCACGCACGCGCGTTTCACTATACTATACCATAGCGTCGTATCCCGCCATTTTTGTTCGATATTAGTATTGCAAAAACGGTTTCAGAACCTTTTATAGAGGATTCATGTCATGGGTGTAGATAAAGTCTTGTATGCAACTGTAATAATTAGGTATTAAAACACTCGTGTGATACTACACATTCGTGTTTTAATACCCCTTATTATACAACAGTTGCATAAATAACTATTATAACGTTTCATATTGAGACACGAAACAACAAAATTCGATCTAAATAAAAACGGCCACTATAGAACCCCGGCATAAAAACAATAGATCGAGCTGTGTGACCGTCTCTTTCTTCTCTTTTTTTTAATACGTCATCTGTCGTTTTGACACTAAAAAAACGCGGCCAAGTGCATGTCAGACCACGCACAATGAAGGGTTTCGTAGTTGGGATGAATGTTTCGGAGATACGGGGATGGTCATTTATCATCTATTTTCTTTAATAACTTTAAAACCAATTATTTTAAGCTTATTAAAAAATATATTTGAAATCCACACAAAAAGTACTTTCATTTGATATGTCACACGGTATAGTTTGCATTTTTTTTTTTTTTTGTAATTTTCTAATTTGCCCCTAAACTCCTAACGTTACATGTCCGTGTTTGGGTCACAGAAATTCATGTGTACCAAATTCCAACTTAATACAAACACAGACACACGAGTAATCCTTTAAGGGTTCCGTTTTGTCATTTTGAGGTACGAAACCCTAAAAAGCTAACTTTTTAAATCTCTTGATGTGCCATATTTACAGCCAGGAACCATACTCTTAAGAGCGCTTTCACATTTAGGCGACTTTAGCAGCGCGACAGTCGCGCGGCTGACGCGCGACTGTCGCGCTGTCAGAATTTCATAGTTTAAACAGAAGCGCGGCGGTCGCGCGCTGCCGCCGCGGCCGCCGCGTGTGCTCAGTCGGCGATGAGCCAGTGTTGCAAACGTACGGAATTATAGACTACACAATGAGCGAGTTTGATACCGAACGATTTATTATTGAAATTCAAATGCGTCCTGTTTTGTGGGACTCAAGAAGCAACAATTACCACAACAGAACCCTAAAAAAGAATAACTGGCAAGAATTATGTGCATTGTTTATTCCTGATTCCGAAAAATATGAATTTATATTCGAATTTTTGAAATGAAGTGCGCCACACTGATCTAAACTGCGGCGCGACAGCCGCGCTGCTAACGCGCGGTTGTTATTATAATGTGAAGGACTGTGCTTCTGCCGCGCTACTGTCGCGCTGCTAACGTCCTAATGTGAAAGCGGCCTTAGTATCGCCACATTCGTAACTAGTATTGACTTTTATTTCGGGGTGCATTCAGTCATTGTAACTCGATGTATCCGAATGAAAATGCTTGAAAGAGCTTAATCTGAGTATAGTGCCAATGCCGATACGATTCAGTCTCGATCAAATCGAGGCTTTCAATCTGTCGATACGGTTTCGGTGGAAGTATTGGAAGGTAGAATAATGGTATGAGATTTGTGAATGAATTTATGAATTGAAATTATAATAATAGATTGTTATACAAGGGATGAAAGGGACCTATTTAGGCACGAGATAGTTCCAGTACCTAAATAGTTAGTTCTTTCATCCGAGGTAAACGCTCTGCTTTTCATTTCGAATATGAGGAAAGTCAATAAAAATTAGTTAAACAAATAACATATTTGAATCTGATGCACTCATTGATACGAATATCTGTATCTAATTTAAGTAAATAATTAGCAAAACAACTGAAGATACAATTGCCGCTTTCCCACCTTTTTTATGTTTCTTTTTCTGTGGCATTCGACCAATTAAGTATTTTTTATCATTGATGGTGGTAAATATTTAGCTCAAATCTATATAAATTATATTTGTAATTATATTATCAATTTTAATTATATATAAAGTCATGTTACAAAATTTTTGATAATATTTTTTTATTACAATTTTACGCCGCGATTTACTTAACAGTGTGGCTATAAAAAAAGTTGGGACATGGCTTGCTTACTTTTTAAATTTTTTGATAGCAGGCAAAATCGTTTTCCAGGGACGAAAAGTACTGTTTTCATCCCTCTGATCGGGTAACTTCAAGCGTACTTTCCAAGTATGAGAAATGAAAACGTTTCTTGCTGAACGATCCACAATAAAGAATATGAGAACGATAGCTAACGGAAAAGGGCCTGCATGGCTGTCTATAGGGCTTCCTTTTGTAAACATGTTAAAGACTAGAGACTAGAAAAAACACATTTTTGCACCGGATTCCTCTTGCCGGTTCTCCTTTTGCCAGTGTTTGTATTCCTTATTCAAATCTGTCATCCATCACAATCATTTGGAAATTAATGTTATTGCTACTTAAACAAATATCAACTTAATGTCAGTGTAAAATAGGTTTGATATTAGAATTATTGGTTCTTTTGAAAGTCATAAAATCTTTGAAGTTGTAGCGCAAACTGAGCTTTATGTGTGGTGTATTTAAGTATATTTTTCCATAACACGAATGTCTGGAAACTAAATTGCGAACGCAGGATACCCTGCCTCTCAGCGGGATTGTCCGAAAGGGGTACCGCTGCCCTGGAACATAAAGGGCCAAGGAAGGAACACGGTTGGGTTTTAGTCAGTAAGAGTCTGACACTCCCTTCCGCTCCACCCAGAGCGGGAGGGGTCATTTGATGATTTCCCATCCTGAAAAAAAAAAAAAGGATACCCTGCCTCGGTATGATCACAAATAACAAATCAAATGCCTCAATAACCCTGCTTATTAATTAGATTTGTGAACAAAAATGGTTTCGACGTCCCCTATTTTAACCATCATGGATCTATGTACTAGGGCATGCAATATCGGAAGGTACTCAATTCCGGAACTGAGTTCCAATACTGGAGATCTGATTCCGGAATTCTGGAACTGGTTCCGGAACTGGTAACTTTTGAAGTTTGTGTCAAATCAAACGAGATTTATAATTATATCAGTCTTTTAATCATTTTTAATAACAAATCAAACGTCTTTCTCCCTTATTTCTCTAATTAAACATTTTAAACCGTAAAATCAACAAGGCTTATTTATCACACAATAGAAGTATTTTAATTATTTTTAGTAACAAATCAAACATCTATCTCCCTTATTACTCTAATTAAACTTTGGCCGTCTAGCGGCTTGTGGTAAGTTCCACAGACTAGTTTAGTTGCGTTTAGATAAAATAATAATCAAAATATCAAAAAATTATGAATATCGGAATTCCGATATTACTCCTCTCAATTCCGGAATTGAAATATCAGAAAAATTGTTACGGAATTCCGGAATTACGAAATTCCGGAATTCCGGAATGCATGCCCTACTATGTACTGTGTTCTGTAATAGGTTGTTATTCATTTAATATTAAATGGTGTGAGCAGTGGTGGCATAGGTGAGCAGTGGCAAAGGCCCCGACTTACGAGTTGGAGGCCTGTCCCAGCCGTGGTCAAAGTCAAAGTCAAATAGTTTATTTCAAATAGGCACGAAGATGCACTTTTGAACGTCAAAAATTACATGAATAGTTAATTGATTCTAGTTGCGCCTTCCAAAATGTAGTTATGTATGGAGAAGAATGGGCAAGAAACTCCATACTTACGTGGGAATATTATCTATAGACTGATTATGCTTAAATAGTGGATGAATTTCCTCCCATGGGTGTCGCAAAAGGCGACTAAGGGACTTACTAGAGAATGGGCAGCAGTGTTCTCTATGCATTTTTAACATTTTTCATTGCGGATAAACAGGACTCAAATATCCTGAAAACATTCGTCTCCTTTGCTCCTACCTTCCTTTTTCCCTCCTTTAACCCTACTTATACTGCGATCGCCAACCCGCCTGCCAAGCGTGGCGAATATGGCAACACCCCCCACCCCCCCACCCCCCTTATGTCCAGCAGTGGACGTCTTTCGTCTGAAATGATGAGTGGATGAATAAAAATTTACACACATTATACTTAATACGTTTTAGCACAGATTAATACAGATGGGACTCCGCAGTTTAGATATGAAGCTACTAGTACGCGGCGGGCCCATCTCACTGGGCCAATTCAGTAGGACTGCCGCGCGCTGCCGGAATAAGAGTTACGCGATAGAAAGAGAGGCAACTTGTAGGTGAATATAACTGTAGGGTAATAAGTGTTGTGTGACCTGAATAGGGATGTTGACAAAAAATTTTTTTTTCCGTCATGTAGATTATTAAAAAATATTGGACACGTATTTTTTCTTTTTTTACGTAATCAAAACATTACGGCGATACATTGAGTTCAAATGTGGTATGACCTCACTTCTCAGTAGATTTTATACGTAGCTGTGACGTAACGAGCCCCCACTCCCCAAGTTTAATGTGTTTTATCTAAGTCATTTTTTTATTAATATGATAAAGCAAAAAATACGTGTCTAATATTTTTTTAATATCTGATTGACGGACTAAACAGTTTTTCTTTTTTTTTTACACAGGACACATCCCTATTGCACTTTATTGTGTAGTAGCAAGAGTCGCTTTTATTTAAATGATTTTGCGGAGTGTCCCATCTGTATTTATCTGTGGTTTAAGCAAGACGGGTGTTGGTGTGACGTATTTTTATGTAAACAACTCCACAACGTTTAGACATTTAATTAACATTGGATTTTGTTTGCTTCAGGTGGGCGGCGTGGTCGGCAATGGGATGCTTCGGCTCGCCAGGCGGCAAAAGCAGCGAAGACGACGCCAAGAAACAGAAACGGCGCAGCGATGCCATCACCAAGCAGCTGCAGAAGGATAAACAGGTCAGCACATGTTCTATATCATCGAGAGGCTCAGTTTATAAATCTATATGGATGAACATAATCCATGATTGCATATGTGAGCTGGCACGCTCTTTAAGCCAAGTGACTTTTATTTAGGTATTTGATGATTAGATGGTTTGGTCATGTTGAGAGGATGAATGAAAGGCGACTTACAAAAGGTATTTACAAGGCAGGTGTGAGTGGAAACGCCGGGACACGCCCTAGGAGAACATATAGTGACCTAATTGGTGATGTTCTTCAGAAAGGTCAGGTGCGTAGCACTCGCAACCGGCGTGCATGTATGACCAGATGTATGAATGTAAACGAAACAAAAGAAGTATGTAAGGAGCGTAGCAGGTGGCGCTCTATAGTTTCTGCCCATCCCCATGGGAAAAAAGCGTGAGTTTATGTATGTATGTATGTATGTATATAAGTTTTGATAACATTTATAGTTTTTTGTTGATTTGAGTTGAGTATACAGGATGAAATTTAATTCATGGGCATCCTCTTAAGGATTCATTATACTCATAATTATGAACAATTTTCACTATAGGACCAAACCTGAAATCGCGGAAAAAGAATCAGCTGTTCCTTACATTCAATTTCGCTTAACTGGTCAAAATGTGGTGAACAGCAGATTTTTCTTTCCAGATTTCAGGGTTGCTCCTATAGTGAAAGTTGTTCATATTGATGAGTACAATGACCCCTTAAGAAGATGCCCATGAATTCAATTTCACCCTGTAGAGAATATTTTCATTGTATTTGCTGGTATATTGGCGTATGCTATCTGACATACTCGTATGGCTAATAATTTAATTTACATGAAGACGTAAAATTGTGTACTCACCACGGGCAGTAAAAAAGAAAGCCCTCTATCGCATATTTATAACCCTCGCCTGCGGCTCGGGTCACAAATACCTGCGATTTCGGGCTTTCTTTCTTTTACAGCCCTTGATAAGTAATGTACTATTACTGTTCTGTGTCTCGTAATGTTAATTACTTTGCATACCTACTATTGTATAGAATCAAGTTTTTCTAACTGTACAGACAGCTGTGCTGCTGGGGAGTTTGTTGCGCTACTTCTTCTTCCCAGTTAAAGCACTAGGAAGGGGTGAGGGGCGGGCGTGCCGGGGGCTGTCTTATGTAATTTTGACGTTCGAAAAGTGCTGATTCTCAGCATAATTTGAATAAATGACTTTTGATTTTGATCTGTAATGTTGAGCTCCGCTTATCGTGGTCGGGTCTGTGACCATCCCCACCCCATTAAAGCGAAAGCGTCAGGGTAGCCTGTGAAATTCAAACTTTCTGACGTTTTTTGCAATGTGCAGTATCAGACCCTCAAGTCTGCTATTACAATAGTGTCAGAATGGTCTCGCCATTGTGAGTATTTGACAGTGTTTGTATGGCAAATCTGTCAAAAACTCACATTGAAGAGACCATTCTGACACTATTGTAATAGCAGACTTGAGGCCCTGGTTGTATGTTGATCTGAATCGTCGCCTTAGAGTGAAAACCATATTAGTAATTTTTATTTTATTATATTTTTGGAAATAAAATCTCACAACGTACGTCCTAGTTTCACAAAAAAAAAAAAAATTGCAGCATGTAACGCCATCTATGACGAGTTTGAATATTGCACACTAAAAGACATATCGCTACTTTAAAGAAAAACCGTTACTAAACGAAAATATAAAATTAAAAAAAAAAAAAAAATATATATATATATTTTTTTTTTCGTTTGCACGGCTTACTCGTATTCGCAATATAATTTAATATCAGGGCCTCAAGTCTGCTATTACAATAGTGTCAGAATGGTCTCGCCATTGTGAGTATTTGACAGTGTTTGTATGGCAAATCTTTCAAAAACTCACAATGAAGAGACCATTCTGACACTATTGTAATAGCAGACTTGAGGCCCAGGTGCTTTGAGCCATCTTTTGAGGTCATAATGATAAATATTATTTATTTACACTACATATAACATAAAATTCAGAAAAGTTAATTTTAAGAAAGATTGCATTAGTAACTCAATTCTAGAAAAAAAATCGTATAGTAACGGTTTGTCTTTAAAGGTGCGATATATGAAGAAGCTATGGTAATAAAATTGTACAGAGCGCAGTTTTATCTTCCTCCTGTAAAGTTGCCTTTTTTCGCATATACGAGGTTTTCACTCTAAGGCACCATCTCCAAGGACGAGAGAATCGCAGCGATATTCACGCTGGGCCTTCAAATAATCGCCGCGATGATATCGCCGTGTGGAGATTGATTCATAGAGTTTCTATTGAATTTGATGGCACGGCGAGACTATCACTGCGATTTTCTCGCCCGTGGAGATGGCGTCTAAGGCGACTATATGATTCGCGATCATATCAAATATATATTTATTGAATTATAATCATAAAAATCATCAATACAACTCTCTTAGTTCATAATAACCTATTGAATGACTATTTCATGAAAGCATGACATTTGAGGGCAATTCTAACTCACGGAGTTGTATTGCTGATTCTAATGATTCATATTATGTCATGTAGATTATTAAAAAATATTGGACACGTGTATTTTTCTTTTTTTACGCAATCAAAACATTACGGCGATACATTGAGTTCAAATGTGGCCTGACGTCACTTCTTACTAGCTTTTATACACAGATTTTATACGTAGCAGTGACGTAACGAGCCCCCACCTGCCCAAGATTAATGTGTTTTATCTAAGTATTTTTTTATTAATATGATAAAGCAAAAAATACGTGTCTAATATTTTTTTATTATCTGATTGACGGACTAAACCGTTTTTTTTTTTCTTTTTTTTTTTACCCAGTACACCTCCCTATTCTGTAAAGCCTTATTAGTTACGGTAGCGAATCATATTTTAATGAACATACAACCTAACTCAGAATGCAATGACAATTTTATTCAGATTGAATTGTGAGGGCTATCTTAGCGCATCTCCTTAAACACCCTTTGTCTTCTCTCTTCGATCCTTAGTTATGAATAAGACATTTTTATTTGTTTAATTTTAATATTTCGCTTGTTATCACATTCCAGCTATATCGCGCGACGCACCGGCTCCTCCTACTGGGCGCGGGCGAGTCCGGGAAGTCGACCATAGTGAAACAGATGCGCATCCTGCACGTGAACGGCTTCTCCGACAAGGAACGCCGCGAGAAGATCGAGGACATCAAGAAGAACATACGAGATGCGATACTTGTGAGTCAGCCACGAGATGTATTATATTTGTAGCATGGGACATATGCATAAATGGCGAAGTTCCGGTGTATTATATAGAGATACACCTCAGCCTAACTCTTCTGGAACTGCAGGCGTGATGTGTAAAATACTTAAAAGCTACATTTTTTTATTTTTTTTTATAAGATTGGTTTTACCACAAAAGCCGTTTGAAAAACCGCTTAAATGAATGCCCCTGATGATAATATCAATAGCTGCCCCCGGCAATCTGCTGATGGCAAGTCAAGTCAAGTATCACAAGTTGGTTTCACCACAAAAGCGGTTTGAAAAACCGCTTAAATAAATGCCCCTGACGATAATATCAATGGCTGGCCCCGGCAATCTGCTGATGGCAAATTAAGTCAAATCAAGTATCACAAGTTGGTTTTTACCACAAAAGCGGTTTAAAAAACCGCTTAAATAAATGCCCCTGACGATAATATCAATGGCTGCCCCCGGCAATCTGCTGATGGCAAGTCAAGTCAAGTATCACAAGTCCTGCATCGCACAAGCAGAGTTTACCGCGCGACTGGTATATATGTATGGAATATCCCGATATCAAGTGTCGGCCTCCCCGACCCTTGCTTTCAAACGAAGCGCCAGCACGCGCCTTAGCTGAGCAGCGTGTAGTCCAAAATCCCCCCCCAAAACACTGATTTTATCCAGCCACCGACGGTCCCTTGCCACCCGCCACCCCCCTAAGCAGAGGTTCGTACCCCACAGGGTGTGCCCTTAGCGTGCAGTCGGATAGTTTATAAGTATGCCCTGGCTGGAGGCCTTAAATTTATTTTAGGAGCTTAAGGCACCACAGGATAGCCCGGTTAAAGAGTCCGAACCCCTCGTGGTTACACTCTGCCAGCTGTAAAAAAAAAAAAATATCAAGTGTCTGGCAGTTGCCCACCAGACACAAAACCCGTCTGGTCGGAGGATCCTCTCTTTTCTATAAAGTATGAGTGAACTTTACACCATGTTCCTTTATATATATAACTAATATAGTAACGTGTCATGTTTCAGACAATCACGGGCGCTATGAGCACCCTAACGCCGCCCATACCGCTTGAAAAGCCTGAGAATAAAGCACGCGTCGACTATATACAGGTATGTTACGATTAAATAAAATAAAATATATGTTGTAGTTGGCATGTACTTTGACAAAAATAAAATGTAATTTGTGGGAGATCTGGAGTCTAAACTAAGCTTAGGCGTGTATTTTAGAACTCCATGCCCCCCATTATGTCACATAGTAAAGATTGTCAAAGTGGTACAATTGTAAGTGATTGATGGTGTGTTGGAGTGTGTGTATACGTGTGGTGCCGGACGTAAAGAATAGCACCACCCCATTTCCTCCCGTGGGTGTCGTAAAAAGCGACTAAGGGACTTACTAGAGAATGGGCAGCAGCGTTCTCTATGCATTTCTTAATACCATACTGCGATCGCCAACCCAAGTCAAGCATGGCGATTATGGCAAACCCCCCCCAATTGGGGGAGGCTTATGTCCAGCAGTGAACGTCTTTCTTCTGAAATGATGAATGATGATGTTGATTGTGTTTAGAAAATTAGTAATTAAGTACTTTATAACTACCACGACAGCCACAGCAGTTGTACCGTCAACTATACACCCATAACCCTCTCTAAAGAATTCTTAACCTGAGTTTATTTGATGGTGGTGTTTATTCAATATCTTGACACATTTCAACTCGTTTATTTATTTATTTAAATGGCATGGGAGACTTACAGCTAAAACAAACAGATCAAGGACAGTACAATAGTCTGAAAGCCAATTACAGGTCTCCACTTATAAAATACAGAGATTAAAAAAAGTTAATTCTAAGGACATTTACACCTAGTTACTATATAAACACAGTTTTAACAATTGTAAAACAAATGTTTAAAAAAAAAAAAATTGGGTGCGACAGATGTACTCATGTCATCATGTGCCTTTTCACAACTATGTTGAGGTCGGATTCCAGTCTAACCGGAGGCAGCTGAATATCAGTATTTTACATGGAGCGACTGCCTATCTGACAACCTAGTTACTGGGTAACACGATACCCTTGGCAAGATTGTCAGATTTGCGGGCTTCTGACAACCCGTAGCAACTGTCAAAGAACTACAAATGACAGCCGGGACCAGTGGCTTAACGTGCTTTCCGAGGCACGGAGTGGTCTTGGTATGTAAAGATGGTAACCCATCCACGGACCAACCGCGGCAAGCGTAGCTTAACCTGATCGATCTACCCGTGGAGCTGTTATAACTGCTGTTAGTACTCAAGTATTGGTGCTATGGTGGCCGCCACATAAATCTGGAATAAAGTTCATTGCTCTTTCCCTAATTTCTCGGCGTAGGTACCCCCACAATACATCATGAATCGTTTCTATTACTAGAAAAAAGTCAAGGATCACGATAAAGGTCGTTTCGGGACAACTTTATGTCATTATTTCTGTTTTCGGAATCACGTATTTGAATAAATGTATGCGGTTCAATGAACTTTATTTCAGATTTATGTGGCGGCCACTTTATGAAGTGAATGCGTGAAGCTTGTTGTGTAAATTGTGTGTATGAAGTTACGACATCTCTCTTCTTACTCAGTAAACATTGTTTATGACGTTATATTCTGTGGTTTCCAGGACGTAGCGTCTCAGCCGGACTTCGACTACCCAATGGAATTCTACGAGCACACAGAAGCGCTCTGGAAAGACCTGGGCGTGCAGCGCACCTACGAGCGCAGCAACGAGTACCAGCTCATTGACTGTGCCAAGTAGTAAGTACAAAAAAAATACAAAAAAATACAAAAAGTTTTATTGGCATAAAGAAAGAAAAGGTGATGAAGACAATGATCTAACAAAACACAATAAATAAGTTTGTACATCACGATATTTTGGTTTGGCCGTTGACCCCCAAACTAAGCAGGGCTTGTATTTTGGGGGTCGGAGTACGATTGAGCAGAAATAATATGTCTGTTTACAGGCTAGTTTTGTGTTGTGTTGAGTTTTGTTTGTATTGTGTTGTGTGTGTATTAGTGTGAGTGTTTGTGTGAGTGTCAGTGAGGGTGAGATTATGAGAGAGGGATGTTTTATCTGGCACTTTGGCTTGTCGACAAACATTAGATAAATGATTCTGTTTCGGTGTATGAAAGTACCAGAAGCCAATTCTTTAGTACACTTTTTAGGCAAGCGGTTAATAAGTCTTTGATGTCCAGAGATTTGGAGACCTTGTTAAATGTGTGTAGGTGAGAGTAAGCTGGGCTTCGTCTGGCTAAAAGGGACTTCGCAGGTGGAGTAGGAATTCTGAATACCCGCTTTGACAGAAGTTCTTTGTAGTCAGCTCTTTTAGTACCGGTTTTTTTGATCGCTAGTTAAGTCATTGTTAAATGGTTGAAATTGCAACAAATGGTTAAATTCATCGACGGATTTAGGGCAAGGTAACAGAGGTTCTAGCCCCGGGCCTCTTTAATTTGTTATTTTATTAGATAAGATAAAAAAAAAATTGATGTGTTTTATACATATTTTTACATAATTATTATAATTTTAAAATTGCTTGAGACATTTTGCAAAGGAATTGCTTTTTCCAAAATTTTACTTATTCTATGAATGACCCGCCCGGGCGTGGCGACGGTAGCTGCATGAGCGCGGTGGATTTTGATAATTAATCACAAGTTTTTGTTTTTTAAATAATATGTTCTGATTAAAAAAAAAATGTTTCCATGGCTTCTTTACCACCTATAGGTGTATCTCTTAAAATATTTCGTGTTTGAATAGATACACCCTATTATATTAAGAAGATTAATGAAAAGTTGGACCAAACACTTTTTAACTCGCAATGTAACGCGGGTGTAGCTAGTACGAAATATTTGTTATTAATACCGGTTTTTCTTCTTTCCAGTTTCTTGGACCAGGTGCACATAATAAAGCAGCCGAACTACACGCCGACGGAGCAAGATATCCTGCGCTGCCGAGTGCTCACCTCCGGTATCTTCGAGACGCAGTTCGTCGTCGATAAAGTCAATTTCCAGTGAGTTTACTACATACTAACATCATTTAGCCTAAAGACGTCCACTGCTGGACATAATTATGCCTTTCTCAAGCGGCGCCACAATTATTAACCTTTTAACCGCCCCGGTCGGATTAATACGACAGATGTTTTCGTGCCCTCCGCCGCCTCAGTCGTATTTATACGACTGAGGCGGCGAACCTATGTTCGTTTTGTGCTTTTTATATCATTGCACGACCATATTTGTCGTAGATATTTCGTCATAATCGTAAAACAGTGACGGATCTGACATTTATGTTGAACTCTGCCGCGCGTGCAATAACCGCAGTCACTGTTCTACGATTATGACGATTTATTTGTAGCCGGGCGCTGGGGGCACGGCAATTGGTATAAAACCAAGCGGTCAGTAGGTTAAAATATTTAGTTTGATGTACAAAATACGTAGATGACGGCTTCATGAAGAGTCATTGTACATCTGTAGATGTAAAAGTATTGTAAAAATACAGATATTATGACTTCCCCTTCCAGCATGTTCGACGTAGGCGGCCAACGCGACGAGCGACGCAAGTGGATCCAGTGCTTCAACGACGTCACAGCCATCATCTTCGTGACGGCCTGCTCCTCCTACAACATGGTGCTGCGCGAGGATCCCACGCAGAACCGGCTGCGGGAGTCGCTCGACCTCTTCAAGAGCATATGGAACAACAGGTGGGTAGCATATGACTGTGAATCCAGTACATCATCTTCGTGACGGCCTGCTTCTCCTACAACATGGTGCTGCGCGAGGATCTCACGCAGAACCGGCTGCGGGAGTCGCTCGACCTCTTCAAGAGCATATGGAACAACAGGTGGGTAGCATATGACTGTGAATCCAGTACATCATCTTCGTGACGGCCTGCTCCTCCTACAACATGGTGCTGCGCGAGGATCCCACGCAGAACCGGCTGCGGGAGTCGCTCGACCTCTTCAAGAGCATATGGAACAACAGGTGGGTAGCATATGACTGTGAATCCAGTACATCATCTTCGTGACGGCCTGCTTCTCCTACAACATGGTGCTGCGCGAGGATCCCACGCAGAACCGGCTGCGGGAGTCGCTCGACCTCTTCAAGAGCATATGGAACAACAGGTGGGTAGCATATGACTTGTGGATCCAGTACATCATCTTCGTGACGGCCAGCTTCTCCTACAACATGGTGCTGCGCGAGGATCCCACGCAGAACCGGCTGCGGGAGTCGCTCGACCTCTTCAAGAGCATATGGAACAACAGGTGGGTAGCATATGACTTGTGGATCCAGTACATCATCTTCGTGACGGCCAGCTTCTCCTACAACATGGTGCTGCGCGAGGATCCCATGTTTTAAACCCTTATTATTCCATATTCCAGATGGCTGCGCACGATATCCGTGATCCTCTTCCTCAACAAGCAGGACCTGCTCGCCGAGAAGGTGTTGGCCGGCAAGTCGCGCCTCGAGGAGTACTTCGGCGAGTTCGCGCGCTACAGCACGCCGCCCGACGCCGCGCCCGACACAAGGGACCATCCCGACGTGGCCCGGGCCAAGTACTTCATCCGAGACGAGTTTCTTGTAAGTACTTTATCATAAACACGTTACTTTCAATCAACTCAGCCTATCGCAGTCCACTGCTGGACATAGTCCTCTCCCACGCTACGCCACAACACCCTGTCCTCCGCCTTCCGCATCCAGTCTATCCCAGCCACCTTTTTGAGGTCGTCGGTCCATCTAGGTGGACCCCGTCCCACACTACGCTTGCCGATACGCAGTCTCCACTCCAGGGCTCATCTGCTCCACCGGCTATCGGTCCTTCGACAAATATGGCCAGCCCACTGCCACTTCAGCTAGCTTACTCTGCAAGCTATGTCGGTAACTGGTTCTCTTTAATTTCATTCTTGATATTATCCTTCAAAGAAACTCCGAGCATAGTCCGCTCCATAGTGCGCTGAGCGACATTAAATTTGTGGACCAGCCCGTTACTTTACATGTTGGGAAACTTTTCACGCGAAATAGTACAGAGGGTCGACTCCATACCACGAGTCCAATTAGGCGCACGCACATTAAATGCGTATGTGTATACAAGCTTACTTTTTTTTTACCCTAAACCTTTGAAAGGGTCATAGGGGGGTTATGTCGGGCCCAACAAGATACATGGACAAGGTTTAACAGCATGCAGAACACCATAATGGACTTATACAGGCCAAACCAAGGAAAACAAGGAATATTGAATAACAACACAATTCCAAGAAAATACGCGTACCACAAGGGCCAATGTCTTTGTAGTGCGCGTATTTTTTTTTTTGGTTTCCAGTATCAAGAAACCAAAAAAATGAATCAGCGCTTGACGTAATTTTAGCAGGCAAGTTTTTAATCACGTCTAAACTTGTATGGAGTAGTGACAGGCGCTGATTAATTTGACAGGACTAAACTCAAATTTATCTTCTGTCCTTTTCTTAATGAAATAGAAAGAAAAAGATGCTCTGAACTTAAATTTTGTTTAGTTTGTGAACAAGAGAATCGGCACCGTTGATACTCATCACGTCTACCACTAAATTAAAAGAAGCCTTGCATAATTATGCGAATTAACGAACACAGCAATATTTTTCGAACAAACCAACCTGAAAAACACAATATGTTTTTACAAAACATCTAATTTATTTTCTTTTTGATTCCAGCGCATAAGTACAGCAAGCGGCGACGGCAAGCACTACTGCTACCCGCACTTCACGTGCGCCGTCGACACCGAGAACATCAAGCGCGTGTTCAACGACTGTCGCGACATCATACAACGCATGCACCTCCGACAGTACGAGCTACTCTAACCGACGCTAGAGCGAATAGGTAACGTTCCCTCACGTTGTTACCTAGTCATATGTTCAACGACTGTCGCGACATCATACAACGCATGCACCTCCGACAGTACGAGCTACTCTAACCGACGCTAGAGCGAATAGGTAACGTTCCCTCACGTTGTTACTACATACTGCTAGTCATATGTTCAACGACTGTCGCGACGTCATACAACGCATGCACCTCCGACAGTACGAGCTACTCTAACCGACGCTAGAGCGAATAGGTAACGTTCCCTCACGTTGTTACCTAGTCATATGTTCAACGACTGTCGCGACATCATACAACGCATGCACCTCCGACAGTACGAGCTACTCTAACCGACGCTAGAGCGAATAGGTAACGTTCCCTCACGTTGTTACTACATACTGCTAGTCATATGTTCAACGACTGTCGCGACATCATACAACGCATGCACCTCCGACAGTACGAGCTACTCTAACCGACGCTAGAGCGAATAGGTAACGTTCCCTCACGTTGTTACTACATACTGCTAGTCATATGTTCAACGACTGTCGCGACATCATACAACGCATGCACCTCCGACAGTACGAGCTACTCTAACCGACGCTAGAGCGAATAGGTAACGTTCCCTCACGTTGTTACCTAGTCATATGTTCAACGACTGTCGCGACATCATACAACGCATGCACCTCCGACAGTACGAGCTACTCTAACCGACGCTAGAGCGAATAGGTAACGTTCCCTCACGTTGTTACCTAGTCATATGTTCAACGACTGTCGCGACATCATACAACGCATGCACCTCCGACAGTACGAGCTACTCTAACCGACGCTAGAGCGAATAGGTAACGTTCCCTCACGTTGTTACTACATACTGCTAGTCATATGTTCAACGACTGTCGCGACGTCATACAACGCATGCACCTCCGACAGTACGAGCTACTCTAACCGACGCTAGAGCGAATAGGTAACGTTCCCTCACGTTGTTACCTAGTCATATGTTCAACGACTGTCGCGACATCATACAACGCATGCACCTCCGACAGTACGAGCTACTCTAACCGACGCTAGAGCGAATAGGTAACGTTCCCTCACGTTGTTACTACATACTGCTAGTCATATGTTCAACGACTGTCGCGACATCATACAACGCATGCACCTCCGACAGTACGAGCTACTCTAACCGACGCTAGAGCGAATAGGTAACGTTCCCTCACGTTGTTACTACATACTGCTAGTCATATGTTCAACGACTGTCGCGACGTCATACAACGCATGCACCTCCGACAGTACGAGCTACTCTAACCGACGCTAGAGCGAATAGGTAACGTATTCTGATAATATATTCCACTGTCTGGTATAATAGGCTATAGGAGGTTGTAACACCATAGTCTACCAATCTATATAAATAAAAATAGACTACTGTTCGTTGGTAAGCGCCTCATTTAAGAACGGTTGGACCGATTTGGCTATATTGCTTGTGTATCTACAACGCCACTTGCGAACTACGCGTCAAAGACCTGACGTCACGAATCCTGCATCGCGCAATCAGAGTTTACCGCGCGACTAGCTTAAATACAATATCCCGACAACAACCTTCGGGCAAATATTGGTATGAATACGTAACAAAAACAGACATTCAGCTCTATACAGGCACCTATACACCGTGGCATATTAGTCGTCTTACAAAGACAGCCCACTTTATGTATCCAATGACTACAAATCATTCATGTAAAAAAAAATTGTTTTTTAGAACTTTTGAATTTTTATTTTTATTCATTATGACGCATGACATAGTTTAAAACACCCTGTTACGAGTGCAGTCCGAGCCTTGTGATACAAGGGCGCCGCAGAATGGATTTAGATTAAGTTTAAGTTGCAATAGTAAGAAACACATTTTTGCGTTAGGGTGAATTTTTGCGATAAAGATGTCGCCGCTCAATTCCGCGGCGCCCTTGTAACACAAGGCTCGAATTGCACTCGTAACAGGATTTTTAAATTAAATCATGCGTCATAATTAATAAAAATAAAAATAAATAAAAAATTCAAAAGTTACAAAAAAATAAAAAAAATTACATTAATGATTAGTAGTCATTGGATACATGAAGTGGGCTGTCTTTGTAAGACGACTAAAATGCCACGGTGTATATGCACGTATAGTCGCAGCTTCGGTCGCGGCTATACGTATTCACCGGGCAGCGTTACACTACAGTACCCGCGTCATGGTTTGGCTAGCTCTGATAAGTGGGTCGGGTATAGGCTACATTGACCTGTAGAAGCGCCATAAAGTCGCTGGTCGTCCTCGCCTGGCCTCCCCCAGGTAACTGGGTCTCACCTGGCGGGGACAGAACGCTGAGATGTCGTGAAGAAGCGACATTGTGCAACAGATTACAGAAACAATCACAGATATCCTATCACAGGGCCCGAGTCTCGTAACGCGGGTCATCATCGCCGTTCGAGGCTGACCAGAGGAGGGGCCCATATTAATGGGTCACCGCGAACCCTCTGCCTCGGCCACGTCCCCTTGCGGGGGCGTAGCGTCATCCAAGAGAACCTTCGGGCAGTTGCCCACCAGACACGACACCCGTCTGGTTGGAGGATCCTCCCTTTTCAATAGAGAATGAGTGAACTATACACCCTGTTCCTCATACCTCTATAGTTTGTTTTAAAATGTTCGTAATAGTCTGATTTGGGAAAGAAAAATCGGAAAAGTTCCCCCCAAACCTGAAAGTCCCTTTTTCTATGGGATTTTTGTATGAATTCAAGAGCTTAAAATTTTGACGATACAACGTCTTCCGGATCAGATAGTAAATTAAGGTGAATGCGCTGTGGTAGCCCGCAAAATTCAAATTATCTTGCGTTTTATGCGAGATTCGTTAGATTTCGTTCGTTCGTCGAATCTGCACGGAATCTAATTTAGAAAGATGTATTGATGATTTATAAGGTTAAAATTATGTAAATACATATTTATTGTCGCATATTTTGATCAAGATACAATCTGACACGGAACTGCAAATTGCATAAACACGCAAGAAAATTTTAATTTCGCGGGCTACCACAGCGCATCACCCTTAAGGCCGCTTTGCGAATTGGATAAAATCGCTCACAGCGCTCACATCGTCTCACATGCGTTCCGATTTAGATATTACGATTATGACAGTCGAGGGCTGTCAACAACTCGGAACGCTTGTGAACGCGCTCACGGTGCTCACGCAATGTCAAAACGATATTAGAGTATTTCTCTGTGTATACACCAAAAATTTGTTCTTCTTAGGTTAGGTAGCAACTGTAGCCAAAAGAACAATTTTGAAAATGCCACGATACGATAAGATGCGACTCAAAACAAAACAGCACACTGTCATTTTTGACAGCCCTCACGGCGATATTAGTAAAAGGCATGGTCGGCGTTATCGCAAGATGGCGAATGTCATGACGTCATCTATGACGTTTCACGGGACATCGTTATCGCGCTCACGCTAATTCGGTACGGGTTTTAGCACGCGAATATCGATATTATCGCAACTCGGAACGCAGGGTAAGGTGGATGCGTATAGGTAGCCCGCGAAAAGCATATTTTATAAATTTTTAACATAACCGTATTTTTCTTACAGATAAAGTTTTTGCGAAGGCTCGGTAGGCCCGCAACGCAAATGTCCCGATCAGCAATACATACAACGTACAGCCGTGAGTCCCCTCGTTATTTACCGCCGTACCGATAGCGCTTCGTGACGATTGTATCATTGTTTCACGATTAAATGTTTCCGTGATACGATGTATAGTTGCTATGAATATTCGCCATTGTTTGTGAGGAAGTGAGACGCAACTAACTTATATAAAAAAATCAGGTCATGGTTTTTTTTTTTTTTTCAATTAAATTCTCGATTTTTTTCGATTTTTTAAGGGTTTTAACAACATACCTCGAAAATACAGTAATTTTGCCACAAAAACAGAACAAAGTGTAAGACTCTTCTCAATGGCGATTATATTCTAAGCGATTTTGAATCGATTACGAAGCGATTATCGATATATCGCGGCTAGCGATGCTCCCATGGTGTTTCCGAACGTCGAGTTCCCAAAAAGCTGGCAACTTTAGTCGATTTTATGTGAGAATTTACTAAATATGTATAAAAAATACAACATTATTGTGATTTTCTTCATGAATTGTCTGTAGTCTGTAGAATAATGCCATTTAATTCCATAAGTACTTGTGAGAAGCCATATGCAATGAAGTATCTAATTCTATTCTAAAAATCTTTTTTCTTGTTACATTATAGTGTGACAAAAAATCACGAAAGTATAATGGATGTAGTGGCATTATTATAAAGTACATTATTTAGTTCATCTTTAGTAAGTTTTCACCATAGTCGATTTTGTGAGAGCACATCACTACGTTCCAAATTCGAAAACGTAGTGCTGTGATGTTGTCGGGTCTATTGGGTTGTGACGCGATTCGACTAAATTCGACTGCTCGATTAGAAGCGTGGAGTTTCCGAATATTCGCCAGTTATGTTTATAATGAATCGATTAATCGATCGGTCTATTAACGTATATTTAATTCAGTTGACACAAAAAACGGTACTTATAAGTTGTTCTTAATTCTTATTATTATAATTATTTGCTTCAAGATTCTATTATAAATTGATAGTTGTTGATTTTAAAAACGTTTATTTTTAATAAATATAATAATTGTAACTTATACATTAAAATCATTGCGATATTCACAGTAAGTGCTGGGTAAGGACAGAATGTAGTCGATAACATTTTATTAAATGTTTTAATCGACTAAAATTGTTTGGGAACGGATAATCGACTAACCTCCAATGAGAGTTATTTGTAATATTGCGTAATATCGCCAAAAACAGACTATTTAGTGATGTGAAAGGTACTTTGGGTGTATTTTTAGTCGATTTGAAGTTAGTGTGAAAATCTAGATTTTGGTCTATCTAGATTAGACTGGTTCGTGTGAAGGTGCGAGCGACCCGGGTGGGACGCGGTGGCGACACGACGACGGTACGATACCGACACGATAAATATCATAAAAAATGAAGAAAATTTACGATAATCTGGGATTTTCTAAGAAATGTTGCTGTATATTTTACAGAAAAAATATAATTTATACTTCACCATAAAAAAATCGTCAGCACACAGTATGAATGTTACTTAACGAATATTTAACTGTTAAAGACTCCACACACGTTACCGTCGTCGTTCGCGCCGCGCAGCTGATCTAAACGGTTTTATATTAAGGATCATCGATGTGTAGCAATGACTTGAGGCTAGTTCAATAGTATTCACTTCACTTTCGAGTAAACAAGCTTTTTATGTTTTAAGCTTAACTGGACAAGGTGTGGACTACACACAGCAAAATGGACCGTATCGTTAAGTGTTAAAGTCGTTATTCCGTTGCGTAAAAGGAATAGTGCTCTATTTTTCTACCGCATTGGAATAATCAAGGCTCAGAAATGTCGTAATTTGAGATAAGTTTAAAATGTTTTTGGCTAAAAATAAAACACAGAGTGATAGTGAATTGTTAAGTGGAAATAAAAGAACTGGCCTTAACTAAACTTTTTTCAGTTGTCTATGATAATTTTCTTTGACGCACAAGTTTTTTTTTTACAATTTTAATTGCTTTTTAAAATGTGTAGTCCACTTACCTCAACCAAACATTACCGAGCGCAATCATTTTATGCTCAAATTAGGCCAAATTTTTATTTTATTTATTTAAAAAGTAAACCAGAATAAAAATAATAATTTTGTAGTGAAATTATACAATGAAAGTATAGCCATGTTTTTTTCTAGATCAAATTAATGAAGAATATTTAAATATCTGTATATTTTTGATTACAGAAGTTTTTAATTTTATTTTTTTCCTTTGGAGTAATATTTTGGGATGGTCACTGATGTGTTAGTTTCTTTAGCAAAGTTACTTATGAAGAGTTATACTAACTAAAGTATTTTTTGTACTATCAAAGTTTAACACATGTATTTTATACCTGAAATGATTTTAATTGGATAAAATTGTGAGTTTAAAAAGCTATTGTGTTATGGAAACGAATGCCATGGCATATTCATAAAATTTACAAGTACAATCAAGTCGAGAGGTGTCGTAGGAAATTCGGCTGGAACGAGGTCCCTTTCGCCAACACACTTGGCGAATGAGAGCTAAAAGCCGAAAGTAGTGTAACATTTCGACAGTCACAGTACTTTTATTACGTAACAAAAGTGTGTAACTAAAGGGAAAAAAAAAAACTTTTTTTCGGTGCAGATAAGGAACTTCGTTCCAAAAACGCACGACCGAATCTAACACATGAGTGCCCCATTATTTAGTTTATACAAAATAGTTTAAAATCGTTTTATTTTTAATTGTTTATCAAATGTACGTCTTCCAATATTGTCTATAGGTTTTTAATTTTAATTTCATTTTGTCTAACTCGTTCATAGCACAATTTTTGACTAAAATGTAACAAATAAAAGTGCTTTTGTAGATTTTAACTTAGTTTTTAATATTTTTTTTGTAATGTTGAGCTTTTAGGAACGTAAGGTCCAAAGATCCGACGTATTTAATACGGCCGGCTGAATATCATTATAGCAGTATTTGAGTTAAAAAATATTTTCAAAGATTATTACCTACTATTTTTTTTTTTTTTTTTTTTGTTATAAGATGGACACAATTTTAGCCTTTAAGTACAAAGATTACTAACCTATCCTAACATTAATTCACTAAATAATATAATTATCATTATTATTTATATTAAAAAAAAAAAATTGGTTTATGTACTTACACATTGTGCTATTTTAAGAAATATTTTTAAAATACAAAATGATCTATTCTACCGTTATGAATCTTAATATATTTTTGATTTAGTGAACCTTTATTTAACGTTTAAGGTATTGTTGGCCAACTGTTGGGCAACTTATAAGTGGTACGCTTTAATGGCTAAAAGTTTGACGGCAATTATCGTACTGCATTCATTCCACTGAAACATTGTAAAATATCAACGCGATTTTCATAGTAGTTGCGATGGATTGTTGCGCCACTGTCGCCCAACTGTTGATTTGAACATATTAACCAAGTCTATTTCACTATTTTGTTTTATGTGGCTTCTAGTTCAGTCATTGGTTACTTTTAAAGCAATTTCAATCATGGTTGTTATGTGAAATACCCAAAAATACCTTAAACAGCAAAATAATAATATTGTTAATATATATTTTGTTAGAAAATGGTCCTTAATATAAGAAAGTTAAGCTGGAGTTTGTGTTATGTGCCATAATGTAGTGTTGCCAGCGGAAACACCATATCCTATGTTACCATACTAAAAAAACTGAATAATTCCTTCCTTCGTATCGTATGTAAAGTAACAAAAATTCGCTATTTTTTGCTTTCTAATCGTAACATTATCGTTATTTTTTTTTAAATATAACTATATTGAAATTGTATTTTTTTTTTTCTTTTTTGTGTTATATAAGTTTCACTTTAAATGTAAGTAGAAGAGAATATAACGTACATTTAAAATATTAAATGAAATATATGTTAATACATAATGTTGTATGGGGGTTACCACAGGTTTTGACTGCCTGTCAATTATATACGACTTGGAATATGTCGGACGAGCGCGGCTGCATTGGTTTACATAATAATCTATAAGTTTTACCTAAAACTGGGTTATACGACGTCCTGGACTTAATATTATAGGCAAATTTTCTCAAAAAACAGTAATTTAAAATATATGGTTACAAAAAAAAGGGTTTTCCCACCGATGTCACCCGCGTTCGTACAATCGTGCAATAAGGCGACCTCCTTACAAACGGCATCACTATAGAATCATTGTGTAATTAAAAATGAACATGGCATTCTTTATTATATATGTAATTTAAAAAAAAGTACTATTTGGTAGCTATTTAAGTAAGTACTAGCGTAACGCAAAATAAAGTGGAATGCAAAAGAAACAAAAAGTAACAAAAAAAGGTATAATATAATATTGTAGACTGCTAAAGTTTGGGGTACTTTCTGTCTTGCAGTGCTACGTGGTAGTCGGATCTGTTCGGACTGAGTCGCGACTTTTATGAGTTTTCGACCGAAGCTCCCCCTTCTCCCGACCTCCATCTTTTTATTTGAAACTTTTCGAACTATCTTGGATGACGTTAACAAAGTGACTATATTGTTAAAAATCCAGTATAATTAATACGGTCTTGTAGAATAGGGATGTGTACTGAGTAAAAAAAAAAATGATAAACTGTTTTGTCCGTCAATCAGATAATAAAAAAATATTAGACACGTATTTTTTGCTTTATCATATTAATAAAAAAATTACTTAGATAAAACACATTAAACTTGGGGAGTGGGGGCTCGTTACGTCACAGCTACGTGTAAAATTCCTGAGAAGTGACGTCATGACACATTTGAACCCAATGTATCGCCGTAATGTTTTGATTACGTAAAAAAAGAAAAAAATACGTGTCCAATATTTTTTAATAATCTACCTACATGACGGAAAAAAAATTTTTTAGTCATCATCCCTATTCATACCAGAATTTGGGAGATAACTAAAATTCAAACAGTATTTTCCAAAATCCGTGATACAGAGACATACACTACTGGATAATTTTCCATATAACATTTTGTTATATTTTACATACATACGTAAACTCACGCCTTCTTTCCATGGGCGTAGGCAGAAACTACAGAACGCCATCTGCTACAATCCTTAGATACTCTTATTGTTTTGTTAATGTTCATATATCTTGTCATTGCTACCAGTTGCGAGTACTACGCACCTGACCTTTCTGAAGAATTTCACTGATAAGGTCACTATACAGGATAATTTTAAAAGGAGTGCGTATATTTTAGGAGGTAATCAGGTGCGTAAAACTGAACAACTTTCCCCAAGGAACATAGGTCGAAATCTAAAAAATAAAATTCAACTTCTCATACAAACATAAGTCACGTGACCAGTCACTTTGTACGAAAAGTCGATTTTCAATTTGAAGATTTCGCCCTATGTTCCTTGGGGAAAGTTGTTCAGTTTTATGCACCTGATTACCTCCTAAAATATACGCACTCCTTTTAAACTTATCCTGTATATGTCCTCCTGGAGCAATGGTGGCTCAGAAGTAACGGCCCGACTTACGAGTCGTGGGTTCGAAACCAGACAGGCGATTTACTTTGTGTAAATAATTTCATCACCATTTCTTTCAAAACGGTGAAGGAAAACGGCATGTCATAGAACCAAAAATTTGAAGACGTGACATGTACCAACCCGTACTGGGCCCGGTGGTCCATGCTCCCTCTCCATGTCTGAGTCTCACCAGTGGGAACATGATTATTCTATGTCCTAGGGCGTCCCCTCCCGGTGTTTCCACACACAGCTGCCTATATTTGTTTTATTTTATTTGGCTTTTTACTTTTTAACTACTGTTAAAGTTGTAAAAGTCGTCACTCAGTAAAAGGAACATACTGTCATTTCGAGATCTTAAATATGCACACGTTTAGTTTGAACTGACTTCAATTGTAGGCCGGGAGCTATGTGCGAGTTTGCATAACCAGTTAGTTATGTAGGAAAGAAAGAAAATAAAAATTATGTAAATGATATTATTTCTGTAAGTAGGTTCGTACATTTTTGCACGTCAATCATTTTTTAAAAACTGGATGAGGTCGGCGTTTCTACTCTTGACTACTCTGAGAAGCAAGGCCGAAGCAAACTCAGAGGTCAGTCTCTTTTAAAGTCCAGACATAATTTTAGTGAAGACCTTCTAGAGTGGGGTCTGAAATGGTCTTTTGAGGACAGAACCACACAGATTTGAGTGGACCTGTGTATAACTTATTCTCCTTCATCAACAATGTACAGGACATTGTTAATGAAGGAGAATTAGATAGGCGTAATTCCAAACTATTAAATAATACTTGTGATTGTAAAGTCATTTATTCAAATTAAGCTGAGAATCAGCGCTTTTCGAACGTCAAAATTACATAAGACAGTCTCTCAAAACGCCCAACCTTCACCATTTTCTAGTGCTTTAGCTGGGAAGAAGTGGCTCAACAAACTCCCCATATATAATGAGGTAATCTCTGAAGGGGAACCCACTAAAGGGATATTTGAATCGCAGTCTAAGAAAAGAAAATGCTTACAGGAATACAAATGCTTACAAAAGATAAAAAGAGGGTGTTTTGCCGTTAATAGCCAAAAGGCTTTTTTATGTTTTTCAAGTCTAATGAACAATTATAACCTTTTTTTTTTAAGTTGTGCAATAGAGCTTTATCTATTAAACAACTTTTTAATTAAAATAAGTATTTTAATTTTCATGACATAAACTTATCATCACGTTGGACAGAGGTGTACCAATTTAATGCGTCATTTCGCCAGTTTCGTATTTTAAATTTCCTTATTTATTATCTAGTTATGTAAACTCTAGCACTCGTAAAAGCAGCGCCCGGCTAAGCTTTTGATATAAAAGTACACGACTTAGAGAAAAATCACGATTTCATAGAGAAGCACATTGAATTCTAAATCAATTTTCATTATTATTCTACATAGTTACGCTTCAGTTGTTGGCTAAAGCTATTTAGTTAACTAATATCAAACATATTAATTTATAATAAATGCCAGTTTTAAGCTCACAATGTTTTCGGTTGTTTAAACTTCAAAGACTTGAAAATTATACGTAAACAATTTAGTTCCAATTTTTTATATGAATGCAGTGCAGTTCGTCTATGTCGGGTCAACTAATGCTAATATTTTCTCACAAATTGTATATACGGCGTTAGCGCATTTTTAGGGGTATTTCGTCCATTTAAATGAGTTTTTGAACTAGGTGTTTTTAAACTAAAGACTAGGTGGTAATGAGACAAGTTGTTTTTAAAACTTGCGAAGAGTGGTGGAGTAACATCGGTCTTAGATTGGGTGTCAGACGTTAGTGTCTGACACAAGACAGTGCGGAAGTGATCCCCTAAGAAATGTCAACGTAATACAAGTATGTAAACATTGTATATTGCTGTCCTACCCTAATCCCTTTACGATTTAAGTGAACGCAATAACATGTGAGTCATTGTAACGTGTATAAAGGTAGCTTAGAACATAATTTTCTATGTTTTTCAATATTTAGATGAAATACTGCCAGTGTCGTGCTATGTCGGAGATGTAGGCTTTCGGTTCAGTCTTTGCTCTCGGGCATATTTCATTTACATATTTTTCATACTTATAATCGTGTTGGGCGCCAACAATATCGACATAGGGTTAATACTTTGTTTTGCGTGCTCGGATCCTTCACTAGTTGTATTGTAACGTCCGTTGCCAATAACCAAATAGTATTGAAAGATTCCTCCTTTTTTAATATATCTTCATAGTAGTGTTAAGTGAATGTACTTGCGCACAATGTATGTGAGGACGTGTCGAGTACCGTTTTGTTTACACAAAGTGCAGCGAACGGCTGCAAATATTTTTGGTAATGTTATACCTTTACCTCTTCGCAAAACTCGCTGATGAATGACGGCATTTAATTAGTGCTCATAGATTTCTTTCCATTGTAGCACAAAAATAAAAATAATAAAACGTATTTTTCTCTCAATTTTGGGTAGTTAATTTTTTTCATAGATATTTTATAGCATAGCTCAAACTCACACCTTGTTTAGAATCGGTATTTGAGATCAGCACTTAACATTGTGTTCGTTCACACGGACTGCGGATCATGGTGTATTTAATCTTAATACCTACGTTTAATGATATACTGAAAATCTATATTTTTAACAAATTTAATTTAAAAAATATACCTAATTAATGAAATTCCTAAAGATAAAAATGAAATTTTTAATATTTATGTGTATAGTAGTGTGTACTGCGAGGTGATTATTAAATAACAAACGCTTATAAGTTTTATGTCTCCACAGATTCGTGCAAAGAGAAATATATAATTTACTGTCCATGAAATTAATAATAATCTATAACTGATGTGTACAAAAATCAGTATGTTTCAGGCATTTTGAATCCGACTTAATGTATGTAAAAATAAATGTTGTTTTAAAATGGTCGTATTTCATTTTTCATCACCCGGTATATCCTTTACATAACGTCTCTATGTATAATTAATTACATACATACTAAATACTAATATTCATACAAGCAGTTTTCATTAATCCATATAATTTGGTTACAAGTGACTAAGTTGCAAGTCGAAATTATTCAGCATATAAAAAACATCCTTTCCTGGCAGTCGAGTAAAAAATATTTATTATCTTTAATTAAAACTGTTTAAAACCAATTACAATAATTAAAGACACACATAAATAAAAAATAATACAGTTGAAGTTAAAACACAAAAATTAACAGCACTTTCATGAATCCCTATCACAATAATTTTTTGATTTGGCAAATCAGGGTGGCCAGCTTTCTAAGCGACCAATGCCAACAACAACAGGATTTGCAAAAACTGGATAGCGCTCTACGAAAGAGTAAGATAGTCAGTTATGTGTTCTGATGTGAATACAATCGTCGATTCAGCCGCAAAAATTACGGCTGAACATGTTTTACTAGCGCCAAAAGCCCAACGGACGGCGCGTGCTGGCGACTGGTGAGGTCGTGAGTTCGATCACCAGTTGCACTGTTTGAACCCGCTACACAGGCATTAGCTAAGTTGGAGGAATACTGCCCCAGAACGTTGGAGGCAATCACCGCAGAAGCAGACGTGACGACAAAAATATAAGCATAAGTATTACTACACTCTTTTCACCTCTGATTTTGCATCACTTTCTAAATCAAAATGATTTTATTCCGGTTGTAATAATTATCTGGTGGGTTGCCCTCAGAGATAAAATAACTGAAAGAACCTATATTACCAATCACCATGCTTTTGTAGCACGGTACCTTCATACCTACGAAAACTGTGTTCAGTTTACGTCATTTAAACGTATGCATCTGAATTGAACACTGGTTTGAAATATCTGTTCCAGTAACAATCCGGTGCAGATTTCACCAAATAAACTCTCTTGGCGAAATAAGTACCTGTGGTTTACAATTACAAATTATTAGATTCCAGGTTATCCAGTGTAGGACGTCACGCAAGTTATGATTTCACTTGTCTGAATTCATAGACGAAAATTCATGTGGCGAACTGGAGGTACCAAACTAAAAAAATATTTTGACAAAGGTCACGGTCAAGGTCAATTAAAGGTCATCCATGAATCTAAGACAAAACCAGGGGGAGATGAACATTTCATCATTTTTGACCTAGGACATCTAGAAAACGGGGTTCCATTTATCAATTTTAAGACGCAACTTACGTTAGACAAAGGTCACGGTCAGTGTCAAAGGTCATCCAACAATCTATAGACAAACCGTAAATTGTTTTGCAAAAACAAAACAAGGTTAATTAGTCGATTAATAAACTAATGTTTAATTAGATACCAATACCTTTACCTACGAAAGCGTGATTTCATGCAGTCGGTGCCTCGAATTGAACATGTACAATGAAATACCTACGCGTGTCGCAGCCCACTGCTGGACATAGGCCTGTCCGACCACACTCCAGCAGAGCTATCCTGCAGATGCAGCGGCCAGCGAGGTCCTAACGTAGCATCACGCCTGGATACCACGAAGTGGATTTAGAATCCGTTTAGAATTTATTATATAAATTATATATAAGAATTTAGAATAGAAGCCAATCTATTTATGGTTTTTCGTTATTGGAATATGGTTTAAATCACAATAGATTCTGCAGTGCTACTGACACTGTATTGATGCTCACTTCACCAGAGTTTTCACGGTGAGATTTTTACAGAATAGATCGGCAGGACGTTAAAACGGACTTTACGAGTATTTCAGTTCATGAAATAAATAAATGCTATAAAATGTAGGTGGGTCAATGCCCGCTATAGCGCGACAATAGTATTTATCCTCAATCAATGAAATAAAAAACAAATTTCTATAAAAATCAATTTTATTATTATTAAAACCAAAATTCACACTTTATGTGTAATTTAAAAAGAGCACTTCGAAAAGTAACGAGAATTTTGTCAAAACTAGAGCTGACACATAGAGAAACAAAATTATAAATAAATATTATTTACACGTCTATGGCAATACATAAGGTACGAGACATCTTTGGGCTTGCCCCTTTAAGCAAATAAAATGTCGGAAACTATGAAGATTTTTCTTTTAAAAGCAATTTAATATGGCCGTTAAATCATGGCCGGTCCGAACTTCGTACAGAAGGCTGCGCAATAATATTTTTGTGGAACCAAATGGTGACATGAGGCGAGCGTGAGTGAGAGAATATGCGTGAAAGTTCGGAGAGCCCATGTTCAGACCGGTCATGATAAATCGACCATAATGTAAGTAAAAAAAAAAAAACTGAGAATATTTCCATTTCCACAATAAAAAAGAAAGCTGACTGACACATTTAGATCATAATATAAAATAATAGAGAGACTAGTATTCAATGACACGAGAAAGTATACAATTTAAAATTATTAAACTTAGCGCAGTTTTAAGGAAATTACATAATTTGGTGGTAAGCTAACTAGATAACCACTAGAAGCTTCGGTTTCCTAAGAGAGGCGGTTAACGGTCACCCAATAACGGCTGTCCAAATACAGAGTGTTTCGTTGGGAGAGGAGCTTCGGGACCATCAGGTGACTGCGGCGCGAGAAGAGCCTCGGGATCTTCACTTCACTGAAGTCTGGCCTATTTTCCTAGTCTTTTTAATTTGCTTTTTTTATTTATAAGTGTTGTTAACTTGTAATCCCCTCGGGATATTTGTAACGTTACAATACATTTTTAGAGGGATCTGCGCTATGCTTGAATAATGTAGGATACATTTTTAGAGGGTTCTGCGCTAAGCTTAAAAACGGGCAAAGTTTGGTGACCCAATTTCACATATATTAAAATTAAGAGTATTAAGTCGTTTTGAAAGTCTGCCCAATCGGGGCGCTAACAACATTATTATTCTAACTAATTTTAATTTCAAATATGTATAAGCGTATTGACCTGATATTACGACAATTAAAAAGCTTAATATACCGTGTTTTAAACAAAATTACCTTGAGTTACGTATGTTTTAGGATACCGTGGATTATTTTAAAATAAGCTTTCTATGTTTCGGGTATGGTCTATGGTCTACGTTTAAAAGAAATAGTAATTATTTGTCCTAAGATTGAGGAAATCAGACTTTTGATATATTATCTTTGAAAAAATATATCAAATATAATTATTAAATATGATGTCGTGGGCTAAATCGACTCTATTTCAGCTAAGGATCTATCAGATTTCTTCTTGTGTTTAATTAAATTTAGAAAATACTAATAATAACAAAACAAAACACTGATAATATCAGATGCTCCAAAATACTATTAAAAAAATGGCCTGACATGAGCAAGAAGTCTGTGAGACGCACTATTCACACTTAGCCAATTCAAAAAATAGAATCACAAAAATATTCGAAAATAAGCTTTCAAATTGCCACAATTAAAAACTGAAACATTCAAGAAAAAATCTCAAAAATGCTTAAAAAGACTTCAGAAATATTAAAATTACTTAAAATAACTTATCCTATTTTGAGGCACATTATACTAAAATTAAGGACTTTGAAAACGACATTGGCACTGTCCTATAAATAAAAATGGAACATTCCAATTTATTTAAAAAAATACCTTATTTACTAACATATTTCAATTTTTTCTGCTGCTTTTATTTATTTAAGTAATTAAGAGATACTCTTAGGGCCGGTTTTTTGATCCCTAGTAATAGTCAAGCTAACCATTTGTTAATCTGACCATAGTTAAGACTGTAACCAATTGTTAACTCAGGTTTACGTTTTTTGATCCACATTTGAACGATGGTTAGAATTAACTGTTGTTAACAATGTTGCCATTGCAGTGGACACTAATTTAAACTGGAAACACTTAAACACACATTAAATTAAAACAAAATCACACGAAACAGCCGGTTGCGACAGAGTTAACTATCCGCAATCTTGCTAAACCCTTGATGGAGCCGTGGTTAAATATTTTGACCAATGGTTACATATTTAACTACTTGTCGTGTTAACAAGGGATCAAAAACCAGAATTTGTAGGATTTTAACCATTTGTTGCAATTTCTAACCATTGGTCGACTTAACTAGGGATCAAAAAACCGGCCCTTAATAAATTATATTGCTATTTAATATTAGTGTATTCATCGTGGACACTGTACAATGTTGAATCTTAGAAAAATTACTTTTGTTTCGACTTTTAAAATAGAGGTCCTGACTTTTCACACACTATGGCCGCCTTCCGAATTGGCTATAATCGCTCACAGCGCTCACATCGTCTCACATGTGTTCCGATTTAGATATTACGATTATGACAGCCGAGGGCTGTCAACGATTCGGAACGCTCGTGAACGCGCTCACGGTGCGGTGCTCACTCAATGTCAAAACGATATTAGAGTATTTCTCTGTGTATACCTACACCAAAAATTTCTTCTTAGGTTAGGTAGCAACTGTAGCCAGAAGAACAATTTTGAAAATGCCACGATATTATAAGATGCGACTCAAAACAAAACAGCACAACTGTAATTTTTGTCGGCGTTATCGTAAGATGGCGAATGTCATGACGTCATCTATGACGATTCACGGGACATTGTTATCGCGCTCACGCTAATTCGGAACGAGTGTAAGCACGCTCAAATCGACATTATCGCAACTCGGAACGCACCGTATCAATCACAATCTGAATGATTTTGAAGAACATTGCTAATCCATTGCGTCATATGTTCTATAATGTTGTCCGCTGAACAATGTAAATAACGCAATGAATGTTGTTAAACTGTCAAAATGAAACCCATTGCTACTGAAAGTGTGGTACGCAATTTAGGGGGAAGCGCTAAGGTAGCCCACGAAATTCAAATTTTCTTACAATTTTTGCAATATGCAGCTCATTGTCTGGGTGTATGTTGATTAAAGTATGATTCGCGACTGTAACAAATATGTATTTACAGAATAAAGATGACAAAAAAAAAAAATTGTCCGTCATGTAGATTATTAAAAAATATTAGACACGTATTTTTTCTTTTTTTACGTATCCAAAACATTACGGCGATACATTGAGTTCAAATGTGGCATGACGCTTCGTTTAGGTGTCGCTACGCCCCCGGAAGGGGGCGTGGCCTGCGGAACCGGATTCTGGCATGACGTCACTTCTCAGTAGCTTTTATACGTAGCTGTGATGTAACGAGCCCCCACTCCCCAAGTTTAATGTGTTAGAGTCATTTTTTATTAATATGATAAAGCAAAAAATACGTGTCTAATATTTTTTTATTATCTGATTGACGGACTAAACAGTTTTTCTTTTTTTTTTTACCCAGGAATCATCCCTATTATAATCATTAGAATCAGTAACACAACTCCTTAAGTTAGTATAATCCTAAAATGTCAAGATTTCATGTAATAGTTATTGAATTTCTGAAAACAATACCACTTAAAAATAAATACATCCTACCAAAATTCAATAATGTGTACGGGTGAGGGTTGCAGAATATTTAGTACCTTTTCTCTTAATAAAATTCCTGAAGACTTGCAAACGTTATACAAAGTTATACGAGTTCGAAAAGTTATCAAGTACAAATCTAAACGTTTCCTTACACAAAATTCCTCCTAATGTGTGTATGTATTGATGTAACTTTAGATTATTTTCATCATTATAAAAGTATTATACAGCGTGTTACGGAAAGGGTATACAACATTAGTTTTAGTTTATGCGAAACCCGAAACACGTATCTAGTATTTTTATGTAAAGAATTTATGTACAAAATATCAAAACTGTATCAGGAAAAATAACAAAGTTATAAGCTTGGTAAGTTACCTGGTTGTCCGTACAAAAACATGCTCACCACGCGGCGCACCCGCGCCGCCCGCGCCTTGCGTTCATTAATAATAATATTAATTTGGTAGTAGGTACCTAACCGTACGACGATTGTAATGTAATTAACTGATGATAACAATTTCCATCACACTTGCAGGCTTTGGACTTTGTCGTAATGGTCAAGCGCGGATAGGTACTTGGTGTCGCTCGGTGTCCAACTTGTAACCTTTTTTAAATTTGCATCGATTCAGTTACTCATTCTGAACAAACTATATTCAGGTTTTGCATATACTAAAAATAATGTTGTATACATATCAAAGGCACGGATTCTTTTGGTGATAACAAACTACAGGGCAATATTTTTTAGTACCTATACCTACATAAATAAAAATTTAAGAAACATTTAACTAAAAATCAAATGTTTCCAATTGAATTCCACACATCACTAGATAAAGTCAGCTGATCGGTGTCAATAAACTACACACAAAGAAACGGCGGTAACACGTTTGTTATGATTTAAATTTAATAAACTATCGAAACAAAAAAAAAAATTAAGCATTTTCTAGTTAGTGCTTTTGAGCTGAAATTTTGTACAGAGATTCTGAACCAGATACACTCTTCACCCCGTTTGTATGGATATACCCTTTCCGTAACACGCTGTATGTATCATTGTAGTAATTAAAATTTTTGTATAATCTTATTGAACGGCTCGCCAGCACACAGATAAACCCTGAGAGGCTTTCGAATACTTTTGTGACAATTTAATTTAAAAGAGTGTCCATGGAGTTTCTTGCCCATTCTTCTCCATAGGTACCTACGCTTTGAAATGAGAATGTAGCTTCATTTTTCTTACTGACCGACTCCTTGACAATTCAAAAGTGCCTGTAAACGTTTTAATTGAAATAAATGATTTGAGTTTGAGTTTTCGTTGTGTGGCTAAAACCGTTGTAAAATTGTACAATAGGCTAAGTTTTTTAGTAAAAAATAATAATAATAATAGTATTTATTGTATGAACTTAAGAGAGTTGTATTGATGATTTATATGTCGGTCATTCTATAAATATTTGATACGACCGCGAATCATATTTAGATTAACATACAACCTGATACTGACCTACAAATCCCAAAATACGTAAGAAATTTTGAATTTCGCGGGCTATCCTGTCGCTTTCACCTTAACTAAACATGGCTATCTCTTCTGTAATAAAGTCGAATACTTAATTCACTGGAGAAATCTCATGTGCTAGCTGTCACTTTGTGTAATAAAATGTTCATATTTATTGTAATGGAGATCGTTTAGTTAAAACTTTAATTCTAAATCATTTCCGTCTCTTTTTATTTATACAGAATAAGTTTAAAAGGAGTGCGTATATTTTTGTTGGTAATCAGGGGCATAATACTCAACAACTTTCCCCAAGGAACATAGGTCGAAATCTAAAAAATATAATTCAACTTCTCATACAAACATAAGTCACGTGACCAGTCACTTTGTATGAAATTCGATTTTCAATTTTAAGATTTCGACCTATGTTCCTTGTGGAAAGTTTTCCAGTTTTATGTACCTGATTACCTCCTAAAATATACGCACTCCTTTTAAACTTATCCTGTAGTTTAACTAGCGGACAAAAAAAAAACAGAATCTGTCATCTTTCTGATTTTGTTTTGTTTTGGCCCAGCTCCTAAGGGTCGGAGCGTGATATTAAATAGCTTATAAACTTCCTCGGCTATCAAATGAAAAAAGTTTTTTTTTTTAAATCCGCTTCAAACAAATAAACAAAACTCCAGCTTTATACAGGGTCATCATCGGTAAAACTCAACTCAACTTTTGTTCTATGACTAATGAACAGGCTTCTTCTGGGTAAGCTCACTCCATCGTACACTTTGTCTCTGTCATCCAGACCTAGACTAAAGTCAAGAGCAAACTCATAGTAGAATAAAGAATAAAAAATAAATAACTTAATAGTTCATCAGATTTTAATTTATCACATTTTCATACAAAAATATAAAAAGTTAAATTCAACGCTCTAAATGTTACGAACTCTACGCTTAGCAAAACAAATTGCCGTGTCTAGTGCAAAAGGGAGGGGCGACAGTGCACGGGAGGCGTAGGTAGGTACAACAAAATACAAAATTGAAATGTGTTAGAACCTCCTTGCCGGATTGTGCGAGCCTCCTTGCCGGATTGCCGCCATGGGATCTGGAAGCAAAAATCCTCGCGCACTTATGGGAGTGGCGCGAGGATGTGAAACGCCGGGGCATAACTCAGCTGCCGCGAGAAATCACGGCACAGCGGACATAGCTCCGGTGGGATCTCGAGGAGGGTGCGATTGTCGCAACCCAGCGCTGGGTACGCCACAATTGTGGCGATAAGTCCTCTCTTTGAGGAGTGGCTAGAGAGGCGCCACGGCATCCTCACCTTCCGCCTGACACAGGTCCTCGCCGGACACGGGTGTTTCGGGAGGTTCCTGTTTCGGATTAGGCGGGAGGAAACGGGTGTTACTACTGTGTGGATCGCCCGGAGGTCACGGTGGAGCATACGGTGGTCTTCCGGCTTGGGCAGAGCACCGCCGTGTCCTCACGGAGGCGATTGGCGGCGGCGATCTCTCGCGTCTGGCCCTAGTCCAGGCCATGGTCCGGAGCGAGAGTGCATGGGGGGCGTAGGTAGGAGTACGATAAAATACAGAGTTGCAATGTTTTAGATAGAACAACGAAATCTGAAGGGTTTGTTTTTGGTAAATGTATTATGTTTTGTAAAAAGTCATAGATCAAAAGTTGTTGTTTATGATGTTAGTAATAAAAACCTGCCAGGTTGTTACATGTTTTTTCTAATAGTCCTGTAGATATGTCAGTCCTACAATAAAATCGGTGCAATTATCCATTTCTAAAATCATGCGCAATAAATTACTAAAAACAGCCTAACTTGCCCCTTTAACCTAACTAGTCAGTAACTTTGAAAGTTACTGGGAATTGTCTAAATTAAAAATACAGATAATAATTGGTCCCGAAGTAATCACTATGAATAATTTTTCATGGATTTTTTTCCATCAAGAAAATATGTACCTATGCAGTATCAAAAATATTTCAAATTTTTTAAATATAACATTATTTTCAAATGTTTTATGTAAAATATTTATAAAAAGGGCAGTTTTCTTACAAATAAGGGTACATTACATAAATTGGTAGGTAATACAGTGACATTCCATTAAAATTATATGACAATATATTATTATAACTAAGTATCATAATAATTGTTTCCTCATCAAAATTTCAACTTTACATCAACTGTAGTGAAAATATGTATGTAGTATCAAAAATAAAATAATATAATATTATTATTATTATCATATAACAATACAATATTTTAAAATGTTTAAAATGACATTATTTTCAAACGCATAAAGAGGGTTCATCCCGCGCGGGCTGGCAATGTTGCAATGCTAGAAGTTTTTTGTGATTATTTTATTAAAATTAAATCAAAGTGCATTTATTTTTTATTTTTCAGCCAAGCATGTTTTGTGTTTCTAAGTATGTATGTATTTTTTTACAGTTATTTTGGTATTTACTGATAAAAATAAAAATATTTTTTTTTTCTATTTGCAGTATTACGACTATTGGATTTACTACAAAGTAAATGTCAAAAATACATCAAACTAGTGCTTGGCTGAAAAAAAAATAGTACTTTAATTTAAATTTAATAAAATAATCACGAAAACCGTCAAGAAATGCGACGTTTCCAGCCCGCGCGGGATGAACGCTCTTAAGTAAAATATTTATCAAAAGGGCAGTTTTGTTACAAATAAAGTTTTACAAAAATTGAAAGATAATACAGTGACATTCCAATCCATTAAAATTTTATGATAACAATAAATTATAACTACCATATTAATTGTTTCCTCATCACAAATTCAACTTTCCATCAACTGTAGCAGTCTCAGAAATAACTCAAGTTCATAAAAACACAATGTTTAAAATCTAGGTAGCATGCGTCTAGTGCGTACTGGCAGTAAGTACGCAAGCAGTTTGAAAGGATAATCAACAACTTCGAGCCAGCAATTGAGCCTTGCAAATAAACCGGGTACTTTTCATTTATAACTTTAAAGCTTACAGGGTGCTTTTCATTTGTAACTTTAAAGTTTACTGGGTGCTTTTCATTTATAACTTTAAAGTTTACTGGGTGCTTTCATTTATAATTTGTAAGTTTACCCCGTGCTTATCATTTACAATTTTTAAGTTTACCGGGTGCCTTTCATTTATAATTTTAAAGTTTACTGGGTGCTTTTCATTTATAATTTTAAAGTTTTCCGGGTGGTTTTCATTTATTATTTGTAAGTTTACCAGGTGCTTTTCATTATAAGTTAAAACACACAAACTAATATTTATTGAAAAAGTCACAAATGCACTGCAGTTTCACATTTCACGCTGAGGTAGATTATTGTTTTTTCGCACTTTTTTTGTTTAAGACGACTATTTGCAGCAAAATGGCGTAGTTTTTTGGCAAAACCGCTGCATTTATTTACGCTAAAATTATGAAGACACGCTCGATGCTACGATAAGCAATTACATTCGAAACAAAAGCGAATCAAAAGCAAAACTTACGCCAAAAATCGCCAAACATTAATCCTGTCATGAGCAACACTTTGAAAAACATTAATTTCATATTTACACAAACGAGAGACCGCAAACACTAATTGAACACAGAAAAAAACATTTTTTCACACTTATGGGCAATAAAGTACTTATTTTTGAGCACTAAAGTACTTATTTTTGGGCACTAAAGTAATTATTTATCCCTTGTTTGAGCACTTAGTTCGTAATTTTTGAGTACTAAAGTATCTTCTTCAGTCTAAATACACAAAGAAGTTGGGTGTGTCACAGTATTTGGAGGCGAAGGCCTTGCCAGCGGCCGTGGGAGCGCTGAAGGCGATGTCGGAGACGCGCAGGGCTTCGCCGTAAAGGAAGGAGGCTCGCGCGCATGCTAGCAAACGAGCCGCAATACCGCGTCGACGGTGGTTTATGTGTGTCCATATTCGGGATACGCCGCATCTGAAAGTGGATAATAGATATTTTAATGACCAAACCAAGGATATACAGTCTGCAAGAGACCATTTACTAGAAGTCTAGCCTTTCTATAAGCCAGCCAGTTTTATAAAAAGTATGTTCATGTTTAGCATAGCTTTTAGACTTGAGTCCGAAGACGTACGATAATAATATACATTTCTGCCTATCCTTCGAGTAAAACAAGCGCGATATTATGATTCTGATACTCACTTGACAGGATAATCTTCTACACTGCAGCAGTCCGGGTCGCCAGGTATCAGCTTGTAGGCCCGCGCTTTGGGCTCCATAATCAGACACCCCATTATCTGCTTCTTTTCTATGTATAGGTATGCCTGAAATACAAATGAAAGGAACTGTTATTATCGGTATCACACAGAAATAGTTACCTTATCGATAACTATATTTTCGAACTGTTTGGGGTTGAAACCCTCGAGCCGTGGGGTCTCAGTGCTCATGTTTTGTTCAGGGAAATCTCCAAAAGGCTAGTTGACACTTCCCGTGACCCAAGGGCTGGCTTTTACCTTGGCTAGAGGCAAAGCCATGCCATACAACGTGGCTATGCTGCCAGTCTCTTGGGTACATTACCTGTTGACAGCGATGTGGAGGAATTTTTTGGTTTTTATATTTTTATTAACACAGCATAGCAGTGGCACAGAAAGCAGTCGAGAAAGCAGCTGGACCTGAGCCAAAATGGCTGCGACGTCGTTAAAAGGTGCCCTTCCGATAAATCACCTGTCTTTCCACTATTCCATTGCTTGCTTTAGGATGCATATCCGGTATGGCTTTAATAATCCTTCCATATCCTATGGGCACGTCTTCCCTACCATTATCGTGCCCCCCGGTCTACTCCTTGATATGCAATGGCCACTGTATAGTAGTCCCATGAAACATGAGGCTCCAGCCAGGGGCTAGTGTGAATCTTTGGGTTCATTCGAGTAATCGAGTCTGATTAAACTACGCTGGGGTCGGCGCATTTTATTCATTCATTTAAAGCCTAAAACTTCCCAAAAAATAAATAAAGAAAAAAAGTTGATTAAAAAATCCTTCTATTTTCATCTGCTTGATTGACTGCCTGTATAGTCGTGGCATAACCGCATAACCTATGTCCAACAGTGGACAACGATAGGCCGAGTCGATTGACTGAAGCTTAGCTAAATTAGTAATATGCACAATATCAGACTATACTTCATTTGAAATACGATTAGACATTTCGATGGCCCCACCGAATAAACGTGCAATGCTTCTTACACGATTTTTTTTTTACATTTTCTTTTCTTTTGCCTATCATGCACCCACAATTTTTTTTTTAAATTAATTTTAGACTCAAAACACGCCTATTATAATAGTGAATTTCTTTATTCTAGGGAAATAATTAATTTTAAATTTATAGGAATAATAGTTTATGTTATAATCACATGCTTTTTGAGTCGCCAATAAAGTAAATATACAAGTCTATAGCTTATTTCTTTACCAATAATTCGATTATACATTATTTATACCTATTTACAATGAAATGAGTGTTATTGACGTTTAACCGCGGTCACCGGTGACCGCTAACAATAGTTTTTCTATTGTGTCTGTTGTCTGGCAGTCAAAGCCTTAAACGTTTTTATTTTTTGCTGAAAAGTTGTCATTATTCTCTTACACGTTTATTCAGTGGGGCCATCGATTTAAGTATACCTTTCTTTACAGTCCGGTCAACCGATTTTGACTTCTATTGCGTTGGTGGCATGACAAATGGCAGCTGCAGTAATCAGTTGGTATTGTAACCATTTTTTTGCTTTTAATGCCATACTTATGCCTACGGAATGAAGTCAAAATCGGTTGAACAGACGGTAAAAAAGGTTTTTTTTTAATGTCCAATGTTATTTCAAATAGAGTAGACTTGTCTGTTTCACTTAGTTTGTAATATTATTATTTTTCCTTTGACATGTGAGGCGTCTAATTGCAAACCTCGCTAAAACGATATTTCTGGATATTGAGCTATTGATGAGTTTTAAATTCAATAAAATGTAATCGCACTCCTTGGTGCACGATACATTTACACAAGTCTCCATTGGTCCGCCATACTATTCGTAAGGTCACTTGGTGCAAAAGCAAGCGCTGTGATTGGTTGTTTTTGTTGTAAAGGAATTTGAATTTAACCCATACCATTTATAGTGGATTTTGTTACCAAGCATAAGGTTGGAGGCTCAATTTAGTTAGAGAGGGATTTACTCGGAAATTAGTTTGTCACTTAGTACAGAATTGAGAACACTTTTAAAAGAGAGAATAAAGTCGGTTTCAATGTAAAATCATTTAAGCGTGGTTTGCAATTAGACGCTTCATGTATGGTAATTTTTTTCATTATTTTATTATCTGAATATGTATTTTTTTTATTTGTTTCAAATTAATTTATACAATATTTTTTTTTTTTTGTATAATTTATTTTGATTTATTTTAATGTTTTCGTCCTTATCAAAATTGTAGCACCTACCCAGATGATGTGGTCTTCTATAATTGGAAGCGCACACTTGTATTCATCCCTGTTTATGTTAACATGCATGTAAACGTGTAGGCTCTATTGGCGATCCAAAAAAGAAAGAAAGAAAGAAATATTATTAATATTATAATAAAAAATATCTTTATTGTTCATTCATCTGGCATGTTTCAAGATTTTGCCTTTATACAACACTTTTACTTCTACAAATACAAATTTTAATTTTGCTCTTCATAATAATAAAGCCATAGCTTACCGTATACGTATGTATCAGTTCCTTAGGCAGATCATTGCCGTAGCCAAGGTGTGGGTGCACGACCCTGGTGAGGAGTTGTTCCACCTTCTTCCAGCCGGTCTCACCGCCTCGCACGCGGATACAGCGTGAGAGTCCAGATCGGTCCACTACACACTCGTATTTGAAACCCTGGAATTCATGGAGGATTGTAAAGGCCTATACTGTCCTCCCATACCTATTAACACTGTTATTTGATAATATTGTAAAAGCCAATTATTTTTAAAAGAGTAACCGTGGAGTTTCTTGCCGGCTCTTCTCCATAGGAAACGACTAATTGAAACCGTGCACCTAGCTTCTGACGTTTCATAAGTGCCCATGTAGGTTTATGTGAAACAAAATATTTTGATTTTGATTGGTTTATTTGTATTTTTAAATTCATTTAGGTGCAGGAAAACAAACAGCTATAACAGAAGGATAACGATTGTATTTTTTTTTTTAATGTTTCCTCCTTGCCTGTAAAGTGGGGATAATATTTTTTTCTCACGTCTATCGCATGGTGTGGGGTATCGTTGGATAGACCGGACAAAAATATTGCGGGTTTGTGCAAACCATTTTTCGATTCAAGGATCCGTTTGCGTAACATTGAGCTTCAAGTGCTAATTTCTGATAAAGAGTCAAGGGGGTTTATTTATAAACGCTGGTTAAAGTTAAGTAATGATAAGCGACTGTTTAACCATACATTTCTGACGTTTGAACGTCACTTAACTTTAATCAACGTTTATGAATAAACACCAAGTTGTTTCCCCCCTGCCAGCGAAATGGTTGTATTTGAATATGTGAAAAAATTCGCAGCAGTCGTATGTAATAATAACGAAGTCAAAAGGAAAACTATCACAGCTAAGGGCTTTATCACACTAGCGAGTTGCGAGCGAGTGGAAAGCGGGGCGAGTACGCAGCGAGCACGCCGCGAGTTCGCAACGTGTGCGCGGCGAACACACCGCGAAGACGCCGCGGGTGCGCAGCGAGCTCGCGGCGAACGGCGCTGTCGACTCCATTTTAAGAATGGCATTGAACGTACAACTGGCACTGAATGTACAAAACGCGGATCGTACACCGCGAACTCGCTGCGTGTTCGTCGCGCACACGTTGCGAGCTCGCTGCGCACTCGCCCCGCTTTCCACTCGCTTGCAACTCGCTAGTGTGATAAAGCCCTAAGTAAGACTGTACAAGTTACCGAGTAATAGTCGACCAACTTATATTTGCAGTTGAAAAACATGACGGAACATGTTTCAGAACACGTTTGCCAATTACAATGTCAAGTTTTTTCATGGGATAAATTTATCTCAACTACGGAACCCTTCAATGGTGCCGATTCCCTTGTTCACAAACTGAACTAAATTTAAGTTAGTACGTCTTTTTCTTTCTATTTCATTAAGAAAAGGACAGAAAATAAATTTTAGTTTAGTCCTGTCAAATTAATCAGCGCTTGACGTAATTTTAGTCGGCAAGTTTTTAATCACGTCTAAGCTTGTATGGAGTAGTGACAGGCGCTGATTAATTTGTCAGGACTAAACTAAAATTTATCTTCTGTCCTTTTCTTAATGAAATAGAAAGGAAAAGATGCACTGAACTTAAATTTAGTTTAGTTTGTGAACGAGGGAATTGGCACCATTATGCGTGGTCCGACACGCATTTAGTCGGTTTTTTTTTTAATGTAAGGCAGTGTACGTTTTCAGATGGTTGATGTAAAATAATGCAGTATGTACTTACGTTGAATTTGAGTACATCAGTTGCATTGTGATGCACCAAATGATCGTGCTCGTCTTGTGGATCTCCGATCTGTAATTAAAGTTTTTTTTTTTTTTTGTAAAATTTAAAAAAATCAAAAAACCTAATAAAGACGTAACGTAACATTTATTTTTCACAGTTCGTGAAACACAAAATACAAAATTAAAAGTGAAAATAGTATATTTTATAACGAGGGACTAAACGAAGCCATAATATACCAAAGGTGGTTTGTCTACCGAGCGTGCGAGGGAATCAATGAAACCGAGGGTATATTAAGTTGGCGTTTAGTCTCGAAGTGCAAACTGTACTAAACACTTTGAGTGCGAGAAAAATAGCCAATTTAGTACAAAAACATTTAATAAATATATTCCTCCAGTCTATAAAACTCGTAAGTTTTTAGGTAAATCTTCCGCGATTTTGGCGGCAAAAGATTACCTATTATGTCTTTTGCTCTTTGCTCGACGTCAAACTCTTCACTTTCACTGGACATTCTTAATAAATTTATTTAAAACCGAACACTCGAAAAAAAATTGAAACTTTCGCGGTTATTTTTTCTTCTACACCAGTCACAGATTAACAATTTAAAACACATGGCGCCACCTTGTTTGCGGAAAAACCATGGAACTAAAACTCTCAACATTTTCGCAATAAAGATGGTCCACACTCCACAGATAATAGTATATTTACTGGCTTTTTGAGTTTATGTATGTCACATGAAGGAAATTAAAAAACTAATTACTTTTCACTCCCTAGAGACTAAAGTAGTCACTTTACTCCCGCTTCGTAGGGCTATATTGGCGTACTTTTAGAGCATGAGTAATGAAATAGTGTTTTACCTAGCCTCAAGGCTGAAAATACGATCTAGAGGAATGTAGCCGTTTTTCTTTAGATCGAATGTTGTTGCTTTGTGTCTCAATATGAAACTTTATAAAAGGTATTAGAAAATTCTAGACACACTTACCGAGGCAGCTGATTGAGCCGTTTTTCATAATGCCTTCTCAGTCACGAGATTTTTTTTTTTTAAGTATTGGCGCTAGTGGACCCTATACAGCGCTGTTATGAATTACCTGATAAATAGCGCCGCACTCGGCACACTGCGTGGCTCCGAACTTCTTCTGTCCCGCATCTATCACGTACTGGTCGTCACCTGTCTTTATCAACGAGCGCTTGCTAGTCTTCTCTGTAGCAACTGCCAAGCGTTTTTGAATCAAATTATTAATCACCGATATATTTACTAGTACTAGCTGCTGCACGTAGCATCGCCCGCTTTTTCTAAAAGTGACCTTAGTTACTCGTTATAACATCAGCTATCTCCCAGTGATAGTCCCGTCAAAATCGGTCGAGCCATTTCGTAGATTTTTTTTTTTTTTGTTAAATATATGGTATCCGGGTTATTGGAAAAACACTAACCTCTCAAGACTGGACTGGACTGGACTAGGTGCTAAAATCATAAACAACGACTATTGTTCTATGACTTATTATTGTGATAAAAAAATTACATATATAAAAAACTACAGAAATAGATAGATAGAATACTCTTTATTATATACACCATAAAAATTCCAGATATGTATATGTAGAACTGTTACATAAGGTGTCACAATGGGAGGTCTTATCGCTAAAAAAAAATAGAAAAAAATAAATAAAAACAATTCAATAATATATTCTGAACAAACTACTTTTATAATTCGTATTAATTCAGTTATACATTGTATAATGTCATCATTATCATATCCACGATGGGTAATAGTGTAGCTAAAAATAATGATTGAATAGAATAACAAGTACCTTTTGTGTTACCAGGGACTGCTACACCTGGGTTAGGTTTTTCGAAAATGGGAAACATTTTATTTTTTTCATCCTTTACTGCATTCTCAGACGACGATGTGGTGGGAACATCTGAAATTATAAAACATAATTACGTAAATACGGTGTAAAACAACCAAGCTATTAAGGGCCTATACTACCTCAAATGGCTTAGCATGATCCTCCGTTATGTCGAAAATACTGCAGCATTCATTTTGAAATAAATATATGGTAAAGTTGAGGATTAATGTTAAGTACTATGTTAGCCGAAAACACGATTCCATAAAATTTTCTCGATAGAATAAAAAATCGAAAGTTACCTCCAAACCGAACAATAAACCGCTGGTATTAAAAAAATACTTCAAATTAGATACTGAAACTTTGCATATTAACTGAACTAACTATAAAGCAGGTCTTATGTTATTTACTTTTTTTAAATGACCATTATTTTCACCGTAAAACGAAATTACCTAAACTATCGGCGCCTTGGAGTCTTTTCCCTGCCGCCCTGTCTCGCTTGCTCGCGTGACCGTTAACAATAGTGTGCGAGCGAGATACAGATTGAGGTAGCGCTGAGGTAGTATAGACTCTTAAGGCCCATATATATGCCAGTGACCTTGAGTGGATAGCTTGCGTGTTCTGTACTGAGCTAACGCAACGCGTCGTACGTCCAGCCAGTAATAGGACTCACCCATCCAGGAGCTCTGTCCCAAATAAGACGCATTATTAACTTGTCATACATAAAAAAAGGTATTTTAATAAAACACGTATACTAAAAGATCAACAATTAAATTATCTTTAAAAAGGTGAAGGTTTCAGAAAAATACGCTTGATAGATTTTGTGTGATTGAGGAGCTCGTGGCTAAGTAATAACAGCCGCACGGGTCGATCCGTCAGGTTAAGCTACGCTTGCCGGGGTTGGTCAGTGGATGGGTGACCATCTTTACATACCGAGACTCCTCCGTGCCTCGGAAAGCACGTTACGCCGTTGGTCCCGGCTGTCATTCGTGGATCTTTGACAGTCGTTAAGGGTCGTCAGAAGCCCAAAAAGTCTGACAACCAGTCTTACCAAGGGGTATCGTGTTACCCAGTTACTGGGTTGTGGAGGTCAGATAGGCAGTCGCTCCATGTAAAATACTGGTATTCAGCTGCATCCGGTTAGACTGGAAGCCGACCCCAACATAGTTGGGAAAAGGCTAGGCAGGCAGATTTTGTGTGATTCTCAGTTTTTTATCCGCGTTAGACATAACTTTACAAATTAATTTCACTATGTAATATTAACATAATCTAAAATATTCATATATTAAGTTAAAAAACGCTCTAATTTAACATATTTTTTTTCATACACTACATGTAAAGTAGGTATGTGACTATAATTGTCTCATATTAATGCCAGCCAGCTTAAACTTCAGCAGAAAGAATTAAGGTCGTGGGGAGTTGCAACATCACGCTGCGACCTTAGGGTCTTAGGGAGCCGGGCAAAAATAAACACAAATCTGAAAGAACACTATGTGAAAACGAAGTAATAGCGCGGGTGGGCAACGGGATCAGTGCCGGCTCTGGCCCATGTAGTGCCCGGGTGCAATCAATACCCTGGCGCCCTCTACTTGGCCAGCGGTCAAAATGTATTACTTACAATTATATTTTCTCCGTGACCGGAAATTTGGGTGCAAATGATGCAATTATAAATGATGATAGGAAGCAATTGCCCGTTTACTTAATTCGCTTGCGGTACGCCCTCGTGGACCCGCGGGGTAGACAGGTAGGCTCGAGGGTAAAAAGTATTTTTAGGAAGCCTCCCTTCCTAAAAAATACTTTTTACTTACAAGAATAAAAAAGCATAACTTTGTCGTTAATTGGGTTATTGGTTAATTGTGGGCGGGTCTCGGCGCCTCCTGAGACATTGCGCCCGTCTGGACAGAAGCTAGTATTCAATATTTTTTTCGAACGCAAGCTACGCACCTAAATTGAGCTTAATTAAAACACCCCAATGTGTTTTTGACTAATTATTCTTGTATATTATAATTTCAACTTTACCAAGACCTAATTAAGCTAAAAATGAAGTTACAAAATTATAATATTATTTAAATCTTTTGTGAAACCGTTCACATTAATGTACCATTGTTTTCAGACAAGGTCGGAAATATTACATGGACACAATGATCTTCAAAAGTAGGAGATAATTTGAGCTTCTGACACGATTCATATCATAACGTTGTTTGTTGAAATAATACTTATTGTGATTGCAGATTTAAAAAAAAAAAAATATTATTATGTGATAAAGTGTCATGTCTTTCGAAAATATACTTTGCATGAAGATAACATCATGCATGTATTTATCGGCCATTATGTTAAGCCATTAAGGTGGTATGATCCGACACAGACCGCGCTTACTATACCCAAAGTCTGAAATTCAGATAATTTACGTAAACAAAGGGGATAACATATCAAAAAAATATCTTCGTAATGTTAATTCACATAAAATGGCGAAAAAAGAGGTTTAATTTTCTTTTAAGTACTGATTTTAAGAAATAATAATTAAAAAATAATCATACCGTAATAATTTTTATAAATTTTCGGTTTTAAACAAAGTTATTAAAAAAGGAGATTTTCTGGTATAAAAAAAATATGATACTGGTAACAACGCAGGAGATCGAAACATTTTCAAATTTTTACATCTTCAGCAACACTAATATTACAACTCTCATTCATAGATTCATATTGTAAGTAGCATATCTACCCACATTTTGGATGAAAACTGTTTTGAGTGGAAATCTATTTTGGGAGGCCTACGTCTAGCAGTGGACTTAAAAGGGCTGATTATGACGATCATAGGCCGTGTCTCCGACACACTACACAAAATATTGTTTGGCAACGGTATTTTGTTTGCATAGTTCTTATAATTAATTCACTTTAATTTTATAGATTATTATTTACAAAAAAAATAATGATTAAATGTTTTGCACCACTTTCCTGTCATTTTGACACTGAAATTTCTTGACATTACTTTGTTTACATAAATTATCTGAATTAGAGACTTTGGGTATAGTTCTTTGAATTCATGGGAAATATAAAAAAAAAGTATTATAAACTATTGAAAAAAAAAAACACACACACACACATACAAATAACGGACATGCAATCGATTTTAATGACACGATTAGATTTACTTTGCTGGATAGAAAAAAATCCTAAAGTTACCCCATTTCGTATCTCATAGCTACAAAATAGATGTTATTTTCTTATTTTTTATATAAATATATGAAAAGGTAGTACGATTGTTTAGCACAATTCGCTGAGTTTGTCTTGATAAAATGATTAAAATAATAAATGCGCGAGGCAACCACCCGCGACTTTGCGAGCCCGCTGCAGTCGGCTCGAGCGCCGGATCATACCGCCTTAACTAGGTATAAACTCAAGACTACTGCTGGATATTACCGAATCGACTACCACTAGATCGAGCTTATCTCGTGGTAGCCTTGAGAGTTTTAAACATTTTAAGATTTCAGAGTTGATACTGTATTGTACATTTATTTATTACCTATTATTTTGAATTTTTTATTTAAAACTAAAATCTTAAACATCTATTTTTTTTAATTGGCTGCGGCGTAATGATGCAAACTAGGTATTTATTATTTTACTATCTGTTGCCCGCGGCTTCGCCCGCGTGGATATCAATAATACTCCCCTATTTGAATCGGATTTTGCTCACAATTTCATGAGTTTTAATCTTTTTACGCGGGACCCTGATTCTTTTACTGAAATAAAAGTAGCCTAAATTACTCTTTAATCAGCTATCTGCCAGTGAAAGTCTCGTCAAACTCGGTCCAGCCGTTTCGGAGATTAACCGGAACAAACAGAAAGACAGGCGCCTCATTTTAAAAAAATGCTTATTTTTTTGTTCTATGTACCGTATGTACGAGTGTACGGACGAGCCTGATCTTAGTGGCCCTCGTGATGTTGCAATAGGGATGATGACAAAAAAAAAAAAAAAACCGTCATTTAGATTATTAAAAAAATATTAGACACGTATTTGTTATTTTTTTACGTAATCAAAACATTACGGCGATACATTGAGTTCAAATGTGGCATGACGTCACTTCTCAATAGATTTTATACTGAGCTGTGACGTAACGGGCCCCCACTCCCCAAGTTTAATGTGTTTTATCTAAGTCGTTTTTTAATATGATAAAGCAAAAAATACATGTCTAGTATTTTTTTATTATCTGATTGACGGACTCAACAGTTTTTCTTTTTTTTTTACTCAGGACACATCACTATCCATACTAATATTATAAATGTGAAAATAACTCTGTCTGTCTGTCTGTCATATCTGTATGTTACGTTTTCACGCCTAAACCGCTGAACCGATCGTCATGAAATTTGGCAGAAATATAACCTGGAATATGGAGAAGGACATAGGCTACTTTTTTAAGCGATAACCGACATCCACGCTGGCGGTGCCGCGGGCTAAAGCTAGTTCTTGAATATTTTTAATTGCCCCTCTAGACATAGCCATACGCTATTTCACCGCATCCACGCAGCTGCCATTGTACGCAATCGTAGCACCAAGATATACGTATGACTGAACTACGTCACAGTTTGTAATCTGTGTCACGTCTGGCGAGTTTTTGTTGCTACAGTCTACAATCATTATCTTGGTTTTACTCCGACTAATCATTAACCCAAACGAGGATCTTGTGGATAATAATAACAGCCGCACTAACTACGCTTGCCGAGGTTGGTCCGTGGATGGGTGACCATCTTTACAAACCGAGACTCCTCCGTGCTTCGGAAAGCCGTTGGTTTCGGCTGTTATTCGTGGATCTTTGACAGTCGTCACGGGTCGTCAGAAGCCCGAAAGTCTGACAACCAATGGGTACCAAGGGGTATAGTATTACCCAGTTACTGGGTTGTGGAGGTCAGATAGGCAGTCGCTCCGTGTAGAATACCGCCTTATCCCAGTAGTTCCATTATGAACTAGAGACTACTGGGATTTTTTTCTGTCAGTAGTTCCATGGAACTGGCATACAGGATGTGGCGTAAATAGTGGTCCAACGTTTAGGGGTCTATATCACATACCACAATGTGAACTATTTTCTTAGTTCTCCGATATATTTTTTTTCTTGAAAAAAATACAGCTTGCTTTACTAATTTGGGTGTAATTTCTATACATGACATGACAGCTGAATATACGGTGTATCGACCTCTTAACGGCGGACCACTATTTACGCAACACGCTATATGCCAGTTCCATCGGACAAAAAAAAAACCCAGTAGTCCCATAATGGAACTAGAGAATGGAATTACTGGGATACGGCGTAAAATACTGGTATTCAGGTACATCCGGTTAGACTGGAAGCCGACCCCAAAATAATTGGGAAAAGTTTAGGCAGATTGATTGAATTCTTAACCCAAACATAAGACTAACTTGGCCTCGAAATGTTTTGGGTTCACGACATAGTTATTCAATAGGATATTTTGTGCTTACCATTAGTATTCGAAGGCATAGTCTCCGTAGAAGCGAGCACGGCTTCGGCGTTAATGTTGTTTGACTCCGCCATCTTTAAGATTTGCTCGTCTAACATCTTTAGTTCGCGCTCGATCTCGTCCAAGTCTGGTAATTCTTCTTGAGCTGGAAACATAACGATGTAAATGTATCATTTTTTTGTTTGGCCTTTCCGTCAGCACGCACAGTTTCGCATTCTAACTCGCCCTTGGTTCGCGCGCTCGCAATGCTGAATGCTCTACTGACATGGAACCAGGGCCTCAAATCTGCTATTACAATAGTGTCAGAATGGTCTCGCCATTGTGAGTATTTGACAGTGTTTGTATGGCAAATCTGTCAAAAACTCACAATGAAGAGACCATTGCAACGTTTGTACATTAGTAGACTTGGCCCCCTGGAGTGTGATTAGTTTGCCGCGAGATGGAGAGACGTATGTCGAGCATATTTGAGATTCTGTGAGATGATGGATGAAAGATGAGTTTTTATTTTTTGTCCCATTGTTATTTGCTTGTTGGTTAGTCATTTTTGTGTATCTTTCTTATTGTTATTCCTTCCTTATTGTAAATATGTCTGTTTTTATGTTTTTATGTAAGTTTAACTGTGCAATAACTTGGACCTGAGTCTGTAATGTTGTACATGTTTTAACCATTTATAATAATACCAGCCTATAACTGTCCCACTGCTGGGCAAAGGCCTCTTCTCATACAGAGAAGGCACGAGCATTGATCACCACGCTTGCTCAAGACGGGTTGGCGATTTCAGTTAACTATAATTTCAGGTTTCCTCACGATGTTTTCCTTCACCGATGCCAGTAATGTCCAAGATAAACTCAGAAAGTACATATGAATTGAAAAAGTCACATTGGTACTTGTCCGGATTTGAACCCACAACCTCATGCATGAGAGGCGAGGCCTTAACCAACGGGCCATCACGACACCATATAAATATAAATAAATAAAAAATAAATAAATCATTTATGATGCAATGATAAGTGTGAAAATTGGAGAACCATTTGAAAAGCAGTAAACAAGGAAGACATCCTTAGAATAGAATATTATTCATTGTTGCTGCAGGTGTTAAACTAATAAAAGTATTTTTTTTTTTTTAAGAATATCTTTATCGTGCCGGTTTACATATATTTATAAAAATAAATAATATTGAAGTGTCTGTAATGTCTAAATAACAGCGTTTTACTAAATGCATATAAAAGTATACGGTACTATAACAAAAATAAAAAAACAATATTTTTTTATGTTTGTTTGTTCCGGCTAAGCTCCGAAACGGCTGAACCGAGTTTGACGGGACTTTTACTGGCAGATAGCTGATGTTATTTTGATAATTTTACTATTGAAAAAGAAACGCGGGAGTTGTAATCAATAACTTTTTTGTTTTCAAATATGCAGTAACCTCAGACCAAATAAAAAACCAAGACAGAGCGCTGTCAACAGTGACATGAGACCGGTTTCGTAAAATGTGTGCATTTAGTGAGGTGTAGTTTTGGCATGCTTCACTGAGTTGTTCGCAGCGCACTGTCTTGGTTTTTTTATTTGGTCTGAGATAGTAACTATGAAATATTAAAATGATGCGAAAGCAAAAAAAAAAAAAACAACCTCTAGAGAGAACGAATACAGCGACTGAACTTTGTTATGTTCCAGAGAAATGGCAAGTATTGGCGAGCCGATTCGATGAATTGCTCCCAATAAGAAATATCCCTTTATTACCCTTTCATACCTAAAGATGTCACTATGGTAATTTAAAACGGTTACACACACACAGGGCGTGTATAACCAGACCCCTTGATGTAAGAAACTTGTTTCTTTGAACTTAATAGAATAATAACAGCTGCTTACATTACTCGAACCCTAACTAATAATAATAGGCGACTAGGGGTCTGGTGTCCAGTGAATGTAGTTGAATAACCACCTGTTTTTTTTTTATATTTGGTGATATTCTTACTTGCGGCCTATGCACAGGAAAATATTTAATTACAAGTTGCAAACGCGCTTTTCCGAAATGTTTTAGTAGAGAACTTGTGAAAAGGCAGATTTGTAAGATGGTTGAAAGTCGATTCTTCTAAAATTTTGAAGTGGAACTACCGATTCCCAATTCGGTTCCGATAAAACCACCTTCGTAAGATCCCTGTTTGACAGCACGCCGAAACGGCTGAACTGGTGTTCTGGTTTGAAGTCACACATAGGGTGATTGGTGAGAGCATGTTAGTGAATTTGCCTATAAAAGTTAGTTAATATAAATTTACCTGGAGCCGCATTCTCTTCAACAAGTATATATCCGCCTTCAACAGGCAGAAACTGTCCACTCTTCGGCAAATCGCCATGATTTTCTACATGACCATCAATGTCTGCCATGACCACGTCATTCGTTACCGGCGGTGGCAATGTTGTCAGAGGCTGTAGTGACGCTACCACTACTGGTGGCAATGTTGTCAAGGGTGATACTACCGTTGGAGGTAAAGTTGTCACAGTTGGTGGCAAGCTTGCCACATTCTGTGGCACCGTCATTCCGAGCTTCTGGCAACCCAGCTCGACTATAATGGCTTCAGAATCCTGGGGTAGTGTTGCCATTTTAACTGGCACAGCAGTCACTGGCTGGAATATTTGATTGGTCTCTTCTATAACGGTGCTGTTGAAGCATGATAGTTCTTGCATTGGTTTGGAAAAAGATAGTTCGGATTCGGGAATTTCTTCTTCTTCCCATTGGCTGAGTAAGGCTTCTATTGTTTGTTGCTCTTTGTCGAAGGGGTCGGCTTTGTCTGTGAAAAATATTTATGTTACTTACAACTCTCTAAATTCATATAATTCTATTGAATGACTATTACATGAAATCATGACTTTGAGGATTATACTAACTTAAGGAGTTGTATTACTGATTTTAATGATACCATCATCATCATCATTTCAGCCGAAAGACGTCCACTGCTGGACATAGGCCTCCCCAATTGGGGGGGTTTGCCATAATCGCCACGCATGGCAGGCGGGTTGGCGATCGCAGTATGGTGTTAAAAATGCATAGAGAACGCTGCTGACCATTCTCTAGTAAATCCCTTAGTCGCCTTTTACGACACCCACGGGAGGAAATGGGGTGGTGCTATTCTCTATGGCCGGCACCACACGTAATGATGGATTCTAATGATTATATTTATGTAAATACATATTTTTTACGGTCGCAAATCATACTTTAATCAGTATAAGCCCAGACAATGAGCTGCAAATTGCAAAAATCGTAAGAAAATTTGAATTTTGCGGGATACCTTAGCGCTTTATGAAGCAATGGATTCAAAATAATTCAGATTGTGATTGATAGTTACGCAATTAGTGGTGCCGATTCCATTGTTCACAAACTTAACTAAATATAAGTTCAGGGCATCTTATTCTTTCTATTTCATTAAGAAAAGGACAGAAGATAAATTTTAGTTTAGTCCTGTCAAATTAATCAGCGCCTGTCACTACTCCATACTAGTTTAGAAGTGATTAAAAACTTGCCGACTAAAATTACGTCAATTTACGTCAAGCGCTGATTAATTTGACAGGACTAAATTAAAATTTATCTTCTGTCCTTTTATTTATTTATTTATATTTATATATACTTTATTGTACATCAGATTACACATTACAAAAGAAAAGAAAACTTATACACTATAAAATATACAATGGGCGGCCTTATCGCATACTGCGATCTCTTCCAGGCAACCTTGGCATGGACAGTGAATTTATGGACATAAAATGGGGTCAAATGGGGTGGGTGGGATGGTCTTTTCTTAATGAAATAGAAAGAAAAAGATGCACTGAACTTAAATTTAGTTTAATTTGTGAACAAGGGAATCGGCACCAATATTGCTGGTGAACTGTGCAGGTATTTCGTTACACGTTTTTCCTACATTACGGAACATGGTTGTTTCATGAGCTAAAGCATTATGCTTCAGCCCATACACCTCAACAATAGATAATTAATAAGTTAATACATAATTATAACTAATGAATTAATTGTAGAGACACAATTAATTATCCATTGTTGCCAACCTCTAGGAAGCTGGATAATGGACAACAATAAGAAACATAATTCAAACATCATAATTATTGAGTGATTATGTGAATACGTATCGCAATAGCGAACATATAACTTTAAAAGGTACAACTTTTATAGGTATACTCTGATGACATCCTGTGCATTAAGCGTTTTCTGCTATTGCAAGAGCGGATATTATCAAAGACAACTCCCATCTTAAGTTGAGTTATCCCCCCTCTTGGATATCTAAGCATGTTTTGGATGTGGCATCTCAACTGTAAGTAGCAGAAATCAGTTTCCCAAGACTGTCCTCAAAGGACATAAGGGGCCGTCCATTAATCACGTGAGGCTCGAAAGGGGGGAGGGGTTTGGCAAATATCATAAGGGGGAGGGGGTTGTAGTAAGATATCACGTGTATTTATGGCTACACTGGCTCCTGTAAGACAGGTACCACCTAGCTCAGGATTCAGGGCTTCAAATTAAAATGTAACAACTTTTTTTTATGTCAAAAAAACTATGACAAAGATATTTCTCGACAGCATGTGAAGCCAAATCAGAAAAACGTCTTCCAAACTCGCTGACAATTTCTAACTTCTGTTTCGTATTTATTATAATTTGATACAGTGCTTGCGCTATTATTGGGCCGCCCAGACAGGGCTTTGCTAACTTCTAGGTACGTTTTTGTTAGTATGGGCGCGAAGGACCCTAATACCGCTTGCGATAGACCGGTCAACCGCGATTGACTGTTTGCCTACCCCTGCTTTAAACCATACCGACTACTATTAAGGGCCTTATCACACTGTTGATTTGCGAGCGAGTTCAAAGCGAGGCGAAAGCGCAACAAGCTCGCAGCGAGTTCGCAACGAACGCGCGCCGAATACGCCACGAAATTCGGCGGTGAGCTCGCTGCGCACTCGCTTCGCTTTGGATTCGCTTGCAAATCGCCAGTGTGATAAGGCCCATAGACATAAAAAACCCTTTGTTATGAAATATTCGAAGATTCTGAGTGTAATTTGCGATGATTAATTGAAATTTAGTAATACGTAACTGTACTTCAATATAATTATTAGTTTCTAAAATTGCAAAATACATTATTTATGAATATGTATGTAAAAAGCGTGATATAAGTTTTTATAAAAATAATATTATACTCTAATAAGCACTAATGATCCATCAATCATCCAATAAAAAGTGCTTAGACTGTATATTTTTAGATTTAACATGACCAGCACATTCTATAAAAACAGGTCAATGCAGTGTCCGAGCTATGGGCAGCTCGCCGTCCGGTAAGGACCAGGCCCGGGCCAACGGCGCGTTGTGTTCCACGCGTGCCTCAGAGATGTCAGCACGCACTGACGGGGTCCGCTAGGACCGGTGCCTGCCAGGGTTGCGGGTTTGTCCGAAAGGGATTCCGTGGCCCTGGCAGACAGGCAACTGAAGGAACACGGGTGGGTTTTAGTCAGTAAAAGTCTGACACCCGCTCCGCCCAGAGCGGGGGAAGTTATTTGATAATTTCCCATGCAAACAAAAAGGCAGCAGCTAGTAAGTATAACAATTATTGATAATTTTAATTGTTGTAGAAACTGCCCTTTGAAACATTGCGATAGGTATACGATAGGTACACGTTTTCCAAGCTTCGTCATAATATATTGTAATGTCTATGACGTAGATTTTTGTTAATGTATTTAATTTTATTATTTTTTACCAACTAATATCATCTGCCTAGCCTTTTACCAACCATGTTGCGGTCAGCTTCCAATCTAATAAAGCTAATTACCAGTATTTTACATGGAGCGAGTGTCTATCTGACCTCCACAACCCTGTTACTGGTTAACACGATACCCCTTGGTAACACTGGTTGTCAGACTTTCGGGCTTCTAACTACCCGTAACGACTGTCAAAGATCTACAAATGACACGTGCTTTCCGAGTCGGTATGTAATGGATGGCCACCAATCCACGGACCGACCTCGGCGAGCATAGCTTAACATTCGATCGTCCCGTACGGCTGTTATATTAGTAAGTCACGAGCCAATAGCTAGTCTAATTAATGACGGGTTCATCATCATTCCAGCCGAAAGACGTCCACTGCTGGACATAGGCCTCTCCCAAGCTACGCCACCTCGATCGGTTCCGTGCTTTCCGCATTCAGCGGATTCCTGCGGCTTTCACAAGGTCATCAGTCCACCTTGTGGGACGCCTTCCTACGCTACGTCTTCCGGTACGCGGTCGCCACTCCAGAACCTTTCGGCCCAAACGGCCATCTGACACCTGATATGACGGGTTATTTACACCATTTATAACTCAAGAACGGCTGGACAGATTTGATCTTGGATTTGTTGGATTTATCTCCGCCCCGAATAGCAGAATAACTATTTTAAAAAAATGAGAAAAATCTCGTTTTTTTTTTATTATTTTTCTCATACATTTTGTATGGAACGGCTTTTTTGATGATATATCGAAAACGGATTGGGAACAAGAAATTTCACGCGGATGTAGTCACGGACAGAAGCCAATTAGTATAAAAATAAATTGGTAATATTTATTGTTGTAGAAACTGTATACGATACTGTCATACTGTTTCCAAGCTTCGTCATAATATATTGTAATGTCTATGACGCAGATTTTTGTCAATGTACTTAGTTTGATTAATTACCAAATAACAATGTCAATAACTAATTATACAGTACAATTAAACATGTTTACGTAGACTATGTCCCAGAAAAATAAAACACATGACTATACAATGACATTCACACACTTGATACATAGCAATAACACCACGCTTGAATTTCTCGAAGAGGTTGGCAGAGGTAATACCTCTAGTGTTATTAAACCCACGTTTTGCCAGTTATGTTTAAGTCCCACGTAAAAAGGGGTGAGCCTATTGTCAACAACCGGGATAAATTCAGACTCCGGGCTGCGTCACCTAAAACTTCAGGTCCAGTTGAAATCCATCGTCAGGCACTAGTTGTCTGGCATTTTTGCTGAACTGGGCCTTTTTGGCGCAGCCGTGAGGCACACTTTCCTGCCAATTTCTTACATCGTATTTTACCTTTTAATCGGTTCCAAATAAACGTATTCTCATTCTTTCTTTCCTTTCTATTGAGAAACGTTCGAAAAACCGAATAACACTGGTCGACCTGGGAATCGAACCCCAGGACCTCGCGCTCAGGTGTAGTGCTTGCGACTACTAGACCAACCAGACAAGTTATATTATAAGCTATGTTATGGGGGCGTGGGCGGGCTATTGTCTATCCAGGCACAAATCCAAACTCCAGGATGCTACTCAAGATTTTTTTTTAGGAACAGTAGTAAAATTTTGCCCAACCTAGGGATCAAACCTTTGTCCACACTCAGTGACTGGTGAAGCGTTACTACGCCACCGCTTATGGGCAGTTTAAAAATTAGCTAGATTCGATTTTATTAAAATTCTGGACCAAATTACGGCGAATTCCGCGCGGGGTGCGGAATAAAAATCGCTCGCGCCGATTGTAACAACTACCTTGTATGGAGGTGTTCCGTTCTGTTACTGGCACGAATAGTCAAGTGAATTCTTAATTATTAAAACAATCGACTCGCGACTGTGTGGCCAGATTATAATCTCCTTTTCGCCGATTAGACTATATTATAAATGCGAAAGTAAGGTTGTTTTTTTGTTACCTTTTCACGCCTAAACCATTGAATCGATCATTCTGAAATTTTGCATATACGTTGTCAAGTGTACATAAACGGACATAGGGTACCTTTCATCCCGAAAAAATCACTGTTCCCGAGGAAAACAACAATAACGTTCTTATGATTATTAGATGGCGCCACGTGTCTTTCGAATCATTTTTGAATTATATTATTATACAAACTTTAGTAGTGTGTTAAGAGTTTTTTTACTGAGCAAGCAAAGTACAACCCGAATTGATTGTCAAATTCAAGATTAACGCGAGCGAAGCCGCGGGCAAAAGCAGTTATTCATAAAATCACTTACCATTTCCAAGTTCTTGCGAAGAGTTCTGACTTAGCAAAGACGCGTCCGTCATGGTAACAGTGGACACGACAGTGCTGTTCAAAACAGACCCATTAGCGGACAAATTATTGTGCTTCACAGTAATGTCAGCCTTATTCTTATGATATTTAGGCTTCTTAATCCTATGCCTCACTCCCAGATTGATCTGACCAGGCTTTCGCTTGCGTCTGTGCGAATGGGAATGTCTCATACGTCTGTTGGTAGTTGTAGCTTCAATAGCGTTGGAGATCTTCTGAGTGACGCTTGTGTTCAAGTCAGGGTTGGATTTACCATAGAACGACTTAGCAGACAGTATTTCTTTAAGTCTATCACTGTTGAATAATGAAAGGCGAGCTTTGGGAGCGTTTTCCAATCTCGGGTACTTAGTACTTGGACCGTGATCTGTCAAACTGTCGTTTCGAAGTCTCTTGTGACTTTTCTCACTGTCACAGTTAGATTCTGGACTTTCGCCAATTTCGACAACAGAACGACGGTTGTGTCCCAACTTCGGGGGCGAAGCACCCACATCTGTCGTATGAGGAGTCTTAAGCATTTGTGTAGGAGATATAAAACTACTCATATCCATCTTCGTCAAGCAAACTATAGCATTTTTGTTTGGAGAAACATTTTTCTTCTGTTCTAATAACACTCCTTTGAAACTGTGGAATTTAGGAGTCAATTTATGCCTCCTACTTGACCGTCTCAAACATTTCGTGGGGGTATTCTCTTTGGAGTCTGTACCAGAGTCAGTGTCAAAGTTCAGATCTTTTAAGGAGCTGCTGCAGCTTTCCGTGTCTGCGATGAGACTGGCCAGACTTTTGCGAGCACGGCTTGAGGTAGACGAGGTTGTGTGGACACTTGTGCAGGAGTGACTGGACGATGGGGTCCCAGGGTGGTTGTTGAGGTGTGGAGTGGCTGGTGTAGACACTGAACCAGTACATTTTGAGTCCGGACAGTATCTTGTCTGATACTTTTTCAATGTGAATGGGGACTTGATGAAGTTCTTCAAATCGCTGCACTCCTTTAGAAGTTTCCGGGTTTGACTTCTGGTATCAACTGTGAAATAAATGTTTTTTTAATTATAGTTGAATTTTACCAATTCAATCGTATGCAGCAATTATAAGTATGTAGTTAGTTTAATAATTAATATGCTGAAATTAACATGTTTGTACTTTGTGGTAACTTATGATGTAAAATACAGTAGTAATATTAATAATGATACTGTCTACATTTCTTCTATCGAAGGTCTGCTGGAAGAAATTTCTTAAGAAATAAGCAGTACTTTTGTACACAAATTATAATGTCCTATCCCTATGTATTTGTGTGTACATTAAAATAAATAAATGAATGCTGTAAAATTGGAAACTGTGTTAGTAGTTGTTTTTGTTAACTGACATATTATAACATAAACTGAGGTTATGAAGTTGTGTACTGTTATGTAAGTAAAACTATTTTCATACATTATCATTGCAGTAAACAACTTGATTGTCAGTAAAGGAATAAATGAAAAAATATGAAAATTCTATTAATATTTAACCTAAGACTTGGTTGGGCTCTGACGATTGTAGGCTTAAATAGCTAGGGGTATTTTAGATAGCCTATCTGACCTCCACAACCCAGTAACTGGGTAATACGATACCCCTTGGTAAGACTGGTTGTCAGACTTTCGGGGTTCTGACGACCCGTAACGACTACGACGAATGACAGCCGGGACCAACGGCTTAACGTGCTTTCCGAGGCACGGATTATTCTCGGCATGTAAAGATGGTCACCCATCCACGGACCAACCCCGACAAGCGTAGCTTAACCTAATGGATCGACCCATGCGGCTGTTATTACTTAGCCACGAGCTTTCTCACAAACAATGAACAAAATTGATCAAAATCAGTCTATTTCGTGCACGGCCCCTCAAGATGGCCCTTCCCGGTCCGTCTATCGTCAACGTGAGCATGGTTGAAAAGTTTGTTGTTTCATCCAGCGCAATGTTAATGCTAACAGGCAAGAGACAACGTGATAACTTTGAACGAAAAATAGTGTGCGGAAATTCTATAAAATTCCAGGAAATACGTGTTTTTGAGAAAGTGACACACGTTTATTTCAGAAACTTATAGTTTGTGAAATAAATGTGTGTCATTTAGAATCTACATTTATGAGGTTTCTATGTACCTAGATGTTTTTTTTTTATTTCTACAATTTATGATTACATTTTGAACAGAAAAAGTTCAGGTAAATTTTTTGCAAAAAAAGCAGATTTTTGGAGGCTTATACTGAATTGGTTTCACCAAATTTTAATTTATTGCTTTCATAGAAACCTAGAGTTAATGCACATGATACCAATTAGTTCAAAATTTTCAAAGATGTGTTACAGCGCCATAATCACGTACGAGCGTTTGTATGAAAAGTATGACGGGTTGGCCGCTCTTAATGGCAAGCGACTTCGAAGCAGGCCCAGACAGGGATAACGGGATGAGCTGGACTCCGCCAATAAGAACTGGTCCTTAGCAGCTTTAAGCAGAGAGAAGTGGAAAGAATGTAGGGAAGCCCTTGCCTTGCAGTGGGATATCACAGGCTTTTAATATAAACAAATACAGGGTTATTGGTAACAACCTTGCAGGGCCTCAAGTCTGCTATTACAATAGTGTCAGAATGGTCTCTTCATTGTGAGTTTTTGACAGATTTGCCATACAAACACTGTCAAATACTCACAATGGCGAGACCATTCTGACACTATTGTAATAGCAGACTTGAGGCCCAGGACTGTATTATTAACATCATAAACAAAAACTTTTGTTCTGCATAATATATCTATAAAATAATAATATTTTTATTGACATAAAAGTATGTTACATTTATATGGAAACCCTGACTCCTGCGCTAGGTGTAACCTGTGTTACAGGAATCAGTGTCTTCTCCCAGTAGTTTTACACAGATCTTATGCAATAAAATTTATCTGGTCTATATATTAAAAGCTAATTGTATTATTAAAAACAGTAGAATACTCTTTGTATTCTACTAAATAATACAATTAGCTTTTTGTACAAATGTATAGTTTTTGTAAAACACCCAACAATATTGACTTAAGAGCATTATCTCGGGTCCACTAGCGCCACTCTTTAAAAAAAAGATTATCTTGTGACTGAGAAGGAATTATAAAAAACGGCTCTATCAGCTGCTTCGGTAAGTGTGTCTAGAATTTTCTAATACCTTTTTATAAAGTTTCATATTGAGACACGAAGCAATAAAATACGATCTAAAGTAAAACGGCTTGCTTCGTGTCTAGCTTGTCTAACTTGTTTTAGTTTTAATATTCTCATCATCATTTCAGCCGAAAGACGTCTACTGCTGGACATAGGCCTCCCTCAATTGGGGGGTTTGCCATAATCGCCACGCTTGGCAGGCGGGTTGGCGATCGCGGTATAGTGTTAAAAATGCATAGAGAATGCTGCTGCCCATTCTCTAGTAAGTCCCTTAGTCGCCTTTTACGACACCCATGGGAAGAAATAGGGTGGTGCTATTCTTTACGTCTCGCACCATACAGCACATATCGACGGTGAAGTGCCAATAACACCTAACTGATGAGTCAAAATGTACACAAACTGAATGAGAATGCATGCATGGCGGAATGCCAAAAAATAGGCACGTTGGTTTAGTTAGAGGTATTTCCACATATAGTTTAGCAACAAAAAATACACGTAAGAGATTTCAATAAAACATGCGAATAACCACTTTAAATTCAAAATGATAAACAAGTGAAGTCTAGAAAAATGTAAGTTAGGAGCTATTGGCACTTCATTGTCTATATATTCTCATGTAAGTGAATTATTGTATTCTTATGAGAATAAAGTTATCTCAAACCTCAGCTTTATTTAAAACAGAAAGAAATAATACACCAAACTTACTGACTACTGACTGAGCATAGGATAGCTTATCAATCTGACACTATTATAAGCTAATCAGTAGTAGATAGTGTCCAAAATTAGTTTCTGGTCTAGTTTATTTAGAGGGCACATCTGTTGTGATAGCATATCAGTATTGCCCTGAGATAAGAGGGCGAAATTAAGAGTTATTAGAAATTTAGAAAGAATAATATATGAGCTTCTTGAATATTTATTATATATTTTTCTTTGTTGTGCTATTTCCTAAGCTAAATACAAATACATCTTAAACAAAATAGCTAAGTTAGAAAAGAAAAACTTCATGTAGTAACCTTGCAATTATTTTCACTGTTATCCATCCTATATGACTGCCTTGTTGGTCTTGGTCATGTCTGGTCGCAAGTGCTACTGTTAAGAATGACATCCTGGGTTTGATTCCCAGGTCGGACAAAGTGTGATTCGGTTGTTCTATCAGGAATTTCTCAGTAGCAGCCCAGTCAGGAATTGTGCCTGGTTGATGGCAATAGACTCGCCCCGTATTAATTGGGACTTAAACATAACTGAGGAAATGTGGGTGTACACCTCTACCTAACCCTTTGGGGATTACATGCGTGATGTTACATATGTGTATCCTATAGGTAATCTGTGAACAGCATTGTGAGCTGCTATATTGTATAAGTTTTGTGTATTACCATTTCTATGTTCTCTATTGTAGCTGTTTGTTGTTCCTGAGCTGGATTCTGGTTGAAAACCTGGCATTTTTTCTCTTCCCTTACATGCTGTAAGACTGATAAACTATCACAGCATGAGAATAGCCAGCAGGGTACAGTCAGTATACACAATTAGCTGACCCCCCCCTTGCATAAATGGTTGAGATTTTTTTAATAACAAATCGTACAATTTTAATTTTTTTTCTAGTTTTGGGTAGATTTCATATAGGTATTTAAATTAAATGAAGAATTATAAAATAATATCGATCCGTATTCAAAAAAATCTCAACCATTTATGCAGGGGGGGTCGGCTAATTGTGTATACTGACTGTACTACACTGCTATCGACCATTCCACTTGCTACTGTTATTACCCTTGTGTGCTGTAAAATACTTATAAAAGGGTCATGGCATGAGGAACCTGCAGAGTACTACAAAGCTGCCATACTAAATAAGATTACCATTCCACTTACAACTGCGATAATTATATTTTCGTTCAGAGTATTTGTTGCGGTGGTCAGTAATATAGATAGGTATATCGACGCTTGAAAGGCAAAATTGACTAAACGACATGTTGGCAACTTTACACTAGAGCATCTTAAAGTAATTTTTTCAAAAAAAATGACAAATTTAAAATGGAGTATTTTATATTTTATCCTTTAAAGGACATTAAAACAAGCATTTTAAATGTTTTTTTTTTTTGAAAAAAAATCTTTAAAATGCTCTTGTGTAAAGTTGCCAACATGTCGGTTGGTCAATTTTGCCTTTCAAGCGTCGATATGTTGTAAATGTTCCCATTACAAACAAGTAGTTTGTTTAGATTTTGAGACAACGACATAGGTATTAAAGCTTATTTGCTTTCCGTCCACATGCTGTATTAAAAATGTATGATGAAATATGCATGTTTCTTTCAAGACTTTACTAAATACTTTCTACAAGGTAATCAGTCTGTGTTTTGAATGGTACATGTTGTTACATGAATTAAATACTGTTTTTGGTACAAAGAAGCTAGTTTATTCATTCATGAACATTTACTATGATAAATCAGTAATTCACATGACTAGAAATGTTTTTAAAGAAATTACAGCTTGCATACAAAATAACAATGACAAGAAAAGGAAAAATAATTGCAAGGTTATCTTGAATGTGCTTTAAAAGTAAAATTCAAGGCCCTTTGACCTCTCATATCCATTGGAAAGGTACTACACGCTTCTACATGTATATCTGACATTAAACATTTCGTGTATGTCGTTGTTTACATACAAAACATGCATTTAAAAGTAGAATTAGAAGGATAAGTGAAAAGACTCACGCCAAAGGCTTCTTTCTGGCGTCTTTGGAATATTCTGGTCGTTTTCGTCTCCAGAGCTCGAGTCCAACGTGCTGATGATGCCCAGGTCGCAGTCTTCGCTGTCACTCTCACTATCAACCACCGGCAGCTTCCGATGCGTCGTCAAGGATTCCCGCGAAGGCATCTCTTCACATTGAAATAACCCCTTCTTTCTCTCTGTCATTTTTGGCGTGTGAGTATGAGGAAGCCGCGAGGAACGTCTAGGAGTCATCGCGGCCATGTCTACGACTGAAATACTGACCTTAATTAACAATAAAACATGAAATCGTACACTGCACTCTCAGCGTTTCGATGACCCAGCCTCACTACTCAATTAACTTTTTGCCTACTTTACGACAGTGATACTACATATTGTAATGTAATTTAGGAAAATGAACGTTAGATAAAGAGTTACAGCGGTTTTTAGATCAGAAAACACGTAAATTGGTACAAAAAACGTGCGTCAATAAACTTCTATCAAACGTTAGCAAGCAACCATTGTTGTTTGGCGCGTAAACACCTGTCATGTGGCGGTGTTGCCTATTTCAAATATTTACTATTATTATTTTTCTTGAAAATAAATATTATCCGTAAAGTGGGAATTTCTCATTCAATCATGCATAATCCTCTCAAAAATCCAATAAATAAATTAGAAGAATCTTTTAAATCGTTCATGACATGATGCTTAGTTTTACCTTTTAACAAAAAAAAATTAAGGCGTGAAAAACTGAAAAAAAAAAAAAAAAAGAGTAGATAAATATTTTTTGTAAGCTTTTTAAAAGTTTGTTGAGAATTTTTTATTTTGGCATAACATTGATTAAATATGTAAGTGGCAACATTGAATTGTAAAATTCGCGGCTTGCCAAAATATTCTTGTTCTTCTTGTTGTGTTGTGTTCCGTTTCAATTTCCCGATTTAATTCATCATTAATTAATTAATTAATGTTATTAATCATGGGTTTTCTCTCCCTCTGTTTACCTATAAACAAACAAATAAAATTGAAGTGTCTGTTTGTAATGACATGTAAGCGGTTATCTAGCACAGAAACAAATTTTAAATTTTTTGTCTGTCTGTCTCATTAGTTTATTTTATGTTTTTTATAGGCACAGAACATAATATTTATATAAGTATTCAGAGAGGTTATAGGTACCGTGTATACTTTCATACCAATGTTTCATACCCATTTAGTAATAATATGCATAATATTTATATTAACACTAGCTTTTGCCCGCGGCTCCGCCCGCGTGGATGTTGGTTATATCGCGTAAAAAAGTAGCCTATGTCCTTCTCCGTATCCCAGGCTATATCTCTGCCAAATTTCATGACGATCGGTTCAGCGGTTTAGGCGTGAAAACGTAACATACAGACAGACAGAGTTACTTTCACATTTATAATATTAGTATGGAAGTATGGATGACAAACAGACACTTAAATATTATTATTTGTATTGTCTTTATAGTAAAAAGATAATAAAGCTGCATTTGTTGGTACACGCTAATATCTAGACTACCAGTCGGATTTGAAAAAATCTTTTTGATAACCCAATTCTTGAGGAAGGTTTAGGCTTTATAATATCATGCTACGACCCTTGGATGCCTAGCAAAAAAAAAAAAGTCAGAAAGAACGCGCTAAGCGAAAACGAAGTAAAAGCGCGGGCGGGCGCGGACGAAGTCTTAAAACCGAAAAGCTGGACATACCAGCCAGTTTAGCCGGACATTTGGGTAAAAAGGCCGGACACCCTTATTTTTTTAGTCTGAAGTAGTTATAACACGACCCCGACGGCTGTTATATAACGGCGGCCGTAATGTGGTGGCGGCCGTCATGTAGTGGTGCCGGCCGTTATGTGGCGGCGCGCGGCGGCCAGCATGTGGCGGTGGCCGTCATATGGCGGCGGCTGTTCTGTGACGGCGGCCGTAATGTGGCGGTGGCCGTAATGTGGCGGCGGCCGTTATATAGCGGCAGCCGCCATATGGCTGCGGCCATTATGTGGCGGCAGCCATCATATGGTGGCGGCCATTATGTGGCGGCGGCTGTCATATGGCGGCGGCCGTCATATGGCGGCGGCGGCCGCTTAAATTTTTAGTCTGAAGTAACACGACCCCGACGGCTGTTATGTAGCGGTGGCCGTTATGTGGTGGCGGCCGTCATGTAGTGGTGGCAGCCGTCATGTAGTGGTGGCGGCCGTTATGTGGCGGTGGCCAGCATGTGGCGGCGGCCGTCATATGGCAGTGGCCGTTATGTGGCGGTGGCCGTCATATGGCGGCGGCTGTAATGTGGCGGCGGCCGTCATATAGCGGCGTCCGTTATGTGGCGGCGGCCGTTATGTGGCGGCGGCCGTCATGTGGCAGCAGCCGTCATGTGGCGGCAGCCGTTATGTGGCGGCGGCCGTTATGTGGCGGCGGCCGTCATATAGCGGCCGTCATATGGCGGCGCCCGCCACATAACGGGCGTTATATAGCGGCAGCCGTCATATGGCGGCGGCCGTTATGTGGCGGCGGCCGTTATTTGGCGGCGGCCGTCATATGGCGGCGGCCGTTATATGACGGCGGCCATCATATAGCGGCCGCCGCAATATGACGGCTGCCGTTATATGGCGGCGGCCGTCATATGGCGGCGGCCGTTATATGACGGCGGCCATCATATAGCGGCTGCCGCAATATGTCGGCTGCCGCTATATAACGGCCGTAATGTGGCGGCAGCCGTCATATGGCGGCGGCCGTTACGTGGCGGCCGCCGTAATGTGGCGGCGCCCGTCATGTAGTGGTGGCGGCCGTTATGTGGCGGTGGCCAGCATGTGGCGGCGGCCGTCATATGGCAGTGGCCGTTATGTGGCGGCGGCACTCATGTGGCGGCGGCCGTTATGTGGCGGCGGCCGTTATATAGCGGCAGCCGTCATATGGCGGCGGCCGTTATGTGGCGGCGGCCGTCATGTGGCGGCGGCCGTTATGTGGCGGCGGCCGTCATATGGCGGCGCCCGCCACATAACGGCCGTTATATAGCGGCAGCCGTCATATGGCGGCGGCCGTTATGAGGCGGCGGCCGTTATGTGGCGGCGGCCGTCATGTGGCGGCGGCCGTTATGTGGCGGCGGCCGTCATATGGCAGCGCCCGCCACATAACGGCCGTTATATAGCGGCAGCCGTCATATGGCGGCGGCCGTTATGTGGCGGCGGCAGTCATGGGGCGGCGGCCGTTATGTGGTGGCGGCCGTTATATGGCGGCGGCCGTTATGTGGCGGCGGCCACTTAATTTTTTAGTCTGAAGTAGTTATAACGTAACACGACCCCGATGGCTGTTTTGTAGCGGTGGCCGTTATGTGGTGGCGGCCGTCATGTAGTGGTGGCGGCCATTATGTGGCGGTGGCCGTCATATGTCGGTGGCTGTTCTGTGACGGCGGCCGTAATGTGGCGGCAGCCGTCATATGGCGGCGGCCGTTACGTGGTGGCCGCCGTTATGTGGCGGCGCCCGTCATGTAGTGGAGGCGGCCGTTATGTGGCGGTGGCCAGCATGTGGCGGCGGCCGTCATATGGCAGTGGCCGTTATGTGGCGGTGGCCGTCATATGGCGGCGGCTATTCTGTGACGGCGGCTGTAATGTGGCGGCGGCTGTAATGTGGCGGCGGCCGTCATATTGCGGCGTCCGTTATGTGGCGGCGGCCGTTATGTGGCAGCGGCAGTCATGTGGCGGCGGCCGTTATGTGGCGGCGGCCGTTATATAGCGGCAGCCGTCATATGGCGGCGGCCGTTATGTGGCGGCGGCCGTCATGTGGCGGCGGCCGTTATGAGGCGGCGGCCGTTATATGGCGGTGGCCGTCATATGGCGGCGGCCGTTATGTGACGGCGGCCGTCATATAGCGGCGGCCGTTATGTGGCGGCGGCCGTCATGTGGCGGCGGCCGTTATGTGGCGGCGACCGTTATATGGCGGCGGCTGTCATATGGCGGCGGCCGTTATGTGACGGCGGCCGTCATATAGCGGCGGCCGTTATGTGGCGGCGGCCACTTAATTTTTTAGTCTGAAGTAGTTATAACACGACCCCGACGGCTGTTATGTAGCGGTGGCCGTTATGTGGTGGCGGCCGTCATGTAGTGGTGGCGGCCATTATGTGGCGGTGGCCGTCATATGTCGGTGGCTGTTCTGTGACGGCGGCCGTAATGTGGCGGCAGCCGTCATATGGCGGCGGCCGTTACGTGGCGGTCGCCGTTATGTGGCGGCGCCGTTATGTGTGCGGGCAGCATGTGCTGGCTGTCATTTTGAGGCGGCCGTTATGTAGTGGCGGCCGTCATAATATGGCAGCGGCCGACATAAAGCGGCGGCCAGCATGTGTAAGCGGCTATTATATGGCGGCGGCCGTTATGTAGTGGCGGCCGTCATGTGGTGGTGGCCGTTATGTGGCAGCGGCCGTTGTGTGGCTTAGGTATCTAGCATAATTGGTGATTAGCATAATTAAGTATATACAACATCCCGACATCAACCGTCGCGCGTCGGGCTGTTGCCCACCAGACACAACACCCGTCTGGTCGGAGGATCCTCCCTTTTCAATCTATTGAACAATCTTTTGAATCTATTCACTTGTTCTACCACATGACGGTTCTTGTCCTCATGCCTCTACTGGTCACCCCGAACATGCGAGTAGCTAGTTCAGCGTGACGTCATCATCACTTCCTCAAGCTTTTGAGCGCCGAGTGACTCAGCCAGCCACCACCCACGGCTTCAACAGGCATCCTGACCACCAGCACGCAGCGTACGCGCAATTATCGGATGGTTTTATTGTGTGTGATGTGATTGATATTGTGCTGAATACGCATACACCGCGGTTGTCACATTTGACATCCGCGGGAAAATCTTTAGTTTGGAAAGCCGCATTTACACATTCGGCGAGTCAAGGCACGAGCACGAATGTGTAAACGGTGACTCGTCATTCGCCTCGTGTTTCGCGTCTCCGCTCGTGACGCTCGTGGACGAGTCAAAGGGAAAAGATTGGCGAGACGAACTAGTGTTTACACATTCGCTTTCTAGTTCATTTCGTAGCTAACGGCCTATCAATCAAGCAATTTAATGAAATGGACTGGACCAACAATAAAGTTATGATGTTTTTGGAGCTTTACCAAGGTCAGCCTAGCTCTAAATAATTATAATAGGTAGATAAAACGACTTTGCAAATGCAAAGTAAGAATGATGACGTCGTCCGTTTCGTCAACATGAAATTAGAAATGAAAAGACGCGAATGTGTAAACAGTCACTCGTGTAGCCTAAAGCCACTCGCCATACAATTAGTTGAATGGCGAGGTGAATGTCGAGCACGCATGTGTAAATGCGGTATCATACCTGCAGTCCTATTCTGTAACCATTTCACCGTGAAAACTTGGGTGAAGTGAACGTGGAGTGAGTTGTCAATACTGTAAATCCCAAGTGTGGAATCACAGTTCACTTCAAGCTCACTTTACCTAAGTTTTCACCGTGAGATTTTGACAAAATAGCACTACTGCTCTAGTTTACATTGAACCTTAATGGTGAACATTTAGGTGAAGACAGTGACCTGGGGCCCAAGTCTGCTATTTTTATAAATTCGTCACTCCAACACGATCCCATTGTCATTTTGCTAGACGTTCGTCAGAATGGTCTATCATTAATTTCATAATTGTTGATTTTGACAAGTGTGCATGGTAATCTACTAATATATTGGCGTCATTATGACTTTCCAATGGTCAGCCACTGACACTCCATTGAAAGAATTGGTAATCTCGTAAATAATGACAAATGAAACTTCCTACTAAATTTCCAACTTCCTACTACTTCAGATTGCTTATAACACTAATAAATAATATTTAAAAATATATATAAATGAAATCTGGCATGAATAAATGTTCAAAATGCCATTGTAATACAATTCTATTACGAGACTATTGACCGACCAATGACCGACCATTATGAATTTAGCAGATTACGAACTTTTAGCAAAATGACAATGGGGTCGTGTTGGAGTGACGAATTTATAAAAATAGCAGACTTGGGCCCCTGTGTTCATCCCTAGATACTCAGCGCACCCTAGTGTCAGGTAGGATTACAGTTTACTTCAAGCTCACTTCACACTCCATTTGAAATAAGATTAGACCTAATTTTAGTAAACTTTTTTACAATCCGTTCAACCGATTTTGACTTCTATTGCGTTGGTGGCATGACAAATGGCAGCTGCAGGAAACAGTTGGTATTGTAACCACTGTTTTACATCTAATGCCATCCTTAAGCCTATAGAATAGAAGTCAAAATCGGTTGAACGGACTGTAAAAAATGTTTCTATAAATTTCTAATCTTATTTCAAATGGAGTATAAAATAATATTCACGGTGAGATATTTGCAGAATAAGAATAAAAAATAAATTAAGAATAAGAAAGAATAAGTTCTATAAGCTTTGATATTAGCGAAATTTTTCATAGCATTAGCATACATACATTAGGACCTAAGTTATTTTATTTTTTGTATAATTTATAATGTAGGTAGGTACTTAGTGTTGATGTTGACACTAAGTTAGAAAAATATTTCTAAAAATTCAGTTTTTACTTACCTATTTCTTAATTTTATGATGCTTGGCCTGTACCTACCTAATGCTGCTTGAATATTCGCAAGTTTTCAAAGGTTTGCGAATTTGTGGTTTGCATGTGGCTTCTACAACGCCACATGCAAACTACGCATCAAAGACCTGGGCCTCAAGTCTGCTATTACAATAGTGTCAGAATGGTCTCTTCATTGTGAGTTTTTGACAGATTTGCCATACAAACACTGTCAAATACAATGGCGAGACCATTCTGACACTATTGTAATAGTAGACTTGAGGCCCTGACGTCACACAAATTCTGTATCGCAAAATCAGAGTTTACCGCGCGATTAGCATATAAACAACATCCCGACATCAACCGTCGGGCAGTAGCCTACCAGACACAACACCCGTCTGGTCGGAGGATCCTCCCTGTTCAATAGAGTATGAGTGAACTTTACAGCCTGTTACTCATATCACTATAAAAGTACCTATTTAATTAAAATGGCCAGTAGCCCAAAACCGCTAGCTAGGAAGCTAGATAAATAATTATTTATTTCGACTGTTCCTCCAATTACTCACATCTGCCCCACCATTAGATCTTCTTTGCTTGGCTCCTCGGTTATGTTCTAAAATTCCTCCCAGAAGTCACGTTAAGGCTCGTACACACTGGCGCGATATCGCGGGCGCGACGCGGCACTAGTAGCACAATTTCTTTGTCGCTGATTGTCGCGCCCGCGATATCGCACGAGTCTGTACGAGCCTTTACTAGGTAGATACAGAAAAAAAAAAAAAAAAACAAATACTATACATTGAGAATGAAATCGAGACGCAAATTACACTTGGCGTGCTTTCTGGGCCTCAAGTCTGCTATTACAATAGTGTCACAATGGTCTCTTCATTGTGAGTTTTTGACAGATTTGCCATACAAACACTGTCAAATACTCACAACGGCGAGACCATTCTGACACTATTGTAATGGCACACTTGAGGCCCAGTTCTATGTTAATGCCAGAAACCGGACTACCTGTACGACAAGTTGAGTTGGATAGCGAGTAGACGAGAATGTGGGAAAAGGTAATGCTCGCAGCCACTCTCGACTCAGTCTCATAGTACAGCAGCTTTTAGGGGTAGCTTCCGTTAAGGGGAATCGTCAGGGTAGCCCGCGAAATTCAAATTTTCTTACGTTTTTTACAATTTGTAGATCAGTAGGTATCAGGTTGTATGACGGGAACCATCACGGGACACTGCTCGCTAAACAAACATTTCCACACAATAAGGATATCGGACAGCCCTCCGTGCAGGGCCTGCATGGAGGCGGAGGAAACCGTTGCGCATGTGCTCTTCGAATGCACAGGCGTCACCCAGATTAGAACAGAAACCTTCGGGGCCCCCAGATCCTTTACCGATGTTCTGAACAGACCAGGAGACGTGATTAGCTTCTGGAAGGAGGTGGGCTGGTTGGAATAACCACCAACGGCTGCCATGGCCCACGCACAATGGTCCATCTTAAGGACTAAGTGTGGAAACCAAACGAGGGTTTGGTTTCCACACTTAGTCCTTAAGCAACAACCTGATCTATGTTCTATAATATGTTAGAGGTAACATAGAACATAGATCAGGTTGTATGTTGATCTAAATATCATTCGAGACCGTAACAAATGTATATTTACAGAATTATAATCATTAGAATCAGTAATACAACTCCTTCCTAAGGAGTTGTAGAAAACGAAAGAAAATTTGAATTTTGCGGGCTACCCTGACGTTTCCCCATTAGGTGGCTTCCAAAGTGTGGAATAACTTGCCACCACCTATTGGAGCAATTAAAAAGATCGACACATTGAGAAGACAAGACGCCTACGGCAGTATCTCATGGATGCGCAACGGAAGCTAGACATGATCAATTTGAATGTTTTATTGATATGAATTATGATAAAGTTATAGGTACATTATTTTGTAACAATGGATTAATAAATTATTCTTATTTATTGCTTTGTTTTTTGTGCAACCATACCATTTTATTTCTTTTCTTATACACCACTATATTTAATTATCTTTTATTATTTTTAAACAAATATCTAATCGATTTTATTGTTATTTCATTTGCTACACGCATAATGCATATATTAATTTTTTATTTAAATATTTACACACACTACTTATTATAAACAACGATTTACAAACAAACAATTTCCAAAAAAAAAAAATTATTAAGCCGGTAGCAAAAATGAAAATACAGAACAAAAGACGGTATCTTTTGTTCCTCCTTCTTTTTGTGAAGTCGGTTAAAAACTAATTTACATCCGTAAGAGGTCCTCGTATCATAATGGAACAGTTGAAAACCAGCTTCAGGCTCTAGTTGTCTGTCATATTCATATTATATGCTGAACTGGGACTAAGTATTTGGCACAGCCGTGAGGCGCACAATACTGTTTGTTTTTTTGGTTTTGTGTAAATATTGCGTGCCGTAACCTGGGTCAAATAAATTTATTTTTAACCCAAAAAGGAGGAGGTTCTCAATTCGGTTGTACATTTTTTTTTAATGTTTTTACCTCAAAACTCCGTCGTTTATAAGCCGATTTCGAAAATTCTTATTTTATTTGAAAGTATATACTTCCAGATTGGTCCCATTTTTATCAAAATCCAGTTCTGATGTTGGGATCCGTGAGGAATTGAGGGAACTCCATTTATCTATATCATCATATAATAAAATCGTAGCAAAGTCAAAACTGTACATTGAATATTTTTGAAAAAAAGTAATTGCCTCGAGGTCTGGTAACGATTCTGATGCCGAAAATATAGTTTTTAGAATTTTGTCTGTTTGTCTGAATGTATGTTCCAGCTAAACGCAAAAACTACCGGACAGATTTTGTTCAAATTTTGCATAGATATTCCCTATAGGTCTGGTCAAATTACTACGTATAAATTATCACGCTATTTGCTATGGGGGATGAGCAGTATTGCATTATGTTTTGAGATGGGTCCATAAGGGCAGGTACCTTAACCGTGGTCGCTACAAGAAAATGGTCTTAAGAGACTATCCTTAACTTTTAGAAACAATTGATCTGCATTCACAGATTTTGAAAAAAATGTACAGTCAGCAAGAAAATGGATAATTTTCACAAAAAGTTTTTTGATGCCAATCGATCCTCTTTCTTACGAGGATCAAATAAGCCTATGGGACCAACTGAGGTTTGAGTACTAGAAAAATCAGAAATCGGAAAGAAGTTTTCCCATTGATTGAGATGAGAGCGAACACAATATACCAGTGTATGACAATAGTCAAATTATAGCCGTCTTATTCATAATTCATAACAATAATAATAAAATCTTAGCGAAATCAAAACTGCATTCGTATTCAGTCACTAGTAAATTATATAGGCATACATATTACTTTTTTTATCAACAAGTCAAGCATTTGCATTCAGAAAGTATCATTTGGTGAAGTGGAATTTATGAAGAAGACCACAGATGGCCACCGGAACTCCTGAATGATCAGTATTTCACGGGTGGCGATAAGATTTATCGCGATTAAGATAGTTAAGCGGCGAAATTTAAATAAATAGTTAATATCAAAATGGTACCATCAAACTGATCTGATAATGAAGCCGAAAGGTACTGACTGTCAGCAAGGGCATCGCCAGCCGATGACTCAGAGGGGGCAAGTTGATATACAGCGTGTTACGGAAAGGGTATATCCATACAAACGGGGTGAAGAGTGTATCTGGTTCAGAATCTCTGTACAAAATTTCAGCTCAAAAGCACTAACTAGAAAATGCTTAATATTTTTTTTATTTCGATAGTTTATTAAATTTAAATCATAAAAAACGTGTTACCGCCGTTTCTTTGTGTGTAGTTTATTGATACCGATCAGCTGACGTGGTCTAGTGATGTGTAGAATTCAATTGGAAACATTTGATTTTTATTTAAATGTTTCTTAACATTTTATTTATGTAGGTATAGGTATTAAAAATATTGCCCTGTAGTTTGTTATCACCAAAAGAATCCGTGCCTTTGATATCGCACCTTTAGAATTATAGAGACCTAATTTCTTCAGAAGTTGAAAATCATCACCAAATTAGGTCACTATAATAATATTATAGTGACCTATATTTGGTGATGTTTTTCAACTCAAATCATCACCAAATTAGGTCACTATAATAATATTATAGTGACCTATATTTGGTGATGTTTTTCAACTCAAATCATCACCAAATTAGGTCACTATAATAATATTATAGTGACCTATATTTGGTGATGTTTTTCAACTTCTGAAGAAATTAGGTCTCTATAATTCTAAAGGTGCGATATCAAAGGCAAGGATTCTTTTGGTGATAACAAACTACAGGGCAATATTTTTAATACCTATACCTACATAAATAAAATGTTAAGAAACATTTATTTATCATTGGTTATTTTTTTAATAATATTATAGTGACCTATATTTGAAATTTTAAGATTTCAACCTTTCTAAAGAAAATCACCAATGAGGTCACTATAATATTGTGAATTAATTGATGATGTCATTAACTGATGACGTGATTGATGATTTCAAATAAGGTCTCTATAATTCTAAAGGTGCGATATGTATATACCCTTTCCGTAACACGCTGTATGGAGGATGGGAAAAGTATGAATTGAAGATACAGTCAAGAGCACATGAAGCTGTAGTACGAGTTTTACCTCTACGGTGATTGTAATAAGAACGGTACAAAGTCCAATATGTAAAGCACCACGAGCTCTTTAACTGTACAATCAATAAACTCATGAACCAAGTTATTATATTTACTAGAAAAATGAAATAAAGTTACAATATTTTAATAATAAAGTGCAAGCGAGACCCTTTTTTGAGTTAATTAAAACATAATTCCACTGCTAGTGGAACCGCGCGCTCGGACCAACGCTGACGCGTGCATTCCGCACGCTCAACCTCATAGCGACTGATACGGACTTATTTTTTTGTTCTCTGAGTGAATTCACAAGGAATGCTATATTTGTAATATTTTATACACCAATGTAAGTTAGAGGATAGGCGCATTTATCGCATTGGGTAATCCTGTAATGGTAGATGTAAGAAGATAAATAAATAAATAAAATAAAATAAATAAATAATCTTCCATGTTTTTTTTGGAAATTTCTCGACCACTTGATTATCATTCATTAACAAAGTTTTCTGTGTACACTAATCATAACCAGACCATAGAAGCGATTTTCCCGCATAATGCTTCTTAGTAAGGATTTAGGTTGCTTTACATTTGGTTAAATTTTTTTGAATCTCTAGGAAGGGGCGGCTGCCCCTCCCTGCCCCCCCTTGGCGACGCCCTTGACTGTCAGAGATATCTTCGAAGATCAAGAATTAAAAAAAGAATTCTGGCATCTCATACAGGCGTATTAACCAAAATAAATAAACACGCGGGTATTGATAAATTTGAGGTTTTTACGATAGTACCTGACATAAACAACTTTCTCCTCAATTAAGTACCAGTTAACATGTTCACACGACACGTCCATGTTTATTGATTTACACATCACAGGGTAGGCAGGCAGAGGTATAGGTACTTACCTTAATAGTAGGTACAACAACGGGCGAGCCAATTTTTTTTTTAAACCTTCAACCGGGCAAACATCTAGTCTCCGGGCTGCTACTAAGAAATTCCAGACCGAAAAACCCGATAACACTACCCTATCTGGGAATCGAACTCAGGGCCTCATGCTCAGTAGTAGAGCTTGTGACTTTGTGACCACTACGAGGCAGTTTTTTTGTTGCTTTTCTTATATTTATATATAATTAGATATATACACCGTGGCATTTTAGTCGTCTTACAAAGACAGCCCACTCATGTCCAATGACTACTAGTCATTCATATAAAAAAAAAATGACATTTGATTTTGTATTTATTTTTTATTAATTATTACGCATGACATAGTTTAAAACACCCTGTTACGAGTACAGTCCGAGCCTTGTGATACAAGGGCGCCGCAGAATGGATTTAGATTAAGTTTAAGTTGCAATAGTAAGAAACACATTTTTGCGTTAGGGTGAATGAACTCTGATAAAGATGTCACAGCTCCATTCCGCGGCGCCCTTGTAACACAAGGCTCGGACTGCAATCGTAGCAGGGTGGTTAAAACTATGTCAAGCGTCATAATTAATAAAATATTGTTTTTTTTTTTTTACATGAATAGTTAGTAGTCATTGGATACATGAAGTGGGCTGTTTTTGTAAAACGACTAAAATGCCACGGTTTATATCTTATTTATAGTTAAGGTATAGTAGGTTTATCCTTATATTTTAATAAAATGTATTCCCCAATTTTCGTAATTGCACCTACCACTGTTTGAGTCTGCAGCTGCACCACCCAAAGGTTGACGGGTAGAAAATGCCTCTGGCATTAAGTCCGCCTCTGTACATTTGTATGTATGAGAAAGTGTTAAATAAATAACCCATTCATTTGATTACTCTCAATTTATTTGAGGTTTCGTCAAAGGAAGGTTAACTTTTCTGTACCTATTAATCGGAGTTTTTGCTTAACTTGTTAAAAATGCTCTACTCACTGGTTATTTGGCATTTTGCTGGGCCTATTTGATGCCGTGTGGTGCCGGACGAAAAGAATAGCACCACCGTATTTCCTCCCGTGGGTCTCGTAAAAGGCGAGTAAGGGACTTACTAGAGAATGCGTTTTTAAAACCATACTGCGATCACCAACCCGCCTGTCAAGCGTGGAGATTATGACAAGCCTATAACCAGCAGTGGACGTCTTTCGGCTGAAATGAAGATGAATATGAGGTTTTGTCGCAGTCGTAAACCCACATAAATTAATTAATGAATGAAATGCACCGACCCCAGAGTGATTAAACCAGACTCGATTACTCGAATGAACCCAAAGTTTCGCACTAGCCCCTGCAGCCTCATGTTTCATGGGGCTACAGAGACCATTACATATCCAGGAGTAGACCGGGGGGCACGATAATGGTAGGGAACGCGTGCCCATAGGATATGGAAGGATTATGATTATGAGCATATGGAACCTCTTTTGTTATTTATGTTATATCAGTCTCTCACTACTGTTTTAACGGTGAGCCAATATCAAGTAAACTTTTTTCCTGTACCTGTCAATATTGATTCATCATTAAATCAATCATACAAAAACAAAGCATTTACACGTGCAGTCTATTTCACTATTCTTTTTTTAAATAACAAAATAATGTACATCCCGTCACAGGACCGCGCATTTGGCGGGAAATGCTTCTAATATCAAAATGGCGGCTAACTACCCAGCAATGTGCTATGGAACGCGACTTCCAACCTACTGCAATACTTTATTACTGCAAAAACTCTACCTTATACGGTAACACATGCAAACGCGATATAACCAAACTCCGTTGTAATTTTCCATTGCAGTTTTTCTATAAATCTTTGAGGTAATTTCTTTGGAAGTTACGTAATGTACTCAAAAAAGTTAGGTTATTTTTTGTGTGGCGTTGTTTCGTGGTAAATTTCCTGAGGCGTATCGAGCTAGGAAGGGCGGCCGACCGGTTAGGTCATGCATCACCGAAATGCGTAGTTTTTAATGCAGCTCACGTACTAATGTGATACGGAAGTAAAGGGCAAAAGAGGATGGTGGAAAAAGTCATCGTGATACGAGGTATAATTTTTTTTTGAAGTTTAAACCTAGGCGCACTTTGCGCTTTATCTGAACAGTGAACGAAAACTCCAGTCGGTCGGTGGCGCTGAATCGCATGTACAGTGGCCAGTACCTACATCAAGTTACGCGAAACTGCCAAATTTCTCCAAACGATTTTAAACTTTAAAATGTTGATAATAAGTCTTAAATCGAACGAGAAAATTTTACGGTTTGTGGTAATTTGATGGGCTGGCCACCATACTACCTACTCGCAGGGCCGCGCCGCCCCTGTGTGCGAAGTGTGCGGCGCACACAGGCGCCAAGACAATAGAGGCGCCGCCATCGAAATTATTTTTGTTACACTTAAACAACAACATATTCTTTGTAGTGGAGTATTGATAAGTAAGTAGATACAATAGGCGCAAGCGCAACATATGTTTGTAAATAACAAAACATAATTATAATGCGCTTATTGTACAAGTCTTCTAAGATAATATTCACGTGTGTGGTTTAATTTTACGCTTTGGGTTTTAGTTAACATTAGTTAAGAGCTCAGCGTTAAAATCAAAAGAACCGTCGCGAGTTTGTTTGAATGAATTATGAACGTAACCGATGCGATGCGTGCAACGCAAGCGGGGTGGGGTCACGGGGATTCCCCGACTTTAAGGAACGAGAGTGCCAAAACCAGTGTGACCAGATTCAGTATTTTAATACTTTTTCAGTATATTCTAATGATATTTTTTAACGTGAGTATTTTTGTAGGTATATTGAGCGAAGGCAGTATTTTTGGGTATATTTTGGATTACAAGTTATGGTAACACCGTAAATGAACGTCATGACTAAATCCGGGAAATTCCTTGAACATCTATATGTTCAGGGAATTTCCCGGATTTAGTCTACAATACATCTGTTTGTTGTCTGTGTTCATCAGTGTACAGACGCCAGCCCATCAAGCTACTACAATCTGTCAAATTTCTTTAATAAATTTTCAACTTTATCATTACAGGATAAGGTTCAAAGTTGAATTTATATACTTAAACAATTTGACAGCTATTTGCCCTAACATCACAAAAGCATTACGAATTTTGCTAACTATGCCAGTTACTCGTACAAGTAGTAGCAAGCGCGGAAAGGTCCTTTTCTAAATTCAAACTTATAAAAAATTACCTGCGCTCAACAATGAGCCAGGAAAGATTAACAAATTTAGCAACAATATCCATAGAGGAGGCCATATTAGACCATATAGACATACACGAGATTATTAAGGATTTCGCAAACAGAAAAGCGAGAAGAGTGGAAATAATATAATTTGAGAATGTTTATGTTCTTACATATTTTAGACTCTTGTCGTTTTTTTTTTAAACATAGCATACGTAATAGTTAAATCAGTGTTATTAGAAAAGTCAGCTATTTTGTTATTAATATCTAAGTATAAAATTAGATATAACATCATATATAACGTATGTAAAAATTAAATTCGTGTTTTATTTTTCGCAGTAATTGGCAAGTGGAAGCGGACTGGAAAATATTATCTAAGTATATAAAACTGGAGAACATTTATTTCGGTCAAAATTAACAAATAATAAAAAAACATAAGTTTAAACATGAAGATTCGTGAAAAAAAGAGGCGCTTCATAGGTTTCGCACACAGGCGCTGTGGGAGGTCGGCGCGGCCCTGCCTACTCGACAACAGTCGTGAGTTTTTAGTTCTATCGTGTAGAATGCACACACGCTCTTATTTTTTTGTATAGTTTATTCAGTTGCTATTCCTTAAAATTACATTCTCTGTACGCAGCACTCCATGTATGTAAATAAAACAGCTAAAATAAAAAATCTGCAATGGATATTGAAATACTCTAAGGAACGACGACGCTCGAAATCAGCTGTTCACTTTCTGCCTAGCTACAGAGCTCATCGATCTCACCATGCCCCGTGGCGGGCAAGGCGCGGGCGGCCGAAGTATCGCTGCGCTGCCGTTCGCTACGTGCGTTTTGCCACGGTACCGATACATTGCGTGTGAGGTAATAAAACAAATCAGGTTTATTGGATTCCCATAACGTTCCTGAAATAATTTGATGTACCGGTCATCTTAGTATGATATACTGAATTCAACCCATCAGTTTGCGGAGGACTGTACCTTTCTTCAGAAACGTCAGGTGCGTAATACTCGCAACCGGCGTGTGTGTTTGACCAGCGGGGTAATTGCGTAACACACAGTAGCAATGGTTTTATTTTGACAGTTCAACAACATTAATTGCGATATTTACGTTGTTGAGTTGATTTTTTTTTTCGAACATATGAAGCAATGGATTAGCTATATGCTTCAAAATCATTCATATTGCGATTGATTGTGTCAAATTGTGTGTTACGCAATTAGGGTACAGATGTATGTATGCGTATAGAGGTATGTACGTACGAGGAACAGATTCTAAAATTACTTTTATTTTAGAAAAAGCTACGCGGGCGAAGTCGCGGATGTCAGCTAGTTAAGATTTATTCGTATGCTTCAATTAAAAAAGTATTAAATAAATTAAGTGATTGACGTCATGGGAAGTCAGAGTGAGAAACATAAAATAAAGTTGTTCCATTCCATGAGGGACTAGTACCCAGCATACTAATTGCTACACTGTCAATAAAAAACCGAGGATTTTACATACACAAACTCACGCCTTCTTTCCATGGCGGTAGACAACAGAAACTACAAAACGCCACAATCCTTACCTAAATACTTCTTTTGCTTCGTTTACGTTCGTGGCAGCATCTATAACGCCACATGCGAACTACGCATCAAAGACCTGACGTCACAAATCCTGCATCGCGCAATCAGAGTTTACCGCGCGACTATAGGATATATGTATCTATAAACACGAAATATTTTAAGAGATACACCTTTAGGTGGTAAAGAAGCCATGGAATCGTTATTTTTTTAATTTTAGTATATTATTTAAAAAATTAAATAATTTAAAATTACTTGATATGATGATTAATTATCAAAAGGCACCGCGCTCGTGCCGCCACCGTTGCCGCGTCCGGGCAGATCATTCATTGAATAAGTTGAATTTTTTTAAATGTCTCAAGAAATTTTGAAAATTATAATAATTATGTAAAAAATAAAACACTTCAATATTTTTTTTTTTTGTTTTTTGTGGCTTTTTTACCACCTAGGTATAGATGTTCCTCTTAAAATATTTCGTGTATGAATAGATACACCTTATATTACTCATCGTTATTTCGGTGATTTCTTTTATTTTAGAATGAAAATGCAGAAAATAAGCTCGTCAAGTTGTGCTTCACAAGACTATACGTTATTATTACTACAAACAGTAGTTTTAAATTGTTATGTTTTATTGTAATCATTAAAACGGAAAATAGTGGCCACTAAGCTCCGTTTTAATGATTACAATAAAACATAACAATTTAAAACTACTGTTTGTAGTAATAATAAGGTATAGTCTTGTGAAGCACAAACTTGACGAGCTTATTTTCTGCATTTTCATTCTAAAATAATAGATATCACCTAACAAACGATGAGGGCGCCACTGTTCGCTCGGTAGCCTCTTAACCTTCGTTCCTGACCAACATCTTTCGTATAGTTAGTTTTCATTTATTTTCTTCGGTTTGCTCGTGTACTAGACGACTCAACTCATATTTTATGTTATAAAATAAATTCGTATCTCAATATCGCGATAAATTTATAATTTTAACCGTAATAATAAAAATTAGTTTTATTTGTGAATTTTTCTTGTAAAATACATTTCTTGGCGTTTTTTTTATCTTATCCAAATTCTACATTTCTTAAAACGCTTATGATTGACTGGCCAATCAATTCCAATAAGTTTTTTGTGTTTTAACCATTTAACTTAGCCGTAAAAGTAGTATTTTACTTTTATATTTTTATTCTAAAACAAATTTTTGTGTGTTTTTTTATATACCTTCTGTATTTTTTTTATATTTCCAAGAAAATTAAACGTGTAAATGTGGCGATATTTTTTATTTTCATTACGCTACAAATTTATTTAAACTTCATGTACCTACAGACGCCAGCACATCAAGCTACTACAATCTGTCAAATTCCTTTAATCGATTTTCAACTTTATCACTACAGCATAAGGTTCAAGGTTGATAGCGAAAATTTGACAGTTTCGGGTAGCTTGACCAGGGGGCCAAGTCTACTAATGTACAAACGTTGCAATGGTCTCTTCATTGTGAGTTTTTGACAGATTTGCCATACAAACATTGTCAAATACTCACAATGGCGAGGCCATTGCAACGTTTGTAAATTAGTAGACTTATGCTGGCGTCTGTACAATAGTGGTACATAGGCGGACTTAATGCCACAAGGCATTCTCTACCAGTCAACCTTTGGGTTAAATATAAAAACAGTGATAGGGTACAAAAATAATGTCTAAAATACTATCTTCTTGATTACGAGAATTTATATGGTTTTATTGATACTAATACACATAAAAATAAAATAAATTAATAGATATTTTTACAAATACCACTTAATAATAATTACTATGACTTAGACTATTATTTGAGAGTTATTTAGTCTGAGTTATGTAGTGGTTACGAACTTTTCTTTTAAAAGTAAATTTGTTTAATGGCAACATCTTCCGGATATAACTATGAGAAACTAACGTAATGTATACTATAATAATGTAAAACGCTGTTATTTTGACATTACAAACAGTCACTTCAATTTTATTTATTTGTATAGAAGTTTCCCACTTCGAGTTCCCCATGACGTCAATCACTTAACTTAAATCGTTTACTCAATACTTTTTTTTTTATTCGGTAGGTATAGCATAACCAGCCTTAAATGTTTCCATTGCTGGGACACAGCCATCCTCTCGGTAAGAAGTGGGCCGTAATTAACCACGCGGACCCAGTACCGGTTGGCATGCATTCCGGAATTCCGGAATTCCGTAACAATTTTTCTGGTATTTCAATTCCGGAATTGAGAGCAGTAATATCGGAATTCCGATATTCATATTTTTTTTTTATATCAACATACAAATAGTACTTAGCTAACTGCACTATACTCCATTTATTATAACATTAGACAAATAACTGTTTTCACCCTTTCGTTATTTCGATGTAAACGTTTAATAAACTCCGTTATTTCACGATAAATAGAAAGCACTGTAATCTATTTACCATTTACATGAAAAAAATAACTCTAAAGTGCAGTAATTTCAACAATATTACACAATAACTGTCGTTATTTAGCCGTTATTTGTCTAATGCATAGTAAATGGAGTATAGTTTATAATAATTCTAACGTTCTTAATGTTTTTTTGGTGAGGTACTTAGTAACTAATTACCTGAGATCGGAATAGGTAGAGTTAATTTACCTAAACTTCTAGAAAGGATTTAACATAGAGTGGATAATACCTACTCTAAAATCCCGGAATAATTATAATGACGTTTAATTCCCGGGATTTAAAAACCACGAATTATTTATTGGACTTTATTTATAGTTATTATTATAGACTATTTTGGTTGCGTTTAGATAATATAATAATCAAAATATTAAAAAAAATATGAACATCGGAATTCTGATATTACTCCTCTCAATTCCGGAATTGAAATACCAGAAAAATTGTTACGGAATTCCGGAATTACGAAATTCCGGAACTCCGGACTGCATACCCTACTACCAACCGGTACTGGGTCCACGTGGTTAATTACGGCTCACTTCTTACCGAGAGGATGGCTGTGTCCCAGCAGTGGAAACATTTAAGGCTGGTTATGCTATACCAAAGTTGTCGACATATTTCACAGTCATTTGTAACTATAAATAAAGCCCAATAAATAATTAGTGGTTTTTAAATCCCGGGATTTAAACGTCATTATAATTATTCCGGGATTTTAGAGTAGGTATTATCCACTCTATGTTAAATCCTTCTTCGAAGTTTAGGTAAATTAACTCTATATGGCCTCCGCAGGCGCGATTCTCTAAGGGAACTGTTTAAAGATTATTAACATCATGACAGTACCTTGTCAATACATCTATGAAAACATCATGTGCGTAAGGAAAAATTTAAATATTTTCAGTAAAAGAGGTGAAAGACACAATTATAGTACTAGAAATAGGGACCTATTAGTTCAACCAGGTTTTAGACTAGCTAAAGTAGAGTCATCCTTCATGGGGTACTGTTTAAAATGTTACAATAAAATACCTCCCCACATAATCCAATTGAACGAAACTAAATTTAAATCTTATATAAAACGCACACTAAGCAGCCAAGCATATTATAAGTTAAGGGATTACATCGCTGACAAAAATGCTTGGCTCAATGTTGGTCCTGCTCCATAAGGGCGCAAAAACTAATTGATTTGCATTTGAAAATATTATTGGATCTGCTGAAGATTGTAAGACCATCTTTGCATTGTATAAACTCAATCTCCTTGAATTATATAATTGCATAGCACAGGTGTGAGTACTATAGAGCTACCATTGACCGGGTAATATGTCTTTTATTGACTTGAATGTGCCCTGGCGGCTGAGAGTATGTCATGCTCACTTAGATGTCTCGCTGGTGGTGGCGTGTGTTGGATCATTAAGTTCCCTTCTAAATGGTTGAGCAAAATGGTGCTAATCCATGCGTCATGTTCGTGAACGGGCGCCGTTAGTTGGTCATCTCTTAGCTGCCACGGCTTAAATAATTTATTTTAATTTTTGAATTGTTTTTATTACGGCTTCTAACGGGCACGTCTTTCTACATTGTTCTCACGTGTATAACTTCAACATGAATGATGTAACCCATTTTTTGTAACAATATTTTGTTTTAAATGATTGTCCGTGGAGTTTCTTGCCCATTCTTCTCCATAGGAACCTACTACGCTTTGGAATGGGCAACTAGCTTCATTTTTCTGACTGACCGACCCCTTGACTATTCAAAAGTGCCTGTAATCGGTTTATTTGAAATAAATGCTTTGATTTTGCGTTTGAGTCTACCTATTATGATCTCTGCTAAATTACTCTTGACATTAAACAATACACAAAGTCGTCACTGATCACTTGTGTCATTCTTGCCTCAAAATTTTTGTTGGTCCTACAAACTTACAAAAACCCGCCAAAACCACAACGACATTTACGCCCTCAGTGAGTCATTAATTCATTATTTACGATATTGCTGAGCCGGATATAGACGCATGTTTGTCATCATTTGTGATCAAGAACACTTTTTACAAATTTTAGCATTTATGACGTTATTGAGCCCGGTGTGCAATAAATATGCATTTAGTATAAAGCTGTTCTTTTAACATTACAAACAGACACTTCCATTTTATTTATATAGATGTTTCCCACTTAGAGTTCCCCATGACGTCAATCACTTAATTTAAATCGTTTACGCAATCCTTTATTTTATTTGAAGCGTACAAAGTTTCCACTTGGAATATACAAATTTTTGAGCTGCATCCTATTAATAGTGTGCTATAGCACAGATTACTAGCTATAGTCGAATGCGCCGAGCGCGCAGTGGCGCCCTCATCGTTTGTTCGGTGATATCTTTTATTTTAGAATGAAAATGCAGAAAATAAGCTCGTCAAGTTGTGTTTCACAAGACTATACGTTATTATTACTACAAACAGTAGTTTTAAATTGTTATGTTTTATTGTAATCATTAAAACGGAGGTTAGCGGCCACTATTTTCCGTTTTAATGATTACAATAAAACATAACAATTTAAAACTACTGTTTGTAGTAATAATAACGTATAGTCTTGTGAAGCACAACTTGACGAGCTTATTTTCTGCATTAACCTATCCGAATCAAGATGCTCCAACTTTCGCTCGCTCCTGCATTCCCTTAATACCTAAGCTCACAATAGCGTCAATGGCAGCTTAACCTCCCGAGTCAGGATGCTATATCTATTATTAATTTTGTAAAAAAAAAACAATACCCTCCTTTTGAACTTCGCCGCAGTCGCTTAAAAAGGGCTCCAACAAATTTTGATACACCACTGCACCATTGATTTTTAGCTATTAAAGCTTAACGTGCTTATTTTATGCATTTTCATTCTAAAATAAAAGAAATCACCGAAATAACGATGAGGGCGCCACTGTGCGCTCGGCATCGTTTGAACATTAGTAGACTTGGCCCCCTGTTATTATGACCATTTTATTACACAAAGTGACAGCTAGCACATGTCAGAGTACTTCAGTGAATGAATTATTCGACTTTAATAGCGTAACACACTTTCAATCACAATCTGACTAACTTTGAAGGATATTGCTAATCCATTGCTTCATATGTTCGAAAATTTTGCCTGCTCAACAACGTAAATAACGCAATGAATGTTGTTGAACTGTCAAAATGAAACCCAAACGCAAACTCAATCAAACTCAAATCATTTATTTCAATGACGTAATGACCCCGCTGAGCACATTAGCGGTAATTTTCAAGTGATGGTTCTATCTATCCATTTAAAATAAAATTTGATATTTAAAGAAACCTTTTTCACAGTCCGTTCAACCGATTTTGGCTTCTATTCCGTAGGCATAAGGATGACATTAAAAGCAAAAAAGTGGTTACAATACCAACTGTTTATTGCAGCTGCCATTTTTCATGCCACCAACGCAATAGAAGTCAAAATCGGTTCAACGGACTGTATAAAAGGTTTATGTATTTAAGAGCGCTGTCTCGGGTCCACTAACGCCACTCCTTTAAATATTATCTCGTGACTGAGAGAGAATTATGAAAAACGGCTCAATCAGCTGCCTCGGTAAGTGTGTCTAGAATTTTCTTATACCTTTTATAAAGTTTCATATTGAGAAACAAAGCAACAAAATATAATCTAGTTAGATCGAATTTTGTTCCTTCGTGTCTCAATATGAAACAATTTTTTTTTTTTAAGAATAGCCCTATTGGACCCGAGACAGTGCTCTTAAATGTCTAATCTTATTTGAAATGGAGTATAGGTATGTATGATCCCTAGTGCTATGAAGCTTGCAAAATAATTGTGAACATGAGTTAAGTAAAAACATCTCTTTTCAAAGTCAATCAATCTATTTAGTCTTTTCCAACTATGTTGGGGTCAGCTTCCAGTCTAACCTGATGCAGGTGAATACCAGTATTTTACATGAAGCGACTGCCTATCTGACCTCCACAACCCAGTTATTATTATTATTTTTTTTTTTTTTCGTGCATGGCATCTCGGAGGTATAACCACTGGGGGTTCCTGCTCCTTAACCGGGCTATCCTGTGGTGCCGCAAGCTCCTAAAAGAAGTTTACGCCTCCAGCCAGGGGAGTTTTTACTAAAAGCTACTTAAACTAGACGACTGCTCGCTAAGGGCACCCCAGGTGGGGTCCGAACCTCGGCTTAGGGCAGTGTCGGAGGGAGGGTGGCAAGGGACCGTCGGTGGCTGGATAACATCAGGGTTCTGATTATTGTTATGGGGAGTTTGGATTACAGGCTCAGCTAACCCAGTTACTGAGTAATACGATACTTATTGGTTTTATTCTTCTTTTCGTTTCGACGGTACATCTGACGACACCGTTTCGATACCTATTCTTGTAAACAAACTGGAACAGATTGGTGTTCGGGGAACGGCCCTAAAACTCTTTCAAGACTTTCTCTGCGATCGTACACAAAGAGTGAAAATACGAGAACACGTTAGCTCAGATGCCCTGGTCACATACGGCGTACCACAGGGTAGTATTCTTGGTCCCAGTCTCTTCCTGATCTACATAAACGATCTGTGTCAGCTTGCTCTTGCAAATGGTAAGATTTTTACATACGCTGATGACACAGCACTCATATTTCATGGAGAGACCTGGGATGAGGTTCGACAAAAAGCCGAGTTAGGCCTGCTTATAGTAAGCCACTGGCTAAGAGCTAACCTACTAACCTTAAACCTTGCAAAATCGACCCTAATCCAATTTAATTTCTCTAAACTTAAGCCTGCCAATATATGCGTTAAGTTATATGTTTAAGAAAACTCATATGGGTATTTAAAAAACTCCGGCATGTCGCTGATTATGAGCTACTTACTACGCACGGTATATTACGCACTGGTTCAGTCAGTGATTGGGTATTGCATTGGTGTCTGGGGTGGGGCATGCAAAACGCACATGATAAGACTTGAAAGGGCCCAAAGATCTGTGCTTAAAGTAATGACGTTTAAGCCTTTTAGATACCCCACCACAACTCTATACGACAAGTGTCAAGTTCTCACTGTACGGAAGTTGTATGTTTTACATATAGTTCCAAACAGCATCTTGTCACACCTGTAAATAAGCAAGTTTTAAGTAAACGTACTATAAGAAACGTTTGCCTATCTGTTAAATTTGACACCACAGCTGCAAGAAGGCAACGAATGTATTTGTCACGTCACATCTATAATAAAACAAACAGTGCTATCAATATTAATCCTCTTACAATACGGGAAGCTAAAACTCAAACTAAGTCATGGCTACTGACACAAGAGTACAGTCAAACAGAATCCATTTTAATATAGGTATATATATATTCAACAAGACCACACATCACCCACTTACACACCCTCACATTAATCCATTCACACACCACCACACTCCACATATCAACACATTAAACACGCACTCTTTACACTTTACACTTTACACTCACATAAATGTAAAAAGACAATATCATAAATCAAGTGTTACCATAATTTTTACTTCTCTTTTCATCATGTATTTAATAATTATTTTAATCGTAAATTTAATAATGAATGTAATACTTTAATGAAATTCTACTATTTTGCTATTTTAATTAAGTGTGAATTTTTGTTTGTTTGTCGTAAAGTGAATTCAAGCGATGTATGTTTATTGCATAAAATCCAGAACCTACTGATTGGGAGAAGACACTGGCTCCTGTAACACAGGTGTTTTACCTAGCGCAGGAGTCAGGGCTTTCACTTTGTTTGTACACATTTTTATGCCAATAAAGAATTATTATTATTATTATTATTTTATATACGTTTATATATCTCGAGACCCTGGGGTCCCGGACCTTTGGAAGGCGTACGAGGGGCCGAAGCCAACTCGCAGAGGCCCGTTAGACGCTTTTAATTAAATGAGACACCAACCGACGATTATCCCTGTACGCACTATGTAAGTGCACCCAAGGACAACCCCCGGTTTGTGTAGGACTATTGTAGGACATGAAAACAACGATATTGGACTATGGGTTTTGGGTGGTTAAAATGGACTGGTTACCTAAAACTATGGAAGGACTATGGCCCCTGCCTGATCAATGTTTTTTTACACACGGATAAAATGGCAGGGGGTGACTTGCACACTCAATAATGGGCCCCCGAAAACGGTCGCTAGCACATAGTGACGTAGCGACAAGGGGGCAACATGTCCTGAGGTGCTCGAGGAGTGGAGAGGTATTCCACGGCTCTCAGAACAATCCCAGAGCCCGGAAGATGGTCAAGATCCCTACAAGCACTTACTGGAATACTTCCTTCCTCCGAGCACGTTTGCTCTTGCGAATCTCCACTCAAGCCGGCCAATAAAGGCAAGAATGAGGTGGGAGCTCAGTTCCTCGTCAGTGTTCACTCCAGCCGGCCAATAAAGGCAAGCCAGAGATGAGGAACATGACTTCTCCCGGGAGATAGGGTCCGTGGGGTCGCAACTGCCCAACAGCTCGCCACATGCTGCCCTGCGGGTTTCTGTATCTCTCTTGGTCTGGCTCCTCACCCTAGACATGTTCCGGTAAAGTAAACTCTACCGGTACAGACCTAAAGTTCGGAGCGCGCAAGCCCCACTACGACGTCAACGTAGAGATACGGCGGTGGGGTTATTATTATTTCCTTTATTCAAATAAATACATATAAATTATATTTTTAAATATTAGAATATAAAAAATATAAAAACATTTAAAAATATAAAAAATAGTAGCCCACCGGTATCGGGAACAGGGTCCAAGCTACCGGCGGTCAGGGCTCCAGAGAGAGGAACCTCCTAACAATGCGAGCCGTGTCCAGAAGTACCGCTTTCTGAATCAAGCCCTTGATCCAGCCGCCCAACGAGAGCCTCTTTAGGTGTTGGTTGAGGCTCTTGGCAATTAAGCCATTGGCTGATACGACTATCGGCACAATGATCGCTGAGTCCACATCCCACATGTCGACAACCTCGCGAGCCAAGTCAAGATACTTGATTTGTTTATCTTTCTCGGCTTTCACGAGGTTCTCGTCATGTGGGACTGTTATGTCAATAATCATTGCGCGCCGCTCTATTCGATCCATCACCACTATATCAGGCTTATTGGCAACAATAGTCCTGTCAGTGATGATGGATCGATCCCAGTACAATGTGATATTGCCATTTTCGAGAACTGGGTCGGGCACATACCTATAATACGGCACCTCCAACTCCACTAGGCTGTATTTCAGAGCAAGTTGCTGATGGATAATCCTGGCTACAAGGTTGTGTCTATGCAAATACTCTTCGTTAGCTAGACGAGAACAACCGGAGATAATGTGTCGGATTGATTCTCCCGGACGGTGGCATGCCCGACAAATGTCAACCGTGCCATCCTTCACAATAAATCTCCGGTAATTGTTCGTCATGATAACTTCGTCCATAATTGCACAGACAAAACCTTCGGTTTCCCCAAAGAGGTCACCGAAACGCAGCCAGGCTACGGACGCTAGGAAATCTACATCGGGTTCATGTAGGGCCCGAAAAAAGCGTCCGTGAAGCTCCTTGCTCTGCCATACCCCCCTGCGATCGTTAGTGTCAAGTACTAAAGGCTTGCGCCAGTTCTCTTTAGCCAAGGAGAGCGGGGTGAGGCCCTTGTCCGCCGCGACCACATCTCGATGCATCCCCACGTCGGCTTCTAGGAAATATTCCCTGAGACTGCATATCTCGCGATTGTGGAGGATCTTAACGTTTAATAAGCCTCGACCTCCACACTTTCGCGGGATATACAGTCTCATTACCGATGACCGTGGGTGATGCATTCGATATGCAGTCAGCAGCGTACGGACCCTTCTATCCAGGGCGTCCAGTTCGGTCTGAGTCCATTTGAGTATGCCGAAAGAGTACATCAAAACCGGCATGACCCAACCGTTGAAGGCGCGCACCTTGTTTCCGCCTGATAAAAGACTATTCAATACTTTTTTCAGACGGCCAAAGAAGCGTTCCTTCAACGATTGCTTCATGTCAGTAACATTGATGCCCAACGCTTCCGACATACCCAAATACTTATAGGTTTCGGATGCGGAGAGGGCTCTAAGGTTTATGGAATCCGAGAGTTGGGTTCCCACGGATTCCACAATCTCCCCTCGCTTTACATGCATGACCGCACATTTGTCCACACCAAATTCCATCCTGATGGCACTACTGAAAGTTTCAGTTACTTTCAGTAGCTCCATCAGTTGCAAATTGTTGGGGGCAAAGAGTTTTAGGTCATCCATGTAGAGGAGGTGAGATATAACCTGACCACCTCTCCTCATGCGATAGCCTAGACCCGAACCCTCCAGCAATGTGCTTAGAGGATTCAAGGCTAAGCAGAACCAAAGTGGACTCAAACTATCACCCTGAAATATGCCTCGCTCAATCCTTATCGGCTCGCTATTCCCCTGGATATTTCGACATCCTGGATAGCGAAGGACCGTCCTCCATTGCCCCATACATGATATCAGGAAGGTGCGTAGAGTTGCATCTACTTTATACAACTCCAGCACCCTCATGAGCCATGTATGTGGCACCGAGTCATAGGCCTTCTTATAATCTATCCAACATGTCGACAGATCCTTTCGGGAACGACGAACCTGTTGGCTAATGGCCATATCAATGAGGAGTAGCTCCTTAGTACCGCGGGACCCGTTCTTACATCCATTTTGAGAAGCAGACATGATGGAGTTGGTGTCTACATGTTGGTTAATTTTAGCTCTCAAAATGGATGAAAGAACTTTATAGACCGTCGGTAAACACGTGATCGGCCTATAATTTTTGGGTTCCGCGGTACTTCCTGATTTATGGAGCAGGTGGGTAACTCCTGTTGTGAGAAACTGGGGCAGCGAACCGGACTCCAAAGCAGTCTGGTACTGAGCCGCCAAGCAAGCGTGCGACCTCTGTAACCATTTGATCCAAAAGTTGTACAGCCCGTCCGGCCCTGGAGACTTCCAGTTAGGCAACGGACGGACTGCACGAGCTACATCTTGGGGGCAGATGGTAATAGCCCCCATTTCTGGTATTGAATCGCACGCTCGCTCAACTTCCCGAGTCCAATCACCTTCGGTGTGACTGACAGGCACCGACCAGATATTGCGCCAGAAAGAAATCATGGCATCATCATCCGGCAGGCACGTGTCAGTCACACCTTGGTCCGGTCGCTCCCAATCCCTATAGACCCACCTTTCATCGCTCTGGAAGGTGCGATTCTGAGTGTATCGCTCCACCCGACGCTTATACCTACGAATACGGTTCGCCCATGCATACACTTTCTGCTTCAGGAAGTCGATGCGCTCTGTGACACGGGATATATAGTCCTGAGGACTGATATCAGTCCCTAAGAACGCCCGCCTCACAAAGCGCATCACTCTAGGACGAGTATTGCCCTCCCTGAAGCAGATTAGTTTGCCGATGAGCGCTCTGGCCCCACCAATACGTCGTTCAATTCTGCACTGCCAAGCTGGTACAGCTGGTTTTAATCGTGTAGCTCTGGAGTCATTAGTAAATTTGACGTGAGCTACACGACATGCCGCTACAGCCGCGCAGTACAGAATCGAATGAGCATCGGTGAGGTTTTCGCAGTCATCAAAATAGTTTGACAACTGCGAATCCAGGACCGCCACCAGCGCCCTATTTTTGTTATGCATGGGCAAACGAGGTAAGCGTGGTCTAAGTCCGGGCGACATGAACCGATATTCTCGAATCGCACCTTCCAAAGCACTCCTCAATTCCTCATTGCACTGGGTACTTACATTTGTAGCCCTGTCATCACTTCCCTCGTCGGCTTGTGTCATCACTTCCCTCGTCGGCTTGTGTCATCACTTCCCTCGTCGGCTTGTTATTATTATTATGTTTATATATCGTTTATATATCTCGGGACCCTGGGGTCCCGGACCTTTGGAATGCGTACGTATTATTATCTGTACTGTTTGGGCCCAGTAGGTGGGCACATCTATTGCGGTGTCAGAGGCGTGGTTCAGATCGTCAAGGGTGCAGGCGAACGGACAATTGGAACACTCCAGCCGATAGGACATAATCTGTTCAGGAGCACCGCACTCGCATTGAGTGTTAGGTGAATCGACTCAGCCCCACTTCGCCAGGTTATGTTTGCAGCGGCCTACTTGAGTACGCAGTCGATTGAGAACTATCCAAATATGCCACTGCAGTTCGCAACCGGGAGGCAGGTGCTCCTGGGGCTTTACGAAGTCTTGAGGTGGTGGACTCTTCCCACAGTTTACTTCGCTCGCTGGATGGCCTGTCTTTGATTGACTGCGTGGACCATAAGAAGCTCCTGCGACTTTTTAGTCTACCCGGAGTAGTCGTGTAGTCGTAGAGGGGATGTCGGGAATCGGATTCTTGGTTTGACTGTCAACCAGACTTTTGGGTTTTTAACTACCCAGAATGTCAAAGTTATACAAATGACAGCTGGGACCAACGGCTTACGAGTAACGTGCTTTTCGAAGCACGGCCCCTCCGTGCTCTCGATATGTAATGGATGGCCACCCATCCACGGAACGACCTCGGCAAGTGTTGCTTAACCTTGAAGATCGACCCGTGTGGCTGTTTTTATTGAGTCACGAGCCCCTCTTTCTAAAATTACCTAGGTAGGTACCTACTAATAAAATCGAATTCTTTTTGCTCGTCATTTTACACGTGCAGCCTGTGGACTGGTTATAGTTTGCGTGCATAAAGGGTGGATTTTTGAGACGGACCCTTGCCATTTAACTTTTTTCCATAGGACTTGTAATTTTGCCGGAAATCGAGATAAACCGTTTTTTACCCTTAAAACATCGATATAGAATACCTAAAAACTCAATTTTAACTGTATAATTTATATTTTTTATGATATTCGTTTTATTTTCAGGTTCCATGTGGTGCCGGACGTAAAGAATAGCCCAACCCTATTTCCTCCCGTGGGTGTCGTAAAAGGCGACTAAGGGACTTATTAGAGAATGGGCAGCAGCGTTTTCTATACATTTTTAATACCAAACTGCGATCGCTAACCCGCCTGCCAAGCGTGGCGATTATGGCAAACCCCCTCAATTGGGGGAGGCCTATGTTCAGCAGTGGACGTCTTTCGGCTGAAATGATGATGATGATGATGATTTTATTTTCTGTAATTAATATAATTTAACTCACACACTGACTTATTATAATTATGTAAAATTTTTAGGAAAATCGTATACAATGTTTGTAAATATGTGAGCACCATGTACTTACCTATCTATCGCATTTATTCATTTTTCTGTCGTTACTTCACTTTTCATTCTTTTTACCAATTGTGGTAAGTAATTTTTATTCTAAGTGCATCGTCTTCACCTATAATTATTAATTAATGTATACAAACTATTGTTAACATTTTAAAAGAGTAAGTATGGAGTTTCTTGCCCATTATTCTCCTTAAGTAACTACCTTTTGGAAGGGGCAACTAGAATCAATTAACTATTTTTGTAATTTTTGACGTTCAAAAGTGCATTTTACGTGCCTATTTGAAATAAATGATTTGACTTTGACTCACCCCCTTCCACTTCCCGACCTCAGATCGCCCGTAAATTATTTTTCCTTTCATTTTTGCTATATTCTCTTCCTTTTCCAATGGGTTTCATCCTACTATTATTTTCTTTGGTTTCAAAAGTTATGGTCTACTATGGGTGTAGCCTGAAATAAAGTCTAAAAGTATTCATAATAATAATAATAAGAACACCTCAGGACATGTTGCTCCCTTGTCGCTACGTCACTATGTGCTAGCGACCGTTTTCGGGGGCCCATTATTGAGTGTGCAAGTCACCCCCTGCCATTTTATCCGTGTATAATATAACATTGAACAGGTAGGGGCCATAGTCCTTCCATAGTTTTTGGTAACCAGTCCATTTTAACCACGCAAACCCATAGTCCAATATCTTTGTTTTCCATATCCTGCAATAGTCCTACACCAACCGGGGGTTGTCCTTGGGTGCACTTGCATAGTGCGTACAGGGATAATCGTCGGTTGGTGCCTCATTTCATTAAAAAGCGTCTAACGGGCCTCTGCGAGGTGGCTTCGGCCCCTCGTACGCCTTCCAAAGGTCCGGGACCCCAGGGTCCCGAGATATGTAGACATATATAAATAAAATAATGATGATAATAAAATACACTGCCGAGATATGTAGGTATTTACTAGCCTAAGCTACCTACCATAGTAACGTTCAGACTGCAGGTGTAACGCAACAAAAAACATGCTATGTCATTACATATTGCAATAACAATGTTATGTTGTCCTTTTCTTTTGTAAGGAATTAGTGACTATCCTTGTCCCTCAAAGAATAGCATGTTCATTGTTTACGAGAAGTTGTTTTGTTTGAAAACAAGGTTGATGTGTTTAGAACATCTACTTTTCGCTAGTATATCACTAGCGATCGATGGATTGATCGCTCTGTGGATCTGTGGATCGCTCTGTGGATCTGTGGATCGCTCACAGATCCAAGAGTGCCAATCCGTTAAAAAAGTTTTTCTGAAAATGGTCCATTTCCTTACTTACTGTAAGCAAGAAAATGGCCCATTTTCGCAAAAACTTTTTTTGATGCCTATCCATCATGTTTCATATGGATCATAAAATTCGACCGGTCCAACTGAGGTTTGTATAGCTTGATATGTAGCCGTGTGTACAGTGTCCAGCATATCAAGCTATACACGAAACTGTCTAATTTCTCTAAACGATTTTAAACTTTTGAAATGTTGATGATTAAGTTCAACATCGAACGAGATTTGTTTATGGTAACTTGATGTGCTGGCCACCGTACAGTCAACAGCCCATCAGTGGTAAAAATTTGACACTGACAGCGCCTCTATGTCAACAATTAACTTATTCCTCTCAAGATGCTGATGGTTTTCATCCATCATCATCATCATCATTTCAGCCGAAAGACGTCCACTGCTGGACATAGGCCTCCCCCAAAAGGGGGGAATTTTCCATAATCGCCACGCTTGGCAGGCGGGTTGGCCATCGCAGTATGGTGTTAAAAATGCATAGAGAACGCTGCTGCCCATTCTCTAGTAAGTCCCTTAGTCGACTTTTACGACACCCACGGGGTTTTCATCCGTCAAAATAATATTAAATTATGATTTGTTTCCCCAAGTCCCCAAATATTCTGTTTGTGTGGATGTGTTATAGGGTTTATTCAATGTTCTAACAATTATAATATTTATGTAATGTTATCTTAATATCTTTGTTTATTTCAGTCCAGTACATACCCCACAAGATCTACATTAAATTCAACTGTATCATCGGAGTTTTGTATCATTATATTTTTATTTTATTTTTTATTTATAATACACACCAGCTCTTCCAATTCACTTTAGACATTGGCAGAATGGTCAATACAGGCATTGCTTGCAAAAAAAATAAAAAAATATAGAAGGGTGATTTTCGTAGTGCAAGTTTTACTACTGACGTGGATAGTATACAAATCTGGGCGTAACTCAGTAGTCGATTACATAACGTAAATAAATAGGTCACATTCGTCGCCGGGAATCTGTTTACAAACGTCACATGTGGCAGTAATCGGAGCGGGCGTCCATCTTGTTTTTATAATGAGCCCGCCAATCCGTTGCGAGGGCGGTGCGAACGCTGCTTCCTCGTCAAATTGTGGACTTGTGGATGATTTATGGTTGCATCCTAGATGGGAGATGATGTACTATCGGGGACATCCGAATCGGACCACAGTAAGGACTACTTCTGCTTGGAGCGGTCGGCCGCTAGTGTACTTACCTAAGGCTTACATAAGCTCATCAAACTTTTTTATTTATTTTTTTGGATCGGAAATTATCAAATAACTTCTCCCGCTCTGGGCGGAGCGGGAAGGCGTGTCAGACTTATACCGATTAGCCCGTATTCCTTCAGTTGCCTGTGTGCCAGGGCCACGGTATCCTGTTCGGACAAACCCGCAACGGGATACAATCTGTTATTGTTCTATACCTATTGGTCGAAAAAGGATGGTCAGACATCCGTGATCATTGTACCAGAGCCTAAGAATATTATTTAAACAAAATATTCATAAGCATTTTTGTTTTATTGGTCGACGCAAAAAGGGGCGATAAACAGATGTGGACACCATGAGCACGGGATTTTGTTTTGAAAGTGTGCGCATTCGGATGTCCGTGATAGTACCTAAAGAGGTTTTGGTGGCGAGTAAATTGATTTGGTGGTGTCCATTATCAATCATCAAATCTCTTCTCGTGGTTTTACAAGCAATTTTGTGAGGAGCTGACTCTTTCATATGCTATCATACTCCATTTTAAATAATATTAGACATTAAAAAAAAGCGTTTTTACAGTCCGTTCAACCGATTTTGACTTCTATTCCGAACAAACAGACAGTTTTTTTTTTTTTTTTTGTTATATGTTCGTACCGTATATAGGTACTTTTATATGCATTTAGTAAAAACCTGTTATTTTGACAAAGGTGCCGATTCCCTTGTTCACAAACTAAACTAAATTTAAGTTCAGTGTTTTCTTTCTATTTCATTAAGAAAAGGACAGAAAATAAATTTTAGTTTAGTCCTGTCAAATTAATCAGTACAAGTTTAGACGTGATTAAAAACTTGCCTACTAAAACTACGTCAATTTACGTCAAGCGCTGATTAATTTGACAGGACTAAATTAAAATTTATTTTATGTCCTTTTCTTAATGAAATAGAAAGAAAAATATGCACTGAACTTAAATTTAGTTTAGTTTGTGAACAAGGGAATCGGCACCAATATACTTATACAGACAATTCAATTTTATTTATTTTAGAGAAACTGTAAGCAACGACCACGCGCATTCGTCCTTCATATTGATTGACGAATAAAAAATATTTATAATAAGCTTAATGGCAATATCTTCCGGAAATAACTATGAGAAACTGACGGTAATGGTAATGTATAGGTACTTTAATAGTTTATTATGATACGGCCTTAAAAAAAAAATGCCTGCACGGTTTTTTAATTTCTTTGTCGGTGCCTGTCGCACCCGCGATATCGCGCTTGTGTGTACGAGCCTTTACATTGACCCGTTCTATTATTTTTGGTATTTCTGAAAGGACATACCGGACATACAGGCCGGACGCGGCGGGCCTCTCCTCCGGTCGAGGGGGGGCCGCGACGTCTCAGAGGGGCGCGCGTGAAACACTACGCGCCGCCACCTCGGGTCCGATGTATGGGTGGCGACGGACGTCCCCGAATCCGTCGCCCGCGGACCCATTTAGGGGGGCTGGAAGAGGGCGTTGTTCGCCCTCCGCCGACGCACGGTGCGCCTGCTGCGGGCTGGGTGAGCGGACGAGATCTCCCTCTCCCTTTCCGCCGCCTCCTTCTGCGAGATGACTGTCTCGCAGAAGGGAACCACCGCGTCCCAGGACTCCTCACTGCCGATCATCGAACGAGCGACGGCCGGCAGCGACAGGTCACTGCTTACTCCAGAGATGAGGGCACGGCGCAGCTCCTCCCAAGCGGCACACTCTGCCAGCGTGTGCCGCGTCGTGTCCTCCCGACAGTCGACGCAGTGGTGACACCGGGCGTCCGGCTTCCTGTTTATGCGACACAGGTACTTCCCGGAGCAACCATGCCCCGAGAACACCTGCGTCACCCGAAACGACAGGTAGCCGTGCGTCCTACCAAGCCAAAGGTCGAGCACCGGTCGGACCGCCTCGATGGTGCCGAGGCCGGTAGGGCGTGAGAGCCTGTCCCGCCATTCCGCCACCAGGATTTGCGAAGCTGCGACCGACGCTGCTCCACTTGTCGCTGCAATGGTCGCTCGCCTCGCGCTCGCATCTCCTCGCGCTACCGTTACAATGACGGGTCAGTGCCAGTTGGGCGGGGATCGGGCCAGTGCGCAAGCCGCATCGTAGGAGATCGTGCGATGACTCTAACGACCATCGCTCTCTGCGGTCTCCGCAGAACAGCGCTGCTGCCGGCCGTCAGGTCAGCCGCCCAGATTGTGGCCCCGTGATCGATCGATCGCACACATGAAGGTAACCTAACGTTAACCGTAAGGACCTCTTTGGTATATAAAACTCATTTTTGACCATAATGTGAGTCGAGTCCTTTCTGCTAAACTACGTCACAGATTAATTTAACTACGTCCAATTGAAGTTACCAGACTTTTTGGGTTTTTTTCGTCTGGAATTTCTCAGTAACAGCTCGGAGTCTGGATTTGTGGTCAGTTGATGTCAATAGTCTCGCCCCCTATTACCTACATGGGACTTAAACATAACAGGCGAAATGTAAGCGATTTTGAACTTAATCGTCAACACTTTAATGCTCAAAATCGTTTGGAGAAATTTGACAGTTTGGTGAAGCTTGATGTGCTGGCCACTGCAGTACTATAGGGACATCTCTGCCTAACCCTTCGGGGAATATAGGAGTGATGTTATGTTATGTTATGTTATGTACGCCTACTTTTATTTTATAAATACTTACTAAGACTTATAGTTATAACCAATGATGTATCAAAAAAGGAAGATACCTCGACGTGGGCCGCATAAACTATGCCGACCGGCACAACTGACCTTAGTCACAATCGAACTGGCGTTTGTGTAGGACATGTGTAGCACGTCAAGTAAACGTCATTACGGTAATCGTCTAAATAAGCAGCAATAATGCCTTCCTGTGTTTTCAAAATGTGCACAAATAATTCACAAACCAAAAACAAGTTCCACTGGATTACTTATACCCAAAGTCTCTAATTCAGATAATTTTTGTAAACAAAGTAATGTCAAGAAATGTCATTGTCAAAATGACAGGACAGTGGTGCAAAACATTTTATCATTATTTTTTTTTGTAAATAATCAACTATGAATTAAAGTTAATTAATTATAAAAACTACGCAAACAAAATACCGTTGCCAAACAATGTTTTGTGTAGTGTGTCGGAGACACGGCCTATGATCGTCATAATCAGCCCTTTTAAGTCCACTGTTAGACGTAGGCCTGCCAAAATCGATTTCCACTCGGAACAGTTTACAGCCGTTTTCATCCAAAATGTGGCTAGATATGCTACATACAATATGAATCTATGAATGAGAGTTGTAATATTAGTGTTGTTGAAGATGTAAAAAATGTGAAAATGTTTAGATCTCCTGCATTGTTACTAGTATCATAAAATATTTTATACCAGAAAATCTCCTTTTTTTAATAACTTTGTTTAAAACCGAAAATTTAGAAAAATAATTACAGTATGATTATTTTTTAATTATCATTTCTTAAATTCAGTACTTAAAAGAAAATTGAACCTTTGTTTCGCCATTTTATGTGAATTACCATTACGAAGATACTTTTTTGATATGTTATCCCCTTTGTTTACATAAATTATCTGAATTTGAGACTTTGGGTATAGAGTTATTTTTTTAATGTAAAAGGTAAATAGATTACAGTGCTTTGTATTTATCGTGAAATAACGGAGTTTATTAAACGTTTACATCGAAATAACGAAAGGGTGAGAACAGTTATTTGTCTAATATTAGGTATAATAAATGGAGTATAGGTACAGACGCCAGCACATCAAGCTACTACAATCTGTCAAATTTCTTTAATAGATTTTCAACTTTATCACTACAGCATAAGGTTCAAGGTTGATTGCGAAAATTAGACAGTTTCGGGTAGCTTGACCTGCTGGCGTCTGTACAGCAAAAGTATTTTTTTTTTTAATTCCCCTGAATAATATTGCTTTTTATTTCGCCATTTGTTTCTGAGTTGTTATGGGTAGGTACCTACCAGTGACAATTATCTATTGCTATCTCGTTCCCGCTTCATATATCTCTATTGCGGTTGTTTCACGACATCGGGAAATGTAGTTTAGTGGGTGTGTTTACATGTAATTGTTTCTAGTCCAATAATGTTTACGTGACATTACAACGATAAAAAAAAAAACTGGTTTTAACCATTTATTTCAGGAATTTGAAAAACGAATTCAAATTTGTTGAAGAAAAAGTATGAATTCGCTTTTTAAATGACTGCAATGTGACTTTTTAAATCGGCTATGCACACCATCCAAGCGTAGTACCTTTGCAACAGCAATTTTTTTTTCTTTTATATAGAACATGGAAGTCCTTGTGCCACCTTCGCTGTGATGCCTTTGAATATAGATATTCAAATAAAACTAATGTCGGTTGAGAACAAAAAATGTCGTGACTTTGAACTCAGCTCAAACGGGTCGGGGGAATATTATGCATGGAAAAAAAAATGCTAATTACTGTTGCCTTGTGTTGCTAGTTAGTCATTATTTGGTGTTGAAGTAAATACTGCATGTAAATAAATTCAGTGTCGCAGAACTAAGGCCTTTTTAATAGGTACCTATCACAGCGAAGGAACGAGCATATTGATCATCAATCACCATGCTTGTTCAATGATGACCCAGAACCTAAATCGAGGGTCTCAAACCCTATATGCAAGTGGTGCAGTGATTTTTCGTTTTCATTGCCATTGGATTCAACTTTAAGCAACACATAATCAAAAAATTTCTTATAGGTAATTTAATATTAAGTAGTTTTTTAATAAATTGCAAAATATTTTTTGTTATAAGCTAGACAGTCTGCAATTATTTTTAAGCCATTTAGCCGTATAATAGACGTAAGAGCAATATTATTGCTTAGTGGGGCAGTTTTGACATGCCACAAAGACGTAAGCACATACGACCATCAATTCCAACATGATCCTGAGGATATTACATACGTCTACATATTATTATGTATTGCTCTCTCAAAATTTCGTCAAAACGCGGACGTGTAATCATGTCAATAACACCCAACACGGTGATTCTGCAGTGAGTTGCCATATGAGTATGTTCTCACTAGTTCGATTCATTAGTTCGATCGTCGAACTAATGAATCGAAGCACTGTCCTTCATTTTTTTTTCCAAGCAATAATAAGGCTTATCGACGTAAGCAGGGCTCCTACTGGATGGTTTAAAATAAAATAACCACGAAGGGGATGGCGTGGTCTTTGTTCGAGTCAGGGTGCCCCAAGTCGCGAGCTCACTACGCTCGCTCTTGCATAAAATCTCACTAGTTCGACGATCGAACTAATGAATCGAACTAGTGAGAACATGCCGCCATATGGAGTAGAAGTAAATTTTAATGCTTGGGTTATCTTTCATGGGTTACGGTAATAATTACTACAGTGTGCTGTTTCTATGAGGATTTACAATGAAGCCTAGAGTCAATATCCTGCGTTTAGCACTAAATAATGATAATGTAACAGCCGAAAGACGTCCACTGCTGGACACAGGCCTTCCAGGGTTGCGGATTTGTCCGAAAGGGATGCCGTGGCCCTGGCACACAGGCAACTGAAGGCGCACGGGTGGATTTAGTCTGTAAAAGTTTGACACACCCTTCCGTTCCGCCCCGAGCGGGAGAAGTTATTTGATAATTTCCCACCCAGTAAACAAGGGCAGGAAAAAAAAAATCTATTTAAAAATTAAATAATTCAAATTAGGCAGATGACCAGTCCCAACTGACGAAGCGCGGCGCCCGTTCACGAACATGACGATAGTAAGTACCTAATTAAGTAAGAAGATTTTATTTGTTTAAACATGGTGTACATGATACATATATAACATGCAAGATAATAAGAGATACATAAAGTTCTAACATGTTTAGCCGCATATCGTGGCGTACAAATTGGTAGGAAGAGATGGTGCATAATCCGTGATAGTATTCACATAACATTATATACATTATGTAGGTACTTATTAAATCATCATTATTCATTAAAGATTAGGTTAGATTATCATTACAATTCAGCAAGCATATTTTTAGATGAAATTAAATGTCAAAGTAGTCATTAAATAAATTAGTCAATAAAAATACGAATTACTGTCATTAAAATTTCAATTCCAAATTAAAAATATTCCACAAAAAAAAAAAATTTTTTTTACAAATTTAGGTATGTTAGTAAATGCTGCACATAGAAATATAAATATCTATGGTCTGCACCGACATATGTAGCGTGATATTGCAATACGTGTGGAGTCAAATGCGAAAGATCACATCATAGTGTTGGAACTTGGAAGCTATAGCATTGACGGCAGCGCCCCTAGCGGCCGAATGGAGAACTATTTGGAAGAAAATAATGTATTATGAAAGCTTGTGTGGAAGTCTAATAAGTAGAAATATAAGAATATAATGATGAAGTAGTTATACCATGTGTAACTGAATTAATGCACAAAAAGAAAGTAGTTTGTTCAGAATCAAATTCATATAAGTAATTATTATCCAACTACAACTTGGAGCAGAATTATACACACAGTGATCTCTTTTTTTTTGGGTTTCGTATGTCGGAATGAAAAAAAACGGAACCCATACAGGATCTCTTGTTTGTCTACCTATCTGTCTGTCTGTCACGGTCAATTTTCTCCGAATCTAATGGAACAATAGTTGTTTGATACACATATCAATTTCTGTGACCTAAACACGGACGTGTTACGTAAATAAATGTATTTTGAATATCCATTTATATTTATTTCAAAATTCATTTATTTACGTAATACGTCCGTGTTTGTCACGTCACTTATACTCCATTTATTATAACATTAGACAAATAACTGTTCTCACCCTTTCGTTATTTCGATGTAAACGTTTAATAAACTCCGTTATTTCACGATAGTACAAAGCACTGTAATCGATTTAACATTTACATTAAAAAATAACTCTAAAGTGCAGTAATTTCAACAATATTACACAATAACTGTCGTTATTTAGCCGTTATTTGTCTAATTCTACATATAGTAAATGGAGTATATTAGATAAATAAGAATCGAGAACTTGATTCTTACGTTTTGTTATCAAATAAAATACTGTCAGTGGCAATAAGCACGAATAGTGCAACGACAATTTTTTTTTAATAATAATAAGAATTAAAAAAAATGTTTTGTACACACCGTGTGGCATATCAAATGAAAGGATCTCAGGAATATTTTTTATATCGACGCTTGAAAGGCAATATTTAGGTAGGTACCAAACGACATGTTGGCAACTGTACACTAGATCATTTTAAAGATATTTTTCCAAAAACTCCAGCTCTACTAGAGTATACTCCACAAAAAAATATAAAATACACCATTTTAAAGTTTTTTTTTAAACTTTAAAATGCCCTATACTCCATTTACAGCATTAGACAAATAATGGCTAAATAACGACAGTTATTGTGTAATATTGTTGAAATTACTGCACTTTAGAGTTATTTTTTTAATGTAAATGGTAAATAGATTGCAGTGCTTTGTATTTATCGTGAAATAACGGAGTTTATTAAACGTTTACATCGAAATAACTAACGGGTGAGAACAATTATTTGTCATAATGTTATAATAAATGGAGTATAGTGTAAAGTTGCAAACATTTCGTTTGGTCAATATTGCCTTTCAAGCGTCGATATATAATTTTAATATAAATAGTATTTTCATTATTCTATGCATTCTTACTGATTCTAATGATTATAATTCTGTAAATACATATTTGATACGGTCGCGACAATGAGCTGCAAAGTAAATTGCAAAAATCGTAAAAATAAATGAATTTCGCAGCCTTCGAGCTTCCCTTTAAAGGCTCGTACAGACTCGCGCGATATTGCGGGCGCGACAGGCAGCGACATAGACATTGTGCTACTAGTGTCGCGTCGCGCCCGCGATATCGCACTAGTCTGTACGAGCCTTAACACTTTTGACAGATGACCGTTTGCCAAGTTTTTCTCTCTCTCTCTCTCTCTAACGCATAACTTTGGCGACATCTCATCATCATATCTTCCTCTGAAATCCTTCCCATCGTCAAATTAATATTTTAGTTGTCTTTGATAGCCTAGTCAGCCTCAGCCAATCCTAAAAACCTTATAATTATGCACTTTAGATATATTGATTGAAAATACCTACCTACCTATATCAGTTTAATTAAAGTTTCTATCAATTTCATTACTTTTTTGCTAATGGCACATCCAGAAAAAAGCAAATTATTTAATAAAACAAAAACCCGACTGCAAGAACACTTAACTGAAAAGAGAAAAACAAGCATTATAAACGAGGTATAGAATGTTGGTATCGCAGGTGGGAACAAAAGCGCGCTTAACACGTTGGCTGCCATACGAGTATACTGGTAGCAACTTTTTTTATATGCACATTGCCACCATACAAAACAAAAAAACTAGCGATACACATTTTTGAAATCTACATTCATAACGCCTCCATGATCTACAACCAACACGCCAAACTTTCTCTGGAAAAAAAATTGGATGCCCTTTCGTTTAAAGACGAAGTCGTAAAACATCTTTTAGGGGAGAAATTTACAAAAGTATAGTCACCATGTATCACTCTTCCTTGATTTCATAGTGATGTACCCAAAAAAAAAAACGATTTAACTTCTTTTTCTGATTAAATAATGTTTTACTTGAAATGCCAAAAAATGTAACCCCTCAACTTACTCTTCTAGAATTCGTTAGAAATCGCATATAATCAAGTACGAGAATACTCGTAGTTAACAGTGGGGCCCAGATATTATACTACGAGTATACTCGTGGGTTGGCAGTCAACGTGTTAAACGCGATTCAGCGCCGAGTATACACGATTTAGCGCCGAGTATACGCGATTTAACGCCGAGTATACGCGATTCAGCGTCACCGACCCGCGCGTGACGGTTCAGATTCGTTCACTGACCACTGTTCAGAAAGTGCGCAAAGTGCGCCTACAGCAGTTTTCACTTAGCGCAAAGTGCACCGACGGCAGTTTTTAATTAAAAAACAACCATTTAGAAATAGGTCGATAGCTGTCAACAATCCACGAGTTTTAACTTGAATTGCCACCGATCAAAAACAATTTATTTAAAACAAAGCTAAACGCATTTTAATGAGCCGACTACCGATTGACCTGCAGTGACATCCAATCGTTAGGCATATTAAACGTCTATTTAATTAACAGCCGCCATGTTGGATTCCAGGAATAAAATAATCGATATGAATCGATTTACCTACCCGTGATTTATTTAATTGAAATCATGCATTGACTTTTTGCTAATTGACTAAAGGATTATGATGATTAAATTGAGCAAAAATATGAATTAAAAAACGAGCAACTATTCCATACAAAAAATAAGCAATACCGTGTACAAAATAGTCATTTTTATTAATTGCCTAATCCTCGACCTTGCCGCGTACACCATATTTGTGTAAACTCTAATTACCTACACGATCGCATAACACAAGTTCTATTTACACTTTCTCTAACAATACGATAACGAGGTCGCCGTGTTGTGCACGCAATGTATCCTGCCAAACTCACACGGCAAACTGTCTAGAAAGATTTTCAAAAAAAAAAAGTAAAGTACTGCGTTCTCATTCGACAGCGACCGCATAATCTCGATACTTGTTACACGGCACATTCCATCGACGCTCTAAAATGCAACTTTTCCAAAATGTTTCGAGTATAAACAGCATTTTATTACGTTGGCAACGGTGCGTGAATTTCGAAATGACGTGGTAGAAGCAGCAGATATCTCATCATCATTGATAATGGTCGGTTTGGCAACGTCGCGTCGCTCACCTGGCGCTACCTGCGCAGTGTCAACAGGGGGGGCAAGCGAGCGAGCGAGCGGCAGTCGATCCAACGATCCGACAGACACGCTCGTCCCGAGCTGTCTTTACATTTTTATATCAAATATATTCCACAAATATCAAAGTTAAAGATATACAGTGACGGTTGTTAAGTACTTTAGTGTTATTAAAGCGCGCGAAGTGAAAACTTTAAAATCTGTAGTCGAACACAGTATTCAAATTAGGAACGTTCAACGACACCGTTCAAAAGCTTGTTCTTTCCATAGAGTTAGCGACTGGACTCTTTTGATTTGGTGTGGCTATGTGATGTGAGTTAATTCTAGATTTTCACCTACAGCGGAAACAGCTTACGTAGACGGCTAGCGGTAAAACGCCGTCCGCGCCGCACGCTAGTTCTTGTTTCATGTTGAGTAACCGTCAGGTTTCTAAAAAGTGAACGAACATACAAGCGGAGTATACGTGAATTTTCGGTGATTCGCCCACTTGTCCCGTTAGAAAGTGTGTGTGACTTGGACTGTTGTTGGACCGGGAGTGTTTTTGCTTGTGTTGTTTGAAGAGGGTGTTGTTGTGAGGTGGTGTGGCAGTGCATGGCGCGATGATCAGCGGGGGCTGGGTGTGCGCTCTGCACGTGCGCACTGCGGGCCTCGGTGGCGCAGCGCTGGGCTCGGACGAGGAGGAGGTCGTGTATCTCGCCTATGTTGTTATAGATGTGCTGACGAATCAGGTAAGAGAACTAACTTATCCAAAAAAATTAGGTCCTTGACCCTTCAATTTTGACAAAACAACGGATAGTTCAAACGATAGTAACGTAAGAGATACCAATGAGCATAAAAAGTGTTACAAATACAACTTGATATCAGTATAGGAGCGGCGTAAATTGTATAATAGATTAGGTAAACCTTTTGTTGATACAGATACTTATCAACATCAACCAATCCTAAAACGTGTACGTCTATATTCAAACTCATTTTGATCAAATCTGAAAAGTCATCATCGCTGTTCCACTTCCCGCGTTGTGCTTGACAACATTTTGTATATATCATGCTGTTTACTCATACATAATGAGCAAAACTATTCACTTTTAAGTTAACGCTTAATTCCTCCAAAAGTGAAACAAATTAGGCTAGTCTTTGTAATGGCATTAGAACACGGAAAGCAAAAACAGTTTAGCGACGGCAAAAATTGAGACTTGACGAGATTTCCTAGTAATTTTTTTTTGTGTTCTTTTTCTTTATAAGTGTCTTACCTGAGGTTTTAGAACTTGAAATCATTCAACAATGAACTGAAGTATGTTTTAACGTAGGAGTGCCGCAAGGAGCACTATTGGGCTCTGTGTTTTTTTTGACAAACTTTCTGGAATCACAAAGTTTGGTAATACCTATTTGGATGATGCCAAATTGCCAAGATTACCAAAGCCTAATCGGCTATAAAGTTGCCCATGAGAAACGAAGGGTTTGCTAGCATGGCAATAAAGATATTGTTCAAACATTAGGTATATATTTCTCGAACTAAACAGGATTCTTAGAACATTAGGGAACTCGTTATTAAAATGAATGATTTGAATATTTCGCTATAATAAAAGATCTGGCAACAAACTATCCAGTTTCTGTAGATCTAAGCACAAATAAGCACAAATCTAAGTAAAAACCAAGGAATTCCCCATAAAAACGTCGAAAAACCGCGTCAAACCAGAAACAAGTTTATCAGGATTCGTGCTGAGCAAATAGAATGTAAGTTGGACATAAATATGAGTCTACGAATGGGTATAATTATGTTATCACCATGTGTGAGCACTTGTTTATTTTAAATGCAACATTTATGAACACTTCAGTAGTGACTTGATTATTAACACCCAGTGTCTAAAAGGTTGATCTACACAAAAAAATTATGAAATGCTACCAAATCTCAAATCGACTGCAGGCTGGTACCGCTGGTTGTTAGTGAACTGAAATAACAGCCAATCGAATCATGTGGGATGAAAATTATTTAGTCAACAGATTTATTTGAAAAGCCTTTCAGAAACCTGGGCAGACACTGTTAAACTTTTCTATAATCTATACATTGTACAATCGTAGCGAAGTCGAAACTATACACACGGCTACATATCAAGCTATACATTTCCAATACATAACTAAGGGACATATTTACAAAATTAATATGTAACATACGATTCAAAGCACTTCACAGCATTTTACAGACTTCGATTTCTCAGTATGTGAACACTACCTACAGCAATGTTTCGGGTACCTACTGACAATCGAACCTCTGCGCGAATGCCCTCAGGATGCTGCTAAAGCTACCCCGAACCCTGCGAACCATGGTTTGTGCATCGTTTTCGCATAGTAGAATAGAAACAGTCTCTGTAATATTTGACTTGTTCGGATTGAAGCGATTAAGCTTATCAATTTTAGGTATATTATTGTCTACTCGTACATGAGCATGACTTTGCATTGTTGAATCCATAAGTTTTTATTTCTTGTTTCGTACGTTTGTTACCTATTTTTTTTATTAAGGATATCGTTTGAATGACTTAAAAGTCTTTGGGCAATATATTTTTGTTTTAATTCTAAGCCAACATGTTTCTCATTTTTAATCCTCCTTACGTTAAATCTTTAATCTCTTTAGTTACGATGTTATCTTTCGGCGTTAGATTAACCTATACTGTCCCTCGGTAGTGTAAAGGCTTTCCTTTCCTCCTTCCATTTATCCCTGTAGATCTACCTTTTGCCCTTAGGGGCCAATCACTAGACAATATAGTCGAGTTCGGTCCGCCATCTTCTGGGCCTGCCGCGCTATCGTCCATTGCTTTTGCTATAATCTATATTTTATTCTTGTTACTGAATATTTCATAACATTCCATGTAACATTCGTATTTATTCCAATTCGCGTGTACTAGTCATAAACAGTAGACTTATCACTATCACTACCAAAGATAAAATACAGATAAAAACAACTGTCACAATCCTCATTCGTTACATTAGATTTTTTGTTTTTATCATTTAAGTTGTTGATAATTTCTTGTTTTATTAAAATTATAAGACAATCGGAATTGAGAAGGTTACCTATTTACCACCTTATCCTTATCTTAAACTTCTTTGAAGGATAATCTAGTGTGCAAAAAACGCAAACGAGGTTTATTACTCGTATCATAATTATAGGCAGCAAGTTTGGGTACCAATTTTTTCCTTTGAACGGTCATTGGGAGTGGGATGCCTAATTCTCAGCACAGATGTCTACAGGGCCGTAGTTTAAAGTTAAATTCATATTCAAATTCAAAATAATTCATTCGTGCGAAGATTTATATAGGACTAGCTTTTGCCCAAGGCTCCGCCCGCGTGGATGTCGGTTATCGCGTAAAAAAGTAACCTATGTCTTTCTCCATATCCCGGGCTATATATATCTGCCAAATTTCATGACGATCGGTTCAGCGGTTTAGGCGTGAAAACGTAACATACAGACAGACAGAGTTACTTTTACTTACTTTTATAATATTAGTATGGATTAGTAACATTGTCCTTAAAACTAAGTGATAGTAACAACACGATACGATGGCACATGTAACTGACCGACAGTGAATTACATACGGATAATCCACTCTGTCAGCAATCATGTACAGAACCTTGTCAGGGCTGGCCATGACTCGAGTCACCACCGACGAGTCTACACTCGCTGGCGCAAACTGCAATGCCATGACAGCCCTATCAGCTTTCTGAAAGCGATATCAAATTGGACACGAAGGGCTTCAACGACGCCCGCGAATATTTCTTCCACAAGCTGCATGAATGTGTAGAAGCCGGTACAGAATGCTCTAAAGCGCGTCACCTTTATGTCTGCAGTACAACGTGCAAACCTGTGGGCAGTAGCAGCGTAAGGGTAGGGCGCAGTTGGGCGACCGCCCAAGGGCGCCAGGAATGAAGGTGCGCTCCGTCATGTCTGATTTCCCGTCTCGTCCTTCCATTGAGAATATTGGTCACTATACCTTTAACGGTAGCGAGTGGGGAAAGGGCTTTTTCTAAGCTTAAAGCTGATAAAAATCTATCTGCGATCGACTCGATCTCCATCTCAAATCGATTATCTCAATCGAGATTGACAAACTTGACAACTTTGTCGATCGAAAATGAAATTGCAGAAAACAGACTTTGATGCCTTTATATGAGAGTGTGACGATAAAAAGGCATTTTTTTTTTTTACGTTTTAATTGGAGAGTAGAAACGGGGGGCTATAGAAACCTCGCCCCGGTAATGCTAAAACCGGCACTGCCTGTGGGCTATCATATTCGCATGCACGGATAGAGCCCTCCGTTCCATTTCAATGTCAGCATTGTCTTTAAGGTCACTTGGTCACCACTAAGGTGACCAAGTGACATAGGTATTTAAACATAGCAATAGGCCTACTTATTCAAAGCTAATCCGATCCAGCCTGCCCTATGCTGTCATTTCCCAGCGACGACCTAAGTCGAGGGTGCCCTTAGCGTGTAGTCGCTTAGTTTATAAGTTTATGTCTTGGCTAGCACTCATAGGAAAGTCCGCTTAAACAGACGACAACCTCCTAGGTTGTCTTGTAAGATGCAAGAAAAAAAAACATGCGAGGCAGTCTTTGGGGACTGCTGATTGAAGTGAAAACTAAGTAACTATAGCGTTCGGTGACGATGACGCGAGTTCCATGATTTTTGTTCACCCCTAAAGTACACATAATACAATGTATACATATAGGTCATGGAAAGCATTCGGTGACGATGACGCGAGTTCCATGATTTTTGTTCACCCAAAAAGTGCTAAATGCGCCTAAAGAAGTTTTCACTTCAAAAATGTCCACTTTCAATGATACGCTTGGTTTGGTATATGAGGATACAATTTTTTTTTAAATGAAATCAACATTAAAAAAAAATTGCAGTTTTTTTTTTTGTGCAAAAAAAAAGCTCATAACGACAACCGAATTAATATGCTTCTAAGTACATATATGTAATATATTATGTAGCTTAGGTAAAAAAATATTTTCGAATTCCTTTTTTAATTAAATAAAAAACGAATTTCATTAATTAGGTAATGTGTTCCAAGTAGATGTTTGCGGAAGTCACAACCATCTGTTAAAACAAATGTAACTGGAAATGTACCGTCCAGTTTCTGACAAGACTTGCAAAGCTGGAGTAAATACTGTCTCTTGACGACATACTCGTACAATAAAGGTCAAAAACTTTGGGTGAACAAAAATCAAATCATGGAACTCGCGTCATCGTCACCGAATGCTTTCCATGAGCTATATGTATACAGTGTGTTATGTGTACATTTTGGGTGAACACTTTTATCCCGTGGGACTGGCAGAAACTCCACAAAGCCACGTGCGTGTTACATAGTTCGTTAGATGGCAAACAAACTATGTAACACGCACGTTCACGTACCTAACAAGATGGTAGCGCTGCAGACTGATTTCAAGATGCAAATGGTTGCATCTGGAAATCACCTATACTCCATTTATTATAACTTAAGACAAATAAAGGTGTCTGCACACAGCGGGTGCGGCGCGGCGGGACGGGACGCCGACGCGACGCTGAGCAGTTGTAATGTACTAGATATTATGGACGACGCCACACAGAGCCGTCCGGCTCGACGCGACGTGACGCGACGCTCTGTGTGGCGTCGTCCGTAATATCTAGTACATTACAACTGCTCAGCGTCGCGCCGGCGTTCCGTCCCGCCGCGCCGCGCCCGCTGTGTGCAGAGACCTTAACTGTTCTCACCCTTTCGTTATTTCGATGTAAATGTTTAATAAACTCCGTTATTTTACGATAAATAGAAAGCACTGTAATCTATTTACCATTTACATTAAAAAAAATAACTCTAAAGTGCAGTAATTTCAACAATATTACACAATAACTGTTGTTATTTAGCCGTTATTTGTCTAAATGGAGTATAACTAGATGGTAGCGCTGCAGACTGATTCCAAGATGCAAATGGCTGCATCTTGAAATCAGCTAACAAGAGGATAGCGGTACAGACTGATTTCAAGATATAAATGGTTGCATCTTGAAATCACCTAACAAGAGGTTAGCGGCACAGACTGATTTCAAGATGTAAATGGTTGCATCTTGAAATCACGTAGGTAACAAGAGTATAGCGGGTGCAGACTGATTTCAAGTTGCATCTTGTAAGGTATTTGTCTTATATTTTTACCATTGCATGAACTTCATTAAGTGTATTTTAGTTATACTTAGTTTTTTATTTATCAGAAACACGGTACCTACATAGGATGTTCATACATTACGAAAAGGTCTAAATGTGTCACCATTAACTCGTCTATAAATGGTTATTTAGTACACGAAAAATTCGTGCCGAACCCAGAAAAAAAGAATCTTGAAATCTTTTTAAACATCGACCCGGAAGTGCCTTTCGATTACATTCACTCAAAGGGCCCACGATTCCCACGTGTTAGGTTCATGCTTTGCTCCCACGCATATTCATAGTACTGAAGACTGGTTAGCAATACAAACTAAAATTATAGAAAAACAAATACTTAACAAAAAAGTATTTATTCTAGACTATAGCGACCGCCCCGATCGGTTTGGAAGAAACTTACGTTCGCATTTATAATATTAGTTTGGATAAAAGTAGCCTAAGTTACTGCTCCGTCAAAATCGGTCCCGCCGTTTCGGAGATTAGCCGGAACAAACAGACAGACAGACAATTTTTTAAAAAATAATTAGCGTATACTTTCTTAAGCGTGGATGTGACGCATTTTTCCCCCATAGTTTTCATATATTTTTTTTGTGTTTATGTTCTTTATTGCGTCATGTTTACCGCAAATAAACGTTTTTTCTTTCTTTCTTTCTTTCTTTCTAAAAAGCTGTTATTTTGACATTACAAACAGACAATTCAATTTTAGTCATTTGTATAGATATAGACTAGAACAGAAAACTGATTTGCGTATGAAAAAATACATCGAAAAAAAAACCTATTAATGCGTATATCTCAGCATAGAAAAATCACACACACGATTACCTACTCAAGAGATACAGTCTACTGACATTCCATCGGAGCTGTCTGGAGAACGGCAATTTGTAGTTATAGGTACATACAGCAAGCCAACGGGACAACCTGTCAAGTTACGTAGACACAGCCTATCGGAGCTAGTTCCAAGAATTCCCATGTCACATTACTGACGCTTGATTGACTTCTTACTCTAGCAAGATTATCGCGGTTTGTGCGGAAACTCACGTCATCAATGAGGAAAATGATGGGAAATAGCGCTTCCTAATGTGGATTTTAAAGACTATTTTGATAAGGAACTGGGATGAGTTTAGTATGGCAGGAAGAAGGCATCCAAAACACGGAGAATAAAAATAATATTTACACAATATACAGGGTTATTGGTCACTAACTCTAATGGGTTTTGAACAAAATAAACCAGGATTAAGGCTCGTACAGACTAGTGCGACATCGCGGGCGCGACGCGACACTAGTAGTTCAATTTCTTTGTCGGTGCCTGTCGCGCCCGCGATATCGCGCGATGCTGTACGAGCCTATAAGAAGTTAATTGCAGATATATTTATTTCTAAATCAGTGTAGCTTTTACAGATTAACAAGTGTGTCAAGAGCATGACAGATAGATGAAGTTTTACAGAGGCGCCACTAGTGGCGTATTTCTAAACTAACATGATACACAATGAACTGTTTGGTTTATTCATTTGTTCCAACAAACTCCAGGTCCAGGTCACTAACACCCTCTCAGGACTTTATTACTAAAATCATAAACAACTACTTTTGGTCTATGACCTTTAATAATTCATCAGATTAATTCATTTGACTTTAATATAAAAATAAAACTATTTAAATTCAACATTCTAAATGTTACGAACTTAACAAAAATGTTATCTTAACTAAATTATTACTACGAGTCAGGGCTTTAAATACCGGTAAATTTTCATAACGTTACCTTGTATTGACAGAGTTAACGTTATTATTAAAATAACGGTAATCGATTTAACGTTATTTAAGCGACTATTAATTTTATCGTTATTCTAAACGAGTGAGATGTAAGTAGTGGGGCCTGAGGCGTGGGGCGCGGCGGGAGCCCGCCCTCGCGCTTCTCTGATGCCGTGCCGATCAAAACATTGCCTGAATCTGCCTGATTCTTACCCACAGAACGGCAACGTACCTAAATTAACGTTAGTTATCGTATTTTCGTTAATGTTAATTAACGTTATATTACTGGTAATGTTATCAAGTAACGTTAAATTTTTGTAAGGTATAAGATTGAAATTTAACGTTACGTAATGGTTATTATTTTATTATTTGGTAACGTTAACAAGCCCTGCTACGAGTTACAGTGCACGAGAGGCGTAGGTACAGCTTGGCCATAAAGAGTAGAAATTAAATAAAACGGAACTAAAAAAAATCCATACTAACTTGTTGACATGTTTAAGCATTTTACGTCAAAAATGTGACAGTTATGTAGAAAGTGAAGCCCTCATTTAATTTCTACTCTTTATGGCCAAGCTGTATAACAAAATACAGAATTAAAATGTGTCAGATAGAACAACGAAATCTTGAAGGTTTATTTTTGGTCAATGTTTAGTAAAATGTCATAAACAAAAGTTGTTGTTTATGAATTATAACGTTGTTTGTTGTTGAATAATAATAATAATTTATGTTCATGTACTCGTATATAAAAAAAGAGGGAAAGGAATCATAGGGCATCAAAAAAAGCATCAGCATCGCTGTCACCAGGAAAAGTTATGGCGATGCTGATTATTTTGCCAAAAAATGGGCCAGGCCTCTCACGTGGACGTAGTTAAACGAAAAGGATCCAATCCACATAAAGTCCTTTTACAGATAATGATGATTGAAGTTTTCAAAATCAAAATCAAAATATTTTATTTCACATAAACCTACATGGGCACTTATGAAACGTCAGAAGCTAGGTGTACGGTTCCAATTAGTCGTTTCCTATGGAGAAGAGCCGGCAAGAAACTCCACGGTTACTCTTTTTAAAAAATAATTGGCTTTACAATATTATTAAATAACAGTGATAATAGGTATGGGAGGACAGTGTAGGCCTTTCAACAATTACCAGGTACTTAACAAAATAGAAAACCGCCAACAAATCTACACTACTAGGCCTACAACGTTCTCACATTCACAAAATATAAAATAATCTAAGTATATAAAATATTAATGACATGATTGCAATTACAACTACAGTAACATATCTGAATAAATATCATGTCCACAAAAGCCACTAATAAAGAATTGGAATTCGATTTGTAGGTAGGTTTAGAAGATATAACATATTTTATATTTCCGTGCATGTGGGCTGGTTCTGAGGTTGATCAAAATGGTAAACTTTTGGATTTTGCTTGGATCTATTTTACTCGCCAATAGTATCGATATTTAGACTCAGTTTGGTACACTTAACTCATTTTTAACCATGGTGTGGATTGGATTTAAACGACTTAACTACGTCCACGTGAAGATAAGATATAGTAATTTTTTTACACAGTAGGTACCTATAGTACGATATTCTGTTTGACATTACAAAAAATTTCGGCCCGTTTGTAAAAACCAAGGACCAAAACCATACTTGATACTTTTTCTTCCTATTTCACTTTGATAAACAATCAAGCAATATAAAAAATTGGCAGTCATAAGGACTGCCGACAGGTGAAAAATCAAAACTGGAATTATTTTGTTGTTTGTTTTGTGTTTGCGTGTTCATATCACGTCGGGGTCACCAAGATAGAGGTAGATAGAATACTCTTTATTATGTACACCATAAAAATTACAGATATAAATGTAGAACTGTTACATAGGGTGTCACAATGGGCGGTCTTATCGCTAAAAGCGATCTTTTACAGACAACCTTACCATACCAGAGGTATGAGGAACAGGGTGTAAAGTTCACTCATACTCTATAGCAAAGGGAGGATCCTCCGACCAGACGGGTGTTGAGTCTGATGGGCAACTGCCCAACGGTCGATGTCGGGATGTTGTATATAATATATGCTAGTCGCGCGGTAAACTCTGATAGCGCGATGCAGGATTTATGACGTCAGGTCCTTGATGCGTAGTTCGCATGTGGCGTTGTTGATACCGCCACAGAATAACTGTCAGTCTGGCGCTACACGTCACTAGCATGTCGCGCATTTCGGTGTTGAAAACCCATAAGTTTTTCCCCTACCAAAAATCGTTCAACGCGGCTACAGAAGATTTCACTTCAAAAATTTAATATTTTAAATATAAAGTTCGTACGTCGTTCGTTATGTTCTAAAAGAGTGTCCGTGGAGTTTCTTGCCCGTTCTTCTCCATAGTAACCTACTACGCTTTGGAATGGACATCTAGCTTCATCTTTCTGACTGACCGACCCCTTGACAATCCAAAAGTGACTGTAATTGGTTTATTTTAAATAAAGATTAATTCCGTTCTAATATCAAAAACTAATACCACTATGATGTATTATATGTTTTTCAACAAATTTGATGAAAAAAATATCAGTGGTATTAGTTTTTGGTATTAGAACGGAATAAATCGAAATAAATGCTTTGAGTTTGAGTTTGAGTACATTATTATAATTTATAAAGAGAGAATGCTAATTCATTGTCAACGGAGGGTCGACAGTGACAATAGTGATTCTGATTTATATTCCTATTGTAAACTTAGTAAGGTACTGTGTCTACAACCAGGATGTACTGTTTCTTTCCTTGAAGTGTTAATTCTAGACTCGGCGGCCAAAAGTACTTAAGTTTGACTTTAGTGCTTATAGTCGCCTTAGTAGTGAAGGGAGCTATTCCAGACTAAACTGGTTCCAAGATAAAGATAAATCAAAAATTCACCACTTCCGTTTTTGTTACTATATACTCCATTTACTATAAGTAGCATTAGACAAATAACGGCTAAATAACGACAGTTATTTTGTAATATTGTTGAAATTACTGCACTTTAGAGTATTTTTTTTAATGTAAATGGTAAATAGAGTACAGTGAAGAGAACGGATGAAAAAAGATTGCATGTAGCGGAGATGAGAATGTTGAGATGGATGTGTGGAGTGACGAGAATGGATAAAGTCAGAAATGAGTATATAAGGGGAAGTTTGAAAGTGGCGCCGGTGACAGAAAAGTTGAAAGGACGGCGTTTGGCATGGTATGGGCATGTGATGAGGAGGGAGGAAACGCATGTGACGAGGAGAGTGATGAAGATAAATGTGGATGGATGGAGAGGGAGAGGAAGGCCCAAAAAAATATGGATGGATTGTGTGAAGAATGATATGAAAGAGAAGGTGAATGATAGAGTGACGGTTGACAGGAGGGAATGGAAAAAGAAAACGTGTTGCGCCGACCCCAAGTAACATGGGACAAGGGCAGGAAGATGATGATGGTAAATAGAGTACAGTGCTTTGTATTTATCGTGAAATAACAGAGTTTATTAAACGTTTACATCGAAATAACGAAAGGGTGAGAACAGTTATTTGTCTAATGTTATATAAATGGAGTATAAGAAGTAAGAAGAAGAAATTTTTGGTGTATAAACAGAGAAATACTCTAATATCGTTTTGACATTGATTGAGCACCGTGAACGTGTTCATGAGCGTTCCGAATTGTTGACAGCCCTCGGCTGTCATAATCGTTATATCTAAATCTGAACGCATATGAGACGATGTGAGCGCTGTGAGCGATTATAGCCAATTCAGAAGGTGGCCTAAGTGTCCCGCTGGGGATGGAAAGCAGGAACATCGAAACATCATTGTCGTTGACATCGAAATAAGGGTGAGAACAGTTATTTGTCTAATGTTATGATAAATGGAGTATAGTTTCATTTAACTCATTTCACGTCTGAATGAAAAACCACACCTCTAGTTGAGCTATCACTTGGATCTCTTCACCACTAGAATCTCCGTCTAACGAAGAGTATGGTGGTGTTCATAACTCAATTCGGTAGCTCGGCTTAGCTCTTTTCACCACTAATGCGACGTAATGGCTTCAGAGTCTATCAATAACTCGAATTTGGACGATTTTGAGTTATATATTCGTTGAGTTATATATTTGGAGTCAGCGAGTCGAAATCGATTAACTCTCTCTAAGCAACTTTTTATTGATCCTTCAGGAACTCGTTTTTTCAGAAAGTAAGAATGTAATAACTAAAACTTCATAACAAATTCAATAATCAAAAATACAATTCTCGGAAGCGGCAAAATCGAGTTATTGCATTTTTCGTTAGTGCGGCAGCGTTGCTCCCTGTTGTTCGCAATACCCTTCAAAACTCTCGGATTGTGATTCAAACTGTATCAATCATAATCGGAATGTTTTTGAAGGAAAAATTGCGCACAGTAGCTAGCAAGACTCTTCTAATGCATGAAAGTATCTTTTGTACAGCTTCACGCATATGAAGCTGTACAAAAGATACTTTCATGCATTAAAAGAGTCCTTTCGACCGCACGTCAAAAAAGGAAAAACGTGCCCTCGGCGCCGAGATACGAATTCATCCTTTCGAGTTTTTGTCGTCATCTTATGTTAATATAGAAGAAATGTATAGAAAGAAGTTCAACTAATATAAATTAGGATAAGTCAAGGAACATAATTTGCAAAAGAAAAAAAAATACAAGGTTGTTTTATGAGCTTCATTTACAGATTTACATATAAAAGTCTGCCATGTAGTCGTGACGTAGCGTGCTGGGCACATTTTGATTTGTCATCTATACATGACTGTGGCGGTCGAAAGGTTAATAATATTCCGGGGCCTATTAGAATAATTAAGGAAATTAAAATAAACTAAAAAGAATCTCCATAATCTGTTAGTAAGCTAGTGCTACAACTTACTCTTTAAAAGACTTCCTATCAGACAAATCACTTCTCCAATAAAGTCCCCGTCAGTCATGATGCGTTCAGTGTCCTACTGATGCGCAACTACCTAAATTCGTTCTGTGTGAAATCTTAATAATTTGTAACAATAATGTAAATGTAATATAACTATTGTATGCCCAAGGGCGGGACATAGCTATTCACATTAAATTTTTTAAGACTTGTATTATGTGCCTACCTTTTTTTCTGGGTCGGAAATTATTAAATAACTTCTCCCGCTCAGACAGAGGCATGTCAGACTTTTACTGACTAAAACCCACCCGTGTTCCTTCAGTTGCCTGTGTGCCAGGGCCATGGTATCCGTTTCGGACAAACTCGCAACCCTGGCAGGCACCGGTCCTAGCGGACTCCGTCAGTGCGTGCTGACATCTCTTAGAGGCGTGCGTGGAACACAATGCGCCATCGACCCGGGCCTGGTCCTTACCGGACGGCGAGCTGCCCAAAGCTCGCCGTCCGCAAGCCCTATCCTACGGTGGCCGGTAATCTGCTATCGATTCCCGCCGCCCAGGGCATCTACTGCGGCGACTAGGGGCGTGAGGGCGCACAGACTGTCGCTCCCTCACGCGTTCCGCCTCCTCCTTCGCGAGCAATACTGCTTCGCAGAAGGAGGTGACTGCAGCCTCCCATGCACTATCGCTCCGGACCATGGCCTGGACTAGGGCCGGACGCGAGAGATCGCCACCGCCAAATTATGTGCCTACCTATGATCCACAATAAAGATACTGATTGATTGATTTATATTGCTCATCCATTGCTTCATATGTTCGAAAAATTTTGTCTGCTGAACTGCGTAAATAATGCAATGAAAGTTGTTGATCTGTCAAAATGAAACACATTGCTACTGTAAGTAGCATTTATCCTGCGATGTATATTTTTTCATACACTGTACACAACCACAGAATGACTAAAATGATAATCATGCGATTTCACCATCGCTACTCACAAAGCAGATGTTTCGTCAAACCATAGTTTCTCATCGTTTGTTAATTCTGAACCATCTCAATAACACCTTTGGCCTCTACTTACGACACTTTCTCTAGGTATTATTTTACTCAAATGCGACCCACGTAAAGAAAATTTTAATAAAACTGTCATAGAATTAGAAATCGAAGGATTTTTCCTTCACTGAATTACTAATTTCACGTCAAAGACCATCATTGACGTAATGAATTTCTATTCAATTGTAATTATTACTATTTAACACACGAAATAAATAGAATGAAGTATTGTGATCACGTTCTTCCAACATGACTATTCCCTGATTATTTAAACTTCTAATAGCGTTGAATATTTAATTGTTTTGTCCTTTTCTAGCATTTTAAATTTCATGGTGTGCGATGAAGACGGCAGTATTTTATTTGAATAATATATGAATTTGTAATGATTTATTTCTGTGCTTACACATACGAGTTGACAGGTTATATTAATGATCTAGGTTTTTTTACGAGTATTTATCGACATACAGTCAAATAAATGGGAAAGTCAAAATGTAGGCAACTTTTAAGGTAATTTGATTGAGGATCATTATAATATTCTAACGATTCTCAAACACGTGAAATAAAAGGGATGGTATTTAAAAGTACTTCAATTTTATTTAAAAGTACTCCCCTTTCATTTACCTAATTTTGCCTGTGTTCCACCAAATATACTGAATGTGCACCAAAATATAACCTAACCTAACCTTTAATATTTGGTGCACGATCAGTATTTTTCGGGGAAGAATAAAATTTTAGAAATGCATACATAGATGTACCTTAAGATTTTTGGTGAACACAAAAATATTATCCAAATAAAAGTTACATCAAATGAAATAATAATACTGCCTCTGGTCTAGTGCTGTGGTCACAAGGAGGTCCTGGGTTTAAAGACTTTTATTTAGGTAAATGGTTATTTTTTTTTTGCATTTTCAGTTTTTTGCTATAGTTTTTCACTTAGATATATGCTGGTATATTGGCGTGTGCTAGCTGACATATGGCAAATAATTTAATTTACTGTTCTGTGTCTTATAATGTTAATTACTTTGCATACCTACTTTGTATAGAATCAAGTTTATCTAATTGAACAGACAGATGTGCTGCTGGGGAGTTTGTTGCGCCACTTCTTCTAGGTAAAGTACTAGGAAGTGGTGAAGGGCGAGCGTTTTGGGTGACCGTCTTATGTAATTTTGACGTTCGGAAAGTGGTGATTCTCAGCATAATTTGAATATATGGCTTTTGATTTTGATTCCCGGGTCGGAAAAAGTGTTATTGAAACTATAAAGTGTTTTAAATATAACTATTAATAAAAAAAAAAAAAAAAAACATGGTCTCAAAAGATTTGAATTCTGACTCGAAAAGTGATATAATTTGTTTTTTGTGTTGTCTGGAGTTTTTCAAATCCACTAAGTTGTTTTACGAGATGTGCACTAGGAAATAAGTGCAAACCACAACTCCAATACTTAGTTTCTTTATTTACGTAATGATTTAATGGCAAAATAAAAGGAAACGCACGAATTTTTAAAACGTATCTATGTATTGTTGAAACAAAAGTCCTTTTTTTTATAATCCGATCCAGCCTGTCCCTTGCTGTCCTCTCCCAGCGACGCCCTAAGCCGAGGTCCGTACCCCACAGGGGGTGCCCTTAGTCGCTTAGTTTATAAGTTTATGCCCTGGCTGGAAGCCTTAATTTTTGAGTTCATTGAGGCACCTACAGGAAAGTACGGTTAAGCAGACGTCAACCTCTTAGGTTGACCCCCAAGAGGCCATAAACAAAAAAAAAATCTACATAATGAAAGATACGCTTGGTTTGGTTTATGCGGAGACAATTTTTTTTTTAAGATGAATACGCACTTTTTTGTGCGATAAAAGCCCTTATCGACCACCGAATTAATGTGTTCTAAGTACATATAATGTATTAAATTATGTAATAATTTTTTAGGTAATAATTTATGTTCGAATTCCTTTTTTAAGTAAATATAAATCGAATTGAATGAATTATATAGGTAATGTGTTCCAAGTAGATGTATGCGGAATTCGCAACAAAAAAAAAACAAATGAATGACCTCCGAGAAGACATAGTTAAAAAAAAAATAAAAAAAACACTGGTATGAGATGAGGCCTTTGCCCTGAAGAAATTTTATTATTTTATAATTCCATATTAGTTCACAGTTGATTTCAATGATGATTCCGTTTGTATAATCCTTTGGAATAGCTTCTCGACTCCCACGGAAAATGACGTGTTTTTCTATATCCAACCCAAACTACAATATAAATATGGACTGGGCCTCAAGTCTGCTATTACAATAGTGTCAGAATGGTCTCTACATTGTGAGTTTTTGACAGATTGGCCATATAAACACTGTCAAATACTCACAATGGCGAGACCATTCTGACACTATTGTAATAGACTTGAGGCCCTGTACCCAAACCAAACACTGCCAGATCTTTACTAAGCCTTCGCTGTCCGTCCGTCCGTCTGTCTTTACAAACAAACAAAACATTTATGTTCCGCAAAATCCACATACTTTTTTTCGTGTCCACTCTTTAAAACGTATAAAAAAAAAAAACAAAAAAAATTGATTTATAGTGAATTTATGTTGAATTTGTAAGTTTTATGGAGAATCAAAGGTAATTACGGATAGAGTAACAATTTAATAATATTTTCATGGAAAAAGTTATTAATAAAAATATTTTATTTACACATGAGAGTCAAAAGAATGACGCATTCACAACAAAAAAAAAACAAATTCGCGGGGATTTTGTTTTTTTTTTTTTTGTTTTTTTTTTTTTTTTTGTAAATCTACTAAGTATAACTCGAAAACTATAAGATTCTGCGGAACATAGGTATGTTTTGTTATTTTGGGAGGGCTTGACCAAAGCTATCACCACCAACATGTATGTCGGTCGATTTCTGGGACAACCTGTAGGTATATATATATCACAAAACCTTAATCAAAGTCAAATCATCTTCGACAAATAAATCTAAATCGAACTGAATAGGAGATATACGGACAATCACCTCATACGTACCACTAAAACATATTCACACACCCATTCGCAACTCCTCATGCACAATCCTACACACTCACACACACTGTACACTTAGAAATGCTTAGTTGGTGCTAGCATTTCACATGATTCTATGTTTGTTTCTGCTGCATGTATTGCTGTTAAATTGTAAATCCGTAATTGGCTGTAAGACTAGCTTATCCTCGTGAGGCCGACGCGCCCTTTAAATACCCAAAATAAAGATGGCGACTCAAACCCACAGCTTTTACGGGATGAGTTCGTATTAAAGCCTACTAGCCGTTTAAATGGACATATTACGACATCATTCATATTTTTTTTCAATTAGGCTGAAATCTTTAGATATTTCTACCAATTTCCGGACGAAAGGACGGATTTCAATATATTATTTGATTAAAAGTCATTCTAACCTAAAGGTCATTCTGGCAGACAAATTATTGACTAATTTTTTTATATAAAACGGCATCTATTTATTATCATAACTATGCCCTGAAAGTCTCACTTCAAACTAATAACTCTAACATGTCAAATTTTCAACAACAAGTCTCGGGACTTAAGCACTATAAAATTGTTGTCCATTTAAACGGACTGTTCGGTTTTAATGCGTAATGAACCCAAAATGTGTCTGGGTCTCACGAGGTTATATATTTTAAGTTATAATTTCAAAGAGCTGTGGATTTTGTGAATAATAAATAAATAAAATAAAATAAATAAATCATTTATTTCAAATTGGCACGTAAAAGACACTTTTGAATGTCAAAAATTACAAAAATAGTTAATTGATTCTAGTTGCCCCTTCCAAAAGGTAGTTATGTAGATATGTAGAAGAATGGGCAAGAAACTTCATACTTTTTTTAAATGTTAACAATAGTTTGTATACATTATTTAATAATTATAGGTGAAGACAATGTACAGTGGGCTGCATCACCCCATTTGTAATAAAATTTGCTTTCAATGGGGGTACCTACCCACATCGTGACGCTGACTGTACCTAGAATAAAAATTACTATACCACAATAGGTAAAAAGAATGAAAAATGAGTAATGACAGACAAATTAATAATTTATTTAAATCCTATTTCATATTACTGATCTACCTAAGTAGCTTGATTGTGTAACAAGAACTCCAGCAATGCATAATATTGGTGTAAATAATAATGGACCTATAATCACAAGCTGATATCACCGTTAATTCATGTAATAAACATGTTTACAAGGCTTCTACGTACCACGTAAGGTTTGAAAGTGATCCACATTAGTTACCCGACTTTGGCAACCAAAAGGAGGGTAATGGGTTTTACGCGTCTGTATGTCTGTCCTGCAAGTTGTTACTATAACCTAATATAAATGTTTGAATTTAATTCTTGTAGATTTATTGATAGGTAGCTAGCTGGCTGAGACATGAGTAATTTAAATTAATAAAAATGAATTAAGAAAGTAAGCAAGAAATAAAAAAAGAAATAAAAAATAAAGAAAGAAAGAAAATACATTTATTTACCACAAACTAAAAAAAAAATGTACAGCAGATAAAAATAACAAAAACGGGGCAGTCTTTGGAGACTGCCGATAAATCCCTGTGCCTGTAAGTGAAAACTAAGTACATATGTATACACAGTATACATATAGCTCATGGAAAGCGTTCGGTGAAGATGACGCGAGTTCCAAGATTTTTGTTCACCCAAAAAGTACACATACATACACAGTATACACCGTGGCATTTTAGTCGTCTTACAAAGACAGCCCACTTCATGTGTCCAATGACTACTAAACATTCATGTAAAAAAATTTTTTTTTTATCAATTGAATTTTTTATTTATTTTTATTTTTATTTATTATGACGCATGACATAGTTTAAAACACCCTGTTACGAGTGCAGTCCGAGCCTTGTGATACAAGGGCGCCGCAGAATGGATTTAGATTAAGTTTAAGTTGCAATAGTAAGAAACACATTTTTGCGTTAGGGTGAATGAACTCTGATAAAGATGTCGCCGCTCCATTCCGCGGCGCCCTTATAACACAAGGCTTGGACTGCACTCGTAATAGGGTGTTTTAAACTATGTCATGCGTCATAATTAATAAAAATAAAAAAAATCAAATGATCTTAAATTTTTTTTTTTTACATGAACGATTAGTAGTCATTGGATACATGAAGTGGACTATCTTTGTAAGACGACTAAAATGTCACGGTGTATATGTAGCTCATGGAAAGCGTTCGGTGACGATGACGCGAGTTCCATGATTTTTGTTCACCCAAAAAGTGCTCAACTCGCCTAAAGAAGTTTTCGAAGCGTCGCGTCGCCGTCGCCGCCGTCCCGTCCCGCCGCGCCGCGCCCGTTGGGTGCACAGACCTTTTAGGCTAGGCATGAAGATGACGTAGAAGGGTCATTGCCCTTCAGTGGGACACCAAATAATTTATTTTTAACTGAAAATCACCCAAGTCACCCAAAGGGCAATGGAGAGGTCTATGCTAGGAGTTTCCCTACGTGATCGAATCAGAAATGAAGAGATCCACAGGAGAACCAAGGTAACCGACATAGCTCGAAGAATTGCCAAACTTAAGTGGCAATGGGCAGGGCACATTGCGCGCAGAACAGATGGCCGTTGGGGCCGAAAGGTTCTGGAGTGGCGACCGCGTACCGGAAGACGTAGCGTTGGAAGGCCTCCCACAAGGTGGACCGATGAACTTCTGAAAGCCGCAGGAATCCGCTGGATGCGGGAAGCACAGAACCGGTCGAGGTGGCGATGCTTGGGGGAGGCCTATGTCCAGCAGTGGACGTCTTTCGGCTGAAATGATGATGATGAACTGAAAAGCGACGTTAATTTACTTCCTGAAGTAATATGAAAATACGTCATGTCTATAAGAGTACAAGCCACAAGGTTCGTCATTTGTCCGCAGCCCAGAGACTACTAATTAGCATGGCAACACTAACCAAAGAACATAGATAATGTTTTACACGAGTAGGTATTAATTTTCGATTGCCATAAAAGCTTAAATACATGGCTAATGTAGTTACGTAACTGCTTCGTTCGTGTAGTGGTTGTAAGCGCTACTTGCTCAGCATGAGGTCCTGAGTTCGAATCCAGAGTCGGGCAAAGTGTTTTTGGGTTTTTCCATCCGGAATTTCTCTGTAACAGCCCAGAGTCTGGATTTGTGCCCGGCTGATGGCAATATAGGCTCGTCCCCTATTACATGGGACTACAAAACCGGTGAAATGTGAGTGTACTATAGGTATACCTCTGCCTAACCCTTCGTAGAATACAGGCGTGATGCATTTTATGTTATAACATAGTTATTTAATGTGTGATTTCATCGAAATTCGCATGAGATTGACACAGTCAACAATAATATTGGTCCAAAATAGGCACTTAGTGTTTTATTTTAATGCAATCGTCTTCTTGCTTCAAGAAATAATAATAAAAAAATTAAAAAAAACAGAATCATCCAAAGCTGTTTGTCTATGCCCAATAATCTAAAGGTTCTATTTCGTTAGAACAACCCAAAGACGCGGCATTTGAATTTCGAACGTGTGTTTATCCAAAAAGAGAGTACCGTGTAAAAAATATGCCTCGTTTACAGTTTATTATAACAGTACTGTCGTCCCGTTCCTTACTTTATCTGTCCTATCTGCACTGGCAATCATGATGCCCGATTGTGGCCGATACCATCGGATACCGGTAACTCATACTCTCTTAATATGTTGTGAGTTTTTTGCAACTTTGTAAGGGAAATGTTTGCAAAATTTTCCGGAGGTGAGTAATAGTAAAAAATTACTATGTAGGTACAATTTTATTGTAGAAGATTAAGAAAACACTTCGTTCAACGGTTTAACAATCAAAAATAATAAGTATATGCTAGTCAACTAACATGGACATAACGATGTTCTAACAGATTAAATATACTTAGCCATTTTCTAGTAAGTAACCCAGTCGATGCACTGTATGCTTTTCATTGCGAGACTTAGAAACAAAGCACCGAGTACAGTTAAACACAACTATGTAGTTAGTAAACACTGCACTCTGCTTTTATTTACTCACGCTAGTCACTAGCTAGTGACGAACGCGGCTCGCTTTGTTTTCTGTTTTCAAATCAGGTAGGTACCTAAGATTTTTGAACTAAAAATAGAATTTGAAGTTATTCATCATAGTTTAAAAATGCGAAAGTGATTCGACTCGGCCCACAGACAATTTGTCTTTCCGGGAAACCGTCTAATATATTAAGATTTTCTTATATGGTAATTCAATTTTAAAAGACGGTTGGTCATATTTTTCTAAATATAATGATAAAACTTAAAGAAAAAATAAATAAAAGGAATTGATGCTGCTAGCTTGATAAAATTATAAGCAAAGGTAGATCAAATATAATTTGATCTACTTAGAAATGTTTTTAAAAATGTTTTGAAATTCAACTCGTGGAGAAAGATCCTCAATGAATTGCATTTCAAAAATTTTAAGTTTAAAATATTTGCTCTTGAAATTACAACGAAGAAAATATGTAAAAAAGAAGACTTAATAAAAAATAAACATACCAAAGACAAACCATATTTCAAAGTAAAGTAACACTAGGCCATACAAATTCGACGCAAAGAGAAAATTATAAGCAAAGGTACAGACGCCAGCACATCAAGCTACTACAATCTGTCAAATTTCTTTAATAGATTTTCAACTTTAACACTACAGTATAAGGTTCAAGGTTGATTGCGAAAATTTGACAGTTTCGGGTAGCTTAACCTGCTGGGGTCTGTACTTATAATTTATGTTTATGTACATAAATGTTTTGAAATTCAAGTCATGGAGAAAGACCCTCCATGAATTGCATTTCACAACATTTTATCTTTAAAGTCTGCTCTTGAAATAACAACGAAGAAAATACCTAAGTATATGAAGAAGAACTCACATAAGTAAGTAGTAAAAGAAGAAACAACCAAAGACAAACCATATTTCAGAGTAAGCAACACTAGACCAAACAACTTCGACGCAAATAAAAATTAACTAATAGAGCCAAATGAAATAAACGTCAAATAATTTTAAACCTCGTTCTAGAGTCAGTTAATTAAGCTGAGTACAATATAATGAGATGATTTTAATTATAGCCCAGTCTTCGTGATCATGATGCGTGACGCTATTAGATTATGAGCAGTTTGAATCAAAGGAGCCACTCCTAACTAATGCATTCATAAAAAAGTTTGAGGTAGATTGGTGATTCTTCTGACATAAATAGTGACAACTGTTCCTGCTTTCGATCCCCAGCGGGTTATTAGCGTAACACTTAGGCCGTCTTCCGAATTGCCTTTAATCGCTCACAGCGCTCACATCGTCTCACATGCGTTCCGATTTAGATAATACGATTATGACAGCCGAGGGCTGTCAACAATTCGGAACGCTCGTGAACGCGCTCACGGTGCTCACTCAATGTCAAAACGATATTAGAGTATTTCTCTGTTTATACACCAAAAATTTCTTCTTATTATGTTAGGTAGCAACTGTAGCCAGAAGAACAATTTTGAAAAGGCTAACGTGGCCTTTTCAAAATTGTTCTTCTGGCTACAGTTGCTACCTAACTAGCTATGATGCGACTCAAAACTAAACAACACAACACGGTGTTATTAGTAAAAGGCATGGTCGGCGTTATCGCAAGATGGCGAATGTCATGACGTCATCTATGACGATTCACGGGACATTGTTATCGCGCTCACGCTAATTCGGTACGGGCTTTAGCACGCGAATATCGGCTTATTCCACAAATCCCCCTTAGGAGGAAAAGTGGAATCTGAAAACAGTCTAGAATTCACCCCTGATAATCCCGCTAAGGGGGGAAAACTAGAATTGAAAATACAAAAAATAACTTATTCCAAGATCCCCTGAAAGTGATTTTTTTACATTAGGGTTCAGTCTAATCTCGTACTTAGGACCTCATGCTCAGCAGTTGCGCTTGCGACCCTAGACCAACTCAGTCAGTTAAAATAAAAATCACTTTTGTTTTCTCTTCTTCTCTCCCTGGATACAATTATTTGATCGGTTATTATCGGTCAAATACTTGTATAGGAGACAAATAATGTAACCGTTTGATTTCCGAAAGCAAGCAGGTATTGAATACCTGCTTATTTTCGATTTGAGGAAGGAAAATAATAGTATACCGGACCGGTTTTATGTCAAATTCTTACGCTATCTTTACTATAAAGCTCTGGAACGCGCTACGTTTTGGCATACAAAAATCTGAAAACAAATTTAATTGAAAAGAAAAGTTCGTAACCACTACATAAGTCAGACTAAATAACTATCTACGACTAAATAGTCTTAAATAATAGTCTAGTCATAGTAATTATTATTAGGAGGTATTTGTTAAAATATCTATTAGTTTATTTTATTTTTATATGTATATTAGCATCAATAAAACTATATAAATTCTCGTAATCAAGAAGTTTGTATTTTAGACATTATTTTTGTACCCTATCAATATGTTTTTATATTTAACCCAAAGGTTGACTGGTAGAGAATGCCTTGTGGCATTAAGTCCGCCTATGTACCACTACTGTACATAAAGTTTAAATAAATAAATACCTGGTATTCTATTATTTTCCTCCCTCAAATCAAATCATGGGATCCAGCACAATTAAAATCTCCTCTTTATAATCGTCATCAACATACAGCCAGTCTTTTCTGGACCTGGGCTCTTCCCAATTCCATGCTTTCGTCATTTTTTCTGCAACATCTAGCTTGGGGTTCTTCACAATCTTTTACCTTACCTTTCTTTAGTTTAGTTGATCACAGATCAGCCTGGGTAAGTGGATTAGCTTCGTTTAGACACCCTTTTTTTTTTTTGTTTTCTAGGGCATCTCAGTGTTAACCACGAGAGGTTGAGACTCTTTAACCGGGCTTTCCTGTGGTTGCCTTAAGCTCCTAAAACTTAATGGCTTCAGCCAGGGCGTACAAACTTATAAACTAAACGAATGCACGCTAAGGGCACCCCCTGTGGGGTACAAACCTCGGCTGAGGGCAGCGTCGGAGGGAGGGTGGCAAGGGACCGTCGGTGGCTGCATAAAATCAGAGTTATGATTATTATCTGGGGGATTTAAAGCTACAGGCTCAGTTATAGCGCATGCTGGCGCTTCGCTTACAAGCAAGGGTCGGGGAGGACTATTAAGTTGGGGATTTCGCGCGGGGCCTCGGCGGCGAGGTCGGAATGACGATCGTGTAGTGTGTGCTCTCTTACGAACTGTACTAGTTTTCCTATGACTCTCCTGGAGGAGAGTGACGGCGTCGTCTGGGTCGGTCAGTGTTAGGCACCCTATATACTTCATTCCCTATAAAGGAAAGGTACCTACTGGTATTTCCCTATAGTAATTATATAGTAATTTTTGTCATCAAATTGATTATGATCACAATGCCATACACTATCATAACGAAGGTTTCAAAGCTTAAAAACGTGTTGTCAATAATAGATAACGAGAACATGTGTGCATAGATAACGTTATCGCACTATCATCTGACCTGCCATAGCATATAACTGTTTGAATGTCCGCAAATTATGACAGGTTTGTGAAATATTTTTGTTAATTCAAACTCAAACTCAAATCATTTATTTCAATTAAACCATTTACAGGCACTTTTGAATTTTCAAGGAGTCGGTCAATAAGAAAAATGAAGCTACATGCCCATTCCAAAGCGTAGGTACGTATGGAGAAGAACGGGCATGAAACTCCATGGACACTCTTTTAAATTAAATTGTTACAAAAGTATTCGTTACATCTATAATGTTGAATTTATAACTAAATGTGAGAACGATGTAAAAATAATAAAAACTTACACGTTAAAAGCGTCCAGAGTAGGTACAACAAATAGAAGCAACTGCTGATACACATGTGGTATAGTGGTAGGTACGTTCCTTTGACGAAATCTTCCACAAGGAGCATCTTGTGAAAGAGTTCGTCCTAAGTTTGACTAATAATAATTAGTTAGAATTAGGACGAGCTCATTCACAAAATGCTCAAATAGTCGGTCTATATAGAGGCTGGAATTTTTTAACCTCACCTGGAGGGAAAGTACTCTAAATAATGGAGATAGCAAATTTTACTCAAAGGAAACATTCCTTTATTTTTTCAAAGAACGTTTTTTCAATACAAAGATTTTCGAAAATTCGCTTGTCACACTCGGGAATCGAACCGGCTAAAATCCGAAAAAATAACACCCTGTACTTTTATCCTTATCCTTATGATTGACCCTATCGATTGATGCCATAAAAAAACAGGTATTTTTTTATTTTTTGGATTTTAGTCGGTTCGATTCTCGAGCTAATTTTCGAAAATCTTTAGTACAGTATGGAACTCTAGGAATTATCAATCTTAATCGCTTCCACAGCGAAACATGGATCTACTTATACAGTTTTAAAGAACGGCTGTGATATTGCGATTGTTTTACCAAATAATATAGGGCAAAGTATCGGTCCTTGCGGCACTCCTCGCCGTATCTCACTGTCCAGAGCCTTAAAAGCAGTAACAAATTTTAAACCCTTTGATGACGTATTAAGGTTCTTTTTTAAATCTTCCTTCGTCTGAGGCTGCATTATTATGAACAAGTATAGTGTATTTTTGTATACAAGAGGGTATCGCAGGATTTTCATAAGATAATGAAAGGAACATATCTTTGCGTGGCCTTCGCAATTAATTTGTTTATGACATAAGGCACGGTAGTTTTAAATCGACAAAAAACAATTGATTGCTGTGTTAATTGTGTAATTGTGTCATGTTTGTTTACTCAGTTTTTTAAAATATATTGTTTATATTGCATGCTATAAATTATCATGTTTAGAATAAATTTAAAGAAAAACACGCATGTCTCACTGATTGTGTGGAGGAAGTTACCACTAGTAGGTACTTTTTTTATATTTTTTTTATTCTACTATGAGTTTGCTCTTGACTTTAGTCTAGGTCTGGATGACAGAGACAAAGTCTACGATGGAGTGAGCTTACCCAGAAGAAGCCTGTTCACTCTCACTTTGAATAGATTAGGGTTGTATGCGTTCGGAAACACAGACGCAGGCAGAGAGTTCCACTCCTTTGCTGTGCGCATTATAAAAGACGTTTGAAAACGCTTAGTGCGAGTTGGTGGAATATCAACTAGGTAGGGGTGGTAACTTGCAGTGCGTCTAGATGTCCGATGGTAGAAGGGGGCCGGTGGAATGAGGTCGTGGAGTTCATGGGCACACTCTCCGAAGTACAATCTGTAGAAGACCGACAAGCAGGCAACCTTGCGGCGATGAGCCAAGCTGTGAAGCTTGGCATCCACCAGTTTTACGTCGCCAATGAGCCTCTTAGCTCTGCGTTCCACCGAGTCAAGCGCAGCAAGTTGGTACTTTGCTATTGTTAATAAGGTACTATTGCAAAAACGTGGTCCTCCAACGTAATGAATAGAAATATTTAAATTAATAAAGATATTGGCCACAGAAAGTAACAGAGAAAGTGATATCGAAGGCTATGGGGAGATTTCTGTATGCTTTTGTACCTCTCTGAAACAACATGAAAAAAAAAAACTACTAAAATAGATAGACGGCACGGTTGGCGCAGTGGTTAAGCGATTGACTGCTGCGCTGCGTGTCGCGGGTTCGATTCTCGCACGGAACAAATATTTGTATGACCTACAAGTAGTTGTTCTGGGTCTGGCTGTGTCTGTATGTGAGTTTAAATGTTTGTAAACGCACCCACAATACAGGAGAAATTCCTAGTGTAAGGCAACGTTTAAAAAAAAAGAAGATATATTTGTTTTTACAAAAAGATTTTATTATAACTTAAACATGTTACTTATAAAAAGTTTTAATTCCAGACTTGAATTTAATCATACATCTATCTAATCATAATCGCAAAAATGTGATACAACTCTGGTAATAAAATAATCTATTTCAACACATTCTTCAATAATCTGTGAGAGCTACCAATTACGACTCAAATGCTCGACAAGATGCCTTAAAAGGCTAAAAAAGATTTAAACAAGTTGTTAACTTTTATATAATCTGTGGCCAAGTGCGATTCATTTGTCGATAGATCGATAATATACCCAGAGGCCGCTTTTTACCTATATATAAAATCATTAAGCGGGTTGTCACCGGTCCACTAGCGTCACTTCTGTAAAAACATATTATCTCGTGACTGAGAAGGAATTATGAAAAACGGCTCAATCATCTATATCGGTAAGTGTATCTAGAATTTTCTAATACCTTTTTTAAAGTTTCATATTGAGGCACGAAGCAACAAAATTCGATCTAAATAAAAACGGCCACATTCCTCTAGATCGTATTTTATGTTGCTTCGTGTCGCAATATTAAACTTTATAAAAGGTATTTCTGCATCAATTGTGAACCGATTAATTTTTTAATGTATGTCCACTGGACATCCAACTCGAACTCAACTCGTTATCAATAAATTAATAAGGAGATGATTAATCAAATCTGAAGCTTTCTGAAGTGTGAAACAGTCTTTTCGCTATCGGATTTATTTTTAGTCTGGTATCACAAGATTATTAATCCTCTTTACATACCTAAAATAATGTTATCAGATAATCTAATTACCTTGCCTGGCAACATCCGTGTAACCAAAAGCCATTCCTTTTTTGAAAATGCCAAATTCCCATTGTTACCAACATCTTGAAACAATGTTCTTTTTCAAAAAGCATGCACATCTAAGTCATAAATTATAATAATTATGAATAATATATGCATTTAATTATTTTGATAACCAACCTTCATTTCGTTATCAGATAAATATCTTTTCGCTCCATGATTGCATTCGACGACCCATGATATTGTTACGTGAACTTCTAACTATTCAAAAGTATTTTTTTTTTTTTTTGTAATATTATTTTTAAAGGAAGTCGTGTTTAAAAATATGACTGTATTATTTGTACGTTTTGGTGAATTAAAATAATTGCTTCTAGTATCAATTCTGATTCTGTTTCCGGAAATCGTATTAAGTTAATCGCTATATAAAAAAAATATTATTGTGTTTAATTGTATGAATGGAAAATTCATACCTACATGAACTCGTGAGCGGTGATCACCGGAAAACAGTTATGCCAACTTACCCCAAAACTGTTGTTCCTATTGATTTTGTAGGAATGTTTTGTTTGTTAATTATTTATTTGAGTATAGCTAGGTACCTACTAAAAAGTATATAAAAGTTAAATCTAAATTGAGTTTAAAACAACACACACATAGTTTAAGTTGAGAATTACTTAAACAAAAAAACAAAATACATATTAAAAAAAAAAATATATGAAGGGTTCCGTAGTTGGGACAAATTTGTTCCAAGAACAAACTTAACATTGTAGTCGAAATACATGTTCTCCCATATAGAATGTATGGGAGAACATGTTTTTCACATTCTCCCATACATACCAACTGCAAATATAAGTTAATTGACTATTACTCGTTTACTTGTAAAACCTTCTTAGCTGTGATAGTTTTTCATTTAACTTCGTTATATGTATATACTAGGTACTGCTGTGAATTTTTCACATTTCCAAGAAGCCTTTTTAGCCTCGCATAGGTCTTTTTCTATTCATCATCATCATCATCATTTCAGCCGAAAGACGTCCACTGCTGAACATAGGCCTCCCCCAATTGGGGGGGTTTGCCATAATCGCCACGCTTGGCAGGCGGGTTGGCGATCGCAGTATGGTGTTAAAAATGCATAGAGAACGCTGCTGCCCATTCTCTAGTAAATCCTTTAGTCGCATTTTACGACACCCACGGGAGGAAATGGGGTGGTCGCCTTTTACGTCCGGCGTCAAACCATACTTTTTCTATTATGTTTTTTTATTTTTTTCAGCTGATAATTTGACATTACTAACAGACACTTCAGTTTTATTTATTTGTATATAAGCCGTGGCATTTTAGTCGTCTTACAAAGACAGCCCACTTCATATATCCAATGACTAGTAATCAATCATGTCAAAAAAAATGTTTTTTGGACATTTGTTCTTTTTTATTATTTATTACTCATGTCATAGTTTAAAACACCCTGTTACGAGTGCAGTCCGAGCCTTGTGTTACAAGGGCGTCGCGGAATGGAGCGGCGACATCTTTATCAGAGTTCATTCACCCTAACGCAAAAATGTGTTTCTTACTGTTGCAACTTAAACCCATTCTGCGGCGCCCTTGTATCACAAGGCTCGGACTGCACTCGTAACAGGGTGATTTAAACTATGTCATGCGTCATAATTAATTTAAAAAAAAAAAAAAAAAAAAATTGTCCAAAATATTTTTTTTCTTACGTGAATGATTTGTAGTCATTGATACATGAAGTGGGCTGTCTTTGTATGACGACTAAAATGCCACGGTGTATATTTCCAGCCACATTTACCTAGTTACCTAAAGATGAGATATAGTGACACATATTCAAATAATTACAACGTATCTTAATCAGTTTAGTTGGCAAACGACAAGACGAAGATTAGGTAGAATTTATCTTTACAACTGAATAGATAGTAAATTGTACGACTACGATGGTAATTATCTAATTACCTATACTCCATTTGAAATACTCTTAGAAATTTAAGGTCCAGATATGTGCCAGTGACCTTGAGTGGTTAACTTACGTGTTCTGTACTGAGCTCACGCAACGCGTCGTACGTGCAGCCAGTTATAGGACTCGCCCATCCAGGACCTCAAGTCTACTATTACAATAGAGTCAGAATGGTCTCGCCATTGTGAGTATTTGACAGTGTTTGTATGGCAAATCTGTCAAAAACTCACAATGAAGAGACCATTCTGACACTATTGTAATAGCAGACTTGAGGGCCAGGAGCGCTGTACCAAATAAAACGCATAATTAATTTAGTATACATAAAACAAAAGGTATTTTAATAAAACACGTGAAGGTACATTGAATTGTATAATTTCATCAAAAATGTTTTTTTTTTTTTAACATTTGTTTTTTTTTAAATTAATTATGACGCATGACATAGTTTAAAACAGCCTGTTACGAGTGCAGTCCGAGCCTTGTGATACAAGGGCGCCGAAGAATGGATTTAGATTAAGTTTAAGTTGCAATAGTACGAAACACATTTTTGCGTTAGGGTGAATGAACTCTGATAAAGATGTCGCCGCTCCATTCCGCGGCGCTCTTATAACACAAGGCTTGGACTGCACTCGTAATAGGGTGTTTTAAACTATGTCATGCGTCATAATTAATTAATAAAAAAAAAAAAAAAACAAATGATCTTAAAAAAAAAAAAAATTTTACATCAACGATTAGTAGTCATTGGATACATGAAGTGGGCTATCTTTGTAAGACGACTAAAATGTCACGGTGTATATCTACTTTTCTATCGTAGGTATGCTGGAAGAGATTTCATTAGAAATAAGCATCACCTTTGTACGTATTTTTCTGTTTTTCTTTTGGTCTGTTTATATGTGTGTCCATAAATTGTTAAATAAATAAAAATTAATATTTATAAATATTCGTAAAAATCGTGCGAATCATGGTCGCTAGTGGTTTGGTCGCTACTTATGAAATAAATCTGTGTCGAAGCTATCCGTGGATATTCTTTTGTTTATTTTGCATGAAAGCATTGTTATCATAGTCCCGCATTAGTACCTATAACCTAGGTATGTGTATGTAAATTAAGATATCCGATATGATATCAATGATATCATTATTATCTTCGATTAACGCATGTAGTGCTTAATTTGTTCAGAGTTGTGTGCCACTATTTTTGTAGGCCTTAATAAATTGCCCATGGATATTGTTACGAGCTTGCGGTTCGTGACAATAAAAACTGCCGATTTAAAAACCAAAAATGACACTTTAATTAATCAACACTGATAACAATTCGAACACACTAATTATAAAACACAACTGCACTACTGATCGCACTCGAAGATAGCTTGTTCACTGATTCGCTTCGACTGTGTCTAGTCCGGGTCCTTACCGGTCTTATAGTCCTTAGAAAGTTCCAGAACCTTGTAGAAACATCTAGAATGTTCGAGTACATACCGGTCCCTACTGACCAGATGTCGAAAGTTCAAGAAAGTTCTCGAGTCTACTAGTTCTGCTATTCGATACTAGATGGCGCTAGTGGTACTTAAACTTGTGTGGCGCATAACAATATCAATAGCCCTAAAGCCTTGGTCACTCGAAGGGATTGAAATGATGAACACACATTTTTGATATAGGATGGTAGATTTGTAAAATTGTGCTTCTTCATAGATGATATTCTTTTAGCTTTTAGCATAATTTGTACGTGTCTTTGATAGGACAAGCAAAGAAAAGAAAAAAAATGAAATGTAGACAAAGTAAAACCTGTAAAAGGTAACCGACATAGCTCGAAGAATTGCCAAACTTAAGTGGCAATGGGCAGGGCACATTGCGCGCAGAACAGATGGCCGTTGGGGCCGAAAGGTTCTGGAGTGGCGACCGCGTACCGGAAGACGTGGCGTTGGAAGGCCTCCCACAAGGTGGACCGATGACCTTATGAAAGCCGCAGGAATCCGCTGGATGCGGGAAGCTCAGAACCGGTCGAGGTGGCGGACTTGGGGGAGGCCTATGTCCAACAGTGGACGTCTTTCGGCTGAAATGATGATGATGAAAACCTGTCTGGGTTCGAGCCTACGACCTTACAACTCACAACATTAATTAATTTAAACACCTTCCTTCTATGAACGTTGATAGCCAATTACAACATACTAAAAAACCACAAAGTTCCTCGCTAGTTTGTATCTTTTTCCCGCTAAAATCTCCTAAAGCTCGTACAGACCGACGCGGATCTGTTTTTTCTATACTTAGTTTGTTTATTTATAAAATTTAAAGAACAAAAAACAAAAAGTTTGTGTTATTATTCGAAGCCGCCGAGATTCGGATAATTTAATTAGCTTCATTGACGTTTGGCGCTCGTTTGGGTTTGTCAACGTAAAGATGAAACTCAGTGTTTCCACATAAGAGTATTTTAGACTTATTACGGAATGCGGTTTTTGTATATTTTTTGTTTTCTGTATTATAGGGATGATGAAAAAAAAAATTTTTTTTGTCCGTCATGTAGATTATAAAAAAAGATTGGACACGTATATTTTATTTTTTTACGTAATCAAAACATTACGGCGATACATTGAGTTCAAATGTGGCATGACGTCACTTCTCAGTAGATTTTATACGTAGCTGTGACGTAACGAGCTCCCACTCCCCAAGTTTAATGTGTTTTATCTAAGTCTTTTTTTATTAATATGATAAAGCAAAAAATACGTGTCTAATATTTTATTATTATCTGATTGACGGACTAAACAGTTTTTCTTTTTTTTTTACCCAGGACACATCCCTATTAACACTATTATTACCGTGTTCGTGTAGGTACCGAGACAATAAATCGAATGAAATCATTACACAGATGTCCTCCATATTCTACCGTCACATGAGCATGCAAAAACATTGTAAGTACCTACTTTACACAAAAAAATACGTTTTTTTTGTCAGAAGTATTTCCTATAATTCATTACTTGTAAAGAATATTTTAAAATGTTAGAATATAAAAATAAATAGGTATTTAAAAATATAAAGAACTAGCTTTTGCCCACGGCTCCGCCCGCGTGGATTTCGGTTATCGCGTAAAAAAGTAGCCTATGTCCTTCTCCATATCCCAGGCTATATCCCTGCCAAATTTCATGATGATCGGTTCAGCGGTTTAGGCGTGAAAACGTAACATACAGACAGACTGACAGATAGATAGACAGACAGACAGAGTTACTTTCACATTTATAATATTAGTATGGATAGTGTCCCACCGATATCGGGAAAGAAAGAGCAAGAAAAAAACAAAGAAATGAAAGAAAAGTAAGTCTTGTCAAAGTAAAAAAAAATATTACTAAAAAAAAAAAACTACTAAAGATAACTACCTACTCAAGTTAGTCAAAAATATTGGTAGGTAGGTACTTAATCCTAAAGGCTCCTACAAACCGGCGCGACACAAAGGCACCGCTTGTCGAACGCCACGCGGCGCCTTTGTGTCGCGTCGCGTGTTGCGCCTGTTTGTAGGAGCCATAAATCATATTCTTATGAATGGCTTTTTATTTCGTAAATGATGTAATACCTACCTAAGTATTTTTCCTCCGATAGGTAGGTACTCTAGATGTCACAACAAAATATTGACTATGAGCTCATAAATGGCACTAAAAGTAAATACAAGACATGCACATAATAATTTATTTGATTATCCTCAAGAAACTTTGCTAGTTATTATTTTTGTTTGAAAAGTACTAAGTTATATGATGAAGAGTTTAGGTCATTAGTCATTAGTGATCATATCTTTGTAAAACCTACCACCTAAGTTCACATGTGGAAGCAATAAATATTATATATTGAGTATTGAGTATTTGTACACAATCATAATATTTTCTTTATCAATAGTCTTAGTTCAAAAATTTAGTTATTTGACCTTGTCCAAAATTTTAAATTATGGCTGTAAGCGTCCTTAATACCTATAAACGAAATGCAGGTAGAAGGACACGCAGTGACCTTATTGGTGATGTTCTTCAGAAAGGTCAGGTGCGATTCACACCTAACGGCCCGATAGTAGCGCCTTAAGGTGAAACTAGTCGATACTTTTTCCATACAAAGTTCGGGGGGATATTACTCCACTGTTTGACATTGTACTTCCAAAATTAAACATGGTATCGTTTTGTCTTATTATTAATTTTGTCTGTATGGAAGCAGAATATTAAAATAAAAAGCCAAAAAAAGTTGTGAGCCAACAAAGATTCGTTGTTCCTGCATTATATTTTAACGCAACTTTGGGCGTAAATAAGTAATAAAAGGAATGTAAAATGTCCAAAACAAAGGCCGCTCCTATAAAGCTCAATTATCGAGAATTTCAATAAACTTTATTCATAATCGATTAACCCAGTAGTTTTTTCATAAAACTCAACCTACCAAAAGCCTTTTCGTATTTTTTTTACGCGCGCGGTTTACTATGAATTATCGTGCATTTCACTCAATACACGATGACGGACACGATGTTAGGTGAGACAATGTGCTTTTTGGCCATGCTCACCAGGGCCTCAAGTCTGCTATTACAATAGTGTCAGAATGGTCTCTTCATTGTGAGTTTTTGACAGATTTGCCATACAAACACTGTCAAATACTCACAATGGCGAGACCATTCTGACACTATTGTAATAGCAGACTTGTGGCCCAGTGAGTTCGAGCCCGCGACTAGTTGGCTCTTAATAGTTATTCATTGAGTGATTTTAATGTTTCTTATTTGTTCCACTAGTTACAAAACTGGTTTCTTAGAAGCTTCAAACGTGGTATTTGTATGTCAATTTTAGAACGTAATGAATTCTAATTCTAAAGCTAACTACGTTATACGGTCGTTTACGCTAGCTGATTAATTCATGTAAAAAAATACTTTAAAAACAACAAAACTTCCTACTAATCAAGATACTTACCAACCTACGGACTCTGTTATGTGCAATTTCTTCATACATGACTGATTTTATATAGGTATTAAGTCAGAGATAAGGAAACGCCAGGAGGGGACGCCCTCGAACGACATAATTAGTGACCTTATCGGTGATGTTCTTCAGAAAGGTCAGGTGCGTAGTAGGTACTCACAACCGGCGTGCATGTATGACCTGGGGCCCAAGTTTGCTATTTTTATAAATTCGTCACTCCAACACGATCCCATTGTCATTTTGCTAAAAGTTCGTAATCTGCTAAATTCATAATGGTGATCATTGGTCGGTCAATGGTCTCGTAATAGATTTGTATTACAGTGGCATTTTGAACATTTATTCATGCCAGATTTCATTTATATATATTTTTACATATTATTTATTAGTGTTATAAGCAATCTGAAGTAGTAGCAAGTTGGAAGTTTAGTTGGAAGTTTCATTTGTCATTATGTACGAGATTACTAATTCTTTCAATGGAGTGTCAGTGGCTGACCATTGGAAAGTCATAATCACGCCATTATTACCAAACTTGTAAAAATCAACAATTATGAAATCAATGATAGACCATTCTGACACTATTGTAATAGCAGACTTGAGGCTCATATGTGAGACGTAAATGAAGAAAAGAGTAGGTACTTATGTCAGGATCATGGCGTAGTTTCTGCCTACCACCATGGGAAGAAAGCGAAGTTTTTGAAGTGAAAACTTCTTTACCCGCGTTTAGGGATTTTTGTGCTTACTTGTGCTTTAACTTACCTAGTTACTCAACTGGATTTGTAGGTAGCTATGTAATTTTTGTCACTGTTCAGACGATTTACTATATAACACGTACGAATACACTTTGTAAGCAAATATTTACTTTTCAAACTAAAACATAATATGATGATAATACTTATTCTTATCGAGAAACATAAAAAAAATTGGCAGTCATAAGTCGTGCCCGCTGCAGTGGCAACAGCATTCTTAGCATTGTGGCTGGCAGAATTGACTGCCCAATTTTGTGGCATTCAGGGCCTCAAGTCTGGGCCTCAAGTCTGGGCCTCAAGTCTGCTATTACAATAGTGTCAGAATGGTCTCTTTATTGTGAGTTTTTGAAAGATTTGCCATACAAACACTGTCAAATACTCACAATGGCGAGACCATTCTGACACTATTGTAATAGCAGACTTGAGGCCCTGTACAGTTGCATGTCAAAACGAGCAACAACTGATGAAATTATATTGATATTTATTTTTATTTTCTTGTTTTTATTTATTTTTTATGATTTTAATGAATTTAGAGATTTTAATGGATATCTTGATTTTAAACTTTTAATGAATTTAAAGATGATTGTGATTTTATTTATGTGGGTGTGTTATTTATGTACTTCTGCTATTTAGTTTATGTTATAATAAGTAGTATGATTGTAGGGTGTATTTGGATCTTTGGTTACTAACATAATTCTTAAGTATACTAACAAAAATATGGATCACTGTGTCTGATGTAAATGAATAAATAAAATAAATAAGGACAGCCGACATAAGTGAAAACTCAAAACTTTGGAATAACTGACAGTCTGGCGCTACACGTCACGAGCATGTCGCGCATTTCGGTGACCCAATAGGTGAACCCATAAGTTTTTTCCCTAACAAAAACCGCTCAATGCGGCGAAAGAAGTTTTCACTTCAAAATTGAAAATCGCAATAAAAGAGAAAGTGACGCAATATAAACATAATCGACATGACCAGTGTTGCCACTTCTAAAATAATCGTAATTATGAGAAAACATTGTCCTACGTATTGTTTTAGTTGTCGCTAGATTTAAGTAGAAGTAATTTAGGTCTCAGTGATTTCCTTTATTAAAAACAAATTGGAAACAGATTTTTTTGAGTTTATGTAAGAATGAGCAATTTTGAAGTTAAGGGGGCAGCGTCAGGGTAGCCCGCGAAATTAAAAGTTTCTTCAGTTTTTTGCAGGTCAATATCAGGTTGTATGTTGATCTAAATATCATTCGCGACCGTAACAACTACATATGTATTATATTTACGGAATTAGGTATTATCATCATAAGAATCAGTAATACGACTCCTTAGGTTCGTATAATCTCATTGAGTGACTATTTCATGAAATCATGACTTTTAGGATTATACTAACTTAAGGAGTTGTAGTACTTACTGATTCTAATGATTATAATTCTGTAAATACATACACTGAAAAAAAAAGTAGTTGCCACAATCAAGATTTTGTTTAGATTGACTAAGTAACTTGTTTGCATCTGAGCCTATCAAGCACAATGGTCACAGCTACTACTTATATTTGATTGAGATTTGAAACGGGATCTTGATTGGAGTTATCACAAAACCTATTTAACCAGTAATCAAGTCAAAACATAGTTGCTCCAAGCAAGAATTAGATTAAAGTTACAATGAAAAAAAAAAAAAAAAAAGATCTTTATTGAAGTAATCAAAATGCTGGATTGACACAACTAACTTACTTTGTTACAGTTAACATTTGTTAACTGACTATTTTTTAACTCTTCTACATTTTAAGGGTAATTGAGAAACTTGTTTGAGCGTTCAATCATTTGAACTAGTATTGCTGCAATCATGTCGTGATGATCAACTTAACTAAGATTTTGATTAATCTAAACAATATATCGTCAATCAAGCTTCCCTTAAGGAGAACAAGATTCACGTTCCTCTTATACCTCTTCTGCCTAGCCTTTGCCTTGTTCTTTTTCATGTTGGGGTCGGCTTCCAGTCTTACCAGATGCTTCTGAATACCAGTATTTTAGATGGAGCGCCTATCTGACTTCCACAACCAAGTTACTGGGTAACACGATACAATTCACCATTGCGTTTCAATTCGGATGGAAAGTACCAAATTCAATCGGGCAAACCAATCGTCGGTCATATCCGATGTCTGGACTTTTTAACACATTGACTGTCCGTGCATTATATGTAATGCATTTCCGACATAGCCATGACGTTCGTACGTTATATGTAATGCATTAGGTGATACAAATTACATTGGTTTTTGTGAGTTGGACGTTTGAACTAAGTAGAAAAAATATTTTTGGCAGACGTCTATACAAGTATAGAAGGAAATTAAAACACCAAAAAAAAAAAGTATAAATAAATAAAAATAAAAAATTCGGACGTCTCGTATTACGTAATAAATTTTGCTTGAACAGTCTATCTGAATCTAGAATTTCTCAGAAGAAGCCCGAAGTCTGGATTTGTGTCCAATTTATAGCAATAGGCTGGCCCCCTAGGTATTACATGATTTAAAAGCATAACTGGCGAAATGTGGGTGTAATAGATACACCATATTACTCGTACATAAGCGCCCCTATTCTTTATTTGGAGTTGATATTGGTTAAAACTAAGCTGCCCAGAGCTTGTTGGACGTTCGACCTATTAGCTCTCGAACTCACGGGCGATGTTTTTTTTTTATCGCTGACTGGTTTTTCAACGCACTGCTTAGCGTAGAGAATTGAAAATCCAACTGTGTTTTTAAAGTGAAAACTTCTTACGGATTGTTGACAACTATCGACCTATTTCTAAATAGTTTTCTGTATAAAACTTCTGTAGTCGGACTTTGCGCTCGTTCTCAATAGTGAACGAAACTCAACTTTTTCGCTCGGGTCGGCACCGGCGACGCTAATTCGCGTATACTCGGCGCTGAATCGCGTATACTTGGCGCTGAATCGCGTATACTCGGCGCTGAATCGCGAATACTCGGCGCTGAATCGCGAATACTCAGCGCTGAATCACGTAGGTATACTCGGCTCCAATCGTAAGTTTTCACTTCTGTTATCGTGTGGACATTCATAAGCACCACCTTCTTTTTTATGACGCGCTGGGTTGCAATGTCTAATGCCCGGCTCAACACCGATAGTTGAAAATCTAGTGCGCCATAACCCATCGCCTTAAAAAAATCGTCAGTGCGTACCGGGCTTATTAACACCAACGGGCCATGAAGGCCGTTTTTAATAGACCCTTACCTAACACAACAAATCTATTGATACATCACCATACTAATTAATAAAGCCATATTTGGTTAATCAAATTGTCACTCAATGTAAACAAATGTTTGCATATTAATTTATAATGTTTGGTCAGCACGAAGGTTGTATCAAAAGCCTCCAACTTTATGTCATAGAACAGGGGTTCCCAATCTTGTTTACACTGCGACTCCCTTTACATGTTGTAATAATTTTGCGACTGCCTTTTAAAAAAGATACCTGCGTGCGGCTCTAGAATCTAGAGTCTAGCAGCTAGACTCTAGCTAGCACACAAATACAAAGAAAACTCAAAATAATGTATAATCTTACTAACTTTTATTTGCTTGCAAAAAATATTATTAATTTGAAAGGCTTTGAAAAACAGTAGGTAAAATTAATGAGACGAATGAGTTTGCTTTTCTGAAGTTTTGAAATAGCTACCGTCATATTTTTTTTAAATTGATTTGTGGTCTGTATTTAGATTTAATTACATCTCACAATCTTCAAAGATGTAGTACTAAGAGTAGGATATTCTTGGGATACATTGCTCCAAAATTTTATTACATTGTCTTAATCGAACTGTAGTTTTAGGCTGCAGAAGGGGTTGAATGGATCTCTAATCCAGTCGTATTGATCAAAATTCGCGTGCCGGTGACGTGAGAATACCGGTTCGCGACGCCCCTGGGACAACGCCGCGACGCGTCGGGGAGTGGCGACGCACACTCACACGTAGAACAAAAAACACTTATGGAATTTTTGTAAAAAAATGTATTTGAACCGTCAAAATGAAACCCATTGCTATTGTGTGTTACGTAACTACCACGCTGAGAGGAGAGGACTACACTAACGACACTGCATGATGGCGCCTGTGACAGTTTACAAATGATAAAAATACAGGGGCCTTACTCCCGACAGCATCGAGTTCTGAATCAATCGAATTGGATTCGAAATAAATGCCGATCCATACTCTTGAATCCGTAATTAGCGCACGATCGTGCGGTGGTTCAAAGCGAAACTAGCTTCGATCGAAAGATTCGTTAGGATCGAAAAGTTCGTAGTCCACACGCCATCTGACAGATAGATATCGAGTTGTTGGATCAAAATTACACGATATCAAAGAAGCAATTTTATTCAGATTGAGTGAGATTTTAGGAAGAAAGAAAAATGCACTAGGGTATCGTTTTTTACGTGGGAAAGTGAAAACATTCAAAAACCTAAAAGTTACTAACCAAAGACATAGAGCATTTGACGATGACGTAATACTCGAACCTATGTCGATCTTGGTTTACAATTCGAATTGGTTCGGGAGTAAGGTTTTAAATCGAGGTCGGATCGAAACGAGTTCGAATCGGAAACAAAATCAAACTCGAATCGTTTTCGGCAGTAAGGCCCCTGAGCGGTACGTCATTATTGCGGCCAGTACAATGGAGTATTTAGCATCGGTTTCCTCACATTTATCAGTCAATATACCGGATGACTTTTTTTACCGTCTCGAAAAAAATTGGGTATACTAGGTGAACGGAGTAGAAGCCTATGGCATAGCAATTTTTTTTTTTTTTTTTTTTTTTTTCAGAAATAAAACTAAAATAAAAGATAAAAATATTGAAATTTGGGTGCGTATGATTTAAATTTAAATATTATTTATCGTATTTATTTATTGAATTATGTTTTTTGTTAAATTTCTGTGTTTATTGTTATAGTATGATAAGTTTACTTCAAATGTGTGGTATTTATCCATAGATCAATTTCTTTCTAGGTTAAAGAAAAAATAATAAAAACTATGCCATAGGCTTCTACTCCGTTCACCTAGTATACCCAAATTTTTACGAGACGGTAAAAAATGTCATCCGGTATATTTTGAGATAAACTTATTTCGACCGTTTCCGAGAATTACACCCTTGTCCTGACACTCAGATACATAAAAACGTGCAATCGTCACCGTATAGTTATTATTAATTTCGAAAAAGACTCGAATAACTAAATCCTATGAGAATGCTTCGTTAAATAAAATGGATCATATAAAAACTGTGTCAGAAGAATGTACGACTATGTCTTGACAGTTGTGTCCAAAATGGCGGAGTTTGCACAGCCGTTTTTTTTATTAATAATAATTGTCATTAATGTTTGTTAATTGGTGTCATCACAATACGGTTGTGTTTTATGGGGTTTTTATTCTAACTCGAACAATTGCTAATTCCGATGAAAAGTTTGAGTAAACTCTCGGTTTGGATGCCTTAAAGGGGGTAAGGGCCCTTTAAGGCATCCAAACCGAGAGTTTTTGTTTTACACAGGCTAGGGAGCCAAAGTTAAATGGTACCTCCTTTAAATGGTAATTAGACATAGGCCTCCCCAAAGGAACGGGGGGATTTTCCAGAATCGCCACGCTTGGCAGGCGGGTTGGCGATCGCAGTATGGTGTTAAAAAAACATAGAGAACGCTGCTGCCCATTCTCTAGTAGGTCCTTTAGTCGCCTTTTACGACACCCACGGGAGGAAATGGGGAGGTGTTATTCTTTACGTCCGGCACCACACGGACGGCGGTAGGGCATTTATTAAAACCAATTCAGCCAAAAATCAGCAATTCCTAGAACCAAAAATTCTAAAACATGTGACATCTACCAACCTGTATGCAATGGGAACAATAAAGGCTGATTGTGCTAGACAATTGATGAACAGCTTGACCTTATATTTGCTGAAGGAAATGGAACTTCTGCAAGTCTTCATGTTGTTGGACTCATACCTAATAACAGTCTTAATAGTTCAAGTATAATGCATAGCTTAGATTCCACGGCTCGGCATGCGATCCGAACACACACGAACATATTATAATTATGTACTGACTTGCTGCCCTATTTACTGTGTATGAAGTTTCACATAGTTTTTAATTTAGAACTTTTTGGTGATTTTGCTCGTGGAAATCTGTCACAACTTAAAAACTAATTATGATTTTGGGCTCAAAAATTGGTGTCAATATATTGGTGTTTTCTTAAGAATTGTATGTCTTCTAGACTTCAGTCATTTTAATTGACGGATACGATAAAAATTGGTGTCAATCGTGTGTCAATAGTATTTCTTATGAATCATATTTATTCTAGACTTCAATCATTTTAATTGACGGAGTTCGGTTTTTAGTAATTACGAATTACGATCCGTATTTCCATTCCTAAGTAAAACTACGATCCGTATTTCCATTCTTAAGTAAAACTCCGATACGTATTTCCATTCGTAAGTAAAACTACGATCCGTATTTCCATTCGTAAGTATAACTACGATCCGTATTTCCATTCCTAAGTAAAACTACGATCCTAGGTTATACAATTTGTAACTGAATTCATGCACGTTATGAAAGTATTATGTTCAGAATCGTTACCTGAATCAATTTCTCTCATTTTTAATATACATAGGTAAATTTTTTATTCCAAATTAATTAAAACTTTGTAAAATCCAGTCACACTTTCACTGTACAGACAAAACAAACCAAAATGGACGAAGAACTTTTTTTTTTGGAATGGCTTCTCGCAGTTCAACCAAGGAGGTTGTCTACTGCTTAACCGGACTTTCTTGTGGGTGCCTCAATAAGTTAAGGCCCCCAGCCAGGGCATAAAACCTAAAATTAAGTGCATTATTATGTGCTAAGGGGGTACGGACCTCGGCTTAGGGCGTCGTTGGGGGAGGACAGCAAGGGACGGGCTGGATCGGATTATATGGACGAAGTATACCTACTGCCCTAGACCTTATACCACCGTGTGCGACTAAGTGCGTGCGTAGATTTGGTAATGTGACCACAATTTTCTTCCTCAATCAGTGTAACTAATTTAATAAATAAACAATATTTTATAATATACTTAATAGTAAAAATTCAGTGTATGCATTACGAATATAACGTAATTTTCTAATTGAGGTGTTTGGTGGGGTGAGTTAATTCCGTGACATGATTTTATAGGAATCAGTTAATTTGACTCTTCTAAAGTACGAAAGAAGGATGCCTGGAAGGATTTGGGGGAAGCCTTTGCTCAGCAGACAGTATTAGGATAACTAAAAAAAAAGAACGATAATGTACCTACCTATTAGTGCTAAGTAGGTACATCATTTGTTAAATGGCTTTCGTTATCATCTCATAATGTTATCATTAAAATCTTGCTTGTAAACTTCATAAGTAGTTGCATTGCCATTAAATATGCACTGATGCAACAAAGTCTTCCTTATGATCTTCGTATTGCAGATTATCAATCAACGACTTGTCACCCACTATTAAACGTGAACAAAATAATAATTAGAAGGGATAATAAATGGGCACAAGTAGACGGTAGACCTGGGAAACTTTTGTAGTATTTTATTTTAGTGTGCAACTGTACTTAAAGGCTCCTACAAACAGCGTGACACGCGACGCGACATAAAATTACCGCGCGCCGAGCGGTGCGTTTGTGTCGCGTCGCGTGTCGCGCCTGTTTAAAGGAGCCTTAAGGCGGTATGATCCGAGAGAAACCGCGCTTACTAGTTTTTTGAATCCATGGGAAACAAAAAAACAGTGTTACAAAATTCTGAAAAAAAAAAAATATATCCTATTTAAGGATCTGGCAGATATGTTATCATTTTTAATAATACGTTTGGATTAACTTTGCTGGATAGAAAAAATCACAAAGTTATCCCTTTTTGTAATGTTTAATCAATCTCATAGCTACAAAACAGACGTTTTTTCTTATCTATACTAATATTATAAAGCTGAAGAGTTTGTTTGTTTGAACGCGCTAATCTCAGGAACTGCTGGTTGAAATTGAAAAATTATTTCTGTGTTGGATAGTCCATTTATCGAGGAAGGTTATAGTCTATATAACATCACGCTACGACCAATAGGAGCGGAGCATAAATGAAAAATGTTGCAAAATATTTTTGAAATTGTGTTATTTTTTTAATGTAAATGGTAAATAGATTACGTACATTGCTATGTTTATTAAAAGTTAAATAACGGAGTTAATTTTTCGTTTAAATATCGAAGTAAAAAAATCATCAAAATCAAAATATTTTATTTCACATAAACCTACATGGGCACTTATGAAACGTCAGAAGCTAGGTGCACGGTTCCAATTAGTCGTTTCCTATGGAGAAGAGCCGGCAAGAAACTCCACAGTTACTCTTTTAAAAATAATCGGCTTTACAATATTATTAAATAACAGTGATAATAGATATGGGAGGACAGTTCAACAACAAATCTACACTCTACTAGGCCTACAACGTTCTCACATTCACAAAATATAAAATAATCTAAGTATATAAAATATTAATGACATGATTGCAATTATAAACAGTAACATATCTGAATAAATATCATGTCCACAAAAGCCACTATAAAGAATTGGAATTCGATTTGTAGGTAAACAAAAGGGTGATAACAGTTATTTTTCTAATGTTAATAAGTGGAGTACCTATAGTAAAGGCAATATCTTGTAAAATCATCCACAAACTGCATTCTACACTGAACAAAGGCTGTAATTGACAAGTGCAAGTTACTGACGCAATGACAGTGGGCGGGTCACTGCGCAGAAAACCACTTCATCATAAAACTAAATTAACTAGTTTGTGACCAGATCTAACAATTAATCATAAAATAATATCTAAATCTAGTCTAGTCAATAAGTCTATAATCAACAAAAGGTACCTTGCACTTGCCAATAAAAACGACAAACCTGTTAAAAACACGCTATACTTTGTTTGAACGACATTTTAAATTGTTCTGCAATCATTTATTGTTATAGTTCCTTTCCTTCCATGTCCATTGTTTTATTTATTTATTTATAGAAAAATCATGAAAGAAGTTATTACCTTTTATTAATAATGACTTCATCGAAAATCTGTTAAAAAGTAGATTATAGAATACATACTTGTCTATGATTCCAACAACAAATGAATGACAGGCAATCTCATAATCAAAGACAACAGAGCTAGGTTTCAAGATGGCGGCAATAGGAAGTGACGGGCCAGTAATATGGATCCCAGAAAACGCCCCTCCGGTAGGTACAGCTGCTTACTCGTTAGATGTGATGATTTACAATCGTGTTAAGACACTAGAATTATGTGAAGACTCTGATTTAGAATGACACTTAGATAAAACGTGTAATAGAGATGTGTTACTACAATTTGTTGTTTCTCGTTTCCTTCTAGCGATGCTTGCAGTTGCGACGTCGAGGCATTTTCGAAATGTTTTTTTTTCTCTCTTTCGAATATATCAAAATACATGATTTAGATCTATTTAGATTTTAGAGCCACAAGATACAAGCGACGCTTAGTTTGTGGCTCACCGAATATTATCACATTTTAGGTATTAAGAATTACTTTTTGATGATTAAACTTTATTATTATTATTTTTTTATTATTTTTTATAAATTCTATTTTGTGAATGTGAGAACGTTGTATGCCTAGTAGAGTGTAGATTTGTTGGCACTTTTCTATTTTTTAAGTACCTGGTAATTGTTGAAAGGCCTACACTGTCCTCCCATACCTATTATCTCTGTTATTTAATAATATTGTAAAGCCAATTATTATTAAAAGAGTAACCGTGGAGTTTCTTGCCGGTTCTTCTCCATAGGCCACTTCTAATTGGAACCGTGCACCTAGCTTTTGACGTTTCATAAGTGCCCATGTAGGTTTATGTGAAATAAAATATACTGATTTTGATTTTAATATTATTATAAATAATATGGACCCCAATTTTTTACTGTCTGGTACGTAAAAATAAATATTTGTAAAAACTAAAATTAATATCTTAAGATTTTATCTCTATAAACCTATGATAAACCTACAATGGTTTTTAGAACCTTGCACCCGACTTCTGCAGTAAAAAAACAATTCTATCTTTTTTCATCATGTCCCGAATACGGCAGTATCCGTGCATCGGTAAGAATAATAGCGATAAGTTTCTTATAGGAACTCCCCATTAACGCCTGAGATTAGCAAATTATCAACGTGATTCAGACTTGTGGATTGTCTCGAACTGTTTTGTATGTAATTTGTTTGGACAGGCCGTTTGTCCACGCGATCCAGCGATTAGCGAATTGAGTCATGATAATCGCGTAGCTAGCTGGTTAAGACCCCGTGTACACGATGTTTTTATTGTAATGCGAGGAAGTAGCGTTTCACACGATATAAATGGAATGCGTTTCCCAGTAGCATGCTAGGCACTTCCACTGGTTCTGTCCCAATTTATAGTGGGACCTTGCGTTAAAGCTAGGAAAAAGATCGTGTGGGAGCAGGATAAATCGGCTTATTCCACTAATCCCCCCTGAGAGAATCCCCCTCAGTGGGGATAACAGAACCCTAATGTAAAAAAATCACTTTCAGGGGATCTTGGAAGAAGTAATTTTTTTAGAAGCTAGTTTTCCACCCTAAGCGGGATTATCAGGGGTGAATTCTAGACTGTTTTTTATAGATTCCACTTTTCCTCCTAAGGGGGATTTTCAGGGGGTTTTGTGGAATAAGCCGATAAATCGTAGTCCGCCTCGAAATTTTTGAGTTTACGGGCATTGATATATATGTTACACTAGATTATATGTACCCAAAGTCTCAAATTCAGATAATTTATGTAAACAAAGGGGATAACATAACAAAAAAATATCTTCGTAATGATAGATAAATTCACATAAAATTGCGAAAAAGAGGTTCCATTTTCTTTTAAGTACTGATTTTAAGAAATAATCATTAAAAAATAATCATACCGTAATAATTTTTATAAATTTTCGGTTTTAAACAAAGTTATTAATAAAAGGAGATTTTCTGGTATAAAATATTTTCAAAATTTAACATTTTCAAATTTTGTACATCTTCAACAACACTAATATTACAACTCTCATACATAGATTCATATTGTAAGTAGCATATCTAGCCACATTTTGGATAAAAGCGGCTGTTAACTGTTTCGATTGGAAATCGATTTTGGGGCTTAAAAGGGCTAATTATAACGATCATATACCGTGTCTCCGACACACTAAACAAAACATTGATTGGCAACGGTATTTTGTTTGCATAGTTCTTATAATTAATTAACTTTAATTTTATCGATGATTATTTACGAAAACATTTAATGATAAAATGTTTTGCACCACTGTCCAGTCATTTTGACAGTGACATTTCTTGACATTGTTTACATAAATTATCTGAATTAGAGACTTTGGGTATAGTAATTACCGCGCTAAGGCGTTGCCACTGGATATTGGCCACAGCCATATGCGTAGCTAACGTCAGTTCAGTGCTCTGTGTAACTGTGTGATGCCAACCGAAGTGAACCTAAATATATTAATAATAATAACTTTTTAATAAGAATAAGGTATCTTATTACTTTTAATTGTTTAGTGGTTTCAAAGCTACGTCGCGCGTCGTCGCGTTTAAATAGTGGTTACACTTATTTGACACATTTTAATGAGGATTGCTTGTTCTTTTGCTTTTTCTTCTTTATTTAACTCAATGTTTACGGGTAAATAGGTGATTAAAGTTTTTTTTTAATGGGCTCTCACGGCTTGGGAAACCCCCTCCGTCTCCTAGAGAGAAACATTCGATTTAGGTTTTCGGTCAAGGGGGGTAAATGTTTCCTGCGTGGGAGGTCTACAACTAGATGGACAGACTAACTTAAAGAGATAGAAAGAAAGAAAGAATGACAAATAAGTATAGTTACGTATCGTATTAGTTTTATACATATAGTCTTTTGTATCTCATTACTAGTTGACCCGGTGAACTTCGTACCACGTGGGTAATTCTTATACAAAATTTTGATTTTTCGATTTTTCGGCTGTAGCAATGTAGTTTTCTAAAAACAATATTTCAAGATTTTATTTTACCGCTCCATACCAAATTACAGCTTCAGCGCCGACAAAGTGTTTTTTAGTAGTGTTCATCTGGACATGGCGAAACTATAAGGGTTTCTTGTTAACTACGGAACCCTAAAAAGCATGCAAAATTTCAGGGATTTTGAATGTAACAACTTACATTAAATTCTATATACTTTGCCTGTTATGGCCTGCAATACACACAATCAATCAATTAATTATCAAATTTGATCACCATTTTAAGACTTTATAATGTTAAATATTGTTAAAAAATGATTGTCCTACGATTACCAAGAAATATGCCGCCTGTGATACAGGTTTATCCTAGAATAGGTATCTAACATTATAATACCTTTGTAAGTTATATCTAGGATTTTATGTAAATATTAATTTATTATTATTATTATTTATTAATCTGCCTAGCCTTTTTTCAACTATGTTGGGGTCGGCTTCCAGTCTAACCGGATGCAGCTGAATACCAGTATTTTACATAAAACGACTGCCTATCTGACCTCCACAACCCAGTAACTGGGTAACACGATACGCCTTGGTAAGACTGGATGTCAGACTTGGGCTTCTGACGACCCGTAACGACTGTCAAAGATCCACGAATGACAGCCGGGACCAACAGCTTAACGTGCTTTCCGTGGTACGGAGGAGTGTCGGTATGCAAAGATGGTCACCCGTCCACGGATCAACCCCGGCAAGCGTAGCTTAACCTGACGATCGACCCGTGCGGCTGTTATTACTTAGCCACGAGCTCCTCAATACACACAATTTACTAGCAATTATACTAGAGCGAGTTTATACGGCACTTGGGCACGTTTATGGCAATGACCGTTGCTCCTGCTCTTTGCCCACTATCAGCTAATGCGTTTACTATTTAATTATTTACAAGCACTTGTATTTACCTGAATATACACTTCAAAAAGCAACTCTTATTAACATAATATAGTACAGAGCTTTAATAATAGTTACAAGAGAATAACTGAATGACTGCCACAAAAATCTACTGTTTACAGGTAGGCACAAAACAGCATTATTAAGAAAAAATCTTACTATCAATGGGGCCCGTCATCTAGGTACGTCCCACGACTGCCACATGGAGGGAAATTACCTTAAATACTGTAGATAGAATAGAATTACTGGCTCCTCCGTCCCTTAAAGTGCTACTACTCTATAATATGTCTTAGGTGAGATAAATCACACTTTTAAAACACTAGTTTTAGTCACTTCTAAGATTGAATGTACTTATAAAATGTATTTATAAGTTTTCATTAAGAATCAAAGGCAACTGGACTTGTAAAAGGCGCTTATAATGCCACTGCTCTTATCACTATCACTACATATTATAAAACAAAGTCCTCCGCCGCGTCTGTCTGTCTGTCTGTCTGTCTGTCTGTTCGCGATAAACTCAAATACTACTGCACCGATTCTCATGCTGTTTTCACCAATGGATAGCTTGGTTCTCTAGGAAGGTTTTAGTATATAATTTGTTATGTTTTTGTATGCATTTTTGTATGAATTAACGATATTTGTTGGAGGTGTCGGAAAAATATAAGCCGTCTGGGAGCTTTCAACGAAAACGCTGTCTAAACCCTTTGAGATATAACAAAATAATGTATGGTGGAATTGTGTATCATAAAAAGGTCTTCAAAAAAGTCCGCGATGGCATATGTCTATCTCTTAAGGATAACATACTATATCCATTTTATTGACTTTTTGTAGGTATTTGTTTGCCGAATGTTACTCTTGGAAATACGATTACGATAACAATACGCTATAATATCAGTAGCTATTAGCCAAATTATGTTCGTAGATAAATAAGCTAGCTACTTACGTGTATTTCAAACAGTATACAAGAATATTTATCATAAAAACATTACTAAACACGGCGGCCTTATGATCAAAATTTGTGCATTCCAAAACTTTCGTTACTTTTTCACTGACATATTTATCACTTTTCGATAAACTAACACTCAATACGAAATCTACACTTATTTCTCAGTAATTCTGTATAAGATTCTTCTAAGATTAAACCGTTTTCTCATTGAATCCATTACTTTACGCACGTATAACCTTGATGAATGTTTACATTAAGCATCGCGTCACACCGCCACACGACCACAGAGTATAGACGTATTTTGTTTTCTTTTTTCGTTCGTTTAGTGGTGTTCCCGCTAAAATGTCAACCGGTCAATTATTAGTCAATTAATCGAATTCTACATCCAGATCGTGTTGCAAGTACAAAATAAATGTCTAATATTTCGTCCAATTGCGAACGTGACCCTGAGAAAAGTTAGTACTTACGTGAATTATTCTAAAATTATTATTTGTGTCGCAATTTTATTTCGTGTTGTATTTGGTACAATTGATTGCTTTAAGAATTTGAGTGAAATTTCGTATTTTGATTTTGTGTTTGTTATCTTTAGGTAAAGACTCATTCACGTTCAGAACATAAGTACTTTTACTATATTAAATCATTTGTTTCGGTTTCTATTCACATAGTGTTCATGAAGAAACCATAAAACCATAGTTATTATTGTGAAATGTTAAAAGTTTGATGTCAAGCTCGATAGATGGCGTTGACGTCGAAATAGATCTCGCTATGGTTTCGTTACCGCGATTTGGTTGGGGTCTCGCAATTTTAATTAAATATACCAGCTTAGATCAGTACACAATTGTGGTTTTATTTTCAACCCTATTAGTGTGCACATTAGTTCGATAGTTCAACTCATTACCAGCTCGGTAATAAACACATAGTGAGTCACATTAAAATTAATATTAATTAAGTTAGAATTTTGAGATATAGCCTGGGATATGGAGAGGGTAGTACATAGGGTACTTTTTTATGCGATAACCGACATCCACGCGGGCGAAGCCGCGGGCAAAAGCTAGTTAATACTATATAACGTTTTCTTATATACGTCTATAAGAATAATGTTACAAGTATGAATGCTCTTAAAACTTAAATAGACTTATAAAATAATACTATTAGAGTTTATGGCTTAATCAGAACACATATATATAAACCTTATATGAAACCATAGCTCTTACAAGCTTTTGTATGTAAGGGTATTAAGGGTTTCTGGCTTAATCAGAACACGTATAAACCTTGTATAAAACCATAGCTCTTACAAGCTTTTGTTTGTAAGGGTATTTTGCTAGTTGGGCAGGCAGTGATAAATAATTTTGATTACCTACTTGTAAAAGCTGTTGTCGTTGAAAAACGAACAAAGATAGGACAGGTTCTTCCCTCGGATGTGACGGGACATCGACGTAACTACAAAATCCAAATCAAAAGTCATTTTTGAAACTAGGGTGAGAATCAGCACTTTTTGGAAGTCATCATCATCATCATTTCAGCCGAAAGACGTCCACTGCTGGACATAGGCCTCCCCCAAAAGGGGAGGAATTTGCCATAATCGCCACGCTTGGCAGGCGGGTTGGCGATCGCAGTATGGTGATAAAAATGCATAGAGAACGCTGCTGCCCATTCTCTAGTACCTAAGTCTCTTAGTCGCCTTTTACGACACCCACGGGAGGTAATGGAGTTGTGCTATTCTTTACGTCCGGCACCACATGGTACCGATGGAAGTCACCGTTGTCAAAATTACATGACAGTCCCCCAAAACGCTCGCCCTCACAATTTCCTAGTGCTTTAGCTAGGAAGAAGAAGTGGCGCAACAAACTCCGCAGCAGCACAGCTATCTGTTCAGTTAGAAAAACTTCCACGTGATATTATATCAAGCTATTATTACGCATCTAATACACCAAGACTAATCTCCCTATAAAGTCTAGATCGTGGAAAATACGTAACAATATGGCGGATAGGTGACGTCACTACGTCCGTCAATAATGTACCATCCGCTTCCTAGCTGTCGACATAATCTACTTATTATAACATTTTCCATCATCAAGAAGATCTAGAATGACTTCCACTAAACAATAGTGGTTGTATTGTACGGCAATACATAATTAACTCTTGCAACACTGACAGCCGATGAATTATTACAACATATTTTTTTTTTTTTGTTGGCAATTAAGGGCCTATACTACCTCAAATGGCTTAGCATGATCCTCCGTTATGTCGAAAATACTGCAGCATTAATTTTGAAATAAATATATGGTAAAGTTGAGGATTAATGTTAAGTAGGTACTATGTTAGCCGAAAACACGATTCCATAAAATTTTCTCTATAGAAAAAAAATCCAAAGTTACCTCCAAACCGAACAATAAACCGCTGTTATTCAAAAAATACTTCAAATTAGATAATGAAACTTTGCATATTAACTGAACTAGCTATAAAGCAGGTCTTATGTTATTTACTTTTTATAAATGACCATTATTTTCACCGTAAAACGAAATTACCTAAACTATCAGCGCCTTGGAGCCTTTTCCCTGCCGCCCTGTCTCGCTTGCTCGCGTGTTCGGTAGCAATAGTGTGCGAGCGAGATACAGAGTGAGGTAGCGCTGAGGTTGTCTAGGCTCTTAAGAGCCATTTCACAAAATTTTAACGCTCGAGTTTAGGTAAAAGACGGCAGCGCTGTGTATGTGAGCGTAACTATCCACACATACACAATTTAAGCAGTGTAACGCGAGTGTCGAGACGGACTAAATAATCTTGAGCCATTATAATAATAATGCGGTATTTAGAGATTGATTAAAAAAGTTATTTTATTTATTCAGTCTACTAAAGCTTTCTAGACTAATAAAAAAATACAAATATATGTTTTGAAAGTATATAATAAAAATGAACAGGAAAACAATCACATCGTACAAAATATAAGTGTTGGTCATTATTATTTGACAATAATGTCAAGTAATAATGACTATCACTTACGTTAAATAAATATTTGTCGTAAAGGCATTGATCTTGCTTTTCTAGGGTCTATAATTTCCGGCAATACGCAATCTTCGTAAAAACGAGTCAATTTGGGAAGCATCAAAATGTTGTGGTCGTAGTATAATATCACGGTTACGATATGAGCACTCGACAATTGAGATGCGGGAAAAAGTAGCACAGGTCCTTTCTCGATGGGCGCTCGCGCTGTACTAAACGGTGCCCTTTTTTTTTTTTTTTTTTTTTTTTTTTTTTTTTTGTAATGGCATCTCGGAGGTATAACCACTGGGGGTTCCTGCTCCTTAACCGGACTTTCCTGTGGTGCCGCAAGCTCCTAACGAAGTTTACGCCTCCAGCCAGGGGGTTTATACTAAAATCTACTTATGCTAGACGACTGCTCGCTAAGGGCACCCCAGGTGGGGCTCGAACCTCGGCTTAGGGCAGTGTCGGAGGGAGGGTGGCAAGGGACCGTCGGTGGCTGGATAAAAGTATCAGGGTTCTGATTATTAATCGGGGAAACGGTGCCCACTTGTGCATCGCAATTTATTCTTTTTTAGAGTGTTTAAAAAAAGGATATTGTGGCTAATTAAATGAAGGGATTTTAATCAAACTTGAGAATTCGATTTGTTAAAGAATATAGTTCATTTTGAGATGATTTTTAAAATGTAATTACGCTTTATTCAAACAAAAAAATCGCAATATAATTGCGAATAAATCGTAAAAATTGTCCTAAGTCTTTATTTTTTTTACCTATTAATGTTATTAATAATCGAAATTCTAGTACGTCATTTGTCGACAAAACTATATGTCTGATGCTTTGTGTATTTTTTTCAGTCAAATTTATAAATATTAATTATAGAAATAGGAGTCTGAAATTGCCTCTGCGCTGATTTTTCAGTAAACTAGTTCTGGGAGATTAATAACTACAAAGTACACAAATAAGTTTTTGTAAATGTGTTACATGAAGTGTCAATACGAAAGAATCATCTATTATTTACATATATTCACCAATACCAGAGAATTAACTAAGATGGTAAATTAGGCGACTAAAATCTTAGATATTCGCGCGAAAACGTAAAATGGCTCTTAATTGTTATCCTGTTGCTAGAGAATTAGCAAAGAAAAGTTTAATAATTAAAGTACTCATTAGGTTGTTATGATATAAATATCCTAGTTTAATTACGATAGACATCATTGTTTCTTTTTAGGGTTCCGTAGTCAACAAGGAACCCTTATAGTTTCGCCATGTCCGTCTGTCTGTCCGTCTGTCCGCCTTTTTTTTTTGGGTGGGAAATTATCAAATAACTTCTCCTATCTGGGCGGAGCGAAACTGACTTTTACTGACCAAACCCACCCATGTTGCCAGTTGTTGTCAGTTGCCTGTATTCCAGGGCCACAGCCACGGTATCCCTTTCGGACAAACGCGCAATCCTGGCAAGCACCGGTCCTAGCGGACCCCGTCAGTGCGTGCTGACATCTCTTTGAGGCGCGCGTTGAACAACGCGCACAACGCGCCGTCGACCCGGCCTGGTCCTTACCGGACGGCGAGCTGCCCATAGCTCGCCGTCCGTAAGCCCGCGCCTACGGTGGCTGGTAATCGGCTACCGATTTCCGCCGCCCAGGGCGTCTCCTTTGGCGACTAGGGCCGTAAGGTCGCACAGACTGCCGCTTCCTCACGCGTTCCGCCTCCTTCTTCGCGAGCATTACTGCTTCGCAGAAGGAGGTGACTGCCTCGCATGCACTTTCGCTCCAGACCAGGGCCGGATGCGAGAGATCGTCGCCGCCGATTGCCTCCGTGAGGACACGGCGGTGCTCTGCCCAAGCCGGGCAGACCTCCACCGTATGCTCCACCGTGTCCTCATGCCTAATCTGAAACAGGAACCTCCCGAAACAACCGTGTCTGGTGAGGGCCTGTGTCAGGCGGAAGGTGAGGACGCCGTGACGCCTCTCTAGCCACTCTTCAAAGAGGGGGACTTATCACCACAATTGTGGCGTGCCCAGCGCTGGGTTGTGACAATCGCACCCTCCATGTCGCCATGAGATCCCGCTGGAGCTTAGTCAGCTGTGCTGTGATTTCTCGCGGCAGCGGAGTTACGCCCCGGCGTACACCTACTCGCGCCACTCTCATAAGTGCGCGTGGATTTAGCCATTTCAGCCCTGTGACAGATAGACGGACGGACTGACGCATGACGGACGGACGGACAGACAGCGTAGCCTTAATAATAAGAGTTTGGCCAGCGAATCGTGGCACCAGGAAATGGCGGAAAATTAAAAAAATCTTCAGCTATGGCAACATGAAATAAAGTCTGAATTGTTATCATAATCCTACATTCCTGCTCAAATCAACAAAATACTTAGTGAACATAAAAACACAAAAGTATCAAATAGTCTTTTTTTTTCAGACTATAATTCATTAAAGATGAATTACTGAAGAAAGCTGTAGATTTTTTAAATTTCACGCCATTTTCTTGTGCCACGACTCGTTGGGCAAATTCTAGGGTCCCGTCGCGTCGCGGCGTCTCGGCACGCTTTAAGTACGGAATCCTAAAAAGGGTTTTCGCAACGCTCCATGGACCATGGTCTCACAACTACATAATACAACATGATTATAGTTACAAATGATGTTTAATTACAGACCTGGCTGCCGTGCTCATAACCTGTGGCTAATGGCTACCTTCGAAATATTGCCCTGTTTTACAAGCAGCAATTTTATGTTGGCAACACTGTTGTTTGAACGGTTTGCCAACTTATTGAGTGGTATCCTCCTGTGTTAATACATAGGTATTAATGAATTTAAAAAAATCCCGTAAAATGATAGGCTTTTATTTGGTTTAGCTCCAAACATCTTAATTGACGTACTTATTAAATAATGGTCACATTACAGTTTCAAAAGAAAATACGTTAAAATTGCTAGGGTATCCTGAAAATTCTTTTATTTTTCACTAAGGGTCAGCTCACACCGAGACGCGACGATATTGGAAGAGGCCAGTGATTTCGCACTGCGCCGCGCGCCGCCGCTAGACGCATCGCAACGTTGCGAGGCGCATAGTAAAATCGTTGGCAACACGTCGCGTCGCGTCGCGTCTCGGTGTGAGCTGACCCTAAGACACAAAGCAACAAAATACGATCTAGAGGAATGTGGCCGTTTTTCTTTAGATCGAATTTTGTTGCTTCGTGTCTCAATATGAAACTTTATAAACGGTATTAGAAAATTCTAGACACACCGAGGTTGCTGATTGAGCCGTTTTTCATAATTCCTTCTCAGTCACGAGAAATATGTTTTTAAAGAGTGGCGCTGGTGCACCTGTGAGCCCCAACTTAACTCGCCTTGGCAATCATACCAACAAGACCAAAAAACAGTTATCAAATCAACGCTTTTATTTCTAGCAAAAATTAAGATAATGATGCAAAACTAACCATTCTAGCGTTCAACAAATTACCATCAATAAAGTATTATTACAACAATGACAAGCTGTTAATATTTCCATTATTTTTATGGGATAATTTACTAAACGTTTATGTTGTGAAACGACTGCTTAGCAAGATATTATTATGGTGCGATTGTTAGTGAGTTGGCAGTGCTGAATTGAAATGTCATTATGACAGATCCCGGTGAAAAAAGATGGTGGCGGAGTTTTCTTAGAGACCAATATGACAATTGACGACGGTTGATTTTGTGGTGTGCAGGCCACACTTTGTAGTAATAAGGAAGATAAAAAAAAACCACCGGAGACATCTGAAGGTTCAATAAAAAAGTTGAAGCGGAAAATTCCCGCTTGTCTAATATGGAACTAAGAGTTACTCTATCTATACTTTTTACTTACATATGCTACCTAGAAACATTTTTTCAGACGCTATTTTTGTCTATGAAATCATTAGAATATTGACAAAACGTCATCCATTGCATCTTTTTTCAATAACAATACTAGCTATACCTACAAAAGATTTTTCTACAAGATTTAAAAACGATTACAGATTGTATTAATAAAATTATACCTTTTGACATTTTCCATGCAAGATGGCTAACATTTGACACTGAAATATACGTCGCATTTGCGTTATTGTGTTTCTTTGGACTTATATAATTATCCAGGATTTAAATACCATGCCATACAACGAACTTGGCAATGACGCCAGTCTCTTGAGTACATACCAGTCGACAGCTACCTTGTGGAATTTTTCGAAACCATAATATTTTAGTTAGGGTAGGACATATACAGGGTGGCTGGGACATCGACGCGGAAACTGTAACCATGACTTCAGCATATAATTCTAGACTTTATTAGCTTCTAGACAATACATTTTTTGTGGGTGATTTAAAAAAAAAAATGCTTTTCCAGCGCGCCGATGACCCGTCATCCTGTATTTTAATTGTAATTCGTAGTTTGTTAGTTAATTAGTTTAAGAAATTTATCCAGTATATATTGTATTTAAATCGTATAAATAAATACCCTAGAGGTTCAACATTTTAAAATACGCAAACATTTTAAGATTATGTCAAGGTAAAATACATAAGAAGTGGAATTACTTTCGACTTAAGGAAGATCGTTATTTAATTTGTCTATGTTACTTCCGTATTTTTCTAACAAGTAAGTGATACTTTTCGATGATTTTAGTTAATAGTTAGATACATGTGGCTTGTCTGTTGCTGTGCGAAAATCTTACGAAATTGTTTTGACATAACAATTTTTTTTTGGATTCGACATTCGGAAAGGAAAGAAAAAATACTGTAACTAAGTAGGTATTTATACTTCATTTATTATAACATTAGACAAATACCTGTTCTCACCCTTTCGTTATTTCGATGTAAACGTTTAATAAACTCCGTTATTTCACGATAAATACGAAGCACTGTAATCTATTTACCATTTACATTAAAAAAATAACTCTAAAGGGCAGTAATTTCTACAATATTACACAATAACTGTCGTTATTTAGCCGTTATTTGTCTAATGCTATAGTTAATGGAGTATAGGTACACTAACTCGGTGGAACGCAGAGCGAAAAGGCTTATAGGAGACGAAACGTTGGTGTCTAGGCTTCACAGCCTTGCTCATCGGCTTGTTGCTTGCCAACAGTCTTCTACAGATTGTAGGTACTTTGGAGAGTGTGCGCAGGAGCTCCACGACCAGGGGCCTTACTCCCGAAAACGATTCGAGTTTGATTTTGATTCCGATTCGATTTCGTTTCTGATCCGAACTCGATTTAAAACTTAAAAACTGACCGAAGTTAGTTTCACTTCGAACCACCGCAGTATCGTGCGCTAGTGTCGGATTCAAGAGTATGGATCGGAATTTAATTCGAACCCAATTCGAATGATTCAGAACTCGATGCTGTCGGGAGTAAGGCCCCAGAATTCGAATCGGAATCAAAATCAAACTCGAATCGTTTTCGGAAGTAAGGCCCCTGATCCCACTTCGCTCTTTTATTACCGGATTATCAGACGTACTGCAGGGTACCATGCGTACTTGGTTGATATCCCGTCCAGTCGTACTCAGCGCGATTTAGAGGAATGTGGCCGGTTTTCTTTAGATCGAATTTTGTTGCTTCGTTTCTCAAAATGAAACGTTATAGAAGGTATTAGAAAATTCTAGACACACTTACCGAGGTCGCTGATGAGCCGATTTTCATAATTCCTTCTCAGTCACGAGATAATATTTTTTAAAGGAGTGGCGCTACTGGACCGTATTATGCGCTCTTAAGAAAATTGGCTTATTCCACTAATCCCCCCTGAGAGAATCCCCCTCAGTGGAAAAAACTGAACACTAATGTAAAAAAATCACTATCATCTTGGAATAAGTTATTTTGTGTTTTTTCAATTCTAGTTTCCGCCCTTAGCGGGATTATCAGGGGTGAATTCTAGACTGTTTTCAGATTCCACTTTTCCTCCTAAGGGGGATTTTCAGGGGGGATTTGTGGAATAAGCCAGAAAATTGCAATTATGTAACCCAAAGTAGTAAAATGTGCAAACATTTTTTTAGAGCAGCTAGTTAAATTATAATTTAATTTATATTACCAGCCAATAATGACATATTAAATTATTACAGCAAATATCCAAGGTTCACGTAGGGGTCACGTAAATTATATCCGGTTAGCAAAAAAATAATAACTAATTTAAAATTGCCAAAAGTATTTTACAGTAATTGGGACATTATAAGGTTAGATGGCTGTACCTGGCAGGTACGGTCGACTGCAAAAATGCATGGACAGTACAGAAACAAAATCGTGTGAAGCGAAAAGCGAAAGCTAGTTCTATTTTCGAAAATTTGAACACTGGAAAATAGATACTAAGGCATCCATGCAATTTTGCAGGTGAGTGTACCTGTGTTCAATAATTATAGGTTGGTACTTTGGCTTCACGTGACCATGATTTAGAACTTTTCAATAACGAATTGAATCAAACGATAATATCGATGTTTGTGAGGTTCTGAGTTTGGTGTGGTCATGTCCATAACATCTGTATTTATATAAATAAATAAAATTTAAGTGTCTGTCTGTCTTTTTGTTCCGGCTTATCTCTGAAACGGCTGGACCGATTTTGACGGGACTTTCACTGGCAGATAGCTGATGTTATGAGCAGTAACTTACTTTTACTTAGAAAAAAAAACGACGTGGGCGAAACCGCGGGCAAAAGCTAGTGTTATTATAAAATATAGGTTTATTCAGGATTTAGAATTGGGGAATTGGGCTAAAACTTGTATGTTTTGATCTCCAAAATCTTCAAATTGGTTACAAAAGTATTATGTTTTCTCTCTTGAAAAGTTGGTTCAGTTCAGATTACTTCAGATTCTTACAGAATAGATGGGCAGATATTAAGTATTATAATTACTTAGGTATTTTCTTAGTTGCTTCGATCCGTGTAAATAATAAACATTAGACAAAGTGAAACAAAAAGTTGTCGACGACTTTTTGACGTCAGTCTTTGTATTTTTCCCTCACAATTACCTACGACTACTTTTGTAACCGACCAAAAACAACCTCTCTTGCGTCAACGTCCCAATTGCGTATTCTTTTACATACATCGACATTTTGCCTTTATTAAATGAACAATCAATTCGAACGTGTCCATGTTTTTGTCAAAAACTCGTTTGAAAAAAAAAAAAATTGTTCTCAACAGGATTTATTTTACTGACTACGTCACTGGCTGGCCACATGATGTTCGATTTTCAAATGAAGCCGTGGGCTATGTTTTTTTTGGCCAATTATATTAGAAAGCTATAATTTGGCTTGGATATACATATTAATTACGCCGACAAAATGGTAAAATAAACTCATGAAATAAAATGGGGATGTTTTTTTTTTTCGCCTACCCTTTGGTGTGGGGTATTGTTGGGTCTTCAAAAATATTGCGTGTTTGTGAAAACAATTTTTCGATTAAGGGATCCGCTTCTGAAATGGGCTTTAAAATGCTAATTTTTGTTAGATTCAAGTGTGTCCCCCCCTGCCAGCTAAACGGTTAGTTTTGTATAGGTGAAAAAATCACGATAGTAGTATATATAACGAAGTTAAAAGGAAAACTATCACAGCTAAGTAGGCTTTTCAAGTTTGCGAGTAATAGTCGACCAACTTAAATTTACAGTTGCCAAACATGTTCCCCCATACAATCTGTATTCTTGTATTCTGTATTCAGAGCATCTTTCTCAACTACAATGTTAAGTTGGTTCTTGGGATAAATTCATACCAACTACGGAATCCTTCATTGTGCGGGCTTATTCCACAAATCCCCCCTGAAAATCCCCCTTAGGAGGAAAAGTGGAATCTATAAAAAAACAGTCTAGAATTCACCCCTGATAATCCCGCTTAGGGGCGAAAACTAAATTGAAAAAAAAAAAACTTATTCCAAGTTCCCCCTGAAAGTGATTTTTTTTACATTAGGGTTCTGTTTTCCCCACTGAGGGGGATTCTCTCAGGGGGGATTAGTGAAATAAGCCCATTGTGCGTGGTCCGACACGCACTTAGCCCGTTTTTATGTCTGGAATCGCCAACCCGTCTTGAGCAAGCGTCTTCTCTGTATGAGAAGAGGCCTTTGCCCAGGAGTGTGACAATAATAGGCTTGTATTATTATTATTATTCCCTTTGCGTGAGAAAAACTTTGTATTTTATAACCGTCATTAACGTTAAGTAATTTAATTTCAATAGTCACAAGCACAGTATACAGGATGAGCTCGTGGCTAAGTAATAACAGCCGCACGGGTGGATCCATCAGGTTAAGCTACGCTTGCCGGGGTTGGTCTGTGGATGGGTGACCATCTTTACATACCGAGACTCCTCCGTGCCTCGGAAAGCACGTTAAGCCGTTGGTCCTGGCTGTCATTCGTGGATCTTTGACAGTCGTTACGGGTCGTCAGAAGCCCAAAAGTCTGACAGCCAGTCTTACCAAGGGGTATCGTGTTACCCAGTTACTGGGTTGTGGAGGTCAGATAGGCAGTCGCTCCATGTAAAATACTGGTATTCAGCTGCATCCGGTTAGACTGGTAGCCGACCCCAACATAGTTGCGAAAGGCTAGGTAGATTGATTGGCCACAAGCACAGTATAATAAATTAACAGTATTACATCTTCATTAAAAATGGCCGAAACGCCGCGCTTCGAAATCTCAGTTTATACCAGTACGCATCAGCCTCGAGGGCGCGCCAGTTACACGGACGCGGAAGGTTTATCTACCGAGCAGATGTGGGTAATTATTTCAAAGTCACTGCCGAGACGTATTACTGTTACTTAGTTATACTGTGCCACAAGGGTATAGGGTGAAAGATCAAAAGGAAATAAAAAATGAAGGCTTTATTTTACAACCTACCATTATCGTTATCTTTATGTTATTAATTATTCTATTGTTATTGCTAGTGGTATTTTATTAAAGTCCACTGTAACTTGATAGCTCTGAAGCTATCTAATAAGAAACCAGAAACTTCCAATAAGCCAGCCAATTACTGATAATTGGCTGGCTTATTGGAAGTTTCTGGTTTCTTTACCGTAATGTCTCTTGTGTTTCTTTTTGTATTATAAGATTATAACACTAGCTTCTGCCTGCGGCTTCAACCGCATAGCTTTTTAGGGTTCCGTACCTCAAAAGAAAAAATCGTAACCATTATAGGATCACTCGTGTGTCTGTCTGTCCGTCTGTCGCAGCCAATTTGCTCCGAATGTAATGGACCGATTAAGTTGTTAAATTTGGTATACCTACATATATCAATTTGAGTGACCGGACCGGAGTGACGTGAACCGTGAATAAATGAATTTAGAATATCGGGGTCAGTTTTGGGGGGCAAATAAGAAAATTAAAAAAAAAATAAGGTTTGCAAACTGTACCGTGTGACATATCAAATGAAAAGGGCCTACTGTGAGGGTCTCAAATATATATTTTTTATAATTTTAAAATAAATTGCTTTAAAGTTTTATTTGAAAATAGACGAAAATGTACCACCCTTTATCTCTGAAACTACTGAGCCTAAAATTTTGAAAAAAATACAGACAATAGTTCTATACTTAGGATTGATTACAGGAAAATCTATAAGAAGTCTATGGTCATAAAATAACATGGTAAATCTTTCTATATTGTATGTACAAACTTACTTTTGCTGTTGGAAAACATGGAAGAACACATCGATACCTCCCACGCAAAAAGTCGTAACATGTTTAATGGATTTGTGCCCGTTTGATGGAAATTGGCTCGCCCCCTATTACATGGGAATTAAACATACATAGTTGGCGAAATGTGGGTGACGGGTGTAGTATTAGGTGCATCCCTGCCCAACCCTTCGGGGAATACAGACTTGATGATATGGTATCTATACATATAACAGCTTTTTATTAAATGCATATGAAAGTATATAAATACTTTCATATAGGTAAACTTTTCAACACGGCTTATTCCTAAACTACTCCATTCTTTTGTTCTAAAAAGATAAGAATCTCATACATTCGTTCCCGAGTTACTCCAATGAATTATTATTATTTAAAAAAAAAATTTTTAGTCATCATCCTTATTGTCATTCTAACGTCAAAAAATTCCGCTCCACAGACAAGGGGTTAATAGTACATTATGGTACAAGTGTATAATGTTGGTGATTACCGCCAAGGCGCCATTGAGACCCGAGCCGTTAGGTCTTAAGAGAGCCGAGGACGGTAATCATCAATACACACGTGTATCATACGACGTTTTTCAACACACTTGTGAAGAAAATAGTAATAAAAAATCATTTTTTCCTTGGAGTTTTCAGGTAGTAAACTTTCCATAACGTTAATGGTTTCACATCTTATATCGGGCGGTGTACAACATAAATCATTTTCTTCATAACTAGTACCTGTAGACATTTTAATTAATAAATAACTTTAATTTCAACAGTGAAAACGAGTTGTGATTTTTTTTTCGCAATGGCGGGTAAAATGAATCAGTTTTCCTTACGTGCGCGCATCTAACAATGGCGATCGGCCATAGACTAAAGGAATGAGGTTTATATTTTTTTTGGTCTCCGCGGATAGAGTTTTAGCCACGTACAAAATGGGGAATTTAAAGTTTTCTTTATTACAGAGAAAACAAAAGTTATATTTGAGTGAAAGTTTTATTTATTAAACACGTACAAGTTGAAATTATCTATTTAAATACGAAGTTGCATGAAATGAGCAAGCAATAGGTACATTATTTGTTCTATTGAACACGATATTTTTTGTATCAGCAACTCAACCAATAAAATAAAAATAAAAAATTCTATAACTCACTCGTGAATAATAGCAATGAAAAAGTCACAGTTTGATTACAAGTGTCATTATGTGCCTAATTGCGATGAAATTAGAGCCACTTTATGAGCAAGTGTGTTGAAAAGGATGTTTTATTAAGTCAATGTTTGACGAATTCATTTCCGCATCACTCCTGACATCAACTCCTATAAATAACCTAGCACCTACTTAAATATGGTCATAAGAAACCTTACAAATAGCCAGTAAAAACAATAAACACACAATGACGCCTCCACTTAGCGACAACCGTCAACACGGACCTCCACAAGTTTGTATGTATCGACACTATCAATTGAGCAAATACTTGGATCCCTACGAGACCAAGTGGTTACAGAGATGATGGAATATCAACAGTTCTAGTGCTTGCAAATGTATGTTTTTGTAGCTTGTGAGGAGTGTCTAAATAAAACCTTCGGTGTAGATCATTTTTAACCGACTTCAAAAAAGGAAGAGGTTCGCAGTTCGTCGGAATTTTTTATTTTTATTACTGATTTGAAAAAAAAAAATTGTTGAAAGGGTATAAACTCAAACTCAAACCATTTATTTCAGTTAAACCATTTACAGGCACTTTTGAATTGTCAAGGAGTCGATTATTAAGAAAAATGAAGCTACATGTCCATATTGCCCATTCCAAAGCGTAGGTACCTATGGAGAAGAACGGGGAAGAAACTCCATGGACACTCTTTTAAATTAAATTGTTACAAAAGTATTCGTTACATCTATAATGTTGAATTTATAACTAAAAGTGAGAACGATGTAAAAATAAAAATAATAAAAACTTACACGTTAAAAGCGTCAAGAGTAGGTACAACAAATAGAAACAAAATAAACAATTAAAATAACCCGTGGCAGCTAAGAGATGACCAGTCCCTACTGACGGCGCCCGTTCACGAACATGAACGCATGGATTAGCACCATTCAGCTCAACCATTTTGAAGGGAGCTAAATGATCCAACACACATGCCACCATCAGCGAGACATCTAAGTGAGCATGACATACTCTCAGCCGCCAGGGCACATTCAAGTCAATGAAAGACATATTACCTGGTCAATGGTAGCTCTATAGTACATAGGACTCACACCTGTGCTATGCAATTATATAATATAATACATATATATACTTTCCAGGTGGTCCCATTCTCATCAGGTCAGGATCTGATGATGGGATCCTGGAGAAATCGAAGGAACTCTTCAAATATTATAGGTACACTTATAGTGATTTCGGTATTTCTTATAGTAACTCGTGCAATTGCTCTCGGAAAGCACCATTTGTTGAAGTGGAACTGATGATGAAGACCACAGATGGCCACCGGAACAACTCAATAATAAGTATTTGACGGGTTGCGATTCGATTACTTTAATATGGTTGCCAAGCAATTTATGCTCGTCACAATGCGAATGGTGAAACACCAGGAGAACTCCTCAACAATTAACGCCCCTCCATCGGGAAAAGCAATATTTTGTAAAAGGCGATGAGCAAGTTGACATTTGGCTATTGTAACTTAGATAGATTATAAACAAACCCACTAATAAAAAGCGAGAAATAAAACTTTTTAACAAAATCAAACCGGCTTCCAAAAAACACTAAAAAGTGAAAAAAAAAAAAACCGAATTCGGTGTCTTTGGATCTGTATTTTAGTTTTTTGCCACCGTCTTCCGAAATTAAAGTAATTTTTTCACTTTTTAGTGTTGTTTTAGGTAGTCGTTCTTTTTTTAATACCTAAGTAGTTTGTTGCGTAAGTATTGCGTGAATGTGATTTTATAATCAGGGGCCTTACTTACCCCCGAAAACGATTCGAGTTTGATTTTGATTCCAATTCGAACTCGCTTCTGGGGCCGTACGTAGCATCGAGTTCTGAATCAATCGAATCAGGTTCGAATTAAATGCCGATCCATACTCTTGAATCCAACACTAGCGCACGATCGTGCGGTGGTTCGAAGCGAAACTAACTTCGGTCAGTTTTAAGTTTTAAATCGAGTTCGGATCAGAAACGAAATCGAATCGGAATCTAAATCAAACTCGAATCGTTTTCGGGAATACAGCCCCTGGTCCGTATTCTCCGAAAGCTTAGGCATAGGTCCATAATTGTAATTGAAAGTCATTGTATTTTAGAATTTATATTAAAACAATTATTTCTTTTCACAGGTACAGTTAACGCCGAAAGCAGTGTTGCTGTTGAGTAAGCCACCTTTAACTTAATGAGTCTATCTTGTTCTCACTGACTTGGCGTCGGGTCCTCCTCTCTGTGAGTGGAAGTGATCCTAATCCACTACGCGGGCCTGGTTGACCATCATAATATGTTATGATGGCCAACCAAGCCCGCGTGGTGGTAGAAATTATTTTGAACTCTCGGTTTCTTATGCTGAAAGTCTATAAAAACTTGTCAAATAATTTAAAAAAAAAAATTTGTCGTCTGTAAAGTCTGTTTACGGACGATAATTTTACATGATAACGTCATAAGAAAACATTGCGTCACAAGCCGAACGCTTAGGCCGACCGTGCCACTCTATTGCTTGTTCCGCGCTCTCGCTTGCACACTCGGCTCAGACGGAACGTGACAATGAGTTATGCTTTTTCGTGCGCGCAGCCGGCGTTCATCGATTTACAAGACGTAACACGTCAAAAAACATTTATTTCAGACAAAAAGTTCATAGGCAAAGCAAGGGTTGTTCATCATCACCATTTCAGCCGAAAGACGTCCACTGCTGGACATAGGCCTCCCCCAATTGGGGGGTTTTGCCATAATAGCCACGCTTGGCAGGCGATCACAGTATGGTGTTAAAAATGCACAGAGAACGCTGCTGCCCATTCTCTAGCAAGGTTGTTAGTAACAAGAATTTTGCTTAATGTAAGTAATTAAAAAGTAAAAAGAAGAAACTAAACATACCGTCTACCCCTGCACAGTAGGCTCATCGGTCTCACAACACATGGAGGTTCAGTGAATCTACAGAGAAGAACGGTATCGGTTCTCTCGCCAATCATCCTCCGGACGCTATTCGGAAATCCTATGCCAAATAATTTAATTGACTGTTGCATATGAGACGACGCCACACAGAGCGTCACGTCGCGTCGCGTCGAGCCGGACGGCTCTGTGTGGCGTCGTCCGTAATATCTAGTACATTACAACTGCTCAGCGTCGCGTCGGCGTCCCGTCCCGCCGCGCCGCGCCCGCTGTGTGCAGAGACCTTAATTATTATTAAAAGGCACCGCGCTCGTGCCGCCGTCGCCACATCCGCTCATTCATAGAATTAAAAAAATAAGTAAGTAAAAGTATTTTTTGCGAAATGTCTCAAGCAATTTTAAAATTGTAATAATTATGTAAAAATATAAAACACAGATAAAAAAAAAAAATTTCGCTGCTATGGCTTTTTTTTTGTTTCTCTTAAAATATTTCATGTTTGAATAGATACACCTTAGGTATATACATATATATATTATTTTTTTTGCAACCATCGCACCGTCGAGTCCTGATTCAGGACTTCTAGCAAGATTTTAAACTGAGACATTTGTTATATGGCTCGTCCACTACTGAACTGTTGAGCTAGCAGAAGATCAAGCTTCGGCTCTAGTTAAGGCCACACTATAATCTATTCACTAGACTGTTGAGTGAACAAGCTGCTAGGGCATGATCTACTCTTGCTGGGCTTGCTAGGCTAATATCGTTTCCTTATTTATATGTCATGGTTCGATCGTAAAAATGGCTGTATCGATATCTGCCTGGCCATTTCACGATACACCGCCATTTCATGATTTGGCCGGTTATATCACGTTGCGCATAGTCGAAAGTCGGGCAGATCGCCGAAAGCAACCTATTTATCGATATTCCCAGCTGACCACTGGGCATATCGCAAAGTAGTTGCATTTCACGTCGCTAGTGGCACCCCGACGTCCCCGACACAATGGGTCTGGTTAGGTTAGAAGTTAGAACTGTGACAAACCGCGCGCGAGCCAAGCGAGCGAAACAAGCAATGCCGCGACAGCGGCCGGCGAGCGCTTCATCCAAGTTAGCCGAAGTTACTTGGCTTTAAAGCATATGTAGGACCCTAAAATAGGAATTAAATTCGAGTAGGAATGGGTCTACCAGGAATTATTACCCGTCCGCGCAGCAGCAAAGACAGTTTTATGTTTTTTACGCGTATCTGAGACGATATGCCCGAGTATCGCTGAGCTTATCTTTGAACGCTGAGCGATATAGCGGATTTTAGATGGACAAATCGTGAAATGGCCAGGCAGATAAAGTTATGGCCATTTCTACGATCGGATTACGACATATAGGTACACGAGGAAGACTCCAAAGGAAGCCACGACATAATGTGTGAAATTGGGTTCTTAGATAGAAGATTAGTAGTGATGGTTGTGACATTTGTAAAATAAACCTTCACTGACCTATTATGACATAGACCACTTAACGAATTCCTATTCATAGACCGCCCCTGCTTCATCATGAAACACGTCATTATTAAGCCATGGTTATCCCAAACCTTAATGTAAACGTTGTATCAAATAATTATCACCTTCAGTTTACGCCATCAAGCATACTTACATTTAACATTACCAATATTTGACTAAAACATTACTGGGTTTCGAAGACGAAGAAATGACGTGATAGGTATGGTCAGGATTTTTGTTGAAAATTACGATAATGTTGCGCCTGCCATGTTTTGTCTCTGCATCACCCTTAGGTTGACTGGTAGAAAATGCCTCGGGCATTAAGTCCGCCTTTGTACACACGGCTACATATCACGCTATACATTTCCAGTTTAAGCTGATCTCGAATTGTATAGGATTTCTGTACACAGTATTTTTTTACTTATGCATTAAGTTTAATAAATAAATATACAGTGCTGCTGCGGTTTTAATTCCAAACGCGACGTCACAACTTCGACGGCACTTCTCTTATTCAGTTTCGCGAAAGTAATTTGTTTGTCAATCAATAAAATACGTCTTGTCTGGTCTCGTCGCTCTGTTAGTGACAGCCACTTACAGGATTATTGATATGCTGTCTGCAGTCGCCGCACTCGCCGCTCGATCGCAGCACCAGTGACGTAGACGTTAGGTACATAGAAACCATTAGTGTCGCTGCGGTCTGTTATTGCGGTTTAGCGGTTTCGCCGCTGCAGTTTGCAGTCTGATATCGCCTTCGGAATTTTATCTTAATCCTATCCATCCGGCAGCGTTAGTTTCTTTCTCATAATCAGCCCCATTGCTTGGACACAGGCCTTCTTTCTTCGAGATGGAGTGGGCCGTAATCCATTAAGCGGGCCCAGAGTGCGTTGGTAATGTCACAATGTCTTCGAATTTTTAGTTCTAGGACTTGCCGGTTTCCTCAAGATGTTTCCCTTCACCGTTTTGAGAGCATTTAAGTTTAGTTTAGTTTCTATACTGATACCTATAATCCAGGCAAATATTTAAATTCAGCATTGACTAGAAAGAATTGGTATGATAAGACATTACGGCCGCTGACCAAAGCAGTACCTAGTTGATGTCTCTGACCTAAGTTAACGATGCACGAGAGAAGTTAAAGTTACGCAAAGCAAGCAAAGCTCATTGCTAATCCTTCTACTCAAGCGGCCTGTGGGTGAGATATACGCAGCGAGCCTACAGAGCCCTGCGCACGCAGTACAATAATGCGTTCAGGAGGTTGTTGGGTCAGCCGTGGCGGTGCAGCGCGTTTGGCATGTTTGCTGAAGCGTGCACTGATGGTTTTCAGGCCATCATGCGCAAAAAAGCAACTTCCCTGCTAGCCCGTATACGGGGTAGCAACAACGGCATTCTGATCTGAACGCAATAGCTGTACGTTTTGACTGTCCCTTTCAAAATCAGTGGGTCAAGTCTTGTGAAGGGGTTGCGAGTCATGCCAAATAAACTTGTAGCTCGTTGTTACATTTAGGTAAATATGTATTAGGTTAAGGTTTCTATGGGTCTATATGCCACCCGAAATAAAGTTTTATATTATAAACTAGCTTTTGCCCGCGGCTCCGCCCGCGTAGATATCGGTTATCGCGTAAAATTAAGTAGCCTATCTCCGTCTCCATAACCCAGGCTATATCTCTGCAAAATTTTATGACGATCGGTTCAGCGGTTTAGGCGTGAAAAGGTAACATACAGACAGACAGACAGAGTTACTTTCACGTTTATAATATTAGTATGGATTATAAGTCTAAACTGAAATTTGTAGCAGCAGCACCAAGACATTTTTGGGCAAATAATGTAGTAACACTTTGTAAGTTTGAAAAATTCGAAAAAGCCATATAATATGACCAAACGAAGCCCCATAACAAAGATAAAACCTGTTGCAGAAGGCCAAAGCTTCTACATGAGTGTGGTTAAATATGTCAAGAGACGAAACGTCGCGTCGTATCAAGGCGGATCGGTCGGTTTTGAGAAAGTAAAGTGCAATGAGGTACTGGCCGAAATATTGGCTTCTTTATTTGACCGTTATATTTTTTTTATGTTGATCATGTTGGCAGTTTGTGGTTTTTTCGTGGTGTTCTTTATTTGGATACAGGAATAGAATAGAATACTCTTTATTATGTACACCATAAAAATTACAGATATAAATGTAGAACTGTTACATAGGGTGTCACATTGGGCGGTCTTATCGCTAAAAGCGATCTACATCGCATTGGATACAGGGTGTGTTGGATAACGATTTACAAATTAGCATTGCCTACTGCTCAATCAACAATTCCACTCGATAGAGGTACGATAAACGTGTCTCGATACTCTTGCGCCATCCCATTTTCCTGGCTCTGCGTGCTGTGCTGGCGCTGCTGCTGCGGCTGCTGAAAATCTCAAGCGGCGAAAGTATAGTATCCTTATCGGTAACTATATTTTCGAGCCGTTTGGGGTTGAAACCCTCGGGCCGTGGGGTCCCAGTGCTCATTTTTTGTTCAATGAAATCTCCAAAAGGCTGGTTGACACTTCCCGTGACCCAAGGGCTGGCTTTTACCTTGGCCAGTGGCTAAGCCATGCCATAGAACGTGGTAATGCGGCCAGTCTCTTGGGTACATTACCAGTCGACAGCGATGCTGAGGAATTTTCCGACGCCATATTTTAGTTCATTTTGTTATTAGTTTGTAGGTATGTTATTGAATAGGTACATTTTTCTGTTTTGTAATATGTTTTTGGCAGTTAAAGTAAACCGCCTTGGAACTTGAGACTAGAGATGCCGATGCATTCCACCAGTTTCTTTGATAAATCTTTTACAGTTCAAGCAGTGCGGTTAGGAACGCCTTGCCCATGTCGATAAAGCGTGCCTAATCTTTGTCCATTTTTAAAATTATGATAAAAAAACACTATCTCTCTCCTTAAGGTGGATGCGCTGTGGTAGCCCGCGAAATTCAATTTTATTGGCTTTTTTTGCAATTTCCAGGTCCGTTTAAGGTTGTATCTTGATCAAAATATGATACGTTACAATAAAACATATATATTTACATAATTTTAACCATAAAAATCATCAATACATCTTTCTAAATTAGATTTCGTGCAGATTCTTTACATTTAGTTCGTTCGACGAATCTGCATGATATTTTGATCAAGATACAACCTGACACGTACCTGCAAATTGCATAAAATACAAGAAAATTGGAATTTCGCAGGCTACCACAACGCATCCCCCTTAACCATTTTTTTTTTTTGTACTTTGCTCTTGTTCCACGTAATCTTAATCCTCGTTGCTGGTCATACAGGGTCAACTTTTTTTTTAAACGCTATTAACCTTATCTATACCAGACATATCTACTACCTACTACTACCTATTAATATAAAATTATTAAAATTATAATTAAAATATGAAATATATTAATATAACATGTCTAATATTAATATAATCATGCCGGAAATGATCCTCAAACCTGTAAGCTAAAATTATCGACCTTTTTATAAACGGATTAATTAGCAAAAAATATGATGACCTACAGTAGTAGGTATATGTACGAGTACGTACACTTAAATTACTTGTAACGAAAAAGCAAATAATTGAACACCTAAAAAATTATTAGCTGTCTACGTTTTAATAATTGCGGTTTCTTTGATAAGTTTTGGGATAATTTTCAGGAAGGACGCAATACAAGTACTTCTGTCATTCGTAGATCTTTGGGAGTCGTTTCGGGTTGTCAGAAGAAGCCCAAAAGTCTGAAAACCAGCTGGTGTGGGATATCGTTGGATAGGCCGTTAAAAAATATTACGGGTTTGTGAAAACCGTTTTTCTATTTAGGAATCCATTTGCCTAATATTAAGCTTTAAAGTGCAAATTTTTGCTAGAGTCAAGTGTCCCCCTCCCTGCCATTGTACTTGGATATCTGAAAAAATCACAGCAGTAGATATACCGGATGACTTTTTTTACCGTCTCGAAAAAAATTGGGTATACTAAGTGAGCGGAGTAGAAGCCTATGGCATAGCAATTTATATATATATTTTTTTTTTTCAGAAATAAAACCAAAATAAAAGATAAAAATATTGAAATTTGGGTGCATATGATTTAAATTTAAATATTATTTATCGTATTTATTTATTGAATTATGTTTTTTGTTAAATTTCTGTGTTTATTGTTATAGTATGATAAGTTTACTTCAAATGTGTGGTATTTATCCATAGATCAATTTCTTTCTAGGTTAAAGAAAAAATTATAAAAACTATGCCATAGGCTTCTACTCCGTTCACCTAGTATACCCAAATTTTTACGAGACGGTAAAAAATGTCATCCGGTATAACAAAGTTAACACTTTCAATGCCAAAAACCCAGCATATGGGTCTAAAAATAATTCTATCGCGTGCCCAAAACCCGCATCCGAGTCGTCGCTGTAGGTAGCTATTGATGACTTCTGTACATGACGCGTCGTGGGCATGTACAGAAGTCATCAATAGCTACCTACAGCGACGACTCGGATGCGGGTTTTGGGCACGCGATAGAATTATTTTTAGACCCATATGCTGGGTTTTTGGCATTGAAAGTGTTAAAAGGAAAACTATCACAGCTAAGTAGGCTTTACAAGTTAGGTACCGAGTAATAGTCAACTAACTTAAATTGGCAGTTGAAATACATTTTCATGTTTTTGTGTCAGTCTGTGCGACGGATTTTAATGCGGTTTTTATCAGCATTTAGAGAGCTAATTCCGGAATTTTTATGTGTATAATACATTGATATTAAAGTTATATATAATAAAGAAATCCCGATATTTTGTCAAGTCGTAAAAACCGTGCCAAGCAGGGGCAGGTTGCTTGTGTAAAATAAAAAGCAAACTCAACCTAAAATCAGCATAACATAACCAAAAAAATATTTTATACGCATAGATCCCATTAGTAAAAATATTAGGTACATTCTGACACTTAATTTAAATATGAAATATTATAGCAATTTAACAGCCTAATATCATGGCAATAAAAATAATTAAGAAATGATTTAGATAGTATGTAATTATTCCAGTATGAGTAGGACTTTAGTGTAACGATCGCACAATATTTATGGGAAGTTATTTTAATTGGCAACATTGAATAATAATGGCGAATGCGCTAAGGTAGCCCGCGAATGTTTTTTTTTTTTTTTCTGATGACGAAATCGACGTAGTTTAGTAGAAAAGATTCAACGCACATTATGGTCAAAAATGAGTTGTTTATACCAAAGAGGTCCCAACGGTTGGTTCTTTCACTCAGCAAAAAAGATCCGTGACACTACAAAGATAAGGTTGATTTTTTAATAATGGGAACCAACCCACTTAAAGGTGGGTAGCTTCCGTTAACCGTTAGGACCTCTATGGTATTACAAATCATTTTTGACCATAAAGGTTCCTACAAACAGACGCGACACGCGATGCGCACAAAGACATCGCGTGCCGCGTGACGATCGGTCTCTTTGTTTCGCGTCGCGTGTCTCGCCTGTTTGTATCAAAAATCAAAATCAAAATATTTTTATTTCACATAAACCTACATGGGCACTTATGAAACGTCAGAAGCTAGGTGCACGGTTCCAATTAGTCGTTTCCTATGGAGATGAGCCGGCAAGAAACTCCACGGTTACACTTTTAAAAATAATTGGCTTTACAATATTATCAAATAACAGTGATAGGTAATAGGTATGGGAGGACAGTGTAGGCCTTTCAACAATTACCAGGTACTTAACAAAATAGAAAAGTGCCAACAAATCTACACTACTAGGCCTACAACGATCTCACATTCAGAAAATAGAAAATAATCTAAGTATATAAAAGATTAATGAAATGATTGCAATTAAAACTACAGTACCATATCTGAATAAATATCATGTCCACAAAAGCCACTAATAAAGAATTGGAATTCGATTTGTAGGTAAATAATGGTGCCGATTCCCTTGTTCACAAACCAAACCAAATCCAAGTTCAGTGCATCTCCTATTTCATCAAGAAAAGGACAGAAGACAAATCCTAGCCTAGTCCTGTAAAAATGTGTAGTAGGAGCCTTTATGTGGGTTTGATCATAATGTCGGTTGATTCCTTTCTGGTAAACTACGTCCAATTGAGAATAAGTTCCTAGGTAGGCAGTACCTAATAGTTGAAATGTCAACATCGTTATGATTCCGGAACTGAAAACAAAAGAAAAACTTAACAACAAACCAATCATTTGAAGTAATTAAGTCACTTTTAAAATAACCAGAAGAGCAAGCAAAGTCACGGACGACGCCAGTCCATTGTAATAGCACACTTAATACTAATGCTGCGTAATTATAAGTACCAGGGTGACATGAGTAGAGGACGGGTGCGAGCCTTGACCCTCCGTAATGATAGTGGAACGATACAATCTAATTCTAGTGTGCTATGCTGTCCTGGTACCGGGGTTTGAAGTAATGATCTTTCTTAGCGTGAGTAGGTAATTTAATTAATTATCCTAACATTTTTATGCTTTGTAGGTATAGTATATCTCAGAAATAAACACAGTTAACCTTCAAACCTTTTTTTTTTATCTCACCACTTAATACTCGTATTATCTAAACTTATTTCTTCAAATTAATCACCAAGGTACAACAATCCTTCGACCGCTCGCTGCCAACGCCCATCAAAAAGTGCCATCTCTGCCAAGTCACCACAACTGTCACCATCAGTGTGGCCAGTGCAATCAATTCAATCTCCCGATTTTATTTTAATACGCATTTTCGCCGTCAGTATGGCCAGTACAATCATTAAAAACTGTGTAGTTTTAGTTATTTTAACAAAACCTTACATAGGTTACAAAAACTTAGCAAAAATAAATACTTAGATAATAATGATTGAACTAACTGGTCCAATTATCTAAAGCTTCCTACTATACAGGGTGAAATTGAATTCATGGGCCTCCTCTTAAGGGGTCATTGTACTATTTATTAAAAACAACTTACACTATGGGACCAACCCTGAAATCTCGAAAAAAAAATATCAGCTGTTCACTACATTTTGACGATTTATGCGAACAAAAATGTATGGAACAGCTGATTCTTTTTCAGCGATTTCAGGTTTGGTTCCATAGTGAAAGTTGTTCATAATGATGAGTACAATGACCCCTTAAGAGGATGCCCATGAATTCAATTTCACCCTGTATAGGGTGTATCTATTCAAACATGAAATATTTTAAGAGATACACCTAGTTATAGGTGGTAAAGAAGCCATGGAAACGATTTATTTTTAATCAGAGTTTATTATTTAAAAAAATTAATAATTTAAAATTACTTGATACATGATGATTAAATATTAAAAGGCACCGCGCTCGTGCCGCCACTGTTGCTGCGTCCGGGCGGGTCATTCATAGAATTAAAAAAAAAAAGTAAAGGTTTTTTTTGCAAAATGTCTCAAGCAATTTTAAAATCATAATAATTATGTAAAAATATAAAACCCTTGTGAGAATTTTTATTTCACTGCTATTGCTTTTTTACCCTATACGGATGTTTCTCTTAAAATATTTCGTGTATGAATAGATACACCATAAATTGGTTCGGAATGGTTCAAATTTCCGAAAAGTTTGTAATTTCACTAGCAATTCTCCCAGTGTTGCTCATGAAATTACAGGTTACCTACAGGTACTACCGCGGTCTCGTACATCGGATTACCATAAGGACTATCCTGCTTGCAGCGCTCAGCCTCTATAGTAACGCTTCATTCATCATTCATTTCAGCCGAAAGACGTCCACTGCTGGACATAGGACTCTCCCAAGCACCGCCACCTCGACCGGTTCTGTGCTTCCCGCATCCAGCGGATTCCTGCGGCTTTCATAAGGTCATCGGTCCACCTTGTGGGAGGCCTTCCAACGCTACGTGTTCTGGTACGCGGTCGCCACTCCAGAACCTTTCGGCCCCAACGGCCATCTGTTCTGCGCGCAATGTGCCCTGCCCATTGCCACTTAAGTTTGGCAATTAATATCCACTCTATGTTGTGGATAATACTTGAAATAACGTTCACATGATATAATTTTCATATGCTATAAAAACATGATCTAATTTCATTTGATCTAATGTTATATTTTATAACCTTCTTTTGCTCTAATAACATTTAGTACGGTATAACGTTCATTTCATATAATTTTCAATTTGTATAATGCTCTTTTTATATAACGTTCAGTTGACCTAATTTTCATATTTACTCATTTGCAGCCAAAATTCTGTAATGAATAAGTAAATGTAAAGAAACATCATACTGTTATAACCTCATATTATATCCCAAATGATTCACCAACAATCTGTCGCTCGGCGGCCGCTACCGTGTCTCGCTTCGCTCGCTCGCCTTCGCGTGTTAATGGTCACTGTTCTAACCTAACCCAAATGATTCACCAACAATAGAGGGGATCTGGCGCTCGGCGGCCGCTCCCGTGGCACGCTCGCTTCGCTCGTTAGCCTTCGCGCGTTAATGGTCACTGTTCTAACCTAATCTAACCCAAATGATACACCAACAATAGAGGAGATCTGGCGCTCGGCGTAAGATAAAGCTAGTTGCCCATTCCAACACATAGTTCGTGTACCTAAGGAAAAGAACGGGCAAGAAACTCCACGGACAATATAAACGAAAAAAAAAAAAGATATATATATATATATATCTTTCTCCAAACAATTTTAAACTTTCAAATGTTGACGATTAAGTTCAAAATCGAACGAGAAAATCTGACTGTTTGTGGTAACTTAATGTGCTGGCCACCGTACATAGATTAATATTACGAATGCACATCCATGTCAAAATGGATAAATCTTGCAATAATTCGCAAACAAGTGCTGATTGAAGTTTTAACATAGAGGTGTCAATTATGATGCAGTCATATGCAAATCATTATCACATGATCCAATGTAGCACAAAAAATGACCTACGTGTCATTGTATTTTGGTTTCTTGAATAAATAGTAAAATTGCAAGAGTAGGTATATAAAAATAGTATTTGTTTAGTCTGTTGATCTAAATCTAATATTATTGTTTTTTCTCAAACATGCATGGAAATATTGTCATTATTTTCGAAAAAAGAACACGCGAAGTATCGAATACATTGCAGGAGCGTTTTTTGAATTTGGAACATTACAACGCTCCAGCAATGTTTTGTTTCCCTGCATTCTTTTGAGAAAAGCACTATATATGCCTGGGCAGAAATGGCAATTGCCTGTCTCGTATTAGTGAAGTCCTCGACCTGCAATTGTCTATTTCCCGGCCTTTGCAATAATGTACTAATTCCTATGTGATTGACAGGTCAAGCCGTAAAAACCGTACGAAACAGGGGCGGGTCGCTAGATCACTTTATAATGTAGAACAAAACCTACTTCCCTAGATACTTAATTATTTTTAATTAAGGCTCCTACAGATAGGCGCGACCCGTGACGCGACACAAAGACGCCGCGTGTCGCGCGACAACCGGTGCTTTTGTGTCGCGGTTGTTTATAGGAGCCTTTATGAACTCATTAACACTTGTAAAGAGTTTTTTTGGCAATCCCACACTGCTTGCATAATCTTGCTTGAATTCAAGGTAACAGAATTTGCAGAATTTTGGCAAGTGTACTAAGAAAATACAATGAAAACGTTACAAGATCAAAATAAAATTATATAGACAGTTTTGGTACAAGTCCTTTGTCTGCCTCCAAAAGCAAATATTGTGGTAGGTAATACAATTGTTTATTTATTTATTTGTTTGTAGGCGAACCAACAGCTGTAACAGATGGATAACAATTGAATATGAAGCATAGAGCCAATTACAGGTTCCCACGGGTAAAAACGGAAAAAGCAGTAGAAATCTTAGGATCTTAGGATCACTAACAAGCACGATAGAAAATATTATAAATATATTTAATGTACAATGAGCAGCTTCTAAAGAAGTCAGAGTTCAGCGTTTGTATTTATGTTTAATTTAAATATTTTCAAACTTTCGCGTGGTAGAAATATTGAATAGACAATTAATTTACAAACGTCAACAAGTTAATAATATAACCTTGCTAAAATTTTAATAGTCAGCCGTTCAAGTAGGTAGGTTTATAACCTCTTTAGTTAGATAATAGAAACCAAAAGTAGGTATCCATTTACTGTGTGTGTGTGCTAGCATAATTGTTTCTAACATAAAAGTAGGGTTGTCGCTTTATATTTAGAATCGAACGATGAAATCCACGTGTATCCACGTTATGTTATGAACTTATGAGTGTCCAAACAGAGACACCGTAAAACGTCCAGTTTTTTGTCGCACAGTTAGAGCTACATATGACAAGCCCAAAAAAAAAACAGAAATATGTTAAAGACACACGAAAATATTTTTTACAAAATGATCTATACTCCATTAATATTATAACATTAGACAAATAACTGTTCTCACCCTTATTTCCATGTAAACGACAATGATGTTTCGATGTTCCTGCTTTCCATCCCCAGCGGGACACTTAGGCCACCTTCTGAATTGGCTATAATCGCTCACAGCGCTCACATCGTCTCATATGCGTTCAGATTTAGATATTACGATTATGACAGCCGAGGGCTGTCAACAATTCGGAATGCTCGTGAACACGCTCACGGTGCTCAATCAATGTCAAAACGATATTAGAGTATTTCTCTGTTTATACACCAAAAATTTCTTCTTCTTACTTCTTATACTCCATTTATATAAGATTAGACAAATAACTGTTCTCACCCTTTCGTTATTTCGATGTAAACGTTTAATAAACTCCGTTATTTCACGATAAATACAAAGTACTGTAATCTATTTACCATTTACATTAAAAAAAATTACTCTAAAGTGCAGTAATTTCAACAATATTACACAATAATTGTCGTTATTTAGCCGTTATTTGTCCTAATGCAGTAAATGGAGTATTATAGTCTCTTGAAAAAAAAAAAAAAAAAAAACATGAAAGCACATAAATAAACTTTTTCGTCTCGAAATGCTCGAAAAAGGGTATTTAATTAATGTCGGTAATATGTAAAAATGTTTTAACTTATTGGTGTATTATTATTATTTATATTTTTCAAAATAATTTAAAACTAGGAAAAAGAACTTTCATAATGGCGGACACCAGGGGGCCAAGTCTACTAATGTACAAACGTTGCAATGGTCTCTTCATTGTGAGTTTTTGACAGATTTGCCATACAAACACTGTCAAATACAATCGCGAGACCATTGCAACGTTTGTAAATTAGTAGACTTAGGCCCAAACGGATCAAACGTATCGCCATTTTCAACCGTATTTGTTCCTGCTATGCTATGCAATACCTAAATATTTACTTCTAAGGGCCTTATCACACTGGCGATCTTTTCGACATAATCCATACTAATATTATAAATGTGAAAATAACTCTGTCTGTCTGTATGTTACGTTTTCACGCCTAAACCGCTGAACCGATCATCATGAAATTTGGCAGAGATATAGCCTGGGATATGGAGAAGCACATAGGCTCTTTTTTACGCGATAACCGACATCCAGACGGGCGTAGCCGCGGGTAAAAGCTAGTTACCTATAACTGCCTAGTTGGTCTAGTGGTCGAACATCTACTGCTGAGCATGAGGTCCTGGTTTCGATGCGAAATGTGGATGTAGACCTCTGCCTAACCTTTCGGGGAATACAGGCGTGATGTTATATATTATTATAAATAACTAAGAATGGGGTAAAATTGGTCCAAGTTTAAATTAAAAATATTTTTTTGAATATTGTAGCATAAAATTAAAAAGTTTGAATCTTTCAAATTCTGGCTATATTTTATTCCCTAGATTTTCAAACTTTCTTTGAAAAGAAAGTCTACCAGTTAATACTTAATTATTTAAATTACCATTCAAAAATGAGCATGCATGCAGACATCCGTTCGTTTAATACTGTTTTATCGACTGGCAGCCCCGGTTCCCGCCATTGTAGGTGTGACATTTGACCCACGCATGCGCAATGCGTGTCGCGACCTATGTTTACATACAATGTAGAAAAAATTGCTCACAAACTTAGCGGCTAGGATTTTTACACAATGAAATTCAAGAGAATCACTGACTTGCTTAATTTTTGCGATAATTAGCGAAGGAGTATGATAAAAAATAAAACAAAGGTTTTGTAATCGTTGTTTGTAGATTTTTTTGTAAGTAATAAATTCTTACGTAAAATCTAAATAATTTTATTATGTATTCACTACTAATTAGTGGAAACTTCAAAAAGTATGGAAATATTACCTATACTCCATTTACTATAGCATTAGACAAATAACGGCTAAATAACGACAGTTATTGTGTAATATTGTTGAAATTACTGCACTTTAGAGTTAGGTATTTTTTTAATGTAAATGGTAAATAGATGTGATGCTTTGTATTTATCGTGAAATAACGGAGTTTATTAAACGTTTACGTCGAAATAACGAAAGGATGAGAACAGTTATTTGTCTAATGTTATAATAAATGGAGTATAGGCTTTGAGTTAGAAATAAATTATCTACTATTTATTTAGTGGAAACCTACGCTTTTATTAAACATACAAAAATAAAAAATGAAATCGTCCGTGTGGTACCAGACGAAAAGAATAGCATCACCCCATTTCCTCTTGTGGGTGTCGTAAAAGGCGACAAAGGGACTTACTAGAGAATGGGCAGCAGCGCTCTCTATGCATTTTTAACACTATACTGCGACCCGCCTGCCAAGCGTGGCGATTATGGCAAATCCCCCCCCCCCTTTGGGGGAAACGACGCCCGCTAGGGTTTCTGGCACAAAAAAAATAATTTAAAAAATGTTCGACTAATCACTTTTTTATTGTACCTACATTGCAACGCAGCTAGTAAGAAATATCAAAAAACAGTAGGTACACACGGCTACTTATCAAACTATTAATTTCCAGTATAAGCTGATCTCTCATTATACGGAAATCCTATACAATGCGAGACCATCGTAAACTAGTTTTGTATAGCTTGATATGTAGCCGTGTGTACCTACCTACCATTAGATCCGTTTGTAGTCTACCAAAAAATAATTATAACGTAGACCTATTAACCTATTAGCATAAAACTTGTTCCTTGTCCTGATTTAAATTGTATCTACGTAGCCGCTCCACTGTTTAGCACCTCCGAGAATCCAAAATGGCCATATTAACGTTCACAAACTCTGCAATCTGATTGGTTAATCGCATACATGCCTAATCGTATCGCGTAATCTGATTGGTCGAGCGTCCCGACATAGTTTGAAATTAGAACTGGTGGGTTGGATTTGGCGGGAATTGCGTCGTTTGTGAAACAATGAACTATAAAATACTAGATATGGCATTATTATTTGATATAGTTAGATACCTATTAGGCTAAATAATAACAGACGCAGGGGTCGATCGAATGTTAAGCTATGCTTACCGCGGTTAGTTTGTGGATGGGTGACCATCTATTACATATCGAGACCCCTCCGAGCCTCGGAAAGAACGTTAAGCCGTTAGTCCCGGCTGTCATCGCAGATATTCGACAGTCGTTACGGGTAGAAAGAAGCCTTAAAAATCTGACATGCAACCAGTCTTACTAAGGGGTAAAAAATATGATGACCGCATCTAAAAGAATAGCATATTTCTTCCCGTCGTGGGTGTTTGTAAAAGGCGATTATGGGACTTAGGTACTAGAGAATGGACAGCAGTGTTCTCTATACATCCACTCACACCGTAAATCTTACGAACACACACAAAAACACACCATCATTCACAACACACTACACCACATGGGCAATCATGTAAATTTGCAAATATTCGAATTTATTTATTTATTCTGCATTTTTAACACCATACTGCGATCGCCAACCCGCCTGCTAAGCGTGGCGATTATGGCAAACCCCCCAATTGGGGGAGGCCATGTGCAGCTGTGGACGCCTTTCGACTGAAATGATGATGACACGAGTAGGTAGGTACACTTACATTGCTTGTTCAATAAGAAAAGGCACTTAATTGATCACCTATTAAAATTATCAGTTACGTTTTTAACTGCGGTTTCTTTGACAAGTTTTGAGACAATTTTCAAGAAGCAATACTGGATATGGCATTACCTACCTCTGTGATTCGTAGATCTTTGACAGTCGTTTCGAGTGGTCAGAAAAGGTGGTTAAAACGTCTGACATGGAACCAGTCTTATCAAGGGGTATCGTGTGTTACCCAGTAATTGGGTTGTGGAGCTCAAATAGGCAGCTTTGGTATGACGCGACATGGCGCTTCCTCCAAAACACCGCCGCAACCGTTTTAAACCTTATGTCAATTAGTTTAGCTGTCATAATCCTGTGACCTATGTGGCTCGCGGGACGTGGTGGCACGCCGCGGCAATCCGGTGACATGACACGACATGACATGACACGACATGCTGCGATATGATTGTATCGAAATAAAGTAATATACATTCTAAAGTCATTGAATAAGGATTAAAAAACTTAATCTGAAATAAAATCCTTTAAGGCTCGTACAGACTAGTGCGATATTGCGGGCGCGACGTGACACTATAGTAGCACAATTTCTTTGTCGCTGGCTGTCGCGCCCGCGATATCGCGCGAGTCTGAGCCTTTACCGTGCCATGTCGCGACGTCAGTCAGCGCCGGCCCTTAAATACCTATTACCGCCCCTTGGCGCCACATTAATTCTTAATGTAGACAACAATAAAATTATGTAAACGACATTTAAGTATACCTACAAGCAAACCATAATTGTATTTTTAACCTTATAACCTTCCGTGACAGTTATAGGAGGTAGTTACATTACCTATTTTATTCGAGAAATATCTACTGTGCTCATAACACACAGGTCGATCCATCAGATTGCCGGGGAAGGATGGTCCGCGGATGGGTGACCATCTTTACATACCGAGACTCCTCTTCGCCTCGGAAAGCACGTTAAGCCGTTGGTCCCAGCTGTCATTCGTGGATTATTTACAGTCTTTACGGGTCGTCAGAAGCCTGAAAGTCTGACAACCAGTCTTACCAAGGCGAATCGTGTTACCCAGTTACTGGTTGTGGAGGTCAGATAGGAAGTCGTTCCATATAAAATACTTGTATTCAGCTGCATCCGGATAGACTGGAAGCCGACCCCAACATAGTTGGGCAGATTGATTAATCTATTCAGGGCCAGATTTAAGGCAAGGCAACAGGGGCTCTAGCCCCGGGCCTCCACAAGGAAGGGGCCTCCACAGTATGTTTTATTTAGATTAGAAAAAAAATACATCCTGTGTGTGTCCATCAAAGAGAAAAAAGTTAACATTCACAAAGTACTTTTTTCATTTTCTCAATTTTTTTCAAATTCTGTGCATGCTGATCAAAGTTTCTCAAAAAGTTAAGTAAAGTCTCCTAAACCGTTTTCCTGTAGGAACAACGGTTAAGGTATCTATTTAGTGCCGCGTCTCAAAAAATCCAACCTGGGGCCTTACTCCCGAAAACGATTCGAGTTTGATTCTGGATTCCGAATCGAACTCGTTTCTGGGACCTTACTCCCGACAGCATCGAGTTCTGAATCATTCGAATTGGGTTCGATTTAAATGTAGATCCATACTCTTGAATCCGACACTAGCGCACGACCGTGCGGTGGTTCGAAGCGAAACTAACTTCGGTCAGTTTTAAGTTTTAAATCGAGTTCGGATCAGAAACGAAATCGAATCGGAATCAAAATCAAACCCGAATCGTTTTCGGGAGTAAGGCCCCTGTTTATAAATTATAAAAAAACTGTGGAAAAAAAAAAACACGTTAGTTCCAAAAGTTTTTCGGGCCCTCAACTTCTTGGTCGCCCCAGGGCCTCCACACCTTTAAATCCGGCCCTGGATCTACTGTGCTCATAACTCGGTAAATTATTAAGACAATATCACTTTGAATTACTTGCATGGGTTATTTTTAGGGTTCCGTTTTTAGGGTGCCAACGGGACCCTATCACTAAGGCTCCGCTCTCCGTCCGTCCGTTTGTCACAGGGCTGTATATTTTGACACGTAATAGTTTTGACTTGTAATTTTCACAGAGTTGTGTACTACTGAGTATGGCCGTTATAACAACAAATAATAAAAATAATAGAAATTTACTTTTATATAAAAAAAACTGCTGTAAAAAATAGATAATAGGTGTATATAATAAAAATATTGTTACGAAATTTTTGCATGCCTTCACTGAAAAAAATGCACTCCAATCAAGTGACTTTTTAGCTTAATTGACGATATCTTGTTTAGATTAATCAAAATCTTAGTTAAATTGATGATCACGACATGATTGCAGCAATACTAGTTCAAATGATTGAACACTCAAACAAGTTTCTCGATTACCCTTAACATGACATTAGAAGAGTTAAAAAAGAGACATGTTAAAAAAAAAAATACTGTAACAAAGTTAGTTGTGTCAATCAAGCATTTTGATTACTTTAATAAAGATCATTGAAACTATAATGTAATAATCTTGGTTGGAGCAACTATGTTTTGACTTGATTGCTGCAAATAGGTTTTGTGATAACTCCAATGAAGATCCCGTTTCAAATCTCAATCAATTAGAAGTAGTAGCTGTGATCATTGTGCTTGATAGGCTCAGATGCAATTGATTGTGGCTACTACTTTTCTTTTCAGTGTTTAGCGCGCGAGCGCGCGGATTTATGCTCAATTTTTTTATATCTTTTAGTTCGATAACAACAAGCAATAGTAAATTTCCTTTCATCCTAAGGATGAATGGAAACTAATTCAAAAGGATTTATTTCAAACCATAGTGTATATTTTTCTAAAACGTGAAGACTCACTAACAGGGCCTCAAGTCTGCTACTACAATAGTGTCAGAATGGTCTCTTCATTGTGAGTTTTTGACAGATTTGCCATACAAACACTGTCAAATACTCACAATGGCGAGACCATTCTGACACTATTGTAATAGTAGACTTGAGGCCCTGATAGACCAACGAACGCGGACGGTGCATGCGGGCGTGTATATATATTTTTAATTAAAGTTTTTGTTGAATGTATACTAAAGTAAATTAATAAAAAATACATTCACATTATAATTTCATATCTTTAATTGTAAAAACATCCCTTTTTTACGCATTTAATGTGTAACTTAGGCTATAAAGATCATTTTATGTTGGAAAAAAGTCACATGGTGGCATATCGAGAGTACCTCACACGCTCGCGCGAATGTGAGGCGTGCAATAAGATGGTGCCCCAATACTAATAGGTACCTACGTGTTTTTTATGTCGGCGTTTTTTGCCTTGTGGTACAAAACCCTTCGTGTGAGTCCGGCTCGCACTTGGCCTCTTTTTTAAAGTACCTAACTGCATTTATATTTTATAATTTGGTCAAAACACGATTAAAAATATAATCTTTTTTGTAAAAATTTTGCGAAACAATCCACTTATTACAAAGCTTGGGAATGGGTTGTCATTTACCAAAATTGTGCATGTCATTCTTTGTACGGTGATTGAAGGTCGTCTCAATGTGGCTGTTCACACCATTAAGGATCCTACAAACAGGCACGACACGCGACGCGACATAAAGGCACCGCGTGACGCGCGACGAGTGGTGTCTTTGTGTCGCGTTGCGTGTCGCGACTGTTTGTAAGAGCCTTTATCTGTATTTTTCTGTACCTACACTGACTAATAAATTAATAATCTATACAAATAAATGCAATTGAAGTGTCTGTTTGTGACTTAATAAATTTAATGCTTATGAAAGCAACTGTAGGTACCACATATACAAAAACGCACAAAACAAAACAATTTGTTTTTCTTTCTGCAGGTCTGTCTGTCTGTCTGTTTATTCCGGCTTATCTCCGAAACGGCTTGACCGATTTTGACGGGACTTCACTGACAGATAGCTGATGTTATAAGCAGTAACTTACTTTTATTTTGGAAACAGCCACGCGGGCGAGGCTCATGTCCAGCAGTGGACGACTTTCGGCTAAAATGAAAAAAAAAATAAAAAATTGAAGTCTTTTGGTAATAAAATACGAAAAAATAATACCTAATCATCAAGTGTAAATCACCATCTAAAACTTATCTTACCTATAAAAATTAACCAACCTAAAATAACTTGTCAATTATCAAAACATGATGGTTGTTCTCACATTTTTTGTGTACTAACCGGTTACGAGTACGACTGGGCTTTCATAACAAACCCAAACCGCTGATCATCAGACAGTACGTGTAAATTGGACAATTTTGTGCAACGCTTCGCAACTTAAAACATGGCCGACTACAGGGTTACCAAATGTCAAAAATAATGCGACATGTCAATTATTTAAGAGCATTCATCCGTCTTGTGTTTTCCCAGTGTCCTCATCGCCTGTGTCCACATTAATGGTACACACATAAAATGGCGAAACAATAGGTTCCATTTTCTTCTAAGTACAAATTTTAGAAATAATAATTAAACATTCAGTAGGTAGGTACTTAGGGCCGGTTGTTTCAAACGGTTGGTTAACGTAACATACGTACGTCAAATAATATCTAACGATTACGTATGATGTTTAACGTTCGTTAAATACAAAGCGTTGTTTCACTGCATAAAAACCGATCGTCAAAGTTCAAAATGTAAAAGAATAAAAAGACGTTTACCAGTGGGTATGACACCGGTTACTGTAATCGTTATTTTTTAACGAACGTCAAGGGCATAATTTTGTGAAACAACTGTTTGACGATAGTTAGCGCCATTTATGACGTATACGCGTGCGTTAGGTGGACGTGAAACAACACGCCCTTAAAAGAAAATGGAACTTTTTTTCGCCATTTTATGTGTAATATAATAATTATGCATAAAATTAATGGGGACACGGGCGATGTCCCGACACCGGGAATACCTACACCATCCGTCGCCGTCGCGGACTAGCAATGTCGCATTTCTAGAGGTTTTCGTTATTATTTTATTAAATTTAAATCAAAGTACAATTTTGTTCAGCCAAGCACTACATTTTGGTATTTATAAGTAGGTATGTATGCTATTTTTTACAATTATTTTTGATATTTATTAAAAAGTAAATGTTAAAAAATAATCATATAATACAACGATCTAGTGCGTAGTTGAAAAAAATATAGTACTTTGATTTAAATTTAATAAAATAATCACGAAAAACCTCTATAAATGCGACCTTGCCAGCCCCCGCGGGATATACGCTCTTAAGGTGCCCACTTTGATGTTCTCGGCATCGTTTGCAACCGGAAAAAGATGCTGTTAAAACCTACTACGATTATTGATTTAATAAATTCTAGCGCAATTGATTGCTGATAAATTATACAAAACCCAAGGAGTCCTAATTAAAATTAATTGAAAGAATTAAGTAGAAGGAATCTCAAGGTATCTGAGCTATCGAAAAGTTAGTAGACATAATAATTTTTATTTAAGCAATAATAATGGAAGAAAAAAAACCGGCCAAGTGCGTGTCGGACCACGCACAATGAAGGGTTCCGTAGTTGGGATGAATTTATCCCAAGAACAAAATTAACATGTAGTCGAAAAACATGTTTTCCTATACAGAATGTATGGGAGATTTTTTTTTCAACTGTAAATGTTAGTTGGTCGCCAATTACCTACTCGGTAAATTGTAAAGCCAACTAAGGTTTTAAAAAAAAAAATATTTTACCACTTTTTCGGCGTCATTAACGTGTATACTCATGCCAAATTACAACTTTATAGTACCAATAGTTTTTGAGCTAAACCGCGGACAGACAGACAGACGGACATGGCGAAACTATAAGGGTTCCTTGTTGACTACGGAACCCTAATAAAAATCAACAAGAAATGTTCAAAATAGACTTTAGAAATAGTCATAATATAAGGATAATATTTTTGTGTTCACCAAAAATCTTAAGGTACATCTATGTATGCATTTCTAAAATTTTATTCTTCCCCGAAAAATACTGATCGTGCACCAAATATTAAAGGTTAGGTTAGGTTATATTTTGGTGCACATTCAGTATATTTGGTGGAACACAGGCAAAGTTAGGTAAATGAAATGGGAGTACTTTTAAATAAAATTGAAGTACTTTTAAATACCATCCATATTATAATACTTACGTCTTTAAAATATTTAATTGTTGCTTCAATTACCTACACTATCTTTTCAAAACCTTGTCTATTCTATTCAGAAATGATAATATACGTAGTACCCATGTAGTACCTTATACCTAACTCATTGACAAAATGTTTTCTATCCACGCAAGAGACAGAATTAATGGATGGCGACAGGTTCTAACCGTTTCTTGGAGATATTTTAATTACAGTCATTTACTTGTATTTGCCACATAACACGTGTAATCTGTAGGTCTGTGATGTATGCATTACATAGCCAAGACTTGTGATCAACTTCGTTAAAACCGCAAGATCTAATAAAGTAACAAAATCTGTCAAGTTCCCGTTGTTGGGACTCAGGCCTACGGGGGTCGACTCAGTGCGACACTCTTTATCAAACTGATTCTGCGCTTGTCGCATATTATATCAAGCTCTCTGGTATACCTTCTAAAGCCGTGGTCCATATAGTTTACTACCTTCTTGCTGTTTATAATTTTATAAGGTATTTGGAGGTCCGCCATTAAATTTAGTGTAAAGGACAGCTGATTTTTCAATAGAAAGATAACTTGTATGATCTGAAGAATAAACATGACAGTTTGACATGCCAAAGCCGTCAAACCGCAATTTATACTCCTCAGATACCTAAATATTATCTGTCTACTGTAAAATCTTAATTGATTTTCTTAAGTTTTTTGCAATTTGAAGAGCAGTATCAGGTTTTATGTTGATTAAAATATGATTCGCGATTTGGCTTTACAGAATTATAATTATTAGAGTCAGAAACACAACTCCTTATGTTAGAATTGGCCTCAAATGTCATGATTACATGATATAGTCATTCAATCAAATTCATCAATTAAACTCATATTTACCCATATGAACTTAGGCCCGTATTACAGAACGTTACTCAATACTCAAGCATTACTTAAAACTAGTTTCAACCAATCAAATGACTTGAATCTAGTCTTAAGTAACGCTTGAGTATTGAGTGACGTTCTATAATACGGGCCTTAGAGAGTTGAGTTGATGATTTTTATGATTATAATTCTTATAAATAAACATATTACAACCAATATGTTCAGGCGCCTCGCTAAACCTCATAATTTCCTTCGATAGATGGCTGCTTGGCGTTCCCTTTATACTGACTCGTATATTTATGCGACGAGTGTGTGTGATCAATAGAAAATCAATCACATGAATACTTTATATTTAAACTTTAATAATATGCAAATTATAAGAAACTCATATGAGATTTTTTTTCAAGGTCCATTTTCGAACTTAAGTTTACCGTCACATAATAGATCCCAAAACTTATCCGCGCATATCAATATATCAATATCCAATGGCGAATGAAAGCTCGGGTCAGAAAGTTGAATATTGTCTGGAATAATAATATTATTTACGGTAATATTAGAAGCTGGTAGCCTATTTGTAATACACAGCAACACTAAACCTTCAATGTTAGTGTGATAGTGCTTAACTTTTGACCGTAATTTGATTTTACATGTGTAGACTTTGTTAACGAATGACCCACACCGGTAACTTGACAAGTGGACTGTAATAAAGGTGCGTTTAATATATCGCATAAATTCTCTGTTATCATAATCATAAAGTTTATTTGTGAAACATAGGTATACAAATAGGTCATACATTTAAAATGTACGCTATGTTTTGTCTTAAGACATACAAATATGGTAACATGCAAAGTTTTAATATGCTAAAAAATGTAATTAATAAAAACAAACATTCCAATAGTCATTAAAAAAAATATAGATATGAAAATTTTAAATGCAGTAATAATAATTATAGTTTATCGTTTAAAAACTCCTCTATTGTATAGTAGCATTTGTCGAGAAGAAGTTTCTGCAATACAATTTTAAATTTTGACAATGACAATGGTTATGAAGCTCTGTATTCTCTCTTTATGGCCGCGAATCATATTTAGATCAACATACAACCTGATACAACATCTGAACCTGCAAATTGCAAAAAACTTAAGAAAATTTGAATTTCGCGGGCTACCCTATCGCTTCCCCCTTAAACGATTACTTTTTTCCATACATATTGACAGCAGTTTCTGCTATTTTATAAGCTGGTAACCCTTAACATGCGCGTGTAGCAACGACAATTAGAAGATGACTGTTGCTTTTGACTTGCCTAACCACTTATACCGATTTGAGAGAAAAAAACACGCAACGCGTTTGCGGTATAATGTGGGACAAGACAATCTGTTGGAGGCTTAGGTTAACACATCATAATTCTATGGAGAAGATAGGCTTTTTAATGCTTGTGGTCTCTTATAGCTTCACCGCAAAACGGGGCAGTTAGTTGGCCAATAATCGATGCACTTGCGAAATTCCTTCGATTTAACGATGATTTCGGATATGGCAACCATTAGGCGGCATTGACAGAAATATTGCCATTTCAGTCTATCATCACCACATTGTCAGTGACATCATCATTATCATCATCTTTGGCAGCATTATTCCATCACTGCTGAGTGTAGGCCTCCTGTTTTTTGTGCCATGCTTCCCTGATCTGTGTGAGACTCATTCCGGTCTTTCTCCATGACCTTCTGTAGGTCGTGCAGCGTGCACCCTGGCTGTAGGACGCCTTAGGTTGCAGTGACATTGCTAAACAAATTACTCTCTTCTTTTTGCTCACTTATATCGTCACGAAAGGAAAGGAAACAAAGGTTCAGAAAAATTGCAAAAACATCATTCTACATCATCATCAGCACATAGTAGTACATAGGTATGTGGAACAGGGTGTAAAGTTCAGTCATCCTCCGACCAGACGGGTGTCGTGTCTGGTGGGCAACTGGCCAACGGTTGATATCGGTATGTTGTATATATGCTAGTTGCGCTGTAAACTCTGATTGCGCGATGCAGGATTTGTGACGTCAGGTCTTTGATGCGTAGTTCGCATGTGGCATTAGTGCCGCCACAGTAGTGCCCTGCTGTACATAAGCCTCTCTAATTCAACTCGATTCTCGGCAACTCTCATCTAGCCGCTACCAGCCACCGTGCGAAGATCGTCGCTCCACATAGCCTAAGGGCGTCCTACCTTTCGTTTGCCGAATCGCGGTCTCCACTCAAGAACACGTCTACCCCAACGGTCATCGGTTCTACGGCTGATATTGCGGGCCCATTGCCACTTCAGCTTGCTCTGTGAGCTGTGTCGATAACTTTGGTTCTCTGCCGGATCACCTCGGTCCGAATTCGATACCTCAGAGAGACTCAGCATAGCCCGTTTCATAGCTCGCTGAGCGGCGTAACTCATAACAGGCAGGACGCACTGATTGAAGACCTTCCCTGTGTCTTAAACACATCCTCCAATGCATTAGAAAACAATTTCAGGGAAATTACGTCCCGTAAATATAATAAACTTCAGCATAATGCCCAACAGCTTCCATCCATATTTGGTTGTCCAATGTCTTTAAAAGGCCTATTCTCATACAAAGAAGGCATGCGCAATGATCACCACGCTTGCTAATGACGGGTATGGGATTTAAGACTCATATTAACTATAATTCCAGGTTTCCTCACGATGTTTTCTTTCACCGATGTCAGATATAAACTCGGAATGTTATCATTTATAAGTTGAAAAAGTCATGTTGGTACTTGCCCGAATTTGAACTTAATTGGCATGACAAGATGAATTATGCTGTTATAATATATAATATATGTTATAAGCCTACCACCAAATAGAAATACAGTTACCTTTGAATTTTTTTACCTATACAGACGTCATATTGACGTCACTTTTACCACTGTAACCACTGGTGTATCGAATGACGAGGCGTTTTTGGAACGGACAGTTAACTATTGACCAGCATACTTTGTTAAGACATCAATTAATGTTTTTCTTTTTGCTGTTGTTTCAGATAATTGGAGAAAGAGAATATGCGGTCAGGCCTACGAGGAGGCCTTCAGAGGAATTACAGACCGGACAACCCTTAGAAGTGATAGTACAACAGGTGAATATTTTACCCATTTACCTTTTTTTTTCTTCATGGATTCCGTCTGGGGAGAACGGATGGTTATGTCGGACTCCTAACGACTAAAACCCCACTGTTCCTTTAACTACAATGAGTCGGGGGCCCGGGAGATACTTGAACATCGCCGAACCCCCGACTGGTATCAGCCTGCCATGTAGCGAATCACTAAGTGCGACCGATACCGCGTCCGCACGTCCTCCAATTAAAGGCACGCATTGAACACTGCGTGCTACCTCTTTGGGTTAACCTATTTGACGATCACGAGTTGGCGATCAAGCAGTCAAAATCAAGTTGAGTAGGTACCCAACTTGATTTGAATGCTTGATCTTGATCGCCAACTCGAGCTACGCTATCTGATTATTTATTTGAAAGTTAGAACTAAAAACCTAAGCTTTATTATGGCTTAGCATAATTAGCATATATTTTTCCCAATGCTGGGACACGGTCTCCTCTCTGTAAGTGGGAATGGAGTAATCCACCACGCGGATTACCCGCGTAATCCGCTGGTTGTCAGACTTTCGGGCATATGACGACCCGTCACAACTGTCAAAGATCCACGAATGACAGCCAGGACCAACGGCTTAATGTGCTTTCCGAGGCACGGAGGGGTCTCGGTATGTAAAGATGATGTCAAAATTGCGGGCTTCTGCCTACCCGGTAGACTTGGGTAGCTCATGAGCTAGTGATAGAAAAGAGCTAGCACATCACATCACTCGCTCGCTAAATAGCTCACTCAGACTCACTAGCTCAGTAAGTCAGTACTACAGTCGGTCTCTGCAGATGTCTCACCGAGCGAGACACCGAAGTCACCAACCGAACGGCTCATTTGGATCGCTTCGGAATACTTCGGATCGCATCGTTCGCTCTTCCTACAATAGTTCTCCGACACGTTAAGTCATTGTAAACTTGCTACACCTTGTCACAGATAGTGTTAAATTTCTCAAAATGGCCGCCACAGTCAAGAGGCTATAGTATTTTTTCCAAAGAACTATGGACTATTGAGCGAGCCGAGCCGTCTCATTAGACGCGCGTGCTGCGTGAGTCGAATGAGCTAACAGTCGGCGTCTGAGCGACTGAGTCACTGAGCTATAGAAGAGCTAGTGAGCTTGAAGAGTGAGCTATTTGAATAGCTCTTTAGAGCAAAAGAGTTAATAATCACTCTTTTTTCTTTTCAGTGGGCTATTTCGCCTATGTCTACTACCCTGTAACCTAGTATTTCATGGTATGGTACAGAAGCCCATAAATTCCATGGATACGCAGATAGCTATAAGATCTAACGAGTTTATCAACTGTCTGGACAAATGAGGTAATCAATATGATAATAAAATCCTAGCTTTTGTCCTTCCAAAAGTAATAAAATAAATGATAATATAATATGAGCACGGAAGTTAATGTTAATGCACAATTGCACATATAAATCCTTTACAAGTTGCAAAACAAAAAAATATAAGTAGTTAGGAACTCAGAGGCTTAATATTTCGTAAATTATAATATTTACATAAGCCGTAAAAAATTGCTACTTTATTTCAACGAACTTCGTTCAAAATATGTCGTTGGTCAACGATGTGTGAATTTATTCATATTTTGTATGGAAATGAGTATCTGTCATTTGTTTTTAAGTTCACAAAAAGGTTTAGAATCACCTCTTTGGGCACCATTTGATTTTAATGCGATGATATTTTTTGATGCGGAAGAATGAGATATACGTCGAAGATTTTTTTTGTAGCAAACTGATTGTGGATGAACTTATTACAGACTAGTGTAGGTTCTTACGGAGTGTCTAGTAATAGTTTAATTAAGGAAATTAACTGTTATTCAGGTACATGGCTTTTGAAAAGATGGTTTTAGAAATAATAGACTCACATGTACTTATTTATTATATTTCACCAACACAGCAAATGAAATATACTTTACTTACAATTTTTTTTTAAACACAACTTATGCTTTCAGTATTCGTATCCAACGTCCTAAGTACGACCTGGCTCATAGGACTGGCACGACCACCCAGTGGCGTTTTCCCGCCATTCTCATTCCTGCCTTTTCCGGCAAATCGTTGTCATTGGTTAGTCGTGCCATCTACGAACTGAGTCGGTATTACCATAGACAAAACAATACTTTTAATATTAAAACAGATTTGATTTAACATAGCTAATTGAATAAAATGCAATATTAAACACTATTGATAACACTAGCAAAGGGCAGTCTGTTGTTGAACTTACCACAAATGAAACACTCACCTCGATCCAAAATTGAAAAGTTCTCGGACATAAAAAGTTGGCTTGTGGCTACCCTTTTGCGGACAGATCTTGGATGTGAGCGGTCAAGGCTCAAAAGTCCAATAAGGCGGATACCTGATTATTACTTTAGCCTTTTTTACTCAAACAAACAATCTTATACAAAACTTGATATTCGTCCTTCATAATTGCCTACCGCAAACATGCGTCATAAACATATAAACCAGGATACAATTTGGAAGAACAAAAAAGATTTATTCAACTCAAACGAGAGACCAGATTTGGGGAAAGCTTGAAATAAGCATAAGATTTCTGGCAGAAGATAGGAGCTTGTTTTTTTCCTAACCTAACCTATATTCCGTCCACCGAGAGAATGTTTTTCTGACACCTGCCAGTCATGCAAGATTTGGAACTAATAAAGTTTAACTTCGTAAAACACATAATTGATTGTATGAAAATGACACCTGTCAGAAAATCATTCTCTCAGTGGACGCAATAATCACCAGGATATAATTAATTTGGAAGAATAAAAAGGATTTATTCGACTCAAACGAGAGAACAGATTTCAGTGGAAAGGCATAAGCATAATATTTCTGGTAGAAGAAAAGAGGTTGTCGTTTTCCTAATTTTCTGCAAATGTAGGGAACTTTGGACCCTCAGGCTAGGTGGAGTAACAATACTCCCAAAGTCGCTGATAGAGATCCTATTATAGGATCTTTATCATCGACTAAAGTCGAGGATAAAGCTCAGTGTCGTGCTATTGGAGAGTCCTACGTCCATTAGTGAACAGTTAAATGATGATGATAATATTATGAAAGTAGAGATTGACCTCAAAAACTATAAACGCAAATTTAGACTTCTCTAGGCCATTCGAGAATCTCAGTTTCGCACGCAACCAAATCTTTCGTACATGAGACGAAGACAAGCAACAAATGTCGAACATTATGCAAGCTGAATGGAGTAATAAATCACTTTAATGAATACGTTTTTACCATGAGCTTAGCGCCGTCAGGAGAGAAAAAAGGCTTGCGTCAGAAGCTGATTACTTCCATGTTACAGCTTCCCTTGAATAGAATAAAGACGAGTGATGTAAGGAAACTTTTGCTTTTGACAGGCGAAGGGCGTTGGATCAAACTGGTGAAGAAGATGTGTTGTAAATGTAATTTAATCCCTTGCTCAGTGTGTAATTTAATCCCTTGCTCAGTGGGACAGATTAGCGTACATTATATTTATAATATACGTAATTTGTGTTTAGTAAGCATAAACGCTTAGATTGAATAGATACAAAGATTGTTCGCAGATAGTAACTTTAAAAGGAAACTTCTCCATATATGTAAGCAGCATCTAATTTTGGAGTTATTAGGTATCTGTCCGGGCGTCAGAATTCTGGTTTTCTGGCAGTCTAAAACCAAGTCCAATCAGAAATAATCCTAAATCCCAACCCATACAGTTTAAATTGGCAATATCTTTTCTACAACCATGTAAAGAGGAATATAATTAAAATGCTTTCGAAGCTAATAAAATCTAACAGATTTCTCAGTGACGAATGAGATTTTTTCATACCAAAGGCACAAATCATCTAGGCTTTGATGTGTATTAAAATGACTCTTAATCTTCTGAACAGTGAAAGTTGAGACCCGAAAGTTTTTATACGAAGTGCGTTGATGGGGTGGTTTCTAGACTACTTCATAAAAAGTAATTCGCGGTTGTAACAACCACAATAAATAACGCTTACTTGCTGAAAAAATTACGACAGCCACAAGATTGTCATTGACATTAAGACACTTTTCATTTTAAGTGTGTTTTGTTTTTACTAGGTACATTAGCATTACTTGATCTTTGTGCTACTCAAAGTGAAACGTTAAGTTTAGTCCGTTATTTTAGTTTCACATAGAATATTCCGGCACCGGTGCTTTGTGATTGTCATCTTGGGCCTGAAAAAGTAGTTTTACTATTTCACTATAACTACTGTCTATAACTACTGTCTCTCAGTGGCTGTCTGGGGTTGTAATGTTTCTAATGAACCAAACATTATTTTATCCCTCATTCATTATCCACAAGTTGTGGGTAAGGCAGGCGTTTTCGTCTTTTATAATGCGCACAGCAAAGGAGTGGAACTCTCTGCCTGCGTCTGTGTTTCGGAAATACAACCCTAATCTATTCAAAGTTAGAGTGAACAGGCTTCTTCTGGGTAAGCTCACTCCATCATCGACTTTGTCTCTGTCACCTCTGACCTATACTAGAGTCAAGATCAAACCCATTGTAAAAAAAAAATGGCTCGCCCCCTATTACATGGGACTTAAAAATAACAGGCGAATTGTATATTGTGTATCTGTCTACCCCTTTCTTTAATACAGGCGTGATTTTAAAATCCTACGGCACATCATTCACAGTCTCCAAAACACCTACCAACCAGGCATGATACAGCACCATTCACAGCTACACAGGACAAAAATAGTCTCAGATCAAAGGTCACAATTATACGTAGCTACTTACGTAGAGTAATGACAGGTTGTAGCTGCGACTTTGTCCCTGAAGGTTGTAGGGGTCAGGTAAATGGCAGTGACTGTGTATAAGATGTTATGATAAAAAGCTGCTGTGTCACGGTTAAGGGAATTGGCGTGACACGTATCGTAGAATTTGGAATGGGGATAAACAGTGAGGGACTGAAAAAATATTATCTACAATTAATATTTTACAAGCAGAATTAAAGCAATATCACTTGGAGTGCCTCAGGGCACTATCTTGAACCCTGCACCGATCAAACCTTCAAGAATGGGTCCAACTCATCGTTCATTCGCATGCTTCCTATACCAACACATACTAATCTACAAATACAAGCAGAGTTAAAGCAATAACACTAAGAGTGCCTCAGGGAACTATTTTAAACCTTGCACCGATCAATCCTTCAATAATGGGTTCAACTCGTCGTTCATTCGCATGCTTCCTATACCAATACATACTAATCTACAAAAACTTACATGCAGAAGTAAAGCAATGACGCTAGTAATGCTACAGGGAACTATCTTGAGCCCTGCACCAATAAATCCTTCAAGAGTGGGTCCAACTCATCGTTCATTCGCATGCTTCCCATACCAATACATACTTATCTATAAATACTTACAAGCAGAAGTAAAGCAATGACGCTAGGAATGCTACCGGGAACTATCTTGAGCCCTGCACCAATAAATCCTTCAAGGATAGGTCAGACACTACGTTTATTCGCAGTTAGCACACATTCGTACAGATTTTAAAACAATCAAACATCATAGGAGAAAGTATTTTCGCACTGTATTTAAAGTAATCTATGATAAACAAATCTCACTGAGAAAATCATTGATCTTTTTTGCGATATCTTTGAAACGGTTCTTTAAATGTAGGTTGTCAAAAAATTCACTACTGTAAATATAACAAATATCCTTCTGGATGGTTAGATTTTATAGGACTCACTCATGAAGCATGTCTTCGGCCTAATTTGTTAACCTGCCAAGTCCATTTTTCCACAGTTTACTGGACAAAGAAAAAACTGACTAATATATCGCTTTAGCAATCGAAATTCTGAAAATCCCGTTGGTTCCAACAAGATTCCTTGATTTTTTTAAAGCATTACTCCTACACAAATTTTAAGAAAATTTGTAAAACAAAATTTAAACCAGCTTTTCGAGGTGGAGATCAATTTGGTTGAGGACTTAGCAGTTTTTAGAACCGAACCGAACGAAAATGTGACCCTACACACGTTCCGGTTGGTACGTGTTGGGTCACATTGTCAGTACAAAACTGAGGCCCCACTAGGATTGAGCAGTATTTCGTTACGGAGATTGGCTGGTGGTCAGATAGGAGCTTTTTCGTGCGTACATTTCTTGCGTTTTTTAGGATGATATCGTCCTTATTCCTTTACCATACGGTATATAATAGTCTGAACCTTTTGTTTGGTATAAAAAGTAAATTTTGCTCAAATATGGACTTAGCAGGTTAACAAATTAGGTTGACGATGTGTCAAAAGCATGATCAACAACGCCACATGCGAACTAGGCTTCAAAGACCTGACGTCACACAAATCCTTCATCGCGCAAGCTGAGTTTACCGCGCGACTGCAATATCCCGACATCAACCGTCGGGCAGTCCCCGTTTCGTCAGAGGATCCTCCTTTTTTTTTTACTATGGGTATGCTCTTGACTCTAGTCTAGGTCAGGGTGACAGAGACAAAGTCTACGATGGAGTGAGCTTACCCAGAAGGAGCCTGTTCACTCTCACTTTGAATAGATTAGGGTTGTATGCGTTCGGAAACACAGACGCAGGCAGAGAGTTCCACTCCTTTGCTGTGTTTCGCATTATAAAAGACGTTTGAAAACGCTTAGTGCGAGTTGGTGGAATATCAACTAGATAGGGGTAACTTGCAGTGCGTCTAGATGTCCGATGGTAGAAGGGGGCCGGTGGAATGAGGTCGCGGAGTTCATGGGCACACTCGCCGAAGTACAATCTGTAGAAGACCGACAAGCAGGCAATCTTGCGGCGATGAGCCAAGCTGTGAAGCTTGGCATCCACCAATTTTACGTCGCCAATGAGCCTCTTAGCTCTGCGTTCCACCGAGTCAAGCGCAGCAAGTTGGTACTTAGCTGAGCCATCCCAAAGGTGGCTGCAATACTCCATGCAGGATCGAACTTTTTTATGAAGGATGAGTGAACTTTACACCTTGTTCCTCTTACCTCTATAAGCATAATATATTCAGATTTATGTCGCGTAGCATTTAATTTATTTAAATCAAGTATGTATGAAACGTTTGATTTTTGAAAGTCAGCTATATGTCCTGTATTAATATTTCTACCTTCGACTTTGATTGAGGACAACTTTTTAACCGAAGTAGTTACAAAACAAACTTAATGTTAATTACGTTCAAACTGTGCTAATAAAAATAATAGGCACCATAAAGTTTCATAAGCACGAATTTAACCCTGACTTATGACAGCATGGACTTTGGTCTCAGTACACTTAAATTGATTTACTGCTAGTACTTAATTACTAACAGAACTTCGACGTCTTTATTCCACGAAGGGGTTGGCACTTTGGTAGAAGTGTATGTATAGTACCTACACACAATACACCCTTCGCCAGTGACGTTTTAAAGTCCCAGTTTCCTACAAAATGGTTGAGCTGGATGGTGCTGATCCACGTTTATGTTCGTGAACGGGCGCCATCAGTTGAGACTGGTCATCTCTTAACTGGCTCATTTTTAATCTTATATTTTGAATTGTTTTTTTTTAATATTTATTTTTGACTTTGTTCTCACATAATATATAGAAGCAACAAGAATTATGTCCAGAAAATCCAAGGACACTCTTTTAAATCAAGATATTACAAACCCTGGGTTGTAATATCTTGATTTAAAAGAGTGTCCTTGGATTTTCTTGCCCGTTCTTCAAAGAGATCTACGTTTTGGAATGGGCAACTAGCTTTAACTTTCTGAATAACTGACCGATTCTTTGACAATTCAAAAGTTCTGTAAATGGTTTAATTTAAATAAATGCTTTATTTATTTATTTGTTTATTAATATAACAATTTCTTGCTGCACTTGCAGTAAACAACATAGCGCGCAGCTAGCTAACAAAAAACATTCAACTAAAAAGTTAATGCAAACACTAAATACAGATTTACAAAGATAACAAAATCCGGCTCCTGAGCAATCAGGACATTCAGCAGATTGATCGCCTGGGTTGTGGCCTGGGAGCTTATCAATCAGTATGGGTACATGCTGGCGAAGCCGCGAATAGGCACCGCGAGGCACAGGCGCGTGACCGCCCCGCAGCCGGTCCGGAGCAAACAATGAACAGCGAGCTAGGGTAGTCGAGTCTTTGAGTTTGAGTATAAAGAAGACATGCTGCATCGACCCTAAATAAATTGAGATAAGGGCATAAAGATGATGACAAGTTGGACCCGGTCTTCCAGCCACGACCATGCTTGCGACAACTAGACCAACGAGACAGTCTCAGAGATACAATGAATCGGTTTCTAAAGCAAGTTTTAGATATAACCCTCCCTTATGGCAGTATGTATTCTATATCTTTACTTATTATAAATTTTTGTCGCTTTCCGTGTCTGTATGACCCCGTTTTCTTACAACGGTTCAAAATTTGAAGCTTGTGGTCTGCTAGAAGTAGGTACCTTAGAATTTTGATGATCGGTGAGTGTGTCAGTGACAAAATTAAAGAACTTTGACTTGCAATAGTCCTTAAACTACAATAATTTGGGAATAATACCTAATTATATTATGCCCTCTTGGTCACTGAAAATTCAGACTTCTAGCTTTATCCACAACGAAGTAACAGGGGAGTCGAAAATGACCTGATAAGCTTCAAGAAAAGATGGTACGGCATGCAAAGGCAAACATGTGCCTTTGTTTTTGCTCGACTTGGTAGGGGCACGGTAGTGCCCTCAGATTAATATTTAACTGTCATTGATAAAGAAATCTCGATGTTTTGCCAAATCGTAAAAACCGTGCGTTCCAGGGGCACGTCGCTAGTAAACACTCACATATATAAATCACGACTTCTTGCCATGGCGTTAGGCAGAAACTACAGCCACTGGTACCACACTACCACTACAGTCGCTATTGTTTAATAATAAGTAGGAACTATGATCTCAGTACGTACTATTAAATTGACTAAGGCCTGTGTTCACCAACATTTTAATCAACTGTTTAGATATTTAATCGGTTGTTTACTCAAAATTTCATAGGAAATTTGACATAACCCAACTGTTTAAATACCTAACCGGTGGTTTGAATGTTGGTGAACACAGGCCTAACAGCTACACTGAGTAATCACTATAATTATGTCGTATTATTATATTTGTCGTAACATACTTATTTGGTCACTTGTAAACGTGTCTTAAGAATATTTCTGCTCTGATTGATATCTTTCATGTTAAAAGCTTTTAAGTAGGTATGTTCAACCACAAAATAATGGTTGTTTAATTGATTCGTTTACAATGCTATGTCAAAAGAGATTATTACTGTTAACAGTAAGTGTTTCTGTTTTTTATAAGTTGGTTTTGTTGCAATTATGTTTTATATCTTCATCGTCGCCAATAGCACGATATTCTAATCCCTTGCAAGATTTTACTTCCCTTTAAAGGCATTATATATTTGGCCGTTAATCACTTACCAAAAAAAAAAAAACATATTTTATTTCGGACCCATAAATATAGTCCACTTGGTTAGTATACACCAACACTTGGTTGTATAGTTTAGTTTATAATATGACCCAGGTCAATTCTAGCTTAACATGCAACAACTGCTGTCCAAACTCTGCAACTTTTTTTTTAAATTTATTTATGAAGTGAGGAAAATCTTTAGAAGTTAAAGGAAATTGCTACTTTTATTTCGACAAAACCTTTTCCTGTATCTAATCACCCCTTCACTTTACAAGAGAAGGATAATGATTTATAGAATGCTTTTTAATTTTTTTTTTTTTCCTAGAGCATCTCAGAGTTAACCATGAGAGGTTGAGACTCTTTAACCGTACTTTCCTGTGGTTGCCTTAAGCTCCTAACGTAACTTAATGCCTCCAGCCAGGGCGTAAAAACATATAAACTAAACGACTGCGCGCTAAGGGCACCCCCTGTGGGGTACGAACCTCGGCTTGGGGCAGAGTCGGAGGGAGGATGGCAAGGGGCCGACGGTGGCTGGATAAAATCAGGGTTATGATTATTATCAGGGGGATTTAAAGCTACTGACTCAGGTATAACGCGGGCTGGTGCTTGCGCTTCGCTTACGAGCAAGGGTCGGGGAGGATAGAATGCTGAAAAAGTGTAGCTTTATATAAACGTGACTTCTCAAGCCATAAAAATAAATTACTTCAAGCCCATTAGAGCTTTAACAAACAAAATTCTTTTTTTACAACTTACACTAAAACCAACTGATCAATAGAGAGATGATGTCAACTACACATAATCACAAAGTGTAAGTCAACAGTTTTTTCTATAGATAGTGTTTTTTCGTAGATACACTACCTGGCCGTAAATATGGCAAACAATCGAATCGAGATTAAAAAAAAATGGTATTGTAGAGAGTCGTTGTCATCTCTGTCAAGTGTCACTCATATCTCTCTGTGTGTGTGTCTTTGTGTCTGTCTGTCTCTGTCTGTCTCAGTCTCTATCTATGCCCAGGTACGCATGGGAGATTTTTTTACACGACAATTGTTTATCGCGTAGGTACTGAATTTTCAACTCTCGGTGTTGAGCCGAGCATTGAGAATCCAAGTGCAAATTGAGTTTGGGAAAAGTTCAGCTTTTTACAACGTCGGTGACATCTCTGTCACTCATGAAGTCATGACAGTCTCTGTCTAAACTATTATTGTATTTCTTGCTAATTGCACCTACCTCATTTTACACACAATAATAGATATCGCCAACAAATATCGACATATCGAACAAAAAATATCGATGTATCGATACATCGATATTTTTTCTACAAGCCTACTATCTATGTATCAATTCGTCACCTGTTCGTCGGGTTGGTGAAACGTGTTCAGAAACTGGTATTTTCACTAAAGTATACATAATACCTACATTCTCCTATAATGTCCGTCCAAGGCCCTTGCTTGGTGACATATTATGACTGTTAATTTTGTATTAAGGCTCCTACAAACAGGCGCGACACGCAACGCGACACAAAGACACCGCGTGCTGCGCGACGAGCGGTCTTTTTGTGTCGCGCCTGTTGTCGGAGCCTTTATTGGTGGTCAATATTTATACATATATTCTGTCAGATCCCCATCTGACGCAGAATTTCCCATTCGCAAAAAGTCCCGTTGGCAAAGAATATCCCATTCATACAAAGTCCCATTCGCACAATGTACCATTCGCACAATGTCCCATTCGCACAGTGTCCCATTCGCACAATGTCCCATTTGCACAGTGTCCCATTCACACAATGTCCATTCGGGAGCACCAGTAATAAAAATAGGAAATCAGCTGTTCCAGGATAGAGAGGGAGAGCGAGACCAAAGAGGAAGATGGCTAGATTGTGTGAGGAATGATAAATGAAAGAGAAGGAAGTGAATTGAAATGAAATGAGTGACGATTGACGGGAGAATGGAAGAAAAAAAGGTGTTGTGGAGACCCCAAGTAACCTTGTCCCATGACAAGGGCAGGAATATTATGGTGGAGTGTAACAAAATGGAGTTGTGTTCGTGGCTTCACTCGCGTGAAGAGATTTTAGTTATTCGCAATCACCTACTAATTGGTTGGTGAGAGCATTGGTGGCCCATTCCCAGTGTTAACGGCCACGACTAACGAGTTGTATGTCGTGGGTTCGAGCCTCAAGCCTTGAAACACTCGCTCATAGTGACGTCTGGGAACTCTGTCAGACATCACTATGATGTAATTATACTCGTTGCCGTCTCGTTCGAAGATGATGAGTCCCACCCGACCCAAACATTCCATGCGATATACCTAGGTATATGAACATTGAACATAGGCCCTGTGTTGTAAAACCTATAAATCGCAATGAACTTAATGAAGACAGTTGCAGGCGCAGATGACAGGACGCGTCAAGACGCGTTCATTTTTTAGTTATTTCTTCAAAATTATGTGACGAGTTACTCGACTAAACGCCTACTACCAGTAACTATTGTGGAGGTCAAGATAATAGTTACATTTGCAAACAAGCCTAATGAATTCAAAGTGAGAGTGAACAGGCTTCTTCTGGGTAAGCTCACTCCATCGTCGACTTTGTCTCTGTCACCTCTGACCTAGACTAGAGTCAAGAGCAAACCAATTGTAGAATTTAAAAAAAAAGTCAGATAGGCAGTCGTTCCATGTAAAATACTGGTATTCAGTTGCATTCAGATAGACTGGAAGCCGAAGCCAAGATAGTTGGGTAAAAGCTATTCAGATGATGAGATAATGACCCAAATATTAACTAAGTATCTCCATCAATCCTATACAACTAGAGTAGTACTTAACGATATGTACTTATACTTGTTGTTATAAATTAAAAGTTGAGACAGACATCTTCCCACGAATAATATAAATCAAGACCCATTCACAAAATCCATAATAAAACGAGGTTAATTCCCATCCAAATACCGTAAAACTTCGTTCAAAAAAAGCAATAAATCAAAAACCAGGCATACAAGACCTTAATATCTTCAAGAACAAACGTCAATCATGTCAAAACCCCATTGATTATTCGATCAAAAATGTTCGCTTCGCCGAAATCGAGGAAGTATGATCCGAACACAGAATATCATAGAAGGCACAGAAGGTGAACTCCATACACTCGCACACTAGACTGCACGTTCACATACAGCGAACTCGCGACTGCCTTATAGCACACTTTCGGATGAAATTTGACGAAATCGCAGACCGTACCTATAGTATTTTCCAAAAGCATCTCATTAAAATGTAAACAAATCAATCAGAAAATGTACCTGGGCTGCCAATTTGTAGTGCCACTTACAAATCGAGTGCTTTGATTTGATTATTGGAATACTTAAACCCGGAATTCTAATTTTAAATCACATGAAAGTTGTTTTTCAGTTGACAATTAAGGTTAATTTTAGAACCTCAATTTTCCTTTATGAATTAATGTTATTCAAACGATTATTGTTGGAAAAAATGGTGAGAAAAAAGTTGAAATCTTCTAAATATAGAACATAAACCCTTGAGGATTGCGTAAGAATTTACCGCGAACAGGGCTTTTTACAATTTCATTAGATAATTTTGGAATAGATCATAATGTGTGCGTGCGCCTGTTTTTGCTCGCTTTAGGTAACCGACCTTCTGTACTACTCTATGGTATGTATGAATCCGTGGCGATCCACATTTTCAAGTATATCTCTCCCTTCATTTTGAACAACCTGTTTTGTAACTGTACTAAAAAGGTAACGCGGAAACTGACAATTTTGAGGTTATTCGCAGCTTGGAGTTGTCTTTTTTTGAGGGTTATAGTGGGAAAAGTAATCTTGTTATGTAGGTATTTTTTTGTTTTGGAGTTATCGCTAATGATGTCGACAATATATTGGACCTCTAGAGAAGACACATTGACAAATAATTTTTGTAAGATCGTGGAACAATGAGATCGACTTTAAAAATAAAATAAGCTCTCCAATCCCTGGTCTTTATATTAAACTAAGTAGAATATTATTCAGTTGATTCGACTTTTTCTTATTCAAAGTTGTAGCTATCTTCCTTCCATCCTATCCATTCCATTCTTTTGTTTTTTTCTGGTGGGGAAACCTTCAAAAGGCGCCCGGGCGTTGGGTATACCCTTCGGGGGTACCTAAGACCGGGGAGTGTGGGAATTTACCTCACTATAATCACACCGGTAGTCTCATGGAAGGGAGCATGGCACCGTTAGAAAATCAGTTTTGGTGAAATTATCAGCATTCCCATGGTAGGTTGATTAATTATTATTGGCTTGTTGATTTTAATATAGGTACTCGTATATAGGCAATAACTCTTGTTCCTCGTGTTGTACAAATTATACTTAAGTACCACAATTTATTTCCATTTGTACTAGGGAACTCAATCTTCAAGTTCTTCTTTTGGCTTCATGAATGAAATGCACCGACCCTAGCGTGGTTTTTTTATTCGATTACTCGAATGAACCCAAAGATTCGCACTAGCCCCTGGAGCCTAATGTTTCATGGGGCTACAGAGACCATTACATATCCAGGAGTAGCGTAGAGTACCATTATTGTTAGGGAAAACGTGCCCATAGGATATGGAAGGATTATTAGAACCGTACCGGATATGCATCTTAGAGTAGGCATTGGAAAAGTGGAGAGACGGGTGATATTTATCTATAGGAGGGCTAGATCTTTTCATGACGTCACGGCAGGTTGGCTCTGATCAGATCCACCTGCTTTCTCGACTCTTTACTGAGTCACTGCTATATTATAATACACGTTATTGTTTCCAATTTCCTCGTCTGAGGTCTCGCTACTATCCGTTTCAAGATTCTGGTAAATATCGCTAGCAGCCTTCTAGATTCAAGTTCTTCTTTTGGCTTCATTAATTCTATTTGCTCAGCTATAAGCTGTCCACTAGAGCACTTACTGAACTTTGAGTTGCGGACACTAATTCATATAATCATTAGGTTTGTACCTGACTTAATACTAAACCTGTAGAAACCGCTTAAAACCGGTACTAAGAATCTAGATAATTATGCCAGCAAACTTGATTTATTTATTTAGACAAAAAGTAAATATTGAGACTCGGTAGCGAGGTCAGACAAAATTGTTAAGTGTTTACTAAACTCTTCTCTATAAAAACTGTCTTACAAATACAAAAATGGTTATTTCTTGACCATAGTTGTTTACATTTTGTCGGTGAATGTCGCCTCCTTTTAAGCAGATAATGGTGCCGATTCCCTTGTTCACAAACTAAACTAAATTTAAGTTCAGTGCATCTTTTTCTTTCTATTTCATTAAGAAAAGGACAGAGAATAAATTTTAGTTTAGGAATCGTTGGGATATATGTATATTTGTTTTTAAACTTTCATGGTCACTAATATTATTATTAACACAAACGGGATTTTACCATATTTATTATTTGTTATGAGTTGAAAAGAAAGAGGGTAGACCGTTTTGTCTGTTCATAAACACCCACCCGCAATGACTTCAGTTTATCCGTGATCATGGTGCTTGCAACAGCGCCGAAATATCATATAACTCATAACAAATAATAAATATGGTAAAGATCCCGTTTGTGTTATAATATGTATATTTGTTTGTTTACTCTATTATACAATTGAGCAGAACGATGTTGGTCTTAGAAATAGGTTAAAGAGAACCACCTCAATTTAAATTTTAGCATGCTTTTCGCTACCTTTCCATATAAACTTTAAATGGTGATGATGAATCGAGGAGGTTCCTTTAAATTTTAAAGGAACCACCTCGATTCATCATCTGTCTAGCACATGGAGCCTGTCTGACCACCACACCCCAGCTACTGACACACTCTAGGCTTCTGTCTACCCGTAACAACTGTCAAAGATCTTTGAATGACAAAGACTGGTAGTCAGACATTCAGGTTTCTGATTACCCGTAACGATTGTCAAAGATAGATCAAATGACAGCCGGAACCAACGGCTTTTAAGGATGGGATATCATCATATTATGTACTCCCGCCCTGGGTGGAGCGGAAGGGAGTATCAGACTCTTACTGACTAAAACCCACCCGTGTTCCTTCCTTGGCCTTTTATGTTCCGGGGCAGCGGTACCCCTTTCGGACAATCCCGCTGACCCGGCAGGCTTGGGCCTTAATGGGCCCCCTCGTCGTTGCTGACATCTCTTTGAGGCGCGCGTGGAACACGTACGCGCCGTCCGGCACGGGCCTGGTCCTGATCGGACGGTGAGCTACCCATTACTCACCGCCCGCAGACCCGCGTCGTGGCCGGTGGCCGGGAGTCGTCACGCGGCTCCCGTCGCACGGAGCGTCTACTCACGGCTTGTGCCACCTCGAGAGAGGATATTTAGGCCCGTATTACAGAACGTCACTCAATACTCAAGCATTACTTAAAACTAGTTTCAACCAATCAAATGGCTTTAATCTACTTTTAAGTAATGCTGTAGTATTGAGTGACGTTCTGTAATACAGGCCTTAGATTAATGCCACAATTACAGCTTTCTAGCTGATACTAAGGCCCGTATTACAACAGAACGTCACTCAAGACTCGAGCATTACTTAAAACTAGGTCCAAGCCATTTGATTGGTTGAAACTAGTTTTAAGTAATGCTTGAGTCTTGAGTGACGTTCTGTAATACGGGCCTAGAGTCTCTGAGCTAAGCCGGACAGACAGACAGACATGGCGTAACTAGAATTAACTAGGCGTAACTAGGATTTCTCAGTATCTCACAAATAACTTCTACGTATTTTAATTTTTTCCATCACCTGAGATCATTGTATCTTTAACGACATTCTGCATGTTAATCAAGATGTCAATGAATCTTTAGAATTATTTATATCTAATTTATACTTTACGATGACATAATTCTTGCCAATTTGAATTCCTAATTTCCAATGATGTGCTCGACTGCCATTTTAAGCTGTAGAAAGTGAACTGTAATATTGTGGGTTCCGTTTATTCATTCAAAACTTATATATAATTATATGCTCGATAGTTGGATAGTGTAGAAATGTCTATCCTACTGTATCCAATGATAATTCTTATAATTGCTACTGTTTTGCTTTGCTTTTACCAGTCTTACCAAAGTCTCAAATTCAGATAATTTACGTTAACAAAGGGGATAACATATCAAAAAAATATCTTCGTAATGGTAATTCACATAAAATGGCGAAACAAAAGGTTCCATTTTCTTTCAAGTACCTACTGAATTTAAGTAATAATAATTTATAATAATCATACCTTAATTATTTTTATAAATTTTCGGTTTTAAACAAAGTTATTAAAAAAATAAGATTTTCTGGTATAAAATATATATATAAAAAAAAAAATTTTTTTACTGGTGTCAATGCAGGAGATCCAAACATTTTCTCATTTTTTACATCTTCAACAACACTTATATTACAACTCTCATTCATATTGTATGTAGCATATCTAGCCACATTTTGGATGAAAAAGGCTGTAAACTGATTCGAGTGGAAATCGATTTTGGGAGGCCTACGTCTAGCAGTGAACTTAAAAGGGCTGATTATGACGTGTCATAGGCCGTGTCTCCGACACACTACATATAACACTATTTGGTAACGGTATTTTGTTTGTATAGTTCTTAAAATTAATTCAGTGACATTTCTTGACATTACTTTGATTACATAAATTATCTGAATTAGAGACTTTGGGTATAGGAGTATTGTGTAGTTCTAGTGTAGACATTTTTCGCGGGCGTTTTTGGGAACCACTTTTAAAATTCTGGTTAAAAATCACTTCCTCTCTCCTTAAACATCATCATTACTTAAAGTTGCTTGCTCTTGGATAAGTATGTATGTATGTATTTATTGTATATAATGTAAATGGTACACCACTGACTACCTGCAGTATTGTCTCTCCTTCTACTTTTTGATCCATCCAAAGGTTGTCTGAGACACCCTATGTAACAGTTCTACATTTATATCTGTAATTTTTATGGTGTACATAATAAAGAGTATTCTATCTATTTATCTTATGTAATTTTGATGTTCGATAAGTGCTGATTCTCAGCCTGATCTAAATAAATAACTTTATATTTTTTGCAACAAATTTAAATAATTAAATAAATACAACAATTTTTTTTTTTTGTTGTTAATTGTAAGTTATTCAATGATGCCTTTGCATATTTTCACATAATACACTTCTACTACTTCACTTACTTCAGACCCGCCATTAATTTTTGCTAGAAATTTCATTTATGACTAGATTGAAAACAGCTCTGAGGTGGAAAATCTCTTCAATGTCAAACACACTAAAACAATGTCTTTCTTCCTTTCTTCCACACAGGTAGCTGTTCCATTTAGTAGTGTATTTTTATTTCGCACCATAATTTTCTCAGGTTCGATCTCACTTTTATATTTTACTCGTAACCATATGTCACAATCAGTAAACTTACCGAGACATATGTTTAACTTGATAACTAAAGATTTACGAGTATATGCATAAGTCCTATCAAGTTTCTTAGTGTGTTTAAAGTGAAAATTTTAGTGAAGTAGAGAAATCTGTTCGTACCCGATTTAGGGCGCTGTCGTTCGGAGTCTTGACATGTTAAACTGTCATGGCTTCCGCATAACTAATGATCATGAATAGCAGAATTGTCAGTTTACTCATAAGATAGATTTATTATCTTATTTATTTTGATTTTGAATTTTAATATGTCAACCATATTACCCAAAATCATTAAGATGGAAATATTAGAATCTCAGTTGAAGGTCAAATGTCCAGAGTGGTAGTTTCTTGCGAAAATTAATTTTGTGTTTCCAGTTTTTGCGTGTCTAGATCAGTTTTAGTCTTTTCCTCAACATTCTTATTATGCCAAAGACTTTTTAAAGCCTTCAGAATATTTGGTCTTTATATCCAAAACCTTTAAAACTTCCCACCTTCATTTCAAAATCTCAGTCTCAAAAGCCCAAAATTAAAATTTACAAACAAGAAAAAATTACTTGCAACACGCACACGGAAATGCATCGGTGTTTACTTCTCAGACACGACAGGTACGGGGAACCAGTTCCTAACAGTACTATCCTGGGTTCGATGCCCGGCCATACTTGTCACTTTGACTGCACCGCCAAAAACACTAAAGCCAATTAGTGGCTACTGGGGTATAAAGATTGTCGTTATATGATTGTTAGGTTTTTTTATTTTATTTTATTAAATAGGAACAAGAAACATTATGTAGGTATTAAAACAGAAAAATGCACTTTAAAATGCACAGCGATTATAAGATTATAACAGATTATAACCATGAAAAAATATAACTTTTTTGTGGTATATTTATTTATTTATTTTATTTATTTATCTCCACAAAATACATTCTTATACTATCTCTACAGATAATAATTGCTGGCATTGTATCTATTTACCTAGTTTGATAATAAAAAGGACTAAAATTGATTTCGAGGTTCTCTTTCATCCTATACTGGACCACGTGTTTTTTTTAGGACCAATACACATGCATGTTGATTTTTAAAATCTCAGTATCTTCACAAAGTTTAGTTATCAAAACCAAAGTTAAATTGACAAAGATTTTCTGTATTATGAAAGTTCCAATGAAAGAATATAGGCTAACTTTTTTGTGAAATGCATTTTTTTAATGGCTGACTCGTGGAATCACTCGAGGGGAAGCGCTAAGATAGCCCGCGAAGTTCAATTTTTTTTACGATTTTTGCAAAGTGCAGCTTATAGTCTGGGTGTATGTATATGTTGAAATGGGAGGATCCTCCGACCAGACGGGTGTTGTGTCTGGTGGGCAACTGCCCGGCTGTTGATGTCGGGATGTTGTATATATGCTAGTCGCGCGGTAAACTCTGATTGCGCGATGCAGGATTTGTGTGACGTCAGGTCTTTGATTCGTAGTTTGCATGTGACGTTGCAGACCACATCACTCCCATCCGAAGACCGGAGGTCGATAGTGGGCTGAGTCAGTGCATATTATCATGCTTGCCAGGGCCAGTTGTGGTTCCAGTGAGTCGGAACTGGGTGCCGCATAGTTCTCGGTGAGTCGGAACTGTCTGCGGTGATTCCCCAGTGAGTCGGGGTGGCGCTGCGTAATGCTTCAGTGCGTCGAATGTGGTACAGCGCTGGGTTGAGGCTGACTCTGGCGTCGACCAGGAGGTTTCATGAGCTCTTCTTGTTTACCGGCCGAAAGTGCCGGAAAGTGCAGGATTTGTGACGTCAGGTCTTTGATGCGTAGTTCGCATGTGGCATTGTTGATGACGCCACAGATTAAGGGCCTAAACTACCTCAAATGGCTTAGCATGATCCTCCGTTATGTCGAAAATACTGCAGCATTCATTTTGAAATAAATATATGGTAAAGTTGAGGATTAATGTTGAGTACTATGTTAGCCGAAAACACGATTCCATAAAATTTTCTCTCTAGAAAAAAAATCCAAAGTTACCTCCAAAACGAACAATAAACCGCTGGTATTCAAAAAATACTTCAAATTAGATAATGAAACTTTGCATATTAACTGAACTAACTATAAAGCAGTTCTTATGTTATTTACTTTTTATATGACCATTGTTTTCACCGTAAAACGAAATTACCTAAACTATCGGCGCCTTGGAGTCTTTTCCCTGCCGCCCTGTCTCGCTTGCTCGCGTGACCGGTAGCAATAGTTTGCGTGCGAGATACAGAGTGAGGTGGCACTGAGGTAGTATAGACTCTTAAAGTATGATTTGCGACCAAAACAAATATCGACATACAGCCTGTTATTGACCTGCAGATTGCAAAAAACATAAGAAAATTTGAATTTCGCGGGCTACACTGACGTTTTACCCTTAAGAGCGCATAACATCGGTCCTAGTGGACCAATGTTATGCGCTCTTAAGGGTAAATAATAATGATAAAAAATAATAATTGTTATAGTCGCGAATCATATTTTGATCAAAATACAACCTGAAACTGACCTGCACATTGGAAAAAACGTATGAAAATTTTAATTTCGCGGGCTCAACACACCTAATGAATTAAAATGTTTGTAAAACCATTACGAACTGTTTTTCTTTAGCTAGTGCCAACACAAGAGTATTAACTAGACACAAATCAATTAAGTAAAAACAAGGCAATTCCTGTACAAACCTCATGCCGGTTATTAACTCGTTATCTATGATTAAACATAAAACCTTTGTCCGCGGAAAAAATATTATAATTGATGAAAATAAGTTAGATAATAACATCTCCACGAATAGGCCTTAAGTCTTGTTCACACCGTACGTGAAGAGGCGACGGAATAATTATTGTCAGCTTGATTTTTCGATTGACAATGTGCCTGCACTTTATAATCTTGGGCCACACACATTTCCACAATTACCTACTGTGACATTCAATAAAGACATTTGGAACAATCACATGTCGAAGGGCCAGTTAGGTAATTTTGTAATATATAAAATGATACAATAGCGATACCATTTTCTAGTATTTATTGATCCTCAAATAATAAGAAATATTAATTTACAGAATATACAATATATGTCGCAACTAACTATTTACATTAGGTACTAAATTAAAAGACTAACAAACTACATATATAAAAACAAAAAAAATACAAAGAAAAATAAAAGTACACTGTCACTCGGAAACGTGCCCAGAAGACTGGCAGCATTGCCACGTTGAATGGCAATGCTAATTCTTTGGCCAAAGAACGAGCTAGGTCACGTGAAGTGTCGACCAGTCAGCGAGAAATTTCCTTAAGATGAAACTAGTCGATACTTTTTCCATACAAATTTCGGGGGGGTATTACTCCACTGTTTGACATTGTACATCCAAATTTAAACATGATGACGTTTTTCTTATTATTAATTTTGTCTGTACGGAAGCAGAATATTAAAATAAAAAGACATTAAAAAGTTATGAGCCAACAAAGATTCGTTTTTCCTGCTAATTTTAACGCAACTTTGGGCGTAAATAAGTAATAAAAGAAATGTAAAATCCCTAAAACAAAGTCCACTCCGACAAAGCTCAATCATCCGTTATTTCAATAAACTTCATTTGTAATTGATTTATCCAGTAGTTTTTTCATAAAACTCAACCTTCCAAAGGACTTTTCGTATTTTTTTACGCATGCGGTTTCTATGAATTATCGTGCATTTCTCTCAACACACGATGACGGACACGATGCTAGGTGAGACGGCGTGCTTTTTGGCCACGCCCACCAGTGAGTTCGAGCCCGCGACTAGTTGGCTCCTAAAAAGGAGACGTGCACTCGGGCCCCATGACCCGAGCGTTTCGATGCCATTCATTTTGACAGTTCGCCAGTGTCCCTATTCGGATGTCCCCGATAGCACTTGGTATCCAATTCTCCGTCAACCAGTCTGTAGTTACATTAAAACTTGCATCGTGATGCCGTCAACATTTTTTAGGACAAATCTATTATAACTATGTATAATGATAGAATAAACATTGATTCAACCGATACTGTCGATATCATGTCCGCCATCATGACGAAGGTTATATTACATTTGAAGCCTTTAGATAATTGGTGGGCTATTTTGGGTTTTAGGTGGCTAAATAAATTGGAATGTTTGTTTTTAAAAGGGTTTTTTTGGATTGCATAAATGGTGTGTTTTTAATTTTAAACATGTCATTTATTCAATCCAAAAGAGTCGTAGTTCAGTTTCGAGCCGTTTGGGGTCGAAACGCTCGGGTCATGGGGCCCGAGTGCACGTCTCCTTTTCTCGCCGACTGGTCGACACTTTACGTGACCAGAGGGCTGGCTCTTTCTTTGGCCAAAGACATTGCCATTCAACGTGGCAATGCTGCTAGTGTTCTGGGAACGTTTCCGGATGACAGCGATGTGGACGACGTAGGGACGCCATAGGGTTTTTAGTACCTAGTGTAAATAGTTGGTTGATATTCTTTAATAAAAAAAGAAGGAAGAGGCAGGATCCTCCGACCAGACGGGTGTTCGGTCTGGTGGTCAACTGCCCGAGGGTTGATGTCGGGATGTTGTATAATATGTTAGTCGCGCGGTAAACTCTGATTGCAGGCTTTGTGACGTCAGGTCTTTGATGCGTAGTTTGCATGTGGCGTTTTAGATGCCGCCACATATCTTATTCTGACAAATAAATGACGATATAAATACGCGTTGTGCGGCAAATTGCATACAAAGCTAATGTGAACTCCCATAAATTGTCTTTTATTGTATTTTAACCTCATAATAACAATATTTTTTATACGTTTCAGTTCGATGAATTCGTGAGATCGCTGCAAGTGGACCCTCACTCACCTCTCTTCAGGCTTGTGACAGACGGACAGCCTCCTTTAAGGTATTTTGGTTTTATTTCTACTATAAATATAATAATACCAACCTATAATTGTCCCACTGCTGGGCAAAGGCCTCTTCTCATACAGAGAAGGCACGAGCATTGATCACCACGCTTGCTCAAGACGGGTTGGCGATTTCAGACTTATATTACCTTTAAGTCCAGGTTTCCTCACGATGTATTTCCTTCACCGATGTCAGTAACGTCCAAAATAAAAAAATGCACTCCAATCAAGTGACTTTTCAGCTTGATTGACGATATCTTGTTTAGATTAATCAAAATCTTAGTTAAGTTGATCATCACGACATGATTGCAGCAATACTAGTTCAAATGATTGAACGCTCAAACAAGTTTCTCGATTGCCCTTAACATGACATCATTGTAGAAGAGTTAAAAAAGAGACAAGTTAAAAAAATGTTAACTGTATCAAAGTAAGTTAGTTGTGTCAATCAAGCATTTGGATTACTTCAATAAAGATCATTGAAACTTTAATCTGATAATATTGGTTGGAGTAACTATGTTTTGACTTGATTGCTACAAATAGGTTTTGTGGTAACTCCAATCAAGATCCCGTTTCAAATCTCAATCAAATAAAAGTAGTAGCTGTGATCATTGTGCTTGATAGGCTCAGATGCAAACAAGTTACTTAGTCAATCTAAACAAAATCTTGATTGTGGCTACTACTTTTTTTTTTCAGTGTATGAATTGAAAAAGTCACATTGGTACTTGCCCGGATTTGAACCCACAACCTCATGCATGAGAAGCGAAGCCTTAACCAACGGGGCATCACGACATACTTCGACATATTTCTACTTTTATGCAGAAAATGGGTAAACGTTCCATATGGGGAATGTCGAATGTGATATCAATCATTATAAGTATCTCTGACGATCGTGCTATCGTGCGTAGAGGAGCTTGTGGTTAGCTTGTGCTTGCCAGGGTTGGTCCATGGATGGGATCATCTTTACATGCCGAGACTCCTCCGTGCCTCGTACAGCACGTTAAGGCCTCGATATATGTCAGTGACCTTGAGTAGTTAGCTTGCGTGTTCTGTACTGAGCTCACGCAACACGTCGTATGTCCAGCCAGTAGCAGGACTCGCTCATCCATTAGTGCTGTCCCAAATAAGATGCATTATTAATTTATTATACATAAAACAAAAGGTATTTTGATAAAACACGTATACTAGAAGATCAATAGTTAAATTTTATCTTTAAAAAGGTGAAGGTTTCAGAAAAATACGCTTGATAGATTTTGCGTGATTCTCAGTTTTTTATCCGCGTTAGATATAACTTTACAAATTAATTTCACTATGGAATATTGAAATAATCTAAAATATTCACTTATTAAGTTATTAAGAAAATGCTCTAATTTAACATATATTTTTTCCAAATCATTAACACTACTGTTTTAGACGTGATCTTCAGTATAAAATCATTAAAAGTCGTTGGTCCCGACTGTCATTCGTGGATTTTTGACAGTCGTTACGGGTCGTCAGAAGCCCGAAAGTCTGGCAACCAGTCTTACTAAGAAGTATCTTATTATCCAGTTACTGGGTTGTGGAGGTCAGATAGACTGCATTCGGTTAGACTAGAAACCTACCCCAACATAGTTGGGAAAAGACTTGGCAAATTGATCTGGGCCAGGTTACGAGTTACAACAAAAATTGTTTGAAAGCGTCCAAACTCGATACCGATCTGTCCACATCCGGTAATCATAATAAGAACTGTTGAGTACACTGTTTCCGTTATTCACTTTCATACGTCACGATTTTAAGATCATCATTTCAGCCGAAAGACGTCCACTGCTGGACATAAGCCTCCCCCAATTGGGGGGGTTTGCCATATACGGCACGCTTGCCAAGCGGGTTGGCGATCGCAGTATGGTATTAAAAAATGCATAGAGAACGCTGCTGCCCATTCTCTAGTAAGTCCCTTAGTCGCCTTTTATGAACACCCACGGGAAGAAAGCTATTTTTTACGTCCGGTACCACACGGCACCACGGTGATTTTAAGATGTTATGTGATTTTTCTCTTGGGTATGCTATTTTTTTTACAGTTATTTTGATATTTACTCATAAAATGGTCAATTATTTTCTATTTGCAGTATTACGATAAAATATTTGTTTGTATTTACTATAAAGTAAATGATATTTTTTTTTAATAAAATGTCATAAATAATTACAAAAATCTAGTGCTTGGCTGAAAAAAAATTTGCAAGTACGATTCAAAATGATGTAATGATTTAAATTCATTCATCATTTCATAATTTTTTAACGTTGCCCTCTAGGAAATTCAAATAAAAAATTTAAATTAATAATTTTTTAAATTTAATAAAATAATCACGAAAAACCTTTAGAAATGCAACGTTGCCAGCCCGCGCTGGATGAACGCTCTTAAGTCATCAGAAAAATAGAGTTCATTAAAAGAGCTTCAAAAAAATACGAAGGTCATTGTCGTTTGCTTCTGCAACGGATAGCGAGAGGACACCAATAATAGTTGTAAACAAATTGATTGGTCTCAAATAACCAATAAAGTCATGCCAGTATAGAGGTATGAGGCTTATCCTCATAGGTACCATTATAATAGCATATTGATAGCTTTTTTAAATGATTCTATACCCATGAATTCTCGTGTTGTCACCAAAATAGCTAGCGCCAAGTCTGCTCAGGGTGCGCCATTCTTGGACTTGCTTTTAATGCATTTCATACCAGATAAAAAAAAATATCATCTAATAACTTGAGACTTAGAGATGCCGATGCATTCCACCAGTTTCTATGATAAATCTTTTACAGTTCAAGCAGTGAGGTTATGGAATGGTTTGCCCGTGTCGATACGGCGTGCTCAATCTTTGTTCATTTTTAAAACTATGATAAAAAAACACTATCGCTCTCCATAACCATTTTTGTTTTTTTTGTTTTTTGCACTTGTTTCATGATTATTATTGTATATATTTATATAGATATATTTATATTTATAGCACGTTAAGCCGTTGGTCCCGGCTGTCATTCATGGATCTTTGACAGTCGTTACGGGTCGTCAGAAGCCCAAAAGTCTGACAACCAGTCTTACCAAGGGGTATCGTGTTACCCAGTTACTGGGTTGTGGAGGTCAGATAGGCAGTCGCTCCATGTAAAATACTGGTATTCAGCTGCATCCGGTTAGACTGGAAGCCGACCCCAACATAGTTGGGAAAAGGCTAGGCAGAGGCAGATATTTATATAGATAAGTATAACATGTTTTATGTATGTATTTATTTATTTTATATAATGTAAATGGTAGAACTACAGACTACCTGCATTATTATCTCTCCTTCCCCCTTAATCCATCCAAAGGTTCTCTTTAAAAGATCGCTTTTAGCGATAAGACCGCACATTGTGTAGGTACCCCTTCTAAAATTATATCTACATATCAATTTGTAATTTTTATGGTGTGCAATAAAGAGTAATCTATTCTATTCTATTCTATTCTAAACTTATATTAATTCCCGTATCGTCTACAACAACGTACACACACAAAAGTACTCATACATTATTTAGTTTCCCCAAACAGACAAAACAGTTTCCGTATACCGTTCAGAGGTCGAGAGTGATGGCTTCAGCATAATTATACGAAATAATCTATGATAATAGTCACTATCAGTAGGAACATCAGTATGGAAATAATGTTATTGATGAAAAATGGTGATTTGGAGAGAAAAGAATGTCGTTTTGAATTTTTTCTGTGGGGTTTTGTTGAGATTTGTGACGTAGGTATTTATTTTTTAACAACCTGCCGCATGCCGGTCGGTTTTCACCGTAAAAATATAGCTGTAGTGGACGAGAAGTGAACTGTCTTTCTACCTGCAGTGCTATTCTGTAACCATCTCACCGTGAAAACTTATGTGAAGTGAGATGTCAATAATGTCAATTCCAAATATCAGCCGGTCAATTCTGTGAAATCTCACCGTGAAAAATGTGGGTGAAGTGAGCTGCCAATCCCTAGCATCAGAAGTCTGACGCTAGAGATTGACAGCTCACTTTGAACTCACTTCACTTGAGTTTTTACGGTGAGATTTCTACAGAATAGCGCTACTGTATTGTCAGAATATAACATGTTACCCAGTAACTGTTTTGTGGAGGTCAGATAGTCAGTTACTACATGTAAACTATTGGTATTCAGCTCCATCCGGTTAGACTGGATGCTGACCCTAAAGTAGTTGGGAAAAGATGGCGAACCTGCATTGTCCCACTGCTGGGAAAAAGGCTCCTCCTTGTGACTTTATCCTGTTTACACCGATGTCTAGTGGTTGCAGTGTTATTGAGCCGTTCTTCATAATTCTTAAAATTATGAAAAACGGCACAACAGCGAAGCGAGTCTAGAATGTTCTAATACCTTTTATAAAGTTTCATATTGAGATACGAAACAACAAAATTCATTCGAGCGTTCCTTTTTCGAGAACTGGGTCGGGCACTACCTACATAGTACGGCACTTCCGATTCCACAAGGCTGTATTTCAGAGCAAGTTGCTGATGGATAATCCGGGCTATGCAAGTACTCAATATTATTAGCCTGGATTGTGACCACTGCAGAGCAAAGCTCTCTCTACTATCCTTCTAATCATCAAAAGATCATCATGTAACTTATTTTTCTTCTTCCACAGACAATGCCTGCACCCCGAAGCCTGCAGCAAGGACCTCTCACTACCGACGTACTACGCGCGCTTCCACGACATTCGCAAGGAGTATGTGCGTGCGTACACGCTGCGTGCTGTCGCGGGCGCTCGCACGGTGCCTCCACCACCGCCGCCGCCTGACCATCCTGGGTCACTACTGGATATGCTCAACTGTATCCTTTTTAAATTGAATTGTCTTAATATGCAGGATTAGGTTTGTTCGTCCTGTCAAGGCGCGCCTGTATATTTAGTGTAAGTCATCTGTCGAGATATTGCTATTAGAAACCTCTTAGGCGGACATCTAACCAGCAGAACTGCTGTAAAATCTTTCAAGCTGTAATTATCACAAAAACCAGCTTATTGCGACAGTTTTAATGGTTAGAAAATAATACTGAGGAGTAGTAAATTACCGAGTACCTAAGTGTCACTTAATTCAGTCTCATTTATTAGCATCAAGGAAATGATTTAGCGTGATGGGCTAACTACCTCTTAATAACAGGCTTACGCAAGTTTGACAGGTCTAAATAATTATTTATCTGTGGTGTTGATGTTAAACATGGAATTAGTATGTACTGTGTATGATGTTAAGCCACTGGCAGTTCCGCGATTGGCCGATGGAGGCGCTAGTATGGAACTTAGATCTTACCACTGCACTAAAATAATTGGTCAAGTTACTAAAGAATTTAAGAGGCTATGTTTGCAACATTTAACTACTTAAGGCAGCTTAACTCTTACTCACCAAGTTGCAATCTCCTTTTTTATCAAGAAATAAGTCGTCAACAACTGTTCCATATTTTCGCGATTTTCTGTTCAATGTGAACTGTGGCTATGACCTAGGGGTCATAGTTGAGTGCCGAAAATGACACTAATAGGTATTGCCCCCTTTTATTCTAAACTTTCACGCAATAGTTAGCAGCTATTCGTATCTGAAAATTCCCCTATTTTTCAGCAATGAAAACTTAACAATATTGTGTACAGATTTAGGTATAAGTCCGTACAGCGGTGATAATTTCTACGCAGCTGAGGTGAAAGACATGGCCAGCATCATACAGAGGATAATCACAGATGGTAAGAGAACTCCTTTAAGTATGAGAACGAATAACCATAATTAAAGGCTCATTTTCATTGGTAAAAAGGGCTCGTATGCGGGTTGCAGGAGATTTCTGTAAAGCATGCCATGGGGCCCGTATTTGGGGAACCGTTTTCATTAGTCGATAGGGAACGATTACGGTATACGGAGAACCTGCGCCGCAATTTTGGCAGTTGCTTTGAAGGCTCATTTTCATTGGTCATTTTCATTGGGTATGAGTCTTTAGAGGTATGAGGAACAGGGTGTAAAGTTCACTCATACTCTATAGTAAAGGGAGGATCCTCCGACCAGACGGGTATTGTGTCTGGTGGGCAACTACCCAACGGTTGATGTCGGGATGTTGTATATATGCTAGTCGCGCGCTAAACTCTGATAGCGCGATGCAGGATTTGTGACGTCAGGTCTTTGATGCGTAGTTCGCATGTGGCGTTGTTGATACCGCCACAAGTCTCTCAGACGATGTATCGACTGCGTTATAGACTATAAGTTCCATTAGTTAATATACAGGGTGGGTAAAAACTCGTGGATCAAACGAAACAGGGCGATAGTTACTTGCAGTAAAAAATATGTTTGAAAAAAAAAGTTATATATAAAAAAAATACTGCAAATAACCCCAACTATCGCCCTGTTTCGTTTGATCTACGATTTTTTACCCACTCTGTATAACGGGTGTAAAAAGACACTTAACGAAGCCGAGAGTCACTTGTTCTTCCCGTCATTATGATTTTTTATTTTTTTTTGTACTGGACCATGCCTGAGAACCTTCTGGTTACGGAGATATTGAAGGTCAAAGTTTCAACTTTTTTTGACGATGTTTTACGAAAACAAGTTTTAATATTGTCATAACTAAACTTTAAATACACGACTCCTGGGGCCCAAATCTGCTATTTTTATAAATTCGTCACTCCAACACGATCCCATTGTCATTTTGCTAAAAGTTCTTAATCTACTAAATTCATAATGGTCGATCATTGGTCGGTCAATGGTCTCGTAATATAATTGTATTACAATGGCATTTTGAACATTTATTCATGCCAGATTTCATTTATACTTATATATTTTTACATATTATTTATTAGTGTTTTATGCAATCTGAAGTAGTAGGAAGTTGGAAGTTCAGTAGGAAGTTTCATTTGTTATTATGTACGAGATTACGAATTCTTTCAATGGAGTGTCAGTGGCTGACCATTGGAAAGTAATAATGACGCCATTATATTAGTAGATTAACAAACTTGTCAAAATCAACAATTATGAAATCAATGATAGACAATTCTGACACTATTGTAATAGCAGAATTGAGGCCCTGTACCGTTGCTTGCACCCATAAGCACAAAGTTTTGCGTGTGTTACAATGCAGACTATACTACTGTAAACAGCGAATTTTCATACCAAAAATAAAAGTCGTTTCCCAGTAATTATTTTTGCACAAAGTTACTTAGTTTGATATACAGCTGACCGCTTTGTGATGGGTCTTTTTTACCACGCCTGCGGGGTAACCCCGCATGCTGAATATAGTCTGAGTTATCAATTAATGAAAATAGGCCATCAGCCAAAATACATCCACTGCTGGTTATGGCCTCCCCCAAGCGTCGCCTTTTTTATCTTATTTTCGCGGGCTACTCTGACGCTTTCGCATTAAGAGCCAACTAGTCGCGGGCTCGAACTCACTGGTGGGCGTGGCCAAAAAGCACGCTGTGTCACCTAGCATCGTGTCCGTCATCGTGTGTTGAGTGAAATGCACGATAATTCATAGTAAACCGCGCGTGTAAAAAATTACGAAAAGTCCTTTGGAAGGTTGAGTTTTATGAAAAAACTTCTGGATAGATAATTATCAATAAAGTTGATTGAAATCTTCGATAATTGAGCTTTGTCGGAGCGAACTTTGTTTTAGGTATTTTACACTTCTTTTATTACTTATTTACGCTCAAAGTTGCGTTAAAATTAGCAGGAAAAACGAATCTTTGTCGGCTCATAATAACTTTTTATTTTAATATTATGCTTCCGTACAGACAAAATTAATACTAAGACAAAACGATATCATGTTTAACTTTGGATGTACAATGTCAAACAGTGGAGTAATACCCCCCCGAAATTTGTGTGGAAAAAGTATCGACTAGTTTCATCTTAAGAGTCCTTCATGGTATTAATTTATTAAGCACTGTAAGTTTGTTGCCGCTATTTGCGAGACAACGTTTGGCACACTTAACACTGCACATCTGGGGAATCCTCGGCAGTCAATCCCATTACCACTATGGGGTCGATTTCTTTGCTCCGTTTATTTGATGGTGGTCGATATAGTAAATAACTATCTTTGTTTTCTTTTTCCAGGTTTCCGGTTAGAGTTACCAGAGACCGTGGACTTAGTTTTAGAAACTGGTATTTGGTAAGTGTCACATTATATTCATTTAAAATCATTTTAAGTAGGTACGGAATTTCGTTAAACATTGCTGACATACACTTCCGTAGGTTCATAACAGGCCAAAGACAAAAAAAAAAGAGGATCTGTGCTTACGACCACACAATGAAAACTTACGACTGGAGCTGAGTCGTATATTCGGCGCTGAATCGCGTTTACTCGGCGCTGAATCGCGTATATAGGGTGTATCTATTCAAACACGAAATATTTTAAGAGATACACCTACAGATGGTAAAGAAACCATGGAAACGATTTTTTTTTTAATCTGAGTATATTATTTAAAAAATTAAATAATTTAAAATTACTTGATATGATGATGGATTAATTATGAAAATTCACCGCGCTCGTGCCGCCGCCGTCACCGCGTCCGAGGGGTCATTAATAGAATAAGTAAAATTTTGGAAAATGCAAGTCCTTTGCAAAATATCTCAAGCAATTTTAAAATTATAATAATTATGTAAAAATATAAAACACTTATATAAAAAAAAATTCGCTGCTATGGCTTTTTTACCACCTATAGATGTTCCTCTTAAAATATTTCGTGTATGAATAGATACACCTTATATATACACGATTCAGCGCCGAGTAAACGCGATTCAGCGCCGAATATACGCGATTCAGCGCCGAGTATACGCAATTCAGCGTCACCCTTGGTTAGCCGACCTTGATTGGAACCGAATACCCCCGATTTGGCATCACCGACCCGAGCGTGATGGTTCAGTATCGTTCACTGTTCAGAAAGAGCGCAAAGTGCGCCTAAAGAAATGTTCACTTTAAAAAGACCTCATCAGGTTTTTTTAATGTCAAACATTATCAACAAATTTACCTGTAATTTCTTACAGACGATGAGTTTTTCTCGATTCGCGATCATTCGAGTCAACTATGACGCAAGCGCCTAATTCGGGCGCCTTATAAACGTGCGCAGCAATGTGTTGCTCATTAAAACTTCCCATGATAGTTTGAGGCGTTTAAAAATCAGAAATAGATCGAATGCTTCATTTATTGTAACATTAGACAAATAACTGTTCTCACCCTTTCGTTATTTCGATGTAAACGTTTAATAAACTCCGTTATTTCACGATATATACATCTAATCTAATCTAATCTAAACATTCGTCCATTTACTATAGCATTAGGACAAATAACGGCTAAATAACGACAGTTATTGTGTAATATTGTTGAAATTACTGCACTTTAGAGTTATTTTTTTAATGTAAATGGTAAATAGATTACAGTGTTTTACTGTAATGTCTAGATTAGATTAGATTAGATGTCTGAATAAAATTATATCAGCGGCAAAATAATGTCCACCTCACACACTGACATAAAAGCTAACTCAACCTATCGACGTAATTAGGCTAAGTTATATTTAATATGGGCAGAGATCGGAGTTGAACGACTACACCATATCTACCAAAAAAGATTTCAGGTTCTACCCTGTAATGATCGCCAGTATTCCGATTTTTAATTATAAGGTATTAGGTATTATCCAATAACTGTATAACATGTTAACAATAAATTATAAATGTACGCGTATATATTAAGAAATGTTACTTGTTTGTAGACGCTTTGGGTTGACCTGTAAAGATTACAAAATTTAAAAAAAAAAAATGAAATCTATTTAAATAAAAATTAACTGTCATGCGTTAGTCTCGCAAAAACTCGAAATTGGCTCGACCTGTTTGAATATTTTTTTTTTTTTGTTTTGTTCGAATATAACATATGTGTCATATGTATATAACATACACAATTACACATATAACAACAATGGGTTTCATTTTGACAGTTCAACATCATTCATTGCGATTTTTAAGTTGTTTTTATTTTTAAATTTGAATGTTATACAAATTTTTCGAACTTATGAAGCAATGGATTACCAATGTCCTTCTGATTGTGATTGATGTGAGTTAGGCAATTAGGGTGCAGGATGCCAATATTTAGTGCCACTTAAACCTGAAAAAATAAAGTAGATTTAAATCACCTTAAAGATGTTTTCCATTTGAAAATGGAGGCGAATTTTCGTCGATGATTTTTTTATTACAATTTAATAATGTTATTCTCGGAGTTCGACTTACCGACCGGATATGGAACAAGATACTGCGCTCTAACAAATCGCAGACGTCATCCAAAAAGCTGCCCAGCTCAATTGGCACTGGGCCGGACTCGTTTGCCGCATTTCGAATGCATTGTGGGCTAAGACCACCACTGCATGGGTTCCTGAAAACGTCCAACGGCATCGCGGAAGACCCAGACGTAGATGGCGGGACGTACTTGACCCTTATAGAAGGGATTTGTCCATAATGGGTCCGGATCGAGTTGAGAGGAAAAACGAAAGGGGCCTTAGCCCTTTAGTGAGACAATACAAGCTGATTATTTATTTATTTAACGTTATTCAATTAGTTTGAATTGAATTTGAATTTTGGAAAAAGTTGTGAGATATAAAGTTGAAACATTCTAAAAATATTGATGAGTGATTTGATTACGTAAGAATTTAACCTGCGCTGATACTTGAACCTATGTAGATCTTGGTTTACGATTCGCATTGCTTCGGGAGTAAGGTTTTAAATCGAGTTCAGAGTCAGTTCGTCACATTATTTCTTGCGCGCAATAAATAATGTGACGAACTGACGAATGTGAAAAAATACCTACTTTGGACAAAACACGTAAATTTTGACGTCACCGCAATTGAGCGGTAGATGATAGACTACAAGTAAGATCAACTTACAGCAACTAGATACTTAAGGTGGTTTTATAGTGTGGGTCATTCTCAGGACACTCATTATTTGGTTGACTTCGGTGGCAATTTTTTTTTTTTACATTTAGGCATAATTAACATGAAATATCAAATCTAGAGTTAATTTAAAACATATTAGTAGTACTCTAGCTTTGATATTTCATGTTAGTTATGCCTAAATGTGAAAAAAAAAAAAAATGCCACCGATGTCAACCAAATAATTAGTGTCCTGAGAATGACCCGTGTACATAATAAAGAGTATTTCTACAAGGTGTTTTTTTAGATATCCCATAACTTTAGGGTATGAATGAGACCATATCAAAGAACCAACTGGCATATGAATTTAATAGAATATTTTTTTTTGTTTTCATTTTTCATACAAAATAATTCGACAAAGTCACGATTATTAATGTAAAACACCCTTCCGTGAAATATGACAACGTTGCATTTTCTTAGCTTTAAATATCAATGATTGGTTTGAATGAAAGTTAATTATTCATATTTATCAATGAAACAAAAAAAAAAACTTAGGTACCTACACACATCGAGGGTCTCAGTTTCATCAGTTTGGCAACGACGCAATATTAAAAATTCGTCATACGGGTGAACATTTGTAACCTAAATTAATATGATTGATGATAATTATCTTCGAAACTATGCATTTTTGGACCACATATTCTAGGACCTTTTGTATTATTTTTACTTATAGAATATAACCCTAGAGTTATGGGATATCAAAAAAACGCGTTGTATATCTATACTACACCTCTTGGCTAAGCGGAATATTTATCTCTAACAAACTTACTATGAAAACTTGGATCCATGAACCCAGTGTATACTAAGCAACATTGGACTTGTGCTCACTGCATGAAAGTCGACACATTGATTGAATCGACCTTATACATTGGATTGCGACCCATCCCACCTTATCTCTCTGGAGAGAATCTACAGGCGTGTTCGGTTGTTTAATATTGTAAAGGCTACAATAGACGGTTCAACCAAATTGACTCACTTTGGTTGAAAGACGCAGAAATAACAGATGAAGTGAATTAAAAGTTTTTTTTATTTTTAAACCCCCAACCCAAAAAAAAAACCTCTAAAAACTAAAATAATAATGTATATTGACCCTTTAAGTTTAATATAAATTGTAGGAAATATTTTGATCCAAGCGTCCTCGCGTCGGCGGACGGCTGAACCGATTTTTTTGAATCATAGCTAAGAACACTCTCGATCAAGCTACCTTTCGAACAAAAAAAAAAAAAAACATCAGAATCAGTTCAGCCGTTTGCGAGCTACTATGACACAGACAGACACACAGATAAACAGATACACACGTTAAACTTATAACACCCTTCCGTTTCTGTCGGGGGTTAAAAAGGGAGTAAATCATAAGGTGAGCCATCACGTTATCATTTACTCACATAAAAATGTTTCTTCTCAGTCGTGACAGGGGAGAATGGCAGGGCAAAAAATTTTGTGACGATCCCAAGTTACATGGGACAAGAGGGTCTAGACAAAGTGTCATTGTATCAGCGATAACTATGATACAAAAGTCAATGTATTGGATTGACATTAATAAATCTGTTGAGCCGTTTCCCAATTATGAAATAGAGAGTACAATAATTAGAGAAAATACTTACTAGCTTTTGCCCACGGCTCCGCCCGCATGGATGTCGGTTATCGCGTAATATCCCAGATTATATCTCTGCCAAATTTCATGACGATCGGTTCAGCGATTTAAATATGAGAAAACGTAACCGACTGACAGGCTATTACTTTCACATTTATAATAATTATTATAGTATGGATGTCAACGCGGGAGAATGGTTGTATAGCAACGGCAACGACAGTAGGTTTGAACGTATAAAATTTGGTTGCTTCATCCAAAATTGAAAAGCATATTAAGTGAATCGTGTATTATTACCTTTACTGTATCACCTAGCCGCCACCGCTCAACAAGGTTGCTAGAGGACGAACGGTCAAATGATAAGAGGTGAACTTTAAGCTATGCTGCATTATGATAGCACGATTGAGATAGACGGACGGACGGTTTTAGTGTTTGTACTGGAGTCTGGATTTATGTCCATGATGTCTCACGCCCTCTTGCCATGGAGGTAGTCAGAAACTGCAGAACGCTATCTGCTGCGATCCTTACGTCATACTCCTTTTGCTTTGTTTACGTTCATACATCTGAGGCCCTAGTGTGAGTTTCTTTTAACCATCTCGATTTTACACATCGAGCGCGTTCGGTGCTCCAATTTAGCCTCCGATTGGCTCCTTCAACAATCGGAGTGCTAAACGCGGTCGAACCATCTCGGGTTAAAATAAACTCACACTAGGGCACTCAGGTCACTGACTGACTTATTCGTCATTAAAAGCATCATTTTGTTTATCCTGATGAGGGTACAAGAGAATTCTTTCTTTTGGATCAGCTCTTTTTTAGCAAGACAGAAAAAGCACTTAATTGTACGGACACAAGTGATTATTTTTTGTGTGAGTTCATTCCTGATAAGCGCTTTGTTGTGACTTATTGCACGAAGTAACAGTGCGACATAAAATAATAGAAATTAAATGAGGACGCCACTTTATACGTAACTGTCACATTTTTGGCTTATTCCACTAATCCCCCCTGAGAGAATCCCCCTCAGTGGGAAAAACTGAACACTAATGTAAAAAAATCACTTTCAGGGAATCTTGGAATAAGTTTTTTTTTTTCTTTTCAATTCTACGAGTAGTTTTCCACCCTAAGTGGGATTATCAGGGGTGAATTCTAGACTGATTTATAGATTTAGGGATTTTCAGGGGGGATTTGTGGAATAAGCCACATTTTTGACGTAAACATGGCAACAATTTAGTATGGAATTTTTTTAGTTCCATTTTATTTAATTTCTACTATTTTATGTCGCACTGTAGGTACGTGCTTACGTAAAAGAAATAAGATGGTGCTTTAGCAAAAAATCCTTAAATACCTTTTTGGAATGACAATATTATGTTACCAACCCAGAAAGCCTCCCAATTTTTAAGACCAGTTTGGTATATTTTTCTGTGATAAGAGCTCAAAATATCAATCACGACTTCTTATAACAAATTTGGTAAGATCAAAGGTCAGTCAGTCTGCACTAGATCCAAAAGTATAAACACATGAACGATGGCTTGAAGCGGATCTAATCAGAGAGATTTAAGGCAACGATAACCGACTCTTAATGATTTTTTACTGAAGATCACGTCTAAACGAGTAGTGTTAATGATTTGGAAAAAATATACGTTAAATAAGAGCATTTTATTAATAACTTAATATGTGCATATTTTAGATTATGTTTATATTACATAGTGAAATTAATTGGTGAAATTATGTCTAACGCGGATAAAACACTGAGAATCACGCAAAATCTATTACGCGTATAAATTTCCTGAAACTTTCACCTTTATAAAGATAATCTAATTATTGATCTTTTGGTATATGTGTTTTATGAAAATATGTTATAAGTATAATAAATTAATAATGCGTCTTATTTGGGACAGCGCTCCTGTATGGGCGAGTCCTATTACTGGCTGGACGTACGACGCGTTGCGTGAGCTTAAAGAACGTGCAAACTAACCACTCAAGGTCACTGGCATATATTTGGGCCTTAAGGGGAAAGTGCTAAGGTAGCCTGCGAAATTGTTTTTTTTTTTTAGTTTTTTGCAATTTTCAGCTCAGTGGTAGGATAAAAATTCTGTAAATACATACTTGTTACAGTCGCGAATCAAATTTTGATCAACATACAACCTGATATTGAGCTGCAAAAAAGGTAAGAAAATTTGAATTTCGCGGGCCTTCCTGGCGCTTTGGCTTTAGGGCGATTAACACACTGACACGCACCACGCAGCGTAGCGCGTGAATGCGTTTTTTAACGTTGCTTGTAAGGGTACGAACTGAGTGCTCGCTCGAATCGAGCGTCCGGCGGGGCGGCGCGTGCGGCTTTCATGTTAAACACATACAATCCCTCGCAAGTGTCCTGGGCCTCAAGTCTGCTATTACAATAGTGTCAGAATGGTCTCTTCATTGTGCGTTTTTGACAGATTTGCCATACAAACACTGTCAAATACTCACAATGGCGAGACCATTCTGACACTATTGTAATAGCAGAATTGAGGCCCTGAGTGACGGCGAGCGGCGCGCCGAGCAATCTTTCGCCAATTGCACGCGACGCAAAACGCCCCGCCGCACGCCTTTTCACTCAGACCGTACACTAAGTATCTCCGTTTGTATAGAAAACACGCACAGTCCAACACACAGAAAATGCATCCACGCGCGTTCATTCTGATGCTGATGCAGCGTGATTCGTGGCAGTGTGATAATCTCCTAAGAGAATGTTTAACTAAGAAATTAATAAATCAATCCAGATATAACTAAACCATAAATAGATAACATCTGTAGGTGCTTGTAGGTTATCAATTATAGATAAAACGGATCAGCTACTCATCATCCCGTGTAGTACTTCAGGAAATAGTTTGCATAATATTCTGTCATTAAAAACAGTATCTGTCCTTATCGTTTCCATAGCGATTGAGTGAGACAACACCATTTTGACTAGGAATTATAAAAGGGGTAAAAATATTTAATTTCTTAACACTTCACGTGACCAGAGGGCTGGCCCATTTCTTGGCCAAAGAATCAGCATTGCCGTACAACGTGGCAATGCTGCCAGCCTTTTGGGCACTTTTCCTGTTGACAGCGATGCGGACGAATTTTTTGATGCCCTATGATTCTTTCCCCTCCCTTTTTATATACTTGTACATATTATTATTATTATTATTTTAAGACTATTAGCTTTTAATTATGTAAATATAATCCAGAAATTTCCTTGAATTTGTAGCAGCATCAAAGAGCTGACGTCACAAATTCTGCATCGCGCAATCAGAGTTTACCGCGCGACTAGCATATATACAACATCCTGGCATCAACCGTTGGGCAGTTGCCCACCAGACACGACACCCGTCTGGTCGGAGGATCCTCCCTTTACTATAGAGTATGAGTGAACTTTACACCCTGTTCCTCATACCTATAAATTGGTGACCCCGACGTGATACCTCTAAAAATTCATCTCTAGCTTTTCTGTTAAATTCGCTTTGAACCTCGTCTAAGTTACTAATAAACAAGACAAGAATATGGCGGCCGGTAGCTATGGCGGCTGAGTAGCGTAGTGCGATAGAGTCGAATAGATGTTAAAGCGAGACAGCGATAGCATGAGGTTTTTTCGTTACAGAATTTCTGGATTCGGTCCCCGCGCTCAAGGCCCGCGATAGAAGCTAAAAAATAGCTTAAAAATCTGAAGCTATAAAGTTCTTTTGGCGGTGATGTTTAGAGACCGACGTACGTACAGGGCTTATATACCCGAAATGTGACCAACGGCTTAACCTGCTTTCCCAGGCACGGAGGGGTCTCGAATTCTCGATACGTAATGGATTGTCACACATCAAGGAACCGACCGCGGCAAGCATGATGGTCGAGGTATCTTCTGAGTCTGACACCTAAGGCTGAGAATTTGAAAAGTCATCATTATGAAAACAACTTCATCGTCCTAAATGTCAACACTTCAAAAGCTGCTGAAGTTCTGGTTTAGCATCTCGTTGTCATTGCCCGAGTTTGACTTGTTAGAAGTCATCATTATTGAAAACAACTTCATCATCCTAAATGTCAACGCTTCAAAAGCTGCTAAAGTGCTGGTTTAGCATCTCGTTGTCATTGCCCGAGTTTGACTTGTTGAGATCAGATGGTCATTTCATGTAAAATACTCATATTTAGCCGCATCTGGGTACATTGGAAGTCGACATTAACATAGGCAAGATCTACTACTTAAAAATATCATTATCAGTTTATAATGAGTAATAGGTGAATCAAAGTCCGAGTATCAGTATTTAGCAGGGTTCGAAAAAATCCGATTTTTATCATAAATATCAAAATTTTGTATTTTTATTCGATTTTTTAATATATATCGGATATATGTATATCCGGTATATATCCAGGCCAAGAAAAAGAAGCTAATTTGTAAAATAATATAAGTGTCAAATTACCACATATGTTATTAAAAAAAATTAACAAAAGAATTAGTGTTTATTTGAGAAATATTTTTTTAATTAATACTTAGAAAAACAAGTACATATTATTATAATAATCTTCATTTGTTTGTAAGATAAATCAACAAATTTTAATAATAATTTGTAATAATAAAAAAGTAATAAGTAAATTATTCTGAATTGTAGTTTTTCGCTACGTGTTGCCAGGGTAAACATTAATCTCCAAAATTTTTAGTTCTGAAGACAGGAAAAATCAATTGATATATATCAAGATAAAAATCAATTGATATATATCGTGATCTATATCGGCGAACCCTGGTATTTAGTATCGGGCCCTATCAGAATAGCAGCGCTGCGGTATTTTTTTTCCTCTTCGCCTGAAGTTCAACCACCGATAATAGGTTCTTATATCACTAATCAGTTATCAGCATAAACTACTACTTACCTGACTAGTAATTACGACATAACGTGTTTTGATTTAATCGCTTTTCTTATTGATAAGAAAATACATAGTTAAAGAAAGACTAGTAGTAAAAAAACACTTCTTCTCTCCCTAACCTTCATCATTCTTTGATAGTACTTTGCTCTTGTTTCAAGGGGCTTGTGATTAAGTAATGTAGAGGGTATCCTGCCTTTTCGCCGAAAATTGTTTGGCAGATTATCACTTGCCAACCAACGTTTCGCCGATGTTTCACTTTGACAACTAACGATTAGCAAATTTTTGTATGACGACGTTTCATTTGGTAGAATTATTGTTAAACTGATTATTATAATGACAAAAAACGTTTGGGACATTTATCATTTGTCAAACATTTCACTAGGCCACACAACTATTAGACGAATGACGTTTTGTCAGTGTAATTTTTACATACATTTTTTATTTAAGAATCTCAAAAATAACATTAAACTTTTAAATTGGCAGCAATGCAGAGCCATATTACGATAGGTTAGGTTAGAGTATGACAAACAACGCCAGAATGCCAGAAGCGAATCGCTTGTGTAAAAGGTACAAACTAAAACATTCTGCTACTTGAAAGTTAGCATTTTAAAAAGTGTCAGTATGAAAAGCAGACCAAACGTACAATTGGTAACTGTGAGGTTGGGAAATAAAACAAAATTATATGATAAGTTGGCAAATGATTATTCGACGAAATAAAATTCTGCGAAACGTTAGTTGGCATGTGAAAATCTGGCAAACAATTTTCGGCAAAAAGGCAGAGAACCAATGTATCGGTCCGTGGATGGGTGACCATCCATTACATATCAAGACTCTTCCGCACATCCACGGATCAGCTGCGGCAAGTGTAGTTTAACCTGAGCGATCGACCCGTGTGGCTGTTATAACTGCACCTCATTTTTTTGAAGATGTCAGAGTGTAATAATTTAAGTCTCAAAACAAACTCTATTGATGAAAGACCAATGATTTCCTTGTTGGAACACATCATCATTATGTCATTGTTCAGGAACTTTCATGAACACAATGGATCTCCGGAATCTATACTCCATTTAATATGGCATTAGAAAAATAACGGTAAAATAACGACATCAGTTATTGTGTAATATCGTTGAAATACCATACTGCGATCGCCAATCCGCCTGTCAAGCGTGGCAATTATGGCAAACCCCCCAATTGGGGGAGGCTTATGTCCAGCAGTGGACGTCTTTCGGCTGAAATGATGATGATGATGATGATTGTTGAAATGACTGCACTTTAGAGTTGTTTTTTTTTTTAAATATAAATGGAAAGAATCAAAGGGCATCAAAACATTCGTCCGTCAACAGGAAAAGTGCCCAAATGGCTGGCAGCATTGTCACGTTGTATGGCATCCGATTAGACTGGACGCTGACCCCAACATCGTTGGGAAAAGGCAGATGACTTAAATAAATCTACATATCAACTTACCTACTTATAATGTTACAACAAGAAAGAAAGAAAGAAAGAAAAATGCGTTTATTGGCATTACAGCAAAAATACACCTTAAAACTATAAAAAACAGAAAACAATGATTAAAGGACATTACAATAGGATTTTCGGGAACAAATAATCAAAAATTGTCGAACGTATCTGTGAAGAAAAGCCTCATTCCAACCAGGTGCATAAAAACAGAAACATTTCGATTAAAACTAGCGCAACAGCAACAACGCATAAAAATCAGCGTATCAACAAAATCGGGTGCACGTGCACTATTGCACTGTACTTGCTACTCGACACTACACTGTCCTGACTGAAAGCGCTGTGCAAACTAAACAAACCTGTACCAATGTACTGGCTACGTTTTAGATTCGATCGATTGGATTTATTTCTTTGATTGCTTGGTTGCCTACTTCTTATACTCCTATTATTCTTGTATTTTCCGTCACGAATGATTTATTCTTCTACTAAATTCCTACGTGTTTCCAGATCTGATTGGTTGTTTTATTTTCCGCTTGATAATATGGTATAAGATCAGAGTGTCTAACTTTCAATTCGTCTACGAAGCAAAATACTTAAATTAATGTCTACACAACAAATTGCCTAAGCTGTAAATCGCTTAGAGATCAAAATGTTTAACAAGCAAAATGCCTAAAATGCAATAATTTCTAGGCCGGCGAGTGCCAGAAACGGTACTCCCTTTCTTCTCCTAAAATAATAGACATAATGGAAGGTAGGCATTTTGGTTCATAGTCAGAATAAGGTTTAGTTCAAATACTGTATAGACATATTGCAAGGTAGACATTGTGCTTCCTAGTCAATATAAGGTTTAGGCAATACTTGGCATAGACGTTTTGATTTCTAGTCAGCATGATCATAAAGGGATAATATTGGTTGTGTCGCCAATTCTATATCTTTTGTTATTTCGTGACGAATAATATCTTCTTATGCCACATAACGACTTACTTTATTTTGGCATTATTCAACTTTTCTATTAACCTTCGAGTTTTTCTCTTTATGGATTAAAATGATGCCAGAACATTCAATACTAATAAAAGATTTCACTATGTCGAAGCCGTTATGTAATTCTGTTTTTATTAATTTCTATAGCTTCTTAAGAACTGCTGCTTCTTAGGAGTATTGTAAGGATCGTAACAGGTGGCATGGGAAAAGGCATGAATGACATGAAAGGCATGAATTTGTGTGTAATGTGTCTTTAACTCATCCACTTTCTATAATTAGGTACTAGCGGATTTTACCTAAGGTTAAGTCTCCGTCGACGTCTTCAAAGTCGCTCAGTGAGCTATGGAACGGGCTATGCTTGGAGTTTCTCTGAGGGATCAAATCCGGAACGAGGTGATCCGGCAGAGAACCAAAGTTGGCGATATAGCTCGTAGAATAAGCAAGCTGAAGTGGCAATAGGCCGGCCATATTAGCCGTAGAACCGATGACCGTTGGGGTAGACGTGTTCTTGAGTGGAGACCGCGAATTGGTAAACGTAAGGTAGGACGCCCTCAGGCTAGCTGAAGCGACGATCTTCGCACGGTGGCTGGTAGCAGCTGGATGAGAGTTGCCGAGAATCGAGCTGAATGGCGTGCAATTGGAGAGGCCTATGTCCAGCAGTAGACTGCTATAGGCTGATGATGATGATGATGAAGAGTCTTTGTAATTCGGGGCAGTTACCACTGGGCCACAACTGCTCAACTTACGAGAAGACTTGGGTTGTTGGTCATAGGTTCGAAACTAAGTATAGGCGTAACTATGTGTCAATATTTTAATCACCACTGCTCTCAAAACGGTGATGAAAAATATCGTGAGGAAACCGGCATGTCCTAGAACCAAAAATTCGAAGACATGTGTCATTACTTACCCGCACTGGGCCTGCGTCGTAGATTTTAGCCCACTCCCTCTCGAAGAGAGGAGGCCTAAGTCCCCGCAGTGAGATCATTATAGGCGGATTATGCTAATAGTCTTCTGTATTTATTTACAAGTTCTCTACTTTCTACGTTTAACCGATCTTTAGGACTCGTATGTTCAACGATAGCAGTATTTAAGGCGAGGTTCTTCAAGTTAACCTCTAGAAAATGTAATTTTAATGTCATTTTATTTAGAAACGGTAATTATTAAACACGTGAAAAAATGATATGTTGCTTTGATACCTTTCTGTAGGTACGTCGGGTACTCGTTACATAATTGGACAAAGTTCGCTCGATTGACAAAAAATCCAAATATATTCTTATTTTGTAGATTAAAATTCATTTTATTTTAATATTTTACTTTATGTATTGAATATCACATCAAAATAAACGTCTGATGATGTGATGTCCGTCGGCTTTAAGATTGTTAATACCTATTCATTTATTTATAATAAGCACACCAACAGTACAGTCACTTACAATTCAAATAAAATAACATATTAAATTGGCGTTGTAGTAACCATGCAAATAAGGTATGCATGACATTAATCAGTGGTGGATTAACCACGAAGCAAGAGTAGCAACTGGTACGGGCCTCGCGCCAAAGGGGGCCACGCGTATCCGCCAAATTTTTTGATTTAATTTACTTGATGTCACAAAAACGTGAAACGTTAACCCACCTTTTCCGAATAAGACAATACACATCATACAATCGGTAACCGATTATTTCGTTGGCCAAAATAATTAAACACAGAATTACGTTAATTATTATTTAATACGGTAAATCCATAAAATCTACAAAAAGTCGCTCGATATAAATGTATAGAATTTAAATCGGCTCGATAATCGGCTCTACAGAAAGTCTGACGTGAGCAAGCACCCTTACTCAAGAATCAGTGTGGATGCGTAGTAGCAAGATTGGATTGGCTCGATTCAAAATGTTGTAATTGACTATTTATTTGTAAGGCTTTTTATACATTATTTTAATTTGAGAAACCATGGCCGATCCAGAGCCCCTTCGATAGAATTTGCTACGGGCCCCGCGCTTGCTAAATCCGGCACTGACATTAATATATGAATATTAGAGACAAAAAAGAACAATACAAATTGTGTATATTAGACCTAAATCTAGAAACTAGAACACTACAAAACAAACCAATTTGAGCTACAAAGAAGTGCGCCCGTCGCACTATTTATATAAGGAGCGTCTGTATGAAGCGAAACTCATGGAGAAAATATCAATAGGGTAATCTGTCAAGTTGGACCTTTCATTATATTGCCTGGCCATACGTGTGTTGCTATTAAATGAATATCGTAAAACATATAATTTTTCAGCCCAAAATTAACGAAGTTCACGGCACAATTTACTCACGCCCCGCTGCCACCTCAAGAACAAAAATGCACGCTTGAAGAACCTCGCCTTAAGAGTCTATACTACCTCAGCGCCACCTCACTCTGTATCTCGCTCACACACTATTGCTACCGGTCACGCGAGCAAGCGAGACAGGGCGGCAGTGAAAAGAATCTAAGGCGCCGATAGTTTAGGTAATTTCGTTTTACGGTGAAAATAATGGTCATTTAAAAAAAGTAAAAAACATAAGACCTGCTTTATAGTTAGTTCAGTTAATATGCAAAGTTTCATTATCTAATTTGAAGTATTTTTTTAATACCAGCGGTTTATTGTTCGGTTTGGAGGTAACTTTGGATTTTTTTTCTATCGAGGAAATTTTATGGAATCGTGTTTTCGGGTAACATAGTATTTAACATTAATACTCAACTTTACCATATATTTATTTCAAAATTAATGCTGCAGCATTTTCGACATAACGGAGGATGACACTAAGCCATTTGAGGTAGTATAGGCCCTTAAAGACATAGATTAACTATCACCCTGTCAAATGTCGTTACAAAAGCATTAAACTCAATTAATAAGCGTACTCTTATCAACCTCCGACTAACAATTTTTTAGTCCCTCCTCCCACCTGTTTTTCCTTACAAGTCATCGAAACACAACAAAAAAAATATATGTTTCATTATTTAATGCTTTCATTACTCCTGCCATCCTAGTATCGATGTCAGTTTAGTATTTATGGTACACCTGCTGCCCTGTAGCACTTACTATGTTTTTTACTTTTTTTAATTTGACAGTTACATTGGCTTTGCGATAAATAGGCTTTTATCACCACGAATTGCTTTTAGCGAGAAATTGTTATTAATCTTCATGTTCGTAAGTACTATCACGGACATCAGAATTGGACTGCATAAGGAATATTCCTACTTGCACCGCTCGGCCGCTATAGTAACGCTCATCAAGCAATAGCATCACAGCATTAGATGTTTACTGAGCCCTTTGTTTATGTAAATGAAAAAAAAAAAATACCGTAAAAATCAGCCGAGGTACAATACCATACGATTAACCATTTTTTTTTTAAACGTTGCCCCACACTAGGAACTTCTCTTGTATTGTGGGTGCGTTTACAAACATTTAAACTCGCATACACAAACAGCTAGACCCGGAATAACTACTTGTAGGTCATACAAATATTTGTTTTGTGCGGGAATCGAACCAGCGACACGCAGCGCAGCAGTCAATAGCTTAACCACTGCGCCAACCGCGCCCTCAGACATTTGTGATCTTTGTAATTGAACTTGAGAAATTTATTTCCAAATTTTTTTTTTTATGGTCGTCGTAAAATGGGGCGGTAAACAGATGTGGACATCATGAGCACGGGATTTTGTTTTGAAAGTGTGCCGATTCGGATGTCCCCCATAGTACCTTTCCCAAAAGTCGGACAACCAGCCTTACCAAGGAGTATCCAGGGTTACCCAGAAACTGGGTTGTGGAGGTCAGATATGCAGTCGATCCAAGTAAATTACTAATTAGTCAGCTACATCCAGTTAGACTGAAAGCCGACTCCAACGTAACTAACTGAGAAACGGCAAGGCAAGTTGATTGATTTTTGTTCGTAGTTACCTACTCCTTTTAATGGGAACAAATATGTGTTTATAGAAGTATGAGGAACAGGTTGTAAAGTTCACTCATACTCTATAGTAAAGGGAGGATCCTCCGACCAGACATTTTGTCTGGTGGGCAATTGCCCGTTGGTCTATGTCGAGATGTTGTATATATGCTACTATGCTAGTCGCGCGGTAAACTCTGATTGCGCGATGCAGGATCTGTGACGTCAGATCTTTGATGCGATGTTTGCATGTGGCATTATATGCCACATGTTTAACATTAGGTACAGGAAAAAAAACAGGTTTAGATGTTGATAAGAAATCATCAAATTTGGCAGAATCTATTAAAATGTTTCCAATCTTAATTTAACATTAATACCATACGAAATTTAAGAGAATTTTCTCAGAAATATTCTCGGGAATATTCTCGCTCAGGAGAATTTACTGAGAATTTAAGTTGTAGATTATTTTGACGTAAGCTTCGTAAAAAGTTTAAATGCACTCAAAACAACTCTTAAAATAGAGTGATACAATAGTCTTATTATTAACATAAACGGGATATTTACCATGTTTCCCGTTTATGTTAATAATAATATTCATCTCATACACCGAGAGCTGCTAAATTCATGTTTTATTTCATTTTTATTTTTATTTTTTCTATGAATTCTTACTATTAGCTTCCTCATTGTAAAGCTACCACCTAAGGGAAGAGCGAGACAGCTCCGACACAAGTACTATTGTAACTTAATGGGGCTGCCTCAATTTATGTATGACACAATGCTTAAGTTGAAATAAATATTTTTGTATTTTTTTTTTGTATATTAGTGACCATGACAGTTTAAAAACTGATACAACAGTCATCCAATTTTTAATATTCTCATAAATTCTCGAGAACTTAACAGGAAAGTTCTCGCAAGGAGAATATTCTCGGGAACTTACCATCACTAGTCGCGTGTCGCGACTGTTTGTAGGAGCCTTATGTCTCGATGAGATGTGTCACTTGAGTGATGTTAATGTGGGTTATCCTATGCGACTTTTAACCTTTTTTTGGGATTTATCTTAACTTGACCTAACCTAATTAAATCGTCCCCGTGTTTTAACGATAAAAGGCTTTTAAGAGCGCATACCATGGTCCACTAGCGCAAAAAAATATTATCTCGTGACTGAGAAGGAATTATGAAAAACGGCTCAATCAGCTACCTCGGTAAGTGTGTCTAGAATTTCCTAATACCTTTTATAAAGTTTCATATTGAGACTCGAAGCAACATTTTTTTTTTTATATAGTATTTTTTTGCTTCGTGTCCCAATATGAAACTTTATAAAAGGTATTAGAAAATTCTAGATACACCGAGGTAGCTGATTGAGCCGTTTTTCATAATTCCTTCTCAGTCACGAGATAATATTATAATATGTTTTTAACCCGTTGACGGACAGAACGCCTCTCAACGTTGTCTCTGCAAAAAAGAATACGACAGTACGCCTGTCGACGTCAAAGTTTTGACTTGTATAAAATCAGTACGCCTTGTGACGTTTTATTTTCTATAATAATACAAGGAAAGGTATTCTGTAGTGTCATCACAGGAATCATTTTAACCTTTTACTGTCATATCGAGACGTTAAAAATAAACATTCTGCAAAAGTGTGTCCTATGTTGCGCTTCTGGGCAATATATGAAATTTTGTAGTGACCTAACACGTTCAACCAGTGACGGTATACCGTCCGTCAACTTGTTAATGCATTTGCTGCCCAGTTCAAAAATATTTTTTGAGAAGTAGCGCGAGTGGTCTGGTGACAGCGCTCTTAAAGTATTCTAACAATAAATATATACATTTTCTTATAAGATTGATTTCTTTCTGTACCGTTGTTATTGGTTTTTCAAAGGACCATATTCCACCGTTTTCCGAATACTGGAAAGATGAACCCTTCTCAAATGTAAGCACATAATTTCGTATCTGTGTAAGTAAATCCTCTTCTGACTGTAATCATCCACTGCTAGATGTATCCCTTCTTTATAATAATAATAAGTATTGTCCTTTCTCAGTTTTCTTCTCATAAAGATATCTTCTTTCCATCCACCGATGTTATCTGTTCTGCTTACTTCTTCGAAGCAGTAAACCTTTGAGTACTTTATTTACCCTTATATCCCCCCTCAAAGGTCACACGCCTATATCAGGGCCTCAAGTCTGCTATTACAATAGTGTCATAATGGTCTATCATTGATTTCATAATTGTTGATTTTGACAAGTTTAGTAATCTACTAATATAATGGTGTCATTATGACTTTCCAATGGTCAGCCACTGACACTCCATTGAAAGAATTGGTAATCTCGTACATAATGACAAATGAAACTTCCTACTAAACTTCCAATTTCCTACTACTTCAGATTGCTTATAACACTAATAAATAATATGTAAAAATATATATAAATGAAATCTGTCATGAATAAATGTTCAAAATGCCATTGTAATACGAGACAAAATCGACGAGATAATTCTATTACGAGACCATTGACCGACCAATGATCGACTATTATGAATTTAGCAGATTACGAACTTTAGCAAAATGACAATGGGATCGTGTTGGAGTGACGAATTTATAAAAATAGCAGACTTGGGCCCCAGCTACTTATCACCTCTTGTAAATATTCAGTGCACTTCCCTATGAGTGTCATTATCTGCTTGTTATTAGATCTAAGTTATTGGATATCACTTGTACAATTCCCATCATATCCATTGGTTTTAATTTCAACAAGTCCACTCATTACCCAGTAACTGGGTTGGGAGGTCTCATCATGTAAAATACTGGTATTCAGCTTTATCCGGACCCGAAACATAATGGAGTTAGGAAAAGGCGAGACAGATGATGCACACATGTCATTAGGTACTAATGTTGCTATGCTATAATAAAAATAACTGTTTTCTATCCATCGGTTATATCTTTCGTTAGGTATATCTCTTGGTCGTTAAATCTGCCAAGGTCTGTTTATTTCAGGGTCTACGTTATCTGTTATCAAGCTTGCATCCCTGCTTGGAGAAACATAATTCTTGTTAGTTTCATCATCTTTGTCTGATTGCGTTTAAGTCTAAATAAATTGGGATTATCCAAGCTCATAGAATTAAAGAAGCTTATCATTCATGAAGATCAAATTATCAGTGTCTAATGAGAAGTAATAATCAATCAATAACAAAATAACTTAGAAGATCAACACACTCCCCAAGTTTCATAGTACAGGCATATCAACTCGAGCGCATGTGAAGTGTCGCACGGCGTCACGTTAACGCATTCCGTCCCCGACCGACGCGCGGAGCGGACGTCTCGATCGCCCGTCAAACATACAACACCGTCTTATCTTGAAATTTTATGTTTTGGAACGCGTCGACTCCTTAACCGTGGTAGTGTAATAAAAAATTGCGATAAGCAACAGCACAGGATTGTCAAGTGTTTGTTATATGATAAAGTGGTACGCTTTCGGGACTCTTTTACGCTTTTATCGGTCTTCGGCAGCAACTTAAGATAACAAGGTGAGCGTTGATAGCTTTACGATAATTAGTTTGCTTTGCAGCCCATTCATATTGGTATTTTGTTAAGGTCTAATATTTGAAGTTTTGGAGCTAGGGGTAATTGATTTGTTTTGCAAAGTCTTGACCCAGAGCCGTATCTAGGCTTGTTTCTGTTGCGTTTATAGCTCTTTCTTCTTAATTGTCGATAAATAATTCCTTATTACATACTAAAGTATTATTTACAACCAATAATTCTCCATTTATTGTATTGTCAAGGTTTGTTTAACTGCCTTCATACAATTTTGCTTGTTTATGTGTTCAAAGAAACATATTTCTATGTATTTAGAATTGATGAACAACAATGGCTTTATTGGAAATAATATAAACATTAACACTTTTCTTCTAACAATAACTATTCAAGATATTGAAAATAAACTTAATACCTTTGACCTCTAAAAGGTTAAACACGTACGAAGATGTTAATAGGTCAAAGGTTCCTTGTGACTCTTGGCATAAAACAGCCACCTCTTCTTATCCCAAGGAATTCATAACTACCCTCTAACAGAGTAGGTATACAGGAAGGACAGCAACTTCCTCCTGTATGTTCATAAAACAAAATACATTCGATCTTGTAACTTGTCATAGGTAATGACGGCAATATCTTTTTTAATCGTCAAATGTAGCGAAAACTAACTACCATGGCGCACATAGGCTGATAGGTATGATGGTACCTAAACAACCGATCTATCAAAAGAAAGCGGATAATAAGAATATAGCCCAGAATGATGTTAATGAAAACTTCAATCTCCTATTGAAAAACATACCTTGGAATTGGTTGGAATCAAACAAAAGTTATCTTGCTTATTCAAGCTTATAACTTTGTTCAAAGCATGAAGGGGCGCCCCTTCATGTCTGGCTTCCCGTCTCGTCCTTTCATTGAGAATATTGGACACTATACCTGTAAAGGTAGCGAGTGGAGAAAGGACTTTTTCTAAGCTTAAGCTGATACAAACCTATCTGCGATCGAAAAGACAAGTTGAGCAGTGGTCACCCTGACTTACTAGTAGGACGTGGGTTCGATTAGAACCTAGGCAGGCGCTGCTGTACTTTGTGTAAATAATGACATCACTATTGCTCTCAAAACTGTAAAGGAAAACATCGTGAGGAAACCACCATGTCGTAGGACCAAAAATTCGAAGACAAGTGACATATACCAAAGTACCAACCCGCACTGAGCCCGCGTGGTATAGATTACAGCTCAATCCCTCTCGAAGAGAGGAGTCCTGAACATTATAGGCTGATTATAGGAACCTTCTATTGTAAATTCTTGGAATATATCTCAACTATATTTATATCACCTTGCTAATTCATGTTTGCAACTTTGTAGGTATAGGAAATAATGTTTAAATCACACAACAACCACTATTCGTTGTGCCAGTTACTTATCATCTGCTAAACTCAAACTCCAAAGCATTTTTACAAATAAACCAATTACAGGCACTTTTGAACTGTCAAGGGGTCGGTCAGTCAGAAAGATGAAGCTAGTCGCCCATTCCAAAGCGTAGTAGGTTCCTATGGAGAAGAACGGACAAGAAACTCCACGGACACTCTTTTAAAACAAAAATAGCTAATGAGACTGTATACCTCTCTTAGATAAATATCACTCGTCTCTCCACTATTCCATTGCCTACTCTAGGATGCATATCCAGTACGGTTCTAATAATCCTTTCATATCCTAAGGGCCCGTCTTCCCTACTATTATCGTGCCCCCCCCCCCCGTCTACTCCTTGATATGCAATGGTCTCTGTAGCCCTATAAAACATGAGCCTCCAGGGGCTAGTGCGAATCTTTGGGTTCATTCTAGTCTGATCAAACCACGCTGAGATCGGTGCATTCCATTCATTCGTTCATTCATTTATTCAATCATATCTGCTAATGACATTGTATAACTAAGTATCAATAAAATGCAGGTACATATACAATCGTCATTCGTCACACCATTATGTAGGAATTATATCTGTTGGTAAGACACTACGTAACCGTACTAAAAGATGTAGGTTATTATAGGTTAATATTGAATTGCTACAGTTTTTCCTTTACATAGTTAGGTTGGATGAGTAAATAAATACATAACATCATAACATCACGGCTTGTTTTACCCGAAGGTTTTGGCAGAGGTGTACACACGGCTACATACCAAGCTATATCTAATTTTCCAGTTTAAGCTGATCTCGCATTATATAGGATTTCCGTACAATAAGAGGACAGCATATACTGGGAATGTGTAGCTTGCTATATAGCCGTGTACCTTAATCAATCACATTTCGCCAGTTATTTTTAAGTCCCATGTAAAAGGGGGCGAGCCAATTGCCATCAACCGGGCACGAATCCTAACTCCAAGCTGCTACTGAGAAATTCCAGATAGAAAAATCCAATAACAGTTTGCCCGGACTGGGAATCGAACCTAGGACCTCAGGCTCAGCAGTTACGCTTGCGATCACTAGACCAACGAAGTAGTCGGAAATTAATTATGTGGACTTATTGTGAGATATGGCTAGAGATCGGATAATCGAATGCATATTTACCTAAAGTTAATTATTAGCTATGAAAGTATGGAAGCAGCTTCTTAAAATATTTTTTGATGTAAGAAAATATCCCGTGATGTCAGGAATACCGGTAATGCATAACTAGTCAGGTGTATAGTATGGAAGCGACTTCTAAAATATTTTATTTATAAAAATAAAAAAAATACCCGGAATTCTTGGATATATTTGAGGTGTCTATACTCCATTTATTATAACATTAGACAAATAACTGTTCTCACCCTTTCGTTATTTCGATGTAAACGTTTAATAAACTCCGTTATTTCACGATAAATACAAAGCACTGTAATCTATTTACCATTTACATTTAAAAAAATAACTCTAAAGTGCAAAGTGGAATTTCAACAATATTACACAATAACTGTCGTTATTTAGCCGTTATTTGTCTAATGCAAATGGAGTATAGGTGGTTTTGAACATTCTGTCCCCAATGTGTTACGGCCCGCTGCCTTTCACAGAGAGGAACTTAGTCCCAGCAATAGGAACATTATAGGGTCGATCATGCCAAACTAACAAACCTTCTATACAACACTCTCAACAAATAAAAAAAACCTAACACAAACGTGCGATAATTTTTTGCACGTCCGTTTTTTTTTTTTTGGTGAAATAAAAACTCATTCGATAGGGCTCAAGTTACAACCTCTACGGAACACATTTGTAAGATTTATAGTCCGCAGGCGTTCCGGTGCGTGAAACGTGAGCTGTGGTCGCTAACACAGGACGCATGGTGACGATTTTGCGGATAATCGCACATTGTTTTAGGAAGAATTGTATAATAAACAGGGTTGCTGGTTTATAGGTTATCATCCGAGATCGGAATAGGTATAATTTACCTAAACTACGAAGAAAGATGTAACATAGAGTGGATAATACCTCGTCTAAAATCCCGGAATAATTATAATGACGTTTAAATCCCGAGATTTAAAAACCACGAATTATTTTTTGGACTTTTTTTTTATAGTTACAAATTATTGATTTGAAAACATATACATTTTTTAGGGTTCCGTACCAAAACTATTAAATTAAAGAGCTTTTTAAGCAATTTTACCCTACTCTAAAAAGAATATACAACGATTCTTCTAATCAATAATTAGTAACTATCAGGCTTCATCTGGGTAAGCTCACTCCATCGTTGACTTTGTCTCTTGTCACCTCTGACCTAGACTAGAGTCAAGAGCAAACCCATCGTAAACAAAAAAAAAAAACCAACTACGCTGCCGATACTAGTTAGAGGTAAAATTTGTGATTGTGTAGGTATGAAGGGGATATATTATTCGGAACTACTGATCCGATTCTGAAAATTCTTTCACTAATGGTAAGCTTACAGTATCGCCGAGTGACGTAGGATATATTTTTTTAAACAAGAAATTTCACGCGGATCAAGTCGCGGGCAGAAGCTAGTAATCAATAACTGTGTTGGTATATGGATAAATCTAAAGTAGATACCCAAGATGAGCACTCTAAAGATATAGTGTTGATTGTAAGCGGAAGTCGAGAGAAAGTCAAAATTATACTAACAATTTCTATTTATAGCCAATATTACAATTCCAAATTGACCTGGCTATCAAATTAAGTAGTAGTTATTTTTAAAACAAATGTTTCTAAAATAACTGCATATAACACATTATAACCATTATACATTTTTATCATTTGTGAGATTTGTTACACAGTTCGCACTAGATATATTACTAATTCGCAGTAAAAAAAAATTGGCAGTCTTGGACTGCCAACAGAAGTGAACACTTAAATCTATGAAATAACTGCTGGCCAAGCGCAACATGTACAGATATAGATTGTCGGTGACGCGAATCCATATAATTTTCCCCTACCAAAAATCGCTCAACGCGCCTAAAGAAGTTTTCATGATCCACTCTCCAGAGGTTGTCTTTCATCAAGAAACGAATTGATGTATCTAACAAGACAGCATAGATTCCTTCTGTCTGATTGACAATTCAAAATATGGCTGACGCCAAATATCCGTTCTAGCAATTCTTATAAGTCTAAAATGTGTGCCGTCCTTTACTCATCAAGTTTCGCAACGCCAAACAAACACGATACGGATTCGAAATTGTCGACAAATACTTTTGTGTAGTCGGTAACAACAGTTAGGGCTAAATGGCTAAATAGGCACTGTTGATTTGCATAAACCAACACTTTTATAATACATGCAGTTTAATTTGCTGAGTTAACGGTAATTGTAGGCTAAAGAATTGTTTTTGATAGTGACACCATTTTATTTATCTGTTATTATTATGATTTAGTAACATACATGACTGCCTCGTTGGTGTAATGGTCGCAACTTTGGAAGCGCGACAGTTGAGCATGAGTTTCAGGCCACTGTTGTTACTTATTAAATGTCTTACTAATAAACCTATAATGGTACAGGGCACAGTATGTTCCCTTGGGGAACTACAATAGATATAAATCCACAAAAAAATAAGATTGCTACGAATTTTATGTGATTCTCCTTGGTTTTCAGTCTAACTTTGATTCTACTGCTTAATCACTATTTTATTTTGTAGTCAAACTTACTTCAGGGGTCTGCAATATGTTTAATTATCTCAAACGCCTTTCACCTTGATACCGCATCAATATCTAGGTCATAGTAAATGCTATCTTCGGCAATGGTGGTTGTTGTCATATTATCTTTGATTTTTCTACTTAGAAGATAGCCGTCATACCATTCCTTGAAGGGGTAGGTAGACAGCTGTATCACTGCTGCACGCCTGACTTCACATTATGTGTTCAATAGTGAATTTCTCCCCGCGTATCTAAAACCTGCTCGTTTCGGATCAATAATAATGCAAACAGCGCGTTACAAGAAACAGCAAACCGTTCCACGCCGATTTGTATTTCAAATTAAAACTAGTAGTGTATTTACTCCTTATCTTTCTGCGAACGTAGTGACTCATCGCTTCAGCCAAACATACAGGTATTGGAAAAAGGAAATGAATTGAAGTCTTTGGAAGCTATAAACAAACGACAAAATTCACACATTGTTACAAGATCCGCTTCATTTGTTTCAAAGACATAGATTTGAGCATATCGACGGCGAAGTGCCAATACCACCTATCTAAAATTTATCGCGAATTTCACTTTTTATGGCTTTATATTTAAAGGTAAGGCAACAGGCTCGCCCCCTATTACATGGGACTTCAACATAACTGGTGAAATGTAGGTAGACCTCTGCCCAACCCTTCGGGAAAACAAGGCGCGATGTGTATTTAATGGTCAAATTTGCACTACATTTTTAATTCCGTTGTTTAAGTTGCAGAAGCATGAATCAAATTGTAGAAATTCATCAAACGAGCGTATCTATGACATTACCTAACTCACAGTCTTAACTTCTATAGGAACGTAGTGACTTCGAAGGTAAGAAGTTATAGTGTAACTTGATATGTAGTTTAACGATTTTTTCTCTTCGTCTATATTGTTGATTTCGGCAGTTAGAAGAAGTAACACTTCGCCGTCGATATGTGCCTTGTTTAGAACCAGTAGATATATATCGCACACCTAGATAAAGAGTAGCACAACTCAAAATACCTCTTTTTTCAGGAACAGCAAAAAACGTTCTACTCATTTTCTATTTGACCGATTTAAATTATTGTTGTATGATGTTGTATATTATTTTACTAAGATATTAATTTGCTATTAATATATATATTTTTTATATTACTTTAGTAAAACAACAATTACTTTCATTTGTCAACAATACTGGGGTAAGTGGAAATAATTTGAAGAACACACAAGAAACAAGACCGATTCAATCACGAATACGAAATCAACTCAAAATAATTCACGCTTGATTACTGCGATTAGCCACGAATACAAAACTAAGTCGAAATAATTTACTCTTTGAGCGTATTGACAGCATCTTTCCCTGCAGCTGACATGTCGTAACTGGTGATGCGTTACTGTTGTTGATGGGGGTGACCGTGGAGCTACTCAAAAAGACTGATTTACAGCGCAATCTAGTCTTTTATGAATGGAGTTTGTACACCGGTGTCTTTGGAGTTAATGTAGTTTTCAACACTGATTCCGATAATCGCAATAACTCGATTTTGGATTATTTTGAGTTGTGCCACCCTTCATCTAGATGTGCGATATATGGAGTGATGTCGACAGTGCCAATGCAGATTTTGTGACGTGAAATTGGAGAATTGTTAAAATCGCTAAGCAATTGTTTCCCTTTAGTTCGTCTTTTTTCCTAAAATGCTTTTTCTCTTCTTACTCGTAACAACCATAAAGTAGCTGATAGCAAGCAAGTACTTACGCGTACTTGGATGTTTCTTGAAAATACTATCATCTTTACGATTGACTTAGCTGCTGACTGCGGCTTCTCCTAAAATAAACAGTCTATTTCTAAAATAAACTAAGCTAAGCTATCTGCCATTGAAAGTCCCGTCAAAATCAGTCCAGCCGTTTTGGAGATTAGCTGGAACAAACAGACAGACAGACAATAGGGATGATAGCTCTGACGTAACCAGCCCCCACTCCCCAAGTTTAATGTGTTTTATCTAAGTCATTTTTTATTAATATGATAAAGCAAAAAATACGTGCCTAATATTTTTCTATTATCTGATTGACGGACTAAACAGTTTTTCTTTTTTTTACCCAGGACACATCCCTATTACCACGGAACACAGAAGCTAAAATGTGTATTGATCATGAAAACAATTCTAAACGATAATTATTCACTGATCATCATACGCATACACTTTTTTTCCAACCATGTTGGGTTCGGCTTCCAGTCTAACCCGATGCAGCTGAAGGCGACTACCTATCTGACCTCCACAATCCAGTAACTCGGTAAGACTGTTTGTCAGACTTTCGGGCTTCTGACGACCTGTAACGACTGTCAAAGATCCATAAATAACAGCCGGGACCAACGGCTTAACGTGCTTTCAGAGGCACGTAGGGGTCGGGAGGGGTATGTAAAGATAGTCCCCCATCCACGGACCAACCGCAGCAAGCGCAGCTTAACCTGATCGATCGACCTGTGCGACTGTTATTACTTAGCCAAAAACCTCAATAATAATAATTATTCATTGATACACCTACTGAATCTAAATTAATTAGACTGATTAATATTTATCTGATAAATTTTGTTTAGTATCTAATGCTATGCTGCGATTACTTGTTGTGAAATCATTTCTAACTGATAAGCAGTCTAACTTTGCAAAACAGACAAATGACAAATATGTACGTAAAAATATTGACGTTTTCATTCCATTTTTGTTCACGTGATTGTCATCATTTTCATAATGACGACATATATTCCGTCCACTGAGAGAATGCTTTTTTGACACCTGTGAGTTCGTACAAACGAATATCTTCGCTGTCATTCCAAAAAGTCGTATGTTAAAGCGGTCTGTTTCAGTTCTGTTTCTGGATTACTTCTTGAAAAGTTTAAAAAAAATATATGTGAAAAGGTATATTTTTATTGTGTCTATCTAAATGAATATCCCTGTAAACAAAATGAAGCTAGAACATAGATATTTGTAACAATACGTCTTTTTGTATATTTTTTTTTTGAATAAATCTATACATACGCCTTTTTGGAATGACAGCGACGATATGTGTTTTACGAATTTAAACTATACTAGCTGACCCGACAGACTTCGGGACTTCTGTCAAAAGCTATAGTATAAACTCCACTACTCTACCCTACCCTACCCTACCTACCCTACCTACCTACCTACGTACCTACCTACCTACCTACCTACCTACCTACCTACCCTACCTACCTACCTACCTACCTACCTACCTACCTACCTACCTACCTACCTAACTACCTACCCTACCCTACCCTACCTACCTACCTACCTACCTACGCTACCCTACCCTACCCTACCCTACCCTATCTACCTACCTACCTACCCTACCCTACTCTACCCTACCCTAATTTTTCGTAAAAACCATTAAAAAAAAAAAAAACCTTGCTGTAAACCTCACGGAGCCCGAGACCTTTCCAACGAATGCAAAACCGTGGAAATCGGTTCGTGCGTTCTGGAGTTATAGCGTCAGGAAGGAAAACCCGACTTATTTTTATATAGTAGATATATTATATTAGTTCCAAATTTTGTACAACTGACAGGTTTCAAAAAAGCATTCTCTTGGTGGACGGAATATAGTATACCTACATAGTATACCTATATAGTATATCTACGACAAAATAATACCTAACTAAATTAGTCAACGCTTACCATAGTGACGATGTCAGACACGTCATCTCATGGGACTTTTGTCACAGTATTTCCTTATCTATATATTCCATACATATTATAAATTAAATTCGCTTTACGTGCCTGTGTGACCGCGTAAAGACTTTCTTCTTAACTACGCAACGGATTCTGGTGTTTTCGCCATCATTTAATTTAGAGTATTTATTCCGGAAGGTTTAAGGCTCCTACAAACAGGCGCGACACGCAACGCGACACAAAGGAACGGTTATGTGCGTAATACATAAATAGGTATTAAAATTGATTAAAATAAAGAAATCTCGATGTTTTTTCAAGTCGTAAAAACCGTATAAAGCAGGGGCGAGTCGCTAGTAATATCTTAATTAGTCAACGCGTCCCGCGACTAGTGACGACGTCACAGTGACACGTTATCTCATGGGACTTTTATCACAGTGTTTACCTTAACAATTTGTTTACTTTTTTTTCATTCACAAAGGATCCATTCAATTACCTATAAATAATGGATAATAGCTTCGCAAATTATCTTCAGGATCCTCGTGCCATCTACATATAAAGAATTTCCCTTCTATAGTCCTGAAAGGACTATAGAAGGGAAATTCTACAAACAACTGAAAGTTGAAGCCTTTAAAAGGTCTCATAAATTAGGAAGAAGAGTAATCTATATAGCCGCATAGCACGAGACAAATTCTTCGCAGGATTATTCCTCTGACTATTGGTATCTATAGTCTGTTCAAAATGCATCTGATAAAAGTGTAAACAAACACTGTTCAGCATCCTAATTGCGTAAAACTCTTTCAATCACAATCTGAATGATTTTGATGGATATTGGTAATCCATTGCTTCATATGTTCGATAAAATTGTCTGCTCAACAACTTAAATAATGCAATGAATTTTGTTGAACTGTCAAAATTAAACCCACTGATTAACCTGCTAGTTGAATTCTTACACTAAAGGGAATTAGAAACACACTCACCACTTTTTCCAACAATTATTGTTGAATCACATTATAAAATTGTATTTGAAAAATTAATCAAATGAAACAAATCTTCAAGTGATTTAAATTTAGAATTTCCTGTTTAATTACTTATCTACTTACTCAATTTGTTGGTTGGTGGTACGGCTTGTTCTAAGTCCGCCTGGCTAGCTACCACCATCTTATCTAAGTCTGTCGCCAAACAACAATGTTAACAACATTTGTTGTGTTTCGGCAGTTAGAGGTAAGATAGCCAGTTCCTCTGTGGTTGAGGATTCCGGGTGAAGCTCGCTTCCATCTTCGGCCTTATCATCACTTACCATCAGGTGAGATGAAGGCAAAGAGCTTCCCCGTTGTGTAAAAAAAAAAAAAATATATAAGTGGCACTACAAATTGGCATCCACAGGTTTTCTGATCCATTAGTTTACATTTTCATCAGCCACTTTTTGAACAGACCATACAAAGTCCCCTAGTGTAGGTTTTCCAATGCCTCCAAGGAATTTTGCAGCAAAAAACAAAACAACTGTCGATATCCTCAATACCCCTTTATGAAATGGTCAAATCAAAATGTCTGTGTTGTAACGTCATTGTTCAAGATGTTTTGATTCACTCCTCGACCATAATGGACATTGTCTGCGTCTGCTTGGGATCGTCACACGTCGGTATTACATACCTATATAATAATAATAAATGAATTTTCAACACACTTGTTCGTAAAGTGGCTTTTAGGTCCATAATGCAGTGTATTATTAAAAACGCGTGCTTTTTACGTTACGTTTCTGCGCTAGCGCTGTAACGCCACAGATAACTATTTACTAGTCGGATAAATGCGCTTTTTTAATCTCATCAAAGAGACTTCCATAATGCTGGAGCCATAATGCCATATTTCACTTTTTTTATAGTCTGAATTGTTTTTGGTCTCAAAATGAACTAAAAAATTTACCTTATATTGTCTGTGGTCCCTCCCGGAACCAAACGAAAAAGACCCTAAGTGGCGTTCTATTATTGCGGATTCTTACGGAACAAATGTATATTTCTCTATGCCAATAGTACTTTCTAATTCCATACTAACTAAACTACAATTTGACATACGACAACACTATCAGTCTAAACATTTTTTATTTTTTTTGTTTTGGCTTCGCACGGTTTGTGCATTAGCCAATGTCATGTAGTCTAAACATTACTTTGTGTTTATTTTTTATATTTTTATATAGGCTCTTTAGCGGTTTTGCCAATGCCTTTATTTACACCTGCGCGCGCATCGCTAGCGCGGCGCGCGGAAAAACAAAACCAGTGTCATTTTCAATAAATAACAATACAAGTCTGTTTTTTTCTCGCAAGTGTGTTGAATAACGTCGTATGAAACGCGTGTGCATTGATCATTACACTCTCGGCTTCCTTATCGCGCTCGTCTGCGGCTCGCGCGAATAATACACCCTCGGGCGCAGTGATCAACATAGAACATACTATTACTCTTTTACGATTGTATGTTTCACTTGGGTATGGCGAAGACAGTTTTCTGTTGGGAGTCTTTAAATGTTTCCGTATTAGAATTTTCTGCTACTCTTTGTAACTGTTGGATTTTGGGGCCGCTCTTTTCTTATTCTTCGCTTTGTGTTTAGGCGTGATCAGTGCCTATAACATGATTAGTGACTAGTATTTTTAAGTAGGTATTTCATTTCTCTGGGAGTTTGGACATAATATTATTGTCCATTTTTACTGTTTATACTAGCTTCTGCGTCTTTGTTCGTGTGAAATTTTTTGTTCCCCGTTCCCAGTCCGTTCTCGAGATATCATCAAAAAGCCGTTCTGTACAAAATTTATGAGAATGAAATTTAAAAAAAAAAACCGTGTGTCTTTCGCATGTTTTAATAGTTATTCTGCTATGGCGGAGACAAATAAAACAAATCCAAGATCATAAATATCGGCCCAGCCGTTCTTAAGTTATAAATGGTATAAATAACCCGACTTTGTTATATATATTAAGATATTTATGTTATTTATAAAAGCGTGATTTAGACCGCATCTGTACATCGCGCGAACCTACGGGCTAGCATATTCGCACACCGAAAATCTCAATAATCAAGCAAAAATAATAATCCGAGATTGTTTTCTTTAATACGTCACGTCTCTTATGTCTTTTTAAAATATCTTCACAGTTTGGTTAAGGTACTACTCTAACTAAATCTCTGCTTCATCAATATCCTCCAGCCTTTATAAAAATTTATTTCCTTTATTCAGTATGTATTCTTTCTTCTACATCTGTATCAGTCGTCATCACAGTATTTTTCCCCTTTCTAGCCATATCATCTTTTACATAGTCCATCCATTATTTTTCCCCGTCTCTAATAGCCGTTCCACTTCCATACTCAAAGCTACTCCTCTAATTATCTTTCTCAATAACAAATTTACAAAATCATCAACAGCTGATTGCAAATTTTCATTCCAATATCAAATGGAATATTTCGTAACCTACAAGTAATATGATATGTTCTGCTATCACATTTTTTGTCCATGGATTTATAAAAATATTGATAAATCAAAAGACACAAATAATTATAATTACTGTAATTATATTTGATATCAGCACATGGCTACTGCTTTACTCTATCAATATAATTATTTACAAGTCACACAGATAAAATAATAGAAACGTTGTGTAGATAGTGTGGTTTGTTATAAATAATATTAGATTCAAGGTTATAAAATTGGTTAAAGAAAAGGAATTAGCGAAGAAAGATACCTAACGAATATTTGAGTTAAGTTGAGGTGCAGAAGTGAATGTTTCTCTGAAATCGAATTGAAAAACACACGAATTATTATGGCCAATAAATCGGACGGCTCCAATTGGTGACGGACATTAGGAAAACTCCAGCAGATAGAATATAACCGCAATAAACGTGGCCACCTACTGAGCCCAAACAGTACCTATTATTTAGATGTATCGTCGATACCAAAGGAAGAAGAGAAAGAACAACATATATCAAAGCAATAAGTATAGAAACCGAGTACCCACACACCAGAGAACTACTACTTACTTCCAAAATAAATGTCAAAATCATTTCAAATGACTGTAATACATTTAACATCACTCCATATCCTACAACGAACCAACATAAAATAAACACTGCAAATAAAATCATGCATAAAGCGCAGGTCACACTGGGAACGAAGTCAAGCTAAGTTCGTTCATTTAGCTTCGTTCATGTAGCTACCGCGTGTTTGCATACTACGGTTCACACCACGAACTATGAACCGAAGTATGAAAAGAGGCGGTAGCTACATGAACGAAGCTAAACGAACTTAGTTTCGTTCCCAATGCTGCCTGCGCTTTAGTATTAACAGAACGCCTATTAAACCCACAGAGATTATGACAATCTTGATTCCAATCAAGAAGCTGTTATCATTTCAAATTGCCTCCGTTGATTTCCTGTGGTTTTTCAAATCATATACTTGATAAGGAAATGAGGGCTTCGTGGCTAAATAATAGGGGATGGGTTACCAGCCATTACATATCGATACCCTTCCGTGCCTCGAGAAGCACGTTAATCCGTTGGTCCCGGCTGTCATTCGTGGATCTTTGACAGTCATTCGTCTGAAGCCCGAAAGTGTGACAACCAGTCTTACCAAGGGGTATCGTATAACGCAGTAACTGGGTTATGGAGGTCGGATAGGCAGTCACTACATATAAAATAATGGTATGCAGCGGCATTTGAATAGACTGCAAGCTGAACCCAACATAGTGGGAAAACGCTTGACAGATTAATAGATTGACTAGATAAGGAAACAAACTCACGTTGTTAAACTAGCAGACATATGTATTTGTGATATATTAATGTCTCTTAGGTCAAGTGCATGAGCATCACTATCGTTCATTGATAGTATAAATATTCCGATCTCTTTAGGAAAGGGAGAATTGACAGAAAAGAAATAAAGAATAACATTTATTTGGTCACAGTTCGTGAAATACAAAATACAAACAAATAAAAAGTGAAAAAAAAAAAAATATAAACAAATAGCTGTGTGCTCCACGGCTGCGCCAAAAAGATTCATTTCAGCATTAATGCCAGACAGATGCTGTCTGATGTTGGTTTTCTAATGAACCGGTTGGAACAAGTGACAGGGTGTACAAACAGCTTCAACATACCTAATACATAATTTTTGTACTTATAAATAAATAAATAAATACATAACTTAACAAGTAATCAAATCTAATAACAAAAAAATGCGAAAGCAACAAAGTCTCAGCAAAACATGTTCATTCGCGATTAGCTGGAAGAGGTAATATAAATTTGGCAAAGATATAGTCTGTCTTAATTGCTATAAGTAGTTGCAGTATTATAATTAGCTTTGGTTTTATTAGATAACCTTGGGTATCTTCCATTGCGTGGTGTAGGTCATATGGCAGCTGCTCTGGCTACTGATAACTTCTTAACTTCTCCCCTTGATTTGTGTGCCTTGTGTAGACAAGCCTCTATATTTGCACCAATGTCACGTACGATGGTAGACATTTAACGCTCCAGCGTTTCACGTTCCATGACAGATCTCGACGTATCTACTGTTAAAAACAAATGACTATAGTTAGACTAAAAGCCGACTGCAAGATTTTATTTTAGCCAAATTGTTAGGTTGGTCTTCAAACGGATAGGATTATCAATTTAGTAATGGGTATCGTTGAAAAATTCTTCTAAACCATTTTTATGTCTGTCCCTACTCGCTTTGCATGAGCCGAAAGCAATAAGTGTGGTGTATACTTAAGACGACTGCAATCTGAGATCAGCGAAGTAAGACAAGTAGTCCTACTCCTCTATCTCTCCTGCCTTTATCAAATTATATTTTTGGGATCAGCGCAGCATGATCTCTTCCATCACCATTACGTAAATCTCTAGCAGCTAGTCATCCTCTTTGCAGCTGTATCTTTCACACAATTATTCCATCGTTTCTTTGGTTTTACACATAAACCCATTCATACTCACGTTTCATAGTAATAATTCCTCTAAAGCAGATTACCTAACTATAAGTTGTATTTTACGAAAAAACTGGTAGTTATAAAGTGAGCTACTCGTAATTGGACACGAATCCCACATTTTAGCTCACCTAACAAAAATAATAACAAGAATAAATCGTGAAATAATAATGATGACCTAAGCAGTGAATTTTACGATGCAGTTTGGGCTGCGCACGTTATGTAAAGGTCTCTGCACACAGCGGGCGCGGCGCGGCGGGACGGGACGCCGACGCGAACCTGAGCAGTTGTAATGTACTAAATATTACGGACGACGCCACACAGAGCGTCGCGTCGCGTCGCGTCGAGCCGGACGGCTCTGTGTGGCGTCGTCCGTAATATCTAGTACATTAAAACTGCTCAGCGTCGCGTCGGCGTCCCGCCCCGCCGCGCCCCGCCCGCTGTGTGCAGAGACCTTAAACTGGCGCAAAATTATAGCTTCTGGAAACCATTGTTTCGTTACTATTTTATTAAAATATTGTTGCTACGCACGGACGAGTAGGATTTTTCGGGCAAAAGACAACACTAATTATTATAAAGCATATTCTGGGGTTCGGCGAATTCTTTGTAAATAGGCTAACACTACTTAAATATCATAAAGCATCTTGGCAAGGAATATCGAGAGGTACCACCGCTTAAAAGCATAAAGGCGCCTCTTCACCTTGGCCCACGGCTAAGTTACGCACGTGTATAGTACGCGTCAATATTTAAAGCAGTTCTGAATTGCGCTACTCTCTCCGCACCCCTCATCCCCGCCGATACATGAATTTGTTACTACGCAGCGACTCGCTTCCAGTTCCGAGCTTCAAGTGAATCGGACTGTAAGCTATATGAAAATATATGCGGGATCGTCCACTGCGATCCATGGCCACGCTCCGCGCTATCTATTTTAACGAAATTAATAAATAAAGATTGGCAATCAATTATTTAAATTAATAATAATAATAAGCCGCACGGGTCAATAAATCAGGCTAAAGCTACGCGTGCCGAGCTAAGCTTGCTTGACCCCTCCGTGCCTCGGAAAGCACGTTAAGCCCTCAGTTAAGCCGTTGGTCCCGGCTGTCATTCGTGGATCCTTTACAGTCGTTCGTCCGAAGCCCGAAAGTGTGACAACTAGTCTTACCAAGGAGTATCGTATAACCCAGTAACTGGGTTGTGGAGGTCGGATAAGCAGTCGCTTCATGTAAAATACTGGTATTAAGCTGCATCTGGTTAGACTAGAAGCTGACCTCAACATGAAAAGGCTAGACAGATGATGTTGATGAATCAATTTTTTTTTTCAATTTCTTTAAATTTTGATGCGCACACCAAACTTGAGACATCGTCTAAACCATAATTTAAAATGCCAAATAAGGCAATATTTCTCACGTTCTTGTCAAAGTCATTGTTCCTGTTTACAAAGATATTTATCTTGAACATTGCAGATTGTTTCACACACTCAGTTTAAGTAGAATATTCTCGCATAATGATATACGCAAACCACAGTAAAGGTTGACACACATTTGGGTAGCCGTACTGCAACGCAAAATTACCAACATTACCAACGTTTTTTTTCAATTTGTATGAACCAGCGGACACTACAGGCGGGCCACGCCGCACTTTTGTATTAGAATGTGATGCACTGTAGCATTGTGGTTGTAATATACGCTTAGCTTAAGGGTGTCAAAATATGGAATAGTATTCCAATCACAAATAGAACACATTACATACTTACATACATTTTTTTTTACATACACATACATCATCACGGCGGTTATGCAGACGTGCACCTGCATTATAGTACACCCACACTTCGCCAGTTATGTTTAAGTCTCATGTAATAGGGAGCGAACCTAATGCCATCAACCGGGCACAAATTCCAGATGGAAAACTCCAATCCCTGGGGATCTAACTCAAAACCTCATGCTCAGCAGTAGCGCTTGCGACTACTAGATCAACAAGGCAGTCATACATATTAATCTATGACAAACTTTAATTTCTCCCCTAATATGTTGTGGCAAATGACTAACGTGTTGTTTTGTATTGTTACAGCTCAAAGGACGATGAAATAGACGGTAACTGCATAGTACGCGCGCGGGGTCTACCGTGGCAGTCATCAGATCAGGATATCGCCAAATTCTTCCGAGGACTCAATGTTGCCAAGTGAGTAACGAAAACAGTATTATTATGTTGCTTAAGGACTCCAAAAATATAAACGGGAACTAATATCACCCTGAATGAATACAATCTCGGAACAAATATTTGTATGACCTACAAGTAGTTGTTCCGAGTCTGGCTGTTTGTGTATGTGAGTTTAAATGTTTGTAAACGCACCCACAATGCAGGAGAAATTCTTAGTGTGGGGCAACGTTTTTAAAAACAAAAATAATCTATCAATTTAACCTATCCTCTGCTGGACATAGACATCTCCCAAGTTACGCCACAATACCCGATTCTCTGCCTTCCGCATCCAGTCATATCCATGTCATATATAGCAATTGATGGACATATTTTAACTAAGCACCTCTGACCTATTACCAGTTTCTACTCATTTACTTTAGCAATAACCCTGCAATGTCAAAGATTTGTACGAGGCCTTCGATAAAGCTGTTAAAGGGCCAACTTCTCGTCTTAACTAAGCTGAAAATGTAGGAATCATCTACACAAATACGTATTATAACTTAAAGGCCTACTTGCACCAAAAGTCATTAAATGCATTTAAAGCTAAACGTTTTTAAAACATCATTCTGTCTCTGACATCTTTGAACGATCAACAAAATTAGAACAATGTTTTAGTCTGTTTAATGCTATATGCATCTAATGATTTGTTGTGTAAGTGGGCCTAAATCTTAAGAGAACATTATCCAAACCAAATGTTGTATCCCACAGGGGTGGCGTAGCCCTGTGCCTGTCGCCTCAAGGTAGACGTAACGGCGAGGCGCTGGTGCGGTTTGTGTCACAGGAGCACAGAGACATGGCGCTGAAACGGCACAAGCACCATATTGGGTCGCGGTACATTGAGGTAAGCATTCATTAATTATAATAAAAATATTAGAATCTTTGGGGTTATAAGGACCAAGAAATATAGGTAATTTAAGAAGAAGGGCCAGTTAGCCAGTTCTGCAATTGCAAACAAACAAGCAAGCAAGTGCGGAGCTTTCTTTTTCTGTTAAGGAGTGTGAGACAAAAGCAAAAGACATTTATTTGCGTTGGACCTGAATTTAATTAGAACAGCAAGGCTTTATTAAACCGAAACAGAGTTTATTTTCTAATTCTTCATATTAAAAAAAAAAATGCTTACGAACTCGAACAGTTTGCATCACCAACTTATCCGAATGTTGACGAAATCATTTGATCTGCAGTTCTAAGGTAAACCAAAATCTTTCTGCTAGTTCAGAAACATTTTAAACCCTTTCAAAGACTTTGAATCTCTAACGAATCTACTTTGTCTCTTATCCAGGTGTACCGTGCAAGCGGCGAAGACTTCCTGTCAGTAGCAGGGGGCGCCACTTGCGAGGCGGCCGCGTTCCTTTCACGTGGAGCTCAAGTCATCGTGCGTATGAGAGGATTACCTTACGATGCGACGCCGCAACAAGTTGTAAGTACCTACAATATCGTCGTTGCGACTTTAAGACCTCTTATATGTAAAATTCAACTTTATGAGAAAATCGGTATTTTAAGCACCAACATTTTATTAGAAAGTACATTGTAGATTCTTGAAATTGGTAAAGAAATGACGATTAAATCGTCGTATACACATGAGAGTTTTTGCATTCGATAGAGCTTCAAAATGTGAAAAAGGCTGGCGTAAAAAAGTGATTTTGCCAAAAGTGACAGGTCTTAAAGTCGTAACTACGATATACTGGTCTTTTTTTATGGAAGGACCGATTGGTCCTTTGATATTTTTTCCTTATAAAGGAAGTCCTTACTTCTAGGACCTGAATAAGAGATAAAACCTGCTGGCTTATAATAAACTTTTGATTGCAAATATTTATGTAACTGAAAGGAACCGATAGCTAGAAAACGATACTATAGGCTAAGCAAGGATACTACCTTAAGTACCACACCTATAATATAAATTCAGATTTTTAAAATCTGTTTGATTCACAAGCTGAAGGAATACTATATTTTCAAAATTGCAATCTTCTAACACATTACGTCTAACTTCGCAATACTATTGCCAGCCAATCAGAAACCGTCAAATTGATAATAAATGTTGTCAACTTGAACGATACGCCATAACCTCTGGGTTAGTTGCTGAGATTAGGTATTATACAGCGGCTTACCTAACTTATCTAACCTTTGCTGTAATCATGTTATTAATAAAATTGAACTATATGTATATTTAACTATTTATACATTTGCGTCGATATTTTCTAGATTTTCCATATTGACTGTCTCATAAAAAAATAAAGTTTAAAACTAAAACCCGGCTACGACAAACACGTCAACTAAAAAGGTGTACCTAAATAAAATATCGATGTCGATTCTTTTCGCACCTTTTGTGCACCCAGCTTGTGACGTTTCATAGGTGCCCATGTAAGTTTATGTGAAATAAAATATTTTGATTTTGTTACATTTGCATCGATATTTTCTAGATTTTCCATATTATAATTAATTTTTAAAAAAAATCCATATTGAATATAAGTTTTTAAACTGTCATGGTCACAACAATGAATAAACATGGTAAATATCCCGCTTATGTCCATATTGAATGTCTCATAAAAAAATAAAGTTTAAAACTAAAACCCGGCTACGACAAACACGTCAATTAAAAAGGTGTACCTAAATAAGATATCGATGTCGATTCTTTTCGCGCCTTTTGTGCACCCAGCTTGTGACGTTTCATAGGTGCCCATGTAGGTTTATGTGAAATAAAATATTTTGTTTTTATTTTCGGTTTTCGTATACTAGCCGGTGTCATACGCTATTATCTTACTTAATATGTCATGTAATTAAGGTATAAATCGTACAGACTGCGGGGAGGGGGGATTTATGTTTGTATTATTATAGATAGCCAATATGTTTTCAGAAAGCTCTCCTTATGACCTTTCATTAGATACCAAACTAGATATGACCTTTAATATAAAAAATCGGTAACAATTTACTTCTGCTATAAGCCGCCATGTTGGTCATTTTATGTGACGTCATATAGCTATATAACCCGCGGAACAACATGACCACAGATTACATGACGCTTTCAACGATACCTCTTAAGTCAAAATACGACGAGAAGTTTAGGAGTTATGAGGGAACAGATGAACATACATACATACATTAAATCATAAAGGTACAATGACTGCCTACACATACTATGTATAAGTATGCAAACTATTTTAGTGCCATTCAGCTCACTTAGGCGCTTACTACCTCTACTAGAGTTTGTATTCCTGCGGCTTGAAGTTGTTTCGATAACAAAGTACACTACGTTTTTGTGTGAGTTGTTGAAGTTAATCTTAACCTAACCTAACTTATTGGTTCACCAAAAGATTCGGTAAAGTTTTCTCAATTGAACAAACACAGAAATATATATATATACACCTTTTTTTAAATTTATAAATTATAATCCAAGCCCACAGCAACTGCAGTGGCGAAGTGGATACATTTTTGGCTGACATAATATTTGTACGACTACACCTTATTTACCACCCAGTTTCTTCTATTGCCAATCTCCAGAATTCTCTGTCTAATAACATGCAGTATACTAAAAAAAATCTTAATTTCCAGCTGGATTTCTTCTCAACGGGCGACAACCCAGTCCTAGTTCTGGATGGTGCAGAAGGCGTGCTATTCGTCAGGCGAGCCGATGGCAGAGCCACAGGGGACGCATTCGTTCTCTTTGCTAAAGAAGATGACGCGCCTAAGGCGTTGTCTCGACACCGCAAGTCTATTGGTGCCAGATATATTGAGCTGTTCCGGTCTACCACTGCTGAAGTGCAACAGGTAAGGATGTAGTTTTAAATGTTTGAGTCTTCTTTCGAAATTTTGCTTAACAATATTCTTGGTCGCATGTCTTTTGTCATCAGTGAAAAGTTTTTGAGAGCGAAGCGAGGCGAATTGTATTTACCGCTGTTTGAAAAAACTTAAATATAGAAGTCCATGATAAGGCCTGTCGTACTGTATGGATCGGAATACTGGGCCGTGAAGAAGACGGATGAAAAAAGATAGCATGTAGCGGAGATAAGGATGTTGAGAGGGATGTGTGGAGTGACGAAAATGGATAAAGTCAGAAATGAGTATATAACGGGAAGTTTGAAAGTGGCGCCGACGTCGTTTGGCATGATATGGGCATGTGATGAGGAGGGAAGAAACGTATGTGACGAAAAGAGTGATGAATATAAATGTTAATGGATGGAGAGGGAGAGGAGGAGAGAGAGATGGATGGAATGTGTGAGGAATGATATGAAAGAGAAGGAAGTCAATGATAGCGTGACGGTTGATAGTCGAGAATGGAAGAAGAAAACGTGTTGTGCCGACCACAAGTAACGGGATAAGAGTAGGAAGATGATGACTTAAATAAAAAATTGCTCACTTTATAAGAGCTTGCTTACTGTGTGTACCTCATTCAATCATAAAGTTAGAGAACTTGTGAGTAAGACCATCGAATCGTTCACGGATATCTGCTGAACATGGCAGAGATTGCTTGGTTACTTAATATTATAAAAGATTTTTTTTTTTTGTATTTGTATATAGGAGGTAATCTTCGGAACGATTCCAAAAATTCGTTCACTACTGAGAAGCATCTAAAATATTATATTAAAACAAGAAATATCACGCGGATGAAGTCGCTGGCAGAAGCTAGTATGTCATATAGGTATTGATCTAAAACTTATTGACTAAACACAACAAGCAGATTGCAAATACGTCATGACAAAAATAACTACATTCATCTCCCACATTAGAAGCATCATTTGATAATGAGAAAGGACACAAACAAGCCAGGAAGCTCCTTCAAATCGTACACAACACTGATAACCTCTGACGCAAATACATTAAAGCACAAAGACTAATAGAACATTCCATAATAGTTAGGTATGAAGCAAACATATTGGGTGGCTGGTTTGGTTTGTTGGTCTTATTGGTGATGTTCTTCAGAAGGGTCAGGTAGTACAGGTAGTACGTAGTACTCGCAACCGGCTTCCGTGGATGACAAGACGTATGAACGTACCCAAAAACGATTTATTTTTCTTTCTTTCTTTATGTAAGGATCGTAGTAGGTGGCGTTCTGTAGTTTCTGCCTACCCCCGTGAGAACGAGCCGTGAGTTTATTTATGTGTATGTACGTTCATACAAACGGGCATAAGATTACACAAGAACAAGTTTGATCTAAGTTTGATAATCGTAAAAAAATGGTCCTTCGCTCCTGTTTAATTTGCCAAAGGACCAGTTATTTTTGACTCTATATAGACACTACTATTCTACATTATAGGGTTTTTCAAAAGGGACCAGGTACATTTGAATTGAAATAAAAACACATTGATCGTTTACAATTAGACTATTATTATTATTTTTTTTTTTTTTTGAAGGCTTACTTTTTGCCATTTTGTATGGAATACTATTTCATTTAACCTCGGCTTCGTGCTGTAGCGTGAAAACAAGAGGTCCAATTTTCCATCACTTATTGACATAATGACACCTTTATCTCATTGATGACGCGAGTGATATTACTCTTTAGGTCTTCGACAGTTCTTGGCTTCTTCGCATTCACCATTGACCAAATCACATGATCTTGGAGGCTATGTCTTGTCCCAAAATCTTGAGTTCAGGAACCCGTTGAATTTCTCTTTCAATAAATATTGACAACACGAATCTTTGGACGAATAATTGAACTGTCGTTTTTATAATACACTTTTATCATTTCAATCCGCTGTTCAACTATAAAATGACTCATCTTGATAAATTTGACAGATGAGTAATTACATTTTCAGCGACGCGACACAAAGACACCGCTCGTCGCACGACACGCGGTGCCTCTTGTGTCGCGTTGCGTATCACGCCTGTTTGTAAGGCGCCTGTTACGCATAAAGTATTTACTGTGTTCCGTCAATAAATACGAATGTATCATGGTATTTATTAAACGTGTAACTACTACTGATGAATGTCAATATTTAATCATGGATTTCTAGATTTCTTGATTCCGTATTGACGATCTTTCGGAATGTGATAAATATTTCATACTTCATTTATTTATTGTTTGTCACAGGTGAAAAGATAGTTCTTACAGTATGCATTTTTGTATCACTGTAACATACCCATTGGGTGTACAATATTTATAATGTCTGTCAATATTATTGGCAAAGTCAAAAATAATTAATAATAATAATACATTTACACTCTTAATAGTCAACGTCATTTTACATTCATTATTAGGTATACATAATTATTACGGTCATATAATTTACGTTATTAAATATTTAATTTTTTTTTTTTTTTTTCGTAATATTGAACGTCCAATCTCGAAAATGAATGCTAATTTTTCTCTTGGGGTAATAGCTTTTCTCATCACTGTATCTTGCTTTGTTAAAAATGGTGTTACCATTTGTTAGAAGTTCTTCAAAGCATTTGCTGCATTTGACATTTGTCGGGCATTCGAAAATAATTCTCGTAATCATCCATTTCGCCATGTAGTTTCATTTCGGCCACTAAATTCAAATGGGTGTACCTTTCTCTTTGTAGGTACCAGTTTTTTGATCACTGTCTTCTTTTAACTTTTTTATAAAACCAATAGAAAAAATAATAGCCACACAAGCTTTAATTTTTTGCTGTATGTCCATTTTAACGTGTTACTGACGTAATTAATATTGAACGTGTGTCTGGTGTATTAATCCATCAATAAATACAGACGTCTATCAACAAATACTGAACAGACAATTCGCAGTAAATACTTTACGTGTAACAGGCGCCTAAGAGCCTATATTGACTCATCTGTCAAAAGTTCGCGCCAATAGACAATCTAATAGGGCCGCCATCAGCTGTCAAAAATACCTTGTCCATATTGAAAAACCCTGTCTAATACACGCATATATTGTCATATTGCTCCCGCCTGTAGTGGCACACGGATTCTTTGAGATAAAAATTCAAGTTTACAGTCAAGTAGGTAGCAGGTCACTTTACTGAAGAAAATTGAATTATTAAGCCCAAGATTTGCTTTGTTCACTTGCAGTGAGCGTAAATATAATGTTATCAAGAATTTAGCCTTGTTGCTTTTTATTGGGGGCCGCCACCGTGGCACATTGTGCGATTGCAACGAGGTAGGTTGTGCCTACAATCTTCCGCTATAACGCACTAGTTGCGTAATACTCCGAGATTTTTGTTTTATTATTCATTTCGAAGTACCTAGTAAAAAGATCGGTCGAAATAAAAAATAAAATATTTTATTTCACATAAATCAACATGGGCACTTATGAAACGTCAGAAGCTAGGTGCACAGTTCCAATTGGTCATTTCCTATGGAGAAGAGCCGGTAAAAAACTCTACGGTTACTCTTTTCAAAATAATTGGCTTTTACAATATTTAATATTTTCAAATAATAGGTATGGGAGGACAGTGGTGCTGATTCCCTTGATCACAAACTAAACTAAATTTAAGTTCAGTGCATCTTTTTATTTCTATTTCATTAAGAAAAGGACAGAAGATAAATTTTAGTTTAGTCCTGTCAAATTAATCAGCTCTTGACGTAAATTGAAGTAATTTTAGTAGGCAAGTTTTTAATCACGTCTAAACTTGTATGGAGTAGTGACAGGCGCTGATTAATTTGACAGGACTAAACTTAAATTTATCTTCTGTCCTTTTCTTAATGAAATAGAAAGAAAACGATGCACTGAACTTAAATTTAGTTTAGTTTGTGAAAAAGGGAATCGGCACCATTGTAGGCTTTTTAACAAGTACTAGGTACTTTACTAAATATAACATGATCAACAAATCTACAGTCTACGAGGCCTACAACTTTCTCCCATTCACAAAATGGAAAAGAATCTATATAAAAATAAAAACCTATTTAAAACAAATGCCATGATTGCCATTACAACCACAGTAACAAATCTGAATAAATATCATGTCTACAAAAGCCAAAGCAAAAACATAATGTGACGTCATTCGACGGTAAATTCCTGACACTATGTAGCGGCCAGCGCCCTTCTTGGAAAACGTAGCTTTAGCAGTCTGCCCGTCATCATAATAGACAACAACGCATAGACAATCTCATTTGACATATTCATTTATTAAACCCCCGACGATGACGTATAAATAATTGCTGTCCTTTAAGATCATGATGACTAGAAATCAAAACGTCTATGCCAAGTATTGTCTAAACCATAAATTGACTAGGAAGCACAATGCCTACCTTGCAATATGTCTATACAGTATTTGAACTAAACCTTATTCTGACTATGAACCAAAATGCCTACCTTGCAATATGTCTAATATTTTAGGAGAAGACAGGGAGTACTGTTTTTGGCCGTTGTGTGGTCACAGTTCTAACCTAACCTAACCTACCGTTCAGAGGCCCTAGTGTGAGTTTATTTTAACCATCTCGACTACATATAAATTATTGCATTTTAGGCATTTTGCTTGTTAAACATTTTGATCTCTAGGATAGAAAAGAAAAAGAAAGAAAATAAATTTATTTGACGATTTACGGCTTAGGCAATTTGCTGTATAGACATAAATTTTAGGCATTTTGCTTCGTAGACGAATTGAAAGTTAGACACTCTGATCATAATGTCTGTCTGTGGCATCGTCACCCGATACACTCCCACCCGCATGAATAGGAATCGCCGACCGAGGTATACTCTCTGCATTCTCGACGACTCCTCAACTCTTCTCCAGAAGACAAAGTATTCCCACCACTAGCACGTTCGCAAGGTTTGCATACACATACAGACCGCCATTCTTCCGTCCTCGCCGCCGAGTCCCGCCGCGACGTCCCTGTCCATCCCCGTTCCGACCCTTGCTCGAGCCAACCCACGCCGCTGAGCCTGTAGCTGTAAATTCTAATCCGATCCAGCCTGTCCCTTGCTGTCCATCGACGCCCTAAAGGTCATAGCACACATATCAACTCGGAAAGGGATCGTCACCATATCGCCTTTCGCGACGCCGTCAAACAGACGTCAACCTAACGTAAGCACGTAACCAAAGCGGACTCGGCTACAGCTAGGCGACGCCGCGCTTGTGGCTCGCTGACCGCTGCTGGTTGATCTGGCTGGCACCAGATCAGTTTGAATCCGAACGCGGGAGGGGAGAGAGGGACAAGGGTGGACGAAGAGACGCAAGCGCGGCGACGGAGAGGCGTAAGCGCGGGGACGACGAGCCGTAAGCGTGGGGACCTCGGGTTGACCACGCGCCACACCGCGGTTCGTGAGCTTGTCCCGAGGCGAATTGTTTACGTTACGATTCCGATTAGAGTGCTTTTCAGTAGGAAGTTTCATGCAAAGAATACTAAACGGCTTGAGTTGATACGGTTACGATCCGTTTCCGAGTTGATATGTGTGCTATAACCTTAAGCCGAGGTCCGTGCCCCACAGTGGGTGCCCTTAGCGTGTAGTCGCTTAATTTAGAAGTTTTGCCCTGGCTGGTCAAGGCTTCATCGACCATGACTTAACATACACAGTTCAAAACGAACTCATACCTGCATTTATCCAGAATCAACACTACGTGCTCGCTACATAAATATTGTCGACAAGTCTGAACGATCTGTTATGTTATATCTACAAACATAATAGTGTAATCGCTGAGAACATTCGTAGCCGCAAACAATTGTACGTAAATTGTGGTTTTATGTTAAACGCGACGATTTGAAACATTACTGATGATGCAGCCAAGGTTTTTTCGCTGTTTACTGCAGACTTCCGAAATGATGCTCTTATTATCTTGAGTAGGTTGCGGTGGCAGCGAAATTGTTGCCTGACCTGGTTCCATGGTTTCTGAAAGCTTAATCAGTAATACTGTCAGTTGAATGACTAGGAGCCGATCAAATCACTTGGCACGAGATTCGATTTTCAAAGTTAATGTCAAAGTAAAATAATTTATTTCAAATAGGCACGTAAAAGGCACTTTTGAACGTCAAAAATTACAAAAATAGTTAATTGATTCTAGTTGCCCCTTCCAAAAGGTAGTCATGTATGGAGAAGAATGGGCAAGAAACTCCATACTTACTCTTTTAAAATGTTAACAATAGTTTGTATACAATAATTAATAATAATTATAGGTGAAGACGATGTACCTAGAATAAAACAAACTAAGTATACCACAAGAGGTAAAAAGAATGAAAAGTGAAGTAATGACAGACAAATTAATAAATTCGATAGATACATGGTGCTCACATATTTACAAACATTGTATATGATTTTCCGAAAAATTTAACATATAATAAGTCAGTGTGTGAGTTAATAATAGTTATTTATGCAACTGTTTTATAATAAGGGGTATTAAAACACGAATGTGGAATAGTATCACATGAGTGTTTTAATACCTAATTATTACAGTTGCATACAAGACTTTATCTACACCCATGACATGAATCCTCTATAAAAGGTTCTGAAACAGTTTTTGCAATACTAATATCGAACAAAAATGGCGGGATGGTACGGGGCTCTGGTATAGTATAGTGAAACGCACGTGCGTGACAATGTTCTTTTTTTTTATTCATAAAGATACCACGAATTGAGTAGTGAGAATGGAAGGGAGGATGATGATCCCTTCCTTACTCATCAAACAGATGAATAAGGAAGGGATCATCATCCTCGTAAAAGCAAAGGAGTTGCATTATGAAATTCAGTACAACATTATAACTCCCGTTTGGATGCTATTATGGTTATTATGACACTGGGTGTTTTAATGTTGGCAATAAGCTAACTGTTTCAGAAACTTTTATAGAGGATTTATAGCATGGGCGTAGATAAAGTATATTCCTTCTCCCTTCTCTTTATATCTACGAGGCGTCAACTTTAGTCAATCAGACTAGTAGTGTCAAATTGAGTTTCATATTGAGACTCGAAGCAACAAAATACGATCGAGAGGAATGTGGCCGTTTTTCTTTAGAATGAATTTTTTTGCTTCGTACCTCAATATGAAACTTTATAAAAGGTATTAGAAAATTCTAGACACACTTACCGAGGTATTTGTTGAGCCGTTTTTCATAATTCCTTCTTAGCCACGAGATAATATTTTTTTAAAAGGGTGGCGCTAGTGGACCGGTGCAACCCTCTTAATTTCAAAGACTTTTTTGAACTTCGTGTAAGAGAATTCTAAAACGTTATTTTGATCAATATTTCTGTCTGTAGCCTGCCCTTGAGGTTGCTGGTAAGTACCTAAGTTTAAGTGGCCATCACTCGTTTGATGCACATGCAACGATTTCATACGTATTGAAAAAGGCTTCACATCATATACGTGTACTTTTTTTTAAAACTCTTATTGAGCTTTTTACGTGCTATACGTCTTTAAGGCGAGGTTCTTCGAGCGTGCATTTTTGTTCTAGAGGTGGCACCTAGGCGCGAGTAAATTGTGCCGTGAATTTCGTTAATTTTGGGTTGTAAATTATGTTTTACGATATTAACAATGTTAAACCCGACGGACATTAAATCATCATAGACGTTTATTTTGATGTGATTTTCAATAAATAATGTGGTCTATTGAAATAAAATGAGTTTTAATCTACAAAATAAGGGTACTTATGTTTGGATTTTTTTTTCTATCGAGGGAAACTTTGTCCAATTATGCTTCGAGTACCCGACGTACCTACAGAAAGGTCTCAAAAGCAACATATAATTTTTTCACGTGTTTACCTAATCATTACCATTTCTAAATAAAATGACATTAAAATTACATTTCCTCGAGGTTAACTTGAAGAACCTCGCCTTAAATTTGCTTCCATAGTGTGTGGCAATCCAGAAAACTGATAATAACCAAATCGGGGGATATCGTTTGGTATTTATTGCAGCTACATATCTCTTAATTACACCACTCGATAGCTAAGGGATCAAAGAATTATTTACGTTGAGTGAGACTGAGAACTGTGATGCATCGCGCGCGGCGGATGGAGAACCGCCGCCATTTTGTTTACTTTTTATTTCTCTATAATTGAAATATAGTTACCTAAAGTAAATTTTTGGCTATGAAATTCTGGAAGCGAATTCAATTACTTATAGAGAAATAAAAAGCCATTTTTTTTTACTTTTAATTTCTCTATAATTGAATTCAGAATTTCAGGTAATTCCATTGACATACTCGACTAATATACAATGTAAAGACGACAATACTATAATGAAAACTCCGGCAATACGTACTTTGTACATTCCCGGATTTTTTGGAATCTCAGGATTTAAGTAGGTATATTAACAAAAAAATATTTAAGAAGTCGCTTCCAGAATTTCATAGCCAAAAATTTACTTTAGGTAAATATGCATCCGAATAACTGATGTCTTAAATTATGACATTTTGTTTTTTTTTTTGTTGAAGCTAGTAATAATGTATTTGATGAGTAGGTACTGACTAGGTAAATTTTTAAATGCCAAGCCTCTAACACTCGTCCAACAACATAATAATCTCTATTAATATTATTAATTGCAATATAATACTTCATCGTATAAATAAAACTGAGCTTTTGCTAAGTCATCACAAATAAGTATTTTTGCAATATCTGCTTAGATCATAATAATTGTTATGTGATATTATTTTCCCTGTAAATGCTCAATGCAGTAGTTTTAATTCTGATTCAGCTAAAAATATGTTTATTTTTTTATATTACCTACTGTAGCATGTTTTTTTTTTTCATATAAGTAAATATCGATTTCCATAGACGATACAACAAAATCCATTTATTATAACATTAGACAAATAACTGTTCTCACTCTTTCGTTATTTCCATGTAAACTCCGTTATTTCACGATAAATACAAAGCACTGTAATCTATTTACCATTTACATTAAAAAAATAACTCTAAAGTGCAGTAATTTCAACAATATTACACAATAACTGTCGTTATTTAGCCGTTATTTGTCTAATGCTATAGTAAATGGAGTATAAGTAATAAACGTAGGGTAAATCCAGGATAGGTGCCCCACTTTTTGAAATTACTTACTTTATATCTCTTTGTAAAAAAAGCAAGCAGGGTTACCTATTTGTAAAACGGGTAGGTACTTTGGTTTACTTCAAATTTATGGAAGGAATAAACATTGGCGCCGATTCCTTTGTTCACAAAGTAAACTAAATTTAGGTTCAGTGCATCTTTTTCTTTCTATTTCATTAAGAAAAGGACAGAAGATAAATTTTAGTTTAATCCTGTCAAATTAATCAGCGCTTGTCACTACTCCATACAAGTTTAGACGCGATTAAAAGCTTGCCGACTAAAATTACATCAATTTACGTCAAGCGCTGATTAATTTGACAGGACTAAACTAAAATTTATCTTCTGTCCTTTTCTTAATGAAATAGAAAGAAAAAGATGTACTGAACCTAAATTTAGTTTAGTTTGTGAACAAGGGAATCGGCACCATTATCTCATTACTCTGGAAATATTGGCAGAGTATTGGCGATTTTTGCGGACCTCTAAATTTTGGGACAACTATCCTATATAGGAGATAATTGCCTAATCCATGAAAATTACGTTTAGGATAGATGTCCCGTCGAGAAAGAGGACATTTATCCCGCAAAAACTTTGATCGCACCTAGCCGTCCCATGCAAAAAAAATGTCAAGCCTACTAATTCCTAAGAAATAAAAAGATAAAAAAAGTAGACTGAACAATTTAATGAAAAGGTAAAAAATACAATTTCTAGAATTAAGAATATAAAACCTACCTAATACGCACTCTCAAGGCAAGAAGGAGGTAAATTTATATTACTTTGAAAGGTAACTCCCAGCTCCGCGTCAGGAAAGCTTCCGCAATCTAGTGGGCAGGGCAGCTCCGAGGAACAGGAGTCAGGCAGCACCGAAGAAAGAATCTGAGCGCAGTCTCCGCAGTGTCGAGAAGTATACTTAGAAATGTAGGGGCGCGTCAGAGTGTCGGCGACCCCAACACTGTTAACTTTAACAGTACAAACACGAGATAAATCTCCAGGAATCAGGCAGTATACCTTCTGCAGTGGAGATGGTTCACTCAGAACCCAGACGTAAACGTAAACTGAACTAAATTGCTTCACAGGCTCCTTTTATAGGAAAATCTGGACGTTCGCACTGCAGAGACATGCAACACGGTCAACTTAGTTATAGTTACAGTCTCTCGATAGATAAATAAAATAACATTGTGTTTCATTCGCGAAACTGGAGTAATTGCAATCAAGGCACCTATCCCACTGCGGCATCTATCCGGGATTTACCCTATACCTACAGGTTTTACCAAACAGTAACGTTACATTACGTCATTCTTTGCAACCCAAAAATATTGATCAACTCTTATTCAAGTTTAACTTTGCAGGTATTATACCAATAAAGTTGAAATACCCGATAACGTTAACCGTACAAAATAATCCAGTATCCACCGTGCCCCTCAGTGGATTTTGGATAATTTAGGAGCCATCATTTTACAAGAGGAGCTCGTGGCTAAGTTATAACAGCCGCACGGGTTGATCCATCAGGTTAAGCTACGCTTGCCGGGGTTGGTCCGTGGATGGGTGACCATCTTTACATGCCGAGACTCCTCCGTGCCTCGGAAAGCAGGTTAAGCCGTTGGTCCCGGCTGTCATTCGTAGATCTTTGTCAGTCGTAACGGGTCGTCAGAAGCCCAAAAGTCTGACAGCCAGTCTTACCAAGGGGTATCGTATTACCCAGTTACTTGGTTGTGGAGGTCAGATAGGCAGTCGCTCCATGTAAAATGCTGGTATTCAGCTGCATCCGGTTAGACTGGAAGCCGACCCCAACATAGTTGGGAAAAGACTAGGCAGATTGATTTTATTTTACAAGAGAAAATATGTCTAAAAAAACCAGTCAAAACGGATTGTTAATATACTCGTAGAATCTCTTAAAATTACCTTTAACCCTTCAGAACGTGGATCCACGCGAGAGACGATGTTTTGTTTTAATTGTCTGTAATTAAGGTTAAAGCAACTACAAAAAACCCTATAGGCAGGTATCAAAAAAATATGGCCGTAGCCAAACATTTAAACTTAATTCAACAACTCCTCTCAACACCGCCTTACCCCTCAGCTAACCAGCCTACTTCTTCTCCAGGTCTTAAACCGGTCCTTGGAGACGCGCACAAGCCAGTCGAGCACGCCATCAACAGCGCCGGCTCCTGCTGAAGGTCTGCTGCCCGTGGCGCTCGTGCCGCAGCATGTCATCACCTCAGGAACTGCTAAGGACTGCGTCCGGCTAAGGGGACTGCCCTATGAAGCACAAGTAAGTGATTGATCATATCGACGCTTGAATGGCAATTTTTACCAAACGACATGTTTTTGGAAAAAAAAAAAACTTAAAATGCTCTAGTGTATACTCCACTAGAGCATTTTAGAGTAATATTTTTTTTTTTTTTTTTTTTAATAAAAACATTAAAATCTCTAGTGTAAAGTTGCCAACATGTCGTTTGGTTAATATTGCCTTTCAAGCGTCGATATCTAGCAAAAACCATTTAGTTCTTTAACTATTCAGTCGGATCCCTTCTTCTTTTCGGACGGGCTGGGTGGTACTACATATATTTATCTTAATACAATTAATAGCTACAAGTCTTCATAGATTAATTCATCTTTGGGGAGCTCTTGGCTAAGTAATAACAGCCGCACGGGTCGATCTATCAGGTTAAGCTACGCTTGCCGGGATTGGTGCGTGGATGGGTGACCATCTTTATATGCCGAGACTCCTCCGTGCCTCGGAAAGCCGTTGGTCCCGGCTGTCATTCGTGAATTTTTGACAGTCGGTACGGGTTGTCAGAAGCCCGAAAGTCTGACAACCAGTCTTATCAAGGAGTATCGTATTACCCAGTTACCTACTGGGTTGTGGAGGTCAGATAGGCAGTCGCTCCATGTAAAATAGCAGGCAGTCTTCATAGATTAATTTAACAGCACAATGTGCGTTTTTATGATTTCTAACGTGACGATATTATAACGTAACCGGAAAGCCAATATTACTTAAGCGCCATTTTGGCGCTCATTTTCATGCTTCTTGTGAGTGCGTATTCAGCATGATGGAGCAAGAAAAGAAACCGAATGAATAATTTCTTTAGTAAAAGCAGAGTTACAAATACTAACAAAATTCGATTTTTCATATAAAAAGTTTTATAATTTTGTGGTAAAAAATCGTCAAATATTAGATGCTGCTCGAAAGCAAAGTAAATATAATCTTAAAAATTAATAAATAAACGTGATTTTTTTTTTTTTCATTTTCGATCTATTACTACTCGATTTCTTAAAATTCTCCCGGGTTAGTCCTTTCGAGAGTTGGCAACTGATAGGTTTGCCAACTCTCAAAAGAACCAACCCGGGACAACAATCTGTTACTGACCTAAAAAATTGAATTTCGCCGGCTACCCTGATGCTTTCACCTTAAAATTAAGTAAATATGACAAGGATCTCACTTTATAATTGATTTATTCGCAGGTGGAGCACATATTGACATTCTTAGACGAGTTCGCCAAAAACATAGTGGTGCAAGGAGTTCACATGGTATACAACGCTCAGGTTAGTGTTATTTCTGATGTTGGTCTTTTGGCCGGTCTGAACATAGGCTCTCCGAACTTTGGCGCATGTTGTCTCACTCACACTCGCCTCATGCCACCATTTGGTTCCTAAAAAATGTTATTGCGCAGCCTTCTGCGCAAAGTTCGGACCGGCCATATTTTATCTAAGGCTCTAACCCCAGTGTTGCTGACGGAACGGAATGTTGCCATTTAAATATTATATTTAATAAAAGATTTAGAACTTTTGTTAGGTTCTTATTTTGTTTTCTGCTTTAACATTACAAATCATTTAAAAAATTAAAATTACCTTATACCCAAAGTCTCAAATTCAGATAATTTATGTAAACAAAGGGGTTAACATATCAAAAAAATATCTTCGTAATGGTAATTCACATAAAATGGCGAAAAAAAGGTTCCATTTTCTTTTAAGTACTGAATTTAAGAAATAATAATTAAAATATAATCATACCGTAATTATTTTCATAAATTTTCGGTTTTAAACAAAGTTATTAAAAAAAGAAGATTTTCTGGTATAAAATATTTTATGATACTGGTAACAATGCAGGAGATCCAAACATTTTCACATCTTTAACAACACTAATATTACAACTCTCATTCCTAGATTCATATTTTATGTAGCATATCTAGCCACGTTTTGGATGCAACGGCTGTAAACTGTTTCGAGCGGAAATCGATTTTGGGAGGCCTACGTCTAGCAGTGGACTTAAATGGGCTGATTATGACGATCATAGGCCGTGTCGCCGACACACTACATCAAACATTGTTTGGCAACGGTATTTTGTTTGCATAGTTCTTATAATTAATTCACTTTAATTTCATAGATGATTATTTACAACAAATAATAATGATAAAATGTTTTGCACCACTGTCCTGTCATTTTGACAGTGACATTTCTTGACATTACTTTGTTTACATAAATTATCTGAATTAGAGACTTTGGGTATAGTTACACTATCGGTCAAGAGATGGCGCTGACCTAAAACTATATTAGAAAAAGTGTGCTATTTAGGACATCGTTTTATTTTTCCTGTAACCTTTACATAAACTTCTATGACATAGAATAATTTCAGATTTGTCTCTATACAAATTTCGGAAATAAGGGGGAATGGTATTTATTTTTTAAATTTTTCGTCAAAAGTCGAAAACTATGCGGCCTAAAATAAAAGAAAAATGTTTGAGAAATTGCAAATAGCGCTCTTTAATATGATATCCCACATGCCCTAGTAGCCCCATTTCGATTTTTTAAGAAACCCGTTCAGTCCATGTTGCAAAAAAAAAAAAAACATTTTTCTTATTTACTAAATAGTTAGGCAAACTTCATCTAAAACTATTCAAAATTTCAAGTTAATAGCATTAGTAGTTCTTGAGATATCCAGCTGTGACAGACGGACAGACAGAACGAGTCGCACGCACAGTGGTACGGAACCCTAACAAGTTTTTCTTTTGACGTGGGTCAAACTATCGAGTCAGGGTGGAATTTTGGAATAAGAACGTTACTGGGTTGAAATACAGTTCTTTATACAAAACTGACAACTAAGTCCGTTACTAAGTTGTTAGCTTTGCATTGAGAACTTCACCATAGACAGCATAAAGTTCGAAATTTAAAAATGGCTTCATTTTAAACCTGGCTGATCTGAAAATAAATCTTCTTTTGTAACAAGACGGTGTGTGTTTGAGTGGAAATCTCTCCATTAACATTCGTCGACATGCATTAACAGGGTCACCCCAGCGGCGAAGCCTTCATCCAGATGGACAGCGAAGCGAGCGCGTTCCTCGCCGCTCAGCAGAAACACCATCGTTATATGACCTTCGGCAAGAAGCAGCGGTATATTGAGGTAATGCTTTACCACATGCTAACTATAAACTTACTGTGTCTTTAATGAGATGTGGACATTAGAACCAGCGCCGGCCCTAGCCTTTGATCAGGGTAGAGCTAGATTGACTTTCGGCGGAAATTTCGCCCCCCGACCCGCACTATTAATTCTGTTTCACATAGCGTTCTTTCTAGCTTTTTTTTTATTTTTGTCTGGCACCTTACGGTCGCACCATGATGTTAAATAGCCTATAACCTTCTCCAGGAATTGGGCTATCAAATACAAACAGAATTTTCAGAATTCGTTCAGGAGTTTCAGAGATTACCCCCTGCATCCAAACTTACAAACAAATTTTAACTCTTTATAATATTAGTATAGAAGTATAGATAACAACGAATTTCCAAATTTTCAAAAATAAACTTATATAGCATTATATCAACACATGTTGCATTTAAATTAAATTAAGTAGCTCATTGTATCGTTAAAATTGTATTTAACCGGTTCTTTCTTTACTTAACCACAGTTTTGCTGTTGCGTATCGGTATTTTAAAATAAAGTGCAATTAACTTGGGAACTAAGGATAAAACCGACATCAGACGCTTGACTAATGGTTCATTTTTCCAATTGAAACGTCTGACCATAAAATGAATGAAAGTGAAAAATAAACCTGAACCGATCCAACCATGTTGGATTTCGGCACTTGGTATCACACCTCTCGGCACTTAAAAATTGGAATAAAAGCAGCATGTGAACGTTAATTCTTTTATAGGATAAGTTTTTAACCAGTGCGCAATTTTGATGGTTTCGTATCACTATTAGAACACATTTATTTCCATTATTTGTTCAATACTTTTTTTTTGGTCCTACTTGAAATCTGCAAAATATGGATACAATCTATTCGTAATAATATCAATGGGCGACCGCACAGCTGATAGGTACCTACTAATGCGTTCCGCTTTACTGACCGCGCCGCCGCGCGCCACCAGGCGCTTTGCGCGACGAGTATCCATTATACCAGTTTCAAAATAAACATATTTCGTTAACGATTACTTAATTTTTTTTGTACTAACACATATCAAAATATGAAATAGGTGTATAATAAAACATGTTTAAGTTTAATTTGTCAAAATTTGCGCACTGTCAAAAAAAAAAATCCTGTTTAATTTTTTCGGTGTCGTGTGAACGTGGAATGAAACGAAAATGAACCTTTTACTCGAGTGAAGCGTCTGATATCGGCTTTATATACATACTTACTTTTGCACGCGGCTCCGCCCGCGTGGATGTCGGTTATCGCGTAAAAAAGTAGCCTATGTCCTTCTCCATATCCCAGGCTATATCTCTGCCAAATTTCATGACGATCGGTTCAACGGTTTAGGCGTGAAAACGTAACATACAGACAGACAGACAGACAGAGTTACTTTCACATTTATAATATTAGTATGGATATTGGGAGGTACATTTTTTTCTGAAGACGTTTTGCATTGGAAGATAATCGTGTTGCAAGACCATCCAGTGTAAGTATTTGTATCTGCTCAATCCAGGTGTTCCAGTGCTCGGGCGACGACATGAACCTGGTGCTGACCGGCGGCGTGACGCCCGCCACGTCGCCCAAGGTGCTCTCCCCCGGTACGTTGGTGTCCCCCCCGCCCGCGCCCGCGCCGCGCCTGCTCGCGCACCACATCGCGCAACAGAGCCTCCTCGCGCGGCAACACGAGAACCTCCTCCTCGCCTCCCTCCGCCCCCCTCTGCTCCCAATGCTACCAACCTATGCGGCCGTCCGATCCCAACAACCGACGGCTCAGGCCTACCAACTGCCGCAAATGTCGCAGATGTCTCAGATGTCTCACATCTCCCAGATGTCGCAGATGTCGCAAATGTCGCAGATGTTGCAACAGCAGTCAATGCTGCCAACCAAAAGGTCGTACGAACGAGCATTTCAGCAGACAGAGGCGACGCCAGCAAAGAGGCCGTATTTGCCTCAGCAAATGCAGCCTGCTTTATCCTTACCAGTCTTTTCGTATGGCGCTTCAGCTCCTATTTTCTCTTACGCAAATACAAGTCCTATGCTGTCAACTTATAATACGTTGCCGACTGCATTGCCTACAGCCTTGCCGGCAGGGTACGGGTCAGCTCTGTCTGCTGCCTTGCCAGGATCTATGACGTCACCGTTCCCAACACTGTCTATGTTCCCAACCTACCCGTATTATCCGGGCGTTTAGAAGTTGAATATTTAAAATAATGTAAAGAAGTAGATAGGCGTGCCTTCAAAATAAATGAGTCTGCGTTTTGAACGCTGTTTTGTTAAAGAAAAGAGATTAGAGATTTTGTTTTTTTAGATCTTGCAGTTGTGAGTTTAAATAAAAATATCTAGTGAGACTTTGATATTTCGAAAATAAAAAATACTGCGACGGAACGCAATTAAAAATAATAAATTAAAGAATTGCTTTTCAAACGTAACTGTTCAAAATACCCGCTAATACAACACATCAAAGTTTATAATGATAACAATGGCTTGATACTTCCTTAAACAAAGAAGTTTGCAAATCAATAGTAGATTTAAAACCGGTACACTAATAATTAACACCAAACTCATTATGTTACTGAGTACAAGAATACTAACTTGCTAAAACAACAGTACCTGAGGGTTAAAGGTAAAATATGAAATACTTTTACTGTTACTAAGGGCCGATTTCGCCCAAAAAGAGTAGCTTATATCGCATAAGCAGAAGCATAAGCGTTTGATTTTTTTTTGCTTTGCGTGATAACCGCGTGAATGTGTACGTTATGATGGCTAGACCATGTCACAAATGTCAGGGAAAGTGCAGGTAAGAAAAGCTAGGTTTCTCGATGCGACGCTAACGTAAAATTTAATTTGGCGTTTGTTAAAAAACGGATATTTGGGTCCAGTCTGTCTGTTATAATAAAATGTGAGCTTGTTGGCAAGCCAACGTTAGAAAACGTCCAAAGCTGCATTAACTATTAATGTTATGGACTTGTTGGACAAATTTTTTGGCTACATTTGGACCAATGGCCTTAAAGTTAAGGCCGCGTTATATTTCGCGTTAACTTGGCAATAAACAGGGTAGACAAAATGACATTTTGACGGTAAGCTCAAGAGTGTGAAGTGCCTTCGCTATTTTTACGATATTTTAGTTAATAAACATGAATTTACTACAAAAATAAGTGTAAAATCTATAAAGGCAGTTATTTAGCAGCTCGATATTGATAGATTAAGTACTTACTTAAAATACTTGTTGAATTTACTTGACTTTAAATATTGTTGAACTCTCATTTTCATATGTTTAATTATCATTAAGTGAACCAGAGGTTGTTAATCAATGACAAGTAGTTGTATGATTTATTTTACGTTTTAAGATGGGGGTTGCCATTAATGAAAAAAGAACAGATGTATTTAGTTGTTTTATCCTACTTTTTGTCAGGAATCTTATTAGAAAACCGTTAAAATCAATCAAACCATAATTTAAACAATTTCGTCGATTTATTTCCAGAGTTTTAAGGGCTTTTTTCTCTAACAAGAGACTTAAAGAGCCTTTTATAAATTACCTTACATATGGCAACCCCAACTGTGTGATTAGATGTCGTTGTGATTTTTTATTATTAAACATTCCATTATGAAAAGACAATGTTTTGCCAATTTCTTGAAGGCTGATCTTAAGTCTGAGAAAGTGTTAGGTACTTATTGTCGTATGACGCTTGTGTATTGCATTAAACACGTTTATTTTCATTATATTATCAATCATCAAAAATCATTTATTCAAACCAGGCTGAGAATCAGCAATTTTTTAACATCACTTTGTCTGTTCAGTTAGAACTTTTCCGTCACTGTATCAAGGCAAACCCAGGAATATGCATCCTAAATTTGGTTTACTGTGTGATTTATACATTCCAAAATTATAAACTAAAATCATATTACACATTGACTGCCACCGCGGTCACCGATGACCGCTAACAATAGTTTTTCTATTGTGTCTGTTGTCTGGCAGTCAAAGCCTTAAAAATCCTAACATTTCTAAAATGTCAAGGTCCGCCCATGCAGTACATTTGTTTCACGACATTTATTTGTAGGTTCTATAAAAGTTAAGATACTTAAAGTTTTGTTTTTTTTTTGTTTGAGTACAATATGTGTGTACACTTTGTGCTTAGTTTACATTTTTTATTATTAAGTGTTTTTTGCTACCGTAATCATATCACGCTTCTTTGCTCTATATGCAAAATGTATTGATTTTTCCATGAGTTTTTTCGGCTTTTTATACTTTTTTATCATTCGTTTATTAACAATCCGTATGAAGGTATTTGGACGTGTTTTTAAATCAATTAAATCACGATCAAAATATTATTGAAGTAAGTATTTACATTCGAGGTTATGTTTTCGTAACGTCAATCAATAATTTCTGAAAAAAAAAAAAAACTCGTTAAGTTATATACAAATCTTCCATTAGACATAATGATTAATTCAATTTGATAATTTTTAAAGTTATTGAAACACCATTTTGTATAACGACCGATTTAAAATACCAACTTAATTTAGGCTACGTTTAAAAATAACGGGACGGCCGCAAAATCCCATGAAATCCTTATCCTCTCCCATGAACATTCCAAAAATATTTTTCAATATTATAATCACCTAATAATAACCCATGGTTATACCACCTAGCTTAACCCCATCGTCTGTACCTCACACCACATAGTATAGTCTACATTAAAAATTATAATTTATTGCTATATCTTTGGTTTATATTCTCGAATTTTAATTTATTGTCAAAAGTAAGACATTATTTTGGCTGAATAAGCCATCATAATCATTCCCTATATAAAAATGAAATGTCTAAAATGATGTGCGTCAGTGTAGCACGACCCAGTACTGAGTTTTATTCGGGAGTATAAACCAAATCGGGTGACTTGTATATGGAACAATTTATATTTAAAGTTAACGTCATTTTATATGGTGTCACCATTGTCTCAATAATCACAAATATAGGTATGGGGCTTTAGTCACAAGTACACGGTGTAATGGCTAATCTTTGTTCTGTCATTTCTAAATTTATTAACTTGTTGTAATTTTGGCAATGTGGAAGAGTGGACATAATTTTTTGAAATTATATAAACCTAGTGGATTTGTCCGGTGAAAAATCATGTTGCCAAAGTAACAATATAGTCTATTTTACAATGCAATACAGTGTTTATTAATGGTTATATACAAAACTGTTGTATTATGGTGTATCCGTCGGGTTGTGTTATGGAAAATGTGCATGAAACCCATCAAACAAACGGTAAGTGTTGCACACGTATTTTTGTATTAAAAACCAAAATATATATGTCGTTTTTCAAATTAAAATTAAAGGGTGTAGCATGAACCGCTTATTTTTAAGGAAAAGGGTTGCATGGCTCGGGTTGACAAAATATAATCCGATATTTGAGCTTCCGTATTTTTCCAAAGCACATCGCTGCCGGATACAAATGAGTTCCGTTTACGGAACTTTATGTTACTGTTTTATAAAATTATGTACACGGTTATAACTTTATCTTGGTACTATGGTTCGAAATGGGTCACTTGAAATATATTAGCATTAAATGCATTTGTATCAAGTTACTAATATGGCGCTAAGTGACGATACGATATATTTCTTTAGCTACGTCTATGCATTATGCTTCCATAACTTGTAGTATCACTAAATGAATTCTACATAGTATCATGAGAAAAAGTTCAAATATTCAATCTTGGTAAGGGTCCTGTTTCCTCCAGTCATTCACACGCTACTCTTTAATCACAGCTTCCTCTTCTCTTGCTATCTTAAAGATTCTACGCTTTACTTTTATCTCGTTACGGAGTTAAAATTAAATTCGTTTTTTTTAAGGTACGTATTTTGATAATTTTTAGTGCATTTGCATATTTTATTAAAGAGTCTTATCTGTTTTATCACAAATTATTGGCGTATCCAACTATGTATTTATATAAATTACCTGATTTATTTAACAGTTATGAGAATGAAATAGCGAAAGATTTAAGATAAACAAAATGATCTTATTTCTCATATTATTTTGCACTAAATTTTATTAAAATATCCTGTGTAGTGACTGGGGGACGTGGTGTGAGGATATCGGATATTTTCTGTTCGTTATAATATAGACATAGGTACGTCACGGGTCACAACATAAACTGCCAAAGCGTTTCGATTACAGTTGAAATTATTATTATTTTGCAAACAAACATACTTTTTCGATGCGCTTACACGAAATTTTCAGTATGAAGCCGGAAATTCATATCAAAATGTAGTTTTATTGAATAGAACTAAGTTTTTTTCCGTTTTACAGAGTTTTTGTCTCATCTTGCATCTAGCATCATGATGTTTTTTTTTAGTTATAATTATAGTTGGATAAATATAGTGTATTGCGATTAGAAATAAAAGGTTAATTTACATGTTAGATGATAATTGCGAGTTTCTCTGGTTTGTGGTTGTGCTATTGTCTCTTATATGTACTGTTTCTAAGGTCGGGTATGGAATGGATCTGATTTTTTTATTAACTAGATCAATTTACTTTGATTTCACAAGTTTTAATCTGGGTATGAGGTATTAACTAATTTATTTTATTATGTCTACATTTTAGGCACTGAGTAACCCAGAATAAAACTGTCTTAGAAATAACAATTTACAAACTAATGTTTGTATAAGAAAAAAACTGGAAAATCAGCTTCATAGTCCAAGTCTTTCTAAGGCTTCGTCGCGTAGATAGCAAGAGGTACTCGTGAAGGAAGGGTTACACTAACACTCGACCGCTTGATCTGTCTCCGCTACAGTAAAGTATCGTCCTTTTATGTTTTACTAACATACTTCCGGGTGAGTGGGCAAAAGAATTAGGTAAGTATTATTTATATAACATACAAAAAAAAAAAACAGAAATGTTACACACATTTTCATTTCTATTCAAAGTGGTCACGCCATGACAACGCACACGCTATCTGTCAAACGAATGACAGTAAAAATTAAAAAGGAAACATGTGTTCGTTTAGATGTATATTCGACCATCAAAAATATGAACAGGCTGCACAAATTAATTTAAATGTTTTAAAATACACTCTTGATATAATCTCACGTGCGTCGATACGCACATTCCTTTTTCCTTTAGTATAACTTTTCCTTCACAAGATAACAGATACATAGCACAATCATGCCCCTCCTAATGCTTCTAACGTTCCTTTATGTCTAGTACGATAAATGGATATTGTAAAAACCCATGGGACACAAATGAGGTCGTAATAACGAACACTGTAAGCACAGGCTTCATGATATTAATTATTGGGGCATAGTCGGATAATATGGTTCATATTATGAGCTAAACATATAGAATTGTTATTTAATTTTTGAAATAGTTATTTTTATATCGTAAGTAATAAAATAAAAGTTTTTTTTTTTTTTTTTAGAAACGTTAATTTTTTACAAAAAAAATCCCTTCGCTTTTGTGGTTGTAATGTCTCAATATGTAGATATTTTAGATTAGCTTGAAAGCTCCTTTTCTCGACTACCTATACATAGAATGCTTACAGACTATTAGCTTATCTAGCTCTGTAAATATATACCTTTCAATAAAAATACACATTTTTAGACAAATTATCTTTTCTGAAACCCAATATTTAGCCGCTATGCCCCGAGGTATAAAACAACATTATTCTACATTGTCTCGCTTTAAAAATGCATGGACCGGTGACAGAATTAAAAATATAAATGTCCAAGGGACTTCAAAGCTTAGTGTGTTGTAGAAAAAATGTTTTGTGCTTGACTAGAGGTAGGTCCATGGGTGTATGGTGTACCACTAGAGGCTGGGTCGAATAGTGGGCACACAGACTTGGCAGTGTGTTTAACATGAAGCAGCGTAAGTATCTATCTATCATTTGTTGTGGGATCACGTGAAATAAGCTCTATCTTACTCTTGATTTATCGCATTTATATTGTGACCTCAATTGCGCGAAATTTCCGTCTTATAAGTCGATTAACGCCGGCTGCACGCACGAAAAAGCATGACTCATTGTCACGTTCCGCCTGCGCCGAGTGTGCGAGAGCGCGGGACAAGCGATAGAGAGGCACGATCGGCCTAAGCGTTCGGCTTGTTACGCAATGTTTTCTTATGACGTTATCACGTAAAATTATCGTCCGTAAACCGCCTTTACAAACGATTTTTTTTCACAAAATTAACACTGAGGAAAATTCATGATTATTTCCCGTACGTATGTAACTATTTCAATAAAACACCTAAATATAAATTCCAAATCGAAACTAAAAAACTAAAACATATTTCTAAAATAAAAAATGTATTTCTAAAATTTAAAAATTTCCTATATTTTTAGAAATACATTTTATATATATATATATATATATTTTTTTTTTTCATATTGTAGTTATCTTTTTTGTAGTCGGTTAGTAATCCCCTTTCCAATTGAGGTCGCAAACTAGTGGTGCTAAAAGTACTAGGGTTACTAGGCGTGCATAAGTTTGGTAAAGTCCGCAGACTGGCTTGGTGGTTGGCGGAATCAGCGACGTGTGTAACATTACAGAGTATTGGTGTAAGTGCGCACTGCTTTGGTGAAATGTTAATGCGTTCAGAGATCCGGTGAGTTGTTCATCTTGTTCTTAATAATTACATACTTAAGACTGCTGCGGGTATTCGGCGAAAGTTACGAATATTCGACCTCGGTTTGACGAATATTCGACCTCGGTTTGACGAATATTCGAACTCGGTTTGACGAATATTCGACTTTTGGACATCGATTGTTATTGGTTTGGGATAAGTGGTTAATTGTGGGTATTTAAAAAAAACATGCAATTTTATATATACACATTTTTTCGTCAAATATCCACAGCTGATCTAACATACATGAACTGTATACGTCCCTATCCGTATCGTATGACGTCACAAGGCACAATATGCTTAGCTCTACCTCTCCGAATTTATAATTCGTCCTATAATCGCTAAGCATTTTAGTATTAACTTAGTATCACAATAATATTACATGTATGGGACTTTCATATTAGGCGTATAAGTGGGTAAAATTTAATGGGATAAAATATAATATTGGTACCTACGTATATATTTATACGACGTGAAGAAATAATTCTTGTATGTTTCACTACTCATAACATTCACTGTTATATTTACTTTCTGCACGTCGCGTCGTCAGTACTGCACAATGAATTTAAAAATACCTAAACCATGTACATCATTCAAGTACCAAGAAGTAGGCATATCATACAGTGTGACTAACAAATGCATGACTTATTTATGAACTAGTGACAAAAATATTTTTAATTTTAACTACCATCTTGTTTACAACGAGAATCTTCGCAATTTGTAGATTAATGTGATGTATTTGATACCATTCACAGATGGCTGGTGGAGCCGTGGAGTGTCGATTATTACGTCATGTTCCTAAGCTTTTTGCCCACTGTATTGCTACGACAACATTGACCTAATTTAGACTTATTATTTATAAATACAAAGTAGAATGTTTGTCCTTCATAATGACTCAAGTTGTTTTGTAGATTGCAGTGAGCTAACCGCTTAACAAAATTGAAAAACAATGGTCAGGGCTTGTGTGGCTTAAGTATTTTTAAAACAATCACAAATGCTTCACTTTTTATGTCCGAACTCTTTAAAATTATTTTTCAATTACGTAGTCCTTACTTGGTACTGTAAGCAACAAAAGTCGATTAACTCTTCAGTTTTTTTTTTAATATTAATTATTGAGCAAAATATTCATCTAAAATCCATTCTTATTGATAAAAAAATTAAGAGTATAAATCTTAGTTATTTCATGAAGTGCAGAAAAGCAACGTATAAAAATATTATAAAACTTAGTATTAATCGACTTTTGTTGCTGTTTGTATCTATTTTAAACCAATTTGTTCCAGAAATACGTAAAGCCGCTCATGCCCCAGCCCCCACCGACACTGAACTTTCTATACATCACCGGCTCGTCCCTGACACCATCTTTATGTATGTAACAGGTCCCCTGACGTACTACTACCCCGCAATGGGCCCGACGCTGCCCCCCCCGCCGCTGGTCTACTGGGGCTACCCCACGCCACCCGTGTCCCCCGCACATTACTACCACCCCCCGCATCACCCACAGACTATGGTGAGTTTCAACGTAAACCGAGGACCGATGCAGGAAATGGGATCCATAATGACTGATACAAGGAACGGGCATGGGAAATAAAGTAAGCTGGGTTTGCGCCTCCCCCCCAAAACACATGTAGGAGAAAAGCCTATTCATTAAATACTGACAAAAAAATCTGTAAAGCTGACATCAGATGTTTCACTTTCTGTTTATTCATGTCTTTCATTCAGCATTTTTCACTCGAAGTGAAACATCTGAACACAAAAGGAATCAAAAGTGAAACAAGAATTCATTAGTGAACCAATCCAACGATAATGATTTCGTTGGATCTCGATCTCTTACCCGCGCTCGAGAAAAGAAATGAGCAGAGGGGCAATTCCCGTATTTAAAAAAACTTTCGCATTCTAATCTCAGTCTCAATCTGTCAAGTTATTGACATGGTTTATCACCGGATGAGATTGCGACTTGATTGTGGACGTTTTTTAAGTACGAGACTTGGCCTTCAAATGAACGTTAATTTCTACGGTATTTCGTCGGTGTCGTGTGAAAGTGGAATGAAACAAAAATGAACTTCAATCGAGTGAAGGGTCTGATATCAGCTTAAATTTTTGGTTTTTGTTTTGGTATAATTTATACCAATTTACCTATTTCTGTTATGGCACAGATTAATACAGATGGGACACTCTGCAAAATCATTTAAATGAAAAGCGACTCTTGCTACGACACAATAAAGTGCAATTCAGGTCGCACAACGTTTATTACCCACAGTATATACCTACAAGTTACCTCTCTTTCTATCGCGTAACTCATATACCGGCGGCACGCGGCAGTCCTACTGAATTGGCCCAGTGATATGGGCCCGCCGCGTAATTGTAGCTTCATACCTATACTGCGGAGTGTCCCATCTATATTAATCTGTGGTTATGGGCAGATCTGTGTTGTACTTCGTAGCACGACCATGAACGCTTTCATTATAACTTTAGATGCTAATAAAATCCTTAAAATGTCTACTATTTTATACCACTAATTAGAAATTGTATACCTCAATTATCGCAGATATACAGGTTGTGCTGGAAAGATTCCTTCACAGCACGACCACACTAAAATTCCAGCTAGCATAGAAGTTGATGAAACGGGATCGTGCCTAAAATTTTTTACTCATTATCACAGATCGGAGTAGGTAGATTGAATTGGGATCAAACGTGTATGTTAACATGGACATGCCTTTGGGATTCCGGAATTTTTAAAATTATTAAGATTTTTTTCCGGAATTTCAAAATTATTGCATGAAAGAGATAGGATTAAGGTGAGAAACCAATCAGTATGAGCAGGCTTTTTCTTTTTTTTTAAATATTTTAGTATCCCTTCCATCAAATTTCGAATGTAGTAATTACGAAATCACTAAATAATTCAATCCCACAAAAAACCGGAATTTTCCGGAAAAAAGGCATGTCCATGTTATGTACGACGTCATGAAATTCCGTAATTTCAATCTACCTACTCCGATCTCTGCTCATTGTGTAGGTACTCCTATTTCATTACTGATAAATTATCGTAAATTTTTAGAAATGCATAAAAACATTTTCTGCCTATAAGCTTGTATATGATTTTTATACTTGACACTAGATGGCGTTATATGCAAAAAAAAATTACTTACGCAAAATAACATACTAGATAGCTACATTTGTTTAGCATAACAAACATGCGCGAAAATATTTACATAAAATCATAGGGAGAACTTTCATATTTATAACAAATAATGAACAATTTTTCTTAACTCAGAAGATAACTTTTATCGTTCTTGCACGTCGAAAGGAAAATTGTCATTTTTTACGGGGATAGTTTAAGGTACTTATGAGTATTTTTTTCCCGGAAAACATCTTATTCCCGCATGAAAAAATAGCGCTAGAAACCACATGAGTTGGTAAATAATACCTACTATCTAGTGTCACATTACTTAGATATTTATCAAGACTAACTAATAAAGAAAAAAAAAAAAAGAAAAAAATTGGAAAACGAAGGAAAAAAAGCGACCGTTGCTTTTTTTATCATTGCTTGAACCTATATTCTTAATTTTTTAATTTAACGCCATCTAGTGTCAAGTATACAAATCACATACTTATAGGCAGAAAATGTTGTTTTGCTTTTCTAACAATTTACGACAATTTCCCAGTAATGAAATAGGAGTACATAATGAGTACAAATTTTTAGGCATGCTCCCGTTTCATCAACTTTTATGCCAGCTGGAATTTTAGCGTTGTCGTGCTCGGAAGGTATCTTGCCAGCACGACCTGTATATCTGCGATAATTGAGAGGAATAAAATTTCTAATTAGTGGTATAAAATTGTGTTTAATACCATCTAAAGTTATAATGAATGCGTTCATGGTCGTGCTACGAAATACAACACCCAGATCTAACACCAACCTACCATAATAATTTCAGATACCTGAGGTGGTGTCAGTGGGGGGAGGGTCACCGATTCCCATCCCGCCTCCAGCCGCGTGCCCCGAATGGCCCATATTCATGGTCAACTAACATGAAACCACACCCTACACAACGAAGAACGCTGCTCAAACGGCAATTAATATAAAAGTTAATATATAAATTATAAATATATTTTATATAAAATTAGAGAAAAATGTATTCGGAATTTAGGTTCTATTTTTATTATGTGAATGAGTTTCGCTTGTATAACGTTTTGCCCTTTAGATATTCATTTCTGTCCTCGACTAAATTCCCTGAATTTTAATCTTGATAAAATTTTCTCATTTTGCTGTCTGGTTAGGTACTTTACCTTACAAAAGTGACTACATCAAATTCTAACAAGCGAAACTCTTTCATACCATATTGTACAAACGAGTATTTCGAATACCTATAATTACTTTCGAAATTCCTAACATCACTGGTCAAAAACGAATGAGGCGGCTCAAAATTGATCTAGAGTGATATTTCTAAAATAATTTATATAGATTTATATAAATAAAATACATTTTATATTTTCATATGCACACATAATATAAAAATTGTTGCAATTATGTTATTGATCTACTTTATTTGTTGATCTTTCAGATATTTTAGCGAATCTTAAATAATTTACAAAAAAAAAATATTGATGTATATTTTTAGTACTTATAATTAGTAAAAGATATAAGATTAAGTAAGTTATGCTATAGTATATGGAAAAAAAAACAATGCTTTACTTGATGGCATTCGTAAAAAAAAAAACACTATAAAAAGGCCAAAATCACACTAGGAAAGTTCCTCTTCATAGCTACAAGATCTATCTGATATTTATTGCTTATCTCATAAACACAGTAGATAAATACAAGCTGAATATTTATACATTTAAAAGAAAAGGGTAGGATACCTAATTACTGCCTACTCTAGTGATTAAAAAAATAGACAAAATATTTTTAAATGTCTCGAAGATTTATCTCGATGTAATGTGATTCACATATAAACTATATTGAATTTTAAAATTATTTAAAGATTTGACGCAATACAATTTTTTTTTTAGAAAAAAACATTTTTGACGAAATTTTGCTTAAGTACATTTTAATTTCATTTGTGGTGATAATGAATTAATGACTCATATTATGTAGATTTTTTAGGACATTTTTGATATTTATCTTGCAATATTAGTGCTTTATATTTTTTTTAGACAAATTTTAATAAATTGCTTATTTCTGTACCTATGCAGAATATTTTGTTGTTTGTTTCGGCTTGTATCTGCCTGCTGTGTCGACCTCGACAACGAATGCATGTACCACAGTGATATAAAGGTGCTGTTACGTTATGTTTGTAGAAATTAAACCAAATATATGTTATTGAGTTTATGTTTACTTAGAATAAGTCGACGCTCAATTAGTAGTAGTAATTATAGTAGTTATTTGAAACCAGAAATATGCCATAATTTTTAAGAATAACCCTTATTTCTACAGCCTTATGAGCAGCTCTTGTTTTTAAAATAACTGTTAAACTGTGATGGCAATGTTAAATAACTTGAAGTTATTATAAAGGAATTATCGTCTCGGAGTTATATCTTTTAAACTGAGCTGCCCATTTGTGCAATTCATTGCTCATTCACATAGGTAGGTATATGTATTGTTTTGTGTCAGAGTGATCACTAACTAAAACATGAGTCAAGCCAAATTTGACTTAGCATTCTAAAAGTTTCTAGTTTTACACTTACATTATTTAGTTACTAATATATTATTCTAACGTGTGAATGTCAAAGGCCAGTAGAATTTTATTTAATTTTAAATTTGGCTTGACGGAATCACTAACTTGTGAAAAAAACTATGTCTCGATTTTATTATTGTGCTCAATTTTTAAGCGAATGCTCAATGTTGCTGAGATAATGAACTTTATACCCATTAGAGTTCAATCCTCTGAAAGTTCTTGATGTAGATAATTTAGATAAATAATTTAAAATTGCTTAAAGCAAAGAGAGTGGGTAATATTTCTATGGGCAAACAACTACCCGTCAAACATAATTTTCAGAATTATCTCTAAAACGATTTCAAAAATGTTGAAAAAATAAAAACTTGAATCTGTTTCTTTATGGAATAGAGAAAAAAAAAAAACACCAAACTGCTTAGTATTAATTATAAATAAATAAAAAAACAAATCATGTAAAGTGCAGAGTATACGATTTAAAAAAAATATTATTGAATAAATACTTAATTCAAGCAGTAGGTACCTATACATCTTAAATGTTATTGACTTTGTTGTTAGCCCCGGAGCTTCTACAGGAAGTTACTGAAATTAGAATAAGAGAAGCTTGATCTTTAAGAATTTATATTTACATTAGAATTCCCAACCAAATAAGTTTGAAAATTCAGTTTATAATAAAAAATGAATTTATAATGCAACAATATAATAATTTTCTTTTATAAAATAAAATAACAAAGTAGTTTTGCATAACCTTAAAACATAAAATTTAAGTCCCTACCAGTTATTTCAAAAATCTACCGAGTTAAATAAAAATAAATATTAAATATGATTTCTTATTGATCATTCATAAAATATAATTTATTATAATTATATTAAGTTAATATATTATTGGCATAATACATTTTAGATATAAATTATCGTACCCACAAGTAGCGTACGAAATGAAACAACAAAATCATTAATGTCTTCCAAGCTGTAAATTAAGTTAGTCACAAAATATTGTGATAAGTTATAGAGAATAATATAAGTTAAATATTATGTATGTTACAAAATATTACACGTATAGTTTGTTGATAGATTTAACATAAAAAATATTACTTACTAAAGAGTTTTATAAAATACAGGTGTTAGACGTCTTTATACATTGTTGTTAAAATAGATAAAATAAAGATTTTATTTAAAAAAAAAAGTGTTTTGTTTCAAAATGTAATTTTTTTTATCAGAATAAAAAATTATATTATAAAATATTAAATCGAAAATGTAAAGATATGTTTTTGTTTAAGATTGTATATTTCGTCAAAACACCTGTATTGTTAGATATTTTAACACAATCTTCATTAGTCTAAGTGTTAACTATCATGTCCATGACAACAACTTTTAATATAAAATATTTTTGTTAAATAAAATTTAAAAGTTATTAAAACTTATCTTTATCTTATCGTATTTGTATGAAAGTACAAGCGCTCCTCAGTTTTTAAAAGTAATAAATATATTAATTTATCCAGAATATACAAGATTAAATCAAATTAACTGACGAAATTTAATCAGTCTTACCGTGCATATCGTTTTACCCAGTCACTTGGTTGTGGAGGTTAGACAGGCAGTCGCTAAATGTAAAATACTGGTATTCATCTACATCCGGTAAGACTGGAAGCTGACCCCAACATATGTTGGTAAAAGGCGACGAGTGATTACACAGCCTTGTGACACCCATCATGTCTGTGAAGTTTCGCAAATTATTTTTATTTGACCTTGTATAGACAATCAACACACGGTTGTTAAAATAAATAAGTCATTATTATGTACACCTGTTTGTTTTGTTATGCCAAACAATAAAAAGATTTTCTTTTGACGTGATAACGTCCTATAAATCGATGAACGGCTGCACGCACGAAAAAGCATGACTCATTTTCACGTTCCGCTTGAGACGAGTGTGCAAGCGAGAGCGCGGAACAAGCGATAGAGAGGCATGATCGGCCTAAGCGTTCGGCTTGTGACGCAATGTTTTACGTTATCACGTAAAATTATCGTCTGTAAACTGACTACAGACAACCAATTTTTTTTTAATAATAATTATTATAGTATATATTATTACTTTATACATTGATCAGTCAGGGGACTTAGTCCTTCCATAGTTCTAGACAACCAATCCCCTAAAGCCACCCAAACCCATAACCAATATGTTTTGTTTCAAAGTTCTGCAATAGTGCTGCACCAACCGGAGTTTTCCTTGGGTGCACTTGCATAGTGCATACAGGGATAATCGTTGGAACACTTAAAATTGTCTAAGGGACAATACCCTTAGACAATTTTAAGTGTTGTTGCGAGTTTCACATTGACTTCGGTCCCTCGTACGCCTTCTAAAGGTCCGGGACCCCAGGGTCCCGAGATATGTCAAAAAAAAATAACGTATACAGGATAAATTTTTAACCAGGGCGCAAATTTTTATTTGGTGGTTCAGTATCAATAATAGAACAAATTTCCATTATTTGTTCAATACTTTTTTTGTGGTCGACTTGAAATCAGCAAAATATGGATACAATCTATTCGTAATAATATCAATGGGCGAGCGCACAGCTGATAGGTACCTACTACTGCGTTCCGCTTTACTGACCGCGCCGTCGCGTCGGCGCGTTGCGTGACGAGTATCCATTATACCAGTTTCAAAATAAACATCTTTCCTTAACGATAACTTAATTTTTTTGTACTAAGACATGTCATAATAGGAAATACGTGTTTAATCAAACACATTTAAGTTTAATTTGGCAAAATTTGCGCACTGATAAAAAAAAAATCCTGTATAGTACCTACCCAAAACTTCTTTTTTCGCATACGTATTTGTAGTCATTAGGTACCTACAAGAATAAGCTCTAAGCCAGTACTTAGTACAACATAGTATTCTTGCCGAATAATACGAATACAGGAGCTCTTATTGTTTTTATATTTAATCTACAATACGGCCGATGAATCATGGCCGGTCCGAACTTTGCGCAGAATCAAATTGTGACATGAGGCGAGTGTGAGCGAAAGAACATGCGAGAAAGTTCGGAGAGCCTGTGTTCAGACCGGCCATGATTTATCGGCCGCATTGTATCTATAGATATTGTCTATAGTTAATTAACTTTTAGTTACTATAACAACGAATATACCTACATAGATAGGTAGTAATTGTTTTATACTTAAAAAGACAAAAGTTATAGAATGTTATGAAAGTCCATACATAATTATTCAGACAACATAAATATAGATACAGGGTCGAATTAAATTTGCGGGCGGAACTTTACAGAGTTGATGGAAGAGAATCTATATCTTAAATTAAATGTTGATACACCCATCGCGTGTGAAGTTTTGCCAGCTAATTTAATTTGACAAAAAGTTTAAAAACTTGTGAAAAAAAAAAAACTAATATTAAGTATCGGCTTTGATAATTTCTTCATAAATGATTCAAAATCTAAACATATTATAATATTATTAGTAATAGATATTATTATTTATTTTGTTACTTTTATACTTCACATTTATAATTTTTATCTCCGGTAACCCAGTGATATTCTTGTTTGAGTGATCTTGATTTAAATTGTTACCTTCTACGTTGTTCTTTATAGGTCTGTTATTAATAATTATTAAATAATAGTAGTAGCATTACATTTAGTATTAGTCATTATTAGATGTGCAATTTTAGTAAATAGACATTTTTTCGATATTTAATGCCAAAATAACTGTTTGGTTTCATATCATACAAAGTAGTGAATTGTTCCGATAAATAAATAAATATAGACAAATTATAATGTGTTGTTTTATTTTTACTAATATTTAGTGATGCCAGTTACTAACCCACGTTTTTAAATTATGTGATTAATATGCAGATTTAAGTCAATACGATACGTCATGAAACTCGTGAATCTTCAGCTGGGTACCTACCTACATATTCTCTGCTGCTTATTAAAATATGCGGCAGAGAACACCCACCTGGAAAAATCTATTCTTTTTATAATGTAGGTACCTATATATTTTTATTTTATACCTACAAAAAAACAATATGTTGAATATCATAGAAGCAACGTTTTATCCAAATTAAAAACATGCGTTACCCCAGCAAAATAATGTCCAAAATAGTCACTTAAATATTATAGACAATTATTTGCCCAGGTATTTGTTGCGCACATTTTACAATTTGTTGCACTTATACCTAGTTTTTTGTTATTTCACAAAAACATTTCCTGCTGGGGCAGCTAGACATTCTTTTTTAATGGGAATATTGAAATAAATATTAGCTATATAGTTGTCTAGACGAGGTAAATGTAGCAACTTATTTTGTAATTTGTTCTTTCTTCGGCTGCGAAGTTATTCGAGATCCTGCTGGAGTAACGTTTTTGGTTTTTCTGGATCACTGAAACGGTTAAGGAGTCACAACCTCTCAAGGTCAACTCCGAGATGCCATAGTTCAAAAAAAAAGTCTGACTCTTCTTCAGAAAACGCAGTGAAAATAACCGAAGTTCGGGCTGACATTATTTTCACCGAATGTTCGGCCGACGTTCATATTCGGTTCAAACCACGTTCGGCCCATCCCTAATATTTTTGATTTCCTTTTATCGACAGTCACCAAAGTCTAAGTCACCTTAGAACTGCATGATGTATTTGTATTATCTCATAAGTTAAGTGAACTGTTTGTGTTCTTTATGCGAATAAAATTCTTTGGAGGAGAAAAACAACCAGGCTGAAGTGGGAGTGAGCTGTTCACGTCGTCGCACGAATGCACCCGGAGAAATAAGATCGTCACGCACTGAACGCCGCCGGCGAGAGGACATCGCCGTAAGGTCGACGGTAACCGAATAGGTACCTAATTAGTTTTGGGTTAATCAGTGTTTGTTGTTTATTCATGTCAATAAGTAGATAGGCGATCATAGGATTTGTCATAAGTCGCTTCTCATAGAATTTGTGTTGTTTTTTGAAGTGTTAACTTCTTTATATACTTAGTCGCGTTGAGCGATTTTTGGTCGGGGAAAAACTTATGGGTTTGCGTCACCGAAATGCATTCATGCTCGTGATGACGTGATGTGTTGCACCAGACTGTCAGGTATTCCAGTTTGAGTTTTTACTTCTGTCGGCTTTTTTTTTTTGGTGTCTTGTGTTGTGGCAGTAAAATTGGGTAGTGAAAAGGGCCAACGACAAAGATATAAATCGTAAGATTCGCCCTATCACGTCAAAAGATAGTCACGTTTCTGTTTCGTTTTGACACCTCTGACACAATGACGCATTAACTTGTCATGGAAACACTATTTATTCGTGAGTGAGCTCACTCTTCTCAGAGAGGAGAGGGCGTTTTGGGGAACTGTCTTGTCATTTTGACGTTCGAAAAGTACTGATTCTCAAGCCTAGTTCGAATAAATGGCTTTTAATTTGATTTGATATGAGTAGACACGTTTTCGCCTAAGTACGATGAGGGCAAAACTAGCGATTTAAATCTTTGGCCAAGGGTTATAATTAAAACAAATAAAATACATTTCGTTTCAATTTATATCAGTTACGTCACCACAAATAGTTATGACACAATATTACAGGATGGAAACCTTAATTTATAATATAATCTAACAAATTCAGTAATGTTAATCGGAAAGCTATGTCGTATCGAAATTGGATGTAGAAGTAGTCACCATAATCGTAAAAAAAAAAACAGCTAAAGTAAAAGTACCGTATGTAAATACTCAGTCACTTAAATTAAATTAGTTTACAACTATTAATATAAAGATTAAGTATGTTATTAAAACATTTCGAGCCTATAAGGTGAGTCATGATCGCAGTTGGCGTCAATATAAAAAAATAACAAAAAAAAGTCGTAGTCAATATCATAAAAATTATCAAATCCTAATCCAATTTCGACAAGTGTCTAGTGCAAGGTTATAAACAGAATTCGATCGCGTTAACGTTAACTTCAATTTTTTCTGACTGAATAGCGCAGTCTGGTGACAATAATGGGTAACACAATAAAATTATTTTGTGGTCATCAAATTGAATAAAATTATCCATGCATGGGACCAACATATAAAAGCGGAAGCGCTAAGATAGCTCGCGACATTAAAATTTTCTTACAATTTTTGCAATTTGGAGCTCATTGTCTGGGTGTATGTTGATAAAAGTATGATCGCGACCGTTTCAAATATGTATAATTATATAATTACAATCATTAGTCTCAACATACAATTAATTAAGTTAGTATAATCCTAAAAGTCACGATTGCATGACAATGGTGCTGATTCCCTTGTTCACAAACTAAACAAAATTTAAGTTCAGTGCATCTTTTTCTTTCTATTTCATTAAGAAAAGGACAGAAGATAAATTTTAGTTTAGTCCTGTCAAATTAATCAGCGCCTGTCACTACTCTAACTTGCCGACTAAAATTACGTCGATTTAGGTAAGTGCTGATTAATTTGACAGGACTAAACTAAAATTTATCTTCTGTCCTTTTCTTAATGAAATAGAAAGAAAAAGATGCACTGAACTTAAATTTCGTTTAGTTTGTGAACAAGGGAATCGGCACCATTGTCAATCAATAGGATTTATGAACTTAGAGAGTTGTATTAATGATGTTTATGATTAAAATTCTATAAATAAATATATGATATGGCCGCGAATCATATTTAAATCAACATACAACCTGATATTGACCTACAAACTGCAAGAAACTTAAGAAAATTTGAATTTCGCGGGCTAACTTGACGCTTTCATCTTAATGACGAAAAATTATCAGGTGACCCATATTTTTTCGGGATTACGATGTTGCCCCATGGAGAAAGTTGTTCAGTTTAATGGTCTGTACGACACCCTTAAATATAACCACACATTTCTGATACACGCTGTAAATTGACGTAAGTGAATGTAAACGTAATACGCGATCGAATAGGTATAAAAATTCGCACTAAGCCCACTGGAGCGATCCTAAATTGTTATTGGAAAGAACAGGCAATGAGGCATCTGTCACGATCGAGTGTGTCCGCCTGTCACACAGTAGCAACGATTACAAAGTGAGCTATTTTTGACTACCCACATTTAACTGTACACTAAAGAGCAGTATGGCTCGCCATGGCGATGTGACGTCACCAGTTCGCCAATCAAATGTATACAGCTTTATAGTGGCTGGCTCACCTGGCGACCGCTTGTTCACGCAGCCAACCATACATTTTGTTATGGACGCGACCTGGCTGCGCCGCCATGATATTCCGGTGAGGTATGGCTCTTAAGGTAAGCATCCATAGTTCATCGTACGAATCGGACGGATCGTATCAAACGTACCTATTCGTATGTGGTAGTGCGTCCACTGTATCCACAGCAATCGGATTGCTGACGTAACTGTCATTCGGGGGAGCGCGGGGTGCTTCCTCTGCTCGGCAATCTGTATGAAATCGCCGAACATTGGTCAAAAAAAATAGCGTCGGCATTACCGATGAGCCGATGCGTTCGGTCCGTACCATGCGTATCAGTGGTCGCACTTGTATGACTTCCTACACAAAGAATATTAATATCAGTTTGATACGTTCCGTTAGATTCTTACGATACGGAGCTGTGGACGCTTACCTTAAAATGGCTCTTCCGAAGGCGCCAAAAACCGCAAACCGCAGCGGAAAACGTTAAAAGAATGCAATTTCGCCATATACGGCAGCGTTTTCATAGTTATGTATAGCGCAACCGTGTCGCTGCGGTCTGTCATACATACGTCAGTTGCGCTATATGGCCTGTATGGCCCCCCAACGAATGTGCCCGTATTGACGGACAGCGTATTATACCGCGGTGTCTATGACCCGCCTGGGGGGCGTATCTACTACCCACAGGCAGTCTGTCATATCGATTGAGCGACGTTAACGCTGTGGCTTGCAGTTGCGGTCGTCTTCGGAACAGGGAATTAAACGTCAGTGTGAACTTCGGCTGCACGATCGAAGATTCGTTCAAGTTGGCAGGAATAACAATCTTGAACGTTACATTAAAGCAAAAATTCGGTACTTGCGCTAAGTTACTAACCTTAAAAAATAAAAAGCATATTTTTTTTATTAAAAAATCCTTGTAAACCCACACTTATCCCATCACAACCTCCTAATCTGATCACAGCTTTACTTACGACAATTTTACTTTATTCTAACTTTAAATTTTACCAGACATACGCGGTTTTTTTTTAGTAAAAATGTGTATGCAAGAGACATCAAAACAGTGTTCTTTTTTAGAGCCAGTGTTTCCTTTGCTTCATATCATAGACAAAAACGCTGAGCTCAGCTTTAGTTTAGAATATACACCGAACTGGCTTTAAAGAAAATTCACCCTCTATACAACCAAACATGCTGTATAAGTACGAAAATACATCGATTTTGGAATCAAGAATACCCAAAGACGTACCGACGGACGTGTTTCGGTCGGAAATTGAGAGTACATCAAAAATCGTCTTCCAAATTTTTTTTCTTTTGATTGAGCCTTTGCGACTATTCTGCCAGCGTCATGACGTGCCCTAACTTTGCACTGTGTTAGTTACTTATCTTGTTTTAAGTAACTTTTTCCAAAGTTATCATCTTTTCTTTTACTATGATCGATAAAAAGAAAATTACGACAACATAAACTTGTCTACAATTAAATGCTAAATAAACTTAAATAAAAATATTTGTTTATAAATAATTTGTGCGAGAGCTTTTAATGCTACGCGAATTTAGTAAAATCCCGTATATCTGGTAAAATTCCTCACACATTTAAACATAAATCCATTAGTTAGTACATAAGGGACACTCAGGCTGACATCTATAGACCGAATTTTTACTGTTCTCGATCTAAGTATATTAGCGTTTCATACGAAAATAAACCTTATTCTTATAAAGTTAATGTGCATATTCGTATAAAGCGCTTGATTACACTCGCTTATAGAAATAATAATATATACATCAACTTACAAATAAGGTTAATTTTTGTATGAAACGCTAACACAGCTTGAGTAAAGAAAGATCGTTCTACGTTGATCTCAGGCTGAGATCTATAAACAATCTACAATACAACTTAGCATGTACTTTGGCTTAGTCATGTTCGCGTGTATAACTTGCACTTGTAGTTTGTCTTTTGTGTGAAAATGATAGGAATAACGCTTAGCCAAAGTAGTTCGTACTAGGAAAGTAGTTCGCACTAGGAAACTAGTTCGTACTAGGAAAGTAGTTCGTACTAGGAAAGTAGTTCGTACTAGGAATAACGGTTAACCAAAGTAGTTCGTACTAGGAGTAACGCTTAGCCAAAGTAGTTCGTACATTGGCTAAGCGTTATTCCTGTCACTGTAACGTTCATAGATATCGGCCTCGGCCTCAGTTTGCGGGAGACTTTATACCAACTGTAATACAAATCTTACGGCTTCTCTACCCATATAGTTTGTCCAGTCTGGCCAGACAACCTGAATGCCCACATTATAGATATGACAAATGAATTCCACGACTATCAAAATTGGAATGCTTGTGGATATCGCCAATCATGTGTTATGTAAAGTTCGGGATTAGTACAAAAATAAAAGTGATACGTTACGATTCGCGATTGAGTGATAATGTCATCATTCGCATAATCAGCCATGTTCCCACAGGCTTCTTCTCTGTGAGAGGGAGAGGGCTGTAAACCACGCGGGTCCAGTGCGGGTTGCTAGATGTCACGTGTCTTCGAATTTTTGGTCCTAGGACATGGCGGTTTCCTCATGATGTTTTCCTTCACCGTTTTGAGAGCAGTAGTGATAAAAAATTATGTACACAAAGTAAAGCCCCTGCCTATGATCGACCTTACGAGCTTCAACCCGTAAGTCGCTGTTACCACTGGACCACTGGTCATCGTTTTAATTGTAAAACTTTTTTTTCTACTTTAGCAAAACTTAGCAACTCCATAGATTTCTTCTTTAATAGCAATGATATTATATTAAACAGATATGTTGTGAGCGCGCAATCGTGAAGACACGAAAACGTCCTAATTGGGACGCGACCACGCATGGCGACCAGTAATACGCTTAGTTGAAGCAAACACTAGCTGTCTCTTTTTTTCTTGTTGTTTTTATCAAGCCATCTCTTTTCTATAATTTTTACTTATAATGAAATGTAAAATGAATGAAAAGTGGGTATGTGTGCTGCTGCGCGGAACACTTTTTTCGATTGTTTTGTGAGTGTATAACATGTCTGTTAATATAATATCATTGTTTAATAGTTTTAAAAGCCAGTCAACAAAATATGTTTTACAGACAAAAAAATAAAAATTCGCATCAACAATACTCTTTTTCATTGCGAAATCATAAGACACACGCAAGATAAGCGATTAATCCTCTATTTTTAACCCAACTGCCCAAAAAGAGGGATCAAATAAATTTAAAAAGTGACTAATTTCGAGTTAAGGCTAAGATAACCGACTTTTAATGATTTTAAACTGAAGATCACGTCTAAAGGAGTAGTGTTAATGATTTGGAAAAAAAAAAATGTTAAGTTAGAGCATTTCCTTAATAACTTAATATATGAATATTTTATATTATGTTTATATTACACAGAGAAATTAATTTGTAAAGTTATGTTTAACGCGGATAAAAAACTGAAAATCGCGCAAAATCTATCAAGCGTAATTTCTGAAACCTTCATCTTTTTAAAGATAATTTAATTATTGATCTTCTAGTATACGTGTTTTTATTAAAATGTCTTTTGTTTTACGTATAATAAATTAATAATGCGTCTTATTTGGGACAGCGCTCCTGAATGGGCGAGTCCTATTACTGGCTGGACGTACGACGCGTTGCGTCAGCTCTGTACAGAACACGCAAGCTCACCACTCAAGGTCACTGGCATATAACTGGGCCTTAATTAAGTCTGGAATCGCCAAACCCGTCTTGAGCAAATGAAAAGTAGATCTGTATGAGAAAAGGCCGTTACCTTGCAGGGGGGAAATAACAAGCTGGTATTATTAAGACCACTGACGACATTATCACCCAATCTGACATCGTAACTAAAAAGCAGAAGTTCTAAGGATACGATTCGCCATACTATACCTAAACTGTAAATATTAATTTTAATTAAGTATTTATTGTGTTAATGAGCAGAGTAATAAGAAACACTACTTAGAGAGTTTTATCAGTGTGTTGTGTCGACACAACAAAACCTGAGAAAAAATTTAATACACGAACGTATTAACATTTATCTGTATCTCTATCTCTTTCTGTCACTTGCCCGTTTATTATAACTACATTACTAACACCAGGCGACGTCTAAATTAATGCCAAAATAAAAGCGTGCAGTTCGATTTTCAACTTTCAGCGGTAAATCGAGTGTTGAAAATCCAACCGCGCACTTTTATTTAGGGATACATTTAGGGTGTCGCTTAGTGTTATTGTTAACGGGTATTAGAGGCGTTATCCGCCAGAGCGAAAAGGTTTCCGCACTCTTACGCATCGCTTTTGCGTTTGTAATTGGCCTTCTCACTCTAGTAAATAGAACTTCTAAGTGTCAGTAAGGGACTTATAATGCAAGAATAGTTTTGTAAGTGCAACAAATTGTCGATGTAAACTAACAAATCGTCGCCTTGGAGGGTAATGGAGCTATTCCGCCGAACTACTTCCGAGTTATAGACGTTTAAAAAATAAATGATGCGCGTAAGAACAGGTATTTTAACATAAATCTGCGTCATAAGCTCAGCACAATATTATGATGTCATAATTTTGGTGGTCAAAAGTTCTATTAGCAGACTTGTAATCACAATGAATTTCAGCGGCATATAATTTTTGACTCTTATTGAAACTACGCTAAAATTCTGGAGGAATTAAAAAAAACTAATATAAACTATAGCTCTTTCTTCAACGCGTTAATGCACTTAACTCCATTTCAACAAAATTGAGAAAGAGCCATAGTTTATATTTAATATAAACTATGGCTCTTTCTAGTCAATAAATCTAACAGGTATAATAACTGTAAGCAGGTCTTTTTTAAACGCTAAAGACGCTGTTTTCTGTTAAAATAACTATTTTACGCGCATCATTTATTTTTTAAACGTCTTTATTCGAAGTGTAATTCTGTGGAATAGCTCCATTACTCCGAATGCAACGACATGCGAAATGGTATCCACATGAACCTACACAAGTTTTAAACTATCGTGCCCATAGAACTCCGGCTACATCTTTTGTCAAACAATGTTACACATTGCGTTAACCGTAGTTTATCTTAAACATACATGATACACACTAATGTACTTATATTTTAACAGATATCCGACCTGGTACCGTTTGGTACCACGGTACACTAAATGCAGACAGCGATCGAAGCACAGTGAAACTAGTGTCAAATGAGAGTTGTGAACAATTGATTTATTTAACGATTCTATTCTTACCACCATCTCAAACTCCAAAGTATTTATATATCTATTGAAATAAATAGAATTGAAGGGTCTGTCTGTAATCATGTAATGTCAAATGACAGCTATTTACTAAATACATATGAAAGTATATACAGTACATATACAGGGTGAAAAGGACATCGAAGCGAAACCGGTCACCAGCATGGATTCAGTACATGATTTGATTGACACCACTGCGTTGAAATTGTTCGTCAGTTATTTAAAAGAATTGGTTGTCTGTGAAGTTGGTTTACGGACGTTAGTTGTAGACGTGACAACGTCATAACAAAACATTGATGCGGCGCAAGCGTACAATGAGCGTAACGGGACAATGAGCGTAACGGGACAATGAGCGTAACGGGACAGTGAGCGTAACGGGACAATGAGTCATCCTCTTTCGTGCATGCAGCCGGCGTTCATCGATTTATTAGACGTTGTCAGGTAAAAAAAAAAAAACAGCTATATCCTACAAAAATGCAATACCTACGCAGTGAAAATGTATGGGACAGCAATTTTTTTTGACGTGACAACGTCTAATAAATCGATGAACGCCGGCTGCATGCACGAAATTGTCCCGTTACGCTCATTGTACGCTAGCGCCGCATCAATGTTTTGTTATGACATTGTCACGTTAAACTATCGTTCGTAAACCACCACTTTACAGATAAACAATTTTTTTTTTAAACTATCGACCAAAAATTCCAACGCAGCAAGGTCCAGAATCATGGGCTGAATCCATGTTGTGGCTTCGCGTCGATGGCCCTGCCAAAGTGTTAAAAAAAAAATGTCTCTTTCTGTCGGTCTGTTTGTTCCGGCTAATCTCCGAAACGGCTGGACCGATTTTGACGGGACTTTTCCTGGCAGATAGCTGATGTTATGAGGAGTAACTTAGGCTACATTAATTTTAGAAAAAGCCACGCGGGTGAAGCCGGGGGCAGCAGTTAGCTTCAAATAAACCCATTACAGGCACTTTTACATTGTCAAGGGTCACTCAGAAAGATGAAGCTAGTTGCCCGTTCCAAAACGTAGTAGGTACCTATGGAGAAGAACGAGCAAGAAACTCCTACCCAACTTCCTATCGCACTATAAATAAATAATCATAGGATAAATATTTAATTAAAAATATTTTACATGTTTTCAGTGAAATTAAAAATACGGTTTATTTTTTGTCAATTTTTCACAACTCCCTTCTTAAGGCCAGCCAGACAACCGGAATTACGGATACAATTCTCGGAACTCGTATTTCCCAAATTCCGTAAGACGGATCTTAAGATCCGACCCGGAATTCCGGATATCAAAAGCCAGTAACACGAAAAACTACTAGAAATGGACACTCTCAAAGGTGAAAACCTATACACGAACAATTATTAGATTATTACGTATAATGACTGGATTCGCCCGCGATTTTACAGTTAACATACGATAAACATACGATTTTAGTCTTTAATCTTATTACAATAAGAACCATAGTAGCTTAGTTATAAGATGATACGAGACTGGAAAGTTTGATCGATTTGAATACGGTCTACAGAACATGGAGGGTTGAAAAATTACGCATTTTTTAAATAAACTTATTTTATTAAAAATATTTATAAAATCTGGAAGATTTGATTCGATGTCTCATTTAAATTATTTGACTCTTAATTCGGATATGACAGATTATTTTCTTGCCCTATAAAGCCGACTTGTCAATTTCAGAATGTAAAAATAAAAATAAAAATGTACACAATATGGAAGGAAGAATAAATAATCGGCTCACAATCCGACTTTCTTTTTAAAATAGCACAACCTAATCTTTCACATGGATTCCATCCCAGAAAAAAAAAAAAAATACAAGTTACAAAAGTTTATGTACAAATATGCCCAAAAATGGACGATTGAGGGTTCTAATTCCAAAACCCTAAAAACGAAACCCGCTAAAATGATTTTTCATTGAAATCGAATTTTTCTATTTTAAAGTTTTCTCAATTCTGTACTAAGTGACAAGCTCATTTCCGAGCAAATATCTCTATAGCAGTACTAAATTGACCCTCCAACCTTAGACTTGGAAACAAAATCCATACTAATATTATAAATGTGAAAATAACTCTGTCTGTCTGTATGTTACGGTTTCACGCCTAAACCGCTGAACCGATCATCATGAAATTTGGCAGAGATATAGCCTGGGATATGGAGAAGGACATAGACTACATTTTTACGCGATAACCGACATCCACGCGGGCGGAGCCGCAGGCAAAAGCTAGTCTAGTAATGTCACTATACTACACTATAAATGTCACGGGTAAAATTCAAATTCCTCTACAACGGAATCAACCAATCACAGCGCTTGCTTTTGCACCAAGTGACCTTACGTATAGTATGGCGGACTAATATGGCGACTTGTGTCATTTTGTTTTGCAGTAAGGAGTGCGATTACATTTTATTGAGTTTAAAAATCATCAATACCTCGATTTAAAGAAAAAACGTTTATTTGGTTTTGGAATCAGTCCTCTCAATTTAGTAGTCATAAGAATGCTACCTAGAATAGTATGGGACAAACTAAAATAAAGCAATCACTTTCATTTTTCATAGAAACAGCACCCCAATTGCGTAACACAATCACAATCTGAATGATTTTGAAGGATATTGCTTGTTTAACTGTCAAAATGAAAGCCATTGTTACTGTGTTGTGTTACGCAACTAACCCGCAGCTAATTTTGTTGTAATAAGTGCTTTTACGCTTTAAAGCCAGCACACAGCAGCACATAGGCCCTTTTCACAAGAGAATTTACAGCGTATTGTCAATATATTAAAGATCGAAACAGGAGGACGTAGGTTTTAAAACCGTCTACGCGATTTTGATCTTCATTTTGTTAGAAATACTGTTTAAATTCCCTTGTAAAATAATTCGTGTGTAAAATCATGCACCATGGCGCCACGAAACTACATTATCCGTTTGTAAATACGGCATATCAAGTTTTAACTTTGTAGCGCGCCATCTCTGTTACTCATACCTATTCTTAAGCGCTAAGATAGCAATTAGCAAGGGGTTTACTCCCGAAAACATTTCGATTTTGATTTTGTTTCCGATTCGAACCGAACTCGATTTAAAACCTTACTCCCGAACCAATTCGAATCGTAAACCAAGATCGACATAGGTTCGAGTATTATCAGCGTCGTTTTATGCGTATCCGGCGGATTACGTCACCGTCAAGTAATCTATGTCTTTTAGGTGGTTATCTCACTCGATCTGAATAAAGTAGCTTCTATGATATCGTGTAACTTGACGTTTAGTTTTGATCCAACAACTCGATATCTATCTGTCAGATGGCGTGCGGAGTACGAACTTTTCGATCCTAACGAATCTTTCGATCAAAGATAGTTTCGCTTCGAACCACCGCACGATCGTGCGCTAGTGTCGGATTCAAGAGTATGGATCGGCATTTAATTCGAATCCAATTCGATTGATTCAGAACTCGATGCTGTCGGGAGAAAGGCCCTAGGTCAGTGTTAGGTTGTATGTTGATTAAAATATCATTCGCGTCGGTAATAAATATGGCTTTACAGAATTATATTCATTAGAATCAGCAATACAACTCCTTAAGTTATAATGGGCCTCAAATGTCATGATTTCATGAAATTAAAAGTCATTAAATAGGGTAATATAAACTTGGGAGAGTTGTATTGATGATTTTTATGATTTTAATTCTATAAATAATTTGATACGACCGCGAATCATAGTTAGATGAACCTACAACTTGATACTGACCAAATTGCAAAAACCTTAGGAAAATTGAAATTTCGCGAGCTACCCTGACGGTTTCGCCTTAAAACTCGATATGTCATGTTTACTTCCGGGTTCCGTACGTAATTCATCAACCCTGCCTGAGTGTAAGAAGGTGAATAAATTAAAAAAATACTAAAGCAAGCACCGGTAGAGGTAGAAAGAGCGCTAACGCAGTGACTCAAGATACGATACGATACGATGAAGAGTTGTCGCGGGAAACGACGGCGCGAATAAGTGTAAATAAAATCTCTGGACAAAATACAGGCATGTAAATAAGCAATTTGCGCGATAATACTTGATAGGACATCATGCATTAAGAATATTTAAATTGTTCCTGTTTACTTACAGTAAAAATAATTAATAATATTCATTATAGAGCCCCAAATGTTGAGCGTAAAGTTTGAGGACATTGTCAAAAAAAAAAAAAAAAAATACTAAGTTAGGCTTTCATACAATTAAAAATAATATTTAACTCACTCACGCAAAAACATTCTTCATGATAAAAAAATACCAATATTTTTTTTTTATTGGTCACCCCGCCATCTCCCGCGCATAATCTCACTAAACTATGGCAACACTGTTTACAGTCCCACTAACTTACAGCAACACTATCTGATCACGTGCTTGTACCCTATAACCTGACTGCCGCTATAATTCATTATCTCGTCTACCTAGCTATCTTCTCTCACGGCTTTTCTTGTTTGCAATCTGGAAAGACAAGAAAAAAGTTGGTTAGTTACTGACTACCTCGGTGCATTGGCGTTTCTAACGCTATTTTTCAGAGAGGGCATGGTCCCTGAGATGCGATGGCCGATGAAGACGAGTCGACGCCCAAAACAACGACGCCCGACGAAATTATACAGGATAAGTTTAAAAGGAGTGCGTATATTTTAGGAGGTAATCAGGTCCATAAAACTGGACAACTTTCCCCAAGGAACGTAGGTCGAAATCATAAAATTGAAAATTGACTTTTCATACAAAGTGACTGATCACGTGACTTATGTTCGTATGAGAAGTTGAATTTAATTTTTTAGATTTCTACCTATGTTCCTTGGGGAAAGTTGTTCAGTTTTATGCACCTGATTACCAACAAAAATATACGCACTCATTTTAAACTTATCCTGTATAATTTCGAAAAACATGTAACAGACATGTAAAGTTTAATTTTTAGGTGTTAAGATCTTTGTGAACAGTCTGCGTTCCGATATTTTTACTGCTAACTGTACATTGTACATATGCGTCGGACGAGTTGGGAATGAGTCGAAATAGAGCATGAAACGAGATATTTAAGTAAAGTGACTAGATGCACAAGGTGACGTATTAGTGAATGTGACTTATTAGGGATACTCCTAGCGACGAAATAGCTTATGTGACGAATGGTCATCATATCCATTTTTTTTTTTTACTACCACTAGTTTATTTCTCGGTTGTAGATTATTTATTTAAATGAACTTGTTTTTGTGAATTTCGAATCGGTAACCAAATGTCCTCGGGTGGGCATTAATTGTTCTTATTTTCCTGGTCTAGTACGTGCTGATACGAGGTAAGATCTTTGAAGACATCACTCCCTTCTAGACAGACACCGAATCAGCTGTCTATAAACGCCAGAAGTTTCCAGAACTAGTTACCTTAGCTCACTTGGTGTGGAACTCTTTGATGCAGAGCGCGCACGACCAGGAGCCCTCGGGCGGCGTGTCGAGCGGCGGCGCCAGGCAGTACATGTGGTAGCCGCGGTCGCAGTCGTCGCAGAACAACAGCTGGTCCTGTAAAACAACAGAGAAAATTTCCAATTACATTATCCCAATCGCTCCATGCTGTATCTAGTTAAAATGGAAGCTGATCCTAACATAGACGGGAAAGGTTAGGATGATGATTATCGGGATGGCTGGTAATGTTAATCGAGTAAATAAGTTGATAATAAGGAAAATAAGTTCATATAACGCGGGTTTACGCTCGCGTGCGTGCCTCAACCGCATGCGTGAGCTTCCTCGCGTGATCCAACCACGTGCGTATGACATGCATTCAAAATCAATATATTTTATTGCACATAAATCTACATGGGCGCTTATGAAACGTTTCCTATGGCAAGGAGCCGGCAATACATTTACCAAAAATAGATTTCGTTGTTCTATGTAACACATTTCAATTCTGTATTTGTTGTTCCTACCTACGCCTCCCGTGGCCCGTGCTCCGAGCTGTTGGCCCTGCCTTTTTCACTAGACACGACAGTTTGTATTGCTACGCAGAGTTCGTAACATTTAGAGCATTGAATTTAAATATTTTTATTTTTGTATGAAAATCTGATGAATTATTAAAAGTTATAGAACAAAAGTTGTTGTTTTAAGATGTTTTGTGAACCTGTATTGTATGTACATGTGAAAGTCTGTTTATCTTTCCCGCACCAACGGAGCGACGGATCGATGTGATTTTTATGGGTTATCCCTGTGAAATGTTTGGTTAATCTGGGATCAACCACGAGGGCGAAGCCGTGGGTAAAAGCTATTAATATAAGGTGTATCTATTCATACACGAAATATTTTAAGAGATACACTTATAGGTGGTAAAGAAGCCATGGAAACGATTAAAAAAAAACCTAAGTATATTATTTAAAAAATAATTAAATTAAAATTACTTATTATGATGATTAATTATCATAAGGCACCGCGCTCGCGCCGCCACCGTCGCCGCGTCCGGGCGGGTCATTCATAGAATAAGTATCTAAGTAAAGGTTTTTTGCAAAATGTCTCAAGCAATTTTAAAATTATAATAATTACGTAAAAATAAAATCACTTAGATAAAAAAATAAATCCTTTCTATGGTATTTTACCACCTATAGATGTTTCTCTTAAGGTGTGACCAAACATAAAGCGGCAAACGTGCGCGGCTGGCCGCGCTATGATTGGACGACTGCCGCGCGCGGCAGCTGCGAGCTACCTGCCGCGCACGGTGAACGCCGCGAATGGTGTAGTGTCGGTTCGCCAGTGGTTGTGAGTGGACGGACGTATTTTATCAAGTAAAATTGATAACGAAACAGCAATTCATCTTATTGAAATATATGGCTCCCATAGTCCATTATGGGATACTAGGGAGCTACAACACTCGCGGCCGCTTACATTGTGGTTTGAATACGAAATAAAGAGCGCGCCGTGTCTCGGACATGCCGCGCAGGTCTAAACTAGCCGCGCGGCAAATTTATGTCTTGCGAATGCCGCGCGTAGCTGCCGCGCACCTTGCACGCCGTGTTTGGACACACCTTTATTATATTTCGTGTATGAATAGATACACCTTATATATTTGTACTTACATCATTATCACTGGTGCCGCAAACAGAGCAGCACTTACATTCGATGCATTGCCAGCGGTACTTGCGCACTGACACGATCATGTTCACTGTGAACTGAAGACATGTGGGATGACCTGCGCATAAGACGATTTTATGAAGGCTATGTTACAGAGTCATGTAGCAGACTTATGATATGTTATTGGAAGCTCATCATTTACGAAAAGAAAAAAATGTGTAAAATATTTCATGTGAAAAATGTTTAAATACTTAATGTTATTTGCAAACTTAAGGTAAGTTGCGAAAATAGCCATTCCTATCGATTACCCTCGTAACATATTTTGCATGGTTGTAATTCTTATGCGCTAAAACCTACAGGCCACACTACCTGTGCAACTGATTATCCGGCTGGTATTCATTTGCAAAACATTATCGAAATTATAGAAATAAAGAGCTCCAAAAACATCATAAAAAATAAACAAATTCACATATTGTAAGGCACATAGTATTTTCTTACCTTATGAAATCTTCAATCGCCTTCGCAATTTTATATAATTTTATTTATTTATTGCAAATCATTATAGAATAGGGGAAAACATAATGTGCCGAACAATAGTGAAAAATAAAAAGTAAATAAACAACACTTAGAACAATTAATGACTTACAATTTATTTAGAAGAGAAAAAATAAAATGTCTAAAGGGAAGTGCACATTCACTATTCTTCAGCACAGCTAGACTAAATAAAAAATCGACTAAAAATCGAGTTCATACAATTTAATTCTGATAAAGTAGCAATGATTTACAAAAAAAATAAAATTCTAAAAAAAAAAACATGAATAATTTTTAATTTTTATATTTTTTTATAAATACTCGGACTTACGCTAAAATAAAAGAAATATATGGAACAACAACGGAAACATTTTATTTTTATTATATTCTTTGGGTATCCGCATTTATGCACTTCCCTGCAGGCATTATTAAACTTTTAAATAAAATATATGGATATTGCCGAGATAGATAAAATATGAGAAATCAACATTTGGTACCGTCAATAAACATTTATATTACAAACAGTTATAAACTGGCACTTTTAAGTACCACATACACAACATGGAGATATTTAAAAACTCTCCAGACATTTCACATTTAAAATCCCACATAAAATTGACAATAATAAATAATATAATGTTCTTTAAAATGGTTATAATATTATTATTCAATATTTTAGTAAAATTACTAAATATGTACTTCATCTATAGTGATTATTTATTGTTTATATTATTACACTCCCGGACTCTCATTATTATTATTTTTGTGTAAAGGTAGATTTTTAAATGGTTGTGAATTCAAATTCGGAACAATGACACTAAAATGATGGCCAGTATGGTAGCATTAAAACTTTTTCTTTGACTCATCATTGTTTTAATGTTTTAGGCATTTTTAGTTTACATGTAAATTCATGGTGGCTCGATTTAGGATTCCGGGAGAGTATTTCGTATAAATATCGCCGACATAGTAAACCACAGCATATTTACCATTATACAGGGTGGTGTTTTAAAACCAAGCCAATTTTTAACTAGATAATTTTGTTTTGAATTACACTAGAAATATTCTTTGTAGATTTTACCCTATTACTTTGTATGTCGGGAATAGCCAATGTAAATGGTTCAGAAACTGTTGCTAAACCTTTTTTAAGTCTTCGTCTCTGTAAAAAATACAACCACCGATCAAAGTCCTTCACTTTTACAGTTCTTTTAAAAAAACCCCCTGTATAACAAATTACATAGACAGCATGTATCAGAAAGTTGTGGTCAACCTAAATGTATGGGAAAGCTGATTATTTTTTCGCGATAACGAAGTTGGTCCCATGGAGAAATTCACCCTAAAATATGACCACACATTTCTGATACTTGCTGTAAAGATACAATATGTAATAAATACGGAGTCTATCGAAGATTACAATTGCACATACTAAGGCACCTAAGAGACGAGACACAATATTAATATAATATTTATTAATAGAACGGTAACTTATACTACTTTCCTACTTTTCCGCTTACCTGAAGGGTTTTATACGCGGCACCAGGGTTAAGTACATAGGTACCATTATCAAGCCACGGTCTGTACACAATGGCTTATTATAAACCACACTTTCATTTCTATTCGACAAACATGGGAAATAAGATGAAACTGCTGTCATTCGTAGAACTTTGACAGTCGTTACGGGTAGTCAGAAGCCTAAAAGTCGGCCGCCAGTCCCGCCAACGGATATCGTGTTTCCCAAGAACCGAGTTGTGGAGGTATAAGCAGTCGCACCAAGTAAAATACTGGTATTCAGCTTTATCTGGTTAGACTGAAAGCTGATCCCAGCATAGTTGGGAAAAGGCTAGGCAGGTATAGTAACCGGCATGAGTCGTGAGCACAAACTGACACCTGGCAGTTATAAATTTTTAGGTCTCTTTGGCGGAATGAAGAAGCCGGGGGGCGCCGAGCTGCATGCGATTGGTTCGTCAGCCGATACTCGTCGTCTATTGGACTCTCGCGTGTCATTTTTATTTAGCCGAAAGTGTACATGAGCGAGCTTGCCCCCACTACTACCCATCAGTGCTCACGACTCGTGCCGGTTATTATAGATTGATTGGAAAATAAGATGAAAATATTACAAGAGCTAATGATAGTAATAAATATTGTCACAAAGCACAGAAACGCCTCGACGGCCACTAGGGGTCGCAGCGAGCGCGGTGATTTCGTGGTCTGTGAATTCGTAGTACTAAGTAGCGCATATGTTATAAACTCTCTGGAAGATGCTCTCATTTTTGAAAATGGAATGTTAAGTCACTGCAAGTTTGACATTTGTGAAGTATACAAATGTGAAGTACACAAATGTAAAATACACATCGTAAAATCATGATGCGCTATACTCTACAAGAACGCGGAATAATTGTCTCATTGTTTTTAACCAAATCGGTCAGTAGTGTTAACCCAACGTCAATTCCCGCTATGAATGAAACCATTCACAATTTTACACAATTAGTTCTTGTTTTGAGATGTCATTACTATGTTTACGTAGGTAATAATCTAAGAGGGTACCTTGAAATAGCAGAGGATATAGTCATAATAAATATAATCAATACTACAGTTAATTATGAAGAAGAACGGGAGTCACAGACATGAAAATGTGGCCAAAATATGTCATTCAAGTACAGAACCTTAAGATTTTCAGTTAAAAGATCAAACAAGTGAACAATGTCAGATTCCATCGCCACACTAATTAACTTAACTAAAAAGTATATATATTTCATAACTAATATAGAAATATACTATCAAGAAAATAAATTGTCAATATATTCGTAATATAAAATTTCTATATCTAAAAATTTAAAAAACTAATTTCGATTAAAATTTTCTTAAAAATTAAAACAAAAACATATAAACTATAGGAATGATATTTTATGATCAATGCGCATGATACATAATGTATCAAAAATAAATAAAAGCAGAGATACTTTAAAAAACATATTTAAATCTATGGTCATGAGAAAATATAAGTGTACCGATTATAATATGGGAGGCCTTATTTAAGCTGGCCTTTTTTTAATATTTATACAGGGTCACACTAACAACCTCATAGGGATATATTTATCATCATAAGCAACAACTGTTTGTTTTGTTCTATGACTTTATGAAATTTATGAAACTGCCTTCTTTGTGAGATTAAATCCAAATTTGTTTTCTTCCCAATCTGATACTGTACAACATAACAGGCGTAGCGACATGCTACGCGGACGCAGAGCCAAGAGAGCTCTCATGCGGAACAGCATATTCTGCAGAGCCCCGCAAATTTATAATAAAATTAATAAATCAATTAGAGTTACATTTGGCTAGATTTATTTTATTTTATTTATTTATTTTTGTGGATTTAAGAAGCAATTTAAAGATTTTTTTTTTTGTGTTAAATGCTACTATAATTTGAAAGACTACATAAATGATACTGACATATTAATTTAATTTTATTATTATTTATATTATTTAATTTCTAATCTGACATCCCTTTTTGAACTTGAACTTTATTTATTAAAAATGTTATTAATAATGATTTATCACCAATGCTAATCTGTGTAACATTTGTACGCCCATGTGGTAGAATGTGATGAGACAATCTATGTGAACTTAAGACCATGTAATCTATATATATAAAAATGAATCCCTATTTCCCTTGGTCACGGCATCACGCGTGAACGGCTGGACCGATTTCGCTAATTATTTTTTTGTTGCGTTTGTTATTGTCAGGAGAAGGTTCTTATGTAAGAAAAATTTAAGAAAGTTAAAAAAAAAAAATTGTAATAAAACGACCATATTTACATTTTTATTGTAATAATAAGTAGGTAACTCTATCTTCTAATGTAACTTTATGGCGTTTGACAAAACGTGTCAGTCATCATTTGGTAGATCTGAGAAAAGATTTAATCAAAAAAAAAAAAAAAAAAAAATTGTAGGTTTTAGTTAGGTAGGGTAGGGTAGGTAGGGTTGGTAGGGTAGGGTAGGGTAGGGTAGGTAGGTGGGTAGGGTAGGGTAGGGTAGAATAGGGTAGGGTAGGTAGGTAGGGTAGGGTAGATAGGTAGGTAGGGTAGGGTAGGATAGGGTAAGGTAGGGTAGGGTAGGTAGGTAGTTTCCTTTGCGCGTAGACAAACTGCCACAGTCAAATAGCTTTTGACAGAACAAAGTCTGTCGGGTCAGCTAGTATACAATATATACCGACCATGTTCTGACAAATAAATGATTATGATTTAATAATTTATCAAATTTTAATTTATCATATTTTCATACAAAATATTTAAATTCAATGCTCTAAATGTTACGAACTGTATGCGTAGCAAAACAAACTACCGTGTCTAGTGCAATAGACAGGGGCGACAATGCAAGGGAGACGTAGGTAGGTAGGTATAGTAACCAGGCATGAGTCGTGAGCACAAACTGACACCTGCGCAGTAGTAAATTTTTAGGTCTCTTTGGCGGAATGAAGAAGCGGGGGGGGCGCCGAGCTGCATGCGATTGGTTCGTTAACCGATACTCGTCGTCTATTGGGACTCTCGCGTGTCATTTTTATTTAGCCGAAAGTGTACATGCGCGAGCTTGCCCCCACTACTGACCATCTGTGCTCACGACTCGTGCCGGTTATTATACAACAAAACGCAGAATTGAAATGTGTTAGATAGAACGACGAAATCTTGAACGTTTGTTTTTGGTAAATGTATTATGTTTAGTAAAAAGTCATAGAACAAAGGTTGTTGTTTATGATGTTATTAATACAGTCCTGGAAGGTTGTGAGTTTTTTATCAATAAACCTGTATAATCGTCACCCCGTCTTGAGCAGGCGTGATGATCAATGCTCGTGTCTTCTCTGTATGAGAAGAGGGCATTGCGCTGCAGTGGAACAGTTACAGCCTAGTTTTTTTTTACATTTTAATATATGTACGGTGGCCAGCACATTAAATTACCCAACCTGTCAAATTTTCTCGGCGGTTGAACTTAATCATCAACATTTTGAAATTTAAAACCGTTTGGACAAATTCGACAGTGGTGCCGATTCCCTTGTTCACAAACTAAACTAAATTTAAGTTCAGTGCATCTTTTTCTTTCTATTTCATTATGAAAAGGACAGAAGAGAAATTTTAATTAAGTCCTGTCAAATTAATCAGCGCCTGTCACTACTCCATACAAGTTTAGACGTGATTAAAAACTTGCCTACTAAAATTACGACAATTTACGTCAAGCGCTGATTAATTTGACAGAACTAAACTAAACTTTATCTTCTGTCCTTTTCTTAATGAAATAGAAAGAAAACGATGCACTGAATTTAAATTTAGTTTAGTTTGTGAACAAGGGAATCGGCGCCAGTTTCATGAAGCCTGATATGCTGGCCACTGTACAAAAGTTTTAACAGTACAATAAAAACGGCGCATTGAAAAATAACATGAAATCTTAAAAAGTTTTATTTTTATTTTTTGAAATTCTTTGGGTTACTATACAAAAAATGATGATAAAAAGGCACATAAAAGCTCCTATTTGTATGTAATGTTATAACATTTATGTAATAAGCTACTATTACTGACCCGCCTACGCTTAGGACATTTATTATTTAACGCTATTATACCCAGACTAAATAGTTCTTGAACACAAGAATTAGTATAAAGTGTGTACAGGACTTTTATTGCAAACCTCACTCCAGTGTTTAAAAAACTAGTGACGATTCAATGTAAAATTCATTATCTAAATACCCGAGAAAACGCACGAAATCTATGTATAGTATGTAGTTAAAAAACCAGTAAGGGGCGCTGCACACTTGTTCGGCACATTCGATTCGGCAGCAACCCTCGCTGAATCATGTTCGGGTCGGGTCGGCACAATTCTATCTAAGCCAAGTGGCTTTTTCCCGATCATATACCTATACAATGTCTAACTGAATTAATTAATGCACATTATTCTGTAATTTTTATTATACTTAGGTAATTTTTTATCCCAAAAAATCTCACTTCCACTGTAGTCAAAACAAATCAAAATGGACAGAGTACCTACCACGCTAGACACTTATACGTGTGCGACTGTATGCATGTGTAGATTTGTAAAAAAACAATGTTTTATACATAATAGTAAAAATTCAGTGTATACAGTATGGAAACTACATTTAAGCAATAAATTATACCACATACTTGTTATCACCTATTCTGACGATATACAAAAAATTTACGAAATCGGTCGCGAAAAATATCAGCTGTTCCCTACATTTTGACGAGTTATGCGAACATAAATATAGAGAACAGTTGATTTTTTTTCGCGACCGATTTTGTTCATTTTTTGTATATCGTCAGAAAAGGCAATAACAAGTATGTGGTATAATTTATTGCATATATGTGGTTTCCATACTGTATATTATGATTATAACATAATATTGGGGTGTTTGATGGTGTGCGTTAATTCCGGGACATGTTGTATATATTCGATTTCGCTGGCCGTCTGTGCCGAATCATGTCGACGCAAACAAGTGTGTAGCACCCCTAAGAAATGGTCAATTGAAGTACCCGAGCGTAAATATGCCACATCGAGCTTAAGAAAGTGTCTGTCATAAAGGTTTAAGTGATGAGAAGATTCTCTTAACTCGGCCTATCGCAGTCCAATGCATAGGCGTTGGCCAGGCTGCCCCACAACACCCTGCCCTCCGTCTTCCGCAGCAAGTCTGTCCCAGCTACCTTATTCAAATGTGTCAACCGCGAAATTCAAATGTTCTTACGTTTTTTTGCAGTTTGTAGGTCTCGTGGCCGTAACAAGTATGTAGTCAGTTACTGCAATTAGCTGACCCTATGTTCTATGTTAGAGGGTTTGGTTTCCGCACTTAATGTTAGTCCTTAAGATTGACCCTACCTTGCATATATGATCAAGATTTTTTAGAACACGAATCGATAGAATTTTATCATTCTTAATTTTATTTAAATACCTATACGAAATCTACTCAAAACTAGAAAAATATGAAAATCATAGGATTTGTTAGTAAAAAAAAATATCAACCATTTGAGCGAAGGGGGGTCAGCAAAAAAAAAAAAAGAAAAACTGTTTAGTCCGTCAATCAGATAATAAAAAAACATTAGACACGTATTTTTTGCTTTATCATATTAAGAAAAAATGACTTAGATAAAACACATTAAAAGTGGGGGCTCGTTACGTCACAGCTACGTATAAAATCGACTAAGAAGTGACGTCACGCCACGTTTGAACTCAATGTATCGCCGAATGTTTTGATTACGTAAAAAAAAGAAAAAATACGTGTCAAATATTTTTTAATAATCTACATGACGGACAAAAAATATTTTTTTAGTCATCATCCCTATTGCAATAACTGACTGTACTTGCTTGCCTAGCCTTTTCCCAACTATGTTGGGGTCGGCTTCCAGTCTAACCGGATGCAGCTGAATACCAGTATTTTACATGGAGCGACTGCCTATCTGACCTCCACAACCCAGTAACTGGGTAACACGATACTTCTTGGAAAGACTTGTTGTCAGACTTTTTGGGCTTCTGACGACCCGTAACGACTGTCAAAGATCCACGAATGACAGCCGGGACCAACGGCTTAAGAGAGAAGAGAAGTCTCGGTATGTAAAGATGGTAAACCCATCCACGGACCAACCCCGGCAAGCGTAGCTTAACCTGACGGATCGACCCGTGCGGCTGTTATTACTTAGCCACGAGCTCCTCAATAACCGACTGTACTTACAGAATAATCATCATTAAAATCTTCAATACAACTATCTAATTTCATATTACTCTATTGAATGACCATGAAATCATTACATTTGATGGCAATTCTAACTTTAGGAGCTGTATTGCTGATTCTAATAATTATAATTCTGTAAAGAAATACTTGTTACGGTCGCGAAATATTTTCATCAACATACAGCCTGCCAATTGCAAAAATCGTAAGAAAATCCCCCTTAGCGCTTTCCCATAAGGTCATTGGCCCATCTTGCTGGGGGGCGTCCCACACTACGCTTGGCGATCTCCAATCCAGGACTTCACTACTCCACTGGCCATCGGTCCTTCGACAAACATGTCTAGCACTGCCACTTCAGTTTGCGACGATTCTCTAGTAAGCCCAAACCTTTTCTTAAACTTGATGAGACATATTTTCGGATATTTTACCCCAGCATCAGAGGCGAAAAAGAGACAAAAGTTTTCTTTCACCCCTAGCGCGGGCATCATGCATTATTTTACCAAAACGTGATAAGAAACATATTGAAAACATTGTATGGCTAAAAACATTTGTATAAAATCCATACTTATTGCTATCTATACTTGTGTAGTCGGGTAACTGTATCTCTATGCCCAATTTATCTTGATTTTAAATGTATCTTTTCTTTTACAAATTGCTGTGCGGGAACATAACCTGCAGCACAGAAGCTAATTTCTCAACCACTGCGCCAACCGTGTTAAAATTGCAATTTTATTTGTGTCCAATTGACATAACATGCGTCAATTGGACATACCAAACGTCAATTTGACGTTTGATTACGCGGGTGCCGCCGCCATCTTGGCTCAAGATATATTGGGCACAGGGTAACGCGTGCAGTGACTTTGTTGCAGCGTGACTAGAAAGCTAGGGACATCTGAACGATTGGCGCCACTGTAGAACTTTAGCCCAAGCAGCGCCATTATTTGGCATCAAGCGAAGCTATGACTAAATTAAATTGTCTGTAGTGTTGCCAGACATCGTAAAATATGCAACATAATAATAAATTAAATTTTAATTTGATAAGTCACGCGATTTTAATCGTAAAATAAGGTATACATAATGTAAATTCAATGTAATCTAAACAAAAATACAATAAATATCAGAATTTGAAATAACCCTAATATTAGAAGTAAATCTTAAAAAAATATCTCGCTCTCTTAACGAGGCTACTGGCAACACTACGATCTAAAGTTTCTCACACGAAATCATGTAATTTTGATAAGGCACTTGTACTCATTAAAAATAATATAAAACATTTAAGGTATAAACATTACAACAGACAACAATTTAAAATATCTCATCATTTGGCATCCATCGTCACAAGTGTTGTTTTTCACATGGCAACACCAAGATCACATAGTGCAACATCGACACACAGATTAAAAAAAATCACAATGATATGTGATATAGAATCTTTAAAGGGATCTATTAAAAAAAATATGTTCGGATATGACGCAGTATACGTTAGACAAAGATTTTGACATATTTATTGTGATGCCACTATATAGTCTAATAATATGATTACAACATTAAAACTACTAAATATGCATCAAAGGTCTTTTCATTCGAAAATTAGAGTAAGAAACATGGAATGTAACATTTAAAACTAGCCATCAAACATTCTCTTTGGTAAGACCAACAAAAAAAATTCCCAGAACTTTTTTGTGACAGACAAACACACAAATAATACTCAGAAAGTCAGAATTTAGATGTTATTGGAACGGGTGACGTAGACTTCACTGTCGTAGGTAGGGCTTTGACGGGAAGGGGGGGAGACAGGGTACTGTCCGTATTCATCATTGAGAAGTTTCGTTTGGGAAGCGAAGTTATCGAAGTCATCAGCTGAGTAGGACATAGAGCTAAGTATCTCTACGACTCCATTGAGTTTAATGCTGTCTCTGAGATGTCTATGGCGTTCGCAGACGCGGTTCTCGAGGTGGTAGCACGTGGGCTTGGGGAGGCCGTTGCGCGGAGGCCGGCCGCGCCTCTTACCTGATCTGCCGCAGTCGGAGCAGCTGACTAACTCTTCAGGAGTACCAGTCTTCTTGTTTTCGCGGTCGTCGCCGAGACAGAAGTCGCAGTAGGGTGATGGTGACGCCTAGAAAAGAAATGAGTATCAGTTAGATTAAAATTCACTCCGGAAGAGCACTGTGTTGATGACAATACTACTAGTATTCGAGAAGAAGAAGTCAGTACAATGTTCCTTACTCAAACTCAAATCATTTGTTACAAAAATGTACAATCTACAGGCACTTTTTGTACTAACAGCGACTTGGCCATTAAAAAAATTAAAGCCAGATGCCTATTCCAAAGCATAGATTCCTTAGTGGAAGAACGGACGAGAAACTAGATATTTACTCTGTTAAAATCGATTTATACCTGCATAATATGTGGTGACGACGAGCGACTTTTTTTTGGATTTTCCTAACGTCAGAATGCTAAAATATTTTTGATAACGTTACATCACGTCACAATCAAATAATAGGACAATGGAACATGAAATCAATAACTTATATGACAGATTGCTCTGCTTTTCCAAATTCAACTGACCTCCTTAGCCTTAATGACATCGCCAGGCTCCTTGACTTCAGGGGTGGCAGAAGCTGAGGGTACGGGCGCAGAGGGCGCGACCGCGTGCACAGCCGCTGACAACGGAACATGCGCTGAATCTGAGCTCGATGTATCCGCTGAAGCAGGCCGCGGCGGTGGCGTTGCTCGACGTACTGGCGGGGTTGGTAGACCGGCTAGAGGGAAAAAGAAGATGACCTAGATGCTTGTGTGGAGATTGGTTGGAGTAGAAGCTGTACCATTGGTCTTCAATGTCATTCTAATCTTTCCGCAAGTATAGGAAAAAAATTGGAGCGTTGACACCAGCGTTAAAAAAGCAATCGATCAACATATTTTAGGCAAGGATATGAAGGCCCTGATTCGCTATAAAAAAAAAAATTATGAAGTTTGCGTCTCTTAAATGCTTTTCTTGTAAGCCATTCCAATATTACCCTTACTTTGTCCCTGTGCATTTAATTATGTTGTTTGCGTTGCGTCCATGTTTTAACATAGTGAATAAGAGCCCTCAGCGAAGACTACAAAATAAAACGTCAAACGACATAAATAATAAGTGCCAATGCTAAGTAAGCTGTAGCGTCAAGTTACTTGAGAATAGACTAAAACGAAAATGAAGGTACAAATGTGTATCTAACCCTCAGGAGGCGGCGTGGCGTGCCGAGCTGGCGTATCCTGGAGGCCGGCTGGTAAACAGAATCAGGGTTATAGCATGGCGGAAATATCTATGGTCTTAGGAGTTGACCACCTATCACCGAATTAGTGTAGCAAAATAAACGTGGAAACATCTATATACATTTGAAGACTGCTGATGTGGCTGCTGAATTGAGTAACGTAGAATGTAACGTAATTTAGAAAGGTCTCCACAGATATGATCGCTGAGTTAAGATGCGTACATACTAGACTATATAAGCCAAATTGTGACAGTAATTTGGCAAAGTAGTTAAAGATTAACCGTAAGCACACTTAAGCTTCTTTGCTAAGTGTGCATGTGACAATACGTAAATGCACACCGTTGTATTGAATGCCTTTTTGCTAAGTGTGTATGTGACAATACGTAAATGCACACCGTTGTATTGAATTTGGCTAAGTGTGCATATGAATTTATGTACATGCACTTCATTACGTCGAATTTTGCTAAGTGTGCATGTTTTCTACACCGCGAAACAATGTAACGACATAATTTACAAAAAAAAATACTAATTTTAAACTGTTTATTCCGATAATTCTTAATAATTCCCGTCTTCAACAAAATACAAAAATAAAGTAGAAATAGTAGTCAAATAATGATGTATGAACACCACTTACGCTGCCCTCAGGACACTTGTGTTGCATGAAATTATAAACATTTGTAAACTCACACGAATACTAGTAATGTGCATGCATCACTCATTGCTACGAATATTATAGACTTGTGTAATAAACAAATTACGTTATTAGTTATTAAAAGTTTTCCCGAGAAACTAATACCACGCGAGGTCATTGGAAGATAGTGCCTGATTGTCTGATTTAGCGTATGCGCAATAGCAAATTCTTTAGTTTGGGGTAAGACAAAGCGATGGACATGTATATATGCGCAAACCTTCGAAAATGAAGTCGATCTGCGCTAAACTCTTACGACGTAAAAACCCCGTATGACTATTATGAAATACGCATTTTTAGTTTTTCTGGATGTTGCTCTTATGGATGTAATGCAAACACTTACCGTGTGTCTTTTTATTATTTTGCAGTAAAGGTGCATCCACACCGAACCAACCACACCCAACATTTTACACCATGATAACAATAAGTAACTTTATTAAAGTTTTTGTAAGTTTACTAAATAACTTTTTGTTATCCGGTGTTGCCCATTAACACTTGCAAACGTTGCTCCACAATAAGTAACTTCGGTGTGAATGCAACTTTACGGATAAAATATCTCATACCTTCTGGTGGTAGCTGACCACTAAGGGATTATATCTTATCAGGGGATTACATATAATGATGGAACTCACCAGCCCCAACAGCAGGATTATTGAGGAACGTAACATAACTGTCTTGGTACTCCGTGGCGGGCTGCGCGGGCGGCGGCTGGAGCGCGGGGGGGGTGTGCGCGCCAGGCCGCGAGTCGCGCGAGTCGCCGTCGCTCGCGCCCGCGCCGCCCGACCCGCCCGACGCCTCCTTGTGTGTGTGCGTGAAGTGGTACGTGAGCCCCGGACGTGTTTTGTACTTGGCGCCACAGACTGGGGGAAGGGGGGTGGTTGGTTAAGTTGTGGGGTATGATGGGAAGAGTGGATTGAATTCTGTGTAGATTCGATGTGATTCAGATGTTAAAATCGTACACATTATTTCAACCGGCTTCATCGATCCAGTTTTTCTAAAGATCATCGAGAGCCAAATCTGTTTCTAAACATTCCTTTTTTAAGTCTTTAGAAAGCCACGCGAGATTCCTGGGAGTAAAGTAGTAATTGTGTCTCATTACTCATTAGTCAAGACTTGACATATTTTAGTATTTTTTTTTTTTAACTATTTATTTTTTTTGTTTTTCCTAAGCCGCATACATCGGAAATTTCCATAAATCTGCCATGTGCCTCATTTATTTTTTCGCACCAAAAGTACACAAAATGCAATCCACCCATTACAACGACAATAACCACAAAAAATTAAACGTACAAAATAAACATTAAACCAATACTTACCGCCGTGATGCCTCCGTCTGCTTAACACACTATACCGCGATAAAATTAAGGTACCGACAGAAAAACAGGTCATAGCGTCATCAGAACAGAGCATAGAGGAGGCAACACGACGGCATCGGCGTTACAGTGTGAACGAAGCCTTATTTATAGTTATCCGTCATCAATCAATACATAGGTTAGCCGTAGTTTGTATGAGAACATTTTTTGATAGATTTTCTTAATGAAATTTACGTGAGATGGAAGAAGGAAGAAAAAAAATGAAAAATAAGCTTCATACTAAGTTAGAGAAAATAAGAGTTTGATTAAAAAGACACACAAGAAGAACGTACAAGCAAAATTCAACACGCGTAAGACAGAATTTTATATTATAAAAGTATCTAACGCAAAAATGGCGCTTAAAGAATGCAAACCCAATTAGAAAATAACTAATTCTTCCTCAAAACTAAGATACGACATTACACTACTGCCCAAAAAAACAGCGCTTATTTTTTTTTTACCCCAATTTTTTTTTTTTTTTCTAAAATGTTCTCATACAATATACAAGGTGGAAAGCCGGCCCGTCGTGATTATCGTTCTATGTTCAGTTCTAGAGGACGCACGCTTAGGGGCTGTTTGATTGATGACTTCAAATCTATGGATCCGCCCAGCGATAGCACTGTCGTCATTATTATGATAATAGCCCGACCAAGATTTAGACAACTGTCAGTTGTGTCTAATTCTCTTGGTCGAGTAGCAAGTGATGTTGCTGTTGATTCTGCTCTGAAATAAAGGCCTAGAAAAACAGAAATATATTACGTTGCAGTACATTTTTGAAGGATAATACCATTTCAACGAATATCTGTTAGTTACTTTTGAAAATTCGGACTATTAGCTATAATTCGATAAATTGGTTTATCCGATTCAAAATGTAAGTATAGGGATGATGACTAATATTAGAAATGCTCAAACAAAGGCATAGTAAAATGAGATAATCGAAAGCATCTATAAAATCGACGGAAATATGGAGAAGCTACATGTAAGTCCTTGTCGCGCGGTACGGACAATGTATGGCGTTAGTATGAAGTTACATAGACGTGACGTCACTTCTGTGATAGTGACGTCTTTGTCTATCAGTTATTTTAAAACGTTTATAGCTTGGTAATTTTTTAAGCTTTTATAGTTTTTATAATATTGTTTGCATTATTTGCAAACAACATTTTTTTAGTTTAAAATTAAACAAAAAATTTCATCATCCCTATTTTTTTTGTTGTAATTAATTATCCTATCATATCTTTTCACTGGCGCACGTTTCTTCTTGCTGCTTCAAAATACTTACGCAAAACAAAAACACTGTTTTAAATCCGAATAAATGAAAATAAGAGCAAAATAAACAGCACATCGCAAGATCCAAACTTGTAGTCAATCAAATCTTAACTTTAACACAAGAATAAAAAGTATGTAATACATTGGATAATTTTATTTGTTATTCAACATAAATATTTCTTGTATAAATTCATAACAATCTTTGGGTGATAATAGCACACTGGCGTGCAGAAAAACGACCTACGTATTCAATTTGCCTAAATTAGCAACGAAAATGCATAAAGATTTGGTACAATTTTCTGCACGGCAGTGTAGTTTGGATCTAAGAATAACATCAATCGCTTAATACTTCACTGCTCCATACATACAAGAAATAATAGAAAATATGAACACTATTACCGGCAAAGTATTTATAATTCTGTACATCAGCGGGGCAATACCAACATTCTTGAAATAAACCAAGAGTAACTAAAAACTTAACCTATAATGTTCACATTGCCCGGGTGATGTGAATAATTTTATTTGGAGTTTTTATAGTCTGTAAAAAAACCTCTGAAATCCTGTTATAAAATATAATTTCATTTATTTTCACTGTAAAAATTCGTATATTAAAAGTTCATAGTAAAAACATTTTGTAACATCAAATTCTATTTTCATTTTGCAGATATTTTATGTCATATTCCCTCACATAAAAAAAATTTAAATGTATTAATGTTAACCAAACGCAATAAGAGATATACAATGACTAAAATTTTACTATAATACTGAAATTTTGATACATTTCATGTTTAAAAAATAATATTATGACAAATATTGCAACGTCTGTTACCTATCCAAAAAGTTTACATCAGATTTTTTTAAATTGGTTTGATCATATTTTTATTTACAATTTATATTTTTCCGATCTTGATATTTTTTGACCCATTCAAATGGCTACCTAAAGTTTGCCTCTAAATCCCTTTTAGCATATTTACTTGCATGGCGTAAGAGCCTAAAACGTTATTTGTAAATAATGTTGGGCAAGATTTAGCCATAAAACTTTAGTCATTGTGGAAGAGAAAAACAGACAATTTCCTAAGATCTATTACAAGAAAATTGAAAAAATAAATAAACTATCACAGACACATGAGTCATACACGCTCAACCAATCAGTGCATCAAATTCAAAACATTGTGATTATTAAAATTGTGATTGTTTCATAAGATCCGGTTTAGAAAGGGCTTATGAAGCTATGACTGATGTGGTCAATATTTCGGAACGACAGTGTAGTACGCGGTCTTACAGTCTTAACAAGAGGTATCGTGTAACTCAGTAACTGGGTTGTAGAGATCAGATAGGCATTCGCTCCATTCAGATGCATCTGGTAAGACTGGAAGCCGACCCCAATATAGAGAGATAAAATGTTGCTGCCCCCTAACATTACACTAACGACATTGCAGACTTGATATTAGGTTATGGTACTTTTCTGCGGATAATTTGAAATAGGAACATTCTCTTTCCGAGCCGTTTGAAAATGAGAGTATTTTAATGTCAACATTTTTCATGAATAGTATTGTGTGACTACCAAAATAAGCACCTAATGGTTCCCTAAATATACTTGAACACATACAGTTAGTAATTAAGGCACAATATAGCCTTTAAAAAGACAAATCGTTGCGATCTTTAACTCACAATCAATCATAGCTTCATATTAAAAAGAAACCATTTAACATCGATTCTCTCTACCAACCGATTCAAATTAAATACCCTAAAACCTTATATGTCTAAGCATTACACCCGGTTTCTGAAAGGCTAGTCATCACAAAAACATGCTGCCAAATCTCATAATTATTAACAATTTCTTTAAAAAATATTTAGGACCTTTCCATTACAAACGGTCACTCAAAATTCAACTGATTAGCAATGAAATGTAAACGATCTTATGGCGGTCACTCACATTGGCACGAATATTCGAGCTCGCAAGTGTAGGACGACATAGATTACCGAATCAAGACCGGATTTAAAGGCGTGGAGGCCCTGGAACGACCAAGCAGTGGAAGCCCCGATTTTATTTTTTTCAGACAAAAATAAGTTAAAGAAATTAAGAAGGTCCCTTGTGAATGTGAACTTTTTTTCTTTGATTGAAAGAAAGGATGTATTTTTTTCTTGTCTAAAAAAATAAAAATAGTTAGGGCCGGATTTAAAGGCGTGGAGGCCCTGGCGCCAGCAAGCAGCGGAGGCACCGATTTTTTATTTTTTACAAAAAAATTAGTTACAAATTTAAGAAGGTACCCCGTGAATGTGAACTTTTTTTTCTTTGATGGACACAAAGGATATATTTTGTTCTTGTCTAAAAAATCAAATTAGAGCCGGATTTAAAGGCGTGGAGGTCCTGGCGCCACCAAGCAGCGGAGAACCAGTTTTTTTTTTTTACAAAAAAAAAATTGTTACAAAAATTTATATTCTTTGATGGACACAATTACAGAAAATATGTATTTTTTTCTTGTCTAAAAAAATGAAATTATGGAGGCCCCTGCTTTGTGGAGGCCCGGGGCTAGAGCTCTTGTTGCCGTGCCCTAAATCCGGCCCGGACCGAAGTATGTATACCTTTTCTGTACCCTAATTGCGTAGCACACTATCAATCACAATCTGAATGATTTTGAAGCAAATTGCTAAACCATTGCTTCATAGTTCGAAAAATTTGTCCGCTCAACAACGCAAATAAGGCAATGAATGTTGTTGCACTGTCAAAATGAAACCCATTTCCACTAAGTGTGTTATGGTGGACATTTATACGCTACGAGAAATCGTTACGATCAGACTGTACAGTTCGAACGGTACAGTTTATCGTACATGTCCACCATTAAAAAATCGGACGAAACTGTACAGTTTTATAACATACATGTAGCGATTTATGGTACTGAACTGTACAGAACTGTACAGTCTGATCGTAACGATTTCTCGTAGCGTATATGTCCACCATTACGCATTTAGGTTTCCGTGTATGTATACAGTGATTTGTTGATCGAAATAACAATATCCAATCAAATCAATTAACATAAGATTTGACAACAGGGCTGGGCAGGGCTTTCAGAATCCGGGAATGAGTAAAGAGAATCGCATTTTAAACAATTGTGTGTAAAAGATAATAATTACTAGTCTAGCCTACATTATAAATAACACAACTACGCTACAATATTCCGATTCAATAATAAGGATAATTACGTGGCAGTGTTAACATTTGAATTCAATTCATTGGTGTTTTTAGTTTTCACTCCATTTTGCGTTAATTTTTTTGAACTTTCAGCATGTAATTGACTGTATCTAGTGTACTTTTTCTTATACTTCTCATTTGGTAAACAAACACAGTATTAAAATTACGGCGAGCTTTCATAGAAAACTAAACTTTAACAATTTAGAGCGAATTTGACCGCGATCAGAGGCCCTAGTGTGAGTTTCTTTTAACCATCTCGATTTTACGCATCGAGCGCGTTCAGCACTCCGATTGGTGAATGGCCATTCGGCGGCCAATCGGAACGCCGAACGCGCTCGGTGCGTAAAATCGAGATGGTTAAAAGAAACTCACACTAGAGCCTCAGTTCATCTAAACTGCGTTCAGATGCCAACAACAAGAGCACAAGACAAGAGCTGACAGTGTCATCATTACAGTGGAATATTGATAACTAGCTGCTGTATGCGGCTTCGGCCGCGTGTAATGTTGTAAAAAAACTGACACACAAACAGACAGACAGACCAACGGATAGACAAAAATTAATAAAACTTGTTTTTGTTACAAAAACCGTATATAATAATATACTTTCATATGAATTTAGTAAAAAGCTATATTTTGACATCAAAAACAGACACTTCAATTTAACTTATTTGTATAGATGACAGCTTTTGAAGGCGGTTTAGATGTGCTGATCGCGTTCGGTTTCATTGGAGAAATTAGCCCTTTTCATTGTATTGAACTTTTAAGAAAAAAATAAGACCAAGATATTCACTCAAAAACTGTCCCCTAATATGTATACACACAATATTTTTCCAAAATCTAAATCTCAGTACCCCTTGTTTGTATACCAAATAAGACAAGTAAAGAAAAACACACTAAGCTTATGCGCAAACTTATCAGCAAACGAAGTAATAGCAATTTAAACAAAACAACAATGTTTAAACTTTATTTCTGTATCGGTTACTTTTAAGTGTGCGCACACATAATATCCTTCGTTCGTTCTTTGTTTTGCTGTCAACATTATAGACATGGCGCACACTATGCGACATGATACTGCGACAGCTCAACGACAAGACGAGCCGTCCTGTCGCATACGACTGACATCTGATGTGCGCGTGCACCGTTCGTCTTAGGCCTCTGCCTCGAAACTTGCGGGCAGCAGAGCGGCGGCGGCGGCGGCGCGGGAGCGGCAAGATCTAATGCGTAAAATCAAATGGACCGGCCCTCGAAAACAGCGGCGCGGGGGCGGGCAACGAGCGGTGCACTCCAGTCAAGCGCTGACCGCCCGCGCGTCTGCATTGCAGTGTTGTGCAATTTATTTTTGTGACGATAGGAATAAATTTGAATAAAAAAGATGTTGTCGCCGTTGTTCAGACATTTCGTTCGCGAATAAAAACAAATATCTCAACGTCACAACACTACGCCGCTTTAGTGCCGCGCGATCTGCCCGCTGGTTTCGAGAACGGATCTGCGTTGCCCGCGCCGCTACCGCGCCGCCACCGCGCCGCCGCCGCCGCCGCGCCGCCGCCGCCGCCGCCTCGCTGCCCGCAAGATTTGAGGCAGAAGCCTTAGATAGCGCGACCCATCGTCTCCCCTGTCACCCTAGCCTTTCGTTGTGACTCTGAAACTCGACGCCAAGCGTCCAAGCGTCTAGTCGCCGCGCTGTCGCAGTCGAATATCACATAGTGTGCATATATTGTACCAGAAACATATATTGTATTGATGATACAGTTGCAAAACGTATATGCCATTGACATAACCGAGCGCGTAGAATAACTTTATTATAAGATTCCATTACTTGCAATAATTATTTCTACCTACTATAAGATGAGGATACTATTCAAGGAGTAATGTTGGTAGCAAAACGCAGACCGACAACCTAACAAATGAATAATTGAAGACTTTAAGATGTACACAGTTATTGCCAACCTAAGGGAGTTAAATTTAAGGCAAACGTATGCCTAAAAGGTCTTATAAATCACGCGTATTTCGCCTAGTTTACGCGCGTGGATTATTTAACAAAATATACAGTTAAAAGTCAATAGTTCTCATACACTCATTTCTCACTGAGTAGCTATGGTCACAAATAGATTAGAAATAAATTGTAGAGCTTACTGAAGATAGATTCTAACGGAAGAGATAATTTTGTACAATTTTGATGAAAGAAATCATTACCTCGGTCCCAGAAATGCAAAATCTTTTAAATTCGTCAGCATCTTCGTAATTTGAACGACATGGCACTATCCCGCAGATTAATTCAAAATTAGAACGGAATTTACATGAAAATATCTGCAACTAATTGGAACTTGTCCCATATGTTGGGAGTGTCTAAAGTGTCCATACATCTGCACTTCTGAGGACCTAAAAAACGCTACTGATGCCGCGATTGGCGTGGTCGCCAACTCATCTAACGCGAATAATAAAATATTTTTACTTTATCCATCAAATAGAAAAGAAGACGAAGAATCCGGGTCAGGGGTAGGCAAACGTTTTTCATCAGGGGTCTAGAGTAACAGAAATGCATTTTGTTTCAAGTTGCAATTTATCGTAAGAATCTTCGAAGGCTAAAATGCTACCGTGAAAATAATAGTGGAGCGCATTTTTTTATCTTACGGTAATTCGTACCTATGTGGTTATGTTTAGTTGATAAAGTTCACAATGGCCCTAAATATACCTACACAGATCGCTAGAACATAATTTCTGAGAGCAATACACTCTTATGTCAAAATGACGTTGACGGGCCGGATTAAAACCCTTTGCGGGCCAGAGTTGGCCAGCAGGCCGTAATTTGCCCATCCGTGAAATATGTCATATTTGGTCGGCCATATTTTGAACATATCATTAGCAGTCTGGGACCATCATAGAAGACTACGAAATAATGGGAACCGATTACTATATTTCTCGCGATTTTAACCCAGCACATGTTTTATTATAAGGCCTCAAGCATACCGACGCGTCTCTAGTAGAGTCAGAAGAGATAGAAGATTTTCAAAGAAAACAATAAAATTCCATTTGATTGAAGCAACAACCACGGGCGTAGCGAGAATTCGTTTCTACGAGATGTAGATACTAATAAAGATATCCTGTGGGATTCAGACCAGCTACAGCGTGTGTCAGAAATGAGTGGTCCATCAAACTGGGCCTCAAGTCTGCTATTACAATAGTGTCAGAATGGTCTATCATTGATTTCATAATTGTTGATTTTGACAAGTTTGGTAATCTACTAATATAATGGCGTCATTATGACTTTCCAATGGTCAGCCACTGACACTCCATTGAAAGAATTGGTAATCTCGTACATAATGACAAATGAAACTTCCTACTAAACTGCCAACTTCCTACTACTTCAGATTGCTTTTAACACTAATAAATAATAAGTAAAAATATATATAAATGAAATCTGGCATGAATAAATGTTCGAAATGCCATTGTAATACAATTCTATTACGAGACCATTGACCGACCAATGATCGAGCATTATGAATTTAGCAGATTACGAACTTTTAGCAAAATGAAATTGGCATCGTTTTGGAGTGACGAATTTATAAAAATACCAGACATGGCCCCCTGAACAACTCTCTCCGTGGGATGGTCCCAAGCAGAGAGTAATCAGTAGTAGTAATCAGCTGTCCCATTCAAAACTTCGACAAATTTATAGCATCAGGTGGAACGACAGCTCGCTTCAAGCTCACTTTACGTACGGTTCCACGGTTAGATTTTGACAGAATAAACCAGCTGGTATTTGGGTTGATGAACCTCAGGAAGTCAAGCCCAAAATTACGTTGCGTTGTAAAACACAGATCATTTATTTACGAATTACGGGATCATAATCTGCCTAGCCATTTCCATTAAGCAGGATACAGCTGAATACCAGTATTTTACATGGAGCGACTACCTATCTGACCTCCACAACCCAGTACCTGGGTAATACGATCGATACCAGAAGTAGCAATTAACTTAAGGGACAGGAGAGCCAAAAAACGATATTATTTTTTTAAATCTGTCAAATTTTTTGATGTCTGCTCCAATTTTAATTGTGTCTAGAGCAAAGTTTCTTAGAATTTCCTATTCTTTCATGCTATACACGAAAGATTTACGAATGCCCAGTGGTTTAGAATATAGGATGTCCCTTACATTAAAAAATAATATTTAGTTGTCATTACGTTACTGATATTTTATGTGTAAACCGTCGAAGATAGTGTAATACGATGACTTACTTTATTTTTCTGAGAATAAAAATGTTAATGTCCGTTAAATCTTTTTTTTTTTTTTTTTGTCATAAGTCGTTTTACGCAGTCCAAAAATTTGTACTCTAAGGGTCATTTCCAACGATAGATAAATTTTAATAATACCAATCGATAAGCTGGAAATTCTGAATCCAATGATATATACACGGTGATTTTTAGTTCACTGTTAACCTTTTAGGAGGTGAAAGTACTTATGATTATAAGCAACTTTCATTATGGGACCAACTACGAAAGAGCAAAAAAAAAATCGTCTGTTTCATACATGTTAATCGGGTAAATATTACATTTTTGTATAAAATAGCTGATATTTTTTCGATATTTCAGTGTTGGTCCCATAACGAAAGTTGCTCCTAACCATGAGTACTTTCACGCCCTGAAAGGTCAACAGTGAATTAAAAATCACCTTGCATAACTCATTTTCGCCAAAATGTCCCTTACGTTAATTGATACTTCTGGTATCGTGATACCATTTGGTAAGACTGGTTGTCAGACATTCGGGCTTCTGACGACCCGCAACGAATGTTAAAGATCCACGAATGACAGCCCGGACGAACCGTTTAACGTGCTTTCCGAGGCACGGAGGGGTCTCGGTATGTAAAGATGGTCACCCGTCCACGGAGAAACCGCGGTAAGCCTAGCTTAAACGAATCGATCGATCGAAAAAAAAAAATACGAATGACGAGAAGGTCCTATTAAATCTGGCAGTAAAAACTACAGTAGTCCGTCCGTTTTCTCTCGATGGGGAAAATTAACTCTACATAGCTACGCCCATGGAAGACTTGGATTCCATACACAGTTGCAAACTCTAAGCTCCTCAGTGAGATACTCCAAAAATTTTGCCTTAACAATAACTCAATCTAAATGCATTATATTCTCGCAATTATATAATATAAATAGTTAAATAAAATGACCACTAATAACCTTCCAATTCCTAACAGTTTGCAGTGTTTTGTAGAAGAGATGTTACTTATTTCAATTTAAACCTACCAATTATACTAGTATTGCCAGAAAAAATAATATAACATCATAAAGAAGCTTATTTTTTCTTTTGTTATTTTATTATCCAAAATCAGGACTCCCTTCCAATACTGGAAAGCTTGGCCCAACTACCTACTGTAGGTGCACCTTTATATTTTTACGTAGCGATATTATCGTGGACGTCCATGTCACGGCATCACGATAACGCAGGAAAGTAAAATGTATAGAAATATATGAAGAAGCTTTTAAATTTCCGTAAACGATAACGTAATAACATGCACGTATTTCCATACATTTCATGGACGTGGACGTCCACGATAATATCGTTAACGTTAGTAATTACAGAAGCGCACAATAGGACGTAGTTGTTTATCGAATCAAAAACAACGATTTTGACGAGAGGCACGATGAGAACCAGTCTGCAAAACACGTGTCACAGATTTTGTCGTATGTGAGTAACAACACAATATTCGAGATTGAACAAATTCGTGACATACAGTTCGATTCCCTACAAAACCAAATCAGATCAATTCCACAGTACAGACACGAGCATTAATACCTTACACTAACGTAAAATTCAATAGTACATTATTGCAATAGCCGGGAAATTGGCAATTGCAGGTCGAGTAAGGACTTCACTAATACGAGACTAGCAATTGCCATTTCCGCCGAGGCATATATAGTGCTTTTCTCAAATAAATGCAGGGAAATAGACATACTTTCATTTATTTTTCTTTGACTTCGCTGGAAGCAGGTTTTCCATTGCCAATTTGGCTTCTGATCTTAAATCTGGTGGAGTACAATCAATCTTCATTTCACTCTCTGAACCGTGGGAATTCATTATAATTAAATTTCTATTTATTAAGTATGTAAATAACAAGTCAAGACGAATTTTCAGCTTTGCCGCCAATTTTCTATTTGTCATCTGTGCCGAAAGGCAAACGCATTTATGGCTATACAGCCACGTGAACGCAATTTGAGCTAAGCAAAGAGACGTATTTTGGTATGCCAAGAATTATAAGAGATCCAATCAAAGAGTATTTATTAACCCCAGCATGCCATTTCAAACAAAATTGCTGGAACGTTGGAATGAAGTGAATGAACTCCATTCGTTCCAAATTCAAAAAAAGCTCCTACAATGGATTTGATTGTCTTTGTCCGTAAATTCGATACTTCGCATGTTCTTTTTTCGAAAATAATGATAATATTTCCATACATGTTTGAGAAAAAGTTATTTTCGGTATAAATTGACTTTCTGATTACAATGAATACAAAAAAAGGTTGTACTTCGTGGGTTCGAACCCAAGCAGTGAAGCAGTGTATGGTGAAGGAAAATAGCGTGAGGAAACCGTCCTAGAACCAAAAATTCGAAGACATGTGACATCAGCTAACCCAAACTGGACCCGCGTGGTGAATTATGGCCCATTCCCTCTCACAGAGAGGAGGCCAGTGTCCGAGCAGTGGGATCATTATAGCCTGACTATACTACAATGAAATAGGTATTTCTGCAATCGTTATTTCACGAGAAAATCGCTTTCGAATTCTGCGTAGGTGTAAGATATTTTTGCTCGTGATGCTTGTGGAAGTAACCCCCAAAATCTCAACCGCCACTTAATTTTAAGACGGTTCCAAGTTTTTCCGTCTCTACAATACACCTAAAATAGACAGAGCTGTCTCTGTCTTCCTTATTAATTTAAAATTGAGTAGCGTTAGGATCTGGCCGCCTTAAAAAATGCTGTCTACAAAACACTGAACAAACGCATCACCTACTTATGTATTATCTAAAATTTAGCAATTTCATTAATTCCGATAGTGTTTAGAGATTCTTACGCTAACTAGTATTCACATCATACGTACACAACAATGAAAAGGCATGTTTGCGGTCCGCTGCAAGGATTTAAGGCTTATTATTGTGTGGCTTTTGGTTGTAATGGAAGAACTGTATTTATTTGTGCCAGAATAAACGACTATGTACAAGATGGAGATGGCCATACTACAATAAATTATACACGGTGATTTTTAATTCACTGTTTGGCCGTGATTTTTAATTTTACTCGTATGAACAAGTACAGTCAGTATACACAATTAGCTGAACAATTTGCATAAATGGTTGAGATTTTTTTAATAACAAATCGTACGATTTTTTTTTTTTCTAGTTTTGGGTCGATTCCGTATAGGTATTTAAATTAAATTAAGAATTATAAAATTCTAAGGATCCGTATTCAAAAAAATATCAACCATTTATGCAAGGGGGGGTCAGCTAATTATGTATACGGACTGTACGAACACGCATGAACGATGCCGACCTTCCAAGCACTAAGGGAGCGCGCAGGCTGAGTGCGAGTTAGTCGTACGTATAAATACGTGTAGCTCCGACGAATTCCGATAACAATCCGAGCTTATTAGGATTTGAAAGGAACTAACTATTTAACGGAGAAAAACTAATTCAGTGTGCGCACTCAATTCGTACGACCACGATCGTACGATTAAATACGATACAAATTCGTGGCCAAAGTGCTCGCGGCCTAACCTTTTAGGGGTTGAATTTACTATTGGTTATGAACAACTTTAACCATCTCAAGAGTTAGAAGTCGCTCATAACCATGAGTACTTTGTACCAATTCTGAAATATCGAAAAAATATCAGCTGTTTCATACAAAAATGTAATATTTATCCGATGAAAATATATGAAACAGATGCAATTTTTTTTTTCCTATTTCGTAGTTGGACCAATAGTGAAAGTTGTATATAAGCATGAGTACTTTCACCTCAAAGTTATCAGTGAACTAAAAAATCATCATGTACGCCTTTTTTTTTTTTCATACCCCATAACTCTAGGGTTATATTCTATAAGTAAAAATAACACAGAAAGTTAAGTATGTGGTCGAAAAATGCATAGTTTCGAAGATAATTTTCGTCAATCATATTAATTTAGGTCAAAAATTGTCACCCGTATGACGAATTGTTACTTTTGCGACGTTGCCAAACTGATGAAACTGTGACCCTCAATGTGTAGGTATCTAACTTTCATTGATAAATACGAGTAATTCATTTCCAATCAAACCAATCATTAATATTTAAAGTTAAGAAATGCGACGTTGTCATAATTCACGTAAGGGTGTTTTACATTAATAATCGTGACTTAGTCGATTTTTTTTTTTATGAAAAATTAAAACAAAAAAAATATATAATTTAAAAATAATTCATATGCCAGTTGATTCTTTGATATGGTCTCATTCATACCCTAGAGTTATGGGATATAAAAAAAAACACTGTGTATATGTCTATGACGTTTCCAGTCTGTATATAAAAAAACATTCAAATAGTATATCCAATAGTTTAACACTAGGACCGTAGGATCAGAGTGCTTATCTATTATTTCTTGACATCACCAAGCGATTGGACTCTTCATGTGACCAAACTCTCCATGTGGCTGGCCTATTTTTAGGCCAAAGAATCAGCATTGCCATCCAACGTGGCAACGCTGCTAGCCTTTTGAGCACTTTTCCCACTAACAGTGATGCGAACGAATTTTTTATGCCCAATGAGCTCTTCCCCTTTTTTCTTTGTGTACATAATATAAATATTTTAGTGTTGGATTGTATATTGTATTTATTATTAAAAAAATAGCATTACGTTATACCTAGTCAGATGATCGCAAAACTTATAGTCGGCCCAACACCAATATTTAGTTTCCTCGAAAAAACGCTTTTAATTTAAATATTAGGGTTTATTTGATAGTTTCAAAATACTCCTATGCATTAGTATTGCGCCAGTGTTTTCATTTATTGTCGTAATGGTCATCTCCACATTGTAAATTTAGAATAAGAACATTTATTTCAGCAAGAGTTGCAAAAAACTTTGTTAAATGGAAGACTGTTTTCTATGTTCATACTGTGTATTTGGAAGTCTAACTGATTTATTTATTGATAGGGCTACTTAAAGTATTAATAAAACTAAGATTTCCACAAAAATGTATCTCTTAACAAATCAGCTGCCATCATTTTCCCTCTCGATTAACGGAATATTTCGGTAAATGCCCATTTGCAACTTTACCCTAGAACCTAGATGTATTATTGAAGAGTGATTCTTTTTTTAGCGCATATGGCGCTCTTTCTGAACAGTGAAAGAAACTGAACCCTCACGCTCGGGTCAGTGACGCTGAATCGGGTATATTCGGCTCCAGTCGGCCGGAAACGCTGAATCGCGTACAATCGGCGCTGAATCGCGTAAACTCGGCGCTGAATCGCGTATACTCGGCGCTGAATCGCGTATACTCGGCTCCGGTCGTAATTGTTCAGTTCTATTGTGGTCATAAGCACACACCCTATTTTTTTCGTCCATATTCGTCATTTTTATAAATCTAACTATAGTATTTTCTTAAAGACATACAATAATAAGCCTCCCCGTACATAGTTGCTTGCTACGGACCCGCCTAGTTACTATAACGCTAAATATTACAGTACTCATTGGCCCTGCACTATTAAACTATGCAATGCTTACTTCAATGATATTTTGTTTATAAATCTATACGGCATGGGGAAAGTGGTCAATGTAAACATACAATAGCGAATCAAAATTAAGTAACCATGGCGAATGTGCGAACTATCCAAAAAGTTGATACTATACTACATATAATAATTACATTTAAATATATTTATTTATAAATTTATTGCCAATAATAATAAATTATTACTAATTTAATAATTAATATATGCATGCTAATGTAATAATTTAAATATTTTGTTAATAATTTTAACACTATTAGTATCCAACAAATGATGGTAGACGCGCTCAGGTACATATTTTCAAGAACTGTAGTTTGCTATTATTTTTGAAAGAAAACCTTTACTTTTCTCCTATACAGGGTGACTTTGAAAACAATCGTCAAAATGAAAGGGGGTGTTCTACCCATCAATGTAAACAAATTTTACTATGGGACCAAGTTCAAATTCGCAAAAAAAAAAACACCTTCCCATATAAAGCCCGATTGGACCATTTTGTATAAGGTCGAAATTCTTTTGCAAATTCTAAGTTCGTCCCATAATAAAAGTTTGTTTATTTGATATGAAGAGCACAAAAAAAAAAAAACTAAATTAATTTTTTTCGATACTTTTCCTAGCCAGCCTGTATATTTTATCAAGGCAAAAAACTATGTACGGTTTTCAAAATTCTATTAGGTTAGGTTATGCTTAGTTGATAGTTTTCTGGCAAACGAATCAACACCTAACATGAGATTAACTAAAGCAACGGTTTCCTAGAAGAGCAGGGCCGCAGTGACGGCCGTCGTGAAATCATGATGGCAGCGGGGTTTGACTTTACGGTGTCAAAAAACGCTCTCTAGGGGAAACACCATCTTACTTTCATATACAGTGGTCACCGGTGTCCGACCCGTTAAGACGATGAAATATGATCAATTTTATTGACAAATCCACCATAATAAGGCATTTTGCGCCTACTGTTTTGCAATTGCGGCCATTTTTTTTTTTTACTGACTATTTTCAATAACGTAAGAATTAATACATTTAAATTAACTAACAAAATTACTGAGAAAACATAAATATATTGAAATATTTTACTAAGGACGATTGGGTTCATTTATTTTGCAATATCTACCAATGGGTCCTACAAGCATAAGTGGTTTCGTTCGACAGCTACAAAAGTAACCAATTAGTTGACACAAAAACTCCCATTAAAACCTTAAAAAATACTTGAAAAGTGTGAAAAAAAAATGTTTTTTTTTTTACTTTTTAAATATTACCAAAAAAAAACCATTCTTCTACCATATACGTTTTTAACTTTTTGATGCACTAAGATATTACCTAAAAAAAATGCAAAATGCCTTATTATGGTGGATTTGTCGATAAAATTGATCATATTGATTCGCCTTAACGGGTCGGACACCGGTGATCAGACACTGTATAACGTTTCTGTGACGTCATTCGACGGTAAATTCCGGACACTATGTGGCGGCTACCGCAGTCTTAGGACACCCTAGCTCAAGAGACTCAATAGGCCCTTCAAAAAGCGAGGTCTTCTGAAATGACGGCAATAGCTTTAAAAAGCCTTTCAATGTTTGAACATTCTTTATAAAATACATCTACATTGACCACAGACCGCAATGTGTTTATCATTGAATAGTTCTACAAACGCTCAGGTCCTACAATATAACTGTTGAGCAAAAATTCACTTTGTTTTTTAATATTTTATGGGTTTTAATGGTACGGTAGACAGATCCAAGCAGTAAATTAACATTAGTTGATATAGAAATTCAAATAAGCTTAAGGAAAACTATTTGAGATTGCAAACTACTGGGAGAAAATTATGATGAATCTCCTATAGTAATTTTATAAGTTTATTTTACTTAATATACAGGGTGGTAGGGACATAGACGCAAAGCTGGTTACCATGGATTCAGTCCATGATTGAAATTGTCCAACGGTAAAAAAAAAAAAATTGCTGTCGCATACATTTGGCCGCGTAGGTATTGCATAGGTTTTTTTTTTTAATAACCGACGAAAAATTTCAACGCAGTGGAGTCCAGAATCATGTACTGAATCCATGGTAACCGGCTTCGCGTCAATGTCCCTTCCACCCTGTATATACAGTGTGTCGTAATTAGATTATCACATTAATTGTAACCACGTATTCTACATAACGTATTTTAAACATACACAATTAAAATAATTAATAACAATTAATATTGTAGTGAGACTTATTTTTTTTCGTTTTAGTATTTAACAACATTAAACTTAATTTGTGATTATTTTTAGTAACAATACCATCAAGTTTGCGTTGAGTTGTTGATACCATCGCCCTGCGCGTATCTAGTGCCTCATTATCAAGAGCGGTTTATTTCGTGCCAATTTTTACGCTATATATTTAGTTTAAAATGTTTTTTTTTTTATTTTTTTTAACATCCTTATGACAAATTGGAATAACCGCTGCACTATTTAATGTGATAACCTAATGGCCACTCTGTATATACGGATTTAATTAAAGTCAGACCCAGTTGTTGAAAGACTTATCGCCGCTAATTCCATTGTCTACCCCTGAGGCTTTTCTGGGCAGTAAAAAACAATTAAGAGGCTACGGAGCGCACAGTGGCGCCCTCGTCGTTTGTTCGGTGATATCTTTTATTTTAGAATGAAAATGCAGAAAATAAGCTCGTCAAGTTGTGCTTCACAAGACTATATATTATTATTACTACAAAGAGTAGTTTTTAATTGTTATGTTTTATTGTAATCATTAAAACGGAAAATAGTGGCCACCAAGCTCCGTTTTAATGATTACAATAAAACATAACAATTAAAAACTACTGTTTGTAGTAATAATAACGTATAGTCTTGGGAAGCACAACTTGACGAGCTTATTTTCTGCATTTTCATTCTAAAATAAAAGATATCACCGAACAAACGACGAGGGCGCCACTGTGCGCTCGGTAGCCTCTTAACAATATATTTTTTTAACCTTAGGTAAACTATCTGTTGAATGTCTTATTATGTGTTTCGAAACTCAATATAATGCTCTCTATTAAAGAAAACTAAAAGTGAAAACGTTTATTTTAACAATAAAGAGATAGTGTTGGCCCCAAACTAGGCACAGCCTGTATCTTGGGGGGCATTTATTAATGCCTTTTGTTTTGAATTGGACGTAGTTTACCAGAAAAGACTCAACCCACATTATGGTCAAAAATTTATTGTATACGAAATAGGTCCTAACAGTTAACGGAAGGTATCTTCTAGGCTTCATGTGGGTTGGTTCCCATAAATGAAAAATCAACCTTATCTTTGTAGTGTCACGGATCTTTTTTGTTGAGTGAGAACCAACCGTTAGAAACTCTTTGGTATAGAGGGTCATTGGTAAAACACTATGAATATACTAACACCATAAACAACTTTTTGAAGTGAAAACTTCTTTAGGCACGTTGAGCACTTTTTGGGTGAACAAAAATCATGGAACTCGCGTCATTGTCACCGAACGCTTTCCATGAGCTATATTTGTTTACTGTGTATGTATGTATACTTTTTGGATGAACAAAAGTCATGGAACTCGCGTCATCGTCACCGAACGCCGTTACTTAGTTTTCACTTCTATCGGCAGTCCTCAAAGACTGCCTCGCATGTTTTTTTTCTATAACTTTTAATAATTCATCAGATTTTCATACAAAAATAGTTATATTGCAATTCAACGCTCTAAATGTTTCGAACTCTATGCGTAACAAAACTAACTGCCGTGTCTTACGAGTGACAGTGCGCGGGAGGCGAAGGTAGGTACAACAAAATACACAATTTAAAAGCATTAGATAGAACAATGTTGTAGGCGAGTGTAGATTTGTTGGCACTTTTCTATTTTGTTAAGTATCTACCTGGTAATTGTTGAAAGGCCTACACTGTCGTCCCATACCTATTAACACTGATTTGAAAATATTGTAAAAGCCAATTGTTTTTAAAAGAGTAACCGTGGAGTTTCTTGCCGGCTCTTCTCCATAGGAAACAACTGATTGGAACCGTGCACCTAGCTTCTGACGTTTCATAAGTGCCCATGTAGGTTTATGTGAAATATTTTGATTTTGGTAAATGTATTATGTTTTGTAAAAAGTCATAGAACAAAAGTTGTTGTTTATGTTAGTAATAGTCCTGCAATTTTGTTAGTTTTTTTTTTTTTTTTACCAATAACCCTGTATACAACTCATTTTTGACCATAATTTAGGTTGAGCCCTTTCTACTAAACTACGTCCAATTCTAAGTCAAAACAATGTTTGTAATAGAATAAGAGTAGGTTCAAACCAAAAATACTGCCCGTAGAAATAATTTACTGCTTGACTATCTACCGCATAGTATTGCACTCGCAGGAATGTCTAGCTGTATTACACTATTGTAGTTTTCGATGTGGGGATATACAATCTACTCTAAACGTATGTCTATAAAACTATTCCTTATTTAGTGGTATAAATCTTGATTGGCGTTGCTGTAAACTGTTGAATTTCTGTTGAAAATGTTGGCTGCGGGGAATGGAAGTTTGGGTATAGTTTTAATGATGTTACAGTTTAAAAAATGCTGTAAAAATTCATCATGTAAAAATATTTAGTCATGTCTAACATTAAACCCCTTATTTACAACCATTGCTTAAAGTTAAGTTATGATTTAGAGTCTACTTAAACATACATTTTTTGATGTTTAAACATCTCTTAACTTCAATCAAAGTTTATAAAAACGGGGGTTTTTCTAAGCGTATTCAAAATTAGTCTAGTCCGAAGATTAAATGGATTCATGCATTCTACATCAGTAAATAGTAGTTAAGCTCAAGCAAGATGAGTTCTTTATTGAAATAAGACTCGAAAGAGCTTAAGAACTCGATATTTTCTAATTCAAAACTTGCATCATCATAAACTGACTATTATTAATTAAAACAATAACCCTTAAAAACTCCTTTACATAACTTAAACCCTCCACAATCCATTCCCCACAACAACACCCCAACAACAAACATGATATGTCTTCAGAACTGTCAGGAAATTGAGTTGCCAGCGTTAAGGACCTGACAGTCAGGAGGTTGTGTTGCCAGCATTAAGGACCTGAGTAAAGGCGGGATGACACTAGTGCCTCCTCCGAGAAGACTTACGTTCACAGCCGAAGGGTTTCTCATTGTCGCCGGGGACTTCGTAGGGTAGGGTGCCTTGTGCGCGTTTGCCTCGACCTCGCCCCTGGAATGAATGAGTGGGTTGGAGATATTACAATCTTTTAATCAATGCTGGTTGTGAAGAACTCTCCTAAGTTAGGCCACAACACGGTCATGGGGTCTCACCTCGAACAAATTATAATTAGTCTTGAAGAAAATTCATAGAAGGCAGCATAGGTAACAATGATCAAATTAACAATCATCGCGACAGGTTTTGGCTGAAGTAAAATCAGTAAAAATAACAACTTTCTTGTATAAAGTTGATTTATCTATTTACACTCATAAATCACGTATTTTCATCAAAAAAGATAAATGAAGCCTTTTACTTCAATAGGGATGATTCCTGGGTAAAAAAAGGACAACTGTTCAGTCCGCAAATCAAATAATAAAAGAATATTAGACACGTATTTATTGCTATATCATATTAATAAAAAATGACTTAGATAAAACACATTAAACTTGAGTGGGGGCTCGTTACGTCACAGCTACGTATAAAATCTACTGAGAAATGACGTCATGCCACATTTGAACTCAATGTATCGTCGTAATGTTTTGATTACGTAAAAAAAGAAAAAATACGTGTCCAATATTTTTTAATAATCTACATGACGGACAAAAACATTTTTTTTAGTCATCATCCTTATTCGAACCCATAGAATGACAAAGTCAATCATTTTATTTCGAGCTCTTTGCAATAGATGGCGTTTTACTCAATTTGTCAAAGAATTGAAATAATTATATTAACATGTTTTTGGTACATAAGTATCTTCTTTTTTTTTTACTGAACCTGGAACTGTAAAAATCGGTCCAGCTGTTTCCGAGACTAGCCGGAACAAACAGACAGACAGCCAAAAAAGAAAAAGATTTTTGTTATAAGTACTGTATATACTTTCATATATATATTTGTATAAATACAGTTGCAAACAAATTTTATTTGTGTTTAATAATATTTTTGTTGTTTTTTTGTGGTGTACAATCCATATCCATACTAGATTATAAATGTTATAGTAACTCTGTCTGTTTGTTACGTTTTCACGCCTAAACTGCTGAACCGATCGTCATGAAATTTGGCAGAGATTATTTACGCGATAACCGACGTCCACGCGGGCGGAGTCACGGGCAAAAGCTAGTAAAGAATATATAAATAAATAAATAAAATACAGAATTCTCTATTTTTTATCTTGTCGTAAAAACCGTGCGAAACAAGGGCGTGTCGCTAGTAATAAATATTTACATAATTAATTTTGGATGACGTATATCGTCGTTCTGGGGTCGAATAGGACCTACTACTGAGCCGGCGGAGGTTCGTGCACTCGGGTACAATCGGGGGCGCTTCCAAACTATACGGTTAATAAAAATCGTAACTCCCAGAACAGATATCATACTCACAGCTCTCCCCCTCTTAGCGGGCGTGTCATCCGGCTGCGATTTCCTTGTCCGGCCGCCGCGTGACCCCGGCCCGGATGGCGTAGAGCCACCCCGTCGTTTACGCCGGTTCGCGTACGTATCGTCGAAGTAGTCCTCGTCCGATTCTGGGTCCGGTTCCTCGCCGGTTTCCATCTCTTCCATCGCTAGTTCGTCGTAGAACCATTCCTGTGGAAGCTGAGAGTGTAAGTTTTATTCAATTTCCTGCACGCATAGCACAAGTATGACCACTTTTATCTCTACGACCGCGTCATAACCAAAATCGATCGTCGTGTGCTTTTATATGAATACTAGGGATCGGGGAGGTTGCCTCGCATAGAGCGCCGCCTATCGGATCCAAAACTATCCTATCTTTCAAGCTGAAACCAACCATAGACATTCACAGTTTTTTATTGAAATCGGTTGGGTGGTTTCGGAGATCAGTGTGTACGAACATAGTGATTTTTATACAGGGTTATTGGTAAAAGACTAAAAACCTTGCAGGATTGTATTACTAACATCATAAACAACCATTTTTTTTAATGACTTTTTACAAAACATAATACTTTTACCAAAAACAAACCTTCAAGATTTCGTTCTTCTTCAAGAATCTCACTTAACCTAGGTTTTTCCGTTATTGGGTGGCAATCAAACAGGAATCCTACCTGATAGTACCTATGTGATCACCGTCGCCTATGTACTATCACGGACAGACAAATCGGACCACCATAAGGACTATTCTTGCTTGCAACGCTCGGTCTTACCTACGCTCATCAACAAATAGCATCGCAGCATCAGATTTTTGCTGACCCCCATGCATTTGTAAATGAAAAAAAAAAAAAAAACTGGGCAGTCTTTGGGGACTGCCGATAGAAGTGAAAACTAAGTACCTACATATATACACAGTATACATATAACTCATGAAAAGCGTTCGGTGACGATGACGCGTGTTCCATGATTTTTGTTCACCCAAAAAGTTCTCAACGCGCCTAAAGAAGTTTTCACATCAAATTTTTTTTTATAATAATTGCGTATAAAACCAGCCGAGGTGGTCAAACATCCGTGATCATTGTAACAAAGCCTGAGAAATTTATTTAAACAAAAGTTTTATTTTTTATTGGTCGTCGCAAAAAGGGGCGGTAAACAGTTGTGGACAACCCTGAGCACGGGATTTTGTTTTCAAAGTGTGCCGATTCTAATGTGCCTGATAGTACATCTGCAATATCAGAGGCATCAAGATGTTGTGATGCCATTTTGATTTTGTTGTTTATTATTCAACTTTATATTTATTCATATGTACACACAAAAAAAAAACAGACAAGAAGAAAGGAGCAGAAAAATTACTGCTATTTTTTATAACAAAAGAGTAGTATTTGAGTATAGCTACAATTCCAGCATATTAAAGAAGACTTTAAATGTTTGCTAGATTTTTTTTACAATGTCTTAGGGCAGTTTCTCAAACAAACATTATTGCAAAATTAATGAGACAAATTATCGATTTATTCCGTTCTATTACCAAAAACTAATACCACTAAATATGTTTTCCAACAAATTTGATGAAACAAATATCAGTGGTATTAGTTTTTGGTATTAGAACGGAATAAATCAAATTATCAACAAATTTTCCTCTGAGTAACTGGCCGTTTGTCTGAAAGAATATCTAAACTGTCATACCTTAGGATCATCCTTAGCGGCAGTCTGTGATCCGTCTCTACTGTCATCTCCAGCTAGCGCGTCACCCGGTACTCCGGAACTGTTTTCTCCTTCACCAGTATTGTCTAAATTGTCCGATGCTCCCGTCCAGCCCCACCGTGTTGATGACATTGTTAAGTACTGGCGGCGGGCTTTGCGCCATCTGGGTGGAAACACAAATCATTTAGTACATACTGGAAGTAGTAAATTTCATTCCTCTTCCTCCATGCCTCTTACTGCCAAAGAGTACTTGTCCTTTCTTGTCTGCCGAGTCGTTGAGCTCCTTCCAAGTTGTAAGTTCAGCTACACAATTCCTGACAATAGCTTGCACTGATCAGACTGTTCCACCTAAATCTGTGTGGTTCCTCAAAAGAACTTATTGTTAGTATCTTCTGCAGCAGTGGCGATTGGTTCAGGATTTTTACCTAACCATTATAAAAAACTATGATTTCGAAAATCTTTCCATGGAAATCTTTTAATGTGGCTGGCTCACCAGATCCATCATATAAAGTTTTGATATTTCTAAAATGGAGGTTCCTATGGTAATTATGCTTACCTCTGTGCAGGGTATGTGTACACTTGACCTTCTTTCTGGCCGGGCATGCGTTGTCTCCTCGTCATAAATAAATTGCAGTGGCTCTGTGCGACACCTGTAGCAACAAAATATCATAGGACACTGAAATAAAATGAAACTAGACTTGTCTCATCACTTAGGAATTACTTAAATGAATAAAGGAGACTTCACAAGGTAAAATGGTGTTTTAGAGATCATCTCCCGGGACCCTGCCTAGGAAAAGGCTACTTTTCCCTATGTTGGAGTTCTAGTTACCGGATGCAACTCCATACCAGTGTTTTCTATGGAGCAACTGCCTATCCAATCTCCACAACCCAGTTACTAGGTAACATGAAACCCCTCAGTAAGACTGGTTGTCAGACTTTTGGGCTTCAGACTACCCGTAATGATTGTCAAAGATCTACAAATGACAGCTGGAACCAACAACTTAACATGCTGTCTGAGGCACAGATGGTCTCGATATGTAATCGATGGTCACCCATCCAGAACCGACCATGGAAAACGTACCTTAACCTTCAATCAACCTGTGCCGACTGTTATTCTATTCAAAGCTAATAAATTTAAATAAATTCAAAGCAAATAGAATAAATACTTTTTATGTTTGGCATGTTGTGATTGCCCGTTGGTTAAGGCCTCGCCTTTCATGCGTGAGGTTGTGGGTTCAAATCTGGACAAGTACCAATGTGAGTTTTTCAATTCATATGTACTTTGAGTTTATCTTGGACATACTGACATTGGTGAAGGAAAAACAGTGAGGAAATCGGGACTTATAGGGGTTTATTCATAAACATTGCTTAAAGTTAAGTGACGTTCAAACGTCAAAAATGTATGGTTAAACAGTCGCTAATCATTACTTAACTTTTAGCGGCATTTATGAATAAACCCCATAGTTAATATAAGTCTGAAATCGCCCACCCGTCTTGAGCAAGTGTGGTGATCAATGCTCGTGCCTTCTCTGGCACGAGCATTGATCAAGACTAGATATGCCAATGCATTCCACTAGCTTTTATGACAAGTCTTTTACAGTTCAAGCAGTACAGTTATGGAATGCCTTGCCCGTGTTGATAAGGCATGCTCAATCATTGTCCACTTTTAAATGTCTGATTAAAAATCACTTCGTCTCTCCTTAAACATCATCATTACTTGAAGTTCCTTACTCTTGTATCATGTTTATTATTGTATGTATTTATTGTATATGTAAATGGTACACCACTGACTACCTGCAGTATTGTCTCTCCTTCTACTTTTTGATCCATCCAAAGGTTGTCTTTATAAGATCATTTTTAGCAGCAATAAGACCGACCATTGTGACACCCTATGTAACAGTTCTACATTTATGTATATCTATAATTTTTATGGTGTACATAATGAAGAGTATTCTATCTATATCTGGACTTTAAAAGAAACTATGACCTCTGAGTTTGTTTTGGTCTTTCTTCTCAGAGTAGTTGGTTAGGGGAAACACTGAACTCATCTAGTTTTAAAACATAATTTAATTTTGTCATGTCTGTCTTTTTTTTTTTTTTTTACGGAGTACTATTAAGCTAGTACTTGATTATTAGGAAGTACTTGTTTATGTTCAGCATTCATTTAAAATAGCCTATACTCCATTTACTATAGCATTAGACAAATAACGGTTAAATAACGACAGTTATTGTGTAATATTGTTGAAATTACTGCACTTTACTTTAGAGTTACTTTTTTTTTTTATGTAACTGGTAAATAGATTACAGTGCTTTGTATTTATCGTGAAAGAACGGACTTTATTAAACGTTTACATCGAAATAACGAAAGGGTGAGAACAGTTATTTGTCTAATGTTATAATAAATGGAGTATAGTACTCAAGATATTGAGATCTAAAACAAAGATTAGCAATTGATTGATTTTTAGAGAGGGATAGTCGGATATGTGAGGTTAGATGTCGAAAGAGGACAGACGGCTTTTGAATTTTTGATGTAACTCAAGAACATTATCAAAAGCACTTTATCAATGGTAAATATTGCATGACTATCTACAAAACAGGCCGGCAATACATTATCAATGATAAAGCTACCCGTTGTTTACATAAAAATCCAATGTTTTTAAAATTACTGTAGTGGTAATGGGCGGAGACGCGTTGAACAATAGTGACAAAAAAATCGATTTCTTACCGGTCTGTGTGTCGATGAACGGCATACGCATCCTCCTTTCCGCACATAGTCGCGAATTGAAGGTCGAAGAGTTCTCAATAATCTCTTTGTAACTCGGATCATTGAGAAAACTGGAACATTCAATCAAAAACAAACATTAGAATCAAACACTTGGTAATTACACTTAACACACCGGGATACCTAACTTTTTACATAATATTGTGCACAGAACTGATAATTATACACTTGTGACCGAATATACTTGATTTACCTTTCAATTTTCGTTAAATTAGAAGGATTCACTATCTGAATCTCGGCCGCCGCCATTTTCTCAGCAGACGCTACTTTGATGACGTCAACTGACGTTTGTCTGTTTCCGGCTATGTTACCAATTATTTTTATACAAAATTACCATCTATAAGTTGCTCACAGTTTCCCTTTTTAGGGTTCTATAACATAACAAGGAACTCATAAAGTTTCGCCGTCCGTCTCTGTGTCCACGATTTAACTCAGAGATTCTTGGTACTAAAAAAGCTATAATTTAGCATCTCTATAAATATTAATCACGCCTACAGAGTTAAGAAAAAAAATATATATAGATACATTAAAACTTTGTACTGATAGGGTAAAATGTAAAAAACATACATTTCATGATGAAAACTACTCAAACGTACAGTGGCCAGCACGTCAAGCTACATATATGAAACTGTAAAACTACAAACGATTTAAAATGTTAATGATTAAGTTCAAAATCGAACAAGTTGACAGGTTGTGGTAACTTGATGTGCTAGCCACCGTACTACTACTATAACATTTCATCTTCTTTTGAGTAGACCTAGGCAAAGAGGATCGTGCAGCAAATAAGCGTGTTTTTTTTTTTTTTTTGTCTAAGAGACTCTGCTACTAAGTAAGTAGTTTGTGGATAACTAACTTTAATTTTCATAGATTATTTTTATTTTAGCGGACGATAAAAACAACACTGTGCATGCGTAAATATTCATCCTAACAACGGAACCTTTCATTGTGCATAGTCCAACACGCACTCGGGCCGTTTTTTATGTAATTCTTGATTTAAGATGCTTTCATTATTTATTTAAACATTAATAATGTGGTTGATTTGCCCACATTTTGTTTATGAGTTCAAACAAATAAAATGTTTATTTTAGAAAAAGAGGTGTGTTGGTAGATTTTAAACTTAGTAAAGTATGGTAACAAAAACCAAACGTCAAGCTTGTGACTGGTCATCGGTGGACGAATCGTGTGTCGGGCGCATTTTCAGTAATTGTTGATTGGAGATCTCCAAATATTACACTGATTATTGGTTACTGTGTTTTTATTAACTTTGGAAGCGGTTACTAATTTTCTAATCGCGATTTTCCAATAATTTATTTCGTTGAAAAGACTTGGTGTTTTGTGAAAAAGTCGAGGTCGGCGTGTCGTTGGTTTGTGTCACAAGATGTCCGTGTGTTTCTTTGTGCCTGCGTAAGTTCCTCTTTCGATAATAAATAATGCTGTTTTTATTGTGATTATAAATGAATCGTCGTCGTTTTTGCTGCTATTAATTATTTTTATGTAAACTTTGTAATATTCAATTTCTATTAATGTCATACAAAGCTTTATTTTATTGATATAAGTTTGCGCCCCAGGTTTGCTTGTTGTTTTTTGTATTTTGTTCTGATCAGATAATTTATAAAAATAATAAACGCATCGCATTAAAATTGTGAATATAAAATATTAGCCCCATGCCTCGTTCGAGGAAAGGATATGTAAGCTGTATTAATGTTCTATCGCGATTTATCAAAAATTTACGGCTAAGCTACCCAGAGTTTACCGAAGTCCCTAGATTGCCAGTAGAAATTGTATTTCCTAGAAAAGCACAAAAGCACTATCTACAGTGACTGGGAATTCAACCCAGTACTTCCCGGTCGGCATTTGTAACCACAAAACCATCATCGTAGGAATTACGACGCGGCTTCACCTGGGTGGCATTTTCTAAAATAAAAGTACCCTAAGTTACTCCTTTTAACATCAGTTATCTGCCAGTGAAAATCCCGTCAAAATCGGTCCAACCGTTTCGGAGATTATTCGGAACAAACGGACAGACATAACGAAGCATTCCGCGCAAGGAATGAACCCGTGATTCTAAAAGCAGAAAGTCTTAGCTACTAATTACTACGCAAATAGATAAATTATTATGAGTGAAATCAAAGAAGGACAAAAGGACATGCTGTTTTCCGACTGTTTATATATACATAAATACTCACATACAAATACATAAAATTATAAAATTACAGCATTTTTACTAAATGCATATGAAAGCATATACGGTACTTATAACAAAAAAACAACTATTAAAACTGGTCTGTCTGTCTTTTTTGTTTATTCCGGCTAATCTTTGAAACGGTAAGGAGTAACTTAGAAAGAAGAAGAAGAAAGAAAGAAAAAACGTTTATTTGCGGTAAAAATGACGCAAAAAAAGAACACAACACAAAAAAAAAATAAGTTTGGGGTAAATATGCGTCACATCCACGCGCGGTCTTACTTTTATTTTAGAAAACACCACGCGGGCAAATCCGCTGTTTAACAGCTAGTAATATAATAAAGTTTAGGGTATTTTTTTTTTTTTTTTTTTTGAACGCCCTAATCTCAGGAACTATCAGTCGGATTTGAAGAAATATTTTACATTTGATAGCCCAGTTCTTGAGGAAGGCTAGGCTATTTATCATCACGCTACGAACCATAGGAGCCGAGCAAAAAGGCGCGAAAGAAAAAGAAAAGAAAGAAAGAAAATACGCTTTTTCTCGGTAAACATGAAGTAAAGAAAGAACACAAACCTGAGGCCCTAGTGTGAGTTTGTTTTAACCATCTCGATTTTACGCATCGAGCGCGTTCGGCGTTCCGATTGGCCTCCGATTGGCCATTCACCAATCGGAGTGCTGAACGCGGTCGATGCGTAAATTCGAGATGGTTAAAATAAACTCACACTAGGGCCTAAGATATGAAAAAGTTACATGCGCGCTTAAATACGCTGCCAAATAAAGTTGTGTATGTATTTTAATGTCAAGGAAAATTTTCATAGTTATAAAATACCTACGATGTGATAAGCCAATCACCATCCTTGAGCGTGATCGTATGACAAATACGTACCTAAGGCCCTTTGTACACGGCACGGTATCTTTACGGTACGGCGTATAAACTGCGCCGTAGAAAAAACGTCTTTCAACAAGCTTCCATAGTAATCCATGCAACACTGACGACCGTGATTTAAAATATTCTGCAATATTAGCCGTGGGATGGCTCAGCAAAGTACCAACTTGCTGCGCTTGACTCGGTGGAACGCAGAGCTGAGAGGCTCATTGGCGACGTAAAACTGGTGGATGCCAAGCTTCACAGCTTGGCTCATCGCCGCAAGGTTGCCTGCTTGTCGGTCTTCTACAGATTGTACTTCGGAGAGTGTGCCCATGAACTCCACAACCTCATTCCACCGGCCCCCTTCTACCATCGGACATCTAGACGCACTGCAAGTTACCACCCCTACCTAGTTGATATTCCACCAACTCGCACTAAGCGTTTTCAAACGTCTTTTATAATGCGCGCAGCAAAGGAGTGGAACTCTCTGCCTGCGTCTGTGTCTCCGAACGCATACAACCCTAATCTATTCAAAGTGAGAGTGAACAGGCTTCTTCTGGGTAAGCTCACTCCATCGTAGACTTTGTCTCTGTCATCCAGACCTAAAGTCAAGAGCAAACTCATAGAGTAGAATAAAAAAATAAAAAAAAGAGGGCCGCAGCTTCGTCTGCGAAAAAGTTTTCGGTAATCAACTGGGTGATTGCGTAACACACAATGGCAATGCCTTTCATTTTTGACAGTTCAATAATATACAAAGCGTTTTTTTTTTTTTGTTCCGTGTGGTGCCGAATGTAAAGAATAGCACTACCCCATTTCCTCCCTTGAGTGCCGTAAAAGGCGACTGAGGGACGTACTTAGAGAATGGGCAGCAGCGTTCTCTATGCATTTTTACACCATACTGCGATCGCCAACCCGCCTGCCAAGCGTGGCGATTTTGGCAAATCCTTTTGGGGGAAGCCTATGTCCAGCAGTGGACGTCTTTCGGCTGAAATGATAATGATGATGATGATTTCATTGTATGCTGCATCAGTCAACATCATCAAGTCAATGCCGGCTGTAGCTGAAAACCAGCGCTGGTGCTCTATCTCGCTTAGGGTCGCAGCATTATGCTGAGCGTTGTAGTTTTTTTTTTTGTGGTTGTGTTCTTTTTTTGCGTCATGTTTACCGCAAATAATTTCTTTCCTTACATAGAACTTGAAAATAAAATGTGGATGTACTAATAAGTACCTCTGCCTAACCCCTTGGGGTAATACAGTCGTGATGTTAACATATCAAGTAACAGTCCGAAGCTAATTTTATCATCCAGACATAATAAAAACGCTGGTCCACTATTAATGTGGGAGGGGAACTGAGTTATTGATCATCGCCATCAGAAGTAGGTCACTTCTGCCTACTTTTTCTAGGAATTCAGGCGTTCCACGTAAACTAAGTAATTCGGGCAGTAACTAGTCGAGAAGTCCGATTGAACAGATCGGTCGGCAGTAAAGCGAAACTAGTGGACCAAAGCATCTCTTTGTATGGGAAGAATGTATGTATCACTTACCTATACGCATTTGCTGCCCAGTTCAAAAAGATTTTTTTTGGCTTACAGCCATAAATTGTTTGGAAAATTTACATATGTACTTAGATTTGGTGTTGCTAGTCGGGTCCTGGGCATGAACAGAAGTCATCTATAGCGACTGCTCGAATGCGGGTTGTAGGCACACGAACGAATTATTTTTTGACATAAATATGCTGGGTGCTGGGCAGCGAAACTTGCACGTTTCACTTGTGTAACGACGGATTTGAAAAAGGCTTCGCCCGCGTTGCTTTTTCTAAAATAGAAGTAGCCTAATTTACTCCATATATCATCAGCTATCTGCCAGTGAAAGTCCCGTCGAAATCGGTCCAGCCGTTTCGGAGATAAGCCGGAACAAACAGACAGACAAAAATGTCAAAATTGTTTTTTGTTATAATTACCGTATAATATAAACTTTCATATTATGCATTTAGTAAAAAACTGTTATTTTGAAATTACAAACATACACATAAAGGACATTGACCGGGAGTTTGACCAAGTGCTGCCCAGAATAGACACACAGTGCATTATGTTCCTTGCGCTTATACTAGTCTGTAAACCAAAGCTCTGCAAAATCTATCCGAAGTTTTAGAAAAAGTATTTTTTGTTGAGCAGCAACCGGTTAGACTAGAGCCAACTCCAACATAGTTGAGAAAAGGCTTGGCGGTTAATAACTTGAAGCCGTTATATCTATCTGGAAATGCAATGATACACCATTTGGCTTTGTTACACAGGGACCAGGCAGGTTCCTCAAACGTGTCTGAGGAAGTGGATGGAGACATCATAGAAGAGAACGCCTCAGCGGAGTCACCACAGCAGAGTCTACAGCAGTTCTGGGGCAAAGTTACCGATGATATCAAGAAGGTCAATTCGGTAAGTGCCTATGTTAAAATGTTTATAGCCGGAATTTGAAGCGTCAGCTATGTGGAGGCTTTAAGAAGTCTAGCCCTTACTACTTAACACTTGTTTAGTGGTGGTTTACTTCATAATTTCAGCCGAAAGACGTCCACTGCTGGACATAGGCCTCCCCCAAGCACCACCACTTCCAGCGGATTCCTGCGGCTTTCACAAGATCATCGGTCCACCTTGTGGGAAGCCTTCCCACGCCACGTCTTCCCACGCTACGTCTTCCGGTACGCGGTCGCCACTCCAGAACCTTTCCGCCCCAACGACCATCTGTTCTGCGAGCAATGTGCCTTGCCCATTGCCACTTAAGTTTGGCAATTCTTCGAGCTATGTCGTTTACCTTGGTTCTCCTGCGTAGGGAAACTCCAAGCATAGCCCTCAGTGGTTAACTTACCACGAGATTATATGCCCAATTGCAGGCATCACAACGGTATAATACATTGTGGACACGTGAATACAGTTGTTTTATAGAACAGTGCTTTCGATAAGCTCTCGCTAGGCGTAAATAATGGAAAAGAATAATATCGGAAATCAAAATGGTATAGATTTTGACATTCGGAATTAGTAGTTGCTGGGAGCGGTAACTAGCGTTGCTTGTACCGAAAACAAAGCTATCCAATCGGAAGATTTAAAGACTCGCCCCGTTATAAACGTTGACCACGAACAGAGGTCTTTTGCTGGGCACGTAGGAATGAATAACGGGGTATTGTGTTGCCCAGTAACTGGGTTGTGGAGGTCAGATAGGCAGTCACTCCAAGTAAAATAGTGGTATACAGCTGTATCCGGAGATACTGGAAGCCGACACCAACATAGTTGGGAAAAGGATAAGCATATGATAATAGGAATTAAGGTGCAAACCGTGTCGTAGTAGAAAAGTAAGGCTGGTTTTTAGAGTCACGCTGACCATCGGCGCTGACAGCTCAGCGCGTAGCTTGTCAGCGCTGAGGTTTAGCGCGAGATGTTTCAGTATCGTGCTGATCACTGCGCACTTCGTCGATCACTCGACTTGTGTCCACCTCGACGATTCGTCATGACTGTTCACGCTGACGGCGTCCGCTCAGCTCGACACTAGAACGCTCACTGAAGACAGAGGCGCGCGTGCGGCGGTCAGCACCGCGTACGGCGCGGACCCGTCAGCGCTGACAAACGCACGCACTGGTAGCACATTATTCTTAAAACGCTTCCTAGAAGTTCATACGTTTCGGCTGTCAGCGCCGACGGTCAGCGTGCGGTCAGCGCGTCTCCAAAACCAGCCTAAGTGAAGTTGGATGGCAACCATCAGCATAGCATCACACGGGCAGTCGGTCACTTAGCGATAATATCTATTTACCTTCATTTTCAGGACGACTTCAAATCCCAAGCTCTTCCTCTAGCCCGCATCAAGAAGATAATGAAGCTAGACGAGGAAGTGAAGATGATATCGGCCGAAGCCCCGGTGTTGTTCGCGAAGGCCGCCGAGATCTTCATACATGAGCTCACGCTTAGAGCCTGGGCGCATACTGAGGATAATAAGAGGAGGACCTTGCAGGTATGGAACCTACGAACGAAACTCCATCTGCAGTAAAAACACTTCACTGGTTTCGCAACTTCTGGAAGTAAGTTACAATAAAAAATCCAGAGGTCAGTGTTGAGCTCAACCCCCAACGATGTATGATCTTGATTCGCTCCCATCGTTCAACGCCCCCAGCTTGTAAACCTATTGTAGTATATTGAGAATGAACAAGCATTGACACTATTAAACTAACACCATTATAATCCCAGACGACGGGCTGCAACTGTGAAATTTCTGATGTAAAAACCCAATAACACTTTGCTCGACCTGGAAATCGAACCCAGGAGCTCAGCTTCAGCAGTAGCGCTTGCGACCACTAGATCAACAAGGCAGCAACAATGAAACATAGTCATATTGATGCTAACCTAGTTTCGAACCAGCAATCTACATAGGTGCCAGCGAAGTTCACACCTTACACGTTTTCTTGCCATCAGTGTTGCCAACTCCAAGTCGCTAGGCTGAAATTATCAATTCGCTAGAAAGTCGCTATAACTGACTTTACCAGGGATGGATCCAGGTTTGCGTTCTGAGACGGGCACAAGAGGCCAGTGAGGGAACGCAAGGGGGGGACTCAAAAAAAACCGGGCAGTCTTTGGGGACTTCCGATAGAAGTGAAAACTAAGTAACTTGTATCGTCGAGCTATTAGATTATTAATTTTCCATGATTTTTGCTCACCCAAAAAGTACACATACATACACAGTATACATATAGCTCATGGAAAGCGTTCGGTGACGATGACGCGATTCCATGATTTTTGTTCACCCAAAAAGTACTCAACGCACCTAAAGATATTTTCACTTCAAAAAAAAAGGACGGATATTTTACGCGACAGAAAGAGTTTGACACACGTCATTTGACGTTGGCATATTAAAAAAAGACATTAGTGTAGAATTCAAGAAAATGTTGCAAAAATTTTGTCCTCAAAGCTTTTTTCGACGTGATAACGTCCTATAAATCGATGAACGCCGGCTGCACGTACGAAAAAGCATGAATCATTGTTACGTTCCGCCTGAGCCGAGTGTGTAAGCGAGAGCGCGGAACAAGCGATAGAGAGGCATGAGCGGCCTAAGCGTTCGGCTTGTGTTACGTTAACACGTAAAATTATCGTCCGTAAACCGACTTTACAGACAACCAATTTATTTGTCGCTAAGGCTTAAGCAAAAGTCGTCATTTCTAGCGACAAAGTCCCTAAATTGGCATCACTGCTTGTCACCACTTCGGCTTGTGTTACATTATCACGTAAAATTATTGTCCGTAAACCGACTTTACAGACAACCAATTTATTTGTCGTTAAGGCAAAAGTCGTCATTTCTAGCGACAAAGTCCCTAAATTGGCAACACTGCTTGTCACCACTTCGGCTTGTGTTACGTTATCACGTAAAATTATCGTCCGTAAACCGACTTTACAGACAACCAATTTATTTGTCGCTAAGGCTTAGGCAAAAGTTGTTATTTCTAGCGACAAAGTCCCTAAATTGGCAACACTGCTTGTCACCACTTCGGCTTGTGTTAGTTATCACGTAAAATTATCGTCCGTAAACCGACTTTACAGACAACCAATTTATTTGTCGCTAAGGCTTAAGCAAAAGTTGTAATTTCTAGCGACAAAGTCCCTAAATTGGCAACACTGCTTGTCACCACTTCGGCTTGTGTTACATTATCACGTAAAATTATCGTCCGTAAACCGACTTTACAGACAACCAATTTATTTGTCGCTAAGGCTTAAGCAAAAGTTGTCATTTCTAGCGACAAAGTCCCTAAATTGGCAACACTGCTTGTCACCACTTCGGCTTGTGTTACGTTATCACGTAAAATTATCGTCCGTAAACCGACTTTACAGACAACCAATTCTTTTTTCGCTAAGGCTTAAGCAAAAGTCGTAATTTCAAGCGACAGTCGATAAATTGGCAACACTGCTTGTCACCACTCTTTCACCGGATGTAGGTTGACGATGGTACGCACTTCAGCACAGTTCCAGTTGAAAACCAGCGTCATGCACTAGTTGTCAATTCAGCGTCAGTAATTTTTGCTGAACTGGTCCTTTATGGCGCAGCCGCGAGGCACACGTTCCTGCAAATTTCTTGTAACACAGTTTTACATTATAAATAGTTTTTTTTTTTTGTTTGAATTTAAAACTACCCGCGTTTAGCGAATTTTTGTAGGGGAAAAACTTATGGGTTCGCGTCACAGAAATGCGCGACATGGTCGTGACGTGTTGCGCCAGACTCATACTCAAAGCATTTATATCAAACTAGCTTTTGCCCGCGACTCCGCCCGCGTGGATGTCGGTTATCGCGTAAAAAAGTAGCCTATGTCCTTCTCCAAATTTCATGACGATCGGTTCAGCGGTTTAGGCGTGAAAACATACAGACAGACAAGAGTTACTTTCACATATATAATATTAGTATGGATAAACCAATTACAGGCGCTTATGAATTGTCAAGGGGTCGGTCAGTCAGAAAGATGTAGCCCATTCCAAAGCGTAGTAGATTCCTATGCAGAAGAACGGGCAAGAAACTTCACGGACACTCTTTTAAAACAAAATATTGTTACAAAATATTGGTTACATCATTCATGTTGAAGTTATACATGTGAGAACAATGTAGAAAGACGTGCACGTTAGAAGCGTCCGTAATAAAAACAATTCAAAAATTAAAATAAATTAAAATGAGCCGTGGCAGCTGGTGGCCGTGGACTGTCAGTTATTACTTAGTTTTGAGTTTTCACTTTTGTTGGCAGTATATATGACTGCCTATTATTTTATCTGTTGTATATTATATTATGTCATGTGTGCCGTTTAGTCTGTGCTAAATATAGTAGATTGTTATACAAGGGGATAAAATTACCCATTTAGACGAGGTAGTTTTACTCCCGAGCTTTAGCGAGGGAGTAAATAGAAACCGAGTTATAATGGGTTTTTAGCGCCGTGTGTTACACTCTACTTTTCACTATGATTGCGAGAAAATAAAATAATCCAATAAAATATTAAAAATAAATTACGGCCAATAATTCAATTTGCAAATTAGAGGAAAATTCTAAAGAATTCGCCCCAATGTCTTTTTTTTATTTGTTCTGTAGCCGCAACGCATTGCATGCATTCTTCTACCAAAGAGATCGCCGATTTTAGTTCCATTTTCAAAAATAAAATGTTGGACTTTTTTATGAAACAGTCGAGTCTTTATTCATGATTATTCTACTTATGACTAAAGACTTTTTCGTTTTTGTAGGCTCATTGTCATTTGCCAGACAAAAAAAAAAAAAAAAAACTTTTTCCCCTAGATGAAGAAATGCTATTTTTGCTTCGCTCTGGTACGCCACAATGACGGTCTTTTTGAGCAAGAGGAGTGAAAATTATCCTTCTTCTTTCTTTTTTTCACTTGCCTAGATCCTAGGTTATAGCTCGCAGAAGCACAGACTGCGGCTATAACCTCCACTCCTGTATCTCCTTCCTTTGCCACTATCACAAAAATAGTCTCAAAAACTAAGTTTTACAACACACATTATTGTCATTACAGCGCAATGACATAGCAATGGCGATTTCCAAATGCGATCAGTTCGACTTCCTGATCGACATAGTGCCGCGTCACGAGGTGAAGCCCAACAAGCCGCGGTACGACCACGCGCCCAGGAGCAACCATGCTGATCAGGTAATCCTCAAACAGAGGCCGTTAACTTCGTCAATATTTCTTAAAATATTTCTTCGTGTGGAGAGGATATTAGCTGCAGATTTAGGTTCCCGCCCTAAAGGGCCGGGGAAGGGGAAGGGGGGGGAAATGTACTTATTTGGTAAACCAAATAAGTACATTTTGTCATCGGAATGGAACGAACAATAAATAAAAAACTGGTCAAGAGCGAGTCGTACTCGCGCACCGAGGTCTCCATACCATCAAAAATCATCCAATAAAAATATTAGTTCCACTATCGGTCAAGAGATGGCGCTGATATAAAACTGCAATATTAGAAAAAGTGTGCTATTTAGAGACATCGTTTTATTTTTCCTATAATCTTTACATAAACTTCTATCACATAGAATAATTTCAGATTTTTCTCTTTGCATAGAGAAACATCGGAGACAAGGGGGGAACGGTATTTTTTTTTACATTTTTCGTCAAAAGTCGGAAACCTCGGCCTAAAATAACGAAAATGTTTGAGAATGTGCAAATAGCGCTCTTTCATATGATACCCCACATGCTCTAGTAGCCCCACTTCGAATTTTTAAGACACCCGTTCAGACCCTGTTGCAAAAAAAAAACTTTTTTTGTAAAATTGTTGGGCAAACGTCATCTAAAACTATTCCAAATTTCAAGTGATAGCCAGAAATTTAAATTTAAAAGTTGATAGTTGCTTGTTGAGATATCTAGCTGTGACAGATGGACAGACAGACTAAGTCACACCATAAGGGTTCCTTTTTACCATTTTGGTACGGAACCCTAAAAGACAATAAATCCATACTAATATTATAAATGTGAAAGTAAATCTGTCTGTCTGTATGTTACGTTTTCCCGCCTAAACCACTGAACCGATCGTCATGAAATTTGGCAGAGATATAAGCGATATAGCCTGGTATATGGAGAAGGACATAGGCTACTTTTTTACGCGATAACCGACATCCACGCGGGCGGAGCTGCGGGAAAAACCTAGTATAATATAAATTGACTCGTTTAACATAACATACATCAAGAGAACCGCTAGTGTCAGTATTAAATATGTAATTTTTATGGTGTTAGATAAAGAGTATTCTAGTATGTATTTATCTCTATTTTTAGGTGTCACATCATCAAGCGGCGATGCAGAACGCCACACAGTCATCACAGCCGCAGATTGTGATACAGCCGTGCGCGCAGGTGGTACAGGTTATACTTAATTTTGTGATGTTTTTATTTATTTGACCATTCATGTACACAGTGGCCAGTACATTAAGCTACACGAAACTGTCAAATTTCTTCAATTGATTTTGAACTTTAAAACGTGGACGATTAAGTTCAAAATCGAACGAGAAAATTTTACAGTTTGTGGGAACTTGATGTGCTGGCCACCGTACACACATATAAACATACAAAGGGTTTTGGCTAAGTATCACTTAGGTAAAACCCCTTTGCAATCAACAATGTAGTGGTGCTTTTACGGCTTCTTAATTTGGACGGGTTGCAACGTAAGCTATGCTTCCAAAACTCTATCACATGCATACAGTCACACTTTTGCTATGTACTACTCGAGATGTGATATATGAAGAAAAATCAAGGTGTAGTACTGCTTTTTGGTCACGGGCGCGCCGTATCTGCGCGGTGACGCATGGGGCATTAAAAATAAATAAATAAAATAAAATTGTTTATTGTGTCTCAAACGGTTATATTTACACATGTGAATGAAACAGCCCCAGTAAGTAATTAATAATACTTGTGTTGATTGTCTCGCTCCTTCCCTTAATTGAGCGTTTACAATATTGAGACATTTATATTAAAAAAAAAAAATATAGAAAATGACTTAAAAAGTCATTAGCAGCTCTGTTTAATGTGTAATTTTAAGTGTGTGTATGTGTGTGTGACTGTTATAGTGTGTGAGTTTGTGTTTGCTGATAGTGCCATTATAATCTAAGTTGAGAAACACCACTATGTAATCACAAGGTATAACGTTATGATAAAGAAGATAAGTATTCATGTAAGTCTGTCTAGAATATGCTCTATGGCATTGTCGAAGGAGTTATTTCCAACAAAAAGCAATAGATGGCGCGTAAATAAAAACGCGAAGCCAGTGCTGTGCGGTTATTTATTTATCAGTTTATATTATTATATTTTAATTTAGTTAGAAGGGCATATATGTATGGAACTCCAGGGTATGCTGAGCTTATTTGCATGTATGGAGTGCACGCCACTTTCATTTTACTTTTGTGTTTTATTTTATTTTTTATTAGTGTTACTATGAGTGTGTTTAGTTTAAAATGTGATCTTCCTGTATGAGTCCCAATAAATACTTTTTCTTTCTTTCTTTCTTTCTCTATTTCTAAAACGGCAGTCAAAAGGCTTATTTCGTGCCTATTTTAAGGATGAATAAACTAGGTACTCCGTATCGAAAGTCATTTTGTATAAAAGTTTCCAAACACAAAATACGTCTGGCTGCTACGACAAGTGCGCGGGGACTGGCGGCAGCCACATAGATTCGCTCTGGCTGTGCAATCGGGCGCGTTCTACTGACTGCCACAGCCGGGAGTTCGTGGCTGCTTAGTGCGCGGGCTCCCATACCCCGCCATATGTTCGACTGGCTGCCGCAGCCAGGCTGCCTAGTGCGCGGGCGGTCTTAGGGTTTTAACTTTGCCCCACACTACTAAATACAAATAATTAGACGTATCTGTGTTTGTAGTACCAATAAATTGAATAAAGATTAATATTTTGAACTCGTGCATTACAGCAAGCAACCGCAGCATCGACATCATCGTCTCCCAGCAACGTGGTGTCGCAGCAGCCCGTCACGTTGGTGCAGCAAGTGGTCACGCCGTCCGGGGAGCTGCAGCAGCTACCGGTCAGTTACTGCTATCTCAACTAATGACATAACCAACGCCTATACTTACGATGTCGTAAAATACTTTATCTACACCCATGCTATAAATCCTCTATAAAAATTTCTGAAACAGTTAGCTTAGAATAGAATAGAATAGATGTTGGCTTATTGCCAACATTAAAACAACCGGTGTCTTATTAACCATAATATCATCCAAACGAGTGTTATAATGTACTAAATATCATTATGCAACTCCTTTGCGTTTTCAATCCCTTCCTTACTCATCAAACAGCCAAATTTATGAATTTCAAAGAATGAATAATATCATGCACGCGCGATCTATATATATATATACTACCACAGCGCCGTAATTAAAAAAAAAACAGTTATAGGTTATTTGAGTTCACGTCGCATCTCGCCATTATTGTTTGTTGTTTACAAAAATGAGTGATACAAACTGATAACACACCACCAGATATTTGTATTGCAGTAAAGGGCATTTCTAACCAATTATTACCAGAAAAGTCGAGAAAACAATATGAAAAGGCGTACCAAGATGAATTGGAAAAATACCAAAGAGTAGATAATATGGGTATAGATAAAGTCTTGTATGCAACTGCTCATAATTAGGTATCACACACACTCATGTGATACTATTATCGTGTTTTAATACCCCTTATTATACTACAGTTGCATAAATAACTAATAGTCCATTCGCGTTAAGAAAATAGTGAGTCATCATATAACTTTACTTGTCGAATGTGCGGCAATCACTTGCCGCCAGTCGACCTTTATGCTGTAGACTCTGTCATGCGCCGCTAGGCAGCGCTAGCGTCGCGATTTGTCAATAAACGATGGCGCGAACTCCAATAACACCATCGAACGTGACTAGATGGCGCTGGCGTACCGGATACAACTCGTCTTCGACATACTTATAATACTTTAATATTTTATAATACCTATGTTTAACGTCCTTGTAACATTATTATTTAATGTTTCAGATACAGCTAACCCAAGCGCAACTGAACATGATCCGGCTGCAAGTGCAGAACAACCCGAACCAGCCGATCATCATACAGGCGCAGTCGCAACAGTCGCCACAGATTATACAGGTAAATAACATATTTAAATGGCACTTGGCGTTTAAACAAAATACACCATATTATATTGGAATAAAGTTCATTTTGTATGAACGAAATAACGCCAATATTATATGCCTGTCACTGTTTTTATATTTAGCCCAAAGGTTGACTGGTAGAGAATGCCTAGCGGCATTAAGTCCGCCTATGTACCACTATGTACATGAAGTTTAAATAAATAAATATCTTCGGATATTTCAGGGTTTCGCTCTATACCTAACACAGCCACTTATTAGGTGGGTCGCTTGATTGTTTGTCACCCAACAGCTAAAACCGAGCAAGTGTAGTTTCCGTGGTTGGGATGAATTTATCCCAAAAACAATCTTTTAACATTGTAGTTCAAAAACAAGTTCTCCCATTCAGTCCAAATGCAAATGTAAGTTTGTACGCACAATATCGAGAGATATACCGTTATTTCAAGACCATAGACTTCTTATAAGTTTTCCTGTAATCTACGAGTATAAGTAAAGATTTTTTTTATTTTTTTTTCAGAATTGTAGGTTTCGGAGATAAGGAGGGAATGATCAATTATAATATGTTTTCTTAAATAACTTTAAAAGGATTTAAGTTAAAGTTATAAAAAAAATATACCAGAAATCCTAACAAAAAGCCCTTTCATTTTATATGTCACACGATACAGATTGCAAATTACTTTTATTTAATTTTTTTATTTGCTCATAAAAGTGTCCCCATATTCAAAATTAATTTATTTACGTCACACGTCCGTGTTTGGGTCACAGAAGTTCATATGTGTACTAAATTTCAACTTAATCGGCCCAGTAGATTCGGAGCAAATTGGCGGACACGGAACAGACGGACAGACACACGAGTGATCCTATAAGAGTAAGGGTAAAACGGGACCCTATTACTAAGGCTCCGCTGTCCATACGTCTGTCACCAGGCTGTATGCAGGCTGTGGCTGTAAGACAGTTGAAATTTTCACAGATAATGTATTTCTGTTACCGCTATAACAACAAATACAAAAAAACAGAATAAAATAAATATTTAAGGGGGCTCCAGATTTTTTTGCCGTTTTTATAGATAATGGTACGGAACCCTTCGTGCACGAGTCGTCGGTTTTTTCCTTTTGAGCTACGGAACCCTAATAAAAGTAATAAATATCCCTTATTCCCCAGGTCCAGTCGCAAGCACAGCATCAACCGCAGCAGCAGGTATTCCTGGCACAAGTAGCGACGTCCCAGGAAGACTCCTAGTACCAAGACACCGGCACTCAGTGTTCAGTGCTCAGCGGCTCCGACTCTGACTAACTGTAACTGTGGATCACAGACATCTCTGTGCTGTGGCTAGTGAAGTGATAGACCAGTGCAGTGTTAAAGTACAGACTAGATATTTATAGTCTTACTAGCTGACCCGACAGACTTCGTTCTGTCAAAAGCTATAGTATAAACTCCACTACTCTACCTTACCCTACCCTACCCTACCTACCCACCTAACCTACCCTACCTACCTACCAAAAACTTAAAAAAAAAATTGTAGCTGATTCTCAGACCTACTGAATATGCATATAAAATTTCATAAAAATTGGTCAAGCCGTTTCGGAGGAGTATGGTAACTAACATTGTGACACGAGATTTTATATATAAGACTACGAAACAAGATTTATCTAAAAGACCCAGGTTTAAACCATCTTGCCATTTTTTTATTACGAACTTTATTCCCACAATTCCATCATCATTTCAGCCGAAAGACGTCCACTGCGGGACATAGGCCTTCCCCAAACACCGCCACTTCGACCGGTTCCCAACTTCCCGCATCCAGCGGATTCCTGCGGCTTTCACAAGGTCATCAGTCCACCTTGTAGGAGGCCTTCCAACGCTACGTCTTCCGGTACGCGGTCGCCACTCCAGAACTTTTCGGCCCCATCGGGCATCTGTTCTGCGAGCGAAGAGCCCTCCCCACTGCCACTTAGGTTTGGCAATTCTTCGAGCTATGTCGGTTACCTTGGTTCTCCTGCGGATATCTTCATTACTGATTCGATCACGTAGCAAGGATAGCCCTCTCCTTTGCTCTTTGGGTGACATTTAGCTTTCTAATAAGGCCTATTGTGAGCGATCATGTTTCTGTACCATAGGTCATCACTGGCAACACGCACTGGTCAAAGACTTTCGTCTTGAGACACTGCGATATGTGGGACGAGAAGATATTGCGTAGTTTCCCGAACTCTGCCCAGCCGAGTCGGATTCGACGACATACATATTACTTGTATAATTGCTTTTCGTGGTGGTCTGTATGCCCGCGTTCTTCTAAACTAAGCAACGGATTTTAATGCGGTATTCACCATAATGTAGATAATTTATTCCGGAAGGTTTATGTATACAATAAGTTAACATTTAAAATAATAAAGGAATCGCCATGATTTGTGAAGTCGTAAAAACCCGGCGAAAAGCAGGGGCGAGTCGGGTGGCTAGTAAATTACTAAATACAAAAACTGATTTTAAACCCGATTCTAATTTGACAATCTTGTATTATGAATTTTACTTCGGTCGAAATAAGGATCAAAATACAAAAACTGGCTGAAAATTAAGCTTGGGCTAAACTCAGAACTCGTTTTGAAATGAGACGGTTAAAGTCATTCATGGTAGACAAAGATTCAGTAACATTGTTGGCAATACTGTATGCAATATATGTGTAAAGTGTTGTTGGCAATACTGCATGCAAATTTGTGTGTAAAGTGTTGTTGGCAATACTGCATTCAAATATGTGAGTAAAGTATTGTTGACAATACTACATGCAATTGTGCGTGACATGTTTCCAGGAACATAAAATCGTGTTGCTCAGCTTTTATATTGAAACACAAGTTTGCCTTTTATTATGTAACACATGGTATGGGTAAGGTTACTTTTGAAAAGAATTTCACAGCAAACTAACTGCAATCTTATTGTAACGGGAATAAAGATCACTGTAATTTTGACAGACTTCAGTGGCAGCAACCCAACATCAATCTTATGTTAACGAGAATAAAGATCACTGTGATTTTGACAGTGATACAAAATGGTAAAAAAACTGAAAATACTGTACTTACCCCAACTTGGCAACCCGTGCTGGCAACTTCAATGTTCAATTTCGTTTACGCCAAGCCGTAAATGAAATTGTTTATTCATGTTTATATATATACCCGAATCGCTTTCGCGTGGCAATACTGGTCATTGACCCACCTCACATCTTCTAGCATTCTTTATTTCAAAAACTGAAATAAAGTCCGTTAACGTCCTAAATCAATATCTATCGTGATCTTCAACATGTTCGAATAACGAAAAACCATACATAGTTTATTGTATGGGTTCCTACGGAGAGATATTAGGGAAAGGGCAATGACCGCTTTTGCCACGCTAAAGCCATTCGGGTATGTCGTCGATAGTAACAACTTGACATTGACAGCGCCTCCTTTTCCTGTGAGTGGTTTATAGTTGCGAGCCTTTTTATTTATAAGTGAAGATAACTAATGGCCGCGATTGGGCTAATGGTCAATTTGGCGATAATGTAGTAAATGTACAAATAACATACACATTACATACTAAGCCGAATACAATAGATACACTGAATTACACCTTACCAATAAGATTAATGTATAAAATGTAAACAGTTTACTAGTTTGACCGATACCGCTGTACCGCGGCCTAGGAATGTGCGCGGCTCAAGGGGGGCAGTGCAAGCCGCTCATTCGTCAACGCACGCGGCATCCCGCGCCCCGCCTCGCCGCGCATTACTAAGGCGCGCTACAGCGGTATCGGTCAAACTATAGCATAACATAATAACATAACACTTTTGTTCTAATAATCAACATAACGTACAGATCAAATAAGCTCTGACGACATGAATCCCGCACGGGACGCGACTGCGCGCATCCATTGTTTTAATGCTTAGGAAGTCACGCTAGTTTGTGCCAGTTTCAACACCTCCATACAAGTTAATTGACGCAATCGGTGCGAACGACTTACGTCCAGAAACCCGCGCAGGATTCGCTTCAGTTTGGGTAAAGCTTCAGATTTGCAATAGCAGTATATTATTATTATATTCATAGATAGAGAGGGGAAAAAACTAAGAAAATAAACAAAGTTTTTCAATTTTCTAAACACAACAAGTTGCAGTAAATGCTTATACTGTGCAAGTCAATGATAAAATAAGTAATCAGTAAATAGTTCAATTGTCATAATAACTTGAATATAATTTCATAATCCTTGTTATTTTAAAATACGCTTGGTTACATCTTCCATAATAATATAACGTATTTTGTTATTTGCAATCATGTTTGTATTTTTTGTCAGCTTTTATAAGTGAAGTATGATGATAACGTTGATGGCGCGTATCACATAATTCTCATTCATGGTAGCTCGTGGCTAAATAATAACAACCGCTGGTCCCGGCTGTCATTCATAGATCTATGCCAGTCGTTACGGGTAGTCAGAAGCCCAAGTCTGACAACCAGTCTTACCAAGGGGTATCGTGTCACCCAGTAACTGAGTTGTAGAGGTCAGATAGGCAGCTACCCGTTAGACTGGATGCCGACCCCAATATAGTTGGGAAAAGGCTAAGCAGATTGACCCATGGTGAAAATTACAATTTGTACATAGTTTCTTTGCACTGCACTTAGCTAAAACTAATCCCTGTATCCACCTCCGTATAAGGTTTAGTTAAATTTATTCTTCTTATAATTTTATTTCTATTTTTATAATTTATCTAGTGGATACTGCCTATTCGCAGGTGGAGGTAAAACAGACTAAAATATTTATTTAATTTATAATGAAATTTTTACCTTTTGGCTTCGTGAATATTATCGACGCTTGAAAGGCATTAATTACCAAACAACATGTTGGCGACTTTACACTAGTTTTAAAAAAAAAACTTTAAAATGTTCTAGTGGAGTATACTCTAGTAGAATATACACTAGAGCATAAAAAAGTTAAAAAAAAAAACTTTTAAATGCTCTAATGTAAAGTTGCCAACATGTCGTTTGGTAAATATTGCCTTTCAAGCGTCGTTATCAATTTGGGTACGTTATAATTTTCGCAATTGTTAGACGAATATTAAAGGCAGAAGAATGCGTGACTTGAGGCACAAGGCCACAATCCGGCTACTGAACTGATTTAATTAGTTAGAGTTTGACCGATACCGCTGTACCGCGCCTTAGGTATATGCGCGGCGGGACGGGGAGGGGGCAGTGCAAGCCGCTCATTCGTCAACGCTCACGGCGTCCCGCCCCCCGTGAGCCGCGCATTCCTAAGGTGCCGTATAGCGGTATCGGTCAAACTATAGCTAGAATATTATTAATCACTGATAACGATAAATCCTGGAAAAATTAATTGAATAATGCAAAAAGTTGTCATCAATGTCTAAAGTAATAAGAGATAAGAAAATGGTTGTTATTTAGGTTTATATTTACATAAGTTATTAAATAAAACATGTAAAATTAACATATTTAGTTTTATTATTTAATTTAAAAACATTAACTCAAAACTGCATACCTTATTTGATATGAAATGCTTAAAAATAAATAAAAAAGAGTTAACAATCACCATTGGCATTAACAGAATTAAACATTTGATAAAAAATAACTTAACAAATTCTATTATAATAATAATTGCGTTGACATGGTACGATGATGGTACACAGTTCAACCAACCAAATGGTGTATTCTTGCTGTCCCCACCGCCCGTGTCCCCATTAATGGTAATTCACATAAAATGGCGAAACTAAAGGTTCCATTTTCTTTTAAGTACTGATTTTAGAAATAATAATAAAAAAAATCAGTACTTAAAAGAAAATGAAACTTTTTTTGTTTTCCATTTTATGAGAATTATAATATGCATAGCATTAATGGGGACACGGGCGGTCGGAACAGCGAGAATACACCAACCAAATCCATTAGTTTTGGTTGAAACACGCAGAAATAAAATGTACCTACCAAATGTCTATAAGTTGGCAACATCGCAATTAGCTGTCATATACTCACCTGTTTTTATTTATTTGTTAATATAACTGTATGGAAATATGAAATGCAATAATTAATATCATAACGATGAATATAAAAAAAATTGAAGTAAAAAAGCATTTGAAAACTTTCCAAGTGCCCCCTTTTTACAACTAAAACTGTTATAACACTAAATTCCGTGTTATTATTGCAATTCATAAAGTAATATTAACAAATTAATACAAAACGGTAAATACTTGACAGTAACTTGCCGATGTTGCCAACTTTTAGAATGCATGGTCTTACCCTACTCTGCATTTTTATGTTTATGTCACCGTATGATTATGAACACGTTAGTTTAAATATATCTAGCGTGATTATAAACAATCGAACAATTATGAACTGCAACAAACCATTTACAATTTAACGCATTATTTTTCTATAGTATAATCCAGTGTTTTTCAACCGTTTTCACGGTGTGGCCCCCTTAGTATGGAAAAATATTTCGCGACCCCCTACGCTCCGGGGTTTCTAACTTGGAATTCAAGTCTGTCACTTTGGTTAAGCAGAAAAATAGAATACCCACAATTAACCACAGGAGCTTCGAAGTGTTTGATTCCATTTGGAACCTCCTACTTGTGCGAGATAACGTTTTCATAGATGATTCAATTAAAAGGCAAACAGAGAAATTGCCGAAATTTAGAGAACGAGTTAATCGCATGTGTAAAAAAAAAATTGGTTAACGAGAAACAGGCGCAACCATCACAATAATGTGAATGGTTGCGTATGTTCAACTTCAAATTAATAATTCATGACTACTAGGTATTTGTGAATTTGTGTTAACCTAAGCCTAAACTTTTTTTTTTTAACAAATATAACGTTTTGACTTACTATGATTTTATATTTACGAGCTTTAAATTTTAAAGTAACGGCGACCGCCTTAAATAGGCTTGGCGACCCCCTAGGGGGTCGCGACCCACACGTTGAAAAACACTGGTATAATCTATCCATGGCAAACCGACAAATTATGAACTGGTATCAAACTTGCATGCGAGGAACGCTTGCGCTAATACTATAGCCAAGTTACTGCGACCAACTTGGAAGACAGTCGCAGTTGGTTAGTTCTTACCTAACTTTACCAATTTGGTCGTGCCCTGGCTTAGTTACTGCAACGAATTCGGCTACCGCCAAGACCTACCAATCAGGGACAGTTCAAAATTTTAAGGGTGAAAAAATCTGTCCGATATTTCACATTTTTGAAATTGATAGATTGTAAACTACCGAAAATGAATGCGTTCTATTGTAATAAGTTCACAATTTTTCGATAGTCTATAATCTCGCTAGATACATATAAACTAACGGGGCTCACAATCTTACGATAAAAAATGCTTTCAAGACGAGTGCAAAAAGCAAGCGTACTTTATTCTAAAGGCGAGTCCACACCGCTAGCTAAGAAAATTTGGAAATAACTGTGCTCATCACTATTAGTTCAGATTTGTTCACAACGATAGTAACACACCGACATGTTACTCAGTGTGGACGCTTCTTGCTAAGTACTTTAACAGACTTTACGTCACACCTGGCCATAATGCGAGTTTTACTGTACGCGCAGCTGTATGGCCAGGTAAAGACGTAAAATTGTGTACTCACCACGAGCAGTAAAAAAGAAAGCCCTCTATATCTATGGCTTTCTTTCTTTTACAGTCCTTGGTAAGTAATGTACTATTACAGTGGTATATACGGGCCACGTAAAATAAAGATAATTCTATAGGCAAAAATCATAAAATATAAAGAACATTCAATTGATACAACAGCAAAAATATATACCTAGACATTTTTACACATTACATATTATAGTACCAGCTAAGATATGAAAATTACTTTATACACTGGTACTCTCACAAGACCAGGGCCTCAAGTCTGCTATTACAATAGTGTCAGAATGGTCTCTTCATTGTGAGTTTTTGACAGATTTGCCATACAAACACTGTCAAATACTCACAATGGCGAGATTCTGACACTATTGTAATAGCAGACTTGTGGCCCAGGCAGAACGGACGCGCGAGTAATTTTTGTGATTACAGTATTTCTTAAGCCAGCAATACATGTTGGCCAGGCCTCAGCCATGAGCCAACGTGAGCGTAGGCAAATTGATACAAGGTGCGTGCTACGGTCTACATGTTGGTCAGGTTCGAAAGAGACCAATGCCAACTGCCAATGTTCACGAGTTTTTGTGGAGCTATCCACATGTTGGCCGTAATTAGTTTCCATTGAGAATAGGGATGATGGCAAAAAATGTTTTTTTTTTCCGTCAAGTAGATAATAAAAATAATATTGGACACGTATTTTTTCTTTTTTTACGTAATCAAAACATTACGGCGATGCATTGAGTTCAAATTTGGCATGACGTCACTTCTCACTAGATTTTATACGTAGCTGTGACGTAACGAGCCCCCACTCCCCAAGTTTAATGTGTTTTATCTTATATCTTATATATTTTTTTTATTAATATGATAAAACAAAAAATACGTGTCTAATATTCTTTTATTATCTGATTGACGGACTAAACAGTTTTTCTTTTTTTTTTACCCAGGACACATCCCTATTGGAACGATGAAGTTATTGCAGCTTTTACTATTTATTTAATGAGTGCATGTAATTATTATGTCAGTGTACTCCGAAGAAGTGGAACAACCCGACTAACATGTGGACGCGACCTGCCGAGTGCATGCGAGCCTATGATTTGTGCAGAAAAACCGACACTTCTGAAATGAGGCGAGTCGTAGCAAGCGATCCCCCCGAGTGGTGGCAAGGCACGCGCCTGCACTCGACCAGCTAGGCGAGCGTCGACGAGCAGTGGCGAGGCTAGACAAATGGGCTGTCTATACATTGGTACGGCGCCTTCGCTCGGCGAGCTATGACCAACATGACATGTATTGCCGATACATGTAAAGATTACGATACTAATAGGCGATGATCAGTACCTACGATATTTTCTGTAAAAAGTTGGGATCACACGTCAAGAACCCACTATTCATACAGTAAAAAAAAAAATGCATTAAATTTGTTGGCGAAACTTCATAGACCGTGAAGTTTCGCGCCGTACGCATTTGTAGTTACTCGTAAAAATCTAATAACACCTCAAAGAGTACCCTGCCTATCCATATGGTCGAGTACGGCTTGCACATCTTCTTTTAAAAGTCGCACCATTGCTTTCGTATGCTTGCAATCCTCCCTAATCAGGTCTATGGAACGCTCCTTGAGTTGATACATGAAGTCATCGTCGAATTCTTGTAATCTGGAGACGAAAATGAGCATTATGACCATCATCATAAAATCAAAAGTCATTTATTCAAATTAGTCTGAGAATCAGCACTTTTCGAACGTCAAAATTACATAAGACAATCCCCCTTCACCACTTCCTAGTGCTTTAGCTGGGAAGAAGAAGTGGCGGAACAAACTCCCCAGCGGGACAGCTGTCTGTTCAATTAGATAAACTTGATTCTATACAATAGTAGTTATGTAAAGTAATTAACATTACGAGACACAGAACAGTAAATTAAATTATGTGCCATGTCAGCTAGCACACGCCAATATACCAGCAAATATAGTGACAACTATACACAAGCAAAAAACAAAAACATTACCTAAATAAAAGTCTCCTGGCATAAAGGGCATGCCCGCTTAGGCCCCTCGCCCACGACGACTTTTTTTAGCGATGCTGTCGCGCGCTTCGTAACCGCGCAACAGCATCGCTACTAACGCGTGTTAGTCGCATTTGCAACGCGCTACAGAAGCGATGCCAACGCGCTACAGTATCGCGACTGTATCGATGCAAACGCGCGACCGTGTCGGACGACATCGGGGAGAGAACGGAGGGAGGGTAGCGCGTTAGTGGAGAACCGAGCATTTTGTGCCGTTACTGAATCGCGTTTACATCGCGACAGAAGCGCGACAGCATCGCGTTTGCATCGCGACTGAATCTGGGCCCGTGGGCGAGGGCACACAGCAAGCGACCGCTGCGCGACTGTATCGATGCGGATGCGCGACAGCATCGCTACTGCACCGCTTCAAAAAGTCGCCGTGGGCGAGGGGCCTTACATATTATTATGCAATGCTAGATTATGTAACACAAAATGATAAACTAGGACCATCGAAGTAAAATAAATGAACAGTTAAGAGCGTTGTCACCGGTCCACTAGCGCCACTCCTTTAAAAACATATTGTCTCGTGACTGAGAAGGAATTATGAAAAATGGCTCAATCAACTATCTCGGTAAGTGTGTCTAGAATTTTCTAATACCTTTTATAAAGTTTCACATTGAGACACGAAACAACAAAATACGATCTAGAGAGGAATGTGGCCGCTTTTCTTTAGATCGAATTTTGTTGCTTCGTGTCTCAATATGAAACGTTAAAAAAAACGTGAAAATAAATGGATTTATTATTTTATTATGATTATTATAAAAGGTATTAGAAAATTCTAGACACACTTACCGAGGTACCTAACTGAGCTGTTTTTCATAATTCCTTATCAGTCACGAGATAATATTTTTTTAAAGGGCTTATTCCACTAATCCCGCCTGAGAAAATCCCCCTCAGTGGAAAAAACTGAACCCTAATGTAAAAAAATCACTTTCAGGCGAGCGTTTTTTCAATTTTAGTTTTCCCCCCTTAGCGGGATTATCAGGGGTGAATTCTAGACTGTTTTCAGATTCCACTTTTCCTCCTAAGGGGGATTTTCAGGGGGATTTGTGGAATAAGCCTTTTTACGCCCTCTTAACACCGATACAAATGTCAAGAAAAGGTAAAAAATACCTATACATAACATGTCATAAAATTTGGGTACATGGATGCACCGATAAAAATGTTTAATAAATATATATATATATGTCGGAGACGAGTTGTATCCGGTACGCCAGCGCCATCTAGTCGCGTTCGATGGAGTTATTGGAGTTCACGCCAACGAGTCTTGACTAATCGGGACGCCAGTGCTGCCTAGCGGCGCATGACGAAGTCTACAACGTAACGCTCGACTGGCGGCAAGTGATCGCCGCACATTCCACAAGTGAAGTTCATCGGTGGCGGCCAAGCAGTGAAGACGTCAAGGAATTGTTGCGCGTTCGGTATAGTTGTGTCGTGTTCCTACATTTATTACTTTGCATACCCATTACTGTATAGAATCAAGTTCTTCTAACTGAACAGACATGTGCTGCTGGGGAGTTTGTTCCGCTACTTCTTCTTCCCAGCTAAAGCACTAGGAAATGGTGAAGGGATGGGCGTTTTGGTGGACTGTCTTATGTAATTTTGATTCTCAGCTTAGATTTAGTACATGACTTTTGATTTGAGTTTAATTCGGTTTTTCTATTGCGCAATAACCACCACTACCCACAGTACGCCCACAGTAGTTAAAATATGGCTGATGATAACGAGAGAAACCTTCCGTTCTCCGACATATATATATATATATAAGATATACATAGCATGTCATTAAGCTACTATTTCGCGCTTAGCTACAAGCTACCAATTACAAAGTATTTCCTTACCTCTTGTTTAGACCATCAAGCTTACTGTCCATGATCCCCACTACTTCGCTCAGTATATCGGACACCACCTGTCGGTACATGCCGTGACGTTTCTCTTTCAACTCACTCAAATGCTTTTGAGCATCCGTGAATAAATGCACAAACCTGAATAATTACATATCATTATAATATCACGCTGGTATTCCCGAAAATATAGGCAGAGGCGTAGAGTACAACAACATTTGGCCAGCTATGTATGTTTAAAGGCGACGATAACCGACTTTTAATGTTTTTATACTGAAGATCCCTAATACTAATCTATTCAAAGTGAGAGTGAACTGTGAGGCTTCTTCTGGGTAAGCTCACTCCATCGTCGACTTTGTCTCTGTCACCTCTGACCTAGACTAGAGTCATGAGCAAACCAATCGAAATTAAAAAATTAAAAAAAAAGATCACGTCTAAACGAGTAATGTCAAAGATTAAAAAAAAAAAAATATGTTAAATAAGAAAATTTTCTTAATCCATACGGTTTAGGCGTGAAAACGTAACATACAGATAGATAGACAGACAGTTACTTTCACATTTATAATATTAGTATGGATAGTATAGTATCGATTGTGTACGTACTTTTTACTAGTACTCCTATTTATTTCTACGAGTGTCGTATCCAACCTCTCAATTACTTCTTGCATGATGTGTCTGGTTGACGCATTTATTAATTCAGCTGAAAAATTAATAAAAATGAGTAATAATATTATAAGAATTCACTATTTTGGTCATTTAAGGGGAGGAAATATTTTTACTTATTGACCTTCTAATGACAATCGCTTATGTTATAAATTAACTTCAAAAAACTTTTTGGGTTCCTAATGATGAGTGCCACTTTTTATCTTTCTCGCCTTTTTTGGTCGCAGTAACTAAGCTAGCTAAGGGCACCCTGATCAACAGTGTTGCCAACCCCTACCAAAATTTTCCCATTTTTGGACAGTGTTAGTGCTGCCACGGACCCTGCTCATCATCGATGTAGTTCTTTAGGAGAGGCACATTTATTATATTATGATACGATTAAATACATGCCATTTAGGGGCCCAATATCAGTGAAACTTGACTCTCTCAATGAACTTGAGTCAGAGTCAAGTTTCATTATACACTTAATCGTACCTACGGATTTTCTTCGATGAACGAACGTGGAAATGACAGTCAATCTAAATTCACTACTGGACATACCTCTCACATTGGTTAGTGAAAATAGACATTCATCAGGCCTATTTTCATTTACCAATTGCAAAAACACAAAGGAGGTTCCTCCGTGTGGTTAACAACAACGAAGTGCTGCAATTAACAGCCTTCCCATTTGGCATGTTATCGGCTCCAAAGATGTTTGCCACAGTAACAAATTGGATTGCGGAAATCCTACGAGCACAAGGTTTGTGTATTTGGACGATTTTTTTCACAACCACAAGTTGCGTTCCTCGATAGTTAATATTTACTTAGCTTGTTCTGTCACAAGAGCTTAGCACCCGAAGTAGAGATATTTATTTCTCAAAATAAAAAAACGTTACAGTTCACTTAAAATAATTGAGAAAAGTAGGATAAAAGTAAGTGCGATTCTCTGTGTACACAATAAGAAAATGAAAGGTCATAGCACATATATCAACTGGGAAACGGATCGTAACCGTATCAACGCAAGCCGTTTAGTATTCTTTGCATGAAACTCCCTACTGAAAAGAACACTAATCGAAATCGTAACGTAAACGATTTGCCTCGGGACAAGCCCAGGAACCGCGGTGTGGCGCGTGGTCCACCAGCGGTCTCCGTGCTTACGGCTCGTCGTCCCCGCGCTTACGCCTCTCCGTCGCCGCGCTTGCGTCTCTTCGTCTACTGTCCCTCTCACCCCTCCCGCGTTCGGATTCAAACTGATCTGGTGCCAGCCAGATCAACCAACAGCGGTCAGCGAGCCGTAAGCGCGGTGTCGCCTAGCTGTAGCCGGATCGAAGTATCGGAGCTGCTGGTCCGCTTTGGTTACGTGCTTACGTTAGGTTGGCACCTGTTTGACGGCGAGGCGAAAGGCGATACGGTGACGATCCCTTTCCGAGTTGATATGTGTGCTACGACCTTAAGAGTTCAAGGTGACAATCGGTATTGTTAGTGTTGTTTTCTAACGTGTTCTTCTAGGGCTTTTTTAAATGTATAAATGGTGTCACTATTGGTTACATCATCAGGTAGTTTATTAAACAGTTTTGCTCCCTCGTAAAGTATATTTTTTCTTACATAGTTAGTACTGGGTTGTCTTAATTCTAGTTAGTCTCGTCGTCTTGCATTGTATGTGTAAGTTTTCTTTTTAAAGTTTAATTTATTTATTTATTTTAAAAACACAAGTTGTTTCCTATAATTAAACAACGCACACTATTAGACCCCTGGGGTCTGTCTCAGCATGCCATGGTCTGGAATTTAATCAACGCGCTATTGACAAATTAACGTAAAATGGAGTTGTAGTATTCTTTGAGCTTGTGTTTTACGTTTTTACTGTTCATTGAGTCGCGAATGTCTAAAGGTATTTGGTTTAGTAAATAAGGTATTGTGAAAGATGCGGTGCGTCTACCATAAAAATTATTTTTACGTGGCACTTGAAGTGATTTTAATTTTTACTGACGGGTATTCACATCATATTTCACTGGAATATGGATCTCAATGTTGTCAAAATGTTCTATGAGAAACAAGTACTCAGCGCGAGCTAACACTTTACAATGTTTAAATAAATTTTGAATGTGTATCTTGTGTTATGATTTTATATATTAGAGTGCATGTTTTAAGTATGTATAATTTTACCTGTTTGACCTGATTAAATGTTTACTTCTATAAAAAAAATGACATTAAAAAACTCACTTCTGCTGCTTTCCGGCTCCATCCTCTTGAACCAGTCATCAACGCTGGATACCGTCACTGCACTAGACGCCAACCCCTCATTATTATTCACCTCCACTTTTCTTTTCTTACAATCAACTCTTTCTTCCTCCAATCTCCTTTTCAAAATCCTTCTGGAATCTTCTATTCTCGTTGACGTGCTTATTTTAGAATTACTTGAAACTGAACTGATTGATTTTGCTACTTTTATCTGCTCAGTTATTTTTGATCGCGTCTTTTCGTGAGAAATTTCAGTTTTTGGAAGATTATCGACTTTCTTTTTGGATAATGTGTGTATTATTTCTTTCATATATCCTTCGTCGTCTGACAGTGATGTCTCCGATTGTTTATCAGCGTTAGTTATAAGTTCGTCAAAGAGTTTTATTGGTGAGATTACGGATACTCGCTTTGGTATCTCCTTTTTAACAGTTGGTTTTTCTATAGATTTAGCCTTCATTTTCTTAGGTTCTACAACTTTAGGTATACTTTTTGCTTTTTTATTCATTTGTTGTATAGATTCACTGTCGTTTTCCGACTCAGCCGACGTATTTTTTGTTTGCCCACTGTTATTAATTTTAGCAGGTTGTGAATTTTGGAATAGCAGTCTCAAAGATCTTCTAATTGGATCATTAATTTCAGAAGCCTCTGAGTCATTATCATCGTGTTTTTCCTCTGATGTTTTGGGACTTTCGACTTTCTCGACAGCAATTTCTTCACTTTTTCGTTTAATCACTGAATTGGCACTAATATAAGATTCTTCTGAATCCGAATTACGTCTTGAAGGTAACCATCTACTGATATCTTCTAAAGACAGCCTCTTTACAGACACTACAGGAGAATGAGACTTATTACTATTAGATTTAGGACTGATTTTACATAAATTCTCATCGTTAGAACCACTGGAACCCCGATTAACTGACACATTCATTTCCTTCGTGAGTTGATTGAAATAATCCTTCAAAGAATGACTTAGATATTCAACCTCTAAATTCCGCGGTTCAAGCCTTTCATTTATTAAGTTAGTACTAGGCGGGGCTTCTTCTAATTCACCGTGACCAGTAATTCCAATCGTGTCTATCGACTCCTCTGATTTAACAACAGTTATCTCTAGTATGTTATCTGTTTTTTTGGATGTGATTATATCTTTCTTAGTATTTTTAAGTATAATGCTATCTGAGTTTTTCTTTTTAATACTCTTTTGTATAGGCTTTGTTTCGTCTTTGCTTAAGTTCACAATTTGTATAAAATCTTCAGTAGTATCAACATTTGGAGGACTATTGTTAATTCTTTCAAGATCAGAGAGTAAATTCTGCGTAGTATTAGACTCGGTAACATAATTCTCCGGGACTTCCTGATAGATTTTCCTGAACTTATCAACCATAATCGCTGACATGTCGTTAATGTCATCTTTGTTTACCTTGACTGGTTCTACTAGAAGCCCTGGTAATGGACTTTCAGTCCTATCTTCATCAAAATTGATTACTTTTTCGACTTCAGCTTTATTAAGTACTCTCTTTGGTCGTTTAGACTCAGATGTTTCTACTTTCATTTTCTTTGCTTTCTTTTTCTGGTTCAATTCTGGATTATCATTACTCTTTTCTTCAATGATTTCCATTTCAGGAGCGGTATTAAGAACTAAATCCGGATCGGTCACTGTGGTCTTAGTGTTCTCAACTACCATGGAAGTATTGAATACATCTTTCGGCTGTCTCATCCGTTCATCAACTAATTTATCTTGTTCGACATTGATCTTCTTCTTAGTTCTAGGTTTTCTATTAACTCTACGTTTAATCTTGTTTTCATCTGAAGACTTGTTATCAGTGTAGTTAATTTTTTTAAGGGTTCGTCCCCGCTTGGAGACTGTGGATTCAATACTAGCATTAGTAGTAGTACTATTTCTTTTAGATATTTCTATCTTTTTAACCTTGAAATCGTCGTCGCTGTCACTCGTAAAATTATAAACGTCACCTTCGAAATTATTTTCCGCAATTTTAACTTTTTCGCTGTTAGCTGATTTCTTAAGTGTATCGAACATATCGTTCATTTTCTTAGTTCTAGGAGACGGCGGTGCGGTGACCTTAGACTTCCTTGCGCGTGGCATTCGTATCCTTTGGCGGTCTTTTTCTATATCTTTGTAGCAAGTGGCCGTGGATTTCGGCGTCTTTTTAATTTGTATTATTTCCGATAGTACGGTATCATCTTCCTGAGGCTGGGGCGATTCTGCAGCGATTTCTTCGTCTTTTGGTGAGTAAAGTTTACGTTTTCTACGTGTTAAAGGTGTTTTTGAATCACCAGCATCAATGGGAGGTGATTCTTCCTTAGCCTGTTTGTCTTCTTTTTCTTCCAGTTCCTTAGTTACCGTTGGGGCTTCATTTTCAATGCTCTCAGCAGCGCTCTCTAGACCCTTATCTTCGATTATAATTGACATTTTTGACGTAGAGTGTAGTACAAGCTTATTCTTTCTTTTAGCTGCACGAGCTTTAGTCTTTTTCGGAGTTTTAATCTTATATTTCAATTTGATTTTCTTTTTCGCATCAGATTTCTTTGTAATTACTTTTTTGTTGGACTCGATATCTTGAATCGTATTTATGATATCCTTTAATGGTATATTGTCTTCGATAGAGTCGTTATGATCCACGGTTATTTCATCTTCTTTATTCAAATACTTGGTGCATTTATCAAATTCGTTGCATACTTTATCTACCATGCTTTTAAGACATTCCAAAACCTCGATATTATTAAAATCGTAAGGCACAATATCCTCTTCTAAATCTTCCTCATTTAAATTTTCTCCAAAATGATCGCTAGTTTCTGAACTAGTTTCATTGATTTTCTTAGCTAGTGTTGGACTAATGACAATTTCGCCAACTCTGTTTTCAGTGAAATGTTCAGAGAAGAATTCTTCAACCACTTGTTTATCAAAGGAATCTCTTGGTGCAGGATCTTTTAATTCTTTCTTATTCCTCCTTCGCGTACTAACGAACGACGGCGTTTCATTAATAGCTTCTGTATTAGACTCATCATCTGTTGATGAAACCACTTTTGTTCGTTTTAGAACTTTGTTTAATTTAATTTTATCAATTTCTGGCGTATTATCAATTGTTTCACAATTTTCGTTCAGATCTACAGATTTTTTATCTCCTGTGTTAATTCCACTATCAGATTTATCCCTATCTACGTTTTTAGCTTGCAGCGCCTCTTGTACTAACAAATCAACTATATTATCCGGATTATATTCTTTAGATTTAGACAGCCGTTCTATAGTATCATTAATGACTGAATCGTCAGCAGAACCAATCGTAGCGACTAGCAAACAACTGGTTGTATCTTCATTAACTACAGGAGAAAGCCTTCTACCGCTCCTAGTCTTTCTAGAAGTTTCCGGATCGCTATGAGATTTCCTACTCTCAACCTCCAGTCTATTAAGGTTCTTATAGCAAACGCCGTATGGTTTTAATTTGAGCGTGGTGTTGAGGCTTTGTCTCTCGTCTACTTCGCTGAGTTCGGTGACTATGGATAGTGCGGGGAGAGCACAAACGCTTACTGGCTCTTTATCGTAACGGTATCGAGGTAATGCTGCTAGCTTTTCGTGGAGCTGAAAGGTAATTTTGTCTAGTTATGATTTTGTGTTTGACAATCTAATGAATAACGGAAATAATGATCGAAGTACTGGCGCAATAAAAAAAAAACGTTTGTTTGAATATTACACTTAATAACAACAGTTTTCCCTCATATCGTAATAATTTACCTAAATTTTGCAGAGCAACAAGCACAAAACAGTTGCACATTTATTGCCTCAAAATAATGCCTTTAAAATAGCCTACAACCTACTGTTGCGCTAATTTATTATGATGTGAAAGTTTCCACAAAAAAAAAAAAAACTAACCTGCGCCAATGAGCTCGTTGACGCCGTAGATGGGGACATGCACGAGATGGGTTGACGTGGCTTCACTATGTATCCTGCACAGGAGGAAAGGTGTTTATCACCAAAACAAACTGAACAGTACTTGAGTGCTTGTGGGTAACTTTCTACAATGTTTTTATATTGTTCTACTATTCCTACTTGAATTATTCCACTTTGCCCCACCGAGCCGACCCACTGGTGTGGCAGAGTGGAATACCTAAAATTAAGCAGTGGAATCTGCCCTACGAATTCGATTTGTTGGGGCAGAATCCACTACTCTAAAATCTTGTTGGATTCTGCCCTGCTAGGGTTGGCACCTTATTCGCAAGATTATTACGACTTGATAAAACATTAAGATTTTTATTTTATTTTAAGTAACTTTAATTTTAATGTATTAATTGACGCTGTAAAACTTATCTACCTACCTGACTATAATATTATTAATTGAATTCACTATAATTTCTTTTTTGTTTGTTGACATTCCTTTGTTTATGTATTATTATTATTACTTTTTTAATTATGTAATAATTTGCACGCCGTAAGGTAGACTGTAGCCGATCTATTTAATTTATGTACAACACCTTATCGACACCTGCAAGGAATAACATTGTAACTTATATTTAGTAACATACCAGGGCCTCAAGTCTGCTATTACAATAGTGTCAGAATGGTCTCGCCATTGTGAGTATTTGACAGTTTTTGTATGGCAAATCTGTCAAAAACTCACAATGAAGAGACCATTGCAACGTTTGTACATTAGTAGACTTGGTCCCCAGTTACAATGTTATTCCTTGCAGGTATCGTTATAACCTGTACCTAAGTACAATCGAAGCAAATAAAGTTCTGATTCTGAAATTCTGGAATAAATTCTCTAAATGATGGTGAATGAAAATCTGTTTCGTAGTTTAGGAGAAAACCGCAGTCACACAGGCAGCCACGAAATCGACTTTAATTTATAATACCTATGTATAGATACAAATATTTGATGAAATCTTCTTCTATAAAAGGCATTATAAAATATAATAATTAACACCACCAAATATCACCTTTGTAGGAACGTATTTTTATATTATTTTCTTCTCGTCTGTCTATATAAAAGCACAGTATAAATAAGTAATAGTATTACGTCTCTGCAGTGACCTTAATTACCTACGGTCGCTCGGTAGATGTGCCTTCAGCGTCCGTGCGTAACTGCCGCATACTCGAAGCTGTTGCGTACTGGTATACACTGAGATTTCGAAACGGTCGTTTCGGCCGTTTTCTATGAAGATGTAATACTGTTACTTTATTATACTGTGCTAAAAGTTTTCTTTGAAGCCTCCATTTTGACAAATAGTTGCTATGCAGAAAAGCTTTCAAAAACTACATTACTTAAGTACCTATTACGTCGTGTTAAAGTTATGCTACGGTCAAAAATTTAGAACTAAGTTCCAACACAATTATAATGAGAGCTTATTATTTTCCCACTGCTGGGCAAAGGCCTCTTCTCATACAGAGAAGGCACGAGCATTGATCACCACGCTTGCTCAAGGTGGGCTGGTGATTTCGGACAAATCCAGAAGCCTAATTGCATAACACACTATCAGTAGGAATCGGTTTCATTTTGACAGTTCAACATTCATTTATTTATTTATAACTATAAAAATATACTTTATTGTACCTATTACACATTACAAAAGAAAAGAAAAACTTATTCATTGCGTTATTTGCGTTGCTGTTAGACTTACGAACATAAAAATATTATGAAGTTGTTCAGTTCTTGTTGTTGTATGGTGTTGTTTGAACATATCGATGGCACCACCGAATAAACGTGCAATGCTTCTTACACGATTTTTTTTTTTATTTTTTCCTTTCTTTTGCCTATCATGCACCCACTTAATTTTTTTTATGAATTTTAGACTCAAAACACGCCTATTATAATAGTGAATTTCTTTATTATAGAGATAAAATTAATTTTAAAATTATAGTAACAATAGTTTATGTTATAATTACGTGCTTTTTGAGTCGCCAAGAAAGTAAATATACAAGTCTATAGCTTATTTTTTTACCAATAATTCGATTATACATTATTTATACCTATTTACAATGAAATGAGCGTTATTGAAGTTCAAACGTTTTTATTTTTTGCTGAAAAGTTGTCATTTTTCTCCGTTTATTCGGTGGGGCCATCGATATGAAGCAATGGATTAGCAATTTGTTTAAAAATCATTTTAGATTTGGATTGGTTTTTTATTGTTGTTGTAATGAATTGAAGGAATTTTATGTAATTGTGATTTGTATATTGGGACTTGGTACCTACCTTAGTAAAAAAAAAACATACAAAGCGTCTAACGGGCCTCTTCGAATTGGCTTCGGCCCCTCGTACGCCTTGCAAAGGTCCGTGACCCCTGGGGTCCCGAGATATGTCAAAGGCATTTAAAAATAATAATAATAATTAATGATGTTTTCCTTCAGCGATGTCAGTATATTAAGTCCAATTAAAATAAACTCAAGTAAGTATCCAACACAATTACTCACACATAATTCTCACATAAATAAAATATCACTAATAAATAACCAACATACCGGAATGTTTATGTCGTTTCACTTCAACTGGATGCGAAAACCTCGGATCTTCGTCCTAGACAAAAAAAATTACTACTACCCACATTTCCAATTCATAAAATCAACAGTTTATTTTGACAGCTGTCCAATAACAATAAGAAAGTTTTTTTTTTTTTTTTTTGTTGTGAATTTAGAGTCTACTGAGGCCTTTAAGTCAATCATAATGAATAAATACTGCCGCCAAAAAAAAGTGCAGTAGTCGATGAATTTTTTTATGCTAAGCTGATTTTGAAAATATCTAAACTCCGTTTGAAATAATATCAGACATTTAAATAATCCGTTTTTACAGATTTTGACTTCTATTGCGTTGGTGGCATAACAAATGGCAACTGCAGTAAACAGTTGGTATTGTAACCACTTTTTTGATTTTAATGCCAAACTCAAAACTCAAAAAAATTTAACTCAAAGCATTTATTTCAAATAAACCAATTTCAGGCACTTTTGAATTGTCAAGGGGTCGGTCAGTCAGAAAGACGAAGCTAGTTGCCCATTCCAAAGCGTAGTAGGTTCCTATGGAGAAGAGCGGGCAAGAAACTCCACGGACACTCTTTTAAAATAAAATATTGTTACAAAATATTGTGCCATCCTTAAGACTACGGAATAGAAGTCAAAGTCGGTTGAACGGACTGAAAAAAAGGTTTATAGGAGTCTAATTTCAAATGGGGTATATAAACATAGAGTAGGAAGACTGAAGAAACTGAAAGGGGATGACTACCGAGAAATATGGAAGAAAAATACATGTTGTCGACGACCCCAAATAAATTGGGATAAGACCAGGAGAACAAGATAGCGCCAGATCCAACAAATTGAGTTGAATTTGAGTAAGTATTCGGCCATTATTATACAGGATAAGTTTAAAAGGAGTGCGTATATTTTTGTTGGTAATCAGGTGCATAAAACTGAACAACTTTCCCCAAGGAAGATAGGTCAAAATCTAAAAAATAAAATTATTTTCTCATACAAACATAAGTCACGTGACCAGTCACTTTGTATGAAAAGTCGATTTTCAATTATAAGATTTTGACCTATGTTCCTTGGGGAAAGTTGTCCAGTTTTATGTACCTGATTACCTCCTAAAATATACGCACTCCTTTTAAACTTATCCTGTATTACTTTTCTGAATAAATGCTGACAACACCATAGATTTTTTGGAAATTTAGATTTTTCGGAAATTTAAAATTGTAGCTTGTAGTCACAAGCTACAATTTTAAATTTCCAAAAAATCTTAGGTGACGTAATGAAACTTACCAAATCTTTATTGGGGTTCGAATTTCCAGCTCTTCTAAGCGGCGATTGCTCCAATTCTCTGTCCAAGTTTAGTGACAACTAAAAATAGCACAAACGTTGTAGTTATTAGAGAATAAAGAAAGAAAGAAAAACATTTTATTTGGGACACGCACAAGAAATACAAAGACTAAAAAAAAAATTGCATTTAAAACTAACAAAATTTACATTGTAAACAACAACAAAAAACAATAGAATAAGACTTGTGCGAGGCCAAAAAGGCCACTATCTCAGCATAATGCTGCGATATTTAAAAAAATAATACTGCAGCGCTGGTAATATAGAATAGAATAGAATCATCATTTCAGCCGAAAGACGTCCCCTGCTGGACATAAGCCTCCCCCAATGGGGGGTGGTTTGCCATAATCGCCACGCTTGGCAGGCGGATTGGCGATCGTAGTATGGTATTAAAAATGCATAGAGAACGCTGCTGCCCATTCTCTAATAAGTCCCTTAGTCGCCTTTTACGAACACCCACGGGAAGAAATAGGGTGAATAGAATACTCCAAGTAAAAGAATAAAACAAGTCATATCAAACTTGTTATAGTTAAACTATTTAACAAAGTCCTGCTAAGTAATTGCGTAACACAATTAACAATGACAGTTCAACAACATCCATTGCGTTATTTACGTTGTCGAGAACACGAACGTTTCAAACTTAGGAAGCAATGGATTAGCAATTTCCTTCAAAGTGCTGTGTTACGCAATTGGGGTGCTGTTTTGAAGCCGTTATTGATGTACGGTGAAACCATACACTACCGCCGAATGAGTATTTTTACTTCATCAATTTATAAAGAGAGTATATACCGAGCGTGCAGTGGCGCCCTCACCGTTTGTTTGGTGTTTTCTTTAATTTTAGAATGAAAATGCAAAAAATAAGAATGTTAAGTGGAGCTACGTAAGACTATACGTTATTATTATTAGTTGTTTTCACGCCTAAACCGCTGAACCGATCGTCATGAAATTTGGCAGAGATATAGCCTGGGATATGGAGAAGGACATGGGCTACTTTTTTACATGATAACCGACATCCACGCGGGCGGAGCCGCGGGCAAAAGCCAGTATGACAAAGTATATAATTATATTTCTCGACCTCAGAAGCATCATGTCGGATTTGCAGATAGAACCAAAATTACTTTTTAGTATAACGATATTATAATTTTGTTGCTCTTTCTAACTATCTGACCCTGGTATTTCTATCTCTTATCATTATAAAGATACACTTATGCATAATGTCGGATTTAAAGACATTTTCAAATACCTTAGAGCCATAACCTTTTTTATTTACTTGCATCTTTATGCATCAAATTATTAATAGTTTTTTGAGCCGTATCTCAACTTAAGCTATTATGAATTAAAAATGTTTTGTCTAACATGCTGGTAGCAACAGCAGATACGCATTTATGCCTCTAAAGTTTACAATCAAATCATAGTGCGTATCTTCAAATATAGCGTTAAGCTTAAAAAAATGTTGCAAAACGCTACAAAGGCATAAAGTCTTTTATTCATAAAGAACTTTATTGTTATAATAATAACGTTTTGTGTGTAATATTGTGTACGTTCAAAGAGTTTCAGCCTTATGGCTCCAAAAATTAATACAAAAATGTAATATACTTGGTCGGTTCTCAAGATAGTTCGGATAAAGTCGTATTACATCGAGTGGTACGGACCTCACGTGGCTTTTCTTCGAATGGCGTGCGACAGCATTATAGCTTATTATAATAAGAGTGAGTGACAATTTACGGGAAGCAAGGAGATTATACGCTGCGCCTACTAATCTCGAAATGTTACGCAATCGAGGTGTTATCAACCCGCAAGTGCCAGGACTGCAAGTCATTTTAGCAGCAACATAACGATTGATTGATCACGGCCAGTTTCGCACCCCACCGCATGCGCAAGCTCGGGGCCGTTCACGATTTTCACCTGTTCTCGAAGAGATTGGGTTATTTTGAACGACACCCGCGCACAGATAAAGCTTACCTACTTGCTTATTTGAATAAAAAGTGATCATTTGTAAATACGTAATTAGTGTACCTGAATAATTCAGTTGATTCCATTTTTTTAAATACGCCGGTAACATTTTACATACTGCCAATTCATTAACTATCTTTTTTTGTTACTTGCCAGGTTAGAGATCAAAATTCTGGATTTAATGTACCTACCTACGATACATGAGTCTCTATCTTCAATATGGTCGAACGAACACAAATTTATCAGTTATTGAAATCGGCCGTACGTTTGTAACTTAAATCGTACCTCTTTAATAATCTGCACTTAGTATGTACCTTTCTATCTTACACAACTTAGTTTGGGTGTTTATTAAGAAAAATGTTTCTGACAGTCCTAAGCCCGTAAAAGTATGAAGGAAGAATTGGAATTAAGTGGCGTGTAAATCCTTACAGACTACGACATATCGAGTACAGGTTGCAATAGTAATAAACACATTTTTACACTAGGGCGAATGAACTCTGATAAAGATGTCACTGCTCCATTCCGCGCCGCCCTTGTAACGTAATGCTCGGACCGCGCTCGTAACAGGGTGTTTCAAAATACGTTATGCGTCATACATAGTTAATACAATTTTTTTTTAAATTATACAAATGTTATTTTATAGTTTTTTTTTTGCTATGAATGATTAGTGGTCATTGGATACATGAAGTGGGCTGCCGTTGTAAGATGATTAAAATGCCATGGTGCAAGTACTTAAATAATAATTTTACTAATATAATATAATACAAAAAAAAAAGAATAAACAGCAATTTTATAAATATTTTGTCTAATTTTATATATTCTTAATATTTGGGTCAAAGACATATCGACTTTCTTAACATTGTTTCATATGTAAAAATAAATAAAAATATTTTGACAATAAAAAAAAAAATGGCATAATATTTTTCGGCAAATCAGCGACAAAAAAAACATAAATAATTAGCACTATAATCTTCTGTTAGGATATTCGTGTTTAACTTTCCGTTTAATTGACTTTTCATACTAGTTTCATACAAAATCGTAAAAAAATTATAATTCCTTCGTTTTTGAGCGGAATTAACTCGGATGTCATGTTTGTATATAATAATAATAATAATAAAAGCTTTATTAATTTCACACAATAATCAAATTAAAACATAAAAAAAACAATTAAAATTATAAGTAACATTAAATAAAAAATTAAAAAATAGAATCAACAAATATTTACATTCATAATATTATTTCATTTCAAATTAGTTGAAAATTATAGAATTAAATTTAAAATCATGCATTCATATAAATAATTATATTGATTCCGAATAAAATAAAATAATTATGATTAAATATAACATTAGTGTGTGAACCCCCTTCGGGTAAAAGCCTCCTCCAAAGAATTCCACTTATCTCTATCTGACGCGGTGACTAGCCAGTCTCGTCCAACGTTCGCAATAATCTCGTCCTGCCATCGGGCGCACGGTCGGCCCCTGTTCCTGGTACCTCGTGGACCTTCCCATTTAGTTGTCCTGATTGTCCAACGATCATCAGAATACCTTGCAACATGGCCTGCCCACCTCCATTTCAGGCTTTGCGAAAAAGAGAGAGCATCTGTGACTTTAGTTCTGTTTCGAATGTCTGTGTTTCTAACTCTATCGCTTAGTTTGATACTTAGGCAGCTTCTCTCCATAGATCTTTGTGTGGTTTGGATCTTGTTTCTCGCTTTGTTATCATATATCCAAGTCTGGCAACCATAAGTGAGACATGGCAAAATAGCAGAGTCTAGTACTGTCTTTTTAATTTTGATTGGAAGTTGTGATTTGAATATCTCTTTATGAGCCCAGTATTTTTTCCAGGTAATAGCTATCCACCGGTCTATTTCTTCAAAATTCCTGTTTTTCCTGAAGGAGATTTGCTTGCCAAGATATATATACTCCTGTACGTAATCGAGCAGCATGTCATTAACCAAGATAGGCGTCATCTCGGTGTTGGTCATGACTTTTGTTTTATTAAGGTTCATCTCTAAACCCACATATTCGCTCGCTGCTTGTAATTCGTTAACCACTAGGACTTCCGTCCTTTTGCTTGAAATTAAAAGTAACAAGTATCTATGAAGTATACAGCAATATCAACAGATCAGACTCTAGGTAATTGTTCTATATCTAAGATCATAATCCTACATTTCAATATAAAAGAAAAAGTTATTGCCTAAAATTGCAAGCATATCGTCGGATGTGAACATAGGCTTGCACTTTTAAGCACTCATCTATTATATTTCAGGCATAAAGTTTGATGTAGAGGATCAAGTAGATTAAAAAATATATTAATTTCATTTTAACAGTTAGGGTAATGCTTGTAATTAAAATCAAAAGGTACTATTGCCTACCAAATATTAAAAAAAAAATACTGACTTAAATACCTAACGTTCAATAATTATGAAGAAAAAACTTTTGTCAGTTTTGTTTTTGCTCTCCTGAAAAGGTAGCATTTTACACATCCGACATGATGCTTCTCATGTCCAGATTTATAGTTTTTAATAGGTATATGTATATCTTTATACCTCAATAATGATTTATTCCTTAATTCTCGCTATTGCACCTACCACTATTTGTTTTCTACATCATCCAAAGGTTGACTGGTAGAAAATGCCTATGGCATTAACTCCGCCTCTGTACATTTTGTGTGCTTAAAGTATTAAATAAATAAATAAACATTCAAGGTTCAAATTGCAATAACTTAACAGGACTTCCTGAAATATCGCATGATGATATGATCTCGCATTGTATAGGATTTCCGTACAATGAGAGGTCAGTTTATACTGGAAATGCATAGCTTGATTTGTGGCCGTGTGTACCTATACTTTGTTAAGGTGAAAGCGTCAGAGTAGCCCGCAAAATCATATTTTAATCAACATAAAACCTGACACTGACCTGCAAATTGCAAAGAACGTAAGAAAATCTGAATTACGCGGGTTACCTGGCGTATCCCCCTAAATTGTATCACAGACAATGTTATTCGTAGCTTACCTCATACTTATCCTCAAAGACCTTTCTCAGCGCGTCATCCAGCCGTTTGACGTCACAGCGCGTGGTGAGTACAACGCTGACGTCACAACCAACGTCATCGCCGAGACTGACACACGAGGGTAACACTTGCGGTGGCGTGACAGTGCGGATTGATAGGAGCAGCTGTAACGACTCCCTGGATGTTGTGGAGTAAAGAATATTTAGGTATAAAGAAAGAAAATAGATTTATTTAGCACAGACTACAATAGAAAAACAACTAAGTCATTTAAAGGTAATGGAAGAGACTTTAATTTTTTAGATATTAGTTAGTTAAGCCTAAAGTATTTAGGCCAAACTAGATTTTCCTGGGCTAAACTAGTATATCTTGACACGCGTAGGATAAACCGGTTTTTTCTAGGACAAACTAGTTTGGACTGAAATCGGGTTTGGCCGGTAACATATTATTATACAGTATGGCGATGAAAATCATATCCGTATCGTAAAAAAAAAAATTGTTGTCTGTAAAGTTGGTATACGGACGATAGTTTAACGTGACAACGTCATAACAAAACATTGATGCGGCGCAAGCGTACAATGAGTGTAAAGGGACAATGAGCGTAACGGGACAATGAGCGTAACGGGACAATGAGCGTAATGGGACAATGAGCGTAACGGGACAATGAGTCATACTTTTTCGTGCATGCAGCCGGCGTTCATCGATTTATTAGACGTTGTCACTTCAAAAAAACTTTTCATACATTCATCGAAATAGTCTGTCTACTGTTGTAGTATAGGAATCTTCCAGTCTAACCGGATGAACCTGAATACTACTATTTTACACGGAGTGTCTGCCTATCTAACCTCCACAACCCAGTTACTGGGCAATACGATACCCATTGGTCGTGACTGTCAGACTTTCGGGCTTCTGACGACCCGTAACGACTGTCAAAGATCCACGACTGACAGCCGGGACCAACGGCTTAACATGCTTTCCTAGGCACCGAGGGGCCTTGGTATGTAAAGATGGTCACACATCCACGGCCCAACCGCGTTTGTACAAAATATGATATTGAGTGAATACGGAAAGTGTGGGTTTTAGTTTAAAAGCCTGTGGTGTGACCGTCGGACTACCAAGTCAAAGGTCACGAGTTCGAACCCAAGGCACCTCTGGATTTTCGGATTCATGTGCGTATTGTATAATTATCGCCTGCTTAAAAAACGGTAAACTTTTCAGATTCATGTCTGAGAGATATTTCTCGACGGCATGTGTAGCCAAGTCAAGCCAAGTGTGCAAGCGGGCGGCATAAAACCTCTAGGTTCCAGGGCCTCAAATCTGCTATTACAGTAGTGTCAGAATGGTCTATCATTGATTTCATAATTGTTGATTTGACAAGTTTGGTAATCTACTAATTTAATGGCGTCATTATGACTTTCCAATGGTCAGCCACTGACACTCCATTGAAATAATTTGTAATCTCGTACAAATTACGAAATACGTAAGACACATGAAACTTTCTACAAAACTTCCAACTTCTTCAGATTGCTTATAACACTAATAAATAATATGTAAAAATGTTCAAATTTAGTAGTAGTTTTTCGTAAATCATTTCAACTAACGGGTTTTATAATAATGGCAATACGACAATGCCATTGTAATACAATTCTATTACGAGACCATTGACCGACCAATGATCGACCAATATGAATTTAGCAGATTACGAACTTTTAGCAAAATGACAATGGGATCGTGTTGGAGTGACGAATTTATAAAAATAGCAGACTTGGGCCCCAGGTTATTCACTAACCACACGAAAAGAAGAAGTTTAAATGGCAAAGTAGTACTTTTTCCTCAAAAACAGCAATGAGTCATTTGAACAAAAATATCATTAACACAAAAACACCTGATCCATTTCAACAAAGTACTTATTACGAGCTGCGGTATTTTTTTATACCTACCGACATTTTAGATAAAAACAGATAAAAATGATAATTCCGAAGTGGTGGATTAAGATAAGCCGTTATTGGAAAAATGTGTTTATGTACTCAATGAATCATTATTTTATCAACAGGCGGTCCAAACCTGGAATGCAACGAATATTAAAAACAAAGTCTCTTACCTGTGCAACTTGGCGTTGTGTTCCGCTGCGTCACGAACAGCGTCTCAAAGGACTTGTGGTTGTTAGAGCCGAAGCTCTCCATAATGCGCGGGTCTAACAACACCAACACACAGCCACTGACTAGGTTTATGTATATTTATAATCTTTACCTGTGCAACTTGGCGCTGTAACTGTTCTGCTGCGTCACGAACAGCGTCTCGAAGGACGAGCAGGAAGGAGGAGGGTTTGTGTCGACACGCGACGCCACACAAAGACACCGCTCGTTGCGCGACACGCGCTGCCTTTGTGTCGCGTGGCGTGTCGCGCCTGTGTGTAGGAGCCTTAATGCGCCGGGCGGGCGGCCCTTGGTATTCGGACGCGAGAAGTGAAGGACAAAATGACAACGCGTTCGATAGTAGGTAAGTAATTAAAGCATTTAAACAAATAAAATAATTTTAATTCTACACGATTGCTATTTTAAGTTAGTAGGTAAGTACTAAATTAGATTGATCTTGCAAATTTTTTCTTGCCTTTATCGATACTGAACCTACCCCTAAGCTATGGCACGCAATTTCTTTAACAACCTGTATAGTCTCTTACCTGTGCAACATGGCGCTGTGTCTGTTCTGCTGCGTCACTATCAGCATCTCGAAGGACTTGTGGTTCACAAAGCTCTCCAAGACTCGCGGGTCTAACAACACCGACACACAGCCATTGAACAGGATTATGTATGTATAGTCTCTTACCTGTGCAACTTAGCGCTATGTGTGTTCTGCTGCGTCACGACCAGCGTTTCGAAGGACTTTTGGTTGTTGGAGCCGAAGCTCTCCAGAACGCGCGGGTCTAACAACACCGACACACAGCCACTGACCAGGTTTATGTCCAGCCAGGACTCTTGGCGTTCTGTGCCCTATGAAGAGAAGAGTAAGACATTATTTCGTAGAACATAACATAACATCACGCCCGTAATCCCCTAGGGGTAAGGCAGAGATGTACCTATACAACCACATTTCACCAGAAATATGTCTAAGTTCCATGTAATAGGGGGCGAGCCTATTTCCGTCATCTTGTCACAAATCCAAACTCCGGGCAGCTACTGAGAAGCTCATGATTGAAACACCCGATAACACTGCGCGGCCTGGAAATCAAACACAGGACCTCATACTCAGCAGTAGTGCTTGCGATCCCAATGGAAAGAAGGAGGTTTGCAGCTGTTTGCCTTCGAAGTTATGAGAGGGTTTGTGAAAATTGGGGATTTATTATTATCCGTGGAATATTGACACTGACAGCTCTTGATCGCGGTTTAGATGTGCTGATCGCGTTGTTTCGTTGGGGAAATTCGGACTAAGGCCTGTGTTCACCAACATTCAAACCACCGGTTAGATATTTAAACAGTTGGTTTATGTCAAATTTCCTATGAAATGTTGAGTAAACAACTGATTAAATATCTAAACAGTTGATTTAAATGTTGGTGAACACAGGCCTTAGTCACCTGCAATCGTTAAACGAACGATTTCACTGGTAATTTTAATACTCGTCATACTGAACCACTTTCTCGGCTCGGCACCCTAATTGTGTAATACACTATAAGGCTTCTGCCTCGAATCTTGCGGGCAGCGGAGCGGCGGATTGTCTAAATTTTTTAACTATTAAATTATTATAATTTTTTTGAAAATTTAGGGCTATTTGAGAAACTAATTGAATATTTTGATGATTGGCTCAATAGTTATTAAAATAAAAATATTTAAATAATAGGTTGGGGCAATAGTTTCTTCGCATTTTTTTTAGAAAATTCAAAACATTTTTTTTTATAGTTTATTTACATTTAACTATAGTATGTAGGTTCCATTTTGTTCGATAACTTTTTGCCATCTTGTGACATGATCCCAGGACACTGGCGGTGAACCACTTTTCAACCTTATTAATAAGGGCATAAGGGTGAAAAGTGGTGCACCGCAAATGTCCGCGGTTGTACCTATGAAAGAGCGATGTGAGCTGGACACAAACACAAACACTCCACAAACATAAACACAAAGGCACCGCTCGTCGCACGACACGCAGTGCCCTTGTGTCGCGTCGCGTGTCGTGCCTGTTTGTAGGAGCCTTTACTTGACTTTTGTTTCGACAGCCGGACCTAGGGCCCCATGGATTGCGGGGCCCTTGGCACTTACCCAGAGTGGCCAATGTCAAAGACGGCCCGTTCCATGGGGGCGAGGCCGCGGCCAAAAGCTGATAATGTATAAATTTACCGAAATAATAACAACTTTGCCGACAGTCAGTCTTCTGCACACAACTGAAGTAATCAAATCATGCCTCTGGTTGTGCGCGTTCAAGAAGTCTCTTGCGTCCTAGAACAAAACAGAGAAGATACATACAATAAATAAAATTGAAGTGTCTGTTTATAATGTCAAAATAACGGCTTTTTACTAAATGCGTATATACGGTATAACAATAACAATAAAACACAATTTTTCTCTTCTCCGAAATGGCTAGACCGGTTTTGACGGGACTTTCACTGGTAGATAGCTGATCTTATAAAAAACAAAGCCGATAGTCGTTAAAATAATTTTACAAAATCAATTTACCAACCTGAAAGAAATTAACCCAAGATCGTTCCAAGAAGATGTCCACATCTCTCTCAGCATATTTTGCCGTTGGGAACCACTTGGCCGCTGACGTGATCCTAAGGGTCCTGTCCTGACGAGGCAGCAGCCAGCGGAGTAAAGTCTCCATGATGCTGTACTGGACTGGAAGGTGGCCACAGGATGCCATGTAGGTGGAGAGTTTGATGCTGGGAAATGGAGGGGTTTGTAAGGAAAAAAGTCTAGTCGTTTTTCTTTTCTTGGTTTTCTTTTAGAAATCTAAATACAAGGTCATTGTTTAAATACTAACAACCTCTCATCATTCATCACCATTCATCATTTCAGTCGAAAGTCGTCCACTGCTGGACATAGGCCTCCCCCAATTGGGGGGGGTTTGCCATAATCGCCACGCTTGGCAGGCGGGTTGGCGATCGCAGTAAGGTGTTAAAATGACTAGAGAATGCTGCTGCCCATTCTCTAGCAAGTCCCTCAGTCGCCTTTTACGACACCCACAGGAGGAAATGGAGTGGTGTGGTGCCATTCTTTACGTCCAGCAACACACGTAACAACGTCTCAGGGGCCCAAGTCTGCTATTTTTATAAATTCGTCACTCTAACACGATCCCATTGTCATTTAGCTAAAAGTTCGTAATCTGCTAAATTCATAATGGTCGATCATTGGTCGGTCAATGGTCTCGTAGGTAATATAATTGTATCACAATGGCATTTTGAACATTTATTCATGCCAGATTTCATTTATATATATTTTTACATATTATTTATTAGTGTTATAAGCAATCTGAAGTAGTAGGAAGTTGGAAGTTTAGTAGGAAGTTTCATTTGTCATTATGTACGAGATTACCAATTCTTTCAATGGAGTGTCAGTGGCTGACCATTGGAAAGTCATAATGACGCCATTATATTAGTAGATTACCAAACTTGTCAAAATCAACAATTATGAAATCAATGATAGACAATTCTGACACTATTGTATGTAATAGCAGACTTGAGGCCCTGGACTATAGGTATAACTAACATCAAAAACAACAACTTGTGTTCTGACGTTTAATACTTCATCAGATTTTAATTCTTCAGACTATGATATAAAATTTAAAATATTTAAATTCAATGCTCAAATGTATAGAACAACGAAAACTTGAAGGTTTGTTTTTGGTAAATGTATTATGTTTTGTTAAAAGTCATAGAAGACAATTTTGTTTATGATGTAAGTAATATAGGCCTGCAAGGTTGTCCGGAGGACACGGTGCAGCATACGGTGGAGATCTGCCCGGCTTGCGCAGAGCACCGCTGTGTCCTCACGGAGGCGATCGGCGGCGGCGATCTCTCGCGTCCGGCCCTGGTCCAAGCCATGGTCCAGAGCGAGAGTGCATGGGAGGCAGTCACCTCCTTCTGTTGGGGGTCTCAGTTCTGACCAAACCTACTGCTTGCATGCTGCAAGCGAGCATGCAGCGTGCAAGCAAGCAGGCAGCTTGCAAGCAAACATGAAACATGCAAGTATGCAGTATGCAATCGAGCATGCAACATGCAGCAGGCATGGTTTCTGTCACGGCGTCGGCGCTGCGGGGCTTCGGCGGTCCCACGCGAGCTTAGTGTCGCAAATGGTATTCACGTCTACCACCGCAGCTTCGGCTTGCTAACTGCGAAGCAGTGATGCTCGCGAAAGAGGAGGCGGAACGCGTGAGGGATCGTCAGTCTGTGCGCCCTCACGCCCCTAGTCGCCGCAGGAGACGCCCTGGGCGGCGGGAATCTGTAGCCGATTCCCGGCCACCGTAGACGCGGGCTTACGGACGGCGAGCTATGGGCAGCTCGCCGTCCGATAACGACCAGCAGTGCTATTCTGTAACCTGTAACCATCGATTTAGTACTGCAACCACTTCACCGTGAAAACTTAGGTGAAGTGAGCAATGAGTGAGCTGTACAGGCCCGGGTCGACGGCCCGTTGTGTTCCACGCGCGCCTCAAAGAGATGTCAGCACGCGCTGACGGGGTCCGCCAGGACCGGTGCCTGTCAGGGTGGCAGGTTTGTCCGAAAGGAATACCGTGGCCCTGGCACACAGACAACTGAAGGCACACGGGTGTGTTTTAGTCAGTAAAAGTCTGACACGCCCTCCCGCTTCGCGGCAGAAGTTATTTGATAATTTCCCACCCAAAAAAAAAACTACTAGGATGTTAGTATTTTACCAATAGCCCGGTATAGAGAAAAAAGTAGGGTTAGTAAAGAGCGTTCATGAGTCGGGGGCTGGCAACGTCGCATTTCTAGAGGTTTTCGTGTTTATTTTATTAAATTCAAAACAAAGAACATTTTTTTTTTTTCAGCCAAACACTATCTTTGTTATTTAACCGCTAACCGTACGCGCGAGCCGAAACGTCAACATCTGGCAAGCCGCGCCGCATACGGATGACTTAAAGTATGTATGCTATTTTTTACAGTTATTTTGGTATTTACTCATAAAATTTGACAAATTGTCAATTATTTTCTATTTGCAGTATTAGACTACGGCTGGACCGATTTTTATGATCTTTGATTTCTCGGATTTGTCTCCGCCCCGAATAGCAGAACATTATTAAAACATGCGAAAAAATTACGAAAAAAATATTTTTGAAGAATGTTCATTTTCTCATACATTTTATACGGAACGGCTTTTTTGATGATATCTCGCCCTCGAGAACAGGGCCTCAAGTCTGCTATTACAATAGTGTCAGAATGGTCTCGCCATTGTGAGTATTTGACAGTGTTTGTATGGCAAATCTGTCAAAAACTCACAATGCAGAGACCATTCTGACACTATTGTAATAGCAGACTTGAGGCCCAGATTGGGGAACGGGGGAATAAGAAAGTTCATGCGAGCGAAGTCGCAGGCAGAATCTAGTATATGATAAACTGAGAACTATTGCACCGACCTCAAATAAATTGGTATACTGGCAAGAGAATGATGAACTAAGAAATATTACACATATTTTGTAGGGTTCCGATGGAACCCTTTTTATTTCGCAATGTCCGTCTGTCTGTCTGTCCGCAGGTTAACTCAGAGACTTTTAGGCCCACTCGCACCACACTGGGTTATTATCATTAACTCAGAGTTAGATTTCTGTCAGATTCATACCAGAACTGTCAGATTAACTCAAAGCAGATTAATTATGCTAAGTCTTAACTCTAGGTTAAAGTTTTGGTGCAAGCCCGCCTTAGTATTAGAAAGCCGTAATTTGGCGGTAACCCTTACACGTAAATTGTGGATGTTATTTTTTATTAATTATATTTTTATTTTTGTTGAAGTGCAACCCCCCCCCCCCCCCGCCAGTTAAATGGCTGTTTTTATAGGATACCTACCTATGTCAAAAAATTCACGGCACTAAAAGGTAAACTATCGCAGAAAAGTAGGCTTTACAAAATAACGAGTCAACCAACTTACATTTGCAGTTGGAATGTATGGGAGAAAATGTATTTCAACTACAATGTTTTATAAGTTTTTTCTTGGGATATATTCGTGGCAACTACGGAAAGCTTAATTTTATTTTATTTTTAACGTTGCCCCTAATACACTAGGATTTTTTCCTGTATTGTGGATGCGTTAACATACATTTTAACTCACATACACAAACAGCCAGACCCGGAACAACTACTTGCAGGTCATACAAATATTTGTTCTGTGCGGGAATCGAACCCGCGACACGCAACGCAGCAGTCAATTGCTTAACCATTGCGCCAACCGTGCAGTCATTGTGCGTGGTCCGACACACACATGGCTAGATTTTTATTTTTTATGATATGACGCTTCAGTCCTGTGCTTTGTTCAAACTGAATAACTTATTGTTTAAAATATTTTTTATAAAATCATTTAGATGGATAAGTATTGGCTAATATCCCAGATTTTACTTGATATTGAAAAAAGATTTGAACAATACCTACATATTTTTTTTTTTTTTCTTATTCCGCAAGTTTCAAAATATCTTTTTGTTATCAACCTATCATTGCAGCTGATGATGAAGTTGTACAGCTACATTATACTGGGGACAAACTATTCAATAGTAATAATTTGCTTCTGTAAGACCAAAATAAAATGCTTCAACTTACAAATACTGTCCAAATTTGTTCCTCAAAGCAAATCTGATCTCCCGGCTGGATTCAGAACAGTACATGTTGAAGCAGTGTAGGATCTCATGTCTTTGATAGACATCCGGACGGCTGTTGGTGGCCAGGTCCAGAAGACATTCCGCCGTATGCTCCACGAGGATGTTGGGAAGTGAGACGTCTTTCTGGCGGATCTCCTGTGAAGATTGGTGCAGTTTTAATGTAGGGCTGGTCTGCCGCACTAACGAAAAATGCAATAACTCGATTTTGCCGCTTCCGAGAATTTTATTTTAGATTATTGAATTTGTTATGAAGTTATTGCATTCTTGCTTACTGAAAAACCAAGTTCCTGAAGGATCAATAAAATTTTAATAGATTTCGATTCGCTGACTCCAAATATATAACTCAACGAATATATAACTCAAAATCGTCCAAAATCGAGTTATTGCATTCTTCGTTAGCGCGGCAGTGGTTTTGTTATGATAACTTATAGATTAAATTGAAAGTAATGACTTGGTTAATAACTTGTGGAGTTTCTACTGCTGAAATTAATGCAGATACATTTACTTATTATTCATTGAAAAATTATGTTATTTAATTATTTAGTACTAGCTTTTGCCCGCGGCTCCGCCCGCGTGGATGTCGGTTGTCGCGTAAAAAAGTTAAGTCCAGTCGCGGAGCAGGAAGAATTTCGTACAATGACCTCTTTACCTACTGACAGTGGTCACAAACATTTATGTATTAAGTGCGGTTTACATGAAATATTTGAAGGAGAAAGAAAATTTAACAACTTAAAGTACGAAATTCTTCCTACTTCGCGTCCGGACTTACTTTTAGCCATGTCCTTCTCTGTACCCCAGGCTATATCTCTGCCAAATTTCATGACGATCGGTTCAGCGGTTAGGCGTGAAAACGTAACATACATACAGACAGAGCTACTTATATTATATTAGTATGGATATGGATGAATAAATAATATTCTTTATTTTCTTTGTGTAGAATTATCAATTTTTCTTTTTTAATTTATGCCTAGTAATGTAGGATCCTTACCTTTACAAATCTGAGCAACAACTTCAAAAAATTCCACCAATGTAAGTTGTGCCTGACTAAATGTTTCCTCAAAGCGTCAAGCCAGTATTGAAGCAAGATCACCAGTTCTTTGCTAAGCACGCCCCATGTTTTGGAAGGCGGTAAACTTAACATACGGTCGAATATCAGGCACGCGATCCCATTTTCCTCACATTTATTGAAATACTAAAACAAAACGACTTATACATTAATATTGTCCTTATTTTAAGCGAATAATTGAATGGATTTAATATTAAAAGTATAATTCTTTGTTTTTAATGTAAATCAGTAAATGAACAGACCTCGATTTCAAGAGAGCGTATTTTCTTGAGCGCAAGAACAGTAGACATATTCAATTGAATTCTTGAGGTTTTACATTTTTCAGAAGCATCTTGAGTAGTTGATATGTATTCGTTCAAGTTATGAACGTTTTTCAATAGTTTTCCAACATCCATAACGAAGAAATAGTTATTCCATCACAAACAAAAATAAAATATTACAAATAGCCGCGAAACAATTTGAAACGACGCAATTTTTCTTTTTTCTTTTTTGACGGAATTCCTCTGTAAGTTGGTATAACCTGTTTGTTTGGGACTGTTTATTCAAAGTGCCAAATCATTAATAACGTTCTCATTTAATAAGTCACTTTTTGAAGATTCCTTAGAGTTTGGATGAAAAAGAAAACCAAACGTTAGCCGTTCAAGGCTACTTAGTACAAAAAACAATATTCGTTTTGCATTTTTTCTTTTCTTTCCAAGCGTGACAATGAAAGTTGTAATTACTTTCATTCTTAAACCGAACACACCTGCACAAAGGAGATCGATAGCAGATGACGTCTTGTTTCTATCTGCTTTAAAGAAAAAAAAAAGACTTTCGTTAGGACTATTTATTTTATCTTTCAAGGACATAATAGTTTATTAATACATCATTACAGTAAAATAGATTTTTATTAAAATAATTATCTATATTGTATAATTATGGAACGTTTCAGATGTGATCTAGCTTGTGAGGTAAAATTAAACGCTAATATTATTCCGCCAGTATGTTGGCAGCAGTGGCGCTTGAAGTTTGTCGTGTGAAGGATTTTCGATTTGTCTCTGCGGGGTTCAGCCGTTCTAAAGGAATTGATTCTGGAACCTGTTCGAAATGATAAAACCGTAGAGATAACGTGATAATATAAAATGTTGAATCATTTTACGGAGTGTTCATTCTTCACGTTCAAACTTTTTTATCGCACGTTCAGTTCAGTGTTATGATCGCGTCATAGTGCACGTCTCCAACAAGAAACCAGTCGATATTATGCGGCCCGAACGCGACAACTACTTAAGGATACAATTATGATGCCTATGGTGTATACGGTGTATGGTTTTGCCATATTTTTCATTATCGCGTGGGTGTGTCTGTTGATAATTCACATAATGGCTTACTCTTACTCAAAGTGGAAGCTCCATCGGACAGTGGACCGGTCGCCGCCTGAACAACCGTACCCCGGTGTGTCAATCATGAAGCCGCTCACCGGGGTGGACCCCAACCTGTTCTCCAACCTGGAAACGTTCTTCACACTGGACTATCCTTTGTACGAGTTATTATTTTGTGTTGAGAACGAAAACGACCCTGCAGTGATGTTAGTGAACAGTCTTATTCACAAGCACCCACACATAGATGCTCGTTTGTTTACGGGTGGTCTGCGAGTCGGCGTCAACCCGAAGATCAACAACATGCAGCCGGCTTACTTGGCGGCAAAGTACCCGTTGGTGCTGATCAGCGACGCAGGCATACGGATGCGCGACGACTCCCTCCTGGACATGGTGCAGCACATGAGGGACGACGTCGCCATCGTGCATCAGATGCCCTTCGTGTGCGACGCGGAGGGCTTCGCCGCCGTCTACGAGAAGGTGTTCTTCGGCACGGCGCAGGCGCGCATGTACCTGAGCGCTGACTTCATGGGCATCAACTGTCATGTGGGCATGTCCTCGATGGTGCGGCGGTGCGCGCTCGAGGAGGCGGGCGGCCTCCGTGCCTTCGCCGACTACCTCGCGGAAGACTACTTCATAGCGAAGGACATCACGTCGCGCGGCTGGAAGATGCGCGTGAGCTCGCTGCCCGCGCTGCAGAACTCGGGCACGCGTTCGGTGGGCGCGATGCAGGCGCGGCTGCGGCGCTGGGCGCGGCTCCGCATTGCCATGATCCCGACCACGGCCATGCTGGAGCCGCTCAGCGAGTGCATCCCACTGGGCGCCGGCGCCGCGTGGGCCGCGGGACAGTTGTTCGGTGCGGAGCCGCTTCCGTTCTTCCTGGTGCATGTGTTAGTGTGGTTCCTCTCGGACTGGCTGATGCTCCGGTCAGTGCAGAACGGCTCGCCGCCGTTCACCAAAGTGCAGTTTTTACTCGGCTGGGTGTGGAGCGAGTGCTGCGCGCCGTTTGTGTTGGCCGCGGCGCTCGTGAGCCCTGAGATCTCGTGGCGGACTCGCAGCTACCGGCTGGACTGGGGCGGGCGCGCCCACGAACTCAATCCTAAACTCAAGTTCTGAGCCCCATCCCTCCCTCATACTCGAAAGCTTTAATTTGGTGAATGTTTACGTTTTACCAGTGTATCATAGTCTGTTTGAAAGCGACTGAATTTCGGATGTGTGTTTTTAGTTAATATAGTATTACGTTTTTATTTTTATTGCTTAATGTTAGTTATTTAGTTTGGAATGAACAGTGGTTGATTGTTGCTTTTGTTTTAGAAAGATTTGTACATTTTTTAGTTTAAAGATACACACACATTTATTTATTTTTGGTAATTTATTTTTACTGCAACAGTTTTGTCATTTCCTGCATTGAATTGTTTGTCATGACAGAACAGTGGTTGCGTGGAGTACAAGTACAGTAAAGTGAGTCATTGCTTATCAGAAACGTTTGGCCCTTCTGTTATGATTCATAATGTCTTCACTTGAATCTTGTATGACATATTCAGATATGATTAGATGTTTATTGAAATATTAATTAATCTCAATATGGAAGGTGTTTGTTATTGTAATTATAACAGATTGCCATTCTACATACCTTGTGTAAAATATTGAAATGTGATGAGGTCAAGTTATAGTTACCTAACTAAACCGCATGAATCTGAAACTCAATACATACATATTTGTATCATACCTATGTAATTCCTGCAAACAATTAATGTTGTATCGTAATACCTAATTCTAAATACAAAAATACAAGAAGTACAGGGTTATACTCTAAAGAATACATTGTGATCAACTTATAATATGTTTTATTTGAAGTGTACCTTCGGAATTGGGCGAAGGCCGGCGATAACCGCAGGCGTGGCGAAGGCGACATAGGTACCTAGCTATTATCTTTATGGGGTGATCAGGAGATATCAGTTAAAAAGTTATAGTAATCATTTTAAAAATATCATTAGGGACTGGTCGCCTACATACAGGGGGCCTTAGAGGGTTTTAATTCTGACAATAAAATATTTAAATAAACAATTTACTGTTTCATGGAATAGGCGCTACCCTCTGGGACTCAAACTATAACTGGCAAAATGTTGGTATACTCTACACACACCTCTGCCTAACCTTATGAGCAATACAAGCGTGATGTCGTGTTATGTGATTTATTATTCCAATAAATCTGCATAAAAATTTACTGATTGTACACACGGCTATATTCTAAGATTCTAGTATAAGCTGACCTCTCATGATACGGAAATCCTATACAATGTGAGATCAGCTTATACTGGAAATATATAGCTTGATATGTAGCCAAGTGTACGCACGGCAACAAATCAAGCTATACATTTCCAGTATAAGCTGTCCTCTCATTATACGGAAATCATATACAATTCGAGATCAGCCTAAACTGGAAATGTATAGCTTGATTTGTAGTACATAAATAAATACAATAATAATAACAACAAAAAACCGCGTTCCTACGAGCGTATAGGGAAATTAATCTGTCCTCATACTAATTACTATCGTACCTCTTTCCCATTGTATTACTTTACAAAACATAGTTTATGTAAACAAGGCCTCTGATTTTTATGTAACGTACAGCTTGGCCTTAAAGAGTAGAAAAAAAAAAATACACTTAATTGTCGCCATGTTTAAGCATTTTACGTCAAAAATGTGACAGTTACGTAGAAAGTGGCGCCCTTTATGTAGGTATTAAGGATACCTATTACAAAGAATCACTGTCCATACCTCGGAAAGCACGTTATGCCGTTGGTCCCGGCTGTCATTCGTGGATCTTTGAGTCTACGGGTCGTCTGAAGCTCGAAACTGACAACCAGTTTTTCCAAGGGGTATTAACTGGGTTGTGGAGATCAGATAGACATGTAAAATACTGGTATTCACCTGGTTAGACTGGAATCCAACCCCAACGTAGTTTGAAAAAGTCTAGGTAAAATCTGCCTAGACTTTTTTACCATAACAGGTTTGTTATTTCCTGATGATGATAGAATCACTGTCTATAAATACATAGGTAGACATTTTTTTTAAGGCCCAGATATATGCCAGTTACCTTGAATGGTTAGCTTGCGTGTTCCGTACTGAGGTCACGCAACGCGTCGTACGTCCAGCCAGTAATAGGACTCGCCCATCCAGGTGCGCTGTTCCAAATAAGACTCAGTATTAATTTATTATACATATAACAAAAGGTATTTTAATAAAACACGTATTAAAAGATCAATGATTAAATTATCTTTAAAAAGGTGAAGGTTTCAGAAAAATACGTTTGATAGATTTTGCGTGATTCGCAGTTTTTTATCCGCGTTATACATAACTTTACAAATTAATTTCACTATGTAATATAAACATAATCTAAAATATTCACATATCCATACTAATATTATAAATATGAAAGTAACTCTGTCTGTCTGTCGGTCTGTCTGTCTGTCTGTAAGTTACGTTTTCACGCCTAAACCGCAGAACCGATCGTCATGAAATTTGGCAGAGATATAGTCTGGGATATGGAGAAGGACATAGGCTACTTTTTTACGCGATAACCGACATCTACGCGGGCGAAGCCGCGGGCAAAAGCTAGTTATGTTATAATGCTCTAATTTAACATACTTTTTCCAAATCATTAACACTACTCGTTTAGACGTGATCTTCAGTTTAAAATCATTAAAAGTCGGCCTTAACTGCTTTATGTGACCTAGTGGCGTAGTTAGTCCTAAAGGGGCCCTGTATCGAAACTTTGTTGCGGGCCTCTTAACCCGACTGCGGCGAAGCTCAAAAGCAGGGTAGGTAGTTTTCATTGCGATTGTACTAAGAAACCAACAAAGCATAGGTACACCAAAAATACATGTTAAAATACCCATATAATTTTTAAATTTTATAGTGTAGCCTTAATTATAGGCTGCCACGGCATGCATTAAAACATAGTAGTAGGAAATACAGTTAACAGTTACAAAAAATGAAATTATCGTCACCGAAATGAGCTCGAAAATTGGAGCACCCTGATTTAGATATGTGGCCAAATATGCTGGCCTCTCAAAAATGGATTTGTATACTGTAGAAAGGGATAGTGGCTGGCACGATGGTGTTATCCATTTTATTTTGATAAACATTTCCAAATGTACTTCAAACATGTACTTTTAAGCAATTTAATCATTTTTATCTACAAAATACTCATTCAGATAGTTGATTTGATATTTTTTTTGCAAATAGTCTAGATTAAAATACTGCTATAATAGATACCTACCACGAGCACTAATTCCTAATTGAAAATTATTTATAGAGCATTGACCCTATCTCTCCCGTTACCGGATATTCAATAGCTCCCTACTAATTCATGGGCCCGTAAACATCATACGATATCATTCGATCACATTACTCTAACGTGTTCATAAAAGGAACAAGAATATAGAAATCCAATTATCACGATTCGGTCGATAACCTAACTTGACACGACTCGAGAAGTTTTCACACTAAAGTGGCGTCTTTTATTTATTAAAACTTTATGCACAAGTAAAAAAATACTGTATTAAGGCAGACTTAATGCCTGAGGCATTTTCTACCAGTCAACCTTAAGGTGATGCAGAGACAAAACATGGCAGGTGCAACATAAGGGATAGATAAATCGAAAAAGGAAAAATATCTATACTAATACATACATCCATACTAATATTATAAATGTGAAAGTAACTCTGTCTGTCTGTCGGTCTGTCTGTATGTTACGTTTTCACGCCTAAACCGCTGAACCGATCATCCTGAAATTTGGCAGAGATATAACCTGGGATATGGAGACGGACATAGGCTACTTTTTTACGCGATAACCGACATCTACGCGGGCGGAACCGCGGGCAAAAGCTAGTATATAATATACTAGCTTGAAAATGACGAAAAATGGCGAAATGACGATCGGTTCAGCGGTTTAGGCGCAAAAACGTAACATACAGACAGACAGACAGAGTTACTTTCCCATTTATAATATTAGTATGGATAAGCAAAATAGTGACAGGTGAAATAACGATTGGTAGGGGAGAAAACGAATCAGCGCTGGGATGATTCAGCCAACTTCTTACGAATATGTTCACGTGCCTTCACTTTAAATGATAACCGACTGCTTGCCATCCTGATATTCAGAGGAAGCGCATTCCAAAGAAAAGAAAGACCGCTTGAACAAAGAAAGGGGAGTGGATAAAACCACAGCGGTGAGACGGACATCCTAGAAGACGATATGGTTATTGAATTTTATTGTTTGCTAGCTGCAGCCCGCGGCTACGCCCGCTTGGATTTTTGCTAAAATAAAAGAAGCCTAAGTTACTCCTAACATCAGCTAACTGCCAGTGAAAGTTCCGTAAAAATCGGTCCAGCCGTTTCGAAGATTAACCGGAAAAACGGACAGCTAGCAAGAAATTTAAAAATTGAGTTTTTGTTAAGTACAGACGCCAGCAGGTCAAGCTACCCGAAACTGTCAAATTTTCGCAATCAACCTTGAACCTTATACTGTAGAGATAAAGTTGAAAATCTATTAAAGAAATTTGACAGATTGTAGTAGCTTGATGTGCTGGCGTCTGTACCTACAGTGTATAATTATGTAACTTGTAAAAGTATTTAGTAAAAGCCGGCCAAGTGCGAGTCGGACTAGCGCACGAAGGTTTCCGTATCTACATATAAAAACAAGAAAAAAAATCACGTTTGTTGTATTGGAGCCCCTTAAATATTTATTTTATTTTGTTTTTTAGTATTTGTTGTTATAGCGGCAACAGAAATACATCATCTGTGGAAATTTCAACTATCTATTATAGCTATCACGGTTCATGAGATACAGCCTGGTGACAGACGGACAGCGGTCTTAGTAATAGGGTCCTGTTTTACCCTTTGGGTACGGAACCCTAAAAAGCTGTTATTTCGACATTACAAACAGACACTTCAATTTTATTTATTTGTACACACGGCTACATAATATCAAGCTATACAAAACTAGTTTACGCTGGTCTCGCATTGTATATGATTTCCGTATAATGAGAGATCAGTTTATACTGGAAATGTATAGCTTTATATGTAGCCGTGTGTACCTATATTTAACATTTACTCGATTTGCGAACATTTTATTACTTATTCATAGAAATGCAAATGAATAATACCATTGAGTTTTAATTATTTATGTTCATTTTTACGATTTTATAAACGTAATTCATGAGTCATGATCATGACGCTCCAATACCTACCTAGGTAGAATATTATTCGATTAGGTCACACAAGTAAAAACTACTGACGCGCCTAAAGGGGCTCGTGGCTTAATAGTAACAGCAGCACAGGTCGATCGAAGGTTAAGCTACACTTGCCGCGGTCGGTTTGTGGATGGGTGACCATCCATTACATATATCGAGACCTCTCCGCGGATCGGAAAGCACGATAAGCCATTGGTCTCAGCTGTCATTCGTAAATCTTTGACAGTCTTAAAAAAGATGGAGACTGCATCAGATAATTCTCTAAATGGCAGAAAATAAGGTCGTTACCATGGAAATGTATGTTTACGCGAATGTCGACCTAATTGTATTTGAATGTCTGTAAGAAAATAAGCTTATGTTGGGTCATAATTCAAATTTGTCGATTGTACCTAAATACAATGCACACTTGCTTTTCCAATTCACTTTAGTCATTTGCAGAATAGTCGACATCGGCTTTGCTTGTCTTAACAAAAAATAGAATAGAATAGAACTTAGGTGAAGTGAGCTGTCAAAAGTAGCATCAAGTAGAATGAAAGAATGACAGCCCACGTCACAAGTTTTCACGGTGAGTATTTTTACATGATTTTTACAGCTATTTTCCATTCAAATTCTAATAGATACCTACATATTAGGTTGGGGAAAAAGTCTTTTCGCATTATAGTATGTATGAACTTGTAATAAAATCTTTGGCTATACTATTTGTATCTGGCTGGTTTTGGTATCATTGAAAGTTTAAATTTTAAAGAACATAATTCCAAAACTAGACCTCACACATCTTTAGCCACTCAGCAAAAATTAAGAGAGTTTGGCTGGGAGGTGTTAATGCATCCGCCGTATAGTCCTGACCTTGCACCTTCAGATTTCCACCTGTTTCGGTCTCTTCAGAATTCTTTAGGCAGTGTCAGGTTAACATCACGAGAGGACTGCCAAAACCACTTGTCGCGGTATTTTGATCAGAAGTCCCAAAATTTCTATAGCAATGGGACCATGTCCCTACCTACAAAATGGCAAAAAGTTATCGAACAAAATGGTACCTACATACTATAGTTAAATGTAAATAAACTATATTAAAAAATGTTTTGAGTTTTCTTAAAAAATGCGAAGAAACTTTTTCCCCAACCTATTATATAATTTGCCTAAACTAGTCTTGCGTCACTTTGACCTTCGCCAACACAGTTTCTAGGAAATAGCGATAACATTCGTTTCGGTTATTAGATCTTCTGGCTTCTGTGGCCACTAATAACGCCTGGCGTAGTTTAAAATAATGGCCTCCACAGAAAGTGTGATCATTAGCAAGAACTGCTTAAACCTCCTGATTTCTTTATTGAAACATCAGAGAGCCTCCCATACGGACAGAAGTCACAGTGCCCTACTTGGAAAACTAATTTATAAGTATTTCATAGCGGGAACAAATACCGTTGAAAATGGCAATTAAATAATGGCGGACCGCCATTATAAATAAATAAATAAATTATGAAAGTTATTTAGCAGTTTTAAATTAATAAAACAAAAAAAAAATACACCAATAAGATCAAACATTTTTAAATACGTATTTCTTTAGTTGATTAAATATCCTTTTCTATAGTTATAAAAATATAAATAGTTGTCGCTCAAAATAAGCATTGAGCATTGCGAGACGAAAAAGTTTTTTCGTGTTCATTCTTGAGTTTTTTTTTTTTTTTTCAAGATGCTACATCATTTCTATAAAATATTTTTGTATAAGTCTTTTTTTTGATATCCTTGACTATACTCTGTATTTTTTTTGGGCTTGTAATATGTGGCAAATACTGCTAACTGTGCGACAAAAAAAAGGTCCTTTTACGGTGTCCCTGTTTGTTGTACCCAAATAGGCCGCAGCAAGGACAATCTCCACAAGTGGGGGTTCATGGACAGCTCAAATCTCCGGTGTGCAAGCGGCGTCTCTCCATAGACAATGTCTCACCTCCCATCTTGCACCACATGCCCTGCCACCAGGGCCTCAAGTCTGCTATTACAATAGTGTCAGAATGGTCTCTTCATTGTGAGTTTTTGACAGTTTTGCCATACAAACACTGTCAAATACTCACAATGGCGAGACCATTCTGACACTATTGTAATAGCAGACTTGAGGCCCTGCACACGCGAGGACCTAAGGGCTGCGTCAGCGCCGCGCCGGTCGCTGTTCAGGTTAAGGTGACGATAACCGACTTTTAATTATTTTATACTGAAGATCACGTCTAAAGAGTAGTGTTAATCATTTGGAAAAAATATATGTTAAATTAGAGCATTTTTTTAATAACTTAATATATGAATATTTTAGATTATGTTTATATTACATAGTGAAATTAATTTGTAAAGTTATGTCTAACGCGGATAAAAAACTGAGAATCACGCAAAATCTATCAAGCGTATTTTTCAGAAAACTTCAGCTTTTTAAAGATAATTTAATTATTAATGTTTTAGAATACGTGTTTTATTAACATAACTTTTTTTTTAGTTAAGTATAATAAATTAATAATGCGTCTTATTACTACTAGCTGGACGTACGACACGTTGCGTAAGCTCAATACAGAACACGCAAGCTAACTACTCAAGGTAATTGGCATATATGTGCGCCTTAAACAAATTTAAAAAACGATTTATGTGAGTGGTGGACCAAAAAGGGACCTGGAAGGATTGGAAACCATTATTATTATTATTTTTTTATTTGAATTTTTGAATTTGTGGTCTTTTAGTTTTGTTTTGGTCTAACCAGAATATTTTTAGGTGCCGTAGTGTTTTTTTTTTTATGTTTTTTTTTTTGTGAGCCCGCGCACGAGTCGAAACTTTTTTCTACACGAAACTTCAAACGCGATTTACTCGAAATCAATTATTTTCCCTTGAGGTCCCTTTTTGGTCAACCACTCACATATAGTTTTTCGTGTTATTTTTGCCATCGACACGCTTAGAAGATCTAAAAATAAAAAATCGGTCACCCATCCTGTAACTGACCGCTGCAAGTATAAGTTAACCTGCCAGATCGATCGTTACGCGCTGCTGCCTCTCAACTATAAAGTATATCGTATCTTTCGAACAGAATAATGTTTACAATGCAATGTTTGCAATCTAATAAACCTGACCTACTTTCGACTTTTGGTAGAGGTAGGTAGGGGGCCATCCATGAATTACGTCGCACGAGTTTCATAATTTTTTGGAGCCCCTCCGTCCTTGTCACAGGATATTTGTATGACCCAGGGGCGTAGCTACTGCGGTATCAGCCGTATCAATGATACGGGGCCCTCAAGCTACAGGAGGCCCCCCAGGCGCGGCCTCATTCTCAAGCTCTTGCATTCATTTAGTAAAATGACGCAGAAATTTTAACCTATCGAAATCAGGGTGCTCTAATTTTCGATCTTATTTCGGTCATACTCGTATTCACTTCATTTTCTTTATCATCATTTCAGCCAAAAGACGTCCACTGCTGGACATAGGGCTCCCCCAAAAGGGGGGAATTTGCCATAATCGCCACGCTTGGCACGCGGGTTGGCGATCGCAGTATGGTGTTAAAAATGCATAGAGAACGCTGCTGCCCGTTCTCTAGTAAGTCCCTTAGTCGACTTTTACGACACCCACGGAAGGAAATGGGGTGGTGCTATTCTTACGTCCGGCACCACACGGTACATGGTTTCATTTTCTTCGTACAATCGTAATGAAAACTACTTACCCTGCTTTAGAGCTTCGCTACAGTCGGGTAAAGAGGGCCCCCAACAAAGTTTTGATACAGGGCCCCTTTAAGACTAGCTACGCCACTGGTATAACCCCTCCCCTGGTGTGACATCAGTAATTGTGCAATTTAAAATTAACCTTATAATAATATTAGCTTTTGCCCGCGGCTCCGCCCGCGTGTATTTCGGTTATTACGTTAAACATAGCCTATGTCCTTCTCCATATCCCAGGCTATATCTCTGCCTTTCATGACGATCGGTTCAGAGGTTTAGACGTGAAAACGTAACAGACAGACAGAGTTAAAACGTAACAGATGTCCAAAACCTAATGGCCCTCGGGCCATTTGACCGTAAACCAAAATCGTTTACGTTCCAAAGGACCGGTGATAAAAATTTGTAAACAAATTCAATGTCATAAACTACATCAAGTTCATTCGGGTGCAAAATTAAAAAAGTTGAAATAAAGGTTTAAATTTTTTTCTTAGATTTGCTTCTTTAGAAAAACTATCAACAATAATATTAAATGTTTACAAAAGTAAAATTTGGTAATTAAATAATTTTAAATAAAAATCAGTCTTATTTTAAAGAAACAAATCAACAAAATATAAACAATAAGATTTAGTAAAAATCGTGCTAGCTACCTGGGGCCCAAGTATGCTATTTTTATAAATTCGTCACTCCAACACGATCCCATTGTCATTTTGCTAAAAGTTCGTAATCTGCTAAATTCATAATGGTCGATCATTGGTCGGTCAATGGTCTCATAATAGAATTGTATTACAATGGCATTTTGAACAATTATTCATGCCAGATTTCATTTATATATATTTTTACATATTATTTATTAGTGTCATAAGCAATCTGAAGTAGTAGGAAGCTGGAAGTTTAGTAGGAAGTTTCATTTGTCATTATGTACGAGATTACCAATTCTTTCAATGGAGTGTAAGTGGCTGACCATTGGAAAGTCATAATGACGCCATTATATTAGTAGATTACCAAACTTGTCAAAATCAACAATGTTGAAACCAATGATAGACCATTCTGACACTATTGTAATAGCAGACTTGAGGCCCTGAAGTTGTGCCAACGCGTTATGAAGAGGTATTCTGTTTATTTAGATGATTTCAAATAAGTAAAAATTTAAGTAGTTAAAAATGATAAACTATGCGACTATCACAATGTATGAGACTGTCCCTTTAAATTAATTTTGAAATCATTTTGTCACCGGTTCTTTGGAACGTAGACGATCTTTAGTTACGGTCGAATGGCACGCGGTCCATTCGCTTTGGGCCGTTCAGACCCAGACCCAAAGTCTCAAATTCAAATTAATGATAAAATGTTTTGAACCACTATCCTGTCGTTTTGCCAGTGACATTTCTTGACATATTACTTTGTTTACATAAATTATCTGAATTAGAGACTTTAGGTATAGATAGTTTTTCCCCTATTATGTTTTTCGTCGAATTGAAGAAGAGTTTTCCCTCCCCCTCCTTGTCACACGAAGTCACACTTTGTTGATACCCTTAACGTGTGACATAATTTATGTATGAACCCTAGGTAGGTACCCAAGTTTTTATACCTAAGTAATTTACTTTAACTTTTACAATAATAATGGGCGGTTCTTCGAATGACTCGCTGAACTGCATTCAAAAACACGCGATAGTTATTATGGTGCGGTTAGTGGCCCATTTGCTGTGTCCACGAATATGAATGGACCAATTTGGCTTTCTTGACGTTTCTGGCAGCGGTTTGCGACACACGCAGTCGTTTTTCTAGCATTTTCCTGTCGGTAATAATAGACACCTCCATTATTCACATGAACAATTTTTTTTTTTTTAATTTTTGCATGTTATATTGCTCTAGAGTGAAAAACCCTGACTTCTAAACTAGGTTTATGTACCTGTATCTTAGAAGCCAGTGCCCCTTCAAAGTGATGTGGATATAAAAAAATAGGACACACATTATACCTACTTAAGGCAAGTCCAAGAGGAACACTCATGCTCAGCAGCAGCGCTTGCGACCACTAGACTAATGAGGCAGTCTTAATAATAGTTTAAGAAAAACTGCAACAGAATTTATCTAACAAATGACCTCTTGTTTATTGATAATGTTTATTTATTTATTAATTTTTCAACTTTCATACTATCCTTACAGGGTACAATACAACCTGTATAGGAAATCTAACATCTTCATCGACGTTCTGTACGGGGCCAATTTATGCGCCCTACGTAAGAGAGATGGCGGCATTCGTCCCATTGCCGTGGGAACTGTTTATCGTATGGCAGCCAAGATTTGCTGTAAATTTTTTGGTGAGGTTGTTTCGGAAAAATTTCAGCCCCTGCAGCTAGGTTATGGCTCCAAAGGGGGCTGTGAAGCTGCCGTACACGCTTTGTCGACCTAACTAAATTCTGGCAAAGGAGAGGTCATTTTGAAGGTTGACATAAAGAATGCCTTCAATTCTGTTAACAGGGACACCTTGCTGGCAGAAACTAAAAAAGAAATTCCCCAAATCTATAGTTTCCTTTGGCAATCTTACAGACACCCTTCTAAATTAATGTATCGGGACAACCTTCTGGAATCTGCTGTTGGCTGTCAACAAGGTGACCCTCTCGGGCCAGTGATTTTTAGTTTAGCCATTCACCCAATTATTCGACAGCTAAATTCCAAATTTTACGTTTGGTATCTTGATGATGGAACCTTGGGACGCGATGTAGAAACTGTTTTAAACGACCTTCAATTCTTAAAAAATGAATTTCATTCCATTGGTGTTGATCTCAACCTTTCTAAATATGAACTATACTTAGCTGACAGTACTGACAGACATCTGACTCTTCCCAAATTTAACGCAATAGCTCCTGAAATCAAAATTATTGAAAAATGCTCTCTTCGTCTCCTTGGATCTCCTATTTTTGAAAATTCCTTTCCCTTTTTTATTGAGGAAAAAATACAAAATTTCAATGACGTTTCGGAAAGATTGTTCCAAATTAACATGCATTCGGCCTTAACCTTAATTCGTTACTGCTGTTTCGGCCCTAAATTAATATATTTCCTTCGCGCTTCCCATTTATGGAAGTACACTCACCTTTTAGACAAAATGGACCAAATTATCCGGCATACATTAACTTCGATTTTAAATGTGGCCATGGATGACCGAGCTTGGGCTCAAGCTTCTCTTCCCATTCGGATGGGAGGCCTCGGCGTTCGCAAAATTTCTAGTATTAGTTTACCGGCTTTCATTTCCTCGGTTCATGGCACTGAGAAATTAATCAGGAAAATCCTAGCCTCCACACTGATTGATTTTGATGTGCCATGCTTTACCGAGGCATTGGATGCCTGGAAACTCGCTTGCCCGAATTCAGATCCACCCGACAATCCATCTTCACAGAGACGGTGGGATGAGCCGCTCTGTAGGGTAGTACAGAACAATTTACTTGACACGTCTGCTAATTCTGCGGAGCGTGCGCGCCTGCTGGCTGTAGGTAGGTGGGAGTCGGGTCTGTGGCTTCATGCACTACCTTCGTCGAACACAGGCACTTTGTTTGACGACACTACTTTCCGCCTCGCTGCTTCCCTACGACTAGGAGCTCCTTGTTGTTCTCCCCATCGCTGTCACTGTGGCGAGGTTGTCAATAGCCTAGGACACCACGGCCTGTCCTGCAGTCGAAGTGCGGGTCGCTTAGCGCGGCACGCAAACATTAATGACATCATCCGACGAGCTCTTGTCTCCGTCGGCGTTCCAGCTGTATTAGAACCCAATGGCTTGGCACGCGACGATGGCAAGAGACCGGACGGCATGTCTTTATTTCCTTGGAAGGTAGGTAGGCCTTTAGTGTGGGACGCAACTTGTGTCGATACTCTTGCGCCATCCCATCTTCCTGGCTCGGTGTGCTGTGCTGGCGCTGCTGCTGCGGCTGCTGAAAACCTCAAGCGGCGAAAGTATAGTAACTTGATCGGTAACTATATTTTCGAGCCGTTTGGGGTTGAAACCCTCGGGCCGTGGGGTCCCAGTGATCATTTATTGTTCAATGAAATCTCCAAAAGGCTGGCTGACACTTCCCGTGACCCAAGGGCTGGCTTTTATCTTGGCCAGAGGCTTAGCATTGCCATACAACGTGGCAATGCTGCCAGTCTCTTGGGTACATTAGCAGTCGACAGCGATGCGGAGGAATTTTTCGACGCCATATTTTAGTTCATTTTGTTATTAGTTTTATTTAGTTTAGGTTACTTTTCACACTAAAATTAAAAAGGCATCATCGTTTCAGTTGAAAGACGTCCACAGCCGGACATAGACCTCTCCCAAGCATCGCTATTACGACCAGTCTGCGCTATCAGCATCATCAGATTCACTCGACCTTCATCAGATCTTCGGTCCACCGTTGAAGGGGCGTGCCACAGAGCACGGCAGCGGCCGCCTAGAAGCCTCCTTACTCTGCACCTCCAGAACTTTTCGGCCCCATCCGTACTGCGAGTAGTGTAGGTATCCTGCCCACTACCTCTTAAAGTTTAGCAATTCTTCGGGTGATGTCGGTTACCCTTTTTTATTTCGGGCTGGAATATCCACATTGATGTCCTCCGCCCTGGGCTCTTACTGACTAAAAACTACCCCAATGTTCCATCTCACACCTACGCCGGGGGTCGCGGGAACGTACGATTCTTCCACAACGCCCGCCTCGGCGGGCCTCCTCAGTTCGGCGGGAGGAGTGAGGTGTTTGACTCCCCCCGTGACGTCTAAGAGGGGCGTACGTGAAACACTACGCGCCGCTACCTCGGGTCCTGGTGTATGGGGGGCGACGGACGTCCCCGGATCCGTCGCCTCCTGCGATATTACTGTTTCGCAGAAGTACACTACCGCGTCCCAGGACTCCTCGCTATCGGTTACATTAGATCTTGTCTTAAAGGCACGCAGGAGACGTTCAATGCCAGTTGTAAAACAATCAATTATAATTCAAAAGTTTGAATGTCCGAATCATAATTGCAAAGAACCGTTTAGATTTAGATGCACGCGTGATTTTTGAAGGTATAGGTACCAATAGCATGAAGCAAATGTACCTAACTAGGTTCAAGGTACCGGGAAGAAATAAGTTATGCCCTGGCTGGAGGCCTTAATTTCATCTGCCTAGCCTTTTCTAGACCTCCACAACCCAGTTACTGGGTAATACGATACCATTTGGTAAGACTGGTTGTCAGACTTTCGGCCTTCTGTCGACCCGTAACGACTGTCAAAGATCCACGATTGACAGCCGGGAGCAACGGTTTTTCCATGCTCTTTAATACGTACTTGTATCCACTTAACTTTTGACCGTGATTTGTGAATGTAACATTGTATTAAACCTAACTAGCACACAATCACAATTTGTCCCTCAAAAAGACATACCTACCTAATCATGTAATTTGGTGATTATTAAATTACTGTTTGTGATTTTAGCTCACGGTACCGTGTCCAAGACCATGGCGAAGTCGGATGTGTGTGTGTGCTATGTGCTGACGCTACTCGTCTTCACGCACACATTCACAGCGCGTGTTTGTACACTTGGTTACCACAAGTAAAACGCGCGTCGTTTCGTGAGATAACAATACGGTATAATGCATTGGCCTTTAGCTGTTTAAAACAAACATTCAAAACATGTGTTGCAAAGCAACACACAAAAGTAGTTTAATATAATTGAGTAAAAACTATTAAATTGTCATTGTCAATGTCAATGGCTGCTTGGCCCATGGGAACAGACGCCATTATTTTCTGGGAAACCATATAACAACAGAATAACATCACGCCTGTAATCCGCGAAGGATTAGGCAGAGGTATACTTATACAGGGTTTTTCAATAGGGACCGGATATTATGAGTTGAAATAAAAACACATTGATTTTTTACCAAATGAAATAAAAAGAAAAAGATGCACTGAACTTAAATTTAATTTAGTTCGTGAACAAGGGAATCGGCACCATTATATACTAAAAACAAAAGTTTATTTAAAGTAAACTGAAGGATGTCAAAGTACCTTGATGACCTACTAGCTGAATTATATCGTCGCACGCTAGTAAAAACTTTCACGATGACTCCTCGATTTCAATTTCAAGGCTTACTTATTAGTTATTTACAAGTCAAGGACCCAATTTCGTTTGTGTAGATAAACACATCAAAAAAGTTTGCGATCACTTTGAAAAATCGAAATAGAGAATACGACATCACAAGGTTAGACTGGCCTGCCGGCTCGCCTGACTGAAACCCAATAAAGCACGCATAGGATGCTCTTAAGCGAGCTGTTTGGAACCGTCAGTCAGGTCCCCAGACAGTGCCAGAGTTCAGGGAAGCCGCTATTCAAGAATGGAACAGGTTACCCCAAGAAATGCTGGATAACTTGATTCTCAGCATGCCCAGGAGGATCACCGCATGTGTCGAGCCAGGGGAGGAGTTATATTATATTGAATATAAGCCTTTTATTAATAAATTGTTGTTTAAGTTGGGTTAAACAGTCTTTTGCTTTCTATAAAATTTCTGTTACAATTACATTATGATTAACTACTCAATTTTTTTATAAAAAAATAAAAAATAGTTTTATTTTTTAATTTCAAACAGGGTATTTATATTTAAAGAAAACACACAACAAAGAATTTTTCTTGATAAAGTTTAATTTAAAAAAAAATATGAGCTTATGCTAGTGATCATAAACTTTTTTTTGATGTGTGTATAGATACATGTATAAAAAACCTTTGTTGATAAGTTTAATCCCCGAAACACCGAGCACCAGGGCCTCAAGTCTGCTATTACAATAGTGTCAGAATGGTCTCGCCATTGTGAGTATTTGACAGTGTTCGTATGGCAAATCTGTCAAAAACTCACATTGAAGAGACCATTCTGACACTATTGTAACAGCAGACTTGAGGCCCAGATTAGACAAAAAATAATTATATAATACTATTAATTTAAAAAAATCGCCATAGCTGATTGTGATCACATCCACAAGCGCGCAAGCATGACAATTTTATATTTATTTATTCAGTACTGAATGTTGCTAAACACATTTTAATTTCCCAATGCACTTGATGATTAATGAAAATTATTCGGAAAATGCTCTTCGATTACGTTTATTTAGGTACCTATTTTTATTTTTTTTCCTTTTGTCGACATGGTGTTGTGGCGGTATCAACAACGCCACATGCGAACTTCGCATCAAAGACCTGACGTCACAAATCTTGCATCTCGCAATCAGAGTTTACCGCGCGACTAGTATATATACAACATCCCGACATCAACCGTCGGGCAGTTGCCCACCAGACACAACACCCGTCTGGTCGGTGGATCCTCCCTTTTCTATATAGGATGAGTGAACTTTACACCCTGTTCCCATCATGACCTATGCGAGTCCGAATCCATAAGATGCAAACCCTACAGAACCGAGTCTTACGTAAAATCACGGGAGCCCCCTGGTTCGTTCGTAACACTAACCTCCACGTTGAACTCAAAATCCCCACGATAGCCCAATTCATGAAGCGCACTTCAAAGCGCTTCTTCGATTCAGCAGCCACTCATCGCAACGCTCTAGTTGTGAAGGCCGCAAGTTATGTCCTCTCAAAAATTAGTTCGATCCGCCGTCCAAGGCATGCACTGACCGACCCAGACGACCCCACTACTCTCCTCCAGGAGAGTCGTAGGGAAACTAGTACAGTTCGCAAAATAAGAGCACAGAATACACGATCGTCATTCCGACCTCGCCGCCGAGGCCCCGCGCGAAATCCCCGACTAACGAATAGTCCTCCCCGACCCTTGACTGTAAGTGAAGCGCCAGCACGCGTTTTAGCTGAGCAGCATGTAATCCAAACTCTCCACGATAATAATCAAAACACTGATTTTATCCAGCCACCGTCGGTCCCTTGCCACCCTCCCTCCGACTCAGCTGCCCTAAGCCGAGGTTCGTACCCCACAGGGGGTGCCCTTAGCGAGCAGCAGTCGTTTAGTTTATAGTTGTTACGCCCTGGCTGGAGGCATTAAGTTTCGTTAGGAGCTTAAGGCAGCCACAGGAAAGTCCGGTTAAAGAGTCGGAACCTTAGTGGTTACACTCTGAGACGCCCAAGATAAAAAAAAAAAAAAAAAAAACAACCGTCGGGAAGTTGCCCACCAGACACAACACCCGTCTGGTCGGTGGATCCTCCCTTTTCTATATAGGATGAGTGAACTTTACACCCTGTTCCTCATACCTATATAGTGTCAACTATCAATGATTACGCAATGGGTTTCATTTTGAAAGTTTAATAAAATTCATTGCGTTATTTATTTATTTATGTACACACAAAATGCTTGACAGGACATAGGACAATATATTAACATAGAAGAGCACAAAGGTACTGCTTATTTCAAAAGCTTCCAGCAGACCTGCGAGAGGAAAGTTGGATAAGAAATGTAGAAACAGTGTGTAGAAAAGTTAAACAAGAAAATTTAAATAACTATATAAAATAAACATACATACAAATACATACACATATAAATATTACCTATAATATACATACATATATATTATATGTAGCGTATTACTGTATAGAAGAGAGGTAATGCTCTTTGACTTGCTTTTTAAAAGGAAATAAAGTTTTAGAATCTCGAATGTTAGGCGGAAGTGAGTTCCACAAACGTACTGCGTGAACAGAGAAGCAGTAGGAATACATTTCAATTTTATGGGATGGGAAATTAAGATGATGCCTGAGGTGGGATGGCTCAACAAAGTACCAACTTGCTGCGCTTGACTCTGTGGAACGCAGAGCTAAGAGGCTCATTGGCGACGTAAAACTGGTGGATGCCAAGCTTCACAGCTTGGCTCATCGCCGCAAGGTTGCCTGCTTGTCGGTCTTCTACAGATTGTACTTCGGAGAGTGTGCCCATGAACTCCACGACCTCATTCCACCGGCCCCCTTCTACCATCGGACATCTAGACGCACTGCAAGTTACCACCCCTACCTAGTTGATATTCCACCAACTCGCACTAAGCGTTTTCAAACGTCTTTTATAATGCGCACAGCAAACTCTCTGCCTGCGTCTGTATTTCCGAACGCATACAACCCTAATCTATTCAAAGTGAGAGTGAACAGGCTTCTTCTGGGTAAGCTCACTCCATCGTAGACTTTGTCTCTGTCATCCAGACCTAGACTAGGGTCAAGAGCAAACTCATAGTAGAAAAAAAAAGAAGTACGGGTAAAGGAAAAACGATCGCGCAGGTAGCTGGGATATGCAAGGTTATAAAGGATGTTATAAAGAAGACATAATATCCGAGTGTTCCTGCGAGGACGGATTGGGAGCCACTTGAGCTCTTGTGAAAGTGAGAAACATAGTCATATATGGTTTTCCTCAGACCATACACAAAACGAATGCAAAGGTTTTGTAAGCGCTCAAGCTTATTTAACAGCGCCTACGTTGTTGAGTACACAAATTTTTCGAACATATCAAGCAGTGGATTCGCAATATCTTTCAAAATCATTCAGATAGTGATTGATAGTGTGCAATTAGTGTGTAGTATTCGGGAAAGCCATTATGGGGAAAATCAATTTGATTGAATTCTGAAACTGAATTCATGTTTTAAATTTTACTGATGTTTGGGACTTTTCATAGGCTTAATATAAAGCATGTTTACAATGAAAGTACACCAATTAACTCACAAATTTACTATGTTTTCCTTAAGACGTACGTTTTTTCATTGTTCTCTAGAACAATGAAACAAAAACCGCAGTCCAATTCGTACGCACGTTTAAAATTCAATCAATTTAAATGTTTTGAATAAGGTATTGTCGACGGACGTCTAGCCTTAAAACGCCGATAACCGACTTTTAATGATTTAATACTGAAGAACACGTCTAAACGAGTAGGTAGTGTTAATGATTTGGAATAAATATATGTTAAGTTAGAGCATTTTCTTAATAACTTAATATATGAATATTTTAGATTATGTTTATATTACATAGTGAAATTAATTTGTAAAGTTATGTCTAACGCGGATAAAAAAACTGAGAATCACGCAAAATCTATCAAGCGTATTTTTCTGAAACCTTCACCTTTTTAAAGATAATTTAATTCTTTATTTTTTAGTATAAGAGTTTTATTTAAATAAATTTTGTTTTATGTATAATAAATTAATAATGCGTCTTATTTGGGACAGTGCTCCTGGATGGGCGAGTTCTATTACTGGCTGGACGTACGACGCGTTGCGTGAGCTCAGTACAGAACAAGCAAGCTAGCCACTCAAGGTCACTGGTTAAAAAAAACCGCATTCAAGTCAAAGTAGCACACGTCACCATAGTCAATGATAAGGGTAAGTTCTATACTCCATTTGAAATAGGATTAGACATAAAAAAACCTTTTTTATAGTCCGTTCAACCGATTTTGACTTCTATTACGTTGGTGGCATGACAAATGACAACTGCAGTAAACAGTTGGTATTGTAACCACTTTCTTGCTTTTAATGCCATCCTTATGCCTACGCAATAGAAGTCAAAATCGGTTGAACGGACTGCAAAATAACCTTATTTCAAATGGAGTATAGACCAATGAGGTTTTTGCTTCTCAGCTGAACAAATTACAATTCTGCTCGCTGTTGGGTACAGCGTATATCCTATTTAGAAATCCCTAAAATCTCAGATGTATGTGGCCTAGACAACTAGAAGCACTTGGTGAAACTTTTATAGGCAATCCAGTGTAACACGGTCATCTGTTACGGTTAACTTCACTCCAGTGTAACCTTTGGCTGACCTGATTCGTGTACCTTTATGAGGGTTGATTAAAGTATTACTGCTAGACTTCTTTTGTTTCGGTTTAAGTGGAACAAAGAAGGTTATAAAGTTGTTCTGTTAGTGGAAATGAAAATTGCTCTCCATTGAGGTCTTAAACATTTTTAGAGGGGTAGAAAGGTATAATTCTGAAATTCTGGATTTAAATCCGACTTTTGAATCATATTTAAATCGGGAATTTAACCTATTGTGGGTACCGATTGATATGGAGAAAAAAGACAACAAGAATTAATAAATGATAAACGATTTTATTTCTGTTAGTAAGTTTGTACAAACCCTTTCCCCACGTCAATCATATTTAAAAAACTAGATGAGGCCCTTTATGCCAGGAAACTTTTATTTAGGTATATAGTTATTATTTTTGAATTTTTAGTTTTTTGCTTGAGTAGAATTTCGTGAAAAAAAGAAATGTTTTGTAAAAGATAAAAATAAAAAACCAAAAATTTGGTTATTTGAATTGTTCACATAAATTTTGAGGTTATGTAAAAAAAACTGTAAATACAAAAGTTGCAGATCTTTTTATTACCTTCAACTTTGGCATTTATTTTTTTTTCCATAGGACTTGTAGTTTTGCCGGAAATCGACATAACCGTTTTTTACCCTTAACCACCCCCCCCCCCCCCCCCTTCCACTTCCCGACCTCAGATCGCCCGTAAATTATTTTCCCTTTAATTTTTGTTATATTCTCTTTCCTTTTGCAAAGGGTTTCATCCTACTATAATTTTTTTTACACTTTTTACCATTTTCAAAGGCCAGCCCTGAGGCCTAAGTCTACTAATTTACAAACGTTGCAATAGTCTCGCCATTGTGAGTATTTGACAGTGTTTGTATGGCAAATCTGTCAAAAACTCACAATCAAGAGACCATTGCAACGTTTGTACATTAGTAGACTTGGCCCCCTGCAGTGCTATTCTGTAAAAAACTCACCGTGAAAACACAGGTGAAGTGAACTGTCATTCCATGGATGCTAGGGATTGACACTGTATTGATGCTCACTTCACCAGTAAAAAGTTTTTTGTTTATTATGTTTTAAGTCCCATGTAATAGGGGGCGAGCCTATAGCCAGCAAGGCTCTTACGACAGGCAGTGCCTTTGTGTCGCGTCGCGTGTCGCCCCTGTTCGTTGGAGCCTTCAACCGGGCACAATCCAGACTCCGGGCTGCTACTGAGAAATTCCCGATGAAAAAACCCAATAACACTTTGCCCGAATCGAACCCAGGACCTCATACTCAGTCGTAGTGCTTGCGATCACTAGACTAAACTCTGAAAATATTAACATAAATAAGTTAATAAAATCTTTTCTTATAGGAAAATTTGGCTTATCCACAAATCCCCCCTGAAAATCCCCCTTAGGAGGAAAAGTGGAACCTGAAAACAGTCTAGAATTCACGCCTGATAATCCCGCTAAGGGGGGAAACTAGATTTAAAAAAAAATATTACTTATTCCAAGATCCCCCTGAAAGTTATTTAGGTTATTATTAGGTTATTATTAGGTTTCAGTTTTTTCCACTGAGGGGGATTCTCTCAGGGGGGATTAGTGGAATAAGCCGAAAATTTAAGCTATAACTCAGAGCAATAAAGCCTACTTAAAAAAAAAAATTGGCAATTAGGACTGCCGACAGAAGTGAAAACTCAAAACTTTGGAAATTGTAAAGCCTACTTAGCTGTAATAGTTTTCCTTTTAACTTCGTTATATGAAGGTACACACGGCTACACATCAAGCAAAAAATTTCCAGTATAAGCTGATCTCGCATTGTATAGGATTTCCGTATAATGAGAAGTCAGCTTATTCTGGAAATGTATAGCTTGATATGTAGCCGTGTGTACTACTGCCGTGACATTTGAATTTCTAACTACAACCGTTTAGTTGGTAGAGGGGGGATACTTGACTCTAAAGAAAATTGGTACTTTAAAGCTTGATAAGTCACGAACGGTTTACTTAATCAAAAAACGGTCTTACCAAACCCCTAATATTTTTGAAAGACCTATCCAACGCTATCCCATACTATGGGTAGGACGAAAAAAGAATTATCATCCCCACTTTACATGTAGCGGAGGTACCTTAAATAATTGTTTTTATTTTTTTCAAAATTTTATTTTAACACTTTTTCGGCGTCATTAACGTGTATACTCATGCCAAATTACAACTTTCTAGTACCAATCGTTTTTGACCTAAACCGCGGACAGACAGACAGACGGACATGGCGAAAATAAAAGGGTTCCTTGTTGACTACGGAACCCTAACAATGACACATCTTTATTAGGTTTTATAATAAGCTTATAATGTTTATCAGCCTGCCATTGCCAGTGCAAGACAAAGCGCTCTTGTCATACAGAGAAAGAACGCGTGGATCACCACGTTTCCTGTGTAATTGCGTGTTGGCAATTTATACCTGCCAAGTTTCAGCTCTCTATGTTATTTGATGTATGAATACCACGCGGTCAAACAAGCCACGCGGGGAGGTCACCGACGAGGTGGACCGATCAAATTAAATCCGCGGTTGGAGGCCCTGCGTAATAATCCATACTAATCCATATCCATACTTCCATATTAATATTGCCTTGCCCGTCTCGATAAGGCGTGCTCAATCTTTGTCCACTTTTAAAATTTTGGTTAAAAATCACTTCCTCTCTCCTTAAACATCATCATTACTTAAAGTTCCTTGCTCTTGTATCATGTTTATTATTGTGTGTGTATATATATATATATATATATATATATATATTTATATGGATAAGTATCTATATGCTTTGTGTATTGTCTCTCCTTCTACTTTTTGATCCATCCAAAGGTTGTCTGTAAAAGATCGCTTTTAGCGATAAGACCGCCCATTGTGACACCCTATGTAACAGTTCTACATTTATATCTGTAATTTTTATGGTGTACATAATAAAGAGTATTCTATTCTATTCTATTCTATTATAAATGTGAAAGTAACTCTGTCTGTCTGTCCGTCTGTCTGTCTGTACGTTACGTTTTCACGCCTAAACCGCTGAACCGATCGACCTGGGATATAGAGAAGGACATAGGCTACTTTTTTACGCGATAACCGACATCCACGCGGGCGAAGCAAAAAAACCAGAATAAGCTGACTTCTCATTATACGGAAGTCCTATACAATGCGAGATCAGCTTATACTGGAAATTTTTAGCTTGATGTGTAGCCGTGTGTACCTACATATAACGAAGTTAAAAGGAAAACTATTACAGCTAAGTAGGCTTTACAATTTACCGAGTAATTGGCGATCAACTTACATTTACAGTTGAAAAAAATGTTCTCCCATACATTCTGTATAGGAAAACATATTTTTCAACTACATGTTAATTTTGTTCTTGGAATAAATTCATCCCAACTACGGAACCCTTCATTGTGCGTGGTTCGACACGCACTTGGCCGGTTTTTTTTAGAATAGGCGTGATTTTTTAAATGTTCTTGAATGAATGAAGCCTCTTTATTCAGAACAATGAGAGTATGTGCGATAGTATTTAAGTAGACCAAACAATATTAATTCTCAGTAGGTTAGTTGTATAAAACGTGCAACTATGCAGATTCCCCCTGACTTTGACCCCGCCCGCCCGCGCGGAGCAAGTAGTTTTAAACACCGTCCCTAATGATAAGATGCAACAAGTCCCCTCTTGTTTAGAAGTCAGTAGCGTCTTAAGCCTAGGTTCGAGTCCCACTATGAGACGCCCTTAGCCGTACTACTTAACTTTGTTAACTGGCGAGAGGCCCTTCAGGCCCCGCCAACGCCCGGCTAAGCAGTCAAAGCTTTCCGGAGCTAAAAAAAAACAAAAAACGAGGCAGTCTTTGGGGACTGCCAATAGAAGTGAAGTTTTTTCACCCAAAAAGTACACATATGTATATACACAGTATAGGTAATAGGTAATACGGGCTGGTGTCCGCAACTCCACGACAATGCGCGTATTTTGCGTACGGATGGGAATTCGATTATTCGATCCATCCCAGCTCCTCAAAGAAGGCCAGCAACGCCTTGGTGTTACTGACAATCTCTCGTAGTGTACCTGGGTTACCGAAGTACTTGGCCCTATATGTGGTGACCACCGGGCAGTTTAGCAGCACATGAGCTGCTGTCTCGTCGTCCTCCATGCAGGCCCTGCACAGCGGACTGTCTGTGACTCCTATGACAAAGAGGTGTTTATTAAATGACCCATGGCCAGTTATAGCTGCTATACAGCTGTTGTTTCGTTAGTCGGAGAATCTGTTTCGTGAGGCGGCCATCATTTGTGGGGAGAGCTACCTTAGCCTGCCTGCACTCACCTTGGTCCGACCATAGTTTGTGATGTTGGTCCCTGGTGCGTTTCCTTACCAGAGTGCGTAGGTACCCGAAGGGGAGTGGTACGAAGGGCTCAGGACCCACTGGTGCCATGCTCGACCCCCTTCTGGCAAGCTCATCAGCTGCATCGTTGCCTAGCGAACCGCTGTGTCCTTTGATCCATTGAATGGTTATGTTGTTGAGGCTACCCACCTGGTTGAGGCGCTGGTGGCACTCGTATATTGGCCCAGAGTCAACTGTGTGACTGCTAAGCGCTTGTAGGACAGACATGCTGTCTGAGAGTATACGTATCGAGTGGTCCTTAACTTCCCTGGCCATGATGGCTGAGGCGACTAGAGAAATACCCAAGCATTCGGCCTGGAACACCGTGTTATGGACCCCCAATGGTGTGGCTATGTGTATGTTGAAGTCCTCCGAGAAGATTCTAGCACCTGTGCCACTACCTGTTTTGGATCCATCTGCGAAGATGCGCATCTTTGCGGGGCGTAACCTCTCGCAACGGTGATCCTCGTGAAGTTGGATTCTGTATTTTTAATCAAAATATAATATACACAGTATACATTTAGGTCATGGAAAGCGTTCGGTGACGATGACGCGAGTTCCATGATTTTAGGTTCACCCAAAAACCAAGCTATAAGTTGGGGGCAAAACACCGGCAAAAATGTTTGGTTCAACGCTGGTTCTGACCCACAAGGGCTTCGCATAAACTAATTGATTAGCATGCGAAAATATTGTTGGAGCTGCTGACGATTGTAAAAAGTATCTTTGCATTGTATAAATTCAATCTCTAGTATTGTAAACAGCTACCATTTATTGGGTACTTTTTTCATTGACTTGATGTGCCCTAGTGACTGAGAGTATGTCATGCTCACTCAAATCATCAAATGTCTCGCTGATGGTGGCGTGTGTGTTGGATCATAAGTTCCTTTCAAAATAGTTGAGCCGAATGGTGCCATGATCCATGCGTCGTGTTCGTGATTTACGGATTCTTCAAATGTATTGACCTCGCACTTGCACGTAAATATTCATAATCATCATCATTTCAGCCGAAAGACGTCCACTGCTGGACATAGGCCTCCCCCAAGCACCTAAACTTCGACCGGTTCTGTGCTTCCCGCATCCAGCGGATTCCTGCGGCTTTCACAAGGTCATCGATCCACCTTGTGGGAGGCCTTTCCACGCTACGTCTTCCTGTTCGCGGTCGCCACTCCAGAACCTTTCGGCCCCAACGGTCATCTGTTCTGCGAGCAATGTGCCCTGCCCATTGCCACTTAAGTTTGGCAATTCTTCGAGCTATGACCTTGGTTCTCTTGCGAATCTCTTCATTTCTGATTGAAATGAGTAACGTAAATATGAGCAAAATAATTATAATCGTAACAGTCCCCTGGCCCTTATCCCATTTTTTTTTAATTGGTCCGCGCATAATAATAATGAGTGCGTTTTTTTTTTTAATGTGTTGTTATAGAGTGCGTTTTAATAGTCTTCAAACGGCAATGATGCTTTACAAAAGTTTTTTTTTTTTTTTTTTCAAATTATGTTCTAGCAATTTGAAACTAATGATAGATCCGGCAGCGACTGAATTCAACACATTGTTTTCGGCTAGTACAAAATTGTACATATTATGTAGCGTATTGTACCACTAAAATATTTACCGCCATTGAAGGTCATTGGCTCGCTGCTTCGCTCGATAAAAATTACATAATTATCAAATAGATTTTAGATTTGGAACGATAGAATTATTTATATTCACTGTTTAGCAGTGAATTAAAAATGGCGGCTTGTTTTTAAATAATTAAGTATTATCAATATTATTTACCTATGTAGGTATCCTGTATTTATATGGTGACACTAGCTGCTGCTCGCGGCTTCGCTCGCGTATCTTTTTCGATACAAATAAAGAATATTTAAGTGTCAGTTTGTAATGGAACAATAAATAATGTATTTTTTTTTAATCCACGACGACGCTATTTTGGTAGTAAATTTCCATGAAGTGCTCACAGATTTTTTTTATTTATTCGTCAAAATAAAAAATTGTTCAACTCAAAATTGTTCTACTCTAGCCGCGTCGCGGCTGTGGGAGCCTTTATTTGCCAGACTACTTTATTTCTGTGTCGCGGCGCGACAGATAGCTCCTGGGTGTAGTGTCGCTTGCGTTTTCATAGAAATTATTCTACGGATAATATCGCAAAATTGCATCGCACCGTCACGTCGCGCCAGTCTGTGGGAGCCTTAAAAGGAAAAAATAAATATTATGTCTGGTACACAGTATGTACAGACGCCAGCAGGTCAAGCTACCCGAAACTGTCACATTTTCGCAATCAACCTTGAACCTTACACTGTAGTGATAAAGTTGAAAATCTATTAAAGAAATTTGACAGATTGTAGTAGCTTGATGTGCTGGCGTCTGTACCTAAACATTTTCTACACTCACTATATCAGTCATTTTAATAGCTCGTAAAATTAATAAAACCTTAATTTTCCTCCCGTACTTAATTCATTGTTTTCCTGGGCCTCAAGTCTGCTATTACAATAGTGTCAGAATGGTCTCGCCATTGTGAGTATTTGACAGTGTTTGTATGGCAAATCTGTCAAAAACTCACAATGAAGAGACCATTCTGACACTATTGTAATAGCAGACTTGAGGCCCTGATCGGTTGGGCATTCTGTGAATTATCCCTTTTATTAGGGTTCCGTACCAAAATGGTAAAAAGGAACCCATAGGGTGCGACTCAGTCTCTCTGTCCGTCTGTCATAGGTGGATATCTCACTAATGCTATCAACTTGAAATTTGGAATAGTTTTAGATGACGTTTGCCCAACAATTTTGCAAATAAATAGTTTTTTTTTTTTTTTTTTTTGTAACAGGTACTGAACGGGGGTCTTAAAAATTCGAAGTGGGGCTACTAAGACATATGGGGTAAGTATCATAATGAAACAGCGCTATTTGCACATTCTCAAACATTTTCTTTTTTTTAAAGCCAGTTTTCGAATTTTGACGAAAAATTGAAAAAAAAATACCATTACCCCCTTATCTCCGAAGTTTGCATAGAGAAAAATCTGAAATAATTCTATGTAATAGAAGTTTATGTAAAGATTACAGGAAAAATAGAACGATGTCTCTAAATAACACACTTTCTAATATTGCAATTTCAGGTCAGCGCCATCTCTTGACCGATAGTGGAACTAATGTTTTTTTTTTATGATGCGGAACCTTCGGTGTGCGAGTCCGACTCGCTCTTGACCGGTTTTTTTTAATATAAGGTTAAAGCTGTCTCCCTCTTTGTAATGAATAAGTATTTTACAACTACAAACAGTCAGAGAATTTAATCTATATCTATATTATCTATATTATATATTATATTATATATTATATTACTAATATATAAAGCTGAAGAGTTTGTTTGTTTGTTTGTTTGTTTGAACGCGCTAATCTCAAGAACTACTGGTTGGAATTGAAAAATTCTTTTTGTGTTGGATAGTCCATTTATTGAGGAATATTATAGGCTATATAACATCACGCTACAACCAAAAGGAGCGGAGCATAAATGAAAAATGTTGCAAAAACGGGTTTTTTTTTCCTTTTTGAGAGCTTCCGTTGCGTGCGCTGCGTAAACGGTTTAAGTTACGCAAATATCATGTATCATGGAATTGTTCTTCTTTAAATGTTCTAAAAGAAAGTTCACGACAGCATATGTCTATCTTTTAAGATTGACTCACTATAACCTTTTTAATGGTAATCAAATTTGTTCGAAATTAATGCATTATTTGCGAAGGAGTTTTCATAAACATGGTATGAATCCTTATCCAAATAAATACGTTATTCATCACAAGTATTTAATTTTGAACAAAGTTACATACATCATTTAATTTCAATGAATATCTTAGGAGATATAACTGTTTTATAATAAGTCCGCAGCAAAATAATGATCAACTCTGCGAGGTAGTCTATTCTAAAGCTGAGGAGTTAGTTTTTAGGGTTCCGTACCCAAAGGGTAAAATGGGACCCTATTACTAAAACTTCGCTGTCCGTCTGTCTGTCTGTCTGTCTGTCCGTCAGTCACCAGGCTGTATCTCATGAACCGTGATAGTTAAACACTTGAAATTTTCACATATGATGTATTTCTGTTGCCGCTATAACAACAAATGCAAAAAAAACAGAAAAAATAATATTTAAGGGCTCCCATACAACGGACATGATTTTTTTGCAGATTTTTTTGCTCCGCCCGCGTGGATGTCGGTTATCGCGTAAAAAAGTAGCCTATGTCCTTCTATATATCCCAGGTCGATCGGTTCAGCGGTTTAGTCGTGAAAACGTAACATACAGACAGACAGACAGACATACAGACAGAGCTACTTTCACATTTATAATATACAGACAAATAGACAGACAGACAGAGTTACTTTCACATTTATAACATTAGTAAGGATAAGGATTTGTATGGATGGTACGGAACCCCTCGTGCGCGAGTCCGAATCGCACTTGGCCGGTTTTTTGTTTTTTGAATGCGCTAATCTCTGGACCTGCGAGTTGGATTTGAAAAAATCTTTTTGCATTTTACAGCCCAATTCTTGAGGAAGAATTACATTCCTATTAACTAGAACACCATTTTTTTTAAATGAAAGTTTATGCGAAAACGTAGTAAAAGCACGGGCAGGCAATGTGTTGCGACGGGGTGGGTCGGGGGAACAAGAAATTTAACGCGGACGAAGTCGCGGGCAGAAGCTAGTATATAGATAAGACAGCTAGTGAATAAATAAATACTTGCCTGTTTCCCAAATAGCTCACCATAGCAGATTTAACTGTTGATAGACCCAGAAAGGATGGCCATGATCCTATTGACCACCCTCCATTGCCGGGAGCGACAACCCACCGTAGAATTCGTCATTATATTTACTACTACGAGTTCTATTTTTGTACGTTTGTTCAATGAAATAACTCCACTTGCATTCCAAGAATCATGTGTGAGTAATACACGTGTATAGTATGTAAGGGTGTGTCTGTGTGTATTATCTGATAAATGCTTCATTCAGATTCGCCGAAAGCCAAATTGATAACCAACACCGTTTAACCATTGAACACGCTGAAATATTCGTGGACCGCTTCTTTTAAATGAGATTGTAGGTCAAAAAACTTGGAATGTATCTTGGTAGTTGTTCCAATGTGCCTTACGACGATGTTTTACGCTTTACGAGGTTTTTGGCGACGATATCCGACTTTTAATTATTTTATACTGAAGATCACGTCTAAACGAGTACCTAGTGTTAATGATTTGGAAAAATATGGATTAATTTGACAAGACTAAACTAAAATTTATCTTCTGTCCTTTTCTTAATGAAATCGAAAGAAAAAGATGCATTGAACTTAAATTTAGTTTAGTGTGCGAACAAGGGAATCGTCACCAGTGAAGTAAGTTCCGTAAAACTACTGTTTGTATAATAATGTATAGTCTTGTGGAGCACAATGTAACATGCTTATTTTCTGCATTTACATTCTAAAATAAAATAAATCACCAAACAAACGAAGCGGGCGCCACTACGCGCTCGAAAAAAATTTAACATCTGCAGTGATTCTTTTCCTGGGTCAATAGCAATACGACCCTGATGTTATAATGACTAGCATTTTGAACTGCCAGAGTTCAAGGTTTTTTGTTCAAGAACAACGAAACAATGATGTGTACTCACAATTGTTTCAAACGTGACGTTTCTAGGGTTCCGTAGTCAACAAGAAACCCCCTATAGTTTTGCCATGTCCACATGTCGGTCCGCGACTTAGACTCAGAACTATACTCCATTTACAAATTAAACAAATAACGGCAAAATAACGACAGTTATTGTGTAATATTTTTGAAATTACTGCACTTTAGAGTTATTTTTTTAATGTAAATGATAAATAGATTACAGTGCTTTGTATTTATCGTCAAATAACGGAGTTTATTAAACGTTTACATCGAAATAACGAATGGGTGAGAACAGTTATTTGTCTAATGTTATAATAAATGGAGTATAGAAAGCTGTAATTTGGCATGGGTAGTATTTTATACAAAGTGGCAAACTAAAATAAAAAAAAAAAAAAAAAATTTGGTTGTCCCTTGCACTTAAAGTGAAGAGGATATGTTTCTCGTCTATCCCATGGTGATGTCGGCTATCGCGTAAAAAAAGTAGCCTATGTCCTCCATATCTCAGTTTTAAAGGCGTGAAAACGTAACAGACACACGAGAGTTACTTTCACATTTATAATATTAGTATAGATGTTCGGCTTTTTATGGCGTCCGTCGTCTTCATCAATGGTAATTGTGTTTTTCTAATGCTCGATGTGTCATAAATTTATTTGTTTCATGTTCTTTTACATGACGGACGACGGACGCCCTTAAATTTATTACGGCTGGTTACTGTAATGCAGTGTTTTATGCCATAGCACGTTCCATGCAGACCGCTTGTCCGAGCAACTAATTAACCTTGAATATTTTCCTGGGTTTCTGATTCCGAATGCAGATGTGTAAACCTTGATTCATTGCATTCTTGTCGCTTACAGTTACTACATGTTTAATTATTTACTGCAATTATTAAGGCTTTTTCCATTGACTAAGTTATTGCACGACCTAGAGAAGATCGCGCGGAAGCAGAAATACACTATCAATCTTGGAATTTGTTGCGCCACTTCTTCTTCCCAGCGAAAGCACTAGGAAGTGGTAAAGGGTGGGCGTTTTGGGGGACTGTGTTATGTAATTTTGACGTTCGAAAAGTGCTGATTCTCAGCCTAATTTGAATAAATGACTTTTGAATTGAATGGAATGGAATTGAATTGAATTTGAATTTAATTTAATTTAATTTGAATCACAATCTAAATGATTTTAAGGGCATTGCTAACACATTGCTTCCTATGTTCGAAAACTTTGTCGGCTCAACAACGTAAATAACACAGTCAATTTTGTTTAACTGTCAAAATGAAACCCATTGCTACTGTAAGTGTGGCAATTATCCCGCTGATTGAGACTCGCACAGACCAGGGAAGCATGGCACAAAAAGCAGGAGGCCTGTACTGAGTAGTGGATGCAACAAGGCCGCCAATGATGTTGATGGAGATATTGAAGATATTATAATTTGTGTTTCTCTATGAATTCATGTTAATTTATTTATTTATTTATTTATACAGGAAAAGTTTTTAATCATTGCGAAAATTTTGACAAATTAAACATAAACATGTTATATTATACACCTATTTCTTATTTTGATATATCTTAGTACAACAAAATGAAGTTATCTTTAACGAAAGATGTTTATTTTGAAACTGGTATAATGGATACTCGTAACGCAACACGCCGACGCGGGCGGCGCGGTCAGTGAAGTGAAACGCAGTAGTAGGTACCTACCAGCTGTGCGCTCGCCCATTGATATTATTACCAATAGATTGTATCTGTTTTGCTGATTTCAAGTGGACCAAAAAAAATATGATTGAACAAATAACAGAAATGTGTGTTATTATTGATACTGAACCACAAAAAAAAAACCACACTGGTTAAAAACTTATCCTGTATATACTTTATTGTACACCAGTTTACACATTACAAAAAGAAAAAAACATACCTACACTAGAAAATATACAATGGGCTGCCTTATCGCTTACTGCAATCTCTTCCAGGCAACCTTGGTATGGACACTGAATTTCTGGACATAAAATGGGGTTGCCATTGGTGCACATAAAAAGTATAAAAGTACAATATACTATAATAGATACAAGATATATGCTATATAATAGATACATAGATACTATACATACTAACTATATAAGCAACGAAAGTAAATGAAGACTAATGATTATTACAGCTTTCAACGAGAACAAAATCACAACGACAAGTAATGTTCCTTCACGAGTCTTTTAACACAGGCAACGATTGCGCGCGTTTTATTAGATCTGGCAAAGGATTAAATGGTAAAGGATTTGACAAGTAAAGTTATGGAATTCATGTTTTTCTTCTTTTAGAAAACATCTGATTTATCTCAGTTTTCTTCTTATTTTCGAATCAATCAACTCGGCCTATTTCAGTCCACTGCTGGACATAGGCCTCTCCCATGCTGCGCCACAACACCCTGTCCTCCGCCTTCCGCATCCAGTCTGCCACCTTTTTGAGGTCGACGGTCCATCTAGCTGGGGGGAGTCCCACACTACGTTTGCCGATACGCGGTCTCCACTCCAAAACTCGTCTGCTCCACCGGCCATAGATCCTTCGACAAACACGGCCAGCCGACTGCCATTTCAGCTTGCTTACTCTTCAGGCTATGTCGGTAACTCCAGTTCTTTTCCGAATAACTTCATTTCTGATCTTATCCTTCAAATAAACTCCGAGCATAGCCCTTACCATACCTAGCGCGCTGAGCGACCTTGCGTTTGGAAAACTTCGTCAAGTTTTCTCGTTGCCAATCCCGCAGTGTTTGAAGACGTAAGTCTTCAACGAATGCGTCCTGCTTGTTTTGACATACGGTGCTGAAACGTGGACACTGACACTGGCTGGTCCATAAATTTTCAAATCGATGACACAATATTCGTTTTGTAACTAAGTAGATTGCTTTGGCCCAATCGGAGGCTACCTTGATCGCGGCTTCAGTAGCGTTCTGTACAATTCCTCAAATGTGCAGGAGTAGGGATACCAAGTCATGGCAGCCCCGGATCTAAAAGGGGGGGCAAACCAGGGCCCGTGCCCCGGGCGCCAACCCAGCACACCGCAACCTTACTATAAATGACGCGCAACACTTATCTGCGGGTAACTCACAGAGGAAATCACTGATTAGCGTAGGCATAGGTTGTCAGATGGTGTTAGCGGGTTGAATTCTGCCAGGACTCGGGAGCGCCTCTGTGGTTAAAAAAATTATGAAAAATCCTTTATTTTTGAAGTTTAAATTCGCGTAGTGGGGCGTCGGGCGTCCTGCCCGTCCCATGTTAATTAGTGTTAAGATTTTCTGCACAAGTCAATCGAAAGTAAAAGGCACTAAGAGGTAATTCTGATATGCTATAATCTCACGACTGCTGAAACGGAAACAACACTTTCAAACCCTATCCTGTCATACCCTAATTAAAATAAATATCCGACATGTCCATGTATATTTACTTCATATCGGGGGCGACGGACGGCAGTTTTTGCCCCGCCTCGATCAAATTCTAGATCCGGGGCTGCAGTCATGGACCACTTGTTGAAGTGTACAATACAAAGTGTCCCTACTCCTGCTAGAATAATGATGAAACATCTGTCAAATCGGACAAGGCTATATTACACGGATTACATCGACATTATGTGACGTCAATCATGACGAGAATTTAAGAATGCAGTAGAATGTATGTTAACCTTCGCTGTATCGCATGTAATAGGCAAGTTAGATACTGTTGTAATTTGAAGGAAAGATTTCTGGTTTATGTACGCAGTTGGTAGTACTACTAATTTACTTACCCGTTAAGACGTTGGTCCCAGCTGTCATTTGTAGATCTGACAGTCGTTACGGGTCGTCAGAAGCCCGAACGTCCGATAACCAGTCTTACCAAGGGGTATCATATTACCCAGTCACAAGGTTGTAGAGGTCAGATAGGCTGTATGTAAAATACTGAAATACTACTCCATAGAGAAAAATATATTTGTAAACTGATATTTCAATTAACTACACCACCTACGGTCGTTGCCCCCAAAACATGATACCATCAATTCATTTTGTTGTAACATGTTTAGACTTTAGATATCGATAAGGTTGAATTTGATACTGTATAGTCTAGTCCAACCATACTCAAAATGCGGCCCACAGGCTTTCGAAAATGGCGCACCCGTTGTAGCTTCAAATGGCTTAGTAGGCGACTCGGCTGTTGAGTCTCGCCCGATCCGGCCGAGACAGGAATTTCATTATTATTAATATTTTTGAGTGGTGTTTCGGACGAATCCTTTTTTAGAGGCAAATTAACGTCAGACACATAATTAATATTAAAATGAAAAATGATACTTTAGAAGTTATTTTTAAAGAGAAGAGAGCGAAGAAGGAGTTCACTTAATTTTGGATAATAGTGCCCGATCAATATTTAAGAGTGTTAAAAATGTGCCCAAATTCTGCTTACGTTGTTTGCATCGACATATCTTTGTGAATCATCCAATTTCAACAGGAAATATGCAAAGAACGTGTACAGAAACCGGCTTACAGATTCGCATCTTAACGCATTAAGAGTAGCGTGTAGCGATTACAAACCACAACAATGTAACGTGCTTATTTCCTGCTTATTCATCTACATATCTATACTAATATTATAAAGCTGAAGAGTTTGTTTGAACGCGCTAATCTCAGGAACTACTGGTTGGAAATGAAAAAAATATTTTTGTGTTCGATAGTCCATTTATCGAGGAAGGCTATACATAACACACATAACATCACGTAACAACATATAACATCACGCTACGATCAACAGGAGCGGAGCATAAATGAATAATATTGCAAAAACGGGAAAAAATATTCCTTTTTGAGAGCTTCCGTTGCGTGCACTGCATAAACAGTTTAAGTTACGCAAATATCATGTATTATGGAATTGATCCTCTGTAAAAGTTCTAAAAAAAAGTCCGCGACAGCGTATGTCTATCTTTTAAGATTGACTCACTTTAACCTTTTTTTATGGTAATCAAATTTGTTTGAAATTAATGCATTATTTGCGAAGGAGTTTTATCAACATATTATAAAAGAAACCTGAAAATGTTATTATTAATTAATAATTAAATAATATGTAATGTACAGACGCCAGCACATCAAGCTACTACATTCTGTCAAATTTCTTTAATAGATTTTCAACTTTATCACTACCGTATGAGGTTCAAGGTTGATTGCGGAAAATGTGACAGTTTCGGGTAGCTTGACCTGCTGGCGTCTGTACAAACATAACAAAGTATGTTATTAATATGATTGGAAAAATACTTTTTTTACTTTGAACTATCAGTTTGAAAACAAAGCGCAAAATTTATTTACTTTTATTTTTATTGTTTTAGATTAAGTTCTAGTTTTTACTTAAGTTCCGCACAAAATAGGTCGGCAGTCCGGATTCGGACCGTGAACGCCATTTGGTGACCCCTGCTATAGGGTATGAGTGAAATTTACACCCTGTTCCTCATACCTACCTCAATACTGGTGACCCCGACGTGATCTATTTACGTTGTTGAGCAAATCAGCAGATAAATTTTTCGAACATAATAAGCAATATGGCTGGTCCTGCTCCACAACCACACCTAGTTGATTAACATTTGACAATAATGTTGGAGCTGCTGAAGAGTGTAAGACTATCTTTGCATTGTATAAACTCAATCTCCTTTGTATTATATAAATGCATAGCACAGGTGCTATAGAGCTACCATTGACCGGGTAATTTGTCTTTCATTGACTTGAATGTGCCCTGGCGGTTGAGAGTATGTCATGCTCACTTAGATGTCTCGCTGATGGTGGCGTGTGTGTTGGATCATTTAGCTCCCTTCAAAATAGTTGAGCTGTATTGTGCTAATCCATGCGTCATGTTCGTGAACGGGCGCCGTCAGTTGGGACTGGTCATCTCTTAGCTGCCACGGGTTATTTTAATTGTTTATTTTGTTTCTATTTGTTGTACCTACTCTTGACGCTTTTAACATGTAAGTTTTTATTATTTTTATTTTTACATCGTTCTCACATTTAGTTATAAATTCAACATTATAGATGTAACGAATACTTTTGTAACAATTTAATTTAAAAGAGTGTCCATGGAGTTTCTTACCCGTTCTTCTCCATAGGTACCTACGCTTTGGAATGGGAATGTAGCTTCATTTTTCTTACTGACCGACTCCTGGACAATTCAAAAGTGCCTGTAAATGGTTTAACTGAAATAAATGATTTGAGTTTGAGTTTGAATATTCTTCAGAATCATTCGAAGTGTGATTAATAGTGTGTTATGCAGATATAGTGCTGGCTTGAGAAACTAACCTCGTGAATCTCGGGCATAATAGGGATAATTCTTGGGTAAAAAAAGAGAAAAACTGTTTAGTCCGTCAATCAGATAATAAAAAAATATTAGACACGTATTTTTTGCATTATCATATTAATAAAAAAATGACTTAGATAAAACACATTAAACTTGGGGAGTGGGGGCTCGTTACGTCACAGCTACGTATAAAATCTACTGAGAACGAGAAGTGACGTCATGCCACATTTGAACTCAATGTATCGCCGTAATGTTTTGATTACATAAGAAAAAAAAAAAACGTGTCCAATATTTTTTAATAATCTACATGACGGAGAAAAAAAAAATTTCATCATCTTTATTACATATATGTATACTACTTCGTGTCAATAAAAAATGCTGACACTCGTAAAGTACAGAAGATCCCGTTCGGACGGGTTTCCCATAAGGAAACACAGCGGTGTTTTAATTCTGAGAAAGTGACCGCGAACTTTCGAAAATACCTGTTTGTATGAGGAAAGAAAAAACCGCCCGAGTGCGTGCGGACCACGCACAATAAAGGGGTTCCGTAGTTCGGATAGCATATTACAAATTAGAGGATTATATCCACGATAAGAATGCTTGGAAACATGCTGGTCCTGCTCCATAGGACAATTTAGAGTCTAGACAAAATCAAACTGGTTGCTAATTTAACTGTATAATTTAGAATTTTTATGATATTAATTTTATTTTCTGTGATTAATATTTTAACTCACACACTGACTTATTATATGTTGTTTTTATTTTTTATTTTTTTGGGAAATCATATACAATGTTTGTAAATATGTGAGCACCATGTACCTATCGCATTTATTAATTTTTCTGTTATTACTTCACTTTTCAATCTTTTTACCAATTTGTGGTAAGTAATTTTGATGATTTTTTTTTATATTTTTTAGTTTTTTATTCTAGGTACATAGTCTTCACCTATAAATATTGATTAATGTATACAAACTATTGTTAACATTTTAAAAGAGTAAGTATGGAGTTTCTTGCCCATTCTTCTCCATACATAACTACATTTTGGATGGCGCAACTAGAATCAATTAACTATTCATGTAATTTTTGACGTTCAAAAGTGCATCTTCGTGCCTATTTGAAATAAATTATTTGACTTTGACTTTGACTTTGACTTTGGATGAATTTATGTCAAGAACAAACTTAACAGTGTAGCTGAAAATCAAGAACAGTTCCCTCATACATTCCAACTGCAAATGTATGTTTATAAATACGAACACGGCTCAGCAGTTTCGGAGATAATGGTAAATTTTCATCTATTTTATTTATTAACTTACACCTTATTATTTTAAAATTATAAAAAAAAATAGATTTTGCCCGCGGCTCCGCCCGCGTGGATGTCGGTTATCGCGTAAAAACGTAGCCTATGTTTTTCTCCATATCCCGGGCTTATATCTCTGCCAAATTTCATGATGATTGGTTCAGAGATTTAGGCGTGAAAACGTAACAGACAGAGTTACTTTCACATTTATAATATTATATAGTAATACAGTATATTATATTATGGATATAAGTATTTAAAATCTATATAACAAGTCCTTTCATTTGATATGTATCACACGGTAAGGTTCGCAAAACTTTTTTTTAAATTCTATAATTTGCGCACCAAAAGTGACCCCCTTAATCAAAATTCACTTATTTACATTCACCCGTCTTTGGGTCACAGAAATTCATAGGTGTGAGAAATAAGAAATATATATAAATAGGAAAGAAGTTGTTTTTTTATTTCTATCGGTGTACCTTTCAACTTAATTGGTCCAATAGATTCGGACCAAAACAGCAGTGCAAGTACGTAGGACTCGATTCGATAAATTTGACAATTATTCTCGATAAAATGAGTTTTTATCGAATCGAATCGATGTCGCAAGTATGTAACTTCTACTTTAACGATCGGTAAATAAACTCAAAATTTTAACGAATTTAAAGAAAATGCACGAAACGACAATTTTACAGTTGAGATCGCCAATTTACGCTGTCAAGCTCGGTAATCTATCGACACCTTGTAAAAGCCCGATAAGCATAGCGATCGTTAAGTACTAATACGAACAAGATTGATAAAAATGCAAACCTTAGCGATCTCGATGTCTTATCGAGATATCGTGGGCCGATTCGAGTCGTTAAGGATCGCTTGTCAAATGGCAATACTGAGGACGTCCACAGACAAAACATTTAAGGTGGGATTGCTGTGGCACGACTAATGTCAGAGATATTAAGTTTTTTTTTTTTCATTCATTTTTGGATTGTAAACAATATTTATGGGTATAATTGAAAGAAGCTACACTGTAATTTAAGCTACGCTTATAATTTTAAAATTGCTTGAGACATTTTGCAAAAAAACCTTTACTTACTTATTCTATGAATGACCCGCCCGGACACGGCGACTATGGCGGCACGAGCGCGGTGAATTTAGATAATTAATCATCATATTTTATCAAGTACATAATTTTAAATTATAGTCTTTTTTTTAATCGGTTCCATGATTCGTGTTTGAATAGATACACCCTATATATATATACTTTCTTTTCTTTTGCTTATATCTCGAAAATGGTGCGTCCTATCGCAAAAATAATGAAAATTTCGACACCCTTTAGGAAAGCCAGAAACCCGTAATACTCAACATGTAGACAATTTTTATTTATTTTTTTCCATACAAAAAGTGAAAATTTCCATATGAAACACGTTGAGGCTACCCGCCCCTGCGCACCTCCAGCTCTAAAAAAAACATGAGATAGGGCAAACAAGTGCAACGTTGCGAAGCTAAAAATATACCACGTGGAGTCGCGATTGTCAAATTCGATTCATCCTGCAATAAAGTCATAACTTCATAAGTCCTAAATCCATGATTAGTAATGATCGCTATGCTTATCGGGCTATTGCATGGTGTCGATAAATTACCGAGCTCGACACCGTAAATTGGCGATCTCAACTGTCAAAATGACATTTCGTACTTGCATTTTCGTTAAATTCGTTAAAATTTTAGAGTTTATCTACCGATCGTTAAAGTAAGTACCGTATTTACTTTCTTTACGTGTTACGTACTTCCAAATTCGTTAACAAGATCGATAAAAATGCAAACCTTAGCGATCTCGATGTCTTATCGATGCAAAGTGCGTACTTGCACTGCTGCTGTGACAGACGGACAGACAGACAGGCACATCATCATCATCATTTCAGCCGAAAGACGTCCACTGCTTGACATAGGCCTACCCCAATTGGGGGGGTTTGCCATAATCATCACGCTTGGCAGGCGGGTTGGCGATCGCAGTATGGTGTTAAAAATGCATAGAGAACGCTGCTGCCCATTCTCTAGTAAGTCCCTTAGTCGCCTTTTACGACACCCACGACACACACATGAGTGATCCTAGCGGCCAACCCGTCATACTTTTCATACAAACGCTCGTACGTGATTATGGCGTTGAATCTCATCTTTCAATGAAAATTTTGAACTAATTGGTATCATGTGCACAATATCTAGGTTTCTATGAAAGCAAAAAACTAAAATTTGGAGAAACAAATTCAGTATAAGCCTCCAAAAATGTGCTTTTTGCACACATTTTACCTGAACTTTGGCCGTTCATAATGTACTTAAATTGTAAAATAAAGAAAACATCTCCAAAAAACATCGCACATGTAATGGAGATTCTAAATAACACACATTTATTTTACAAACTTTGTAAGGCTATCTCAAAAACACGTATTTCCTGGAAGAAGTTTTATGAAATTTCCGCACACTATGTTTCGTTCAATGTTATTTGCGTTCTCACTTGCCTGTTAGCATTAACATTGCGCTGGATAAAACAAGAAGCTTTTCAATCATGCTCCCGTTGACGATAGACGGACCGGGGCCCTCTTAATGATTCCGTTTTTTCCTTCTGAGATACGGAATCCTAAAAACGTACAATTATGTACAGGATTGAAGATTGATGTTGTGTTGTTGATTAAAAACTACTTTTTATGAAGTTTCATCCGGGCGAGGAAGAGGGCTTGTAGCTGAGTAATATAACAGCTATAAGGGTCGATCAATCAGCATCCGTTGTCCCGGCTATCATTCGTGGATCTTTGACAATCGTTACGAGTCGTCAGAAGCCCGAAAGTCCGATATCCTGTATGATGATATGACCATATTTACATACCAAGACGCCTCTGTGCCTCGGAAAGCACGTTAAGCCGTTGGTCCCGGCTGTCATTCGTGGATCTTTGACAGTCGTTACGGGTCGTCAGAAGTTTGAAAGTCTGACAAACAGTCTTACCAAGGGATCTTATCCAATTACTAGGTCAGATAGGCAGTCAATCCATGTAAAATACTGGTATTAAGCTGCAGATGATGATGATAAATAATTTTGGTGAGTGACGAACTGACGTTGATTAAGGCGAGGTTCTTCAAGTTAACCTCTAGGAAATATAATTTTATTTAGAAACGATAATGATTAAACACTTGAAAAAATTATATGTTTCTTTTGAGACCTTTTTGTAGGTACGTCGGGTATTCGTTACATAATTGGATAAAGTTCGCTCGATAGAAAAAAAAAACCAAACATACCTGTGGCCGACGACCGTTGCTAATACTCTTTTTAGGTAGTTTTTTATTGTTTTCTATATACTTTTTTATTTTTTGACGTTGTTGTTACCTAAGTTACTGAAAAACACGTACGTATTAAAATATAAGAATTGGAATTTGGCTAATACTTTTTTATTTAATACAATTAGTCATCCAAATATTGGTCCTTCGATTTGTTTTTAAAGAATAAAACCAGTGCAATTTTATTATAATGGTTGTAACTCGTAGTCAAACACGGTTGGTAGAATCTTCTGTAGATACGCAAGCGGAAACCACAGGTAATGTTGCGGCGGTTACTCAGGTAGCTCAAACTAGTACCGGTGGCGATGCATCTACGCCTAATCCCTCACGAACCCGATCTACTTCATCACGCACGAGCCGCTCTTCCGCGATGGTCACTGCGAGGAAACTCGCAGCGGAGGCACAGCACGCCCGTTACCTCGCACGATTAGAGTTGGCTGCGCAAGAAGCCAAAATGAAGGCTAGAGAGGTGGAGCTTGAGAGGACAACGGCTGAGTTAGAATACCAAGCCCAACTTGCAGCGATTGACGCAGAAAATAGTGAACATGGTACAACAAGTGGTAGGAGCAGAGGTAGTATAAAAGAGTGGTTAGAAGAGACAGGTAAACATGATGTCGTTATGCGCCAAAATCGCAACGATACATACGACTTCTTACCATACAACCAACTCGGCAACTCTGCCGCCGAACCAATGACAACTCAAATACAGTTTTCTCAACTCCAAGACCTTGCTAACACTTTAAACCAGTTTCAGGTTTTCTCATCAAACAATAATGGTGCCGCTTTACCCATACCTTCAGGAGGGGACAAACTAACAACGTCTCGGTCCAGTCATTGCCAAGCGGTAACCGATAACGTGAATGATGACCCTGTAGCAGCTGATATTTCTGAAGGAAAGAATGAAGATAGTATCTCACGGCTAGTAAACACCTTTGAAAGCTTAGTAAACAAGCTAGGGCCTAATAAAAATACTCAAAAATACAAAATTGAGCTCCCAATTTTCGATGGTAAATCCCCAATGGATTGGCTTGTTTTTAAGCGTTCATTTATTAATTCCCAATCATCTTATACAGCAGCTCAAAACCTAGCTCGCCTCAGCACGGCCTTAAAGGGAGCAGCCCGGGACGCGGTCTGTATACTTCTTGTGACAGCGCTTGATCCCAAGGTAATAATGCAGGAACTAGAAAGGCTTTTCGGGCGTCCGGAGCTAATTGTGCTGAAAGAGGTTGCGGCTATCCGTGCCTTGCCCAAAGTCGGCAACGATATTAAAGAACTTACTATATTTGCTTCTCGCGTGCGCAACTGTGTGGAAGTAGTTAAGCTATTAAACGAAACTGATTATTTACGTTCACCTGAGCTATTTGGGTCGCTAATCAACAAGCTTCATCCATTGTTGCGCACACGATGGTTAGACTACGCAGCAGCTCACGCTACCTCTACTGCGGAGTCTAGTGATAAAGTGGGATTATTGTCCGATTTTCTATCGCGAGAAGTGGACCTACACATTCATTTTGGTACTTCCGTCGAGTCACCACATGTGCCACGGGAACGTGCTCATGCTGTATCGGAGTCCGAATCAGACCCACCAAAGGTATCACATACGAGAAATAAACCTAAAAACATTAAAATTGATTCGAATAAATATTGTATTGTTTGTAAACAAGCACATGACATGTCGTCGTGTGACAACTTTAAGGCAATGTCAGTAGAAGACAGGTGGCGTTTCATAAAAGAAAATAAAATTTGCTATCGTTGCTTAAAAGGAGGTTCACATAACTTTAGGTTGTGTAATAAAAATAAAAATAAGTGCGAAATAAAGGATTGCAAGCGTAAGCATCACACATTACTACATAATCCAAACTTTATTCCTACGGCATCTGCACACAGTAATCAGGTACAATGTGCTCCTACAACATCTACTTTAAAGACTTCCTCTGCACCAACTACAAGCAACGCAGAAGAATATACGGCGAGAGACTTAGTGACCCACACAAACACAAATTTAGGTATAAGCACAAGCTCTAGTCTCCGCCCCCTCTTGAAGATAGTCGCAGTTACAGTCTCGGGGCCTTCTGGAAGTGTTGACACGTATGCTCTCTTAGACGACGGCTCCACGTCTACATTCATAGATTCTGATATTTCCTCCCGCATTGGTGCTAATGGTCCAGTGGGACAAATTTATTTGGATTGTGTAGGTGGTTTGTGTCGAGAAACGTCTGTGAATTACGTTGATTTTGAAATAAAAGGCCTGCACTCTAGTCAAACATATTCAGTTCGTAGAGCTCGCTCGATCAAAAATTTAGGAATAGTATGTAATCAGTCAGTCAGTAGCGATGATTTACTTCGTTATCCTTACCTATCTGATTTATCCAATGAACTGTGTTATGACAATGCTTCTCCTATGCTTGTAATAGGGATTGATAACTGGCATTTGTCATTTGCGACCGCCACGAGGAAAGGCACAAAATCACAACCGGTAGCGATTCAAACTGCATTGGGTTGGGTTCTTTTCGGGTTTTCGAATAGTAAAACTAGGCCCGTCAAATCATTTAGGCCTGCCGAATCCATAAACCATGCGTATTCGACTGAACTTGATGACCCTAAGTCTGAACTTGAAGAGCTTATTAAAGCGCATTATAAGTTAGACTCTGTCGGAATCACCAAGCACGAGGCGCGTAGTACTGACGATCAGCGCGCATTGGAAATATTATCCCGCACTGCACGTCGACTGCCTTCTGGGCGTTACGAAGTAGGTCTTCTCTGGAAAACGGAAAACATAAAAGCGCCAGACAGCCTTCCTTTAGCTTTGTCTAGGTTTAAGAGTTTAGAGAAAAAGATGTCGAGGGAACCCAATTTTGCCGAACGGTATCGAAAGAATATTTATGACACCTTAGAGAAAAATTATGCCGAAGAGTGTAGCAGGGTAGAGCCCTCCGGTTTTTGTTGGTATTTACCACACTTCGGTGTAATAAATCCGAACAAGCCCGCAAAGCTTCGAGTCGTCCACGATGCTGCTGCACGTTCTTGGGGGGTGTCTCTGAACTCAATGTTGCTGACGGGCCCTGACCTCTTGCAAAACCAACTAAGTATTTTGATGCGTTTTAGGGAAGGAAGGATCGCCCTGACAGCCGATATTAAGGAAATGTTTCCACAGATTAAGATAATTCCACAAGACAGGGACGCCCAACGATTTCTGTGGCGTGACGATCCTTCAGGTCCTATAAAAATATATCGCATGAGTTCTATGATTTTTGGTGCTTGTTCAAGTCCGTCAACGGCAATTTATATAATAAACTTAAACGCGTCAGAGTTCCGAGACGAGTTTCCCGAGACCGTGGACGTTATCAAGAGCAATATTTACATGGATGACTTTATCAGCAGCGTTGATAGCGTAGAGTCCGCAGTGCGTCTGGCTGCTGAAGTGGTGACCATCCATAAACGCGGCGGTTTCGAAATGCGCGGCTGGACGTCTAATGAACCAGCTGCCTTTGCCATGTTTCCAAAAGAGTTGCTGTCCGATGTGATGAACAGCAAGATTGACGGCGTAGATTTGTGTAAGGACTCTGTGGCTCGCACTCTAGGTCTCATTTGGCAACCTATACACGATCAATTTAAATTTAATTCTGGGTTAACAAGCGAGTCATGGGCTCCTACAACTAAACGGCAAGCTTTAACGCAAGTCATGCGTATTTATGATCCTTTAGGAATCTTGTCACCGATTATAGTTAGAGGTAGAATTCTTTTTCAAAATCTGTGGCGCAAAGGTTTGGATTGGGATGATGGGCTGTGCGAAGACGACTGCAAAGTGTGGCACGAGTGGTATGATAATCTAAAGTCGATTTCAGAATTACGATTACCTCGGTGGTATAATTTGTGTGATATGGACGTTGCAGAACGAGAGTTACACGTTTTTTGCGACTCGAGTGAGCAAGCGTACGCGGCAGTCGCTTATTGGCGTTTCGTAGATGCTTTGGGCCAGGCACGTCTTTCTCTTATTGCAAGCAAGACACGTGTATCTCCATTAAAACCTACTTCTATACCACGCCTCGAACTACAGGCTGCCTTGATAGCCACTCGTCTCGCCACATTTATTTGCGAAGCGCATCATTTCAAACCAAACCGGCGCTACTTCTGGTCCGACTCAATGACTGTATTAGGTTGGTTGCGCAGTGATGGTCGGAAGTTTAAGCCTTTCGTAGCCAACCGAGTAGGTGAAATTTTGGAAAATAGTGATATCTCTACATGGCGTTGGGTCCCCACGGATCTTAACGTCGCCGATGACGCTACTCGCACTAATTGCTGCACGTTAAATGTTGAGTCGCGCTGGATTTCAGGTCCCGAATTTTTACTTCGTGCTTCCAGTGATTGGCCATCTAATCCAGTAGGTAGTGTTATCATTGATCCATTAGTGGAAGTAGAAATGAAATCATCTGCACGTACTATAGAGTCACCATCGGTATGCTTAAAATCAACCTCAACCTCATCACCTAGAAATGATTTTTGTAATTACAATGATGTAAGCACGTTGCCCATGCCAGTAGTTGCTGATCCAACTCATTTTACTTCTTGGCTAAGGATGGTAAGGGCAACTGCTAGAGCTCACCAGTTTATTGCTATATGCATTATGAAGGTTAAAGGGGTTCCGCGTAACTTTGTCCTTTCTCAACTCAGCATAACAAATGTTAATTCTCAAATAAGACCCTTAAGGCCATTAAATATGCAAAGCCTCAAAATTGCTTGCGTCCACATCCTACGCCAAAGTCAAAAGAATAAATTTGATAAAGAACTACAATGCCTGCAGCGTGGACGCCCCATATCACCTAAGAGTCGTCTCGTGAGCTTGTCCCCAGCTCTAAACCAAGACGGTTTGATTTATCTACAAGGACGTATAAACGCTGTCGAGAACGTAGAAGAACACACCAAGCATCCAATCATATTAGACGGGAAAGACCCAGCCGTGCGCCTACTCGTCAGTCATTTCCACAAGAAATTCGCACATGCCAACACGGAGACCGTGATAAATGAACTTCGGCAAGAATACTGGATACTGAGTCTGAGGAATACAGTTAGATCTATCGTCTACAACTGCCAACAATGTAAGTTGCTGCGCGGAAAACCTTTGCAACCACCTATGGGCAATTTACCTGAAGCTCGGCTCTCCCACCACAAGCGACCCTTTACGTTCGTTGGAGTCGATTACTTCGGCCCTCTACAAGTGATGGTGCGCCGTAAACAAGAGAAACGTTGGGTTGCGTTGTTTACGTGTTTATCTACCAGGGCTTTACACCTTGAAGTGGTACACAGCTTGTCAGCTGATGCAGCCATAATGTGCCTTCGCCGTTTTATATCTCGAAGAGGTACGCCAAGTCAAATATTCTCCGATAATGGAACGGCCTTCGTCGGCGCGAACCGGGAGCTGCGTACACTTTATGATCAGGCCGTCACCGACTATACCTCAAATATGAAAATTGAGTGGGTTTTCATCCCGCCATCAGCCCCGTTCATGGGGGGAGCGTGGGAGCGCTTGGTAAAGAGCGTCAAGACAGCTCTCCGCGTAACACTTCGGGAACGTACCCCAACCGATGAAGTCCTCGCGACGCTTTTGGCAGAGGCCGAGGCATTAGTTAACGCGCGGCCCCTTACTCACGTCTCCCCGGACCCGACTGATCCTGAGGCCTTGACTCCGACACATTTTCTGCTCGGCTCCTCATCGGGTCGCCCATTACCAGCCCAACTCACGGATTCTGACCAGCAGAGGTGGGTGGCGTAAAGCAGTACGATTAACTGATCACTTTTGGCGACGGTGGATTTTAGAATATTTGCCAATTTTGGCCCCACGACGTGTTCGCGGAGTTACGACCGCAGTTAAAATTGGAGATCCCGTACTCATAGCTGATGGAGATTTACCTAGGGGAACATGGCCACGAGGCAGAATTACTGCGACTTATCCAGGCCGCGATGGTGTCACGAGGGTTGTGGATGTGAACACTATGGCGGGGACGTTGCGGCGACCTCTAAAGAAAATAGTTTTGTTATAAAAGGGGGAGGATGTGGCCGACGACCGTTGCTAATACTCTTTTTAGGTAGTTTTTTATTGTTTTCTATATACTTTTTTATTTTTTGACGTTGTTGTTACCTAAGTTACTGAAAAACACGTACGTATTAAAATATAAGAATTGGAATTTGGCTAATACTTTTTTATTTAATACAATTAGTCATCCAAAATACCCTTATTTTGTAGATTAAAATCATTTAATTTTTTCAATATTATAATATACCACATTATGTATTGAAAATCACATCAAAATAAACGTCTATGATGACGTAATGTCCGTCGGGTTTAACATTGTTAATATCGTAAAACATATAATTTTCAACCTAAATTTGACGAAATTCACGGCACAATTTACTCGCGCCCAGCTACCACCTCTAGAACAAAAATGCACGCTCGAAGAACCTCGCCTTAATTCATATTGTGTTCAGAAGATTGGCAATAGCAGAATGTAATTTATTTTTTTATTTTACAAAATCATCATTCTCTTGCCTTAATCCTAATTTATTTGGGGTCAGCGCAACATGTCTTGTTCTTCTGCACTTCTCTATTAGTTGTCATCTCATTTCTAATAAGGCATATCAGATATTTGGTTTTGTGATGAGAGCATCTAGAGAATTCCATCGTCCCTCTACTTTCTTACATTTGTATAAGTCCATAGTTAGACCGCAATTAGAATACGCAGTACCTGTGGCGGTATCAACAACGCCACATGCGAACTACGCATCAAAGACCTGTCGTCACAAATCCCGACATCAACCGTTGGGCAGTTGCCCACCAGACACAACACCCGTCTGGTCGGAGGATCCTCCCTTTACTATAGAGTATGAGTGAGCTTTACACCCTGTTCCTCATACCTCTAAATACCGATTGAATCCCTATTATGCTAAATATACTGAACATATAGAATTAGTTCAACGGAAGTACCTTCGTCCTATGCAGTATAGATGTTTTCGAAAAAAAGCATCGTACCAGTCGCTTCTTAAAAAATATGACCTACTCACGTTACAGTCAAGACGTATGCTGCTTGAGACAATGACTCTATTTAATGTGTGCCGGAACAAGTTTGATTGCCCTGACTTGGTGAAAAGTTTGTGTTACCTGGTTCCTCGAACAGTACATGGGCGGGAGGTGCGCACTAGAAGACTGTTCGCTACCAGCTTCTGTAAATCCAAAGCTGGTGTGCGATCACCGCTTCGCCGTTTAGTTGACACATACAATATGATACAATGAGCGATTTAGTGATATCGACATGCTATTTCTTAACCGAAATACTTTAAAAAAAAATGTAGCGGAACTTGGCGAATTTTAATTTTAATTATTATTATTTTTATATAACCCGTAGTATACAATACACAAACAAGAGTTTTGTTTTGTTATTTTTAGTTTTTTGTTGTATAATAAATTTTGCCCTGAGTATAGTTACGTTTGCCTTCAGTTTGTAAATATCTAAGTTGTAATCTGTGGAAAATGTAATGGGTAGTATATTTGTTAAGTTTATTGTTAAGTTATTTCTGTTTATTTGTAATATACTATTGTTTGTTTTCCCTTAAAATAAATAAATAAATAAATCTCGGTAGATCCCTTTCTAGCCATTTCGCACAGTCCATCCATGGTTTCTTTGGTCTTCCCCTACTCATAAAGCCATTCACATTCATACTCAAAACTCTCTTCAAGACATTTTCCTTACTTCTCCGCATCACATCACACGGTCATGTTCGTGAACGGGCGCCGTCAGTTGGGACTGGTCATCTCTTAGCTGCCACGGCTTATTTTTATTTTTTATTTTTGAATTGTTTGTTTTTACTCTGGACGCTTTTAACGTGTACGTACGTGTTTATTTTTTATTTTTACATCGATCTCACATTTCGTTATAAATTCAACATTGTAGATGTAAGTAATAATTATTTTTGTAATAATTTATTTTAAAAGAGTATCCATGGAGTTTCTTGCCCGTTCTTCTCCATAGGTACCTACTACGCTTTGGAATGGGCATGTAGCTTCATTTTTCTTACTGACCGACTCCTTGACAATTCAAAAGTGCCTGTAAATGGTTTAATTGAAATAAATGATTTGAATTTGAGTTTAGGTAAGACTGGTTGTCAGACTTACGTTACAGGCTTCTGGCGACCCGTAACAACTGTCACAGATCTACAAATAACAGCCGGGACCAACAGCTTAACGTGCTTTCCAGGCACGGAAGAGTCACGGTATGTAAAGATGGTCACCCATCCACGGAACAACCGCGGCAAGCCTAGCTTAACCTTATCGATCGACCCGTGGTGCTGGTATTACTTAACCACAAAAGAGATTCAATCAAACGGGTTGTTCAGGTATTTATATGTTATATTTTTAGATGTTTAGCTGGCAGGTAGGTTACCTAAAAGCATCATGTGTCACGTCTTACGTCATTCCAATTTGGCGAAAAAACTGGAACCATAAAATAACCGGTTTGAGAATTTGTTATTACATCTACCGGATGAAAACTGAGATTTTTTACGATGATCTTAGATTTTGAGGCGGAGTTTTCGAGATCATTTGAAAACATTACATTAATTTATTTTTATTAGCTTTTGCCCGCGGCTCCGCCCGCGTGGATGTCGGTTGTCGCGTGAAAAGTAGCCTATGTCCTTCTCCATGTCCCAGGCTATATGCGAATGAGGTGTGCATCCCTGGTGCGCAGAGTGCAGGCCAGCTCCAACCATATCCTGAAAATGATCGCTAGCAGGCTCGATTGCATGTATATCAATCACTGCAGTGCCATCTCCCATGGGATGAAACAAATTAAATTTTAATTATAATAAAAAACTGACATAGTTCGTAAGTTTACTAACACAATGAGTCCTTGTTACTTGATTAAATAAATTTATAATTATTATTATATCTCTGCCAAATGTCATGACGATCGGTTCAGCGGTTTAGGCGTGAAAACGTAACAGTCAGGCAGACAGAGTTACTTTCACAATTATAGTATACTAGCTTTTGCCCGCGGGTCCGCCCGCGTAGATGTCGGTTACCGCGTAAAAAAGTAGCCTATGTTCTTCTCCGTATAAATTTTGTCTCGGAGAAGCTACGACGTTCTTTTGAATTTCAGTCCTCAGCTCTCTTCAAGATCTATCGATTGCTTATATAAAACATTAGTGTGAATTAGTTATAGTGAATAATTATACATATTATGTCGTTAAAGTAAAATTAAACAAATAATGCAATGTCGGTCTATATTCGTCAAAAAGCCAAATCAAAATAGAGAGATCGTATATGGGCTTCTCAATCCAGTGATACCCATAAAACACCATAAAACAGAGTGTAGCGGTGCCGGGAACGTTAAAGAATGAAGACGTCCGAGCAGATCAAGAAAATATTAAGGCTCGTACAGACTGGTGCGATATCGCAGGCGCGACAGGTAGCACGACCCTTGTCGCGCCCGCGATATCGCACCAGTGTGTGGGAGCCTTTACCCGTTACGTACACACGTACACTTATCCACGTAAAACACAAGCCGTGTCCAAAACACAGCCACACTCCAACTTTTTCCTTAATTAAAAGTTGAAGTTCAAAAAAATAGGAAAAACTCGATCATTAGATCACACGTTAAGGTAGCCATTTCTTTTATTATAATCAATGCACTTTGTAAAGTAAAAAGCGGTCTAGATTGTCTAGCTTAAGGCTGAGGCTACAGTAGGCAGCGATTTGCGATACGGCTGGAAGAGCGAAACGAGATAAACATGGTATGGCTATATTATAAGCGAAAATCCGGCGTACATATATTCGGCGATGATATGGCTACACTACCGTGCTAAACGCAAAAGCGGTAACTCAGGGAAAGCTAGTTTCGAGAAAATTTTAGTTTTGTAAACTATTATAATATTGCTTATTAAATGGAATTGATATATTATATTGGGTAATTTTTTTGTCATTTGGTTAAAATATCAAAAATGCATGTGTATATACTTTTTTCATGAGATACTGCCTTCCCGCTAGGTGTTCATAGAATTAAGAATTGAGTTTCCGCTTCGTTACCCTTCCTTGGCAGTCGGGTGAAAATGATATAGGGAATACTTTTTTAAGGGTTATTTAATATGTTTTAAATAAGATACCGCTATTTGGCTTAGTTCATTAGATGCGTATTTCTATAAGCTATGCGATGCAATAAAAAAAACTATATTTTTTTTTTTGAGATACCGCTTTTGAGCTTAGTACGGCAGTACAGTACACATGCTACACAACGAATTAGCAAAATCGATTCATGCGGCTACACTATAAAAAGGATAGTGTAGCCGCATGAATCGCTACGCATAATGTAGCCACACGCATATTTAGTAGCACTATTGAACTAGTCGTGCAAGTGAGAAATTTTCTAAAAAAATCGCTTCAATTTCGCTGACATATTGATGTAGCCAATGCCGTGATTACAGTAATGTTGTTCCAATCGCATAAAGAAATCAAAAATCGCTAGTAATATTTGATGTACGGTGTAGCCATATATACGTGAGCATTCATTTATTTGTTTTAATCGGTCGCGTCGCGGCCTAATGTAGCCTCAGCCTTAGGCTCGTTATACACAGCACGGTTTCTTTACGGTACGGCACCGATTTTATGATATACGGTGACAGCGGGCGCTCCGTGCCGTAGTGCCGCCGTGTCTGACAAGAAACTTCCATAGTGGTCCAGAACAACACTGAGAACCGTGCCTACACACGGCGCTGAATCAATCGTAGTTTTTCACGGCAAAAAAATGTGTGTTCACAACGGTTTTTAGGGCTTTTTAGATGTACTACATGTGAGAAGAAAGTGCTTCTTTTTCACGTTTTTATTTTTATTTTTATGTTACGATGGGTTTGCTCTTGACTCTTGTCTAGGTCAGAGGTGACAGAGACAAAGTCGACGATGGAGTGAGCTTACCCAGAAGAAGTAAAAAATTTACGTTACACTTGGCCATAATGTGAGTTTTACCGGCGAATTGTGTACTCACCGCGGGCAGTAAAAAAGAAAGCCCTCTATCGCATATTTAATACCTGCGATTTCGGGCTTTCTTTCTTTTACAGCCCTCGGTAAGTAATCCATACTAATATTATAAATGTGAAAGTAACTCTGTCTGTCTGTCTGTCTGTATGTTACGTTTTCACGCCTAAACCGCTGAACCGATCGTCATGAAATTTGGCAGAGATATAGCCTGGGTTATGGAGAAGGACATAGGCTACTTTTTTACGCGATAACCGACATCCACGCGGGCGGAGCCGCGGGCAACAGCTAGTGTACTATAATTTACTTACGTGTGCGACAAAAAAAGCAATTCCATTAAAAAGCGCTCGTTTCTCCAATCCTAAGTATGAGAAAAAAAATCTCTCGCAGTCGCATAGGTACTGACTATTTACAATACGCATTACGCATTTCTTTTGTTTACTATATTCAATTCTAGAATAGTTTCCGACACGTCCATTATTTCTTCATTATTACTTATATTTACTAAACGGCTGTAGTACTCTCGGGTTCAATGGAACATCCTACGGTGCGAGGTACAGCAGCAAGTAAACAAACTCTGGATTTTATAAATATGTAGACAATGAATGATTTTAACCAGACATGAGCCGGCAGTATTGGTATTTTTATTAGTAATGTGTTAAAAATGGTGGGAACTAGTGTGTGACCGCTGTTTTTACGGATAAGGAGGATTATTGTACAATGTTTCGGGACTTTTCGTCTGTATAATGTTAGTTCCAAATGACTGCCCCTTTGGGACTCTTCGACTTCTTTTCTTGTCGATGGTACTCTTCGCTTCGTTGTTTTTTTTTTTAAATGTTTTATGAGCCCAGTAGATGGCCAAGTTGTTTTTTGAAGTGAAAACTTCTTTAGGCGCGTTAAGCACTTTTTGGGTGTACAAAAATCATGGAACTCGCGTCATCGTCACCGAACGCTTTCAAGTTACTTAGTTTTCACTTCTATCGGAGTCCCCAAAGACTGCCCCGTTTTTTTTTATTACTGTTTATCACTTGTGACGCAGTCTGGAGTTCTGGACATCCATGAGGATTTCCCACTATATTGTCGACCGTAGGTTCACAATTGAAATAGGTAAGGGACAAAATACGATTTTTCAGGAGAGGCCGACAAAGTTTTTTTTTTCGGACTAAATCGCCCATAACTTTTTTTGTTATTAACCTTTTTCGGATCTGATTTGACACATAATCTTGTATTTTAGTGCTTTATCTACCTGTGTAACATTTATTTAAATAGGTTATCTATTTATGAAAATAGACGTCCCTTACACCAACGTATTTTGTTAGTAATGTCCCTTACTGACCAAGTATCTTGTAGTCCGGTCCCTTAGATTAAATTGACCTCTACGTTGGATCAAAAACAGAGGAAAAATTGTGAAAAAATAGTGTAAAGGACTTGTTGAAAAAATTTATGAAAAGAAATATAGTGTAAAGAGATTGTTGACAGAAAATGAAGTACACACTTTTGGCGTACGGATATCTTAAATTTGGAAATCGTTACCTACCTTATCTTATCTTACCTTATTTGATTCGATTGGCGGCGGTAATTACACCATTTCAAGTTGCTATATTGCATAGTTTTTCAGATACATTGTTATTATGGGGCTGATTCGAAATTTGTATCCAAAATACGAGTAGGGTAAGGGACATTTTTCTTAAGCTAGAATTTTTTCATATATACACCATTCGAAAGAGCGAAAAATTCTGAACAAAACTGTATAGTCAACTAATTTTGGGTATTTTGTCCCTTACGTCAATTGAACCTACGGCCGACGATAATATATCTATGTCTATATAAAAAATATCACGCCTGTTGCTCCAGCACCCCAATTGTGTAACTCACTCTTTATCACAATCCGAAGGATTTTGAAGGGAATTCCTAATACAGTCAAAACCGTTTATAACGACTTCGCTTAAAACGACTAACCGGTTATAACAACGAAGTTTTGAGATCCCAGTATTTCTTAGCTAGAAAAATTATTTGTTGTGTGTTTTATTTAAATATAAAATACCCTGTTTGACTTTAAAAAATAAAACTTTTTTTGACGTGTCAACGTTTAATAAATCGATGAACGCGGGCTGCATGCACGAAAAAGGATGACTCATTGTCCCGTTACGCGCATTGTCCCGTTATGCTCATTGTACGCTTGCGCCGCATCAATGTTTTGTTATGATGTTGTCACGTTAAACTATCGTCCGTAAACCAACTTTACAGATAACCAATTTTTTTATTTTTTATTAAAAAAATAATTGAGTAATTAATCATAATGTAATTGTAACAGAAATTTTATAGAAAGAAAAAGACTGTTTAACCAAACTTAAACAACAATTTATTAATAAAAGGTTTATATTCAATATAATATAACTCCTCCCCTGGCTCGAACACATGCGGTGATCCTCCTGGGCATGCTGAGAATCAATTATCCAGCATTTCTTTGGGTAGCCTGTCCCATTCTTGAATAGCGGCTTCCCTGAGCTCTGGCACTGTCTGGGGACGTGGCTGCCGGTTCCAAACAGCTCGCTTAAGAGCATCCCACGCGTTCTCTATTGGGTTTAAGTCAGGCGAGCCGAATCATAATATAATCTACCGTACCTAACAAAAAATATTTCGACTTTTCAAAGTGATCGCATTTTTTTTTGATGTGTGTATGTTCATGAAGTTCTTCTGTTCAACAAAGTAAATAATGCAACGCAATCAATGTTGTTGATTTGTCAAAATGACAGGCATTTCCATTGCAATTGTGCGTGTTACACAATTACCCCGCTGTTATGTTTTCAGTCCTGTGTTGAAGGGGCTAAGACTTTTGTCATTAACTACTCCATTTACTATAGCATTAGACAAATAACGGCTAAACAACGACAGTTATTGTGTAATATTGTTGAAATTACTGCACTTTAGAGTTATTTTTATAATGTAAATGGTAAATAGATTACAGTGCTTTGTATTTATCGTGAAATAACGGAGTTGATTAAACGTTTACATCGAAATAACGAAATAGTGAGAACAGTTAAGGCTCGTACAGACTCGTGCGATATCGCGGGCGCGACGCGAAACTAGTAGCACAATTTCTTTGTCGGTGCAGCGGTGCCTGTCGCGGCCACGATATCGCGCGAGTTGTAAGAGCCTTTATTTGTCAAATGTTATAGGTAATAAATTGAGTATAGCCACAAAAATCATATTCTGAGCTATTTAGTATTATATTCTCAAATAAGTCTGGTTAGTTAGGTACAAAAAAAGATAACAAAAAAACTGTATCAACATTCACACATTTAAATTAATTGCGTCAGGGTCAAAGGTTTTGTTACTATAATTATTGTACCTACCTAGTTTTTAGGATTCCGTAGTCAACAAGGAACCCTTATAGTTTCACCATGTCTGTCTGTCTGCCTGTCTGTTCGCCCGTCTGTCCACGGCTTAGCTCAGAGACTCTTACGAGTGGTACTAGAAAACTATAATTTGGCATGGATATATACTTTTTTTTTTTTTTAATCTACTATGTGTTTGCTCTTGACTTCAGTCTAGGTCTGGATAACAGAGACAAAGTCTACGATGGAGTGAGCTTACCCAGAAGAAGCCTGTTCACTCTCACTTTGAATAGATTAGGGTTGTACGAGTATGCGCTCGGAAACACAGACGCAGGCAGAGAGTTCCACTCCTTTGCTGTGAGCATTATAAAAGACGTTTGAAAGCGCTTAGTGCGAGTTGGTGGAATATCAACTAGGTAGGGGTGGTAACTTGCAGTGCGTTTAGATGTCCGATGGTAGAAGGGGGCCGGTGGAATGAGGTCGTGGAGTTCATGGGCACACTCGCCGAAGTACAATCTGTAGAAGACCGACAAGCAGGCAACCTTGCGGCGATGAGCCAAGCTGTTAAGCTTGGCATCCACCAGTTTTACGTCGCCAATGAGCCTCTTAGCTCTGCGTTCATATTAATCACGCCGACAAAGTAGTAAAATAAAATCATGATCAGATTATTATGTATGGGTATACATAATAATCTGACAAAAAAGTAGAAAAAAAAAATCAAAAAAAAAATTGTGGCGTACATATTATGTCCCTTGCATGTAAATTGGGGATTATATGTTTTAAGGAATTGTGTTCGCAGATGTCGCATATAATGCATAGCAAACCGAGGAGGGCACTTTGAAAACACACAACTTGTTTGTTTGTTATTGTATGTTTAATAAAGTACTTCATTATTGAAATATCTTGTTTTGACTGCCTTAAAGCCCAGCCGTATGAAACCTACTTTTGAAATAGTCTCAAAAGTCTCGTTATTCCCGAGACCGAAAATATCAGTCTCGAGTCTCGATAATACCAAAAAATTGTCGAGACTCTCGAAATTTCCGAGACCGAGATTCCCGGGATGAAAGCCCTAGTCTCTACCCGTGCGGCTGAAATAAAGTAATAACTATAACCCGAAGTCTCTAATTCAAATAATTTATGTAATCAAAGTAATGTCAAGAAATGTCACTGTCAAAATGACAGGACAGTGGTGCAAAACATTTTATATATATATATTTTTTTTTTGTATATAATCATCTACAAAATTAAAGTGAATTTATTATAAGAATTAAGCAAAGAAAATACGGTTGCTAATCCATGTTTTGTGTAGTATGTCGGAGACACGGCTTGTGATCGTCATAATCAGCCCTTTTTATGTCCACTGCTAGACGTAGGCCTCCCAAAATCGATTTCCACTCGAAACAGTTTACAGCCGTTTTCATCCAAAATGTGGCTTGATATTATACTTACAATATGAATCCAAAATGAGAGTTGTAATATTAGAATTGTTGAAGATGTAACAAAAAAAATGTTTTATCTCCTGCATTGTTACCAGTATCATAAAATATTTTATACCAGAAAATCTTTTTTTTTTTAATAACTTTGTTTAAAACCGAAATTTTATAAAAACAAATACGGTATGATAATTTTTTAATTATTATTTCTTAAAATCAGTACTTAAAAGAAAATAGAACCTTTTTTTTCGCCATTTCGTGTGAATTACCATTACGAAGATATTTTTTTCATATGTCATCCCCTTTGTATACATAAATTATCTGAATTTGAGACTTATGTAGCCCTTACATGAGTAGGAAAGTAAATATTGGAACATACTAGAAAACTCGACAGTGCCAACAAAGCTCGTCCATGACCTACCCGATTATTACATAAATAAACAAGTTGTAGGTTGAGTATACCTTTGGAAAAACTACTGGAAATCAATTATTTGACGTTTCCGTGACCTAACCCCTTGTAGGTAGATACGTATTTTGTGTTGTGTTTATTTATTTATTGTTAATTAAAACGGTACAACACCATTAATTAACATATAATTTTTTTATTACGTTGACAATAATTATGTTGTTTACAATTTAATTTAAAACTAACATGGAACAGTAAAAGAATAAAACAGAATAAAATTGTTTTCTATTATTGTATACTGCATGTCCATTACTGTTTATAACAAATTACCTGGGCCTCAAGTCTGCTATTACAATATTGTCAGAATGGTCTCGCCATTGTGAGTATTTGACAGTGTTTGTATGGCAAATCTGTCAAAAACTCACAATGAAGAGACCACAGACTTGAGGCCCTGATGGCTTTAAAACTCTCAGGCTCAGAACATCCATACTAATATTATAAACTAGCTTCTGCCCGCGACTTCGTTCGCGTGGAAGTCGTAACCACGACCAATATACTAAAATACCAGCCACATTTTAATAAAACTTCCTTGAATATTACGTTTGTAGTTTTGGTCACAGCAGTCAAAATACACAGAAAGTCAGGACTGGTGACGCGAGAGCAAGCGACGTACAGTTCCATGTTCTTTGGTAAATGGTTTGGTTTCCGCACTTAGTCCTTCAGGTCGACTATTGTACATGGGCCATGGCGGCCGTCAGTGGTTATTCCAATCAGCCCACCTCCCTCTAGAAGATAATTACGTCTCCCGGTCTGTTTAGAACATCTGTGAAAGATCTGGGTGCCCCGAGGGTTTCTGTTCTAATCTGGGTGACGCCTGTGTATTCAAAGAGCACTTGCACGACGGTTTCCTCAGCCTCCATGCAAGCCCTGCACAGAGGATTGTCCGATATTGTGTGGAAGTGTTGGTTTAGCGAGCAGTGTCCCGTGATGGTCCCCGTCACCAGGCGCAGGCCGGTCCTGTCCAGGAGTAATAACCGCCTGGTTAGCCTACCATCTAAGAATGGCATAGCCTCCCTGGACTGTCTGCAGGTCGGTGTCGAGGTACACCAGCTCTTTTATAGTGAATTATTGAAGGCATGTGTTCCTGGATATACACTAGGGTGTCCCTTATATGACATTTTTTTAAATTTATTTTTTTATCGATACGCATAGCCTCTAATTTTTTTATAAATGCTAAAATATACTCAAATATGAAATTTCAGCTTTCTAGCATGATCGCAACCCGTGCCGACTGAGCTTCAAAGTTTATTTAAAATCGTGTTTTGTCCTATTATTCCGATCTGCTATAAAACTAATATAAATGCAACAAATTTGGTGAGTATGAGGTAAAATAAAATAAGGTAAACATTCATCTTTATTTTAAAACATAAAATTATAACAATCAGCCAGGGTAACTTCTCTTTAGTGTAGTTTTTTAACAGTCCAGATACAAATTTCTATGTTCCTGGGCACAGCGCAAAAAGCATTGTTTTTGCTCTTCTTCTGCCGTGTTAAGTAAGGTTTTGAGTTAGGAATGCATTAGACTGTTTTTAGGACGAATTTATAAACCTGATGACGACAACCGAAAACCAAAAATTCTCTCTCTAACGTCTGCTCCAAAACAGCACAAGCTCCATTAAAATGACCAGTATTTTAAGCTTTTGTATCGCAGCACATTATTTGAACTTTATTATTAAGGTTTCAGTCAAAGAGAGCAGATGAGACGGCTTTAGCTTGATGTTATCCAGAAGAACTCTCTAGTTTTGGCACTGCAAGAAGCTGTTCTCTATCTTCAAATGAAGCAATAATGGGGCAAACGTTCTTCTTTTGAACTTCGTACATCCAATCCGGGTAATAGTTTTCCATCCCAATGGACTGTGACTACGTCAGGTACCTTGTTTTGAAAGTCAGTTTTATTGCTTCTGCCCTTGTTATTCTCGTCTGAGTACAAATTCGCTGAATCGAGGATTTGTTAATAGCGAAATCGTCGCTGCTCAGACCAAGCGCTTCTACGAGACCGCATGCAGAAAGTAAATGGAGTCTCTATGATTAACTGACATCGATCTAAAACTGCGACAAGTTTAGGCGTTATAATATCCTTTCTACCTCTTTTTTAACTTTTTTTAGGGCAGGGAACGTCTGGCAAGCTGAGTTCAGTATACAAAATCTGTTCTTCGTCCGAATCTTCTGGACATTCAAGATATTTGAGCTAGAAGTAGATGCAACAGCCAAAAACTCTCTTTGTCTCACATTCCTTTCCTCTTCTTCTAATCGTCTTTGCATTAGTCTTTCTTCTTTCGTCGCCAATTTTTTGTCCACACCACCTAAGTATTCCGGTCGACCTGGCTCTCTCTGTTTCCTTAAAAGTACTTTGCCTTCCTCTATTTTCATTCTTTCAAAAGCATCAGCATGTGCAATATCAAATAAGTTATCAAGGTTAATTTTAAAATTATTTTGTTTATCACTCCGTAATTCCATCGACATCTTTATGCAATTAACAATAGCGCATTAATAGTTAAAAATTACGAATGAAATGACAAATTAAACACGTAGTTACAGTTTGCAGCGCATTACCCGCGTAACTTATATGGAGAAGTTTAAAATGCAAGTCGGCACGGGTTATCGTTTATAAAACGGGCTAATATTTTTTCCTAGACAATATTGGGTTATTACGAAAGTTTTAAGAAGGTATGCGTAAAAATATATTGAACTTACAATTTAAGGGACACCCTAATATACACTAATAGCACAACACTGATACCTACATTGAACGTTTCTCATTGTCATTCTTACAGATTATTCCTGGCGAACAGCTATCACTAATATAATATAAAAGTACATTGTAATTGTTAACACTCGGGAAGTCAAGTATAAGTCCCCTCTTTGAGGAGTGGCTAGAGAGGCGCCACGGCGTCCTCACCTTCCGCCTGACGCAGGTCCTCACCGGACACGGTTGTTTCGGGAGGTTCCTGTTTAGGATAAGGCGGGAGGAAACGCCCAGGTGTTTTCACCGTGTGGATCGCCCGGAGGACACGGTAGAGCATACGGTGGAGGCCTGCCCGGCTTGGGTAGAGCACCGCCGTGTCCTCACGGAGGCGATCGGTGGCAACGATCTCTCGCGTCCGGTCCTGGTCCAGGCCATAGTACGGAGCGAGAGTGCATGGGAGGCCGTCACCTCCTTCTGCGAAGCAGTAATACGCGCGAAGGAGGAGGCGGAACGCGTGAGGGAGAGAGGTGGGAATGGTATTCTTTTTTCACTTGCCACTTGACTGAAATTATGAAACGCTTACTTTCTCATAGCGATCTTAATACCCTGCTAGCGCTGCGTGAGACCAGACGTCTCACGTTATATTATTTATTCACATGTTCTAATATATAAAGTAAAGGATAATAAACGTACATATTACAATCATTTGATGCCCCCAATAACCCTAACAATATGTAGGTCCATAAGGCTAGCCGCGACCAACCGAGGCATACTCTCTCCATTCCCTCCACTAGCACAGTTCGAAAACATACACACCGACCGCCATCCTTCTGTCCTCGCCGCTGAGGCCCGCCGCGACTTTCACGTCCATCCCTGCCCCGACCCTTGTTCGAGCCAGCCCGCGCCGCTGAGCCTCGATCCAGCCTGTCCCTTGCTGTCCTCCCCCAGTGACGCCCTAAGCCGAAGTCCGTACCTCACAGGGGGCGGCTAATAAGTTTTTTGCCCTGGCTGGAGGCCTTCATTTATTGAGGTACCCATGGGAAAGATCTGACCTATGAGATGCCACATAGAAAAAGAAAAAAAAAACAAGCTTAACAAATTTTTATTCATAATGGTAGGTACCTACAAAATAATCACTCTGTAGTCAGTTTGTACATTCATGGTTCCATATTAATAATTAAATAATCAATCAAACTTGAGTCATAATAATAATATTCCACTGAGTAGTAACTTATTGTTATAAATTATGAGTAATAATTTAGTATAATGTGCGACATATTATGTTGCTTACCTAGAATTATTGTTACATATATTATGTTAGTATTTTTAAATGTGACTTTTTGTCATTGTATGCATATTAAGAGATCCGTAATTGTTTTAAATGATAATCAATTATTTAATTTGAAGAAGAACAATCAATCATCCTATTTAATACTGAAGTTAATGAAAAGGTCAGAGTAGTTTTAATCGATAGGTTTTAATTTAAGAAAGCTATCACCGGTCCACTAGCACCACTCCTTTAAAACATATTGGGGTTCATTCATAAACGTTGCTTAAAGTTAAGTGACGTTCAAACGTCAAAAACGTATGGTTAAACAGTCGCTAATCATTACTTAACTTCATTGATGTATTAAAAGCGTAGATACGGGACTTAGTAACAGCGCCTGGTTCTATCAAAGTGAGAGATTGCCCCTAGTTAGCACTCAGTCGCGCACGGGATATCGTTGATCAAACAGCTCCATAATTACAGTTTTTTGTGTGATAAATACGCATCAAATTGACTTCTTGTGCAGCCAAACAGTGTTTTAATAATACAAGAAAAAAAATAAGACACACGGGATTACTTACCACTCGTAAGTACAGCCAAAATGCTAAAAAGTTGAAAGTTACAATAATATTTAACGTTTGCTTCGCCGTGTTTGTTCTGCTGCCACATGCAATGTCATTCATAATCGTAAACATTCGGCCAACATTCGGCAGCTAACGCGATTGCGCTCGCACGACAGCGACGTCTCATAACTCTGTTCTTATCTATCGGTAACTGTAGGTTTGCGACTGTGATCACACTGATCACAGATGTGTGAGTTTTGGTGCATGTAATCGTGCGCCGAGCCCAGGTTTACTGATTGCGATGTTAGCGCGTAACATATCTTCCTCCTTTTAATATATCAATGCTCAACTTATTTATTTATTTATTTATATTTACCTTATACCTATCATTACAGGTTCATCACCTAATGCGATAGTGCGGTCTCTTATAATTATATTACCAAAAACGACTAGAAACTACTACTACTATTTAAAATACTATAACATAACGACGACACAATAATAAACTACAACAACCTACATTCAGTATAACTTAAAATAAATAACAATAATAACCTTGCGAATTCACTCAAACTACACGTAAATAAAACTAAATAACTAATAAAATAACTTTAAGCAGCGTTTGTAAATAAACCCCTTAATCTCGTGACTGAGAAGGAATTATGAAAAAAATGTCAAGTGCACCTATGCGGTGCATAAGAGCAAACGCTCGAAATGTCTAATGCACCGCATAGGTGCATAACTTTCAATCAAAATAAATGTCAAATACATCAACCAATAGCGAAGGTGACCTTGATTCAAAGTTTTTTTTTTAGACATTTCGAGCGTTTGCTCTTATGCACCGCATAGGTGCACTTGACATTTCAAGAGCTCCCTCGGTAAGTGTATCTAGAATTTACTAATACTTAAAAAATTCAATCAATAATTTCAATTTCAATTCGATCTAAAGAAAAACGGCCACATTCCTCTAGATTGTATTTTGTTGCTTCGTGTCTCAATATGAAACTTTATAAAAGGTATTAGAAAATTCTAGACACACTTGCCGAGGTTGCTAATTGAGCCGTTTTTCAAAATTCCTTCTCAGTCACGAGATAATATGTTTATAAAAGAGTCGAGCTAGTGGACGAGTGATATCCCTCTTAGCTGTGATTGGTAATAAGAGTAGGTATAATATCTACCTACATACCATACATACATTGCATTCTCGTTGAGTTATCAAATGTCCAAATCCTTGAAAGTGTGCAAATGTCGTGAAACCATACAGCCTGCGAAAGTCATAGTCTAAGTTTGACATCTATTCGTTTTTTATATCGTGTTAATCAACCTTCCAGTAGCTGGTTGTCTAGTTTTCTGAAACGCTGAAAAAAATAACAGATCGCTGTCAAACTGTGATTGTTTGATCGAATTGTCAGAGATATTGGCTGATCTTGGTTTTATAAGAGGCCCCGATCACACGTACCACATCGACAAAGTTTATTTTTCTTCTGGTCAAGGCTAATTTGCTTTAGATATTTTTTAAATCTCAATATCTCACGTAAATAATTTTTAAAATTGTTTCTTTGGTTTTGTCTATTTGTATTTATTTTTTCATTCACATTTATTACGTTTATGGGGCATACGGTGCTAACGAGAAATTGTCACACTAACCTATTTAGTAAAACATTATTAATTTTGTAATTTAAACAGTGTAAAGAATTGTTGGTTGGCCATTATAGAAAAATTTAATAAAATAAAAAGGAAATAAATATGGGCCCTGGTCAACAAAGGTTGGGAACCACTGATCTAGCTAGATCGTCATAGTCTCAAAGGTTGGCAACGAATCATAACATGCGTATTTCATTCATCTTGACTTATAAAAGTAGTAGGTAGTATATTATGGAACTATGGACTATGTACGCATCTAGAGTTATGACATCACAAAGATGTTCAAACATTGTCATCATGACATGACAATTGCTTGATTGAAATGAAACATCATAAACAGCGATTCCATATTTGAATAAGAATTGAGAGTTAAATTTCAAGGACGCGTCACGTTTGGGCACATTTCTTTACATGAGAGAGAAAAAATATATAACATTATCCCTCTCTGTCTCTCACACTAAATCTCTACTAGCTTCTGCCCGCGACTTCGTCCGCGTAAATGAATGACATCTGAATGACGTGCCCACATGTATATCTAAGGGTGTCGATGCACTAGCCAGGGATGGGCAAACTACGGCCCGCGGGCCATCTCCGGCCCGCAAATGGTTGCAATTCGGCCCGCAACCATCACCCCAAAAGTAGATAATAACTTAAGATAAATCGCGTGAAACTAAAATCCATCAAGACACAAGTGCAGTGTCGCATTGATCAACGCGTACAGGGCCTCAAGTCTGCTATTACAATAGTGTCAGAATGGTCTCGCCATTGTGAGTATTTGACAGTGTTTGTATGGCAAATCTGTCAAAAACTCACAATGAAGAGACCATTCTGACACTATTGTAATAGCAGACTTGAGGCCCAGTTTGCAGTGTGCAATGACGCGTACTTGCTTACATTAGTAAATTTTCGTTCCTATTTTGTAGATTACCTGCAATACATATTAGTTCCCTATTTCATAGTGTAATTGATTTGAATATAATTTGTGTATTTGTGTTTTGTGTATTTGTGTTTTCTGTATTTGTGTTTTGTGGATTTGTGTAATTTGTGTGTTTTGTGTGTTGTTTTTTGTTTTTGTGTTTATGTTTTTTTTTTATTTTTTTTATTGTAATTTGTAATATACTTTGTTTGTTTGTGCTGTTTTTTATAATTGAATTTTTTAACTTAATCTTGTACAGACGCCAGCACATCAAGCTCTACTACAATCTGTCAAATTTCTTTAATAGATTTTCAACTTTATCACTACAATATAAGGTTCAAGGTTGATTGCGAAAATTTGACAGTTTCGGGTAGCTTGACCTGCTGGCGTCTGTACAAACGAGTCAATAAATAATTTTATTTCAGAAAATACAAATATAGGAGAAAGTTTTCCCATCCCTGCACTAGCCGTTTGTCTCAGGGGCCAAAAGAGAATTTGATCCCTGAGTTTGTTTCGCCATTTCTTCTCAGAGGTAGTCAGATGAAATATCGACTCCATCTAGCTCATTTTTAACATCATTTTAATATGACGTGTAAAAGTGATTCCGATATCCTATTTACAAAATAAACAATTTGAATTCATTTTAATAAAGCGAAAGTGAGCACTGAAGAGGGATTTTTGACAATTCATCCCCTAAAGAGGTTAGTAGGAAATACAACTTTTTATTTATTCAAAATCTGTATTAACAATAACAAACATAAAGTCGGCAATTGTTCTCGTCTAATAATGGAATACAAATTTTGAAAATTAATGTGCTAAAACTTAATTATGCTAAGTCAAATATAAAATAATATCTCGCATTTTATAGAAAGGCATTTTCGCAGTCGTGAGGTTTGTTAGAAACATAGATAAAGACACAATGAGAGATAATGTTTTTGTAGAACGTTTTTAAGTTGATCCTTAGACTTGACATGCGATATTAGATGCGTTTGTATGGAAGTTTGCCATTTTTGCCAAAGGCAAATTCCATCAGACACACGGCTTGTTATAATAATAAATCGATATCCATTTCCTAAGGAACAAACAACACCCACATTTGAAATAAAACTGCGCATAAAACGACCTTGAAATGATATTCTCTTTTACGATCGCATGTCAATGACACTCTCAACATCGGAATAATTCTAAAACAAACCAATACCGATACCGATACTGCTGAGGTCTGAGATATTTCCTGCTTTCGTAATGAGACCGGTAAGAAACGAGATATTTTCAGTCGTGCTAGTTTTTGTTTAGTTAGCGAACTATTACTAACGATTTTAAGTAAATTGCATTTGGAGCTCTGTCGTGGCTACGAATTACTATTACCAACTCTATAAAAATATGGTGACCCTGTGTGTTACAAGAGGCCACCAGGATGTCCCGAGTTCCGACAAAATACAAAATTTCCCGATAAAAAGGTTCTTGTAAAAAAAAACCACAAAACAGACATGTAATCTCCCTGTTGCCCGAAATGCTTAATAATTCAAATGATATTGAACAGGATGATACCGATTACTGCTGCCTTAGAGAAACATTTGAACACCTTCCAAAAGACAAGGGCGAAAAACTAAGTGTGTAGGTAGGTAGTTCATTATAAAAAATAAAAAGTTTTGATTGTAATATTTATTTGTCCCGACAAGAATTCTAAAATCCCGACTGTTTGAAACTTTGCCCAGACATATTGGTCTTCCCATCTGGTAACATCTAAGTGAGCATGACATACTCTCAACCGCCAGGGCACATTCAAGTCAATGAAAGACATATTACCCGGTCAATGGTAGCTCTATAGTACATAGGACTCACACCTGTGCTATGCATTTATATAATACAAAGGAGATTGAGTTTATACAATGCAAAGGTAGTCTTACACTCTTCAGCAGCTCCAACATGATTGTCAAATGTTAATCAACCATCAGAATCGTTCCCAGACCTCGTGGCAATTACATTTTTTCAAAAAAATTCAATTTAGGTACAGTTTTGACTTCGCTACGATTTTATTATATGTATAGATAAATAATTATCATGCTCATCAGAAGCCTGCTGTACGAGTGTGCCGCAGTCTCCCCCTCCGGAATTGGTAGGTTGACGTGTGTCCTTGTAATATGTTTTAGAGACTGAAATAGCGTACGGAGCAAAAACATAAAAAGTACATCAATAAATTAGGCAGCTGATAAAAAAATCCCACTACTATCAGAGGGAAAAACTTACAGACCCACATAGCTGCATCCATGGGCTTTCCCATTAGCAGTTAGTAGCAAATGCAGCATGGTATTAGCATATTTTCCTTAACACGATGCAGATTAAGGTTACCTAGGCAAAGTTACAACTTTACAAGTCCTAGTTACATCCACGCACGCTATAGTTATATAATACATAATAATATACCGTCATCATCATCATCATTTCAGCCGAAAGACGTCCACTGCTGGACATAGGCCTCCCCCAAGCACCGCCACCTCGACCGGTTTTGTGCTTCCCGCATCCAGCAGATTCCTGCGGCTTTCATAAGATCATCGGTCCACCTTTTGGGAGGCCTTCCAACGCTACGTGTTCCGGTACGCGGTCGCCACTCCAGAACCTTTCGGCCCCAACGGCTATCTGTTCTGCGCGCAATGTGCCCTGCCCATTGCCACTTAAGTTTGGCAGTCCTTCGAGCTATGTCGGTTACCTTGGTTCTCCTGCGGATCTCTTCATTTCTGATTCGATCACGCAGGGAAACTCCAAGCACAGCTCTCTCCATTGCCCTTTGGGTGACTTTTAGCCTTCTAGGCCCATTGTGAGCGACCACGTTTCAGTACCATATGTCATCACATTAAACCGAAAATGTATGTGTAATATACCGTACATAACTCAATTTCTAACAATCCGTATCACATGACGCCGTGAAATGACGTCACCCAATATTTAGCATACTTAATCACATTTAATATCTAAGTCAGACCTGTCTGCCGCGCGACCGTGACCTTCTGCCCACAAGGATTGTATTACATGCGATAACTTAATTTTAGAACTATTGTGGTTTTACATTATGACGCGTTTAATGAGATTTATAATAAAACTTTACAGAATTTATTGTTGTACGGTGGCTGGCCACATCGAGTCAAAACAAAAACCACAACATGTTGTTTGTCATCAAGACAAACTGTCAAATTTTCTCGTTCAATTTTGAAGTTAATCATCAACATTTAAGGGGGAAGCGCGAAGGTAGCCCGCGAAATTCAAATATTCTTATGTTTCTTGCAGTTTGAAGATCAGTGGCAGGTTGTATGTTGGTCAAAATATGATTTGCGACCGTAACAAGTATGTATTTACAGAATTATAATCATTAGAACCAGCAATACAACTCCTTAAGTTAGAATTGCCGTCAAATGTAATGATTTTATGAAATAGTCATTAGACGCTCAAGAGCTTTTGGGCATGGAGTTGAGGTCTGATGTTAACTTCGGCTCAACCATCGATTCAAAAGCACAGACTGCAGATGGGCATCCAAAATAACGTGAGGCGATACTCACATCTGGACTGCTTTTAAGTTTGTACAAAGCACAGATCCGTTTCTTGTATGGAGTATTGCAGCCACTTATGGGATGGCTCAGCAAAACACCAACTTGCTGCTCTTGACTCGTACGAATTTTATACTACATACCATTAGATTTATTCATGCTAGATTGCTGGGGCATAGTTTTCAAGAATAACCACATAAAAGTAGTAAACAAAAAGATTAAGGCATGTCATTGTTAATTAAATAACAAGGTTAATTGTTAATCGCGTGTGTCAAAGGGCTGGTCATGAGACGTGCATTGGCTAATTGAATAGTCGACAGTCGACACCTGTAACTGAGCGGTGCGTTGTTCTACGTGAAGGTTGGATGTTACGCTATAATGTGTAAAGGGAGTCATCGAGACACATTGTTTCGTACAGTTTATGTCGCTGAACGGACAATTTAAAACTGCAATAATAAATAGATGTGAACAACTATACGGTACCGGCACGCTACGGTACGGTACCGTGTGGTGCCGGACGTAAAGAATAGCACTACCCCATTTCCTCCCTTGGGTGTCGTAAAGGGCGACTGAGGGACTTACTAGAGAATGGGCAGCAGCGTTATCTATGCATTTTACACCATACTGCGATCGCCAACCCGCCTGCCAAGCGTGGCGATTATGGCAAATCCCCCCCTTTTTGGGGAGGCCTATGTCCAGCAGTGGACGTCTTTCGGCTGAAATGATGATGAATGATTATACCAAATTACAGGTTTCTAGTATTGAGATTCTCTGAGCTAAGCCGCGGACAGACGGAACATTATTAAATTGTAATTGAAAATACATCGAAGAAAACTATAGTATATTTTACATATATCGAGTGACTAAACGAAGCCAAAATATACCAGAGTCGAGTGGAGTCAATGAAACCGAGGGTATATTAAATTGGCGTTTAGTCTCAAGGTGCAAACTGTACTTATCACTTTTAGTGCAAAAAAAATAGTCAATTTAGTACAAAACCATTAAATTAATATATTCCTCCAGTACATAAAACTTTCGCAAGTTTTTAGGTAAATCTTCCGCGATTTTGGCGGCAAAAAATTACCTATTATGTCTTTTGCTCTTTGCTCGACGTCAAACTCTTCACTGTCACTGGACATTCTTAATAAATTTATTTAAAACCGAACAAATTTACACTCAACAAAAATTCTAAAACTTTCGCGGTAATTTTTTCTTCTAGACCAGTCACAGATTCACAATTTAAAACACATGGCGCCACCTTGTTAAAAAACTAATTACTTTTCACTCCCTAGAGACTAAAGTGGTCACTTTAGTCCCGCTTCGTAGGGGCTATATTGGCGTACTTTTAGAGCATGAGAAGTGAAAAGGTTATAAAAATAACTTCGATTGCCAAATAAAAATATTTCAAGGTGATTTAAAATTAGAATTTCAGTTTTAAATATTTAAATAATCAAATTCAAACCACAATTTGTAAGTGACACCACAAATGGGCATCCACATCCATAGGTACCTCTTCTGATTCATTTGTTTACACTTTTACATTTTCATACTTTTGGATGTGGATTAGACCATAAATATAAGGTAGGTATCTACTTTTTGGAGTCTCCTAACACAGACATTGGTGGGTGTTATTAACGAAAATGGGACATTTGCTTCCCTCTCCGTGTCCAGCTGGATTATTTTTTATTTGTAATTACATTATTTGCTTAGTTTTATTCACCCTAATTCTAAATGTTAAATATATAAAATTAATACTTAGCTAAGTAGTAGTTAGTAAGTTTTAACAGTAGGTCATATGGCACAAATGTGGCATATTGTTTGCTACAATGGCACTTAATGTTTACAGAAAGAAAAATCATGAAGAGGGCTGGCGATGTAACGACTGCAAAATATGTGGAAAATAAAAAATCTGCTGGTGATAAATCATCAGTATGGTTAAATTTTTTACGTACCACGGACGGAAGCACTGCCAAATGCAAAAAAGAATGAAACAAAAAAAAAAAAAAAAATTAAAAGATTTTTTTATTTTGCAGAAGATAGTTGGTGACTTTGTCAGAAGATAGTTAGCGACGTTGTCAGATGATTGTTGCTGGCGTTGTCAGTAGATAGTTGCTGACGTGGTCAGAAGATAGTTGGCGACGTTGGCAGAAGATTGTTGGTGACTTTGTCAGAAGATAGTTAGCGACGTTGTCAGAAGATAGTTGCTGTCGTGGTCAGAAGATAGTTGGCGACGTTGTCAGAAGATAGTTGGTGACGTTGTCAGAAGATTGTGGCTGACATTGTCAGAAGATAGTTGGCGACGTTGTCAGAAGATTGTTGCTGACATTGTCAGAAGATAGTTGGTGACGTTGTCAGAAGATTGTTGCTGTCGTGGTCAGAAGATAGTTGGCGACGTTGTCAGAAGATTGTTGGTGACGTTGTCAGAAGATAGTTGGTGACGTTGTCAGAAGATTGTTGGTGACGTTGTCAGAAGATAGTTGGTGACTTTGTCAGAAGATATTTAGCGACGTTGTCAGATGATTGTTGGTGACGTTGTCAGAAGATTGTTGGTGACGTTGTCAGAAGATAGTTGGTGACTTTGTCAGAAGATATTTAGCGACGTTGTCAGATGATTGTTGGTGACGTTGTCAGTAGATAGTTGGTGACGTGGTCAGAAGATAGTTGGCGACGTTGTCAGAAGATATTTAGCGACGTTGTCAGATGATTGTTGGTGACGTTGTCAGTAGATAATTGGTGACGTTGTCAGACAGTTGGTGAAGTTGTCAGAAGAAAGTAGGTGGCGTTGTCAGAAGACAGTTGCTGACGTAGTCAGTAGATAGTTGGCAACGATTTCAGAAGATAGTTGGTTACGTTGTCAGAAGATAGTTAGCGTCGTTGTCAGATAGTTGGTGACGATGTCATAAAAAAGTTGGTGACGTTATCAGAAGACAGTTGCTGACGTCGTCAGAAGAAAGTTGGTGATGTTGTCAGAAGATAGTTAGCGACGTTGTCAGATGATTGTTGCTGACGTTGTCAGAAGATAGTTAGCGACGTTGGCTACTATCTTCTGACGTGGTCAGAAGATAGTTGCTGACGTGGTCAGAAGATTGTTGCGGACGTGGTCATAAGATAGTTGCTGGCGTGGTCAGAATATAGTTGCTGATGTGGTCAGAAGATAGGAGGTGACGTTGTCAGAAGATTGTTGTTGACATTGTCAGAAGATAGTTGGTGACGTTGTCAGAAGATCGTTGGTGACGTTGTCAGACAGTTGCTGACGTAGTCAGAAGATAGTTGGCGACGTTGTCAGAAGATAGTTGGCGACGTTATCAGAAGATCGTTTCTGACATTGTCAGAAGATAGTTGGTGACGTTGTCAGAAGATAGTTGGTGACGTTGCCAGACAGTTGGTGAAGTTGTCAGAAGAAAGTAGGTGACGTTGTCAGAAGACAGTTGCTGACGTAGTCAGATGATAGTTGGCAACGTTTTCAGAAGATAGTTGGTGACGTTGTCAGAAGATAGTTAAGCGTCGTTGTCAGATAGTTGGTGACGATGTCAGAAGATAGCTGGCGACGTTGTCAGAAGATTGGTGACGTTGTCAGAAGAAAGTTTGTGACGGTGTTAGAAGTTAGTTGTTGGCATTGTCAGAAGATAGTTGGTGACTCATTTGGTATACATTTAGTCACGGACACGTTTTCGGTGTCATCATATTGAGTCCCAGGAGCCCCAGGAGCCCACGTGGCTCCTGGGACTCAATACGATGACACAAAAAAAAAAAAAAAAACAAATTATGGAATATATGTATTTGGATCAATCTGTCTAGCATTTTCCCAACTATGTTGGGGTCAGCTTCCAGTCTAATCAGATATAACTGGACACCAGTATTTAACATTGACCGTCTGTCTGACCTCCAAAACCCAGTTACTGACTGTACTGTGTTTTTAACCCGTATTGATTGTCAAATTCTAAGTTAACCCGAGCGAAGCCGCGGGCAAAAGCTAGTTCTAAATATTTTTTACTCCATAAATTCTTAGTCATACATTTTAAATTAATCTTGTTAAACAATGGCCCCTAATTATAAACATGATACAGGCATTACTAAACAAACTCGGATTCAGCGAATTTTAACCGAATAACAAAATACTTGGAATACTTTTGCAAAGCTGTTCAAAATCGTGTTCGCTCGCATTGTTTGCGAACAAACAACATAAATATAATAATAAAAACCGGCCAAGTGTGTGTCGGACCACGCACTATGAAGGGTTCAGTAGTTGGGACGAATTTATCCCAAGAACAAACTTGTACCGTTGTAGTTGAAAAACATGTTCTCCCAGAAATAAATGGGAGAACATGTTTTTCAACTGTAAATGTAAGCTGGTTGATAATTACTCGTTATTTTGTAAAGCCTACTTTTCAGTGATAGTTTTCCTATTAAGTTCGACACACACGACACGCACGACGCGATTCACTGCTGCGCTGCGTGTCGCGGGTTCGATTCCCGCACGGAACAAATATTTGTACGATCTACAAGTAGTTATTCCGAGTCTGGCTGTTTGTGTATGTGAGTTTAAATGTTTGTAAACGCACCCACGATACAGGAGAAATTCCTAGTGTGGGGCAACGTTACTTTAAAAAAAAAAATATATATATATATATATATACTACTGCCGTGAATTTTTTCACATACCTATCCAAAAACAACCCTTGGCGGGGGGGGACACTAGACTAACAAAACTTTGCACTTTAAAGCTTATTATTACGCAAACGGATCCCTGAATCGAAAAATGATTTTCACAAACCAGCATTTTTTTTATTGTCCTATCCAACGATACCCTACACCATAGGATAGACTAGAAAAAGAATATCATACTCTTTTTACGTGTAGAGCAGGTAGGTACCCTAAAAAAATATATATCAAGATTTTATTTTACCACTTTGTACACCCATAATGGGTGTACCCATGCCAAATTACAGATTTCTAGTACCTACTAAGAGTCTCTTAGCTAAGCCGCGGACAGACAGACAGACAGACGGACATGGCGACACTTTAAGGTTCCTTTGTTGACTACGGAACCCTAAAAAACCTTCTTGTTTTACATTTACGTCGATAAAAAAAATGCCGTAATCATATTTAGATTTTTGCCGAGGTCCCTACCTCGGCAAAAATCTAAATATGACTACTGATTAATCCACGGGCGGGTCTGCGGGATATAGTCAAAAATAAAAGTAGCCTACGTTACTCCTTATAAAATTAGCTATCTGACAGTGAAAGTCCTGTCAAAATCAGTCCAGCCGTTTCGGAGATTAACCGGATCAAACAGACAGACAGACAAAAAATCTTAAAATTCTTTTTTTTTAAAGTACTGTTTTAGGTATACTGTCATGATTAGGCATTTAGTAAAAAAAAAGTTGTTATATTGACATTAAAAACAAGACACTTCAATTTTATTTTATTGTATATTCGATCAATAATAGATTTAAAAAAAAATTGGTTGATCGAAGTATTGTATAGATAATCTCGAATTTAATGAACTTTGAAATGGCTTGGTACCTTTTTATAAATACGCTCGCACATTGCTAGGCATTTTTTGTTGTGTTTGGCACGTCTTGGCAAACCATTCAGTACTAATTTTATAAGGATCTCGTCTGTTCCATGGATGTACCTAAATCTTTTGCTGTCAAAAACAGTCTTTATTCATAAATGAACGCACTTATTTCATAAGTGTTTAGAGGTATGAGGAACAGGGTGTAAAGTTCACTCATACTCTATAGTAAAGGGAGGATCCTCCGACCAGGGCCTCAAGTCTGCTATTACAATAGTGTCAGAATGGTCTCGCCATTGTGAGTATTTGACAGTGTTTGTATGGAAAATCTGTCAAAAACTCACAATGAAGAGACCATTGCAACGTTTGTACATTAGTAGACTTGGCCTCCTGACGGGTGTTGTGTCTGGTGGGCAACTGCCCGACGGTTGATGTCGGGATGTTGTATATATTATATGCTAGTCGCGCGGTAAACTCTGATAGCGCGGTGCAGGATTTGTGACGTCAGGTCTTTGATGCGTAGTTCGCATGTGGCGTTGTTGATACCTGTATCATATCATAAAATGTATATATTTTTTTATATAATTGTTAACGGAACGAAGGAGCCTGGATCTCACAACACAGGGAATCCTAGTGTGAGGTCTAGTAATTCAATCCACCTGAATGTAAACTTAGCTAAATAAATTTATTCTTATACCGCCACAAATGTATAGAGATGGCAAGGGTAACAAACCAAGTTTCTCAAGATAATCTGCAGTTTTTATGAGCTTCAAATGCAGTATTTACATCGGTGCTCAATACTCAATATCTTTATTGCTTTATCATAAATCAAAATCAAAAATCATTTATTTGCATAAATAAGGTACAGAAAGTTCTTAAAATAAATTATATTATCGATCTCTTATTATGCCTTTAATGTCGGCGTGCAAATTTTACATATTACGAGTATTATCTATTTAATTATTATTTTAAGTTTTTTTTTATTATTATTATTTTTTAACCTTTGCCCCACACTAGGAATTTCCCCTGTATCGTGGGTGCGTTTACAAACATTTAAACTCACATACACAAACAGCCAGACCGCGACACGCAGCGCAGCAGTCAATCGCTTAACCACTGCGCCAACCGTGCCGTCAAATGCAAGCGATCAGTAAATTATATTATGAAATTAAATTAAATTCACACAAATTTGGTATCTACCAAATAATTAATTTTAGATGACATTACACAACAATTCACAACTTACTTATTATATAATCTAAGAACTCAAGTACACTATAAAAGCATTTACCAATGAGTAGTTTGGTTAAATAAAAAAAAGGGAAGTGTTTTTATTGAACTCGGAATTTTATTATATAACTTGATGCACATGATATAACTGCAATAATGTATACTATAATGTGTACTTAGGTGGTAACTATATATTTTTAGATCATTATGGACCCTGTAGGGTAAAAGAAAAAGGGTTGGTATAGGAACAAGTTTTTACTTACAATCAAAGTCAGGAGATCGTGAATAAGATACTAACATTTCACTAATCTATTATTTATGTATTATTTTATCTGCAAATATATTTAAATATTTTAGATTATTTTTATATAAGTACCTGTTTATATCGACGCTTGAAAGGCAATATTTACCAAACGACATGTTAGCAACTTTACACTAGAGCATTTTAAAGTTCTTTTTTCCATTTTAAAGTTTTTTTTAGTCCAAAAAAATTAACTTTGTATTGCTCTATAATAAAGTTGCCAACATGTCGTTTGGTAAAAATTGCATTTCAAGCGTCAGTTTTCCCCACTGAGGGGGATTATCTCAGGGGGGATTAGTGGAATAAGCCCGATTTCTGCTGTAACATGAATCAGCCATAAAAAGAATCTGACGTAACCAGAATATGTCCTTAACCGAACAAAGGGCAGACGGGTCATATGTAGAACACAGGCGCTGGCAGAGAGTTCCGCACTTTGGCTGTGCGCATAATAAATGTGAAGGTGTAGCGCTGAGTAGGTACGACTGGTCGGGATAAAACAACCATAACTACGGATGACCTGTTCCGTGTTCTTGTTCCTTTTCTCCTTTATATAATACACAATACTTTTATGACAGAACGTCCAACACCCTATGTTTGGAATGTCGAATGCGTCAGATATAATCTTGCAGATATCAAAATGATTAGATAATAATTTCGAATTCGATCGGTTGATAATTAATTTGAAACTCACCAGTATCATGTAACTACAAAAATATATAAGCATACATGCCACTTGTCAGGATAAGTGTTTGTATTAACTTCATATCCTGAGATGCTTGAGGAGTGGAGAGGTATTCCACGGCTATCAGATTCCGGTGATCTGAGGCCCAAGTCTGCTATTTTTATAAATTCGTCACTCCAACACGATCCCATTGTCATTTTGCTAAAAGTTCGTAATCTGCTAAATTAATAATGGTCGATCATTGGTCGGTCAATGGACTCGTAATAGAATTGTATTACAATGGCATTTTGAACATTTATTCATGCCAGATTTCATTTATATATATATTTTTACATATTATTTATTAGTGTTATAATTATAAGCAATCTGATGTAAAAGGAAGTTTCATTTGTCATTATGTACGAGATTACCAATTCTTTCAATGGAGTGTCAGTGGCTGACCATTGGAAAGTCATAATGACGCCATTATATTAGTAGATTACCAAACTTGTCAAAATCAACAAGTATGAAATCAATGATAGACCATTCTGACACTATTGTAACAGCAGACTTGAGGCCCTGGTCATGATCCCTACCAACAACTTATTTAGATAAAAGAAAGAAAAATATTTTATTTGACAAATAAACAAACAATTTTTTTTTTAAGCTAAAACTTCTTTAGCCTTTTTGAGCGATTTTTGGTAGGGGAAAAACTTATGGGTTTCCGATCGTCACCGAACGCTTTCCATGAGCTATATGTATACTGTGTAAATATGTGTGCTTTTTGGGTGAACAAAAATACAAATTCCTATACAACAGTAGACAATTTCGATGAATGTATGAAAAGCTTTTCAAGTGAAAACTTCTTAAGCCGCGTTGAGCGATTTTAGATAGTGGAATAACGGGTATTTTCTCGTGGTCCTACTATTTTGTCCTACCAGTAGGTATACGAGGGTATGTTATTGCTGTTGGTCCTACTGAAGTTCCTAATGCAAATAAAAATTACAATATTGCATTAAATGGTTTATTAAAAAAAATAACATTTCATTAATATTTTAATAATGAATTAAGTAATTCATTATTAAAATATATATATTTAGAATGTTGTCAAGTGACAAAATTCTAAAATCTCAATTAGAATTAATTCATGGTGTTAATTCATGGTGTTAATAAAAAACCAGGAGGTATATTTTGTTTCAAAACTTCAGTAGGACCAACAGCAATAACATACCCTCGTGGACCTACTGGTAGGACAAAATAGTAGGACCACGAGAAAATACCCGTTAGAAGTGCTAGAAATCTGTAATATAATCCGCACTCCCACTTAAAGTAGGGATGATGTTTTTTTTTCTCGTCTGTCCCTTAATGTGGGGTATCGTAGGATAGGCCGTTCAAAAATATTGTGGGTTTGTAAAAAACATTTTTCGAAAAATGGTCAATCATTGAGAAAACTGTAAAGAGTAGGTACGAACTTTTTTGGTAACTACACACTTAGTAGTTTTTTATACTAGCTTTCGCCCGCGGCTCCACCCGCGTGGATGTCGGTTATCGCGTAAAAAAGTAGCGTATGTCCTTCTCCATATCCCAGGCTACATATCTCTGCCGAATTTCATGACGATCGGTACAGCGGTTTAGGCGTGAAAACGTAGCAGACGGACAGACAGAATTACTTTCATATTTATAATATTAACTAGCTTTTGCCCGCAGTTAGAATTTGACAATCAATTCGGGTTGTACTCTGCTTGTAACTCTTAACACACTACTAAAGTTTCTATACTTAATATAAATCAAACATGATTCGAAAGACACGTAGCGCCATCTATTATCATAAGAACGTTATTGTTGATTTCCTTGGGAACAGTACTTGTTTTCGGGATAAAAGGTACTCTATGTCCGTTTCTGTATACCTGACAACGTATATGCAAAATTCTAGGATGTTCGGTTCAGTGGTTTAGGCGTGAAAAGGTAACAAACTTACTTTCGCATTTATAATATTAGGATAATATGGATATGAATTTATTATCTAAGTAAGTATAGATATAAGGAGGAGTAAGAAAGGAGCGTAGCAGATACAAAAAAAATACAAAAAAAAAATACAAAAAGTTTTATTGGCAAAAAGAAAAGGTGATGAAGACAATGATCTAACAAAACACAATTAATAAGTTTGTACATACATCACAATATTTTGGTTTGGCCGTTGACCCCCAACCTAGGCAGGGCTTGTATCTTGGGGGTCGGAGTACAATTGAGCAGAAAGAATATGTCTGTTTACAGGGTAGTTTAGTTTAGTGAAGCGCGTATTGTGTTGTGTGTGTATTAGTGTGAGTGTTTGTGTGAGTGTGAGTGAGGGTGAGATTATGAGAGAGGGATGTTGTTATCTGGCACTTTGGCTTGTCGACAAACATTATAGATGATAGATGATGATGATGTAGATGGCGTTCTACAGTTTCTGCCTACCCCATGGGAAAGCGTGAGTTCATGTATGTAAGTATACATACTCTAAGTTAAATGATTCATGACAAAATCAATATTGTGTGACCGTATCTACCATTTTTTTTTTTCTATGAGTAAGTATGCGATTATTTAGTAAGGCACGGCAGACGCGTCATACTCATAACATTATCAGACTGACAGAGAGTATGAACAAAATGGAGTGCTAATCATTTAATGGGGGGACTAATAAACAAATGGCTTATGTTTAACTTACCACCAAATATAGTAACATACGGCACGGTTGGCGCAGTGGTTAAGCGATTGACTGCTGCGCTGCGTGTCGCGGGTTCGATTCTCGCACGGAACAAATATTTGTATGACCTACAAGGAGTTGTTCCGGGTCTGGCTGTTTGTGTATGTGAGTTTAAATGTTTGTAACCGCACCCACGATACAGGAGAAATTCCTAGTGCGGGGCAACGTTTTTTTTTTTTTTAAATAAATAAATAAATAGAGACAAAAATAGTAAATGATCACCAAAATTAAATTAAAAAAAAAAAACAAAATTAAAACCCACCTTCACTATCACTATCACTACATATTATAAAACAAAGTCCTCCGCCGCGTCTGTCTGTCTGTCTGTTCGCGATAAACTCAAATACTACTGCACCGATTCTCATGCTGTTTTCACCAATGGATAGCTTGGTTCTCGAGGAAGGTTTTAGTATATAATTTGTTAAGTTTTTGTGTGCATTTTTTAATGAATTAACGATATTTGTTGGAGGTGTCGGAAAAAAATAAGCCGTCTGGGAGCTTTCAACGAAAACGCTGTCTAAACCCTTTGAGATATAACAAAATAATGTATGGTGGAATTATGTATCTTATAAAGGTCTTCAAAAAAGTCTGCGATGGCATATGTCTATCTCTTAAGGATAACATACTATATCCATTTTATTGCCTTTTTGTAGGTATTTGTTTGCCGAATTTTACTCTTGGAAATACGATTACGATAACAATACGCTATAATATCAGTAGCTATTAGCCAAATTATGTTCGTAGATAAATAAGCTAGCTACTTATGTGTATTTCAAACAGTATACAAGAATATTTATCATAAAAACTTTACTAAACACGGCGGCCTTATGATCAAAATTTGTGCATTCCATAACTTTCGTTACTTTTTCACTGACATATTTATCACTTTTCGATAAACTAACACTCAATACGAAATCTACACTTATTTCTCAGTAATTCTGTATAAGATTATTCACTGAATCCATTACTTTACGCACGTATAACCTTGATGAATGTTTACATTAAGCACCGCGCCACACCGCCGTACGACCACAGAGTACAGAAGTATTTTGTTTTCTTTTTTTTTTCGTTCGTTTAGTGGTGTTCCCGCTAAAATGTCAACCGGTCAAGTATTAGTCGATTAATCGGATTCTACAGCCAGATCGTGTTGCAAGTACAAAATAAATGTCAAATATTTCTTCCAATTGCGAACGTGACCCTGAGAAAAGTTGTGCACCAATGGTGTTCATTACATATTTCGAACTTTTATCGGCACAAACGGTGTATCATGCGACATTTCGGAGGATTTCGTTTTGTTTTCACATTGTTGGTACTTATGAATTATTTTAAAATTATTATTTGTGTCGCACTTTTATTTCGTGTTGTAATTTGGTACAATTGATTGCTTTAAGAATTTGAGTGAAATTTCGTATTTTGATTTTGTGTTTGTTATCTTTATGTAGACTCATTCACATTCAGAACATAAGTACTTTTATTATATTAAATCATTTGTTTCGGTTTCTATTCACATAGTGAATCACATTAAAATTAATATTAAGTTAGAATTTTGAGATATGGATATGGAGAAGGACATAGGGTACTTTTTTATGCGATAACCGACATCCACGCGGGCGAAGCCGCGGGCAAAAGCTAGTTTAATATAAAATTATAACCAAAGTTTTAACATCTCGCAATCCTATTTAAGCAATTACGCAAAATAAAATGTGCCAAAACGTAAATGCTAAACAGTTTTTTTTTAATTAGTTGCATTTTCTTAAATTAATGTCGTCTAACTAGTTCAGTTTCGGGTAGCCTGTTTTAAATCCATTTTTTTTTTTAAATAATAATCTAGTCGTTTCTGGCCACAGGAGGTCACAGTTTTAACCTAACCTAACCTAATATGGCATCATAATACTTTATTTGGTAATACTCGTAAGCCTACATTTTATGGCAATCACAGTGGTTTATTTAAGCAGAAATAGCGCATTAATTTGCTCGCTAAGATTTGGTGATAATTTACTACATTTGGTGTTCGAATACATTTTATGGTGGTCATTATATTTAACCCCTAAAGAAATCTTTGAAGTCAGCCCCGCTTGTTTTGCATGAGGTACAGTAACTGGCCGTAAATATTGCACACGGATTTTTAGAAAATGTTCGGTTATTTAGGGCGTCCGTGCCCCCGAAAGCACGATAAACCATTAGTCCCAGCTGTCATTCGTAGATCTTTGACAGTCGTTACGGGTAGTCAGAAGCCCAAAAGTCTGACAACCAGTCTTACCAAGAGGTATCGTGTTACCAAGTAACTGGGTTGTGGAGGTCAGATTGACAATCGCACTCCATGTAAAATACTGCAATTTAGCTGCATCCGGATAGACCGGAAGCTGACACCAACATTGATGGGAAAAGACTAGGCAGATCTATTGTTTCCTCCATTCATTTGTTACTCCATTGTTGAAAACTAATACGGGGAATAAAGTAAAGTATTAAAAAAGCGCATTGATGAGTTATTGAACAAATTTGATACATTCTCAAAGATTGGATATTTTGGGAGTTGGACATTTTGAGAATTGGACATTTTGAGAATTGGACATTTTGACAATTGGACATTTTGACTATTATCCTGTATTAGTTATCCTTAGGCTGATCAATAATATAAATATAATATAATTTAAATATTAATTTGACGTTCTGTTACTACTTATGCTGGCAGCTACACATTCAAGGCTACACTAGACATTATTATGACATAGTAAAACATTCACAGAATGGAACGTAATGCATCATGCATAGTTTATTCATCGCTGCGTTCGCTTTCGGCAAATTACGAATTCGCGTTCAACAGGGTCATCAACCTATTGAGAGTTCTGGATTAATTAATTTCCTGTAGGTGCCTAGCGTGACGTTGGCGACCAACCAGAAAAAAAAACAACTAATTGCTCCTCTTTTTTTTTTAGTTTCTTTATAAACAAGAAACTAGACTGAAACAGTAAATTTAATACTATATTACAAAATAGTACTAGTGGGAGTCTCTATTCCCCACTTGTTCTACCTGTTCCATCGTTAGAACTAATGGGATATCGCTGCTGAAGTGAAAAGTTATGTGTGTTAAACGAGAGCAAAGTTTTTTGCATCTCGTGCCTTTAAATCCCTCGCCACACTCAGGATTCAGAAGCACTCACTACGCTCGTGATTCAATCGTTGAATCCTTCGCTTGCTCAGGATTCAAAATCAGCACTCGCAGCAAAAAACGACTGCTCTCTTGTTGCACAAATAACTACTAAACGTTGGAAATTTTACTTGATTCTGCTTTTCTTTGTAAAGTCAAATCATTTATTTCAAATAGGCACATAAATAAAAAAGAAAACTGTAAAATATTATTTAGACAGAAAAACAAATGTATACGCATGTTTCCTAGATTTAAGTCGCGCATTTGATACAATAAATTATAACACGTTATGGGATAAAATGTTCGAAACTGGTACCTATACCACATGACATTGTTTACGTCATGAAGTATTGGTATGAGGGCCAAGCTAACGCAGTAAAATGGGGGGAGGCCTTGTCTAGCGATTATGTTCTCAGAAAGGGCGTAAGACAAGGTGGACCTGATAGAGGAGCTCAGCAGAGCCGGGGTCGGCTGTTCAGTTAACAATGTATCTATAAATAATCTTAGTTACGCTGACGATATGGTTCTGCTCAGCCCTGTTACGGCCATGCAAAAGTTGATAGGAATATGTGAGGTATATGCGGATAAGCATGGTCTTAAATATAATGTTAAAAACAAAATAATGTGTTTTCGTTACGACAACAGCACATTGCATATACCCGACGTATTTCTATGCAACGCTAAGTTGGAATCTGTAAGGTCTTTCACCTATTTAGGTCATAAACTGACTGAAAAACTTAAAGACGAGGACATTGAAAGACAAAGACGTGCACTCGCTGCTAAGAGTAATATGCTGGCACGACGATTTGCGAAATGCTCAAAGCAAGTTAAAATCACCCTGTTTAATGCATACTGCCGGACTTGTGCCATATGGTACAAATACACGCAGCGTGCTTATAATATGTACGTTGCGTGTTCAATATAATAACGCATTCAGATGCATACTGGTGCTGCCTTGGCGGTGTAGTGAGTCCTTTGCCGAAAACAGGGTGGATGACTTTTACGCAGTCATGAGAAAGTCACAGGCCTCCTTCATGAACCGAATACATAAATCTGACAATGGAATATTGAGGGCCATATACGAGGTAAACCACTACTTCGTATATGGCAATTAATATTCCAGCTAAAATAACGCAAACTGTAAATTGTAATTGTAATGATTTAATAATAATATATATGTCTATTTTTCTTGTAATTAGTGAATAATAATAATAATAATAATTTTGTAATCTGGTGTAAATTTTATATGGGTGTTTCCTGAAATAAAAATGATTTGATTTTAATTTGATTTGATAAAACGCATTACTGAATTTCAAAATTTACCACATAAAAAAATCTAGTTGCAAATGGTACGAGTTTCGTAATTTTGTATGGACAAGAATGGGCAAGATACTCCACACTTACTGTTTTAAAATGATAACAATATTTTGTATAGGTAATTATACCAATTAAAACGATGTACCTAGAATAAAATTACTATACAATACGTAAAAAGAATGAAAAGTGAAGTAATGACAGATACATTAATTAAGTCATAGATGGTGCTCACATATTTACAAACATTGTAAAGGTAGACGATTTTCCTAAAAATTTAACATGTAATAAGTCAGTTTGAGTTAAAGTAATCACAGAAAGTAAAATTATTGTTATAAAAATAATAAATTATACAATTAAATTTGCAACAAGTTTGATTTTGTAGGTAAGTAATGTAGTTACATCTATACTTTTCCTGGTTCGTCTTCATCTAGGTTTCCATAAAATTCATCTTTTTACCTATATCAATAGCCTAGCTTTTTCTTCACTAAGTTGGGGTTGACTTCCAGTTTCTTTAAATTATTTTTTTATTGTTTATTAATTACGGATTAAAACAAAATATAAACAGAAATATCACAAAAACCTCAATAGGTTTGTCTAGATGTTGAAGCACTTTTAAGCAATCTTATAATATATCTTTATCTTTAAAAACTAACAAAATATCATTATTAATCATAGTTTCACCAGATGCAGCTGTATACCTACCAGTATTTTATATGGAGCGACTACCTACCTAAACTATCTAATCTGATCCGAATCTAATTCTATTCTATTCTGACCTCCACAACCCAGTTAGGTACTGGGTACCACGACACCCCTTAGCCAGACTCGTTGTCAAACTTTTGAGCTTCTTTTACCTGTCTCTGTGAACCCGTGCCAAACGTTGTGAACCCGGACCGGAAAATACGTCCACAAGTATTGTGTGACCAAAATTAACCTCATCAGACCAAACGCGGGAATGAGGAAATGTACTCTATTGAATCTATTTTTGGACTAAGTAGGTAGGTATGTACACTAACTACATAGGTAGGTACAGCTATACAAGAACATATAATATAACTGCGTAGCACAGGTGTGAGTACTATGTACTATAGAGTTACCATTTACCGGGTAATATGTCTTTTATTGACTTGAATGTGCCCTGGCGGCTGAGAGTACATATGTCATGCTCACTCAAATGTTTCGCTGGTGCGAGTGTGTTGGATTATTAGGTTCCCTTCGAAATGGTTGAGCTAAATGGTGCTAATCCATGCGACATGTTCGTGAACGGGCGTCCGTTGTCTGTCAATGTGTACCAAAAAATATAATTTTAGGTTCATTTTTATGCGATTTATAAAGATATCGAACAACAGCCAGTTTTCTCTACACGGCAATAATATTAAATGTTGTTTGCAATATTGTTAAATTTGTCTTAGGATATAATTTAGCTTCGACTTTGCTTGTCATTTAAATTTAAGAATAATTCAAAGTTTAATTTTAGGAATATTTGTACGCCGTTAGCGCCAAAACATAGAGATCTCTGTACCTATTTTATTTATAACACTATTTTTACACCCATGTTTAACAATTAACTACTTTGGCATGGACTTTGATTTTAAGTTCTGATTCGTATTGAATTTGATTGATGATTTAATTGACTAAAAAAACCAATTCGAAAATCGAATTCAATTTCATTGACAAAATGGTGGCTGTGGCAGTAAACAGCTCTTTATGATCAGCTAGCTTAAACTCTTAAACAGCTGTTTAAATTCGTGATGTTTTTCTATAAAGAATATTTTATCATTATAATTATGTTTTTGTTCCACAGAAACGTTAGAAATATCATGTACAGTCAAAAACGTTTTTGGTTATAACGACTATCTGCTAAAACATCCGTAATTCGACGGTCCTTTCATTATAAACGGTATTGACTGTAGTGAAGTACTCATAATATTTTTAGTCTATTCTATTAGGTACCTAAGTTAAATTTTAAGATTTAATCCACCTATCTCTATTCCTTTTTCCTCTTCTAAAGTTATAGGCAAAACTCATACATGGTGCGAGCGAGTAAGGACTTTAATATTCTTTGTAAAGAATTCTCATTTGACCCATTTACCACCAAAACCTATTCTGCGCGCACTCAGCTGAACTCTGACTTCTTTAGAAGTGCATAGTGCTTATTGTACACACGGCTACACATCAAGCTATACATTTCCAGTTTACGCTGACCTCTCATTGTAAGGAAATCCTTTAGAATGCAGTCAGTTTATACTGGAAATGTATAGCTTGATCTGTAGCCGTGTGTAGCCTTAAATATATTGATAATCTTTTCTATCGTGCTTTTTAGTGATCCTAAGATCCTAAGATTTCTACTGCTTTTTTTGTTTTTACCCGTGAGAACCTGTAATTGGCTCTGTGTTTCATATTCAATTGTTATCCATCTGTTATAGCTGTTGCTTCTCCTATAAATAAATAAATAAGGTGTTATCAATTTCATGAAAAATCTACGATAGGCAATTTTGCTTACGCCTTCTTATAACTGAACAGACAGCTATGCTGCTAGAAAGTTTCTTGCGCCACTGCTTCAGCTAAAGCACTAGGAACTGGTGAAGGGCGGGCGTTTTGGGGGTATTTTTGACGTTCAAAGAGTCCTGATTATCAGGCTGGTTTGAATATCTGACTTTTGATTTTGACTTCTTAAGGCAGCGTGCCTCCGTGCCGGACGGCGCGTACGTGTTCCACGCGCGCCTCAAAGAGATGTCAGCAACGACGAGGGGGCCTATTAGGGCCCAAGCCTGCCGAGTCAGCGGGATTATCCGAAAGGGGTACCGCTGCCCGGAACATAAAGGGCCAAGGAAGGAACACGGGTGGGTTTTAGCCAGTAAGAGTCTGATGACTACCCATCCACAAAAAAAAAAAAAATGCAGCGTGCCTGCTTGGCTGCATATTAGCTAGAAAGACGTCTGACTTTTATTATATTATCATAAATATCGTAAAATGATAAATATTGATGCCGATTCCCTTATTCACAAACTAAACTAAATTTAAGGTCAGGGATTTTTTTTCTTTTTATTTCATTAAGAGGCTACCGAGCGCACAGTGGCGCCCTCATAGTTATTTCGGTGATTTCTTTTATTTTAGAATTAAAATGCAGAAAATAAGCTCGTCAAGTTGTGCTTCACAAGACTATACGTTATTATTACTACAAACAGTAGTTTTAAATTGTTATGTTTTATTGTAATCATTAAAACGGAAAATAGTGGCCACTAAGCTCCGTTTTAATGATTACTATTCATATTGATTTCATTCTAAAATAAAAGAAATCACCGAAATAACGATGAGGGCGCCACTGTGCGCTCGGTAGCCTCTTAAGAAAAGGACAGAAGATAAATTTTAGTTTAGTCCTGTCAAATTAATCAGCGCTTGACGTAAATCGACGTAATTTTAGCTGGCAAGTTTTTAATCACTTTTTCAAAATCCTACGTTTACTCTGCATACACTCGACAATATCTAAACATCTGTGATAATGATAGAAGTGACCTTGGAACAAAGTATCTTCGTAACGATAAAAAACATGTTTTTTGTCCTTTGTCAAACAAAAACGCTTAATAAAAGATTTCCTGCTACAGTCAGCGACAAAACTCTATTAAGGCAACAGCAAACGACTTTTAATGATTTTATAGGTAGGTACTGAAGATCACATCTAAACGAGAAGTGTTAATGATTTGGAAAAAATAGATGTTAAATTAGAGCATTTTCTTAATAACTTAATATATGAATATATTAGATTATGTTTATATTACATAGTGAAATTTATTTGTCTAACGCGGATAAAAAACTGAGAATCATGCAAAATCTATCAAGCGTATTTTTCTGAAACCTTTTTGAAGATAATTTAATTATTGATCTTTTAATATACGTGTTTTATTAAAATACCTTTTGTTTTATGTATAATAAATTAATAATGCGTCCTATTTGGTACAGCGCTCCTGGATTGGCGAGTCCTATTATTGGCTGGACGTACGACGAGTTGCGTGAGCTCAGTACAGAACACGCAAGCTAACCGCTCAAGATCACTGGCATATATCTGTGTCTTAACACTGCTACTTTTACACAAGAATTCATCTAAAATGACAAAAATTGTGCGAAAAATTGTATTTTACCATTTCATATAATTAGCTAAGAGGTATTGTTCCGATTTTAATTAAATATTGAACTCAATAATTGAGATTTAAAAAACTACAGGGTTTTAATTAATCGACTTTTGTCGCTGTTTGTACAGCTTGGCCATAAAGAGTAGAAATTAAATAAAATGGAAATAAAAAAAATCCATACTAAATTGTTGCCATGTTTAAGCATTATACGTCAAAAATGTGACTGGTATGTAGAAAGTTGCGCCCTCATTTAATTTCTACTCTTTATGAACAAGCTGTATCTCCCCACCAGTGTTGCCATGTACACCGTAATTACGGTAAATGCACCGTATTCAGCAAAAATTTACCACCTACCGTCGAGGAATGACAACGGTGACAAAATCTACCGCTAACTGGAAGGATTAAGATTCCTGTTGTAAAAAAAGTTAACTAAATCAAAAGACGTATTAATATGTATTATGAACGCACTCCGATCCCTAATATTTTTGTCCGACACTAGAATGTATATACCAGCAGACAAGTTCGGGGATTTCCCCTGTTTCGGGCCTTCTATAATGCTAACAAATTCAGTTGACGTATATACTTAGATATTAATTTCGAGTAATATTACGATCGTTTCATTTATTTACATAGCATTCGTCGAATTTAGGTTGTTTTTTTTTTGGTATCTTGTCAAGTCGTCAAGTTTTTACAGTTTCTTTGTTTAACTGTCGATTATTTTTGAAACTGTGAAACTGAAATTGACACTGACTCAGTCTGAAGTGGAAGTTCCGACTAAAAAGTTTCGAGAGGAATGGCTACTAAAACCAGAGGTTTGCGATTGGCTAAGAAATTAAATCAAGGTATTTACAAAAATGAGGAGATTTTGGTGTCAGATTCAGAATAGTTATGGTATTTATTTCCTTACCTCTCCTCATTTTTGTACTAATATGTTTTTGAATTATTATCTAGTAACTTTACTTGTATTTTTGTATGATTTTAATAAAAATCTTACACCATAATTACACCGTTTTTTCACATAACCCAATCACCGTAGTTTTATCAAATCTACCGTATTTTTATAATGGATTTACCACCGACCAGATTTTGGACATGGCAACACTGCTCCCCACGTATTTTGGCAAGTTTTCTTAGGAAGGCGCTCACTGGTCTACTAGCGTCATCAAAAATATTACCTCGTGACTGAGAAGGAATTATGGAAAACGGCTCAATCAGGAACCCCGGTAAGTGTGTCTAGAATTTTCTAATACATTATATAAAGTTTCATATTGAGACACGAAGCAACAAAATACGATCTAGAGTCTAGATCGTATTTTGTTGCTTCGTGTCTCAATTTGAATCTTTACATACCGAGACCCCTCCATGCCTCGGAAAGCACGTTAAGCCGTTGGTCTCGGCTGTCATTTATAGCTCTTTGACTGTTGTTACGGGTCGTCAGACGCCCGATAGTCTGATATATGGAGGATAGGAAAAGTATGTATTGAAGGTACAGTCAAGAGCACATGAAACTGTAGAACGAGTAGTACCTCTACGGCGGCGCGGGCGATTGTAATAAGAACGGTACAAAGTCCAATCTGTGAAGCACCACGAGCTCTTTAACTGTACAATAAATAAAACTTGTATACCAAGTTATTTAATTTATTAGATTTTTTAAAATAAAATTACAATATTATAATAATAAAGTGGTAGAGCGAGACCGTTTTTGAGTTAATTGAAACATAATCTTCCATGGTTTTTCAAGGTTTTTTTGGTCAAGTTCTCATTAATAAGTTTTCTGTGTAGAGTGACGAAGTGAGAGACACGAAGAAACAAAATACGATCTAGAGGAATCTAGTGCTTGGCCGTTTTTCTTTAGATCGAATTTTGTTGCTTCGTGTCTCAATATGAAACTTTATAAAAGGTATTACAAAATTCTAGACACTTACCGAGGCAGCTGATTGAGCCATTTTTCATAATTCCTTCTCAGTCACGAGATATTTTTTTTTAAAGAGTGTCGCTTGTGGACCCGAGACAGCCCTCTTAGGCTTAGGTAAGTGTTACTGTAGCGCCCAAACGCTGCAAGCAAGAATAGTCCTTATGGTAGTCCGATTCGGATGTTCCCGATAGTACTTCGACAAGAATACACATACACAAACTTATCACACATCATCTGCCTAGCCTGAATACCAGTATTTTACATGGAGCGACTGCCTATCTGATCTCCAAAACCCAGTAACTGGGTAATACGATACCCCTTGGCAAGACTGGTTGTCAGACTTTCAGGCTTCTGACGACTCGTAACGACTGCAAAGATCCACGAATGACAGCCGCGACCATCGGCTTGACGTGCTTACCCATCCACGGACCAACCGCGGCATGTGTAGCTTAACCAGATCGATCGACCCGTGCGTGTGGCTATTATTACTTAGCCAAAAGCCCCTCAACAAAAAAAATTATCACACATTGGTACTTAATTGTAGCTAAGTAAGTACACACCGATACAGAATCTACATTATCTACATAATTCTTTAAAAATAAGAAGTGGGATTTCTACAGAATAGCCGGCCAACGTATGCGAAATAATACTAGCTTTTGCCCGCGGCTCCGCCCGCGTAGATGTCGGTTATCGCGTAAAAAAGTAGCGTATGTCCTTCTCCATACCCCAGGCTATATCTCTGCCTTTCATGACGATCGGTTCAGCGGTTTAGGCGTGAAAACGTAACATACAGACAGACAGAAAGAGTTACTTTCACATTACAAAACAAATAAACAAAACATTATATCAAATACTAATATTAAATTAAAACATTAAATTAAATACTATATGGTCGTTGCTAATCCATACTATCCATACTATATCCATATCCATACTCCATAATATATCCATATCCATACTCCATACTAATATACTTATACTAATATACTAATACTAATATACTATATACTAATCCATACTAATATTATAAATGTGAAAGTAACTCTGTCTGTCTGTCTGTCTGTCTGTATGTTACCTTTTCACGCCTTTACCGCTGAACCGATCGTTATGAAATTTGGCAGAGATATAGCCTGGGATATGGAGACGGATATAGGCTACTTTTTTACGCGATAACCGACATCTACGCGGGCGGAGCCGCGGGCAAAAGCTAGTAATATTATAAATTCGAAAGTAACTCTGTCTGTCTGTCTGTCTGTATGTTACCTTTTCACGCTTAAACCACTGAACGGATATCGATAAAATTTGGCAGAGCGATAGATTGCATCCCAGGGAAGGACATAGGCTACTTTTTGTCTCAAAAATATCCCTAAAGGGGGGTATATAGGGGATGAAAGTTTGTATGGGAAACCTGTTATTTCTTAAGTTAGGGATATGAAAATTCAAATTTATGCTTTTAGTAACAAATAATGAATTACGTATTTCATAGTTTTTCTGAAACGATCCCTCAAGCGGGTAAAATAGGGGATGATTTTAAAATTCACATGTAATATTGACATTTTTGTGTAACTATTTTCAAGAGATTAAAGGATTGGAAATATAGTCATAGTCTACGGACTATGACTATATTTCATTAAAATCGGTCCACTCCGTCAAAAGTTATCACTACTTGCAACAGGTTGGAACAGAGAGTTTAGGTTTTGCTCGATAGATGGCGCTGAATCGCAGTGTTTAAGACTCCGTAGGATAGTAACCCTCATTCATGCAACGTATGTATTAAGGCTCGTACAGACTCGCGCGATATCGCGGGCGCGACAGGCAGCGACAAAGAAATTGTACTACTAGTGTCGCGTCGCGCCTGCGATATCGCACGAGTCTGTACGAGCCTTTAGTGTTTATTAGTTGGTCATTCGTTTCTAAAAATAATCGTTGTTCGTTCGTAAATAGATTTTTGAAAAATTGGTTTTTATTTATTGGTTCTTCTCTTCGCTTCGTTGTGTATTTTTTTTATTTTTTTTTTTTTATTTATGTATTTGTCTTTTTTTATTTATATTTATTTCTCGGAAAAAAAATCGATCGAACTGGTCGACGAAGTTCTGTTCTGGTTCGATCGATCGGATTTTTTAGTACGAGGCACCGGAGGCACTACGAGGTCAGGAGGTCTCGCTTCTCAGTCGAGTGTTTTCAAAATTGCTACTCTATCGATTTTTTAATCGATTTAATCTAACTTCCGTTGATCGCAGTTGACGAGTGTAAATTGCCTTCACGATCTCGAAAAGTTGTCTCCGTTGACGTTGACCTTAGTAATTCGTAGGTTTATATGTTGTTTTATAAGTAGTCTATTCAATAAGACTTATTTTTAGTTAGTTCATTAGGTTTCAAAAATAAATTATTTTGCACTTAGTGTGCTGTTTAAAAAAATGTGTTTACATAAGATATCGATACCTCCCACGTAAAAAGTCGTATTTTTTTAATTTTTTTTTGTAAAATGAGATTTTAGTACTATAATGTAATATTATACCTATAAATACTAGAAATTCTTAAAAACTATATTTTCATATTTTCACTAAAACCGAGTTTCTAACCCGCTAATAGTCTTACCATATTATGTTTTGCGGCTGATCAACACAAAGATGACGTTAAAAACCTCTCTCTTGAAAAATCATTTAAACATACGACCTTATGCGCGGGAGGTGTCGATATATACCTATTTTATTAAAATTACTTTGCTTATTGTTATGGGACATAGGATACTTTTTATCCCGACTGTACGTTCCCGTCGGATAATTTTCGACCTCCACGCGGGCGAAGCCGCGGGCAAAAGCTAGTACTAATATATACTATATACTTATACTAATATTATAAATGTGAAAGTAACTCTGTCTGTCTGTCTGTCTGTCTATCTGTCTGTATGTTACGTTTTCACGCCTCAACCACTGAACCGATCGTCATGAAATTTGGCAGAGATAGCCTAGGATATGGAGAAGGACATAGGCTACTTTTTTACGCGATAACCGACATCTACGCGGGCGGAGCCGCGTTTCATAAAGCCATGTTTGGTCGTTTAAGACTCGTGCAGACTGCCGCGATATCGTGGGCGCGGCAAGGGTCGCGCTGCCTGTCGCGCTCGCGATATCGTGCCAGTCTGCGCGAGCCTTTATCTAGTAAAATGAGTGCAAAAACAACAGAACACAGACAGTGGACACTGTTCAGTGAGTTGATAAGTACATATGTGCATGGTTGTTTGTTCAATTTTATGTTAATCATGTCTGAGAAGGAAGGAAAACCGCACTCGGTAACTCCTTCTTCATTTCGCATCCTTGTCCGAAAATGAGAATGAAGGATTTATTAATAATAGAATAGAATAGAATTATCTTTATTCAAGTATCAAAATGACTCAAAAATGATTAGTTAGACTTACAATTATATTAGTAACAACTGAGACTTCACAAAAACAAACAAAGTAATGGATCACCACTGTGGCAACCCATGTGAGATGAACAGTGACCCACGAAAACCCAGTCTAAGCGACTTGAAATCATACTTAAGATACTGTTGGAGCTGCTCCACACCCTGTGCACAATGGAAGCGCACCTTTTGCGCATGGTTGTGTAGAAACAATCTACATGCGCATCAGCGAACATCTCCGATGCACTACAGAAGCGGGGAAGCCCCACCAGCATCCTAAACCCGTTATTGGTGCTGATTCCCTTATTCACAAACTAAGCTAAATTTAAGTTCAGTGCATCTTTTTCTTTCTATTTCATTTAGAAAAGGACAGAAGATAAATTTTTGTTTAGTCCTGTCAAATTAATCAGCGCCTGTCACTACTCCCTAAAAGTTTAGACGTGATTAAAAACTTGCCTACTAAAATTACTTCAATTTACGTCAAGCGCTGATTAATTTGACAGGACTAAACTAATATTTACCAAGGGCCATCTGTTCTGCGAGCAATGTGCCCATTGCCACTTAAGTTTGGCAATTCTTCTTCTTTTCTCTTAGTACTAAAGCTGTAATTTAGCATGGATATACCATACTAATCACACCGACAAAGAAGTAAAAAAAAATCTTGAAAATGAAAATCGTGGTGTGTTCAAAAATATTTCGATTAAGGGATCCGTTTGCCTGCCAGGGTTGCGGGTTTGTCCGAAAGGGATACCGTGACCCTGGCACACAGGCCACTGAAGGAACCCGGGTGGGTTTCAGTCAGTAAAAGTCTGACACATCTCCCGCTCCACCCAGAGCGGGAGAAGTTATTTGATTACCTACAACCCTAACAAAAAAAAAAAGGATCAATAAAGTCTTAAAGTGCAATTTTTTTATGGGTACGCTCGTTCCAATGTAGACCTCGTCTTTTGCTTTCTACTAGGCAGCCCTAAGTCAGTATGTTTGCATTGTTGGTCCAACGAAATTATTTATTTTAATTTTAAAACTAGACAATAACAAAATTAAAGTCACACTAGCCCACTACAAACAGCTGTGAACCTGACAATATTGAGTAAATGAGCAGGTAGGTATATCAGTCATCACTTCATCACGCATGGCAGACCATGTGACATCATGCTGCTACGTTTCGATCGACACGCGTCTATCTTTGCATTTGTTTACACATGCGTCATTGCGAGGGTTTTCCGGACAAACAAGACGAACGTTGAAACTGCAATGATTGTTAAGGTCATAGCACACAAATATCAACTCGGAAACGGATCGTAACCGAATCAACTCAAGCCGTTTAGTATTCTTTGCATGAAACTCCCCACTGAAAAGCACACTAATCGGAATCGTAACGTAAACGATTCGCCTCGGGACAAGCACACGAACCGCGGTGTGGCGCATGGTCAACCAGCGATCCCCGTGCTTACGGCTCGTCGACCCCGCGCTTACGCCTCTCCGTCGACGCGCTTGCGTCTCTTCGTCCACCCTTGTCCCTCTCACCCCTCCCGCGTTCGGATTCAAACTGATCTGGTGCCAGGTCAACCAGCAGCAGTCAGCGAGCCGTAAGCGCGGCGTCGCCTAGCTGTAGCCGAGTCGACGTATCGGAGCTGCTGGTCTGCTTTGGTTACGTGCTTACGTTAGGTTGACGCCTGTTTGACAGCGAGGCGAAAGGCGATACGGTGACGATCCCTTTTCGAGTTGATATGTGTGCTACGACCTTTAACCACTTTGAAAGTTTAGTTACAGAGACCTACTCTCTAACTAAACTCTCAAAGTGGTAAACAATTGCTTGGGAGAAGGAGACAAGTAGGACCTACACGGAATCCCGCGGGGTAATTGAATAACAGTGAGGTAATTGAATAACAGTGGAGTAATTGCGTAATACTGTCAGTAGCAATGGGTTTCGTTTTGACAATTCAACAACATTAATTGCGTTATTTATGATGCTGAGCAGATAAATTTTTCGAACATATGAAGCAGTGGTTTAGCAATATCCTTCAAAATCATTCAGATTGTGTGTTACGCAATTAAGGTTCAGATTAACAATGGCAATGCCATTCATTTTAACAATTCAACAACATTCGTTGCTTTATAATTTACACTGTCAAACACACAAGTTTGTTTTAATAATAAAATTATGAAGGAATTTACTTCAATTTTCGGACTGTGGAAAGCAACTGTGGTGGAGTTTGAAAAACTTGATACCCATCATCATCAATATAAAACAGGTTGTTTAGCACCCAGATGACTGCTACACATCTCGATTAGGTAGGTACATTTTTACCGACTCCAAAATAGGAGCAGTGCTTCTGGTAACTTCAAAAAGGTGCAAAAATGGCTATTTCATTTCTCATACTTGGAATGTACGTTTGAAGGTACCTGATCAAAGGAATAAAACAGTACTTTTCGTCCATGGGAAACGATTTTACCTGCTGTCAAAAAAAAAAAAAAAAACTGCCAGCCATGCCCCAACTTTTAATACAGCCACTCTGTTAAATAACGGCGTAAAATTGTAATTAAAATATATTATCAGCAATTTTTTAAATGACTTATAATTATTTTTCACTAAATTATTATTTAATTGACATAGATTTGAGCGAAATATTTACTAACATCAATGATAAAAATACTTGGTAACACACTGTGTCTACATTTCTTATCCAACTTTCCTCTCGCAGGTCTGCTGGAAGAAATTTCTTTTGAAATAAGCAGTACCTTTGTACTCTTCTATGTTATTATATTGTCCTGCCATGTATTTTGTGTGTACATAAATAAATAAAAAGGCCGGAAAGCGGTAATTAGATCGTCAGTTGTTTTGTCGAGTACTAATAATTTACACAATTTTTTTTTTTTTTTTTATTTTTTTTATTATTTATACCGACAGATATTCGTATAAAAATAGTTCATCAGATTCAGATATGTATTTGTTTAACTAATCAGGTTTTTTGTCACTTTCCTCATATTCGAAATAAAAAGCAGAGTGTTACCTCGGGTGAAAGAATCTATTTAGGCACGAGATGGTTTGATGCACGAGCGTAGCGAGGGCGCCAATAGTTCGTGTAGACAAACCCTTTCATCTCTTGTATAACAACCTACTATTACAAACAGTAACAAATAAAATTGGACAGACTAATATGTAGGACATGAGATTTACAATAGTCAGATGACCTGGAAAATACGTAGGTTAGGTATCACGCACGATATCTATGCTATACTACCCATTATAAGTCGTGCGTGCACGAAATTACTACTAAACATCACGGTTTTATTCCCCAAAGGATAAGGTAGAGACTGGTTGAGGTGTAGTACACCACATTTTGACAGTTATAAACTTATAATGTAATAGGGGCCGAGCGGGTAGCCAACTTTTGATGTGAAATGTCTATTGACGCGCCTTGGGACTAAGACCGACTCGTATGCCGTGACGGCTAACGGCATGACGCTCTCTTATGCCATCATGCCGATGTTTCACATCTGCCGGAAGTCCCATGACGGCCACATTTTTTATTGATCGCTATGGTTTTCATTTTGACAGATCACCCACGAACTGGTACGGTACGGTACTGGTTTGAATTTTTTCAAACCTATAAAGCAATGGATTAGCAATATCCTTCAGTACTCTCGGATTATGATTAAAAGTGTATTATTCAATTTCGGTGCTGGTCATACACGAACGCCGGGTGCGATAGGCTGAGCCAAGTTGACAATCTACAATCGATAACGCTAATAGAAAACTAATCAAATGTATAGGAATGACATCATCTCAACGTTAAGTCACGTGATCAGAACAAACGAATAGAAAATTCGTAGACAAGTTTACAACTTATCAGATCGTTCAAAATGTTAGAATGAAATCTGGAATCTGATCCTTTCTACAACGTTGATCGCTACATCCCATAAAAATGATCAGAATAAATGACGCGCACTAAGTACACAACTGTAACTTTGACGTTAGTTTGACGTTTGTAGGAACGCTCACCATAGACTAAATAAAGTATAGGTTTTTTTCTAAATACATTTTAGAACGAGCGATCGACTCAGTCGTGTTAACTTGGCTACGAACTTATCGTTTTCTATAGTCGCTTACGACGGGGCGTCAACGATTGTAGAAAGATTCGATAGGTACGAAACGTTTGTAACTTGGCTAGGCCTACTGACCTTTCTGAAGAACATCACCAATAAGATCACTATATGTATGTCTTCCTCCTAGGTCGTCCCCTCCGGCTTTTCCACTCACATCTGCCTTGTAAAATACCTTTTGTTAGCCGCCTTTCATTCATCCTCTCAACATGACCAAACCATCTAAGCATACTCTTTAAAATTTTTGCCACTACTTCTTCTTTTAAACAGCAATGTTGCCTTATATACCTACATATTAATTCCATGGGTTATAAATGTTATAATGTAATAATATGTTTATGTTTTGTTTTGTTTGTTTGTACCGTGTGGTGCCGGACGTAAAGAATAGCACCATCCTATTTCCTCCCATGAGTGTCGTAAAAGGCGACTAAGGGACTTCCTAGATAATGGGCAGCAGCGTTCTCTATGCATTAATAACACCATATTGCGATCGCTAACCCGCCTGCCAAGCGTGGCGATTATGGTAAACCTCCCCAATTGGGGGAGGCTTATGTCCAGCAGTGGACGTCTTTTGTCTGAAGTGATGATGAATATGTTTTATAATAATAATTCATTCCCTCATCATCATTCATCGTTATCGGCAGTCTTGTTCCACTTGTGCTGAGTATAGGGCTTCTCCCTTTTGTGCCATGCTTTCCTGGTCCGTGCGAATTTCATCCAGGGCTTCCCCGCGATCTTCTGCAGGTCGTCCACCCACCTAGCCATTGGCCTGCCAACGCTCATTCTACCGTTTCTCGCCAACCATTCGGTTGGGGTCTACTCCACCTGCCATCACCACATCTAGTCAAGTGCCCTACCCATCTCCATTTCAGAGCCGTACCCGTAGTCCTACGTCTTGAACCTCAGTCCTCCATCGGATCTCTGAGTTACGGACTCGGTCGTTCAGTGATAGGCCTAACATGGCGCACTTTGTATCTACAGTCTCTGTAGCAGGGACCGATACCGATACTCGAAGAATACCGATATTTTTAAGAAAATATCGCTAACAGTATCGACATCTGGCATAAATACTGGTATTTTATGTCAGTAATTTGAGTAAGTATCGGTATAAAATATCGATACTCAGTACTGATATCCGGCTACAATGTGACGTCACAGAATATTTATTGATGATTCTTAAGTAAATACATATTTGTTACAGTCGCGAATCATATTTTGATCAAGATACAACCTGACGTTGACCTGCAAATTGCAAAAAACGCAAAAAAAAATAATAATATATATCTATATCCAAATACCGGTATTTATAGCGATATTTTGGTATCATGTATCCAAATTATATCGGTATTCAGTCCCTGCTCTGTAGTGAGTATCCATGTCTCGGCCCCATTTATGTCATACATTCCCTACATATCATTATGTCATTATGTTAATATCGTTCCTTAGTAGACACAACAACAGCTACGGGAAGTGACAGACATGGGGACCACGCGTCATAAATAATGATGTACCCAAATGTCAATGATACCAGTAATCGGTGATTTGCATTCAAGTCTGGTTGGTTGAGTATGTCCTAGTTGAGCTTGATGTGACAATGCTATGCAAAGCGATGTTTTATGCTCTCTTGTGATAAATTATTTTTATCTCTGTAAATTGGTTCAATAAAACACTTTTACACGTCAAAAATAACTTATGTTTTAAAACTATACTCCATTTGAAATAAGATTAGACATTTAAATAAACCTTTTTTGCAGTCCGTTCAACCGATTTTGACTTCTATTCCGTAGGCATAAGGATGGCATTAAAAGCAAAAAAGTGGTTACAATACCAATTGTTTACTGCAGCTGCCATTTGTCATGCCACCAACGCAATAGAAGTCAAAATCAGTTGAACGGACTGTAAAAAATGTTTATTAGTCTTATTTCAAACGGAGTATAGATGAGTTCGTTGTTTCCTACCCGAATACTCTGAGAAAACAGACAGAAACAAACTCGGAGGACACAGTCTCTTTTAAGGCTCCAACAAACAGGTGCAAAACGCGACGCGACACACGCAAAGACACCGCTTTTCGCGCGACGAGCGGTGTCTTTGTGTCCAGTCGCGTGCCTTTAATTGCATAATCTTGCTGGGTAATTGCATAACACACTTACAGTAGCAATGGGTTTAATTTCGAGAGTTCTACAACATTCATTGCATTATTTAGGTATGTTGTTGTTCATACCTACATTTTCGAACATAATTATGAAGTCAAAATCAAATCATTTTCATCACAAAGGCACTTTTAAACGTCAAAAATTACAAAAAAAAATAATTGATTCTAGTTGATGATGAAAAACGGCTCAATCAACTGCCTCGGTAAGTGTGTCTAGAATTCTCTGTTACCTTTTATAAAGTTTCATATTGAGACACGAAACAACAAAATACAGAGGAATGTGGCAGTTTTTCTTTAGATCATATTTTGTTGCTTCGTGACTCTTTCGTGGTTTTTTCATCAATGCTGGCATTTTGTATTTCTTGTTACCTGCCTGATGCGTTGCTACGTTTATTCTAGGGCGCAAAGTGCGTTAGTGCATGTAGCACGTGTGGTTGTATTTGGCGAAAGTTGGTCTGTGGGACCGACGCGGGTATAGGATCCAGGGTTTATTTTTATTTCAGTTCAGTACAAAATGTACTAAGCTGAAATGATGACACTTCTACTTTAAATGTGTTGTATGTTCCTTATGACAATGGTCCACTTGAAGGACTCAGTGCGGAAACCAAACCCTTTACCATAGAGCATAGAACTGTACGTCGCTTGTTCCCGCGTCACCAGTCCGTAGTCTGCCTCTCTGTATATTTTGACCGCTGTGACCAAAACTACAAACGTAGTGTTCAGGGAAGTTTTATTAAAATGTGGCTGGTATTTTAGTATATTGTGGTGTCTTACGACTTCCACGCGAACGAAGTCGCTGGCAGAAGCTCTTCTTCTTCTTCTTCGCTTCGCTCTTGACAGAGCGGTCGTGGTCACAATGAGCTTTGTCCAATCGCAGGTGTTGTCGTAACTCGCCTCACGATCTCCCTCCATCTGGTTCTGTTAGATGACAGTCTGGCGCATTCACTAACAGGGCCTCCAACTGCGGATTTAATTTGATCGGACCACCTAATCGGTGACCTCCCGCGTGGCCTATTACCTTCTACTCTGCCCTGCACCACTAGACGCTGTATAGAGTCATTATTCCGTCTCGAGACATGCCCAAAGAACTTCAGTATTCGAGACTGTACTAGTGCTAATAGACGCTGTTTCATGCCGAGTTCTTGGAGTATGGACACGTTTTTGCGGGATTCTGTCCACGAGATCCCAAGCACTCTTCTCCAGCACCAGATTTCTAGAGCATCTACTTTTTTCTTTTCCAGTTCTCGTAATATCCACGTCTTAGCTGCGTACAGGAATATGGGGAATACTAGTGTACGGACGAGCCTGATCTTACTGGCTTTAGTAATGTTGCGATTCCTCCATATCTTTTTTAGCTTGTCCATTGCTAAATTGGCAGAAGCTAGTTGACAATAAATTGGGTTTATCTTGTACACTGTATTCCCTAGTTTCTGAAAACATAATTTCACGATTATCAATAATTGGGTTCCGAACTTACGGTTTGAGAGACCGTGCAGTTATTTATCTATCTGTATTGCTACTAAATTCAGAGATTAGTGACTAATCTCTGAATGATTATAGGTAAGTACCTACTAAGAATTTTCACCGGTTTGGCTACAGGATTTGAACAATAAAATTATCTGCCTTATTATTACTCGTACCATAATTTTCTGAACATTACAGTTGTTCATGTCTATTTATTGTTGCAGTTTTCTTTGTCCGTTCAGCGACATAAATTGTCCGAAACAATGTGTCTCGATGACTCACTTTACATATTAGATCAGTCCTTCACGTAGAACAACGCACCGCTCTGTTACAGGTGTCGACTATTCAATTAGCCAATGCACGTCTCGTGACCAGCCCTTTGACACACGCAATTAACAATTAACCTTGTTATTTAATTAACAATGACATGCCTTAATCTTTTTGTTTACTACTTTTATGTGGTTATTCTTGAGAACATAGATAGCGATTAGCTTGAATAAATCTAATGGTGTGGTATAAAATTCGTACGAATTTTGTCAGTTTCAAAATAAAAAATCATTTATTAGGCTGAGAATCAGAACTTTTCGAACGTCAAAATTAAATACATAAGACAGTCCCTCAAAACGCCCGCCCTTCATCACTTCCTAGTGCTTTAGCTGGATTAGAAGTGGCGCAACAAACTCCCCAGCAGTTACATACATGAAGTTGCATGAAGCGACCGCCTGTCTGACCTCTGCAACCCAGTTATTGGTTACACGATACCTCTTGATAAGATTTTGTCAGACTTTCGGGCTTCTGGCTACCCATAACGACTGTCACAGATCCACGAATGACAGCTGGGAGCACCTGCTTAAAGTGCTTCCCGGGCACGGAGGGGTCTCCGATATGTAATGTATGGTTATCACGTCTGTGAAGTTTTCCTAGGTAATCAAATTTTACGCGTGACGCGTCGACGGCAGAGGCAACAGCAGCCGTAGACGCGTCGACTGCAGAGGCAACTGCAGCTGTAGACGCGACGACGGTAGAGGCAACTGAAGCTGTAGGCGTCGATGGCAGAGGCAACTGCAGCTGTAGACGCGTCGACGGCAGAGGCAACTGCAGCCGTAGACGCGTCGACGGCAAAGGCAACTGTAGCTGTAGACGCGTCGACGGCAGAGGCAACTGCAGCTGTAGGCGTCGACGGCAGAGGCAACTGCAGCCATAGACGCATCAACGGCAGAGGAAACTGCAATCGTAGACGCGTCGACGGCAGAGGCGACTGCAGCCGTAGACGCGTCGACTGCAGAGGCAACTGCAGCTGTAGACGCATCGATTGCAGAGGCAACTGCAGCTGTAGGCGTCGACTGCAGAGGCAACTGTAGCTGTAGACGCGTCGACGGCAGAGGCAACTGCAGCTGTAGACGCGACGACGGCAGAGGCAACTGAAGCTGTAGGCGTCGATGCCAGAGGCAACTGCAGCTGTAGACGCGTCGACGGCAGAGGCAACTGCAGCTGTAGACGCGTCGACGTCAGAGGCAACTGCAGCCGTAGACGCGTCGACGGCAGAGGCAACTGCAGCTGTAGGCGTCGACGGCAGAGGCAATTGCAGCCGTAGACGCGTTGACGGCAGAGGCAGCTGCAGTTGTAGACGCGTCGACGGCAGAGGCAACTGCAGCCGTAGATGCGTCGACGGCAGATGCAACTGCAGCCGCAGACGCATCGACGGCAGAGGCAACTGCAGCCGTAAACGCATCGACGGCAGAGGCAACTGCAGCTGTAGGCGTCGACGACAAAGGCAACTGCAGTCGTCTACAACGTACCGCTCGTGTATTTGTGTACGTTCTCAAATACACGAGCGCGAGCGTCACGACGTTTCCTGGTGAAAAAACAAACAATACACATATATGAGAAGCTTAGAAAAGCAGAAGACTGACTATTGACTAAAGAATAATAAATACTATTTAAATAAATTATTCTTAAGCTATTGGTTTTACCTTTGTTAGCTACAATGGGTTTCACCGAGTGATTTCAGTATTGTGGCTTGCTGCGTCACGTGATCACGTCCTTAATTTCGATAGGTATTAATCTGACTAAATTGCTTGTTGTATTTTCCCTTTCTCGTCAAAACGAAAGCAAATACTTCATGTTTCTGAAATTAGCTCAGTAGCTCTCAGATGACTCCGCGCTGGAGTGTCAATGGTGCCAATTCTCTTGTTCACAAACTAAACTAAATTTAAGTTCAGTGCATCTTTTTCTTTCTATTTCATTAAGAAAAGGACAGAAGATAAATTTTAGTTTAGTCCTGTCAAATTAATCAGCGCTTGACTTAAATTGGCGTACTTTTAGTCGGCAAGTTTTTAATCACGTCTAAACTTGTATGGAGTAGTGACAGGCGCTGATTAATTTGACAGGACTAAACTAAAATTTATCTTCTGTCCTTTTCTTAATCAATTAGAAAGAAAAAGATGCACTGAACTTAAATTTAGTTTAGTTTGTGAACAAGGGAATCGGCACCAATGTCCTGCTATTCCACAAACAACGGAGCACTTATATTGTGTCCTGTTTCCTGCTCGTTACAGGAACTGATGGAGGTGGCAGTCATAGTCAAATTCTAGGCTGACTCTATTTAAGGCTCCCGCAGACAAGTGCGAAGCTATTCTGGTAGAACAATTTCCAGAACAATTTTCATAGCAATTGTTCTAGTAGAGTCGTGTCGCGCCTGTCTCGGGAGCCTTTAGATTGTCAGCGACACGCTAAGAAGATGAAGAAGAAGCTCTTTATGTGAAAATGAAAGCAAACTGCTCTTAGCCATGAGTGATTGTTATCAAAACGTATGTTACCTAATCAATTGATGATCATGTTGGCTATCGCTTGATCTGACTTCTGTTGACCTATTTCCCCAGACATGATAGTTACATACATAGGTCCTCGTAGGTATTGTACATAACAAAACACACATCAGAGTCACAAACAAAAAGATCAAAAATAAAAAACTCTAAATCGAGTAAATCGATCCAGTAAAATATCTGTTTTAAGGGCCTATACTACCTCAAATGGCTTAGCATGATCCTCCGTTATGTCGAATATACTGCAGCATTAATTTTGAAATAAATATATGGTAAAGTTGAGGATTAATGTTAAGTACTATGTTAGCCGAAAACACGATTCCATAAAATTTTCTCGATAGAAAAAAAATCCAAAGTTACCTCCAAACCGAACAAGAAACCGCTGGTATTCAAAAAATACTTTAAATTAGATAATGAAACTTTGCATATTAACTGAACTAACCATAAAGCAGGTCTTATGTTATTTACTTTTTTTAAATGACCATTATTTTCACCGGAAAACGAAATTACCTAAACTATCGGCGCCTTTGAGCCTTTTCCCTGCTGCCCTGTCTCGCTTGCTCGCGTGAACGGTAGCAATAGTGTGCGAGCGAGATACAGAGTGAGGTGGGGCTGAGGTAGTATAGACTCTTAATTATTCATGTATGACCTTGACGGCAAAAATGTATGTGATAATTTGTGGAAGGCGTATACAGACTCGTTGATAAAACACTAACAACCTCTCAAAACTATATTACTAACATCATAAACAAAAACTTTTGGTCTATGACTTTTAATAATTCATCAACTTTTAATAATTTATCATAATTTCATACGAAAATAAAAATATTTAAATTCAACGCTCTAAATGTTACGAACTCTATGCGTAGCAAAACAAACTGCCAATGCCAAAAAAGGAAGAACATTTTTTTTTTTTTTTTTTTGTGAAAATTGAACTAAAAGAGGCGATCTCTTCGGTAGAATGCGTGCATTGCTTTGTGGCTACAGAAGAAATTAAAAAAACCGCCCAAGTGCGTGTCGGACTACGCACAATGAAGGGTTCCGTACTTGGAAAGAATTTATCCTAAGAACAAACTTAACATTGTAGTTGTTAAACAATCTCCCATACATTCCAACTGCAAATGTAAGTTTGTACGCACAATATCGAGAGATTTACCATGTAATTTTAAAACCATAGACTTCTTATAGATTTTCCTGTAATCTATAAGTATAGAACAATTTTTTGTATTTTTTTCAAAATTTTAGGTTCAGTAGTTTCGGAGATAAGGGGGTGGAAAATTTTCGCCTATTTTCACTTATAACTTAAAAAAAATATATATAAAAATATATGTATTTGAGACCCTCACAGTAAACCCTTTTATTTGATATGTCACATGGTACAGTTTGCTAAACTACTTTTTTAAATTTTCTTGTTTGCCCCCCCCCCCCCTTTGACCCTAATATTCTAAATTCATTTATTTACGGTTCATATCCGTGTTTGGGTCACTCAAATTGATATGTATACAAAATTTCAACTTAATCGGTCCATTACATTCGGAGCAAATTGGCTGTGATAGAGGGACAGACAGACAGACACACGAGTGATCCATAAGGGTTCCGTTTTTTCCCTTGAGGTACGGAACCCTAAAAAGACATTGGCGCGAAATCTTTAGAATATTTCTCTAATTACAAATTGGATCGGTGACCGTAATTTATTTTACAACCGTGAAAATGTCATCATCTAGTGAATGGAGACCCTAACTTGCAGATGAAAGAGAAAGGAAAAGAAATAATTTTCAATCTCTTGCTGCCAAGGTGTATTGGATTTATTTTCTCGCAATCGTAGTGAAAAGTAGAGTGTAACACACGGCGCTAAAAACCCAATATAACGCGGTTTCTATTTACTCCCTCGCTACCTCGTATATAGTGGGTCATTTTAGCCCCTAGTACTTATAACATCTACTATTGTTAGTTGCCTTTCACTCATCCTCTCAACAAACTATGTAGGTATTCTTCTATGAAATAAATGCATTAAATACATAATGACGTGACGTTCTAAGTACGTGACGTGAATCGAACGCTTCACGGAAAATAATTTACACATTGTGTACCTAGCTAGGTACTCGCACTAATTAGGTAATAGTAGACGTGTTTACGTGGTGTACCGTGTATACCTAGCACTTACACAAGGTGTTATCTTTAGATAAATAACTATACTGTATGCACCTCATTTATAGAGTTCCGTACGTCCGAATGAAGAAACGGAACGCTCATAGAATCACACGTGTGTCTGTCTGTCTGTCCATCTGTCACAGCCAATTTGCTCCGAATCTACTCGGCCGAGTAAGTTGAGGTACTATACATATGAATTTCTGTGACCCAAACACGGACGTAAATAAATAAATTTTGAATTTGGGGGTCATTTTTGGGTCATTCATCATCCAAAAATTTGGTTTTACTAACTGTACCGTGTGACATATCAAATGAAAGGGCTTATTGTAAGGATTTAAGATATATATACATTTTTTTTAATAAATTTTAAATAATTTTTTTTTATGTTATTTAAGAAAATAACACATTCATCTTTATGTATAAGGGTTTAATATTTTGCTCACCTCTTTTTGCATAAATTATTGTTTGAACAACATTATTAAATTATAATTTAAATATCATCGACGAATATTGAGGTTATAAAATTAAACTCAATTGTAAAATTAAAACCAGTAAAATATGAATTTCTGATAAATAAGGTGGAGGGGATGCACTAACGTAGCCCTCGAAATTTAATTCTAAAGTTTTTTTTTTTTTTTTTTCTATTTGCAAGTCCCATGATTCATAGATCAACATACAATCTGGGGGCCAAGTCTACTAATGTACAAACGTTACAATGGTCTCTTCATTGTGAGTTTTTGACAGATTTGCCATACAAACACTGTCAAATACTCACAATGGCGAGACCATTCTGACACTATTGTAATAGCAGACTTGAGGCCCTGATAAAAAATATGAATTTTGCGAGCTACCCTGACGCTTTCGCCTTAAGTTTTCAACTAATTAAGGTAAAGCACTCAATTTGAAAGTGGCTCTACAAATTGACATCAAACGTAGGTACGTTTTCTAATCCATTTGTTTAAATTTTTATCGGATACTAGCTTTTGCCCGCGGCTTCGCTCACGTTAACACACTACTAAAGATTATTTAATAATATAACTCAATCATGAATCGAAAGGCACGTGGAGCCATCTATTATCATAAGAACGTTATTGTTGTTTTCCTCGGGAACAGTACTTTTTTTCGGGATGAAAGGTACCCTATGTCCGTTTCTGTACATCTGACAACATATATAAAAAAATTCAGGATGATCGGTTCAGTGATTTAGGCGTGAAAAGGTAACAAACAAATAAAACGAAAAGAAAGAAAAATGCGTTTATTGGCATTACAGCAAAAAATACACCTTAAAACTATAAAAAACAGAAAACAATGATTATAATGCCAAAACGAACTTACTTTAGCATTTATAATACCTATTAGTTAGGATTTTTGGAACAAGCTAAAGGTTCGATTGCCTTAGATTTATTTTAATTTGGTAGCATCATGCTGCATGATGCTACCGAATTATTAATTCATCATGATGCATGATTCATGCATCACTAACGATATAATTCATTTGCCTCTTGCAGTTTGCTGCTCTCAGGTGCTTCCTACATACTTCGATGGATTCTAGCACTAAATATTCAGACTACCAACATTTGGATTTCAATAAACTCTAGGAATTCGAATATCACCATAAGTTAAAAAAGCATCTTTATAGCATCTAGATTTCAATATAAAAAAAAAACTCTTAAGCATTTGAATATCACCAACTCAAGCTGCTCGTAAAAAATCAACCTCATTGTCTGTCAGGACTTCCAGAAACGTCAATTATAGGGCGATAAACTCATGATGTGCTAATGAAAAATTAACACCTTTTTAACCAGCCAGTTGCTATGTAGGTCAAGGGATTCAACTCACCATAATAAGGTTGGAAAGTTTAAGCAAACAACGCAGCCGCTGTAACTTTTACGGAAATATGCTGAGGGACAGAATGTCCATAAAACATTAAACGGTTCATTACAGTTACCCCAAAAGTTAGCTATTCAGGATTTATGATTATTAAAACCAAAAACAGGACGAGACGGGACTAAAATTATGTCGCCTAGTTTTTGATGTTATTTTAATTTTAAGATGTTAAATTAATTATGATGGTATATACCATATTATAGGACATATTTCACAAAGGTGGAATAAACTTCAACATTTTTTGTACACATTAACTTTAAGTCAGCTTTGTAAAGAGATAATAAATGACAGTCAAAATCAAAGCTTCTATTTAAAACAAGCATATAAATGGCACTTTTGAACGTCAACATTTACATGAAAATAAAATTCCAGCACATCAAGCTACGCGAAACTGTTTTTCTCCAAACGATTTTTAACTTTCTATTCTATTTTTTTAAGATTCTGGCTCCATCGATCGGTAACGTTCGATGATTTTGCCAATGTCAAAGTATGAGAAAAAAATCAAAGAAATGATCGCAAACTGGAACGCAACTATTGATCAGTGTTTGTAGCGGTGGAATCTATAAAAAGGACAAAACATTTTTGGTTGTTAATACATGTAAAACGTCACAAAATAATAGTACATTACTTACCAAGGGCTGTAAAAGAAAGAAAGCCCGAAATCGCAGGCATTTGTGACCCGAGCCGCAGACGAGCGTTGTAAATATGCGATAGAGGGCTTTCTTTTTTACTGCCCGTTGTGAGTACACAATTTTACGTCTTCACCTGGCCACAATGCGAGTTTTACAGTACGCGTAGCGTGCGGTAAAATTCACATTATGGCCAGGTGTGACGTAAATGTTAGAACATATATACTAAATAAATAGAAACGTCAACTATAACTGGATTTTATTAATGCTAATGAATTTATAAAGGATTTTAACTGCAGGGGTATGGGCTAAAGACAATAGGAAAGGAATATTAACTGGGCGAGGAACAACAGACGGGAGTATGTCGTAAAGGGGAGTGATTAAACGAGGACAGGAAAAAAAACAAGTGTTCCACAGTACCCTCATCCAGACCGCATTCACACAGACTATCACGTGCATTTTAGCAAAAAAAAACTGGTTGGCAAACGAACCCAAATCGGAGTCTAATTATGACAGAGGTGGCTATTTTACTGGAAAATTTTAGTTTGCTGAACCAACATTTAGATGGGATGAATGGTTGGATAGAGCCATAAAATTTTCATTTGGGTCATTCTTAGGACACTCATTATTTGGTTGACTTCGGTGGCAATTTTTTTTTTACATTTAGGCATAACTAACATGAAATATCAAATCTAGAGTTAATTTAAAACATATTAGTAGTACTCTAGATTTAATGTTTCATGTTAGTTATGCCTAAATGTAAAAAAAATTGCCACCGAAGTCAACCAAATAATGAGTGTCCTGAGAATGACCCATTTTATTTAAACTTTAAAATGTTGATGATTAAATTGAAAAGCGAACGAAAACATTTGACAGTTTGTGGTAACTTGATGTGCTTGCCACCGTACATCTACACTGTTAGAGCCCAGTAGGTGGCTGCTAGGGTTTTCAGTCTCGCTGCATTTCTGAGTCCCGGGAAAAAAATATATCGAGACTCGATGTGATCTCCCGGGAAAAACGAGACTTTCGAGACTATTTCAAAAGTTTCATACTCTAAGCTTTCAGGCAGTCAAAACAAGAAATTTCAATCAAGTACTTTATTAAACATACAGTTACAAACTCAAATATTTAAATTAAACATTATTTAAGAGTTATTTTATTTTTTATAGTGAGCATGTAAGAAACATAGGGTTAACGTTAACGTTTAATATAGTTTCAGACAGAGAGGACATGAATTTACTACAAGAGTAACGTTAGAAAAAGCCCTCTCTGTTCTACACTAGTGGGTTGGCTAGATATTAAATTAGGTATTTGTAACAATGTTTAAGGTATTTCCCTAAATCATTCGACAAGTCTAAAAGGACTCGTTATTCCCGAGACCGAAAATATCAGTCTCGAAAATACCAAAAAATCATCGAGACTCTCGAAATTTTCGAGACCAAGATTCCCGGGATGAAAGCCCTAGCGGCTACATTTATTGCGGCGTCATAGGCGTTGTTCAGATCGTAAAGGGTTCAGGTAAACGGACAATTGTGACCCTAGTAGATGGGACATAGTCTGTTCAGGAGCACCGCACTCGCATTGAATGTTGGGTAAATGTGATTATGGCCCACTTTGTCAGATTATGTTTCTGTAGGAGGGTTCATCTGCGGAACTACTCTACTGATTCGACTCCGAAAATTCTCATGATGGGAAGCTACTGCGTTGCCAGGTGTTATAGAATATAATGGTGGCAGAAACCTTTCACCTTTTAAATGTAAACCAATTTTTATAACTACTCAAAATTGTTGTTATTAGAAATACTCTTTATTTAATCAGGGTTAAGTAATAACTCCATTTCCTCCCGTGGGTGTCGTAAAAGGCGACTAAGGGACATACTAGAGAATGGGCAGCAGCATTCTCTATGCACTTTTAACACCATACTGCGATCTCCAACCCGCCTGCCAAGCGTGGCGATTATACCAAACCAATTGGGGAGGCTTATGTCCAGCAGTGCACGTCTTTCGGCTGAAATGAGGAAGTAATAACTGCCGTTCGGGTAGATCGATCAGGTTAACCTTTTGACCGCCACGTCATAAAAGCAAAAACGTCCCCTCGGCGCCAAGATACGAATTAATCCTTTCGAGTTTTTGTCATCTTATGTTAATACAGATGAAATATAAAGACTTCGACTAATAAGTATAAATTAAGATGAGTCAAGGAACTTAATTAGCTAAAGAAATTAAAAAAAAAACAAAGGTGCCGATTCCTTTGTTCACAAACTAAACTAAATTTAAGTTCAGTGCATCTTTTTCTTTCTATTTCATTAAGAAAAGGATAGAAGATAAATTTTAGTTTAGTCCTGTCAAATTAATTAGCGCCTGTCACTACTCCATACAAGTTTAGACGTGATTAAAAACTTGCCTGCTAAAATTACGTCAATTTACGTCAAGCGCCGATTAATTTGACAGGACTAAACTGAATTTTATCTTCTGTCCTTTTCATAATGAAATAGAAAGAAAAAGATGCACTGAACTTAAATTTAGTTTAGTTTGTGAAAAAGGGAATCGGCACCAATGTTGTTTTACGAGCTTTATTTACACATTTACGTGTAAGTCTGTAATGTAGTCGTGACCGTGGCGTGCTGGGCACATTTTGTCATCTACAGACTGTGACACCAAAACCAAAACAAAACTGACAAAAAAAAAAAAAAAAAAAATATATATACGCTTATCTACGCTACGCGGTTGGTCCGCGGATGGGGCCATCTTTACATACAAAGACCCCTCGGAAAGCACGTTAAGCCGTTGGTCCCGACTGCTATTCGTGGATCTTTGGACAGTCGTTACGGGTCGTCAGAATCCCGAAAGTCAACCAGTTTTACCAAGGGGTATCGTTACCCAGGGAACTCCTGGCGCGGCCTGTCAGTTAACGGGCCTTGGGACCGCAGCTTGCCGGGCTAGCCCGCGAAATTCAAATTTTCTAGATTTTTCAGAACAAGGAGTTGTATTGAAGATTCTAATGATTATAATTCTGTGAATACATATTTGTAACGGTTTCGAATCATATTTTGATCTACATACAAACTGACTGACACCAACTGCAAATTGCAAAACACGTAAGAAAATTTGAATTTCGCGGCCTCGCGGGCTACCCTGGCGCTTCCCCCTTACATCGTTTTCTTTTGCCAAATAAGCGTGTGTGTGTAGTGATAATAGCAAACTTGCTTGCCACAATTCATCCATGGATGACACCACATCACGTTGATCCCATTGCGTTCCTAAAAATGCGGTGCTAACATTGATATATTAAAAGGAGGAAGATATGTTACGCGCTAACATCGCAATCAGTAAACCTGGGCTCGGCGCACGATTACATGCACCAAAACTCACACATCTGTGATCAGTGTGATCACAGTTGCAAACCTACAGTTACCGATAGACAAGAACAGAGTTACGAGACGTCGCTGTCGTGCGAGCGAAATCGCGTTAGCTGCCGAATGTTGGCCGAATGTTTACGATTATAAATGACAATGCATGTGGCAGAACAAACATGGCGAAGCAAACGTTAAATATTATTATAACTTTCAACAAATTAGCATTTTTGGCTGTACTTACGAGTAATCCCATGTGTCTTATTTTTCTTTCTTGCATTATTAAAACAATGTTTAGCTGCACAAGAAGTCATTTTCATGCGTATTTATCACACATAAAAACTGTAATTATGGAGCTGTTTAATCAACAATATCCCGTGCGTGACTGAGTGCCAACTAGGGGCAATCTCTCACTTTGATAGGACCAGGCGCTGTTACTAAGGGTGAGTTTCACGAAACCACCATTAGTTTAACGGAGACTTTAAATTGATGCTGTCAGTGCTGTCACTTTCTTTTTGATACAAAATGTAAGGGATGGCATGAATTTAAAGTCTCCGTTAAACTAATGGTGGTTTCGTGAAACTCACCCTAAGTCCCGTATCTACGCTTTTAATACATCAACGGGTGCTAATCTGTAAAAAAAAATCCCATCGTGAAAACTTGTGAATTGAACTGTCATTTCACCGCTAGGGTTTGAAACTATTGATAGCTCACTTCACGGTGACATTTTTACACAATAGATCGGCTGGTAAATAATAGAGATCGGATGTTAGGATGCATATTTACCTAAAGTTAAATGTTAGCTATGAAATTATGGAAGCGGCTTGTTAAATATTTTTGTTAATATAAATCCCGGGAATTCTGAAAATCTGCTAATGCACAACTGATCGGATACATGGTATGGAAACGACTTCTTAAATATGTGGTATTACTTAACTTCACACCATATGATAGCATTCGATTCTATAATCAAAAAGTAGGTAGTAAATTTTATCAATTCCGGAATCGCGAGATTTTTACGATCAATACAAAGTGTTTTCCACATTAGCCAACACCTGAACGAAGTAAATATACACTCTATACTATAATCAGAACTCTAAATTTGTCGATCCCAGAATCGCGGGATTTTTCGATACAAAATTGCATTCCATAATAGCCAACACCTCAACTTTAGGTACATATGCATCCGATTATCCTATGTATATAAATAACTGAAATAAAACTCAAACTCGGTATGAAATCCTTTATTTAGATTTTTTGGTATTTTTTGAGACACATTCCTCTTTGTACCCATATGACAGGAATATAAAAAACGGGATTTTTACAATTTTGATGACGATCACAATGATTTCTTTTTAACCGCTTACATTGTCAAACTATATAACAATTTAGCTAAAAAACAAAAGCAGGTAATGAAACTGCTTTAATGCATAGAACGGCAGTTTTTAATAACCCTGTGTAATTTGTTTTCTATTTGCATGTGGACATTTATTTTCCTGGAATCAGTTAAGATTTCGTTTCCTAAGAAAGCGGTTGCGTCATAAAATAACGGCCATCATGAAAATCTGTCATGTTCACCAGTATTTGACATTAAGGTGTCAAAAAACGCTCTGTAGTTGGACAGCCGCTGTTGTGTGACAGTTCACCTCTTTCTTGCGAAGCTTTCTGGGATAAAATTCCGGCCAGTAATAATTCCACTGAATGGCCTAATCTCACTCAGAGAAAAATGTTTAAATGTTAACAATTTAAGATTAGTTAAGATTTTGGTAGGTACTGGGCAACATTATGCTGCACTTAAGGAACAAGGGCTCATTACCAATAAAGCGGAGAGAAGAAATTTCTTGAACCACCAATAGGTTTGCGTTATTTTCAAACATCCCCGTTTAGCTTCATCCTTATTGGTTGTTTACAAGACATCTCTCCACTCAGTTTTGGTGGAAACCACCCTAAGTCCCAATTTCACCAAACTTTGAAGCCATTGACGCACTGTCTCGTTTGATTTAACAAACGAAAAACGACCTTATTTATAAACATTGCTTAAAGTTAAGACAAGCGTAAACGTCAAAAAATGCATGGTTACTCTGGCGTTTAATTATTATTTAACTTGAAGCAATTTTTTATAAATATGGGAGTTAATGTTTAACTGAGCTTGGTGAAATCGGGTCTAAAGCTTCTAAAATAAATGCCCACACGTAATAGATATATTACAGATGCATTTTTAAGCTCGGTATCAAGCACAAGCAGTTTGTGCGTTATTCACAACAATTATATCATAGGTTCACAGCTTCATGTGTAATGCCCAACTTTTAAACTATGCATTTTTATTTGAAAAGACAATGTTGCTATAGTTGAAAATCGGTGTTGAGTGTTGCAAGGATGAAAATGTATGAAATCGTATAAGAAGGACCGAATTATTATCTGCCATTTAGTTGCTAATTGTGAGATGTAATTCTTTATTTTAAAATCTCAGTTCACAGCTGCAAATAATTGGCACCTAGAGCTCATAATTTAAATAAAGGTAACAGAATGATAATGCTAGCCTTGTAGTTTGCAAACTGCGTCAAAAATATTAAGAAATAAATTAATCAGTGAATTAAAGCCGAGATCTATAACCGTCCTTTGGCTAAGCCTTATTACCGTCACTCTCGCCCAACTATGAAAATAAAAGTGCAAGACAGAGACGGGAACATGCCTAAGCCAAAGCATGTGCAAAGTAACGGTTACAGATCTCAAGCTCAGTATTTGAAACAGTCACACTCTTTTCTTGTTATTTATGGGTCATAAAACACCTGGATAAACGGAAAATGTTAAAATTAAAAGGTAATAAAAATGTCACGAAATTTAAAATTTTATAGTACTGTGATGAATGCATAATATTTAAGTGGTGATAAAGAAATATGACATATTTCCGTGAAACTATGTAGATTTTTAAATACGACACTTAAATTGATAAATACCTACTTGATAGCAAAATTCAAATTCACAAAACCACTTAATGAACATGCATAGTTTTTGCGTCAAGCCTCAGTCACACTAAGAGATTTATAGCTGCTATTTTCCGCCAGTGAAAATCGGCTACGTTTGAGCGTGCACGAGCTAAAAATCGCTGACCAAAAAACAGCCGCTATAAAATTGAGCATGTTCAATTTTATCGATTGCGAAAAATTACCGAGTGATAAATAATTACGTGTGACAAGACAGTTGCTAAAATTAGCGCGAGTAGCTATTCCTTGGATCATTTGTCTGAAGCTGAAAACAAATTATCGGACGCGTCCGTATGCCGCGGCTGACGGTCATGACCGATGAGTGTGCACGTTGTTCCCAGCTCCAGCCGGCCAGATTTCTATCAGACGTCTGAACGCTCAAGGTCGCGTCCGCGACTTACGACCGATAGTTTGCACAGCTCAGTGTACATTCATTATCTAGATACCTCTATGCCGCGTCCGTCAGCCGCGTCCGATAATTTGTTTTCAGCTTTACAGCGCGACGTCTTACGACAGACGACATTTCGACTACACGGCACCAATCGAATGAGGTTTTTAGCTGCTTAAAACTGCATGTAGTCACAGTCAGCCAGTCGATTTATAACTGCTAGTAATCGCTAGCAGAAAACAACAGCTATAAATCGCTTCGTGTGACTGAGGCTCTACACGAGCGCGCTTTTATTTTATCAATTTGACACATAAGAGTTATGGCAGTGACAATGACATACGTCATATGACGCGCGCTCGTGATTTGCCACGACTATAATAATTTTCATAAATTTATAGCACTCATGTAATAATTTTCAACTATAGCAACACATCATTTTTTTATTAAAATTTTATGTTAGCTATCTCACCTATTATGTCTTTCGTTTACACTTAATTTGACCGCAAATAGATATTTATATTTTTTTTTTTTCTCTAATTGGAGGTATTCAATTATAGTCAAATTATTAATCCATTGGAGGAAACTGACAGGTGCTAGCTGTCACATTGTTAAATAATAAGGAAATATGTATTGTATTCTAGTCTTTTACACTTACACAATACATATATTATACATTTATTTTACACTTTATAAATCAATTAAACTAAACGATGACCATTACAATAAATATGACCATTTTATTACACAAAGTGACAGCTAGCAAATGTCAGATTACTTCAGTGAATTAATTATTTGACTTTAGAGAGAGGTATGAAAATATTAAACAATAAGTTAAAAAAATTACTATTATAATGTTACATACAAACATTACGATTATAACTTAAAAGTTATCCGGATCGTAGCAGGTGGCATTCAGTTCTGTAGTTTCTGCCTACTCTCATATGAAGAAAATTTTGCTGAATGAAGACTTCATTTTTATTTTAAAAACAATTCGAACTGCATTCAAAGAATTTTAAATAATCGCCTATCTAAACCGGGAATCAAAACCGCTAAATGTGAAAATTACTTTTTTTTATTCTATGACTTTTAAAAGTTTTAATAATTCATAATATTTTTTTTTTTTTTTTCATTCAGTCATTCATTCATTTTCTTTAAGTACGCTGTACTGGTACAGCGTTTTACATAATTGTTTGCTGCACCGGACGACTTCATTACGTCAACGCCGGCTGTCGCTGAAAACCAGCGCTGGGGCTATGTCTTGCATAGGGTCGCAGCATAATGCTAAGCGATAGCCGTTTTGCGTGGATGTGACACATTTTTCCCCCATAGTTTTCTTATTTATTTTTTGTTTATGTTCTTTTTTTGCGTCATGTTTACCGCAAATAAACGTATTCTCTTTCTTTATCAGATTTTCATACAAAAATAAAAATATTTAAATTCAACGCTCTAAATGTTACGAACTCTACGCGTAGCAAAACAAATTACTGCCGTGTCTTGCGAGTGACAGTGCACGGGAGGCGAAGGTAGGTACAACAAAACACAGAATTAAAATGTGTTAGATAGAACAACGAAATTTTGAAGGTTTGTTTTTGGTAAATGTATTATGTTTTGTAAAAAGTCATAGAACAAAAGTTGTCATTTAGGATGTTAGTAATACAGTCCTGCAATAGCCCTGTATATTATATAATAGACCCACATTACGCCAATTATGTTTGATTCCCATGTAGAGGGCGAGCCTTTTGCCACCAACCAGGGCCTCAAGTCTGCTATTACAATAGTGTCAGAATGGTCTATCATTGATTTCATAATTGTTGATTTTGACAAGTTTGGTAATCTACTAATATAATGGCGTCATTATGACTTTCCAATGGTCAGCCACTGACACTCCATTGAAAGAATTGGTAATCTCGTACATAATGACAAATGAAACTTTCTACTAAACTTCCAACTTCCTACTACTTCAGATTGCTTATAACACTAATAAATAATATGTAAAAATATATATAAATGAAATCTGGCATGAATAAATGTTCAAAATGCCATTGTAATACAATTCTATTACGAGACCATTGACCGACCAATAATCGACCATTATGAACTTAGCAGATTACGAACTTTTAGCGAAATGACAATGGGATCGTGTTGGAGTGACGAATTTATAAAAACAGCAGACTTGGGCCCCAGGCACAAATCCACACTCTGGGCTGCTACAGAGAAATTCCTAATGGAAAACCTAATAACCCTTTACCCGATCCTCCTGGGTTCGATCGACCATTAAACCAACTTGGCAGTCTTAAGGTATATAAAACAAATATCTTTCGATTTATATGTTCGTTGAATTGATATTATTTGTATAATATCTAATGCGGTAAAATTAAGTATAAACTAATTTATTGTGTCTAAAGCAACAACATTTAACAAAACGATTCCATCAACAATTTTACAACACCATAGGAAATAAAACATTGGCTATAGGAGTAAGTGCTTGCAACTCACATTAAATTGGTAATGCAACGTTAAATATTAGTGCCAACATTTGGCTAAAGAGGTTTTAAGGGCATAAAGGCATGTAACGCCAATATTGGCGGCAAATGGTATGCGGGACATTTTTGCGTCAATGTAGAAAAAAATCCATAATAATCTCTCACTAGCCCAGATACTGACACCAATTATTTTTACATAAAATGATTTATTATGCCTCTTTATAATTGTTACTACTTAAATTATAAACACTTAAATTATATAAAGTTTAATAGACCATAATACAGCCGATAACAGATCTGGTAGTACTTTCTTAGAAAAAAGCGCAAAAAAAATAATTACTCATTTATTTTGCTTTTAAATAATCATAAATAAAAAAATGTTTTTTTTTTTTTTTGCTGATATTCCGCCTTGGTTTTAAACATGCTAAGCTATTAAAATATCAATAAGTCTAAGCTAGAAAAAATATGAAATTTAAATCAAATTTTAATGTTACAAAGAGCTCTAAACGGCGGGAAAATCAATAAATAGGAGACAATTTTAAACTTATATTTAAATATAATATTAATAATTTTAATTACCAAATGACATGAAAATGGCTTACGAGAAAAAGAGTAGATACAATTTCTTCTAAGTGTTTAAAATAACTTTTGATTTAATATAAATAAAATATTAAGCCATTAATAGCCATAAATATTACTTTACCGTCGCGTACCAAATGTTTTTGAGGTCTGCAGTTTAAAACTATCAAACGAAGAATGTGAGGATTTTCATTTTATTCAATTATAAATAAAATTAAATCCGCACAGATTTTATATTCGATATCTTTGTTTCGTTAGTCAGTGGTAGTCATTCCGCATGCGGTTTTAACCTAAAAAACCTGGTTCGTAGAAATGGCGAAGAAAAAATAATAATTCAAAAACACTGTGGGCCGAGAGATCGAAATACGATACGAGATCATTCCTTTAGTTTTTATTAAAAACGAGTAGAACATACACAGTGGATTATAATTATATTTTTTCAGCACAAATTACATGAAAGTGGAATCCTAGTAAGGCTAGGGACAAATCTAACCGAAAAACGCGCTCGTAATTCCGCCTTAGCTCCAGTTTCGTACAACAACGGTGGCAGTAATTAAAATATGTCATTTCCACGAGTATTTGACATTAAGGGGGCGTCCATTAAAGGCCTATACTACCTCAAATGGCTTAGCATGATCCTCCGTTATGTCGAATATACTGCAGCATTAATTTTGAAATAAATATATGGTAAAGTTGAGGATTAATGTTAAGTACTACTACTGTTAGCCGAAAACACGATTCCATAAAAAAATCTCTATAGAAAAAAAATCCAAAGTTACCTCCAAACCGAACAATAAACGGCTGGTATTCAAAAAATACTTCAAATTAGATAATGCAACTTTGCTTATTAACTGAACTAACTATAAAGCAGGTCTCAAGTTATTTACTTTTTTTAAATGACCATTATTTTCACTGTAAAACGAAATTACCAAAACTATCGGCGCCTAGGAGCCTTTTCCCTGCCGCCCTGTCTCGCTTGCTCGCGTGACCGGTAGCAATAGTGTGCGAGCGAGATACAGAGTGAGGTGGCGCTGAGGTTGTATAGACTCTTAATTACGTGAGGCGATTTTGGCGATTTTTCGACGTGTCCCTTGGAGTGACGTCGTGAGATTTGGCTCGAGCCCCCCGCCCCCCCCCCCCAATCTCATGTGAGATTTACGAATTGCGTAATCTTTCGCGTGCGTATACGTTAATCTGTGCTTGATTGCGTTGAATTTGTTTAAATAGGCATAATTTGTTTAATTATCTTTATAATGCTTATTTTTTATAACAATTACCCAGTTTTCTCGAAATTGTACACTGTTTCTTGCGGAAAAAAATGTAAGTGATATTTTACCGAGACCCCCACTTGAGATGGGTGAGTTTCGGCTCGACCCCCTAAACGCCTTACATCATTAATGGACGCCCCCTAAGGTGCCAAAAAACGGTCTGTTTTTGGACAGCTGTTTGTCTAGGCTGTTTGTGTCTGACTGTTCACCGATTTCTTACGAAACCAAAGATATTGGGGTTTATTCATAGTGACGTTCAAACGTTAAAAATGTATGGTTAAACAGTCGCTAATCATTACTTAACTTTAAGCAGCGTTTATAAATAAACCCCTTACTGTTTTGCCCCTACCCTGTTTTAGTTATTTTTCCGCATGCGGGCGAATTTTTCCCTTAATTTTAAGTAAGTTTTATTTTGTGGTCTACGTCCCTTTATATAATCTAAACGAAAGTGGGCCTTTTAACCACTTACCGCAAAGGCTGTTATGTATTTCTAAATGCATAATATAACGCTACTACACGTATAATACACAAGCTATAGTTATATTATACGAGTTTCTTATGTCAGCCTTTTTAGTTGGTACCTCTTTTATTTCGCTTTTGATGTTGTTGTAAGTTATTTATTTTTACTCGACTGCAAAGAAGGGTTATATGTTTAGTAATAATCTACTATACACAAACAATTAAGAAAAAATAATAGTTTTTCGTAAAAAAAAAAAGATGGCTTGGCTAAACAAATCTGATGCAATTGTCATTGGATTCCCCTTCAAAGATAAAGTTTAATAAAAATCAAATAACTTGTATGTAATCAAATAATTCCAGGCTTTTATCTAAGATTACAAACTATCATTTATCAGCTGTGCCTACAAAGATTAAAAAACAATTTAGAATAAAAAAAAACGCATTTTCTTTAAAAAAAAAATGGTTTGGCTATACAAATCTGATGCAATTGTCATTGGATTCCCCTTCGATTATAAAGTTAAATAAAAATCACATAATTTGTATGTAATCAAATAATTCCAGGCTAATATCTAAAATTACAAAGAATCATTTATCAGCTGTGCCAATAATTATTATATACCCGAAATTGAGTAATACCTTCCATGTTTTAGAAAAATATAGATAATTTGAGATAACCAGACTTACGAATCACCTTTTTATCTTTTTTAATTTTAGTATCTGTGATGTTTTGGATAATATTTATCTATCGATTGGCTTATTCCACTAATCCCCCCTGAGAGAATCCCCCTCAGTGGGGAAAACTGAACCCTAATGTAAAAAAAAATCACTTTCAGGGGGATCTTGAAATAAGTTTTTTTCAATTCTAGTTTTCCTCCCTAAGAGGGATTATCAAGGGTGAATTCTAGACTGCTTTTATAGATTCCACTTTTCCTCCTAAGGGGGATGTTCAGGGGGGATTTGTGGAATAAGCCCTATTGATTATGTAATACAGGATGGATAAAAAATGAACCTATCAGTGAAGGGAAAATAGTTAAAACTCAATGAAAACATTAATTAAACAAGACCTGTGGGGTTATTTCATAACACACTGGGCGAATTTCACCAATGAAACTGAACGTGGTGAAATTCCACGTTAAAGAATTGTCAGTGTCATTATTTTCTATGGAATATTGACACTGACAGCTCTTGGACGCAGTTTAGATTTGCTGAACTTATTCTGTTTCATTGGTGAAATTGGCACTTACAGTAGCAATGTAATTTGATGCATTTTGACAGTTCAACAACATTAATTGAGTTATTTACTTTGTTGAGCAGACAAATTTTTAGAACATATGAAGCAATGGATTAGCAATATGCTTAAACATTATTCCGATTTTAAGAAACCGAAGCTTAACTGCCAACAATAAATTTTTTAAGTTTTAAATTAAGTTTTAATACGTCTTTAAAATTGCTTCCATAGTGAAAGGCAATTCAGAAAACGAATGATAACAAAATCGGGGGATAGTTTGGTGTTGCAGCTACATATCTATCATCTACATCCAAAATTTAATTACACCACTTGATAGTTAAATAATAAAAAAAATCGTTACAAAGAAAATATTACCCGTTACGTACACGTATTCACGTAGGACAAATGGTCGTGTCCATGACACAGCAACACCCCGATTATTTTGGAAATCGCCAAAACCTCATGCTTAGCTGTAGCGCTTGCGTCCACTAGGCCAACCGAGGCAGTCACGAATAAATAAATAAATAATAGTAGATTGTTGCATCGAGCGCAAAGTGAGTCATTAATGCACGAGTGTTATGTTGGTGCCCAAGCGCAAGCGAGGGCACTAAATTAACACAAGTACATTAATTACTCACTTTAGCAAGGTGCGTAATCTACTTTTCTTTCAACTACCGATCTACCTACCGTGATAAAAAAACACACCTACTCAAAATAAAAACTCAAGTTTATAAAAACAATTTTTTTTTCCACAAAGTCGGTTTTATTCAGCCGATTTCTATTTTCAGCCAGTATCTTTTTGATCTAAAGCATACATTTTATATTAAGCTTAATGGGAGACATTAAACCTGTGTGGTAAAATATCTAAATAAAAAACAGTGCATTTATGAAAAACTGTGCAACCATGAGATTTTATATAACATTTCTGCACTGTTTTGGTTCTAAGCAAAAAATACGTCCTTTGTGATCGGTTTTGTAGTGATTAATGATAACATTACTACGTAGTTGAAAGAAAACATATTTGAGAGACTTGATCAGCCTTTAAAAAAATGGCAGTGAGTTAATCTTAGAAAAATAATAATTTTAAAAGATAAATAACATATAATAACATCAAAAAATTTATTCAGAGGCATTGATTGAAAATTAGATACTTAAATCAAAGCGTTGTTTATTTGAATTTCAATTCGCATTTGTTTTAATTGGTTGAAATTTTAGGATGTAAAACTGACTGTCTTATTCAATCCAGAACGAAAAGAAAATGTGGTTTAAAAAATGTAGTGACAAAAATTGAAAAGAGTATGCTTAGATGGTTTGGTCATGTTGAGAGGATGAATGAAAGGCGACTTACAAAAGGTATTTACAAGCAGATGTGAGTGGAAACGCCGGGATCAGGGTACGTCCTAGGAGAACATATAGTGACCTAATTGGTGATGTTCTTCAGAAAGGTCAGGTACGTAGCACTCGCAACCGGCGTGCGTGTATGACCAGATTTATGAATGTAAACGAAGCAAAATGAGTATGCAAGGAGCGTAGCAGGTGGCGTTCTATGGTTTCTGCCTATCCCCACGGGAAGAAGGCGTGTATTTATGCATTATTCAACCCATAGTTATTCTGAAATCTACTTAATTTACGCTCCCATAAAGTTGATATTCGTTTGAGTGGAAATAACATCAATTGGATGCAAGGACTTGAGAAACCACAACTGAAATGAAATCGTTTATTCTGTAAATAGGATATCGGAATCACTTTTACACGTCATATAAAAAATATAAAAACAAGCTTGGGGAAGTCGACATTTCCTATCTGACTATCCCTGAGAAGAAATGGCGAAACGAACTCAGGGGTCAAAGTCTCTTTTAAAGTCCAGACATAATCTTGGTCAGATCATGTGAGGACCATGTAGATCCGTGTCTGAAATGGTCTTTTGAGGAAAGAACCACACAATTTTGAGTGGACCTGTCCAGTCAGTACAAGCATTTGTCAGTAAACATGTAGCTCAACTCAGGATTTAATAAGCTCAACGACTACCAAACTAAACTGCTTGAACTGTTACCTCATCTGCATTTTTAATAAGTAAATACTTTATTATTTACTACAAAGTATTTAGTTGACTGTCGGTATTACATCCAAAATGTTTTATATTTGAAAATCATTGCAAAGTTTTTTTTTTTTTAAATTAGACAGACTTAGAGCCTCCTTATAAGAAATAAGCTCTTTTTAATTTTTTTATTTAAATCATTATGGCAATATTGGTCACATATTTTGCTAAATATAAGAAGTCTGTTACGCTGCCTGCACCTAGAAGAACGTCGCAAAAAAAAAAAAGATGTAAGTTAAAAACATAATGAATTTAATTCGCGATAATACAGCGTATCCAACAAGGCTGACATAGTTATATAATCATTAAATGACGTATGAATCGATACACGCCATCGAGTGACGAAATAAGCTAATCGTTATAAAAATAATTGTGTTGACGTTTGTGCGAGTATTTTGACAGTTAAGTTCCCGCCATTTCCGGTTTTTATGTTAACAGATATAGATTAATAAATCTCAAAATCTTCTTAATTTTTGGTACCCAAAGACCGAAAAATTTATTAATTCTTTTAGCATCTATTTTCAAATAAAGCCGCTCCCTCAGCGTGAGCATTCGCAAGTCAAAAGATTAAAAGATTCCAAAGATTCCACTGTAAGTACAAGTAAACTGCGCAGGCCGTCAACTTCTAGGTAGTGTAGATAGGTAATTGAAACCAACAGGATAGGTTAATACACATAATTGAGTATAGGGTATGAGGAACAAGGTGTAAAGTTCACTGATCCTCCATAGCCAAGGGAGGATCCTCCGACGAGACGGATGTTGTGTCTGGTGGACTACTGCCCGACGAATGAATGTGGGATGTCGCTACGCCCCCATAAGGGGGCATGGCTAGCGGAGCCGGAGCTATGCTCCCCGTCCGCGGAAGATGTACGGTGGTCTATCAAAATGGACCTCTCATTTTGATTGCCTATCTCGGCTTGTGGCTGATGGACCCGTGTTGCCCAACGATTGATGTCAGGATGTTGTATATATATCAGTCGCGCGGTAAACTTTACTTGCGCGATTGCATGATTTGAGTGACGTCAAGTTTTTGATGCGTCGTTCGCAAGTGGTGTTACGAATGCCGACACAAATTAAATAGGTAGAAGAAATATGGCTGTCACGGCTAATAGGAGCATTCGCCTGTAACGTAACTTTTATAAAGGCGAAAGCTCCGGTGAGGGAGCACCTTAAAACATCTACGATAGATGCTTCTATAACAGAAATACGTCAATATTATTTGTGGCGAAAGCTTCAGGTTAGCCCGCGATATTCAAATTTTCTTAAGTTTTTGCTCTTTGCAGGGCAGTATCAGGTTATATGTTGATCTAAATATGGTTCGCGGCGTTAAAAATATTTATTGATAGAATTATAATCATAAAAATCATCAATACAACTCTCTAAGTTCATATTACCCTATTGCAGCGTTCCCGTTTTTAAAATAATACGATCGACGCATCGAAAGCGCCGCCGCCGCTGACTCAAAGCATTTACTAATTTAACTCAAATTCAAAACGAGTACAACATGAGTTCATTGCCACAGGATATCTCAACTCAAATTAACTTAAACCCCCGTGGGGGGGGGTAGAACTATTAAGTGGGTCACGAAGGGGCAGTATGAAAATTACCGGGCCTTGACAGAAGAATGTCTGGGAAACACTGCTCTATTGAATAACTATTTCATGAAATCATCACATTTGAGGCCAATTCTAATTTAAGGATTGTATTGCTGATTCTAATCATTATAATTCTGTACTCGTGAAAGATGAGAAAGATAAAATAAAAAAATCATATTGACTTGAACTTGAACTTGAGACTGAACTAAAATGTATCTTCTGTCCTTTTCTTAATGAAATAGAAAGAAAAAGATGCACTGAACTTAAATTTAGTTTAGTTTGTGAACAAGGGAATCGGCACCAATGTCAATTTTTATGAGTAAATACCAAAATAACTGTAAAAAATATTATACCAAATCATAAGCATAGTAGGTACTCGTATAGTATAAGCACTTATTATATATATAAGTATTTTTTTTGTACTTGGCAAAAAAATATGGTACTACTTTGATTTTTTAATAAAATAATCACGAAAAACTTCTAGAAATGCGACAATGCCAGCCCGCGACGGATGAACGCTCTACGTCCTATGTAATAGGGGACGAGCTTAAGTTCAATTACTTAAATTACGTTAGGAATTGCTACTTATCCTTGTCAAAATATTCGCACACACGGAACTAGAACGTAGCGTAGAGCTACCTTAAATTTAATACTTTTTTTTATTGTATTATGTCAATTTTTTTATTTTTTTTCTTGTTATATGGCACCACAGCCATTACTCGACAATCACACAAGTGACAAATTGTGCATGAACAAACATACTAATTTTACTTTTGAACCGCTTTTCAGCTACGTTATTACTATGAAAATCACTAAAAATATTGTGTGGCTTTTATTGATTTGTGGTGTAGTCGACATTTTGTATAGGTACACACGGCTACATATCAAGCTAAACAAATCCAGTATAAGCTGATAATAATGGAAATGTTTAACTTGATATTTAGCCGTGTGTACTAACAACTATCGCCATCTCTTGATGACAGTAGGAATAAGAAAAACAAAATGGCGGATTCAACTGTCAATATTGTTTTTTTTTTTTTTTTTCTAAAAATCGATTCAAAAGCAAATCTAAGCAACATTTAAACCTTACCAAAGCTAAAGTGTCATATTGCCGTAACAACAGTATAGTTAAACATCACAACCGCCCCCTTCGTCATTTTGTAGCCTACTAATAAGCTCATTATTACCGAAATGACAATGAATTTTGAACGAAACTTCATTGGCACTATGTTATTAAGCATTTTGTCCCCAAAGAGGTTTGTTGTCTATAGTTTTTATATAGTCTATGTAGAATAGCGTGCGTCATCAGATAGCCAAGTTTTCTCTATGGCTGTAAGATGTCTACTGCATTATGGCCCATGTTATGGACATACTTCAATGTCCATCAGTCCATTTGTATACAAATGGGTCAACAAGATATTGGTTATAGCCGCTTTTGCACGATTCCTACTTGAAAAACTCTAAATTTGATGCTATTCAAGTATTTTCACAAGCAATCACAATGCTGAACTATTTATCAAAAAGGACTGCGCAATTTAAGCAGTAATTATTTAAATTAGTTTTTTGCAATCTTTTAAACAAAAGTGTTGTTGAAAAAATGTGAATCTCATTTGCGGGGCGCAGTTATTTATTTATTTAAATGCATAATTATGTAAGTATACGGTACCGATTAATAAAAAAACTTTTTTTTTAATTTTCGTCTGTTTTTTCCAGCTTATCTCCGAAACGGCTGGACCGTTTTTGACGGTACTTTCACTGACAGATAGCTGATACTATAAGGACTCTTATAGTATCTCGGAACTTAGGCTACTTTCATTTTAGAATAACAGTCGTTAAAATATTAATATCAAATAGCTTTCATGAACATATTTTTAAATGAACCACTGGACTTTGAAGTATGTCCAACACTGACCATTATGTACGGGAGCCATTATCCTAATTTAAAAAACCTAACCTTAAATTTACAATTTCAAAAATAAAATATACATTTTCATGAATTTCAATTTCTTCAAAATCAACAAGACATTTCCAAAATGTTTTGTCAGTTGAAATGAGACATGCTTTACTATTTAAAAACGATAAAATATAATCATAATTTTTAATAAAAAGTAATTTTGTACTTCATAAAATCAGTATTTGAGAGCCGTCAGAAGAAACATGCTTATTAAAAAATACCACACCTTAAGTTTAAAAAAGCCATTTTATTACAGGCTTGAGTTGTGACTATTTTTATTTTTAAGTGTTTCTTTCGCGCTGACATTCGCACAACGATCATGACTTATAGAAAATACATTCCCGAACTCCTAAATTCACCGTGCATTTCCATGTGAGGTACACACGGCTACACATCAAGCTATACGTGTCCAGAATAAGCTGACCTCTCACTATACGGAAATCCTATACAATGCGAGATTAGCTTATACTGGAAATGTATAGCTTGATGTGTAGCCGTGTGTACAAAGGACTAAAACATCAAACTAATGATGAATCAAAGAAAAAGTTTTTATGCAGTTTTGATGCCGACGTACTGGCCATCATTTTGGTGTCGCCATTGTTCCGAATTTAAATTCACGACCATTTTAAAGACTTTTATACAAAACGTGCAGTGTGGCTCGATTTAGGAGTCCGAGTGTATTTTATTTTTCCCCAAGCATCTCTCAAAAGCCATTATCTCAATACAATTATTTCTAAGAAATTCTGAAAAGGCGCACACTGTGCGATTTTCCTTTCGCAAAAAAATAAATTATAACAAATATCTGTCAATATTTTAATACATAAATAATTTTAACATTTTTTTAATTAAATTAAGATATGTACGAAATAAAATGTCTGATAATAATAAATTATACAGAATGTTGAACAACACAAGTTATACACACAAACTCATTAATCTGTGGTGCTGACAAAATATTTTTGCAATTTTTTTTTTCACACTCACCTTACCTAACGTCTTAATCGAAAAACCATTTCTTTTTAGAAAAAATACATCAATTTCATATTATTATTAATTTAAATTTTTCATCAAATTCTCAAAAATATTTACAGCAGTCTATCACTATTTTTTTTCCATGTTTTTTTTTTCTAATTATTATTATAATCCCGAGTTCACCGTGCAAGAATATGTTGCCATAGACAATTTATTCTTGCACGATGAGATTTAAAAGTAAAACTTACAAGAACACATTTGACTATTATTTAAGAATCAATGTTCATTTTTGAAATATACCAACTTATTTAAGCTTAAAAATAAAAACATTAACTATAAAGTCCGTCTAAGGAATTAAATAAGACTTAACACACCGTCTGAGATCTGTCACTCACTTTTTTCGAGTTTTTTTTTTTTTTTTCACAGTTTTTTTTTATCACATTTTTAAAAATACTGCTTCCTCTTAGGTGCTTCGTGGTAAAGATATGTAGTCACTTCGGTTGAAGTAGTTTTTTTTAATGTAGAAAGTTGAACATTTTCAAGATTGTGTGGGGAACCACGCGGGTGTAAGTTTTGTGTGGTGACTGACAACCGAAATCGTTCAGGACGTGTATTTATTACCTTTGCTTGGAGATCCCTGCGCAGGGAAAAAACAATCAATCAGTAAATAAAGTTACCAAAATTTATTCTAGCTTGTCACTCAAATCTTATATATAAAATTCTCGTGTCACAGGTAGGGTAGTGTAGGGTAGGGTAGGGTAGAGTAGGGTAGGGTAGTGTAGTGTAGGGTAGGGTAGGGTAGGGTAGTGTAGGGTAGGGTAGGGTAGGTGGTAGGTAGGTAAGGTAAGGTAAGGTAGGTTAGGGTAGGGTAGGGTAGGGTAGGGTAGGGTAGGGTAGGGTGGGTAGGTAGGTAGGTAGGTAGGGTAGGGTAGGGTAGGGTAGGGTAGGGTAGGGTAGTGTAGTGTAGGGTAGGGTAGGGTAGGGTAGGGTAAGGTAGGGTAGGGTAGAGTAGTGGAGTTTATACTATAGCTTTTGACAGAACGAAGTCTGTCGGGTCAACTAGTTCAATATAAAATGAACCCTAACCATAAAGGAATAAAGTTGCTAATTACCTGGCTATGTCACGCGATAGAGTTGACGGCGTAACGTGGCCGCGTGCCCTCGGGCTGGTACAGCGTAATCGACGCTATGTAGTTGTTGGACATCACCTGCATACATAAACATGACATTAGAATATTTATCTTAACAAGGGAGCAATAACGAATAAAATTGCGCAAGTTTCAGTCCAGCCAATGCCAAGCCATACGTAAGTACGTACGTATCAAATTACTGTCCCAAAAAAAAAAAAAAGACGTGTGGCACTCGGGGACTGCCGCGGTAAAGCTATTGCATAGCATTTTTTATCAACTTATGCAATTATAATTATTTATTTATTTTATTTATGCAGTATTTCTTTTTCTTTGATATTAATTTTTTTTTTTTTTTTTTCGTTACGGAATTTCTGGATTCGGTCCCCGCGCTCAAGGCCCGCGATAGAAGCTATGCAATAGCTTAAAAACAAAATCAATAAGTGCTGAACGTCGTAAAAGTGTATAACTACGTAAACAAAGTCAAATACTATTCAAATATAAGCATAATAACAACTTTAAAATAGACGAAAGTGTTGAACCTAAAGTAATTTTAAATAAAAAAAGAGTGACAAACTGTTTTGACAGCGAAAAATTCCATGTACATGAGTCATTTCCAACCGTCTAGTCAAGTTTAACAATTGTTCAACTGGAATGGTATCAACTATTTGGCAAGCTTTAATTAAGTCATTGTAGCCTTGCGGTGCAACAGGGGAACTGAATGTACTCGTAATCGACTGTTCGTGAGTTCAAACCCCACTATCAACAATCACTTTTTGTGAAGATCATAATTTTATAAACTAATATTTATAAGAATAAAATACGCAGTACACAGAAATAAGGAACTGCCAGAAATTATTAGATCACTAGAGGGTACTGGTATAGTAAAATAACCGTCGGAGTGGGGAGCGTGAGGTTTTTTCGTTACGGAATTTCTGGATTCGGTCCCCGCGCTCAAGGCCCGCGATAGAAGCTATGCAATAGCTTAACAATAATTTGAATCTAAAAATACTTGACAATTATCATTTACTCGTAGTCACACAATGGTGACGATTCCCTTGTTCACAAACTAAACTAAATTTAAGTTCAGTGCATCTTTTTCTTTCTATTTCATTTTTTTTCATTCCCGGAACCAAACGAAAAAGACCTTGACTGGCGTTATATTATTGCGGATTCTCACTGAACAAATGTATATTTCTCTATGCTAATAGTACTTTCTAATTCCAAACTAACTAAACTACAATTTGACATACGACAACACTATGATAAACATTTTTTTTTATTTTTTTATAGGCTCTTTAGCGGTTTTGCCCAGTTTTGCCAGTGCCTTTATTTACACCTGCGCGCGCATCGCTAGCGCGGCGCGCGGAAAAACAAAACCAGCGCCATTTTCCATAAAGTTAATAACAATACAAATCTGTTTTTTTCCTCTCAATTGTGTTGAAAAACGTCGTATAAAACGCGCGTGCATTGATCATTACACTCTCGGCTTCCTTATCGCGCTCGCCTATACCGCCTCGAGTGTAATGTAATGACCAACATAGCACACTAGTATCATAATGTACTATTAAAGAAGAAATCTTCTATAGTGGCGCTGTTTGAAGGCTCTGTTAAGAGGTGTTCTGAATTCTATCCCCCGTACCTCAAATATGATGTCCTGGTAGCCATAGCAGAAGGTGGAGCCAAACGGGTTGGTGGTGTTGGTTGAGGAGGCGCGGTTCAGTACGACGGGCCGCTCGGCCACGCGCAGGGCGCGGGACACTACCTCCCATTTGCTGTACGCTGTGATGCAGACTGCGCCGCGACTTTCTACGAGGGAGTTGGCTTCGCATCTAGAAAAAAGTTTATTGTTAACGTCGAAATACGAGGATAAAAATTAATAAGGTAATGATGACGAAGTGTGATGTTATGTGATGTATAGAGATCGGATAATCGGATGCATATTTACCTAAAGTTAATTATTAGCTATGAAAGTATGGAAGCAGCTTCTTAAAATATTTTTTTTGTAAGAAAATATCCCGTGATGCCAGGAATACCGGCAATGCATAACTAGTCGGGTGTATAGTATGGAAGCGGCTTCAAAAATATTATTTATAAAAAAAAAAATACCCGGGATTCTTGGATTGCATAACTATTCAGATGCATATTTATTTAAAATTATTTTAACCCCCTATGCAAATATGTGTATGTAGGGTGTAAGAGTAGGGGGTGGTGTGTGTTCGTTAAAATAAAAATAAAACACCGGAACCGCGGGATTTATTCGATACAAGAGCGCTTTCCATAATATAAAACATCTCAACTTTAGGTGAATATGCATCCGAATATCCGATCTCTAGTGATGTACCATCGCCGTCTCAGACATGGGATCACCGTAAGGACTATTCTTGCTTGCAGCGCTCGGCCGCTATAGTAACACTTATAGTAACCGGCATGAGTCGTGAGCACAAACGGACACCTGCGCAGTAGTAAATTATTAAGTCTCTTTGGCGGAATGAAGAAGCCGGAGGGCGCCGAGCTGCATGCGATTGGTTCGTCAGTCGATACTCGTCGTCTATTTGTCTCTCGCGTGTCATTTTATTTAGCCGAAAGTGGACATGCGCGAGCTTGCTCCCATTACTGCCCATCTGTGCTCATGACTCGTGCCGGTTATTATACCTACGCTCATCAACACCAAATTGCAGAAATCATAAGAAAATTTGAATTTCGCGGGCTACCTTACCACAAAAACTGATGGCTGGGATGAACCGGATGCGGAAGGCGGTGGGCAGGATGTTGTGAAAAGCCTATGTCCAACAGTGGACTGCGATCACCAAGAGAATCCGTGCCTTTGATATGTATATACCCTTTCCGTAACACGCTGTATTTCTAGCTTTAGCCCGCGGCTCCGCCCGCGTGGATGTCGGTTATCGCGTAAAAAAGTAGCCTATGTCCTTCTCCATATCCCAGGCTATATCTCTCCCAATTTTCATGACGATCGGTTCAGCGGATTAGGCGTGAAAACGTAACATACAGACAGACAGACAGTAACTTTCACATTTATAATATTAGTATGGATTTTATAAAATGACTGCTTGTTTCGGTCTTTAATTAATCACCCAATGTATACAGGGCGTAAGGCTCCTTATTTTGAACCATATTCCACCGATAATTATCTCAGATTTAAAAAAAAAAAATTAAATCGTTTTTTCAGTTACTATTCCTTTATTTCGATGTAAAATTGCATTTTCTGTACGCAGCACTCTATTTATGTAAATAAAACAGCACAGGCGTACAGTATATGCATCCGATTATCCGATCTCTAGTTATAACTATAAATACCCCCACAACCTCCCCTACCGTTGCATGCACCCTAAACACAATGTTTCGCGTGCGTTACAATGCGCGCTGCAGTAAACAGCGATTATTCACACAAAAATAAGGAGTTTCCCAACAATAATGTTTGCTGAAAATGACCATGTGATAGATATGTTTACACCCTGTGTTAGCATACCATCACAGACGCATGTTGAACGTGCTCGTTTGGCCATATCATTAAACTTTTCTGCCTCCCAAGATACAGGATTTTCCTAGTTTGGGGGGCAGGGTACATATTCTATTTGGACTTTCAACCACACTACCTACCTTTTGTACACAATTTTGTATACCTAAACTTGCTCACCTTTCAATGTTATAATTATTGTCAAAGTTTATTGTTTTTTTTAAATAAAGAATTATTATTGTTATTATTACTTTATTATTTTTGGCGGGGTTGAAATCTTCTTAGATGTCCTCCACCCTGTGGTGGGCAGAGGGGTCTGTCAGACTTACTGACTAAAACCACCCCGCTGTTCCCTCGCACACTTGCGTCAGGGGGCTGCGGGTGTAGATGCGTCTTCCGCTGCCCCGGACTGGTAGGCCCCGCCCCGTAGGGGGAGTAAAGTGTTGAACTCCCCCTGTTACGTCTTAGGGAGGGGTGCGTGGAACACTACGCGCCGCCATCTCAGGGGGGATGGGGTGAAGGATTTCCCCGAGTCCGTCGCCCCTGGACCTGTCTAAGGGGGCTGGAAGAGGGCGTTATCTGCCCTCCGCGCGCCTGCTGCGGAACGGGAGAGCACTTGTGATCTCCCTTTCCCTTTCTGCTATATCTTTAACCTACTTCAACTCAACTCACTTGTCGGGCTGAACGGTGAGCTCAAACTCGCAGCGATGGTACATGTTGAAGTTGTAGTGTCCCGGGTAGTTGGTGTGTAGTACAAACTTCTTCACCTGGTGCGTACGAGCGTCGAATAGCACGTCCTGAAAATATACGTAAAGTAATCATATATATAACATTTTTTTGAGTTACGTACTAAAATTGCTATACAAGCTCTTTTCTCAAACATGCATGGAAATGTCATTATTTTCGAAAAAAGAACACGCGAAGTATCGAATTTACGGACAAAGAAAATCAAATCCATTGCAGGAGCGTTTTTTTAATTTGGAACATTACAACGCTCCAGTGATGTTGTACAAAATGGCGTGTTGCTTTGATTGGATCTCTTTTATCATTCTTGGCATACCAAAGTAAGTCTCTTTGCTCAGCACAAATTGCGTTGACGTAGCTGTATAGCCATAAATGTGTTTGCCTTTTGGCACAGATGATATATAGCAAATTGTCGTCAAAGCTGAAAATTCGTCTTGATTGAAACGACTTTTGTTATTTACATACTTCAGCCATCTACCACTACATCCAATGCCCACCTACAAACCTCATCAGAAGTTCAACAAACAAACATAAATGTGGGAAATCAATAAAATTTTCTTTTAGTAATTGCCCCAATATGACTAATGTAACTTTTAATATTAATTAAATTAAATGTATAATATAAAAAGTATGTTTTATTTCCCTGCATTCTTTTGAGAAAAGCACTATAATATGCCTCGGCGGAAATGACAATTGCCTGTGTCGTATTGGTGAAGTTCTCGCCTACGGCTCGGCCTTCATACTAATACTGACCTTGCCTGTTTCCGGGCCTTTGCAATAATGTACTATTAATTTTTTATTATTTATATATTGTTATATGATTTTTTGTAAGACACAACTTTGAGAAAAAAGCCGACAGGAGGATCCGGTTGGGCTGGGCAGCGTTTGGAAAACTCCGTCTTTTCTAGCGTCTTTTCGCCGCCTATCCCGCAATGTATGAAGACTAAGGTCTTCAACCATTGCGTCCTGCCCGTTATGACATACTGTGCCGAAACGTGGACACTGACAGTTGGGCTGGTTCAGAAATTTAAAGTCGCTCAGCGCGCTATGGAGCGGGCTATGCTCGGAGTTTCTTTGAAGGATAAAATCAGGAATGAAATAATCCGGAAGAGAACCGGAGTTACCGACATCGCTTGCAGAGTAAGCAAGCTGAAGTGGCAGTGGGCTGGCCATGTTTGTCGAAAGACCGATGGCCGGTGGAGCAGACGAGTCCTGGAGTGGAAACCGTGTATCGGCAAGCGTAGTGTGGGACGCCTCCCAGCTAGATGGACCGACGACCTCAAAAAGGTGGCTGGGACAGACTGGATGCGGAAGGCGGAGGACAGGGTGTTGTTGCGCAGCATGGAAGAGGCTTATTTATTTAAACTTCATGTACAATAGTGGTACATAGGCGGACTTAATGCCACAAGGCATTCTCTACCAGTCAACCTTTGGGTTAAATATAAAAATATAGTGATAGGGTACAAAAATAATTTCTAAAATACAAACTTCTTGATTACGAGAATTTATATACTTTTATTAATACTAATACACATATACAAATAAAATAAACTAATAGATATTTTAATAAATACCACCTAATAGTAATTACTATGACTAGACTACTAATTGAGAGTTATTTAGTCTGACTTATACACCGTGGCATTTTAGTCGGCTTACAAAGACAGCCCACTTCATGTATCCAATGACTACTAATCATCCAGGTAAAAAAAAATTTTTTTTGAACGTTTGAATTATTGTTTTTTTTTTATTTATTTTTAAATTATGACGCATGCCATAGTTTAAAACACCCTGTTACGAGTGCAGTCCGAGCCTTGCGTAATAAGGGCGCCGCGGAATGGAGCGGCAACATCTTTATCAAAGTTCATTCACCCTAACGCAAAAATGTGTTTCTTACTATTGCAACTTAAACTTAATCTAAATCCATTCTGCGGTGCCCTTGTATCACAAGGCTTGGACTGCACTCGTAACAGGGTGTTTTAAACTATGTCATGAGTCATAATTAATAAAAAAAAATTTAAAAAATATTCGGATGTTCAAAAAAAATTTTTTTTTTTACGTGAATGATTAGTAGTCATTGGATACATGAAGTGGGCTGTCTTTGTAAGACAACTAAAATGTCACGGTGTATAGTGGTTACGAACTTTTAAAAGTAAATTTGCTTTCAGCTTTTTGAATGCCAAAAGGTAGCGCGTTTCAGAGCTTTATATATTTATATTTTTATTATTATTTTTTTTTTTTTATATTTTTTTTTTTTTAGAGATAGCGTAAGAATTTGACATAAAACCGGTATGGTGTGAAAAAATTTGGAGAAGTAGATTCTTGGAAGCTCGTAAGTTACGACTATGAGAACGGCCTATAAAAAAAAAAAAAAAAAAAAAAAAAAAAAAAAAAAAAAAAAAAAAAAAAATGAAAATGCCTCTGGCATTAAGTCCGCCTCTGTACATTTTTTTGTGCTTAAAGTATTAAATAAATAATAAACTGCGCAACACATTGAAATAATTCTTTAGATAATCGGGAGCACATGGATCGTTCATAATCGCGAAGAGCAAGCAGAGAGATCTGAGTCGGATAGGCAACCATTTATCTGAGGCCTATATTCAGCAGTGGACTGCATAGGCTGCGTTGATTAATATGATTTTTCAAAACTCACCAGTCCTAGGGTAAAGTAGTTGAAGAAATAATCGGAAGCGGGCGGCGGGCGCCTACGCGCGGTGGGGCGGTGTATGCGCATCTTGTCGTCAGCCTTGTAGTACGTGCGCGCCGGCGCACCCAGCGCCGCGCACACGCGCTGCGCCGAGCTGCCGAAGCGCACCACGCGGCACACCGCGCGACCCGCACCGCCCTCCGTGAGGGACCGGTTGGGACCTGGGGGGAAACAGACATGGTGGCATTCGAATCGGGTAGACAAACTGGGCCTCAAGTCTGCTATTACAATAGTGTCAGAATGGTCTCTTCATTGTGAGTTTTTGACAGATTTGCCATACAAAAACTGTCAAATACTCACAATGGCGAGACCATTCTGACACTATTGTAATAGCAGACTTGAGGCCCTGACGTACTGTCAAAATGTAGGCAAATATGAGATAGCGTAAAGATCTGCGCTAGTTTCAAAAAAAATAAAAAAGCCAGCTTATACAGGGTGTAAGGGACAGTCCCCCGCAAACTAACAGGGTGCATTCAGTTCCTTATTTTGAATCATATTCCACTGGAAATTTGCTCAAAGTTTCTTCAGTTAAGATTCCTTTATTTTTATGTTATTTTACATTTCCTGTACGAAGCACGCCATTTATGTAAATAAAACAGCTAAAATAAAAAAACCAGCAATGGATGTTGAAATACTCTAACAAAAATTGCCGTCTGCCGACAAATTGCTTTGCAGTTTGGCAGATGTTGTGTAAGAAAAAACTATAAGTTATTGGATTAAACAAAAATAAATAAAAAAAACGACGCGTGAAATCAACTGTTCACTTTCTGCCTAGCTACAGAGTTCATCGAACTCACTCACTGCGCTGCCGTTCGCTACGTGCGTTTTGCCACGGTAACGATACATTGCGTGTGAGGTAAAAAAACAAATCAGGTTTATTGGATTCCCATAATGTTCCTGAAATAGTTTCATGTACCGGTCTTCTTAGTATGACATACTGAATTCACCCTATCAGTCTGCGGAAGGCTGTCCCTTACACTCTGTATACCGTAAAATGATCACTATCGATTTAGTTTTCAACGCCGTTATGTCAAACAACAGTGAAATTGCAGACTTTCATTAAGACTTAGTTACTTTCCTCGCTATCCATTTAAGCTGTGATCGGACGTAAATTCACTAGATTTTTCTCTCTCGATTATGACGTCTTAAAACAAAAGAAATAAGAATAAAGAACGTCGCAGCGACGCAAGTGCAGCTGGTGTCGGTAACAGGACTCTTGTATTAGCAGTACATCTCTCACCTTCCGTGAACATATGCAGCCTCAATCCTTGCGTGGCAGTGGCAGTGCGCAGTACGTCGCAGCGACGTAGGTGCAGCTGGTGTCGGTAGCAGGAGAGAGGTAACTCCGGGAGAGGCGCCCCGCAGACGCTGCCGCTGCTTGTATTGCTAGACTGTAAATAATAACACTTTACTTATTGATAGTGTCCCAAGAATCTAGAGGTTACGTTTACGATATTGAGGGACACCTAGATGCAATAATTTGAGAATTTTAGCTCAAGAAGACATAATTATGTCTTAATTAGGGCTTTCAGTCTCGCTGCATTTCTGAGTCCCGGGAAAATAAAAATCGAGACTCGATGCGGTCTAGAAATTCCCGACAAAAACGAGACTTTCGAGACTATTTCAAAAGTAGGTTTAGATAGATAGAAGATAGAATACTCTTTATTATGTACACCATAAAAATTACAGATATAAATGTAGAACTGTTACATAGGGTGTCACAATGGGCGGTCTTATCGCTAAATGCGATCTTTTACAGACAACCTTTGGATGGATCAAAAAGTTCATACAGTTCAAAAGTTGGTTTCATACAGGCTAGGCTTTGAGGCAGTCAAAACAAGATATTTCAATCAAGTACTTTATTAAACATACAGTTACAAACACAAAAGAATAAATTAAGAATTATTTATGTGAGTGTTTTCATTTTTATAGTGGGCATGTAAAAAACAAAGGGCGTTTTAATGTAGCTTCAGATAGAGAGGACCTGAATTTATTACAAAAGTAACGTTAGAAAAAGCCCACTCTGTTCTACACTAGTAGTGGGTTGGCTAGATATTAGGTAATTGTAACAATGGTTTAGGTATTACTCTAAATCAGAGGTAAGTAACACGCGGCTCGCGGACGTCTTACTTGCGGCCTGTGAATATTTTGTAAATAAGTTATAAATATCAAAATAAATGCAATAATTAATGAGTAAGCGCGCCTCTAAGAAATCAACACTTTTATGAATGAAAAAGGCAAATCTATTCCAGAGCTAACAGATACTCAATGGTTAATAGACTTTGGATTTTTGACAGATGTAACTCATGAATTAAATACGCTGAATGTAAGGCTTCAAGGTAAAAACGAAACTAATCTCTGACAAGCAAACAGACGTAAAGGCATTCCAAATGAAAAAAAAAAACTCTTTATAAAACATATTGATGAAAAACAGTTAGATCATTTTCCGCATTGTAAAAAAGGTTGTCGAGGAATCAGAAAAAGAAAGTCAATTTTAATAGCATTTTTATTTTTTCTGTGATATGACCAATTAATTGTCAAACTCAAACTCAAACTCAAATCATTTATTTCAATTAAACCATTTACAGGCACTTTTGAATTGTCAAGCAGTCGGTCAGTAAGAAAAATTAAGCTACATTCCCATTCCAAAGCGTAGGTACCTATGGAGAAGAACGGGCAAGAAACTCCATGGACACTCTTTTAAATTAAATTGTTACAAAGGATATTGGGCTTCTAGGGTTAATATCACAACTGCGGCCCGCCTTTAGTTTATTTTGCCACCTTGAAGCCCTTGCCTGCCAAAAGGTTGCCGACCGCTGCTCTAAATCATTCGACAAGTCTCAAAGGTCTCGTCATTCCCGAGACCGAAAATATCAGTCTCGAGTCTCGAAAATACCAAATAATCGCCGAGACTCGAAATTTTCGAGACGGAGTTTCCCGGGATGAAAGCCCTAGTCGAAATAAACGCCCATAGAGCAGTGGTGGCCACGACTTACGAGTTGTAGGTCATGGGTTCGAACCCAAGCAATCGCTTTACTTTGTGTAATTTATTTCATCACTACTGCTCTCAAAACGGTGAAGCAGTTTTCCTTCATCGTGAGGAAACCGGCATGTCATAGAACTAAAAATTCGAAGACATGTGACATCTGCTAACCCGTACTGGGCCCGCGTGGTATATTATGGCCCACTCCCTCTTACTGTGTCCCAGCAGGGGGAACATTATACTCGCCCATAGCGTTTTTAATTTATACATATGTACATGGTTTCGCATACACAAAGTTGTCTTTTTTTTTCACTAAGCTGACGGGGCTTATAAAAAAAAACCGGCCAAGTGCGTGTCGGACCACGCACAATGAAGGGTTCCGTTGATATGTATACCAAATTTCAACTTAATCGGCCCATTACATTCGGAGCAAATTGGCTGTGACAGACGGACAGACAGATAGACAGACAGACACACGAGTGGTCCTATAAGGGTTCCGTCTTTTCCTTTTGAGGTAAGGAACCCTAAAAAAGCCGTCCTTCCGTCTGTCCGTCTGTCTGTCACTGGGCTGTATCACAAAAGTACTGTGAGAGGGATTTTTGAAAATGTTGTTAACTTTTTACCTGAACTTTACATATTTTATGATTTACATTTTATAAGTGCATGCATAAGGTGTATCTATTCATACACGAAATATTTTAAGAGATACACCTACAGGTGGTAAAGAAGCCATGGAAACTTTTTTTTTTAAGTCTAAGGATATTATTAAAAAAAAAAAACTTTTTATGATGATTAATTATCAAAAGGCACTGCGCTCGCGCCGCCACCGTTACCGCGTCGGCAGGTCTATAGAATAAGTAAGTAAAGGTTTTTTGCAAAATGTCTCAAATCATTTTAAAATTAAAGAAAAAGAAAGAAAGAAAAAGTATTTATTGTGACTCGCACAGGAAGATCACAAACTAATAAACACACAATCACAAAAGTATAAAAAAGAAATAAAAAGAGAGTCCTGTACGAGGCCAAAAGGCTCCTAACTCAGCATGATGCTGCGACATTTAAAATAAGTGCCGCAGCACTGGTATTCTGATAGGGCCCAATAATAAAAACAATAATAATATAATAATTACGTAATAATAAAAACACAGGTAGATTAAAAAAAAAAAATCGTTGCTATGGCGTTTTTACCACCTATACACCGTGGCATTTTAGTCGTCTTACATAGACAGCCCACTTCATGTATCCTATCCAATGATTACTAATTATTTTTAATTTTTGTTGGTAATAGGGGTAATGTGAATAAAGGAGAATTACTCCAATATTATAGTTCTTTATGCAACCTTAGTTTAAGAAAAATTGTGATGTTCACATTCCCATACAGCCAAAGTTTGCCACAGGAAGAAAACAACTTTAGATCTGAAATGAATATGACATTGCATAATTTGATGTTTAATAACAATTCATTCCATTTAATTGACACTAACAATTATGTTGGTAATCATTTATATTTGACAAAAGATAGATTTTTTATGGATAGGTACTATCTTTCAAAGTACTGTAAAAGACAGATAGCTGTGTCGCTATCATATTATTTTTCTATTACAGCCAAGAATTTGGCTAAACAAATTGCTTCTATTGAGCAATGCTATGACATGTTACATAATTCAGCCAATAATTTGGTTTCAAAAATTGACATTGATAATAATTTAAATTAGAAATTAAGACAACAGAGGCAACCTCTAGCAATAATGTACAGAATTGCAAAAATAAAAGTTTAAAATCAGTAAATAGTATCAACCTGGTGCATCAAAATATTCAAGGATTTATGAACAAAGATTTAGAAATAGAATTATTTATGAATTGTAACAGTATTGATATTCTTTGTATAACTGCACATTGGCTTAAAAGCCACCAGTTCTTGTTCAATTTTAGTAATCACCAGGTTGGTAGTTCGTTCAGCAGAGTAAATGCTATACATGGTGGCTCATTAATTTTAGTAAGTAACCAGCTTAAATTTAAAGACCGTAAAGATATTGTGAGCCTATCTGTTGAGCGGATAGTTGAAATAGCCTGTATAGAATTGGAGCAGTTTATTGTATTAAGTGTGTACAGACCTCCTTCAGGATTGTATGACTGCTTTGAAAAGGTAATGGATGAAGTGTTACACAAGATTTGTAACTCGAACAAGTCCATTATCACTTGCGGTGATTTTAATATTAATTTATTAGAAAAATCAGGTTCTTGTAGTAAAATAATAAGTCTTTTTCAGTCCTACAATCTTGGACACCTATTTTTGGAGCCCACAAGAATAACCCCTACTAGCGCCACATGCCTAGATAATATTTATACAGATATTATACCAAGCCACAAAGAAATTATAAATTTACTAGATTCTGATCATTGCGGGCAACGGATTACTATCCAAAACCAAAATAACAAAATGGCAAAAAAGGATATCACTGTTAACCCCAAAACTGCAAGTCGCTTGGAAGCTTTTAAAGTTAAACTCATTAATAAATTACCAGCTTTGTCTATTCACGCTGATCCTATTCATCTATATGATGATTTTTTTGATATATACTGTAAACAATTTCATTCCACGTTTATTCCCAAAACTATCTCGGTTAATAGTAACGCATCTTTCAGTGATTGGGCTACCATTGGTATTCATAAAAGTAGAACACGGCTTTATGAGCTGTACAGTGAAAGGACTTGTGTAAATACCGCTGAATTTAATTTATATGTTAGAAATTATTCAAAATTATTTAAAAAAGTTTGTTGTATGGCCAAGTCGCGTTATTTGAGTTCGAAAATTAAAAACAGTAGTAATGTTATTAAAACGACTTGGAATATTATTAATAGTGAAACGGGAAGGTCTAGCAACCGAAATACTGACTACAGCCTATCAGTTAATGACAAAATAATAAAATCAGACTCACAAGTCGCCGCGGCCTTTGAAAATTTCTTTTCGGATATTCCCGTTTTAACTACTAAATCCCTAAACTCTTCACCTTCTGTTGCTGAGTCTTTGCTTAAGGAAAATGTTAATGTTTGCGATTCGGAATTTAATTTTGAACATATTACCTGTAGAGATATAATTAAAACCTTTCACACTTTAAACGTAAAAAAGACTGCGGATCTGTGGGGTAATTCTGTAGAAGTTGCTAAGTCTATTATTGACATTGTAGCACCTACTTTAGCTCTTATCTTTAATAATTGTATCGACTGTGGGGAGTTTCCCGATCTTATGAAAAATAGTAAAATAATACCATTGTTTAAATCAGGTAGTACATCAGACCCCACAAATTATAGACCTATTTCAGTACTACCTACCTTTAGTAAAATTTTTGAGAAATTAATGTTAGACCAATTGCAAAGATTTTTTAATAAAAATAAATTATTACACAGTAAACAGTTCGGTTTTACAAGGGGTCGTTCAACTACTGATGCCGGTGTTGAACTTTTAGGACATATTTATAATGCATGGGAAGATAAATGTGATGCCTTGGGCATCTTTTGTGATTTGTCCAAGGCATTCGATTGTGTTCTTCATGAAACGTTAATCAGGAAACTCCGCCACTACGGGATCCGGAACACCGCTCTGGATCTTCTTGCTTCATACTTGAGTAATAGGTTTCAGAGCGTTGACGTTAATGGGAAAAGATCTCCCGGATCTTTAGTAACAATGGGAGTCCCACAGGGCTCAATTCTTGGTCCTTTTTTGTTTCTTATTTATATTAATGACTTGCCTTACCTCATAAAGGATAATCATGAAATAGTGTTGTTTGCGGATGACACTTCACTTTTGTTTAAACTTAAACGTCAGGAGCTGGTTACTGACGATGTAAATAGCGCGATCTCAAAAGTAGTTCATTGGTTCAATGTTAATAATTTACTTCTTAATGAAAAAAAAACCAAATGCATTAAGTTTACGCTACCTCACGTTAGGCAGGTGAAAAATAATGTGTTGATAAAGGGCGAAGAATTGAATCCTGAAGATAGCACAGTATTCTTGGGCTTAACTTTGGATGCTAAGCTTCAGTGGGGCCCACATATAGATAAATTGTCTAAGAAGCTGAGCTCCGCAGCATACGCCGTTAGAAAAATTCGTAATTTAACTGACATAGAGACAGCCCGTTTAGTGTACTTTAGTTATTTTCATAGTGTAATGTCGTACGGTATTCTGTTGTGGGGAAATGCCGCCGACATTCAGTCTATCTTTGTTTTGCAGAAAAGAGCTGTTCGATCAATTTATAAATTAAGTTCGAGACACTCTCTCAGAGAGAAATTTAAGGAAATTAATGTTATGACTGTGCCTTCTCAGTATATTTTTGAAAATCTTTTATATGCCCATAAAAACATAAATTTGTTTAAAAAATACAGTGATATCCATAATATAAATACTAGGAACAAACACATGTATGTTGTACCTAAAACACGGCTCAAGAAAATAGGTGGTTCGTTCAGATGTCAATGTATACGCTTTTATAATAAACTTCCAAGCCACGTTCAAGATCTAAGCATTAATCAATTCAAATCATTCATTAAACGTAAGTTGTGCCAGAAAGCCTTTTATACCATTAAAGATTATATTGAGGACAAAAAGGCTTGGGATTGAGCTGCTCCAAATTTTATATATTGAAACTTTTTTTTATTGTGATTGCTTAATACACATTGACATGAATATTTACTTGTGAAGTATAATGTTATTATTTTAATTATTGTGAATGTGAAGACTATGTGGGTCTTTGTTTATTTTTTATTTTTTTCCTTCTCAGTATATACATTTTTTTTTTCCTGTTCATGGTATGGCAGTTTGAGTAATTTATGCGGCCTGCCCAAATGTCCTTTCTTTGGTATTGTTCGTCGAATCGTTGAGCTCCTTATGTTCTGAGTTGAGCTGCACGATTACTGACAAATGCGTGCACTGAATGGACAGGTCCACTCAATCTGTGTGGTTCTTTCTTCAAAAGACCATTTCAGACACCAGTCTACATGGTCTTCACATGATTTGACCAAGATTATGTCTGGACTTTAAAAGAGACTGTGACCTCTGAGTTTGTTTCGGTCTTTCTTCTCAGAGTAGTCAGATACGAAATGCCGACCTCATCTAGTTTTAAAATTTGATTGACGTGTAAAAGTGTTTGTAAAAACCTACTTACAGAAATAAAATCATTTATCATTTATCATTTATCATTTATCATTATCATTAATAATTCATGAAAAAAAATTTTTTTTTTTGACCATTTGATTTTTTTATTTTTATTAATTATGACCCTTTTACACCCTTTTACTCTAACGCAAAAATGTGTTTCTTACTATTGCAACTTAATCTAAATCCATTCTGCGGCACCCTTGTATGACAAGGCTCGGACAGCACTCGTTACAGGATGTTTTAAACTATGTCATGCGTCATAATTAATAATGTTAATATAAAAAAAAACAAATGTTTTAAAAAAAAAAAATACATGAATGATTAGTAGTCATTGGATACATGAAGTGGGCTGTCTTTGTAAGACGACTAAAATGCCACGGTGTAGATGTTTCTCTTAAAATATTTCGTGTATGGATAGATACACCTTATAATTATACAAACTGTCTGTCTATCTGTGTCTTAAATTTTTGTAATTGGTTTTAAACCGTCCTAATTAAAGATATAAATAAATAAACCGTAATAGGTAGGTAGACAGTTGAAATTGTCACAGATTGTGTATTTCTATTGCCGAATAATAAAAATTTAATGAAGTTAATAATGAAAGGGGATCCCGATACATGAAACGTGTATTTTTAGGCGTTACGAAACCCTTCGTGTACCAGTCCGACTCGCACCTTGCCGGTTTTTCTTATTGCAGAAGACTTTGTTGCACGGTTTTTTCTATAGTAAAATTCTAAGGAAGCGACATATTTAACTGACCTGGTGTTGAGATCCATAGTAGATGGTAGTTCGCGAGACGACGGGCGAGCCACCGTTAGGGAACTGTAGGGAGCCCAGCCCGTGAGCGTAGCCAGGCTGGGAACAAGAAAAACAAATTTAATAGGACAGATATATTTGGTAGACCGGTCCTGTAAACGTCCCTTCACTTTATCGCTGAAAACAAAACTTTATTGAAGCTTCATCAATTTTAAAGGTATATTATTCCCACCGTCCCCATCGCCCGTGTCCCCATTAAGGCGGGCTAACCTCTAGGAAATGTAACTATGATGCCATTTTATTTAGAAACGGTAATGATGAAACACGTGAAAAAATTATGTTGCTTTTGAGACCTTTCTGTAGGTACGTCGGGTACTCGTTACATAATTGGACAAAGTTCGCTCGATATAAAAAAAATCCAAACATACCCTTATTTTGTGGATTAAAACTCATTTTATTTCAATATTATACGACTTTATGTATTGAAAGTCACATCAAAATAAACGACTATGATGATGTAATATCCGTCGGGTTTAACATTGTTTTAAAACATATAATTTTCAACCCAAAATTAACGAAGTTCACGGCACAATTTACTCGCGCCCCGCTGCCACCTCAAGAACAAGAATGCACGCTTCAAGAACCTCGCCTTAATGTTAATTCACATAAAAAGGCGAAAAAATATGTTCCATTTTCTTTTAAGTACTGATTTTAGAAATAATAATTTAAAATAAAAATCTGTACAAAAGTAAAATGGGCCCTTTTTTTTCGTCATTTTATCTGAATTACCATTAATGGGGACACGGGCAGTGGGAACAGCGGGAATACACCATTTCAAAAGCTTAAGGCCTTGGTTCATTTAAGATTTGAGAAAATTTTATTTTAATATTTTAAATAATTACTTATTAAAAAAACAGTACAAAAGTAAAATGTAAGTAAAATAGAAACTTTTTTTTCGCCATTTTATGTGAATTACCATTAATGGGGACACAGGCAATGGGAACAGCGGGAATACACCATTCTAAAAGCTTAAGGCCTTGGTTTATTTTAGTTAAGATTTGATACTATTTTTGTATGTAGGGCAACATGTAAGCTCACAGGAACAGATTCGTTTCTAAGGACCTTTACTCGTTAAGGTAGCCCGCGAAATTCAAATATTCTTACTTTTTTTTTGCAATTTATTAATAATTATTGCATGAAATATTCATTCAATAGGGCAACTAAAGGTCTCTGCACAAAGCGGGCGCGGCGCGTCGGGACGAGACGGGACGGCGACGCGACGCTGAGCGGTTGTAATGTACTAGATATTACGGACGACGCCATACAGAGCCACGGTTACCGTCGCGCCGATCGGGACGGCTCTGCAGAGAGTGCAGAGACCTTTAGTCTTAGACCTTGATGATTTTAATGATCGCGAATCATATTTTGATCACCATACAACCTATTTTTGTAGTAGACACAAACATACTGATCTATAAATTGCAAAAAACGTAAGAAAAATTTTATTTCGCGGGGAATCCTGGAGCTTTAGCCTTAAGATTTAGACTAATAATTTCATGAACTAAGGACCAGCAAAATCTCACCGTAAAATATAGATGAAATGAGCGTGAAGTGAAATGTCATCCTACCTGTAACGCTAGGGAGTCTAGAGATTGACAGCTCTCTTTGAACTCACTTCACCTAAGTTTTCACGGAGATTTTTACAGAATAGCGCTACTCGTGGAGTCCAAATCGTAGCAATCATCCAAATACTTATTTATCACCACAAATCTTACCTCAAATTTACTACCAACAGGAAAATAAAAGGTTTTTACCTGTAAAATTAACGCATATCATTTTGAACAGGTGAAGCGAGCGTGAAGTGAACTGTCATCCTACCTGTGACGCTAGGGAGTCTAGAGATTGACAGCTTCCTTTGAACTCACTTCACCTACGAATACACGGTGAGATTTTTACAGAATAGCGCTACTGGTGGAATCCAAATCGTAGCAATCATCCAAATACTTATTTATCACCACAAATCTTACCTCAAATTTACTATCAACAGGAAAATAAAAGGAGAGTCCCCGAAAGTTGAGCGCGAACAAATGTCGCTGCGAGTCGTAGAGGCCGGGGTGCGTCGCGCCGAAGCAGTGCTCGACCTGCTCGATAGACGGCGAGATCTCGGGCGAGTTGAAACACATGCCACTGTGAACATTGAAATAAATTATTTAGCAAACTGTACTCAAATTTACGTTGAAGTGTCAAATAAATACGTCAGTTCGACGCACTGTCAGAAAATACATGTTTTCTACAGTACGTTGAATAGACGTGTTTTTCGTATTTCTAGACCACTCCGTTACTGTACTGCAATTAGCTGACCCCCCTTTGCTCAAATGGTTCAGGTTTTTTTAAACTAACAAATCGTATTATTTTCTTATTTTTCTAGTTTTAAAAATAGAGAATTATAAAATTCTATCAATTCGTATTCTGAAAAATCGCAACCATTTATGCAAGGGGAGTCAGCTAATTGCAGTAACTCACTGTACACGTCGAAAACTCAACGGATCTGACTTAAGAGCCTTTTTACACAAGTAGCATGGCGTGTCGGTAAGTATGTAAGCTTTGAAAGAAAGAAAGAAAGAAATATTATTTATTGGGACTCGTAAAGGAAGATCACATTTTAAACTAAACACACTCATAGAACCACAAAAAAAAAAAAAAAAAAAAAACAGAAAGTCCTGTACGGGGCATCTACAACGCCACATACGAACTACGCATCAAAGACCTGACGTCACAAATCCTGCATCGCGCAATCAGAGTTTACCGCGCGACTAGCATATACATATGTATACAACATCTGGACATCAGCCGGGCAGTTGCCCACCAGACACAACACCCGTCTGCATCTGGTCGGAGGATCCTCCCTTTTCCATAGAGTATGAGTGAACTATACACCCTGTTCCTCATACCTCTATAGGCCTTTATCTCAGCATAATGCTGCGACAGACAGACAATATATTCCTAGTCCACCACAATTTACACTTTAGATTGTGTTCCGGGTACCCCGCGTCGCTAAGAGTACTTGGTCTATGGATAACATTGTGATTTGAGCTACTGTGGTCACCAAAGATAGTTAGGACAAAAGGCAGTATTTGGTAGGCCCATGTTCAACGTTGTACCGTGTGGTGTGACGTAAAGAATAGCACCACCCTATTGCTTCCCGTGGGTGTCGTAAAAGGCGACTAAGGGACTTACTAGAGAATGGGCAGCAGCATTCTCTATGCACTTTTAACACCATACTGCGATCGCCAACCCGCCTGCCAAGCGTGGCGATTATGGCAACCAAATTGGGAGAGGCTTATGTCCAGCAGTGGACGTCTTTCGGCTGAAATGATGATGATGATGACGTCAGACTGTCAGTTATTCCAAAGTTTTGAGTAAGTATTCACTTCTGTCGGCAGTCCGTAGGACAGCATATTTTTTTTGTGTTTAATGTGTTTTCTTTCTTTATTTCTAAGAAGAAGGATTTAACAGTCTTTGAAGGCCGAAATGGTTTTGAAAGCTAACAGCTGAAGTTTATGAGAACAAAGACAATAATAAACAATCCACACGTAGTTTTAACTGCCGTGTTGTGTCTGATAAATACGTGATCAAAATTGTAAACAATTAGAATTTTGATCACGTATTTAACAGACATTTGACACGGCAGTTAAAACTACCAAAAAACCTAAAATATTGCTAATTTTTTTGGAAAAACACAGAAAATAGTTCTCTAAGTGACAACGGTCCACTAGTGCCACTCCTTTAATAAATCATTATCTCGTGATTGAAAAGGAATTATGAAAATCGGCTCAATAACGAACCTCGGTAAGTGTGTCTAGAATTTTCTAATACCTTTTATAAAGTTTCATATTGAGACACGAAGCAAGAAAATACAATCTAGCTAGAGGAATGTGGTCGCTTTTCTTTAGATCGAATTTTGTTGCTTTGTGTCTCAATATGAAACTTTATCAAAGGTATTAGACAATTCTAGACACACTCACCGAGGTCGCTGGTTGAGCCGTTTTTCATAATTCCTCTTCAATCACGAGATAATAATTTTTTAACGAAGGAGCCGCACTAGCGGACCGGCGAACGTCCTCTTCAATCAAAACAACGAAGTACATTAATATTCAAGACGGACTCAAATGAGCACCGTCACTTCGACCTAACCTTGAGAGGGACATGGTAACAGTCGCTCGCATTATAATGTCATTAGGTCGCACAGCGATACTGTAATGGAGATAGTAATGTTTTATGAAGTTACATATTATATCTGTGATTTATTTATCTACTAGCTGTTGCCCGCGGCTTCGCTCGTGTGGCTTTTTCTAACATAAAAATAGCCTAAAGTATTTTAACTTTTATTTATGTACCTATAGATAAACAGTCGGAAAACCACATGTCGTTTTGTTCTTCTTCCCTTGATTTCACTCTAATTAATTTTTCACTTCTCATGCTCTAAAAGTACGCCAATATAGCGAACCCCTACGAAGCCCTACGAAGCGGGACTAAAGTGACCACTTTAGTCTCTAGGGAGTGAAAAGTAATTAGTTTTTTTAATTTCCTTCATGTTCGGTATTAAATAAAAATAAGAATGTCCAGTGACAGTGAAGAGTTTGACGTCAAACAAAGAGCAAAAGACATAATAGATAAACTTTTATCGCCAAAATCGCGGAAGATTTACCTAAAAACTTACGAAAGTTTTATGGACTGGAGGAATAATATTTATTAAATGTTTTTGAACTAAATTGACGATTTTTCTCGCACTCAAAGTGAAAAGTACAGTTTGCACCTCGAGACTAAACGCCAACTTAATATACCCTCGGTTTCATTGACTCCCTCGCACGCTCGGGAGTCAAACCAGCTCTGGTATATTATGGCTTCGTTTAGTCCCTCGATATAAAATATACCTACCATTTATCAACTATACCAGATCATGTTTACAAGACTGGTAGCCTGTTCTGTAACAAATTAATTTATATGCCATTCACGTTTGTGGCACAATGAGAGCTTTGACTACAGTACCTGCAAGTCTAGACGCAAGACTAACACATTTTCTAATGATACTATTGGATAGAATACTAATGTTTTTCATTTAGTTTTTTTATAGTTTGTTCTAAGGACAATAATTGTTGCCCTTTAGCAATTAAAGGGCAACAATTCTGACAAACAAAATTAATTTATTTTTGCCGGAGTGTTTATCACAAGCGCCACAGACACACAGCCAACTAATGAGATTACGTCGGATACTGTGACGCGGATTAAATTAATATTTTTTATTTTTTATTAACATCCATACTAATATTATAAATGTGAAAGTAACTCTGTCTGTCTGTCTGTCGGTCTGTCTGTCTGTGTGTCTGTCTGTCTGTATGTATGTTACGTTTTCACGCCTAAGCCGCTGAACCGATCGTCATGAAATTTGGCAGAGATATTATAGCCTGGGATATGGAGAAGAACATAGGCTACTTTTTTACGCGATAACCGACATCCACGCGGGCGGAGCCGCGGGCAAAAGCTAGTCTTACATGATTCAGTGGCGGATTTACCAGCAGGCTGAGTAGGCTGGAGCCTAGTACGGCAGATTTTAGGGGCGGCAAAAGCCCATTTTTTTTTTGTTTTACAGAAATAAAATAAAAAACGTTATTACCTAAAGACAATTTACTGTAGGTCCAGTTTACTGATGAAGAAATTGACGTAGTGAAGCGACTGTGTTCAAGCGGCCTCGCTTTCAGAGGAAAAAAGGACGGTAGTGCACAAATCATTAAGTTACATAATACATTGACAATTTTTTTTTAAATCAATATGATTGTGCACTATACCCAAAGACTCAAATTCAGATAATTTATGTAAACAAAGGGGATAACATAAAAAAAATATCTTTGTAATGGTAATTCACATAAAATTGCGAAAAAAGAGGTTCTATTTTCTTTTAAGTACTGAGTTTAAGAAATAATAGTAAAAAAATAATCATACCGTAATTATTTTTATAAATCTTCAAAGTTATTAATAAAAGTAGATTTTCTGGTATAAAATATTTTATGATACTGGTAACGATGCAGGAGATCTAAACATTTTCAAATTTTTTACATCTTCAACAACACTAATATTACAACTCTCATAAATAGATTCATATTGTAAGTAGCATATCTAGACACATTTTGGATGAAAACGGCTGTAAACTGTTTCGATTGGAAATCGATTTTGGGACGCCTACGTCTAGCACTGGGCTTAAAAGGGCTGATTATGACTATCATATACCGTGTCTCCGACACACTAAAAAGAACATCGTTTGGCAACGGTATTTTATTTGCATAGTTCTTATAATTAATTCACTTTAATTTTATCGATGATTATTTATAAAAACATTTAAATGATAAAATGCTTTGCACCACTGTCCTGTCATTTTGACAGTGACATTTCTTGACATTACTTTGTTTACATAAATTATCTGAATTAGAGATTTTGGGTATAGGATATCGAATAGAGGTCAGTTGGGGCGGCAAAATTTGAATAGCCTATTGGCGGCAAATGTGTACATCCGCCACTGACATGATTATATCTACAGGTTGGAATTGAAAACATGCGACAAACCGAAATGGGAGATTGTACTCATCATTCATCATCATTTCAGCCGAAAGACGTCCACTGCTGAACATAGGCCTCCCCCGATAGGGTTTGCCATAATCGCCACGCTTGGCAGGCGGGTTGGCGATCGCAGTATGGTGTTAAAATGCATAGAGAACGCTGCTGCCCATTCTCTAGTAAGTCCCTTAGTCGCCTTTTACGACACCCACGGGAGGAAATGGGGTGGTGCTATTCTTTACGTCCGGCATCACACGGTATCACCTCATCATTATGAACAACTTTTACTAAGGAAACAAAGCTCCAATCGAAAAAAAAAATATCAGCTATTCCCTACATTTTGACGAGTTATGCGAACATAAATGTAGGGAAAAGCAGTTTTTTTTTTTTGATGAATATGTGATTTTGTGATCATGCTGAGAAAGCTTTTGGCCTCGGACCCTCTGTTTATATAATTTTCTTTTTTATACTTTTAATCATTGTGTGTTTAGTTTAATTTGTGATCTTCCTGTGCGAGTCTCAATAAATACGTACCTATACTTTCTTTCTTTAACACCTAACACCTTTTTCAACTAACACACGCATCTTCTTACTTAAAAGGTGATCTCCAAATCACGCATGTTAACTCTTTATGTAATTGAATAAACATTTTTGTTTTTTTTTTTTTTTTTAAGAAAGAAAGAAAAAGAATAAGAAATATTGTTTTCTCACACAAGATTTTGGGAAAGTCTGTTTAATGTTTCCCCAACTGCAGCAAAACCAAAAGACCAACCAAAAAAAAAAGAACCAATTGTTGTCACCTTCAAAATAGCGGATTTTCAGCTAATATTTTTAATTGTTTTTTTTTTTTTTTTTGGGTTCAGGTAGTGTCATATATGCTCTCGACTTGACGTCATCTTAAAATATCAACAACAACCAACCTTTTTCGATGTTATTTCGTGTATTGTTTCTGAACATGAGCCTATTTTTACCAACCAGATTGTTGACAAATTCACCTTCGTTGGTGTTCACCTCCAGTATATACCAACAGAAGTAAAGTCCTGTCCGTTTCAATCCATGTGATTGTATGAAGGCCTTTAATCTTAAAGCCAATTCTCGTAGGTAGTAATGTTTTTTCATATGCAATTCGCAATCTCATCTCAACGATAATCTATGTCAAAAATTTGACCAATAAGTTAAATTTTTGACAAGTTTTTGGATCATCATCATTATCATTTCAGCTGAAAGACGTCCACTGCTGAACATAGGCCTCGCCCAATTGGGGGGGTATGCCATAATCGCCACACTTGGCAGGCGGGTTGGCGATCGCAGTATGGTGTTAAAAATTTATAGAGAACGCTGTTGCCCATTCTCCAGTAAGTCCCTTAGTCGCCTTTTACGACACCCACGGGAGGAAATGGGGTGGTGCTATTCTTTACGTCCGGCACCACACAGCACCTTTGCAGCAGTTTTTGAATAGATTAAAGGTTTTTTGATATATTGAGACTAAGATTAGAATGCAAACGTTCTTCAAAATACGGTAATTGGCCCTCAGATGTATGACAATGACATTATACATCTTGCACACACACAAGCACACAGAAAAACAAATGACTATCAACACTTAAGGGTGAAGCGTCAGGGTAGCCCGTGAAATTCAAATTTTCTTTTTGCAATTAGCAGCTAGTATTAGGTTGTATGTTGATCTAAATACAATTCGCGACCGTAACAAATATTATCATCATCATTTCAGCCAAAAATGTCCACTGCTGGACATAGCTTCCCCCAATTGGGGGGGTTTGCCATAATCGCCACACTTGGCAGGCGGGTTGGCGATCGCAGTATGGTGTTAAAAATGCATAGAGAACGCTGCTGCCCATTCTCTAGTAAGTCCCATGGTCGCCTTTTACGGCATCCTCGGGAGGAAATGGGATGATGCTATTCTTTACATCCGGCACCACACGGCACCTTTGCCGCAGTTTTTGGATAGATAAAAGGTTATTTGATTTATTGAGACTAAGATTAGAATGGAAACGTTCTTAAAAATACGGGAATTGGCCCTCAGATGTATGGCAATGACATTATACATCTTACACACACACAAGCACACATAGAAAAACAAATAACTATCAACAGTTAAGAGGGAAGCGTCAGGGTAGCCCGTGAAATTCATTCTTACGCTTTCATATCAGGTTGTATTTTAATTTTATTACAATTCGCGACATTAACAAATATTACGTATGTATTTACAGAATAATTAATTATTAGAATCAGTAATACAACTCTTTAAGTTAAATTTTTCTTTTTAAACGTTGCCTCACACTAGGAATATCTCTTCTATATTGTGGGTGCGTTTACAAACATTTAAAATCACATACAGAAACAGCCAGACCCGGAACAACTACTTGTAGGTTGTAGAATTGTCCTCAAATGTCATGATTTCATCAAATATTCATTCAATAGGATAATATGAACTAAAAGAGTTGTATTGATGTTATATGATTATTATTCTACAAATAAATATTTGATACGGCCGCGAATCATATATTTAGGTCAACATAATTATAACCAGCGGGGTAATTGCGTAACTCACTATCAGTAGGAATGGGTTTCATTTTGACAGTTCAACAACATTCATTGCGTTATTTACGTCGTTGAGCTGACAAATTTTTCGAACATATGAAGCAATGGATTAGCTATATGCTTCAAAATCATACAGATTGCAATTGATAGTGTGTTATGCAATTAAGGTGCTGATACTGTCCTGATAATTGCAAAAAACTGAAGAATATTTTTATTTTTATTTTTTTTAAACATTGCCCCACACTAGGAATTTCTCCTGTATTGTGGATTTGTGGGTGCGTTTAAAAAAAATTAAACTCACATACATAAACAGCCATACCCGGTTCCGCGGGCTACCCTGACGCTTTCGCCTTAATGATTACCATCAATTAATTCTAAAAGTAATTAATAAACGTGCATCAGACTTACCTATACCTAAGTTTAACTAATTTCATATTGTAGATCTCTATTACTTTAAGTCGTTGTGCTACCGGGTCGAATATTAACCGGATCCCATCTTGAGGCATATTTATTACTAGGTCTACGGATAATGGGTTCTGGAAAGAAGAAAAAAAGTATATTAGTGAGAATATAATTTAAAAAACACTGCTGGGACACAGGCCTCCACTCTGTAAGACGGAGTGAAATCAACCGATTATCTTTTAAAGTAAAAGTTCGCGAGCACATTCGCAAGAAACTGGCAGTATCATCACAACGGTAATGTTTTCCCATTGTTTGTCTTATTTCTTTTAGTATACCTACATATTTATGTGTATTTATTTGTGCTTATATTTATATCATCATTACAGCCGAAATACTCGTACGTCCACTGCTAGACATAAGCCTCCCTCAATTGGGAGGGGTTTGCCATAATCGCCACGCTTGGCAGGCGGGTTGGCGATCGCAGTATGGTGTTAAAAATGCATAGAGAACGCTGCTGCCCATTCTCTAGTAAGTCCCTTTATTAATATATAATAAGATTATATATTAAATTTATAGTTTTTAATAGTTTTATGTATATCTTTATATTTAAATGAATATTTATTCCTCAATCCTCGCTATTGCACCTACTACTGTTTGTCTCTGCATCACCCGAATGTGGACTGGTAGAAAATGCCTCTGTACGTTTTGTGTGCTTAAAGTATAATATATAAACAAATAATCAACAACGCGGGCCCAGTGCAGGTTGGTGGTAGATGTCACGTATGTGTTCGATTTTTTTTTCTTTTTTTTTTTTTTCTTCACCGTTTTCAGAGCAGTGGTGATGAAATAATTTACACTACCATGGGGCCAATTTCTTTCGGAATAGCCCGATTGTTTTTGGACTCGAACGAAGACCTTATTCAAGAGCTAGTGGCAATGTGGAGCGAATTGAATCGTAAAGCGATTCCAAATCACGTGAAAAAAGTGTTTGTTATTTTTCACTTCTCATGCTCTAAAAGTTCGTCTTTATGTCGTGCGTAGGCGACATAAAGTCGCTTTTTATGCTCTAGAGCATAAAGTAAAATCTTCGTCGAAGACCAAGGCAATCGGTCCAACAGCCACACGAACAACTTCAACTTCACAGAATAACCTCTTTATTTTAATTCGTTTCGTTAGTATTCTAAGAACAAAGATACCAACAGCCAAAGTACACAATAAAACTTCATGAAATAGACTTATATTTTTTATTTCGTCCATTTATTATTTTTTAAATTAGTTTTTTATATTAGTTAATCAATATATTTAAACTATAACTAAGTTATCATAGATATAAAAACAAAATGTTTTTATAACTGAGCAGTATGTAACGACCTAAGTCAGGTGTTATGTCACGTACCTACAGAAAAAAAAAAGAAAAAAAAGTTAATTGGCGGGAACCATAATTATTTTTCAATTTTCATCAAATTTACAATATTTACTTTAATTTTTTTGTTGCTGTTTCATTTCCTCGCAATCGAAGTGAAAAGTAGAGTGTACAACTCGTCCATAAAACCCATTTTACACTCTATATCCATCCGAGCGAACTTGCGAGCGAGGATGGATAAACGTCTCGTGTAAAATGGTGCGTTTTATGCACTTACGAGTAATGTACAATCTACTATCGTTTCTACTATTCTGAATTTATGTGTAATAATGAAATTAAAGACATTCATTTAATCAGAAATTTAAAGTACCTATGCAATAGTATTGTTACGAGACCTCATTTTGCAAACTTTCCTAGTAACGATTATCAAAACGTTTATCTAATAGATAACTTTATCGGTAGGCAGAAAAAGACTAGCTAGCTAAAAGATAAGCGAGCCGAAAAAATCTATACGAAGACCTTAAAAATTAAAACTAGCCGGTAAGATTACGAAGAACTGCTGATGTTGCCAATATTATTTTTATAGTACACACGGCTACACATCAAACTATACATTCCCAGTATAAGCTGATCTCGTATTGTATAGGATTTCCGTTTAATGCGAGTTCAGCTTATCCTGGAAATGTATAGCTTGATATGTGGCCGTGTGTACCTATGTAGAACATTTTAATTGAAAATTATAAATTCAAGCATCAATGATGAACAACAATAATTTTTCACGCGCCAATATGTTCATTTGTTTCTTTTTTTACTTTAAACAGCAATATTTGCTTCAAGCCAGTGCGAAGTTTAAATAAAATCTTTGATAAGTGACCACCTCCTTGCTTGCCATGTTTCGAATTAAAAAGTTCGTTCCATTTTTAAATTACACGATAGATAAGTATGAGTTTTCATAGTAATTTATTCGGCCGCTAAACATGAGAGATAATGGTCGAACTTCCAAGCACTTTTGATAAAAATAAGTTTACATCTTACCTGATCACTATAAAGTACTTGTACTCCTCTTATTGTGCCCACTTGACTCTGAATGATGGCCACTGACTGAGAGAAATGCATCCCTGAAACGTAAACATTCAATACTTGGTTATATGTTCCTTACTACTATTTTAAGCATTATAATTAGATAGATAGAGGATCTAGAAGACTCTTCATTATGTACACCATAAAAATTACAGTTACAAAATGTTACATAGGGTAACGCAATGGGCGGTCTTATTGCTAAAAGCGATCTTTTACAGACAACCTTTAGATGGATTAAACGTTTGGAGAGACAATACTGCATAGTCAGTGGTATAACTACGGCTGCGTGAATCATGCCTAACGTGCTTTCCGAGGCACGGAGGGATCTTGGTATGTAAGGATGTGTTACGCTGGGCACGCCACAATTGTGGCGATAAGTCCTCTCTTTGAGGAGTGGCTAGAGAGGCGCCACGACGTCCTCACCTTCCGCCTGACACAATTCCTCACCGGACACGGGTATTTCGGGAGGTTCCTGTTTCGGATTAGGCGGGAGGAAACGCCCGGGTGTTACCACTGTGTGGATCGCCCGGAGGACACACTGGAACATACGGTGGAGGTCTGCCCGGCTTAGGTAGAGTACCGCCGTGTCCTCACGGAGGCGATCGGCGGCGGCGATCTCTCGCGTCCGGCCCTGGTCCAGGCCATGGTCCGGAGCGAGAGTGCATGGGAGGCAGTCACCTCCTTCTAAGAAGCAGGAATCGGCCGGGAATGGGTAGCCGATTCCCGGCCAGCGTACGCGCGGGCTTGCGGACGGCGAGCTATGGGCAGCTCGCCGTTCTGTAAGGACCAGGCCCGGGCCGACGGCGCGTTGTGTTCCACGCGCGCCTCATAGAGATGTTAGCACGCACTGACGGGGTCCGCCAGGACCGGTGCCTGCCAGGGTTGCGGGTTTGTCCGAAAGGGATACCGTGGCCCTGGCACACAGGCAACTGAAGGAACACGGGTGGGTTTTAGTCAGTAAAAGTCCGACACGCCCTCCCGCTTCGCCCAGAGCGGGAGAAGTTATTTGATAATTTCCCACTCATAAAAAAAAAGGATGTGTTACGCAATTAGGATGCAGGCTTTAGAGACTAAAGCCGAGAAGTTTCCCTTATATTTCTGTTACGCATTTCTGTACAATTTCTATGTAGATATGAAAAGAAAAACATGTTGTGTATCAGGTCCTTCACTTGACTTAGTAATATTCCTCAAGTGTTTACTTCGATATAATATTGTTCAAGTATTTTCTTTTTCTTCCTTGTGTTTCTCGGCATACTTAGACTTATAGGTAGACTTTGCGTTAAGGCGCTGTCCAAACAGGGACACCGTAAAACGTCCTCTTTTTCGTCGCACAGTAAGCCGTATTGCTACCATATTACAAGACCAAAAAAAATACAGAGTATAGTCAAGTGTATAAAAAAACCAAACATAAAAATATTTTATAGAAATGATCTACAATCTTGAAAGAAAAAAATCTCAAGTAAGAACACGAAAAAACTGTTTCGTCTCGAAATGGTCAATATTTTGAGCGACAACTATTCATGTTTTTGTAACTATAAAAAGGATATTTAATCAACTAAAGAAATATGTAAAAAATATTTTTCTTATTGGTGTATTTAAAAAAAATAAAATAAATAAGACTGCGATAGAACTTTGATATTGACGGAAACCAGATCAAACGCATCGCCATTTTCGACCGTATATGTTCCCGATATGAAATACCTAAAGATTTGCCGATAACCGATTTTTAATGATTTTATACTGAAGATCACGTCTAAACGAGTAGTGTTAATGTTTTGGAAAAAATATATGTTATTTCAGAGCATTTTCTGAATAACTAATTATATACGAATATTTTAGATTATGTTTATATTACATAGTGAAATTAATTTGTAAAGTTGTCTAACGCGGATAAACAACTGAGAATCACGCAAAATCTAACAAGCGTATTTTTCTGAAACCTTCACTTTTTTAAAGATAATTTAAATATTGCCGTTTTATACGTGTTTTATTAAAACACCTATGTATCTAAATTTATAATGCGTCTTATTTGGGACAGCGCTCCTGGATGGGCAAGTCCTATTACTGGCTGGACGCACGACGCGTTGCGTTAGCTCAGAACAGAACACGCAAGCTAACCACTCAAGGTCACTGGCATATATCTGAGCCTTAATCTAACACATATGCTCGATGCAACAGGCTGATACGACAATACGCCAGAAAAAAAAACCTAGTGAAAAAGTAAGTGATTATTTTTAGCTTAAAACAACTTCCTAGAGTCGACTATTCCGACTATTCGGCGAATGCAAGTCTGTTGCAGGTTATAAAAAAGAAATCAATACTGAAATAAACTTGCACCTGTACAAAACACTATATTTTCCTACAATTATACATATTCCTCCTAACTTCAGACTCGTCTTGCGTGACGTCATCTGTTTATGTTATGAAGCAGATAAAAAAGAAACACGTGACCCGCACGTGTGTTGATTGCGACATTAACGAGAAATAGACAGTTGCCGTGGAAAGTTTATTCTATTCCGGTACTTACAGTATTTTTATCAAACGAATTTTTATCGACGTGGTTACCAAATGTACAAACACGCTGTGAATGTGTGCTTGAAGAAGAGTAACGTCAGCACTCCCACATACACACACTTCCAACTTCGCCATTGTCTCGGACGGTACCGAGAGCACATGAGTAAAGAAACGGAACAGAGCCAAAGCTTCATACATCCGCGCTATGATAGGTACACTAGTACAAGCATGAGGCGCGTGTATGCGTACCACTGGCGGCTTCGGCTCGGCCAGTTGAATCGCTCAGGGCTGCGCGTACGCATCGCGCGAAGTGTTTGTTTATGTTTCACATTTTAATATAATAATAGCACATGAGTAAAGTAATAGTGTTTTAATATAGTGTAAATATGACTTGGTCCGTTGACGTGTTCTTGAGTGGAGACCGCGAATCGGCTAACGTAAAGTAGGACGCCCTCAGGCTAGGTGGAGCGAAGATCTTCGCAAGGTGGCTGGTAGCAGCTGGATGAGAATTGCCGAGAATCGAGCTGAATGGCGTGCAATTGGAGAGGCCTATGTCTAGCAGTGGACTGCTATAGGCTGATGGTGATGATGATGAAATATTGTTTACTGTACCGTGTATGAACAATAGTAGAATGCGTAAAAACATCATTTTTGAATTACTGAACTGATCTTAATTTTATATTTGTAGTAGATACCTCAACATCGAAAGAAAACTCAATGGTTTAATGGTTTTTAGTAAGTGGCACAGAACAGGTACCGACCTATCTCGTAAACGGCTTATTCCACAAATCCCCCCTGAAAATCCTCTTTAGGAGGAAAAGTGGAATTTATAAAAACAGTCTAGAATTCACTTCTGATAATCCTGCTTAGGGGGAAAACTAGAATTGAAAAAAAAAAAACTTAGTCCAAGACCCCCCTGAAAGTGTTTTTTTTTTTTACATTTGGGTTCAGTTTTCCCCACTGAGGGGGATTCTCTTAGGAAGGATTAGTGGAATAAGCCGGATTATCAGGTGTGAATCCTAGACTGTTTTTATAGATTCCACTTTTCCTCCTAAGGGGGATTTTCAGGGGAGATTTGTGGAATAAGCCCTCGTAAACGTTCCGTTCAAGAACAAAAATAACGACTATTTGAGAACTTTCTTTAATTAATCCTCCTGTGCCAACACTGCCAAACCTATCGAAATAGGTATCAATTTTGCACGCTCTGTAGAAGCTTTGTCTCTGTTCCATTTCTATACTTTGTGCCAAAAGCTCCTGCGCTTACACACACATTCACAGCGTGTTTGAACACTTGGTAACCACAAGTAAAGCGCGCGTCGCTTCATGAGACAACATTTTTATATTGATAAACTGTAGAACATAATGGCTACTGATAATGAAAAACAAAATTTTTCATAGATTAGACTTTGTTTTTGAAGTGAAAACTTCTTTAGGCGCGTTGAGCAGTTTTTGGGGTTAGCAAAAATCATGGAACTCGCATCATCGTCACCGAACGCTCTCCATGAGTATAAGTCCACTGTGTATGTATGTGTACTTTTTGGGTGAACAAAAATCATGGAACTCGCGTCATCGTCACCGAACGCTTTCCATGCGCTATATGTCTACTGTGTATTTATGTGTACTTTTTGGGTGAACAAAAATCATAGAACTCGCGTCATCGTCACCGAACGCTTTCCATGAGCTCATGGAAAGCGTTCGGTGACGATGACGCGAGTTTATATATCGCTGCTTTGCATGAATACCCGCACAAACCAAAATTTAGAAAATACTGGTTTATAACACAGTCAAATGCAAAAAGTTATTTAATTAAACATTGATTAATGCCCTTTCGATTTATACATTATATTTATTCTTCTATTGATCATATACATGAAAAGTTATGACAGTAAATTTTTGTTTAATTTTCAAATAGGTACCCTGTAAAATGTGTGTTTTTGGATTGTGCGGTTATTCATGCAAAGCAGCGATATGTACTTAGTTTTAACTTCTATCGGCAGATTATTTTCATGGTTTCAAAATACAGCTATGCACTAATATTACCAGTATTTTTATTTATTAAAGTCAAAATCAAAGTCAAATTGTTTATTTCAAATAGGCAGATAACAGGCACTTTTACACGTCAAAAATTAACAAGAAAATTGAATTGATTCTAGTTGTTGTTGTTGTCTCCACGTTGCAGATATGTTTACAAAACAAGGTTTTGTTAATGATTTTTATACAGAAAAGGTAGTAGAATTAGCTGCTTATTATTCAGTGTCAAGTCGTAAAACCGTTGACCGAATAAGATATGTTTTATTGATATGGTGCTGGGTCAACAACCGTTGACTGTATAATATTATTATCAAAGTGCTAGCCTACAACTTCATGCTAAAAAGTGTTTTGGCACGAAGATAGATAGATAGATAGATAGAATACTCTTTATTGCACACCATAAAAATTACAGATGTATATGTAGAAAATTTGACAAGGGGTGACGCAATGGGCGGTCTTATCGCTAAGAGCGATCTTTTAAAGACAGCCTTTGGATGGATGGATCGAAACATCTCTAAAATTCACTGGCATTAAACGCACAGCCTAAACCGTAGGGTTTTGCTTACCTGTAAATTTTCAATAGTTTCTTAATAACGAGTGTGAGCAACTAAGGAAGGATTTTTGTAAGTTCATCGCTTAAAGGAGTTAAGGCGCTATGATCGCGCTCGAAGCGACTGAAGTAAGCTCGTAAAGTCGCGAGTGGTTGCCTCGCGCATTTTATAGGTACTTAATAATAAAAAATAAAAATAAAACTTTATTTCGGGTGGCATAGACCCATAGAAAACTTAACCTAAACCTAAACCTAATACACATTTACCGAGCTAAGTTTACTTGGCATGACTCGCCACACCTACACAAGACTTGACCCACTGGTTTTGAAAGGGACAGTCAAAACGTACAGCTAATGCGTTCAGAATACCGTTGTTGCTACCCCGTATACGGGCTAGCAGGGAAGCTGCTTTTTTGCGCATGATGGCCTGAAAACCATCTGTGCGCGCCTCAGCAAACATGCCAGACGCGCTGCACCGCCACGGCAGACCCAACAACCTTCTGAACGCATTATTGTACTGCGTGCGCAGGGCTCTGTAGGCTCGCTGCAAAACATAGTAATTATTTTAATAAAAAAATGACAAGCACAAAGATCGAAGTGGCGGTGCTTGGGGGAAACCTATGTCCAGCAGTGGACGTCTTTCGGCTGAAATGATGATGCTGAATTATTTCAATCATTTTATCAAGTAAAACTCAGCGAATTGTGCTAAACAATCTTACTACCTTTTCATTTATACAAAAAAAACGTCTGTTTTGTAGCTACGAGATTGATTAAACATTACGTAAAGGGGTAACTTTTTTTCTATACAGCAAAGTTCATCTAATCGTATTATTACAAGTGATTGCATGTCCGCCAGATCCTTAGCGACAATAACCGACTTTTAATGATTTTATACTGAAGGTCACGTCTAAACCAGTAGTATTAATGATTTGGGAAAAATATATGTTAAATTAGAGCATTTTATTAATAACATAATATACGAATAGTGAAATTAATTTGTAAATTTGTGTGTAACGCGGATAGAAAACTGAGAATCACGCAAAATCTATAAAGCGTATTTTTCTGAAGCGTGTTTTATTAAAATACCTTTTGTTTTATGTATAATAAATAAATAATGCGTCTTATATGGGACAGTGCTCCTGGATAGGCGAGTCATATTACTGACTGGACGAAAAACGCGTTAGTACAGAACACGCAAGCTAACCACTCAAGGTCACTGGCATATATCTGGGCCTAAAATAAGATGACATCTTTTATTTAGAGTTTTATAATACTGTTTTTTATGTTTCCCATGGATTCAAAAAACTAGTAAGCGCAGTCTTTGTCGGATCATGGCGCTATGATCATAATTCAGTAAAAGCCATATTTGTTACGGTCGCGAATCATAATACATATATTTTAATCAACATACAACCTGACACTGACCTGCTTATTGCAAAAACGTAAGAAAATTTGAATATCGCGGGCTACCTTAGCGCATCCCACACTATAACCAAAGTCTCTAATTCAGATAATTTATGAAAACAAAGTAATGTCAAGAAATGTCACTGTCAAAATGACAGGGCAGTGGTGCAAAACATTTTATCATTTTTGTTTTTCTAAATAATCATCTATGAAATTAAAGTGAATTAATTATAAGAATATATGCAAACAAAATACCGTTGCCAAACAATGTTTTATGTAGTGTGTCGGAGACACGGCTTATGATCGTCATAATCAGCCCTTTTCAGTCCACTGCTAGACGTAGGCCTCCCAAAATCGATTTCCACTCGAAACAGCTTACAGCCGTTTTCATCCAAAATGTGGCTAGATATGCTACATACATTATGAGTCTATGAATGAGAGTTGAAATATTAGTGTTGTTAAAGATGTTAAAAATGTGAAAATGTTTGGGTCTCCTGCATTGTTACCAGTATCATAAAATATTTTATACCAGAAAATCTCCTTTTTTTAATAACTTTGTTTAAAACCGAAAATTTATAAAAATAATTACGGTATGATAATTTATTAATTATTAATTCTTAAATTCAGTACTTAAAAGAAAATGGAACCTTTTTTTTCGCCGTTTTATGTGAATTACCATTACGAAGAAATTTTTTTGATATGTTATCCCCTTTGTTTACATAAATGATCTGAATTTGAGACTTCGGGTATAGGAATTTCTGCTGTATTGTGGGTGCGTTTACAAACATTTTAACTCACATACACAAACAGCCAGACATTGTGGATTGCAAATAAAATATTGAGTATTGAACGTTCGCATTCTAATCTCAGTTTCAATCTGTCATTTTTGACAGATTTTTGATATTGACTGTCGCTGGGATGTGATTGCTACTTGAATATGAATTCCGAGTATCTGTCGCAGGGATATGAGGAAAACAGGGAATTGATCAAATCTCTAAGCGATTTGATCAAATCACGGAGGATGTTAAAATAATAACACGTTTTTATCATTTCCCTAAGCAAATCTGGTGATTTGACAAATCCCAATAAAGAAATCTAGTGATTTGAACAAATCTCAAAATTGGAAGATGCTTCACAAAATTTAAAAAGATCTGCTGATAAAATGAAAGAAACTTGTTCGAAAAAATTCAAGGATGTATTAGTTGGTTCCACCGTTTTGGTTGATGTACCAAAAGTAGACAGAGGTCCACTAGATGCAAATAGTATTACAGGGATTGTATTAGATACGAAAAACAATTTATTTCAAATCGGTACTTCAGTTGGTATCATAAGAGATTGGCTTCCAAGAAACGCTCTTTAATTATCTACAGTTACATTAACCGATTCGGTTCCATCCGCAACGCTGAGTTTGCGTGAAATTGCAGGAAAATTATCTTTATTTGGAGGACAAGGATTCAAGCAGTGTTCTTGTCAAGAGTCCAAAGTACGATGCAAAACGAACAAATGTGCCTGTAAGAAAAATAATGTTCTGTGTAATTCACGTTGCCACAAATCTGCTACGTGTTTTAATAAGTGAATATTACAAATAGGCATATCATACGTTACGTTTTTCTATTTTTTAATACATTTTTGTTTCTCTTTTTCAAATAATTATGTTCTAGTTGTGATTTTTGAGATCTATATTACATTTTGTGTGCGAAGCCGGGGTGGGTTGCTAGTACAAAATAAACCTTTAAATTACCACGGAAAAGTTATTTTTGTCATTTCACTGAACCAATTTTGAGATTTGTTCAAATCACTAATTTCTTTATTGGGATTTGTCAAATCACCAGATTTGCTTAGGGAAATGATAAAAACGTGTTATTATTTTAACATCCTCCGTGATTTGATCAAATCGCTTAGAGATTTGATCAATTCCCTGTTTTCCTCATATCCCTGCGACATATCTATTGGCCGTCTGATTTTAACCTGACTACGTCTAAGCCTAAAGGAGGGTTATGATTTTAGCAGGGTATCTTTATTTTTGAGTGGTCAGTAAGGGCAGGTACGGTGGCCAGCACATCAAGTTACCAGAAACTGTCAAATTTTCTCGTTCGATTTTAAAATCGTTTGGAGAAATTTGACAGTTTTTTGTAGCTTGATGTGCTGGCCACTGTACATTAATCGTTATAGCTACAGGAAAAGGGTCTTAGAGAAGAGACTGGTCCTTAAGTTTTTTGTGATTTCTGAATTTTCTAGTACTCAAACCTCAACTAGTCCAAAAGAGTTAATGATTATAACCTTATAAGAAACAGAATCGTATGGAATCATTTTTTTTTTTGTGTAAATGGCCCATTTTCTTCCTGACTGTAATTTTTTTTTTTTCAAAATCTGTAGATGGGGGTCATAATTTCTCAAAAAAATAAGGACAGTTTCCTGAAACCGTTTTTCTGTCTACCCTTACGTCTCCGTCCGGAATTAACGCACACCACCAAACACCAGAATTAGAATAATTATTATGTTATAATCAATACATACATGATTTTATTCTTCTGTGCGTGTGTATGTGACTGAACTTCTCCTAAACGGCTGGACCAATTTTAATGAATTTGTGTGTGTGTTCAAGGGGATTCGAGAATGGTTTAGATTGGACTCGATAGGTGGCGCTGTGATCGAGTTCTAGGAAACAGGACAGCGTCTGACCGGTCAGTTAGTTACGTATCTATACTAATATATAAAGCTGAAGAGTTTGTTTGTTTGTTTGTTTGAACGCGCTAATCTCAGGAACTACTCGTTGGAATTGAAAAATTCTTTTTGTATTGGATAGTCCATTTATTGAGGAATATTATAGGCTATATTACATTACGCTACGACTAATAGGAGCGGAGCATAAATGAAAAATGTTGCAAAAACGGGAAAAATTATTCCTTTTTGAGAGCTTCCGTTGCGTGCGCTGCGTAAACGGTTTAAGTTACGCAAATATCATGTATGATGGAATTGTTCCTCTTTAAATGTTCTAAAAAAAAGTCCGCGACAGCATATGTCTATCTTTTAAGATTTACTCACTATAACCTTTTTTTATGGTAATCAATTTTTTTCGAAATTAATGCATTATTTGCGAAGGAGTTTTATCAACATAATATTAATCCTTATCCAAATAAATATGTTATTAATCACAAGTATTTAAATGTAAACAAAATTGTCCTTGACATCACTTGATTTCAATCAACATCTTAGGAACTATCATAATTTTAAAATAACTCCGTAACAAAATAAGTAGTAAATTCATTACATAAACCACTCTCTCTCTTAGGTGACGCAGACGAAGTTGCGCGGGTCAGCTATATTATAAAGCTATACAGTACAGTATAAAGAAGAGTTTGTTTGTTTGGTTGAACGCGCTAATCTCAGGAACTAGATACTGGTTCGAATAGAAAAATTATTTTAGTGTTGGATAGCCTATTTATCGAGGAAGGCTATATAACATCACGTTAGATCCTTAGTTCCGTGTGGTGCCGGACGTAAAGAATAGCTCCATCCCAGTTCCTACCGTAGGTGTCGTAAAAGGCGACTAAGGGATTTACTAGAGAATGGGCAGCAGCGTTCTCTATTTATTTTTAACACCATACTGCGATCGCCAACCCGCCTGCCAAGCGTGGCGATTATGGCAAACCCCCCCAATTGGGGGAGGCCTATGTCCAGCAGTGGGCGTCTTTCGGCTAAAATGATGATGATGATGATGAGATCCTTAGGAGCCAAGCAAAAAGAACAAAAGTCAGAAAGAACGCTAAGTGATAACGAAGTTATAGCGTGGGCGAGCGACGGGATGCGACGCGATGGGTAGCCCGAAATTTCACGCGGACGAAGTCGCGGGCAGAAGCTAGTATATAGATATACATATAAAATAAACGTTTAATGTCAACACTCCTTACAAAAGGTGACGCAACGAATGGAAATACCTAGATAAGATTATTAATTACGTATTAAATTTTATCGAGGAGGTAAAATTTAGGCTGAATTTTGAATGTCAAAAACATGTTGTGTACTATGATATCGATCAAGGTTACTGCTGCAATAACAATCGTGAGTTCGCGATGTTATTTACATAATGTGAGAGCCTGAATACGCACTTTGCCGCGTGAGTGAGCACGTGATTTTTTTTTTGCTAAATTAATGGCCTGTGAGTTTAACTTGTTTTGGTGAAATTCTTTTTACGAAGGTTAAATAATTAAGCATTAAATAATGAAGCTGCTATTACTACAATTTTTTTATTTTTTTTATAAAGAATATTTTTTTATTTCTCACAAACAAAACGCACACACATTACAAAAAATACAAAATTAAATACACACATGCAACGTAGCCAAAAGCCTCGTATTCAAGCAATTAAAGTTTGACAAATTAGTGCACCGCGATTTTTTTTTTTTTGAGTTTGGGAATTCATCAAATCGATGGCCCCACCGAATAAACGTATAAGAGAAAAATGACAACTTTTCAGCAAAAAATAAAAACGTTTAAACTTCAATAACGCTCATTTCATTGTAAATAGGTATAAATAATGTATAATCGAATTATTGGTAAAAAAATAAGCTATAGACTTGTATATTTACTTTCTTGGCGACTCAAAAAGCATGTAATGATAACATAAACTATTATTCCTATAATTTTAAAATTAATTATTTCCCTAGAATAAAGAATTTCACTATTGTATAGGCGTGTTTTGAGTCTAAAATTCATAAAAAACGAAAAATGTAAAAAAAAAAAAACGTGTAAGAAGCATTGCACGTTTATTCAGTGGGGCCATCGAAATGACCCCTCCTGCGCAAAATCAGTGTTGCCAGCGCAGAAACTAACAGCTGACTGCTCCGACAAAGAATACCTACCGGTGCACTGGTTTCAATGCACCTATTAGAAACTCTGATGAGGTCCAGTTGAAAACCCGCGTCAGGCACTAGTTGTCTGGCATTTTTGCTGAACTGGGCCTTTTTGGCGCAGCCGTGAGACACAAGTCAGCCAAGACGAAATCGAGGCGGCTCTTAAACAGCTTAAAAATGGAAAAGCCCCTGGTGAGGACTGGATTATTACCGAGCTCCTGAAGGCGGAAGGAAGGCCTGTCCTGAAAGAGCTTAGGGAGCTCTTTAACTGCGTCCTTTATTCTGGGAGAACTCCAGAAGCAAGCATTACTATAGCAGCCGAGCGCTGCAAGCAACCGGACCTTATAATGGTCCGATTCAGATGTCCCCCATAATACCTAGAGTGATATACAAGATATCTACAAATTTCTTTGTCTGTTCACGCTTCTTAGTTACAATTCCAAAGGACGAATAGGACACCAAATAAGGACGAATAGCTACCTAATATCGATTCGGTTCTTTTTTGCAAATGCCACGTGAACTGGTTCGTGGCTGCATCTATAATTATGTGAACAACACGATATTATTCCTTGGTGAATAATTTATCTACCACAGACTGAGGGGGACAAGAATTGGCCGTTAAAACTAACGGGCGATTCTTCAAAAAGTATTAGCACTTTGAATTGTGCTTTTAAGACGTCGACAAACGACTTTTAATGGTTTTATACTGAAAATCGTTAATGATTAAAAAAGTGTTAATGATTTGGAAAAAAAAAAATGTTAAATTAGAGTATTTTCTTAATCAACTTAATATGTGAATATTTTAGACCTATGGTATATACAACGAATTTTTAAACATTATGTGAGTTGAGTCCTTTCTGCTAAACAACGTCCACTGATTAAAAAAATATTATTGAAAGGAAAATTTAAAAAAATCATACAAACGCATACAACCCTAATCTATTCAAAGTGAGAGTGAACAGGCTTCTTCTGGGTAAGCTCACTCCATCGTGGACTTTGTCTCTGTCATCCAGACCTAGACTAAAGTCAAGAGCAAACTCATAGTAGAATAAAAAAATAAAAATAAAATATATTTAGACGTATCGTTGTAATGTTGCTTTTTTATACATAGAACTACGTCATTCCTGACTGATAGAAAAACAACAGGATTACGTAAAGAAAAATGGTAAGAACATAAAATACATTTAGGGTCAGGCAGAGGTGAACCTACAGTACACCCGCATTTCGCCAGTTTTGTTTGAGTTCCATGTAATAAGCGGCGAGCCTATTGCCTTCAACCGAGCACAAATTCTGACTCTGGGCTGCTACTGAGAAAGACCAGACGGAAAAACCCAATAACACTTTGCCCGATCTGGGAATCGAACACAGAACCTCATGCTTAGCAGTAGCGCTTGTGATCACTAGACCAACGTGGCAGTCGAAAAAAAAGACTCGAAGGACCAAAATCTTGTTTCTGTGGGCTGTAAAATTGTTCCTGTTAAAATTCTCTGGACATTCTAGACTACGTCAGGTTAGATGGAGCGACGATTATCGCAGGGTGTCCTGCAGCTGCCAGGGTTGCGGGTTTGTCCGAAAGGGATACCGTGCGTGACCCTGGCAGTCCTGGCACACAGGCAACTGAAGGAACACGGGTGGGTTTTAGTCAGTAAAAGTCTGACACTCCCTCGCGCTCCGCCCTGAGCGGGAGAAGTTATTTGATGATTTCCCAAACAAAAAAAAAGGGTGCCCTGCAGCCTCTGGATAAGGAAAGTCGAGGATCGAGTAAGATAGGGAGCAGCAGTCGACACTTATGCCTAAATCTACGATGATGATGGGGCGCTTAGATTACAGCGATAAAGACTAAATAAAAAGTGCGTAGTTTTAGCTCGGTAGTTCGACGAATCGGGTTGAATACTTACAAAGCTTATAATTTCGTTGTCTTTACTAATTTAGCTTAGCATAGCAAAGCATAAGCGTGCCTCGAGAAGCACGTTAAGCCGTTGGTCCCGGCTGTCATTCGTGGATCTTTGACAGTCGTTTCGAGTCGTCAAAGCCCGAAATTCTGACAACCAGTGTTACCAAGGGTTATCGTATTACCCAGTAGCTGGGTAATGTAGGTCAGATAGGCAGTCGCTCCATGTAAAATACTGGTATTCAGATGATGATGTGAAAGTTGGTTACACTGACCATTTTTGGAACTCAGGACAGGAGTTAGGGCCAACATTTAAAGAAACCTTAGAATATGAACATTAAATCCTGAGCCTCAGTATGAAGGCAATAGACGAGGAAATTTTGAGCGCTGTAATAATTTGGTCCTTCGAATCGATATCGCTTAAAACGTCCACTGTTGCCATGAGAATATTTTTGGCCCTGATGCGTATTATGGCGTTTTAATCTCGTCATGATTCCATTGCAAGACAGAGATGGAGCTATACATGACCGCTAGCACCATCCCTTTTTCGGTCAGGAATCATAATACTTCATAATACGGCCCCTGCACTTACAAGGCTTGTCGTGAACTTTAAAGAATCACCGTCGACGAATCAGAAAGCAAACAGACGGACCAATAAGAATGGTTTGAGAATTATTGTATCCGCTAAATACAGGTTTGTCTCGAACTCTCGACCGCAGATAAAGATTGTGGTTCTCTTTGAAATTGACACTTCTTTATTTTTAAATAGTTAAATAACATAATATAACATCACGCCTGTATTCCTTCAAGGGTCAGGCAGAGGTGCACCTATAAGCACACCCACATTTCGCCAGTTGTTTCATAATCATCCTATAATGTTCGACACAGGCCTCCTCTCGATGAGAGGGAGTGAATCGTAAAATCGATGATCGTAAATCGTAATCCATCACGTGAGCCCAGTGCGGGTTGGTATAAGTCACATGTCTTCGAATTTTTGGTTCTAGGACATGCTGGTTCCCTCACGACTTCTAATTACTACTATTAATAAAAAATAAAAAAAATATTACTAATTTACCTAATGCAATTGTGCCTAGAGTACATTGCGATATTTCTTTCGAGTTGCAGAACTTAAGGCTGCAGTCTTGCAAAATTCACTCGCGGTGAGTTATTTGCGCAACTTTGTATTTTTTTTTTTAAACAAATTAAAGAAATTACATGAAATATTATTATTGCACAGAAATAAAAATAATATAAGTAATAGCTAGTAAATTTTTTTTAGTACATCGAGTTGGATTTTGTTAGGTAAATCAAGCGTTGAATACAGCTCTCTGCCCAACAACAATTCGAGGTATGTTTGTGCTCCTACTTTAGGGTAATTAAGAATTATTTTCAAAATCTGTTCAGCGCATAATTAGCTGAACATTCTCGTCTTCAAAATGCGCTGATTAGTTTTTTCTAATTATCTTTCATTTTCTTATTTTGGAGGTCACAACGTCATCAAAATTCTCTGTTTTTATCTCTTAATAAACGGTTTGTTTCATAAATAAAATGAATCGTGTGTATGTAATAATATATATATATTTTTTTTTTTTTTGTTAAAGTTTTTCTTATTTTTCCCCTTTTAGTTGTGGTACTTACCCCACACCAATTCGTATACCACTACTTGATATGTAAACAACAGTGATCACACGGAGTGGATTATTGAAGCTAACTGAAAACTACCCTAGAAAAGTTAATACAATTTAACGGGACTACCGCGAAAGCTTTACCTACCAAATGAAAGAAATAAAAATCGGTTCATAAACAAATAAGTTATGCCCGAACATATTTAATATTATATATTAATAGACGAATTGAGAACCTCCTCCTTTTTGTGAAAACGGTTAAAAATAAAACCGCGATTTTAATTGGTCTAAAATCTCTGCTACCGGAAATTCCATCATGCTCCGACACTTTGTCCAGCAAGCTTGTTGGTGGCAAATGAGAACGAGTGACACTTGGCACTGTTGCCAACTACTATGTGTAATGCTTACTATAACTAGAACTTCCAAGGTAATGATGAATTAGGAATACAATGGTTAAAAGGGCTCATTTTTCATGTTTTACACATCAGGCATGAGGAGCTCGTGGCTAAGTAATAACCGGGGTTGGTCCGTGGATGGGTGACCATCTTTACATACCAAGACCCCTCTGTACCTCGGAAAGCACGCTAAGCTGTTGGTTCCAGCTGGCATTCGTGGATCTTTGACAGTAATTACGGGTCGACAAAAGCCCGAAAGTCTGACAACCCGTCTTACCAAGGGGTATCGTATTACCCAGTAACTGGGTTGTGGAAGTCCGGTAGACAGTCGCTCCATGTAAAATACTGATATTCAGCTGCATCCGATTAGACAAATTGACATTGACAGCGCCTTTATGTCATAGCAGTAAGGGCGACTTTTGTTAGCCCAAGTGTTAGCATGCTGTGCGGTAGACTGTACTAATACCCTCGTGAATCCTTTTTTTCTCTTATTTTTTTAAAGTGCTATTTGGAGGACTTTTTTTTTTATATAAACGTAGCCTCACACTAGGAATTTCTCCTGTGTTGTGGGAAACATTAAACTTACATACACAAACAGCCAGACCCGGAACAATTACTTGTAGGTCATACAAATATTTGTTCCGTGCGGGAATCGAACCCGCGACACGCAGCGCAGCAGTCAATCGCTTAGCCACTGCGCCGACCGTACCGTGACTAAGAAAAAAAAAACTTGCCAGATTTACCAATAAATTTGAAGTATGTATACTCCGTCCACCGAGAGAATGCTTTTCTGACACTTTTCAGTTTCATACAAACGAATAAGGTGTTTTACGAACTATAATAGTTCCAAATCTTGTACAACTGACAGGTGTCAGAAAAGTATTCTCTCGGTGGACGCATTAAAGCTTGTAACTGTCATAGACTAGATTCGGAAGACAAAGGACCAAATGCTCGTTCGCAACATGGGAGAGGCCAACGTCAAACGTTACGTTAAGATTTGATTAATGGTTTTGCCAATTGAAAGAAAATAAAAACCTGACATTGAAATTCATACTTTGTTACTATCTACAAAGTATGACTTTCAATGTCACGTTTTTATTTTATTAATGATCTGCCAAACTACGTGATAGCTAGCAAATAATTTTTAAACGATAACATAACATCGACCACATCTTTGAATGCTCGAACAACGTTCCACCTTTAGATTTTTATAGGCGTCTCCCAAAATTTAAGATCCCTCTTCCGACTGATTTCCCCTCCTTGCTAACATAATATTCTTCCCCAGAACTACTTGTGGCGCTAATGACCTTCATCCGTCACAATAACTTGAAAGTTATTATTTATTTTGTCTGCTGTGCGGGTATGGTATATATTTTGGTACGAGTATATGCGTATATATTTTATGTTTTAAGAATTATATTTTTTTTAATATGTTTTGTTTGTTCAGTCCCGTGTACTAATCCAACAAGATCTACATTGTGTTCAACTGTATCAATCGAAGAATCTTACAACTTTTTTTTTTCTCATGGACTAGGTTTTCTGGCTCACTTTAGACATTGGCAGAATAGTCAACATCGGCTTTGCCATTTATTAAAAATAGAATAATATAACATCACGTCAGTGTTCCTCGAAGGGTTAGGCAGAGATGTACCTATAGTAAATGTAATAGGGGGCGAGCTTATTGCCATGAGAAATTCCTGATCGAAAAGCCCAATAACACTTTTCCCAACCGGGAATCGAACCCAGGACCTCATGCTCAGCAATAGCGCATGCTGATCGCAAGCGTTACTGCCGACCAATGAGAGTTAAAAAACAATGTATGCCATCACTAAAGCATGTTAGTAAAGCAACTTATATTTTTTTTTTTCAGGTCTGCAAGATAAATTAAGAAAAAAGGTTTAACAAGAGTATTGTTTTTTTTATTTTATTTGCACATATGTCATACTTTATTGGTTTGAATGTGTTAAGTGTTACACATTTGATAATCAAGCTTATTATTTTTGCACATGTGTCTGTACTTTATTCGTTTGAGCGTGTTATGTGTTACACATTTGATAATCAAGCATTTTTTTTTTAGGGTGGGTATTTGTAGATTTGGAACTGTAAAAAATATTTAAAAAAAAGAAAATTTAAAAGTAAGGACAGTAAATGGATAATTTTTTATAATTAACTAATAGGAACTTTGAAATTTTGGTCTTTTTACGCCAAATTATGAAATAGTCAGAAACAATTATTAGTAGGTATAATCAAATTAAATATTATCTAAAAGTTATTCTTTAATAATAATTACAAATCAATTAACTCTCCAAAATAACATTAAAAACAATAAAAAGACATAATAATGACGCAATCACTTGAAATAGTCATCGTCTGATAACTCACACTACCGTAAACAAAGTTAATATTACTGTTCATATATTTTTTGTAACAACGCATTTAAATATAAATCATTATCAGTTTAACTGCAAATGCAAGTTTGTATACCAGTTCGGGGATAATGACTTTGTTTCTTTGTTATGATTTTAATTTAACTGAATAATTTTTACATACATACATAAGCTCACGCCTTCTTCCCTACGCTACGGTTCTTACATACTACTTTTGCTTTAATTTCGTTCATACATCTGGTCTTACGTGCACCCGTTTTTCTTCAGAAAGGTCAGGTCAGGTCAGGTCTAACCTAACCTTTCTGAAGCATGACACCAATAAGGTCACTATATCACTTCAAATGCACAGGCATCACCCAGATTAGAACAGAAACCCTCTGGGAACCCAGATCCTTCACCAATATTTTGGACAGACTGGGAGACGTGATTAACTTCTGGAAGGAGTTGGGCTGGTTGGAATAACCACCGACGGCCGCTATGGCTCACGCACAATGGTCCGTCTGAAGGACTAAGTGCGGAAAATAAACCTTCTAACATAGAGCATAGAAGGTCACTATATGTTCTTCTAGGGCTTCCCCTCCTGCCGTTTTCACTCACATCAGCCTTGTACCTTTGTACCTTTTGTTAGTCGCCTTTTATTCTATTTATCTATATATCTAAGCCTCACTGAATTACTTCTTACCTAAATGAATAAAGCTTTTGTATGTTTATGTCTCTTTTTACTGATGTCTTGTATAAATTTTGATTAAATACTCTTTTTACAACATTTTTTTCTGTACAGTAAGTAATCATGTCTGTTAGGATTAAGCATTCATTATTTTGTCGACCAGGACGTAAAATATTATACAGAAGGAAAATACTGCCATAATATTATTATTTTAATGTAGGGAAAATGTATTGCTGTTCTAAATTTGATTTTACAATGGAGCACATTTGGCCAATCGTAAAGCCAATCAATTTGGCCATAGATTTCCTGGTTTTCTTTTTGAATATTCTTTTGTTTCTATATTTCTATGACTACCTATGTTTAATTTAGTTTGTGTGTGCCAGTCCAAATAAATACTTTTCCTTTCAATAAAAAGTTAAATCTAAGGTGAATATTAAAACAAAATGTATACTGTTTTTTTTCTCTTATATAGGTACTTTGAAAACATTAACACAAAATTGATTTGGTATGCTAATTTTACGAAAGAAAAAAGGAATTTTCAATTTCATTTAACATATAAATAAGATAAAGAATTTGATGAAGAAAATATCAAATATTTGTGACATGCCTTAGTTAATGAGAAACCAGGTTAAGTTATCTAAATGTCTAACATTTTAAATAAAATGTATTTATTATCTCTTCTGCTATTATTTAATTATACCTTTCTTGTATTGCAGGGAAAAGTTTAAGAGATAAACAAAGAGAACTTGGGAGAGCATTATCCATCAAATGGATAATTTAATCCTCAAAACCTACTGTTGTAAGGATTAGGTTATCTTTTTACAGAAGGACACTATCCTAAGCCAAAGATAACAACAGTTTCCTTATACAATTTCGTAAGATAAAAAAAATCGCAAAAATATTTACTTAAAAAATTACATCATTCTTTCTCAATAACAGGTAACTGAAATGTAAGTAGAGGTGTTTTCTGAATCACTGAGATGTAAATAAACATCCAAACTAAACTGAAAATTAAATAGGTGTCATACGAATTCTCATAGTAAACACGAAAACAACGCAATCACTAATTTCACGGTCAAGATAAGCAATAAAAAAAAAATAAACATCGCACAGATCAGCGAAACAAAGGCTGTTCGTGACACTTCCACAGAAAAAAAAAAATCAATGCTATACAAAGGTAAAAGAATTACTATGCCTATCCCACATTCAATCTAATTAATTAATTATGATGAATATTCGTTAAAAACACCATTGCGTAAGACTAGTCCCGTAGAAATAAAGCGCAAATTCTTGACGTAAGAAATAAACATACGCGGTCCTTACCTAGAACAAATTCCCAGGCATCACAGCCCAGAGAGCGTTCAGGGACGATTTCCAAATCCAACATCGTGCACAAAACACTAAACACAAACTAAACTAACTAACTTTCACTTTAAAAAAACGTTTTTAACGCTAAAATTCGCTATTACGCTGCCTTTTCTTTGTTTGCCAACTTTAGTTTTCAACCATTTTGTATTTGTCAGAGGAACTGTCATTACAAACAGCTGATTGTATTTTGCCAGGTCCGAACTGGAAGGGTTTGTTTTTTTTCTTGTAAGATTCACATAGAATTTCACAATAAAATACGGTTAATTAAATGGTTTATGGTTCATTAGTTTGGAAAGGGAATATTATTAAATAAAAATATATTATGGCTATAATTCACAAAAACTTTGTCTTTTTATAAATTAATCTGTAAAACCCAAGTTCTTGCATTTCATTAAAACAGTCTTCTTAATTATACACTATAAATTAGAAAATTGAGAAGACCCTGACATAACATACAAAATGAATTCCTAACAAACACTCAAGTCAATGTCTAGACTAAATAATATTTCAAATTCAGTCCTGGCATAATCGAGTGACGCATGCGTACCAACCATGACAGAAGAAATAATATTGTAGACTCTGTTCTATGGACATCTCTTTCTTACACAAGAAAATTAAGCCTTATCGTCTCTTTCCTATCAACAGTTTACATGCTGTCTCTTTTTGCTTCATTGTAGACTTATCGTTTTGTCTCTATCCGTCGGACTTGTTATTGATAATTGGGTAGATGTGGTGACCTATCCACAATAGTGTTTTTTTTGTATCCATGTCGCCTCCTATAAAGTGTAGTTCTTGAACAGACGACAACAGAGCCAGCGATGTAATTTGTAATGAAAAATCGACTTAGATAAAAGAGCATTATTTATGTCATGGTACGTGCGTCCCTGAATCACTGTTCCTAGGACGATCTAGACAGCACGTCTAGGTCTAAAATAACATTCTAGAACTAAATTGATGTGTATGTATCGATGATACTGGTATGTGTTGTAGGGCTGCAGCTTTCGTTTGGTTTCCCGCCATTCTCAAATAACCTTGGAGCGATCTCTGACGCCCACTTGCCTACGTAATAATATTACACAATAACATGTTTATTTACTTCGAAATAGAAATCACGTATTTTTGCATAGGTAAACGGTCGTCAGAGGACTTTGAACTAATCAAGAGATTCCCTTCATTTATTTCGGTTTTGTTTTGATGTGAACATGAGTGGCTGTGACCTATATTTTGAGTGAGGAAAATATTCCCTACCTACGGTAAAATCTTCACGCTGTGCGCGTCAGGGACAAACTGACGGCGGAAAATTACTCGCTACGTTCAATCATTCATAGTTACTATAATCATTTTATCTCTGTTTTAATTTGCATTTCTATTAGAATAGGTATGTACATACGTAGACTACTATAGTCGGCATTGTGTTCAATTGATTCTGTGATTGAACTTAAATTCTATTTTTTTTTTATAAATGGCAAGCAAAGTCAATGGTGCCGATTCCCTTGTTCACAAACTAAACTAAATTTAATTCAGTGCATCTTTTTCTTTCTATTTAATTAAGGACAGAAGATAAACTTTAGTTTAGTCCTGTCAAATTAATCAGCGCTTGACGTAAATTGACGTAATTTTAGTCGACAAGTTTTTAATCACGTCTAAACTTTCAAGGAGTAGTGACAGGCGCTGATTAATTTGCTTTAACTTCCGAATGGAATGGTCCATTCGGAAGTTGGGGTCTCCAAAATGGCCGTTTTGTAGGCGTCCACAGCTTCTTCAGGTGATGAAAATCTCTGTCCACGCAATTTATTCTTTATTTTAGGGAAAGTATGGAAATCATTAGGGCTTAGGTCGGAGCTGTACGGCGGATGGTCTATTATTATTATGTTTTCTTGCTCTAAAAACTCTTTTGTTCTGTGCGCGGTGTGAGAACTCGCATTGTCGTGATGGAGGATGATGCGGCGGTCGCAGTTCTCTTTACGGAGTTCAGAAACGACCTGTGGCAAACAAATGCTAGCATACCATTCTGCATTAACCGTTCTTTGTCCCTCAAGAGGAATAGTCGTAACATGGCCGGTTTTGGAGACAAACTTGGCCACCATTTTTTTTGCAACACTCCGTGAACGAACAATTTTTGTTGGCTTTAACTCATTTTCGAACACCCAAACTCGTGACTGGTTTTTTGTTTCGGGTTCGTACGCATATATCCAGGATTCGTCCCCTGATACGATGTTGTATACAGCATTTGAGGATCCTGCGTGGAATCTTTCGAGAGTTCTGACGCACCAAGTAACGCGAGCCGCTTTTTGCTCTTCACAGAGCGAATGCGGTATCCATCGGGAAAACAACTTTTTTACACCTAATTGTTCATGCAAGATTATTTGTATTTGACTCATGCCAATGTCTAAAGTTGCCTGAATTTCGCGGTATGTCATATGTCGATCTTCCTCAATCAGCTTACGCACAGCATCAACGTTTTCTTGGGTGACTGCAGTTTTTGGACGACCTTGACGGGGATCATCACTGAGCTTGACACGTCCACGTTGAAATTCAGCAAACCAGCGATAAATTGTGGTTTTGGATGGGGCTTCATCACCAAATGCAGAAATCATCCGGTCAACACACTGTTTTTGTGTTAAACCACTTCGAAAGTCATAATAAATTATCGCTCTTGAATTTTCTCGAGTCAATTCCATTTTCTCAACGACTAAACAAGTTTGACAAAACCTTGTGACAAGCCCGAGAATCTTTTTTTAAATAAATAAATGGTATTCGATTTTTAAAACCAAGGAGTTTTCAAATAAAAATATTTTAATATGACAGGAACAGTGGAAATATTCCATTCCCGATACTTTTAGTGCAGCCCTCGTAGCTATTGGTGATTGACAACTCAACCACAACAAAGTAATGATATGAAAACTGGGTAGTTTTTTGTTTACAATTTGTTTTTAACTGACTGTCCCCGAGGATGGGTACCTACCTATACCCAAAGTCTCAAATTCAGATAATTTATGTAAACAAAGGGGATAACATATCAAAAAAATATCTTCGTAATGGTAATTCACATAAAATGACGAACAAAAAGGTTCCATTTTCTTTTAAGTACTGAATTTAAGAAATAATAATTAATTAATAATCATACCGTAATTATTTGTATAAATTTTAGGTTTTAAACAAAGTTATTAAAAAAAGGAGATTTTCTGGTATAAAATATTTTATGATACTGGTAACAATGCAGGAGATCCAAACATTTTCACATTTTTACATCTTAAACAACACTAATGTATTACAAATTTACAACTCTCATTCATAGATTCATATTGTATGTAGCATATCTAGCCACATTTTGGATGAAAACGGCTGTAAATTGTTTCGAGTGGAAATCGATTTTGGGACGCCTACGTCTAGCAGTGGACTTAAAGGGCTGAATAGGACGATCATAGGCCTTTTCTCCGACACACAACATAAAACATTGTTTGGGAACAGTATTTTGTTTGCATAGTTCTTATAATTAATTCACTTTAATTTCTTAGACGGTAATTAAAAAAAATAAAATGATAAAATGTTTTGCACTACTGTCCTGTCATTTTGACAGTGACAATTCTTGACATTACGTTGTTTACATAAATTATCTGAATTAGAGACTTTGGGTTTAATGTTTTTGATTCCCTTCTTTCTCTTTAAGGACAACATGGTTTTTGTTTAAATAACAGTTATCTGTGGCTTAGACACTTTGTAATCCTTCGTAGGTAATCCTTGAATTATTCCCTACAAAATAAAATAAAAATTAGCCACGCTCGAGAATGTCGAGACGACGTTTTTTTTTTTACAACTCTGTAGCTCTCCCCCTTCTTTACGTCACTCTCAAATTGTCAGATTAGTGGAATATACACATTTTAGCTTGTAACTAACTCACCCTACCTTAATCTGACGCGCTCGAGAATTTCAGATGATCAATAATTATTTACAAATCTGATCCTTTATCCTTGACGCGCGGCCATATATTATATGGGGCTCATATTTGGTGGAAGTACTTAACCGGGTACAAGGTATCCGCCTGTTTATTAATCTGCCGCGCTCATTGATATACTAAAAAAACTATTTTATATATCAATGGCCGCGCTTTAGTAAATCCCGAAATCCCCGCTTGGGCTTCCCTACTATTGATTGTTTCCCTAAATAAGGAATACTTATTTTCGAATATCTACAGAGACCTTTAGGGTCTATCCACACCAACGAGGAGGCCCATTAGGGCCTAAGCCTGCCGGGTCAGCGGGATTGTCCGAAAGGGGTACCGCTGCCCCGGAATATAAAGTGCCAAGGAAGGAACACGGGTGGGTTTTAGTCAGTAAGAGTCTAACACTCCCTTCTCCCTTCCGCTCCACCCAGAGCGGGAGGCGTCATTTGATGATTATTTTCAGTATAGTATAAAGTACTCTGTGATGATTATACATCCTCAAAAAAAAAAAAAAACATTATGGTCTATCCACACAGCGCCGGCTCTAGCGTTTGATCAGGGTAGAGCGAGATTGTCTTTCGGCTTTTCGTCTTTGGTCGACGCTTTCACTACACGTTAATTCTACTTTGTTTTTTCTATACATACAATAAATGTGAAATAAATAAAAATAATAATTCCTAAATTTTCAATAATCTTATTATAAGTACCGCTATTTTTCATAACGTTATGAAGCACCGTTTTCAGCTGCGCACAAAAGAGCTGTAACCCATGTAATTTTACAAGAACCGCTGTTTACAGACTAGGTTCAAGGCTAGTCTAGCCGCTCCGAACAGTCAGATTTAGCTTTTAAAAATCTGTAGATCTACGGATTTATCTAGAGGCAATCTACGGATTAAAAACAATCTGATCTGGCAACACTGTTCTCGCGCTTCTCAAAAGGCGCCATTATATTTTGCGCTGCAATTTTTTTTTTTTTTTAACTTTGCCCCACACTAGAAATGTCTCCTGTATCGTGGGTGCGTTTACAAACATTTAAAAACATACACAAACAGCCAGACAATTAATTATATTCTTGCGTAATAGTATGTTTTAGCGGATACCTACTTTATTTATTTATTTCTATACGCGCGTGATCCTGCGGATTATTTTGTGTTTTATTTTTATCTAATAATTATTTATTGGTATATCAGGTTGTATAGTTAGATTATATTCTGAGTACTGTTTGTTTTATTTTATCTAGTTGCCTATTTATGTTCATTTCTTTAAACCTGACTTGGTTTCCGTATGTCCTTTCCGGGTAACCACTGAAAATCAGCGCTGTGCTGTGGGTTCCTCATAGCACAGCATCATGCTGAGTGGAAGCCTTCTTGTCACAGTCATGACGTGCAGCTGCCGACTATTTTGTTTTGTGCTCGTGATTGGAATGTAGATCTATTTAGTTTTATTTTTTTTTATTTTTCTGTATACCATCTACTCAAGTTAATTATCTTTTTGTATGCACGTTTTTCTGTGACAAATAAACCTATTTTTCTTTCTTTCTTTCTTTCTTACTTGTAGGTAATACAAATATTTGTTTCGTGCGGGAATCAAACCCGCGACACGCAGCGCAGCAGTCAATCGCGTCGTCAAATTGTTTTCCACATTTGGCTTTTTGTCACCCCTTTCCATCTGGTGCCTAGAGAGCGACCGCTCCTCTCGCGCTACCCCAGGACCGGCGCTAAATCCACCTATATTAAGGTAAGTTTTTTGCCTACCAGGGGACCCGTCAGGGGCGGGAATAAGATTGTTATTTAGAATAAGTCTGTGTAGGTATTTAGAATAAGAATTTGGTAACAGCTGTTCGGGCTCCTGCACCCTAATTGCTTTACGCAATTAGGGTGCAGGAGCCGTTTATCTAACAAAACGTTGACAAGTCGTGTTAGTAAAAGTATTTGCTAACAAAAATGTTAGGCCACTCCCTCAAATGCAGAGCAATGTCTTTTCAGAAATCGTAAGCTTTGAATTGCGCCTATCGCCTTGCGGCTACCTTAGCGATAGCCTTAAGAGGGCATATAAAGGCTCACAGACAGGCGCGACACGCGACGCGACACAAAGAGACCGCTCGTCGCGCGGAACCCGGTGTCTTAGTGTCGCGTCGCGTGTCGCGCCTGTTTATAGGAGCCTTAACGGTCCACTAGCGCCATTCCTTTAAAAAAAGATTATTTCATGACTGTGAAGGAATTATGAAAAACGGCTCAATAAGGAATCTCGTTGTGTGTCTAGAATTTTCTAATACCTTTTATAAAGTTTCATATTGAGACACGAAGCAACAAAATACGATCTAGACTCTAGAGGAATGTAGCCGTTTCTCTTTAGATCGAATTTTGTTGCTCCGTGACTCAATATGAAACGTCGAAGAAGTGACACACCGAGGTTCCTTATGGAGCCGTTTTTCATCATTCCTTCTCAGTCACGAAATATCTAATATTTTTTCGAACGAGTAGCGCCTTAGTGGACCGTTGTAAGCCCTCTTCATTAAAACATAATTTAGTTATTATGCTCTCGTATTGGTGCCGATTCCCTTGTTCACAAACTAAACTAAATTTAAGTTCAGTGCATCTTTTTCTTTCTATTTCATTAAGAAAAGGACAGAAGATAAATTTTAGTTTAGTCCTGTCAAATTAATCAGCGCTTGACGTAAATTGACGTAATTTTAGTAGGCAAGTTTTTAATCACGTATAAACTTGTATGGAGTAGTGACAGGCGCTGATTAATTTGACGGGACTAAACTAAAGTTTATCTTCTGTCCTTTTCTTAATGAAAAAGAAAGAAAAAGATGCACTGAACTTAAATTTAGTTTAGTTTGTGAACAAGGGAATCGGCACCAATGTAGAGTTTATTTAGAGCTATTCATTTGTTTTTGCCAACATTATACCTGTTCCTTTTGTGTGTTTTTTGTTGACATGTCCGTCGTCATAGTGACGTCGACCGGGCGACGTGGTTAGAACGCAACTGCCCGATGTATTTACATACTTAATTCATACATGACGTGGTTCTGCTTATACATAGTGCATTACGCTGTATATTAGTGCATATATCTATGCTACAGAGGTGTATGTATAGTACATCCACATTATGTTGGAAAACACAGTCTTCTTTTCTTTATCGTGTGGTTAGCGACTAACCAAAATATTGGACATTTTCGTCGGCTCTGGGATCCGGGATTTTCTAAATCCCTGGCGCCCATTTACTAATTGTTTATTTACAAAATAATTGGAAGGTTACACCTTTCTACTTTAATCTTTTATTATATTTTAATCTTAACTTAAAATCGGGACAGTACTGGCTTAATCTCCAACTCCCCACGACCTTAGTTCTTTAAGCTGACGTTTGAGCTGGCTGGCATTAATAAGTGACAGTTCGTCACATTCTTATTATAGAGGTTAACTTAGTTTATGTGTTGGAAATAAGTAATTAATTATTAATGCGGTAGACCCTTAAAGGCTACCGTATATTGTTTTAAGAAGGAGTATTCTTTTTAAATATATGTTATTTCAAACAGTTTATTGTTTCCTTGTATTTCGATACGTAACTACCTTGCATGAAGGCTTTGTTCCATTACCTTTAGAGGGACAAAATCATCAGGGGCCTTACTCCCGACAGCATCGAGTTCTGAATCAATCGAATTGGATTGTAATTAAATGCCGATCCATACTCTTGAATCCGACACTAGTGCACGATCGTGCGGTGGTTCGAAGCGACACTAACTTCGATCGAAAGATTCGTTAGGATCGAAAAGTTCGTACTCTGCACGCCATCTGACAGATAGTTATCGAGTTGTTCGATCAAAACTAAACGTCAAATTACACGATATCAAAGAAGCTACTTTATTCAGATCGAGTGAGATAACTACCTAAAAGACGTAGAGCACTTGACGATGAAATGTATACGCATAAAACGACGCTGATATTACTCGACCCTATATCGATGTTGGGTGGAGTTCGAATCGGAATCAAAATAAAACTCGAATCGTTTTTGGGGGTAAGGCCCCAGCTCAGACTCTTACCTAGTACTAGAAAGCTGTAATTTGGCATGGCAACCTATTAGTCTATACATATTAATTACGCCGACAAAGTGGTAAAAAAAATCTTGAAAAATGTCTGTCTGCGACTCAGCTCAGAGACTCTTAGTAGGTACTAGAAAGCTGTAATTTGGCATAGGCAAGGGTATATAAAGTCTATAGTCATATTAATCACGCCGACAGTGGTAAAATAAAAGAAAATTTGTTTTTAGGGTACCTCCCCCCCTCCGAACGTTGTATCCAGTTTACATAATATCTGTAACACTATATGGAAAACAAGGCACTGGCCATCCGACTGGGTACACTCTTCCATACTTCCTCTTCATAAAAAGGTTTCGGTGCGTAACTGTAACAACTACAGAACAATAGCCACATTGGTGCCGAATAATCAGCGCCTGCCACTACTCCATACAAGTTTAGACGTGATTAAAAACTTGCCGACTAAAATTATGTCAATTTACTAATTTGACAGGACTAAACTAAAATTTATCTTCTGTCCTTTTCTTAATGAAATAATATAATAATAATAATAAAATTTTATTCAAAAAATTACAAGGTATAAAAATGAGTACAGTTTTGCTTAAATGTAAATTATATTCCTAAGACTTACGTGCCTGAACTAGGTAATCCTGTGTTTCAGGCGAAAAGTACTAAGACAGTCTTGTAAAAAATAATAAATAGTCTAAAAGTTGTCAATAGACAAATATAATTATGTTCAGTAGCTCTTAGTTTCTAAATTTGATAAATAGGTACTTATTGTAGTATACATACATATTTACTTTAACACTGTTAATAAATTCTCTGTATCTTCGTAAGACATCCTCTGGAGAGCTTCCTTGAGAATTCTCTTACAATTTGTTTAGTTCAGGGAGAAAATGTTTGCTTTCAAGTTTAGTCTGTTATAGAGGAAATAGAAAGAAAAAGATGCACAGAACTTAAATTTAGTTTAGTTTGAGAACAAGGGAATCGGCACCATTGTCACACGCTGGCAAGATTCTGCTGCACATTATAAACACCCGATTGAGAGCTCTATAGTACTATGTACTATACCCAAAGTCTCAAATTCAGATCATTTGTGTAAATAAAGGGGATAACATATCAAAAAAATATCTTCGTAATGGTAATTCACATTAAATGGCGAAAAAAAAGGTTCCATTTTCTTTTAAGTACTGAATTTAAGAAATAATAATTCAAAAATAATCATATCGTAATTATTTTTATAAATTTCGGTTTTAAACAAAGTTATTAAAAAAAGGAGATTTTCTGGTATAAAATATTTTATGATACTGGTAACAATGCAGGAGATCCAAACATTTTCACATTTTTTACATCTTCAATAACACTAATATTAAAACTCTCAATCATAGATTCATATTGTATGTAGCATATCTATAGACACATTTTGGATGAAAACGGCTGTAAACTGTTTCGAGTGGAAATCGATTTTGGGAGGCCTACGTCTAGCAGTGGACTTAAAAGGGCTGATTATGACGATCATAGGCCGTGTCTCCGACACACTACATAAAACATTGTTTGGCAACGGTATTTTGTTTGCATAGTTCTTATAATTAATTCACTTTAATTTCATAGATGATTATTTACAAAAAAAAAAAAAAATGTTTTGCACCACTGTTCTGTCATTTTGACAGTGACATTTCTTGACATTACTTTGTTTACATAAATTATCTGAATTAGAGACTTTGGGTATATAGTGCTACTATTTACCGGGTAATATGTCTTTTATTGACTTGAATGTGCCCTGGCGGCTGAGAGTTTGTCATGTGCACTCAAATGTCTCGCTGGTGGTGGCGTGTGTGTTGGATCATTAAGTTCCCTTCAAAATGGTTGAGCTAAATGGTGCTGATCCATGCGTCATGTTCGTGAACGGGCGCCGTCAGTTGGGACTGGTCATCTCTTATTAGCTGCCACGGCTTATTTTAAATTTTTAATTGTTTCTGTTACGGACGCTTCTAACGTGCACGTCTTTCTACATTGTTGTACTACGCTTTGGAATGGGCAACTAGCTTCATCTTTCTGACTGACTGACCCCTTGACAATTTAAAAGTGCCTGTAATTAGTTTATTTGAAATAAATGCTTTGAGTTTGAGTTTTGAGATCGTTCTTGGACTGGCAGATACCGCAGGAGCAGGCCGGTTTTGGTTATAGTACGAGGAACTAGAGAGCAGATCCTTAACCTCCGCCTCATCGTAGAAAAATGCTACGAGTACAACACTCCAACGATTGTATGTTTTGTGGACTATCAGAAGGCTTTCGACTGCGTTAAATGGGAGAAGCTATTATGGGAGGTACTTGCCGAAACAGGAGTTTCGCCCATCTTATCATGTTGATTCGCAACCTTTACGAGTCCGGTTATGAAACTGTAACTATAGGTGACGTTACATTAAGTCACTTCAGTTATCACAAAGGAGTCAGACAGGGATGCGTGATCTCACCCATCCTATTTAAAATATATAGCGAGTACATCATGAGCCAAACGCTCGAAGATTGGGAACGAGGCGTTAAGGTGGGTGGGGTTAAAATATCAAACCTCCGTTACGCAGATGACACCACTCTCTTAGCATCATCAGAAGCTGAAATGGCAGAGTTACCGAATAAGTTGGAAGTTATCAGGCTATAACTATGAGTCTCGCGATAAACAAAACTAAGACCAAGCTCCTTGTCATTGATCGCTTCGAAACCATCCAGCGTACCGACATATTAGCAGAATATGAAACCGTCGACCAGTTTCAGTATCTGTGGGCTCTGTAATCTATACTAATATATAAAGCTGAAGAGTTTGTTTGTTTGTTTGAACGCGCTAATCTCAGGAACTACTGGTTGGAATTGAAAAATTATATTTCACATTTATAATATTAGTATGAATAGCGTTTGCCCGCGGCTCCGCCCGCGTGGATGTCGGTTATCGCGTAAAAAAGTAGCCTATGTCCTTCTCCATATCCCAGGCTATATCTTTGCCAAATTTCATGACGATTGGTTCAGCGGTTTAGGCGTGAAAACGTAACATACAGACAGACAGACAAATAGACAGACCGACAGAGTTTCACATTTATAATATTAGTAAGGATAAGGATTTGTATGGATGGTACGGAACCCTTCGTGCGCGAGTCCGACTTGCACTTGGCCGGTTTTTTTTGTTTTTTGAACGTGCTAATCTCTGGAACTGCGAGTTGGATTTGAAAAAATCTTTTTGCATTTTACAGCCCAATTCTTGAGGAAGAATTACATTCCTATTAACTGGAATACCATTTTTTTTTAGAAAGTTTATTCGAAAACGAAGTAAAAGCACGGGCAGGCAATCTGTTGCGACGGGGTGGGTCGGGGGAACAAGAAATTTAACGCGGACGAAGTCGCGGGCAGAAGCTAGTTACCAATAAGGGTAGCTGCGAACTGGCAATTCGAAGACTAATTGGCATGGCTAAAACAGCGATGACTCAATGTACACCCGTTCACGAACATGAAGGTTCCTACTGCTCGTCGCGCAACACGCGGTGTCTTTGTGTCGCGTCGCGTGTCGTGCCTGTTTGTAGGAGCCTTGACGCGTGGACCAGCACCATCCAGCTCAACCATTGAACCATTTTATAGGGACCTACATTACTAGGCTAGGCCAGCTCAAGTTCAAAATGTTGCCACTGACGAGCGGCCGATTGTACAGACGCCAGCAGGTCAAGCTACCCGAAACTGTCACATTTTCGCAATCAACCTTGAACCTTATACTGTAGTGATAAAGTTGAAAATCTATTAAAGAAATTTGACAGATTGTAGTAGCTTGATGTGCTGGCGTTTGTACCTACTAAGAGGAACGTTGGACCTGCGTGTGGAATGTCTGCATGGGCCGAATCAGACCTAATTGTCTTATTGCCTGTCAGCTGGCCAATTCAAAACTATAGATACTTTTCAGAAGATTTACCGAAAAATTAACAGACAGGTTTTAGCCAGGCGCCAGTGATTTCATCATCCTTTAATAAGCGCTATGAGTCGCTCAAAGGCGCGACATACCTCTAGAAATAATTTGGCAACACATTGTATTGTTACAATCGTAAGCATTCTTTAATGATTGCGCGGGATGGGAAACAGAAGCAGTGTAATTCTGTAAATATAACATAACATCACGCCTTATTTCCCCGAAAGGTTAGGCAGAGGTGTACCCATGCGTCGGGAATCTATAGCCGATCCCCGGGTACCGTAGGCGCGGGCTTGCAGACAGCGCCGGCCCTAGTTTTCGATCAGGGTAGAGCGAGATTGTCTTTCGACGCCCTTTGGTAGACGTTTTCACATCACGTTAATTCTACTTCGGTTTTGTGTTAAACTAGCTTTTTCCCGCGGCTTCGCTCGCGTGGAAGTCTGAATATGTTCTTCTTCCACTGCTGGCCGGGGAATATGTTCACACACATACATACCACGAAAATACTACGAAGTCGTCAACGAGCAACGCGGCACGGCGCGAGGTACGGGGACGCAGCAGCGTCGCGGCATTGCATCGTAAGACACGACCGCGCTCGGACGTACCCTTTTGTTTCAGTACTTAGGTTGCTAAAATTGTGAACCACTTAATAAATCATTGTAAAATACAGTCCCCTTGCTTTTACTTCCACCTGGGCATATTCATGGTCCTTCGAGCCGGATCCCACGAAAACGTTCTACCAGAATATAAACATTATGCTATGTTAAATAAAATCCCTGTGTGCCTTTCATCCAAATCCTATTAGAAGCTTAATAATACGAAATATTGTCTTGAATTCAAGCAAGCCTATGGTACTTTTTGTTAGTTTAGTGCTCATATATTGTGCACAACGTGCTGTGATCAGAATAGCGATTCTGCCTCTACACGAGCGAAGGAAAACTTCAGATCTTGCTTTCTTATTTAGTGTTATGAACGGATCTACTGACGTCCCTGAGTTGGTCGGCAAGATCGGGCTGCGTGTACCGAATACATTTCTTCGGAGACCGTCTTCTCCATGTGCCTTAAGTCAGAACTATCTATACACAGAACTCGTACGTGATATAGCTTGTCGTACTTTTACTATGGTGTGTCAGGATGTCGAGTTAGATTTATTTACTAGTAGCGTTGAGGAAGTAAAGTTTGAACAATTTTTTTTAAATGTATAAACATTAATGTTTGTCTTTTCTTTATTATTGTATTTTTTGTTTTTCTTATACTTCGCTGTTTTAGCGTATTTGTTAATGTTACTCACAATAAGAGGGTTGTCACCGGTCCACTAGCGCCGGGCAAAACGGCTAGAACGATTTTGACGGAACATTCATTGACAGATATTTGATGATAAAAGGCTACTTTTTTTTTAAAGCAACGCGGGCTAAGCTAACGTTAAACAAATATTTGGTGGAATGACAGCTCACTTCAACTAAGTTTTCTCGCTGAGATTTTTACAGAATAGACCAGCAGATTATTTCGTGTTCTTCCTTTCTATCGGATGGAAATAAAACCGGTTTCGATGTAAATAATAATGTTTTATTCATATTGGTACCAACTTCATGGGGGTGGAATATTGGATGTTAATTTTATGAGCAATGTTAATATTTTCGAAGGTTTTCTTTATACTTAAGGCGATCCCCTAGCGTGAGCGTTCTTTCCTTCTCTATCCCAACACAGCGGGGACGCTCTGTCCCGCTCCCTGCGTACGCCGAATTCACACAATTTTTGGAATTATTTTAATAAAAAAAAGAACAGTGATCTTTTGAAATTAAATAAAATGTGAATTATTAAGATTTTTAAATTATCTATCCATTAGTGTAACTCTCAAATTAATGGAACGTCAACTTTAGCAAAAGATGCAATAATTTTAGTACTTTTTTTACACGGAGATTTCAAATGTACTTATAACACATAAAAATAAATAAGAACGTGCAATGTGATGATAGGATATCGTACATTAATTATGTGTTTTTAGATGTAGTTTATTTATTTTAATTAATGAGTTAATAGCCTCTGAAAAACGCGTTTTGCTCGGGGTAGCGCCTTAAATTATGGTAAAATGGTTTATCTGATTGGAAATAGTATTTCATTTGCACATAATTATGTATATTGATATAAGAAACTCGTGGCTAAATAATAACAGCCGCTCAGCTCGATTGAAGGTTAAGGTCTTTGCACACAGCGGGCGCGGCGCGGCGAGACGGGACGCCGACGCGACGCTGAGCAGGGCCTCAAGTCTGCTATTACAATAGTGTCAGAATGGTCTCGCCATTGTGAGTATTTGACAGTGTTTGTATGGCAAATCTGTCAAAAACTCACAATGAAGATACCATTCTGACACTATTGTAATAGCAGACTTGAGGCCCTGGTGTAATGTACTAGATATTACGGACGACGCCACACAGAGCGTCACGTCGCGTCGCGTCGAGCCGGACAGCTCTGTGTGGCGTCGTCCGTAATATCTAGTACATTACAACTGCTCAGCGTCGCGTCAGCGTCCCGTCCCGCCGCGCCGCGCCCGCTGTGTGCAGAGACCTTAAGCTACGCATGCCGCGGTCGGTTCGTGGATGAGTAACCATCCATTACATATCGAGACCCTTCCTACCTCGGAAAGCACGTTAAGCCGCGCGGCTGTCATTCGTAGATCTTTGACAGTAGTTACGGGTAATCAGAAGTAGTGGTGGTTAATAAAATGTATAGCGCTAAAACACAACAAACTATGTGTATATTATATCGGCTCTGACTTCAAGCTGTAAATAAAACGCCTCAACAAACTAAACGTCTTATAGTTATTAATGCAACTGTTGTATAATAAGGGGTATTGAAACACGAATGTGGGTTTGGTGCGATGTGGGAAACACTCATGTGATACTATTATCATACTCGGCTACGCCTCGTGTGATAATTGTATCACATGAGTGTTTTAATACCTAATTATTACAGTTGCATATAAGACTTTATCTACACCCATGACATGAATCCATACTAATATTATAAATGTGAAAGTAACTCTGTCTGTCTGTCTGTATGTTACGTTTTCACGCCTAAACCGCTGAACCGATCGTCATGAAATTTGGCAGAGATATAGTCTGGAATATGGAGACGGACATAGGCTACTTTTTTACGCGATAACCGACACCTACGCGGGCGGAGCCGCGGGCAAAAGCTAGTCCTCTATAAAAGGTTCTGAAACAGTTTTTGCAATACAAATATCGAACAAAAATGGCGGGATACGACGCTATGGTATAGTATAGTGAAACGCGCGTGCGTGACAACGTTCTTTTTTTGAAATTCATAAAGATACCACGAATTAAGTAGTGAGAATGGAAGGGAGGATGATGATCCCTTCCTTACTCATCAAACAGATGAGTAAGGAAGGGATCATCATCCTCGTAAAAGCAAAGGAGTTGCATTATGAAATTCAGTACAATATTATAACTCCCGATTGGATGCTATTATGGTTACTATGACACTGGGTGTTTTATTGTTGGCAATAAACTAATTGTTTCAGAAACTTTTATAGAGGATTTATATCATGGGCGTAGACACAAGTCTAAACGCACACAGCGGGGCCAGAACGGGATAGCATTATAGTTTAATAGACTTTAGAGTCTTCGTCTTACGAAACGATGCACATCCCTGGTGCGTAGGGTTCGTTCTAGCTCCAGCGGCGCAGGCGCGGATACGGGGGGAGGGGGGCAAAGGGTGTTGTTGTCCCCCCTCTGGTCTTCGACCAACCTTTATTTTGTCCACCACATTACTCTAAATTAGACATAAACATAGTTTTATGACCTGTATTTTTACTTCATACACAGTAAATGAGCAAGATACATATAATATATGTATATGTATGTAGATCAATCGTAGTCATCCTCGCGAGGATAAAACAATTTTCAAGCCTCGAAATTGTTGAGTAAGGGCTTTTACGGCTTCGGAAGTCAACCTTCCCCCCCTGTCCCTTAGAAAGAAACATTTGCCCCCCTTGAGCGAAAACCTAGATCCGTGCCTGCTAGCCGCATCCTGAGGGCATTCGCGCAGAGGTTCGATTGTCAGTACCTGAACCATTGCTGTATACATACTGAGCAATCGAAGTCTGTAATATGTTTTTCACTCCTCTTGCTCAAAACGACAGTCATTGTGGCGTACCAGAGCGAAGAAAAAATAGCTTTTCTTCCCCTAGGGGAAAAAGTTTTTTTTTTCTGTCAAATGATAATGAGCCTACAAACACGATAAAGTCTTTAGTCATAAGTAGAATAATCATGAATAAAGACTCGACTTATTACTGTTTCATAAAAAAAGAACATTTTATTTTTGAAAATGGAACTTAAATCGGCGATCACTTTTTTTTTTCTCTTTTCTTTTTTAGCTCACGACCATCGACATCAAGAGATGAGTCAATTCAGCTGATTCTCTATCCAGAACATTCGAACGAGGGACCCACAAACCTGGAACTACGTGTATCTCCCACGTTTACCCCACAGACAACTCAACATTCATCTTCACAGAGGACTGAAATTAAGTTTCCGGAAAAAAACATCTCGTTAAATATCCAGAATTGTACAAATTGTACATTTAATTTTTAATAAAATAAACTATTTCATATTGTATTGGATTACTTTATTTTCTCTCAATCGTAGTGAAAAGTAGAGTGTAACACACGGCGCTAAAAACCCATTAAAACCCGGTTTCTATTTACTCCCTCGCTAAAGCTCGGGAGTAAAACTACCTCACATATAATGGGTCATTTTAGCCCCTTGTATAAAAATCAACTATATGTGGTCTTTTTATTTGTATGTATTTTTATTTATTTATAAACTTATCTATCCTTCTTTTTACTTTTAGATTTTTTCTTATGCTTAGACTTATTTTTTTTAGATTTTTTCTTCTTATGCTTTTTACTCTTTACTTCATTCACATCGACCCACGAGTCTTCGCTTGACGAAGAACCTACATCTATAGTTTCGTTCAAATGACTAACTTCAGACTGTAACCTTTTTTGTAAATTTTCTGGTATTTTCGGCCCGTACATTGCTTCCTCTTCGTTTCTCTCATCAGCTTTGAGGCTTTCGACCATTTTGCTAGATTCTTCAGAATTTTCACTTTGTTTTGCATTATCAACCTTTTTGCTGGAGTCTTCAGGTTTTTTGGTCGGTTCATCCGTTCTTCTCCAAGAGTTAAGTTCATCAAAATCTATGTTTGCGAATATTCCTCGCGGTGGAGAAGTATTTCTTTCAACATTTTTAGGCACATCTATAAAGTCTTTTCCTTCATTATTTTTATTACTCTTATCTTTGTCCTCCTCTTCTTCACTGTCGCTTAGAAAAATGGACTTGTAAAGGTCCATTTTATCGAACTTATTTATTGTGTCTGTTACTTCGGCGCCTTGATTTTTTGTTTTCTCTGATTCTTTCAGGAATAATTCAGCGACTGTCATTCTTTTATTGAAACCTGGTGCTGGCTCATTTTCTTTAATTATTTCTTTAGCATTCTGATCGATATTCTCACCAACTTTATTCACCTGATCAGTTTTCTCAGCGATCTGATCGGTTTTAGGTAGTATACTGGTTGTTAAAGACTTGGAGCCACTGAATTTGGTCTGTTCTTTGGCGAAGCTATCTTTGTCATGTACTGAAGACTCCAAGTATGAGAAAATTGAGTACGAGACTTTTGGCCGGTCTTCCTTTTTCTGCTCGGTTCTGTGGACAAGTGGTATAATTTAGAGAAGATTAAGAAATACAGAATGTAGAAAACAATATGTTTATAGGTGACTCATGATAGAGTGACCTACAATTTTTATAACTATAATATGATAATTATGTATACCTAATGTCAAATAAATCTGAATTAAAGGTCATTGACCCGCATACATTTATTCAAATAGGTACGTAATTCCGAAAACAGAAATAATGACATAAACTTGTCCCGAAACGACCTTTATCGTGATCCTTGACTTTTTCTAGTAATAAAAAACGATTCATAATGTATTGTTGGGGTACCTACGCAGAGAAATTAAGGAAAGAGCAATGAACTTTATTTCAGATTTAAGTGGCGGCCACCATAGTAAACTATACTGCCATAGGATTTGATATTCGAACCCTAATGTGAAATTAAAAATACTGGTCTGCATGGCTATAGTATTTTATCGGAGGAGCTCGTGGCTAAGTAATAACAGTCGCACGGGTCGATCGAACAGGTTAAGCAACTCTAGCCGCGGTTGGTCCGTGGATGGGTGACCATCTTTACATATCAAGACGCCTCTGTGCCTCGGAAAGCACGTTAAGCCGTTGGTCCCGGCTATCATTCGTGGATCTTTGACAGTCGTTACGGTGGGTCAGAAGTCAGAAAGTCTGACAACCAGTCTTACCAAGGGGTATCGTATTACCCAGTAAGAGGGTTGTGGAGGTCAGATAGGCAGTCTCTCCATGTAAAATACTGGTAATTTGGCTAGGCAGATGATGACTATGAGACATACTACTATTATAAATGCAAAAATGTATGTATGTCCTTCTATAACACAGCAACGGAGCGACGGATCGTCATAATTGTTTTCACAGAAACAGTTTATAGACCTCAGAGAGGCATAGGGTATTTTTTATCATGGAAAATAAAGTAGTTATCGTTTAATAGTACATTATTGCAAAGGCCGTGAAATAGGCAATTGCAGGTCGAGTATGAGTTTGAAGGCCGAGCCGTAGGCGAGGACTTCTTTAATACGAGACAGGCAATTGCCATTTCCACCGAGGCATATCTTGACTTTTCTCAAAAGAATGCAGGGAATTAAAACATACTTTTTATATTATACATTTATTAAGTATGTAAATAACAAATCAAGACGAATTTTCAGCTTTGCCGCCAATTTTATATTTATCATCTGTGCCGAAAGGCAAACGCATTTATGGCTATACAGCCACGTGAACGCAATTTGTGCTAAGCAAAGAGACTTACTTTGGTATGCCAAGAATGATAAGGGATCCAATCAAAGAGTATTTAATAATCCCAGCACGCCGTTTCATACAACATTGCTGGAGCGTTGTAATGTTCCAAATTCAAAAAATGCTCCTGCAATGGGTTTGATTTTCTTTGTCCGTAAATTCGATACTTCGCGTGTTCTTTTTTCGAAAAAAATTACAATAATTCCATGCATGTTTGAGAAAATGCTGTTTACCTGCTGCCCCCTATCTCGGGCACGTTGAATCTCCTGCACAGCATCGCTTCAGGTCGCCACGACATCTGCTGGCGCGTCATCACGCCGTACGCTCCCTGCTGAGCTGCCTCCATTTGCTCCTTAGTTGCTAAGCCATGGTTTATGGAGCTTCTCGCCACAGCTGTTAGAGGGTTTGTGCCTTCGTCTGGCTCAGACGCGTGGGTGAATCTGGGAAAATTATAAAAAAAAAAAACTTGTTTTGTATTGTTAGGATAGTAGTCCCATAAGGACTTGATATTTTATTTTTCTGGATAGCTATTTAAATGTTTGTTCTGACATGTGTAATTTCAACATGAATTATGTAACCAATATTTTGTTTTAAAAGAGTGTCCATGGAGTTTCTTGCCCGTTTTTCTCCATAGGAACCTACTACGCTTTGAAATGGGCAACTAGCTTCATCTTTCTGACTGACCGACCCCTTGACAATTCAAAAGTGCCCATAATTGGTTTATTTCAAATAAATACTTTGAATTTGAGTTTGATTTTGAAATATTCAAGGAGCTGAGGTGTGAAATGCCTTGTTTAATAAACTTATTATCAGCTATCATAATCATTTTCAGAACAGAGATTTTAAATGGGCAATGGGAATGAAAATTCATGAAATTTTTGGTGAAGGTGTGATAATCAGAGATCGGAATAGGTAAAGATTTTTTTTAACCTAAACTTCGAGGAAGGAAGTAACATAGAGTGGATAATACCCTTTTTATTGTAATATAACATACACACAATAACCAGAACGACAGCACGGTTGGCGCAGTGGTTAAGCGATTGAAGCAGTCAATCGCTTAACCATGCAAGCGCTGCATGTCGCGGGTTCGATCCCCGCACGGAACAAATATTTGTATGACCTACAAGTAGTTGTTCCGGGTCTGGCTGTTTGTGTATGTGAGTTTAAATGTTTGTAAACGCACCCACGATACAGGAGAAATTCCTAGTGTGGAGCAAAGTTTAAAAAAAAAAAAAAGAGAAACTATAGCCAATAACTTTTCAAGAATTTATTTTCAGATAATAAAAAAAGCTAAACGATAAACAAAGCTCTTTAATTTAATCGTTTTAAGGCGCTACCCCGAGCAAAACGCGTTGTTCAGAGGCTATTAACTCATTAATTATGAGAAATAAACTACATCTAAAAACACATTATTAATGTACAATATCCTATCATTACATTGCACGTTCTTATTTATTTTTATGTGTTATAAGTACATTTGAAATCTCCGTGTGAAAATAGTACATTGATTGACTGTATTATTCGCGCGAGTCGCAGACGAGCGCGATAAGGGAGCCGAGTGTGTAATGATCAATGCACACGCGTTCCATACGACGTTTTTCAACACACTTGCGAGGAAAAAAACAGACTTGTTGTAAAAACTTAAGCTACAATAACGTAATTATAGAGATGATACATTTAGATTTATAAAGTTCAACTGACCTTTGTTGCCAGGTACTGACTATCCGGACGTTTTTTTTAACAACTGTTCAGCGTCGGTTGGTGACAATACTTTAGATTTCGTATTTTTGATAGTAACTTATTACAACACAACGAAAATGTTAACAAAACAAATATTTATGGAAAATGGCGCGCTGGTTTTGTATTTTTTTTTCCGCGCGCCCCGCTTGCCTTGCGCGCGCAGGTGTAAATAGAGGCACTGGAAAACCGCTAAACAGCCTTTATAAAAAAAAAGTCTGATCGTAGTTTAGTTATTATGGAATTAGAAAGTACTATTGGCATAGTGAAATATACATTAGTTCAGTGAGAATCCGCAATAATAGAATATCAGTCAGGATCTCTTCTGTTTGGTTCCGGTAGGGACCACGGACAATTTAAGGTAGGAGTGAGGCGTATATATCGTAACAGCTAAATACAACAGGTATCACAAGATACCAGACTGTAACTGTGACAAATAAACTGAAAAAAAAAGCTTCTGTTCCACGACGAGATAACAGAATCCATCCAGTCACAAGCTTTTGTCTATTGATGCATGATAGTTACCTTAGTTAGAATATAGATAATAAATGTTACACTGTGACACCCTGTTACATCGTCCGTCATAAGCTCTTTCCTTTTCTTGCATAGGTGTAACACCATAGTTAGAAAGAGAAGTACCTCCGTGTATTATAACTGTGCAGCTGTGGTAACAGAGAACACACAATAGTTTGTTCCCACATAGTATGAAATAACAGCCTGCTATTTTGTAACATGTTTTTGGAACTGTTAATTACGTGGAACAGAAACAGGCGAAACAGATATAGGATTTTACCTGTTACAACCCACTCCTGATTTAAGATAAATAAATTTTAGATAATTTTGGGACCAAAGACAATACAGACTATTTAAAAAAAAAAGTGAACGCGCGGATTCCTTTTGGCATGAAGTTTCTTTGTCGAGATCAAAAAAAAAAAAAGCGCAAGTTTTCGACTAGTAAACAGTTATCTGTGGCGTTACAGCACTCGTATGGTAACGTAAAGTAAAAAGCACGCGTTTGTAATACACTGCATTATGGACATAAAAGCGGTTCAATAAGAGCCACTTTACGAGCAAGTGTGTTGAAAAAGTACTAAAATTATTGATTGCATGCATCTTTTGCTAAAGTTGACGTTCCATTAATTTGAGAGTTACACTAATGGATAGATAATTCAAAAAATCTTAATAATTCACGTTTTATTTAATTTCAAAAGATCATTCTTCTTTTTTTTATAAATAAAAAATAATTCTAAAAATTGTGTGAATTCGGCGTACGCAGGGAGCGGGACAGAGCGTCCCCGCTGTGACGGGATAAAGAAGGACCGAACGCTCACGCTAGGGGATGACCTTAATACGAAACCCTAAAAAAAAAATATTATGATTCTTCAAATCAATCTTTTGGAACTATAAATAAAGTCCAATAAATAATTCGTGGTATTTAAATCCCGGGATTTAAACGTCATTTTAATTATTCCAGGACTTTAGAGGAGGTATTATCCACTCTATGTATTTTCCTCGAAGTTTAGGTAAATAAAATCTACCTATTCCGATCTTTGGGGATAATACAAAATCTAAATCAAAAGTTAACTTACCTATCCCCCATAATCCCACTTAAGGGGCGATACAACTTTGCAGCCTGCTCAAACTCCGCCATCTCCCTTTCTCTTTCCCACTCCTTCAACTTGTCCACATCGCCGTCTCTTTCTAACACCCCCTTATTTTCCACAAACCGTTCGTACCTCTTTTGTTTTTCGGGGTTACCAACGAAGGGTTTAAATACTCTTGTTAAGTCTTTTCCAGAATCTTTTATAGGAATGTAGTCTAGTTCTGTTTTCTCTGTCAGTGTAACGAAATTGACGGTTTTTCCAAGGAGTTTTGTAATGGGATCTTCTGTGGGTGTGTTTGTCGGTGTGGATGTGGGTGTAAGGGGTTTTGTGGGTGTCGGTAAAGGAACTTCACCAAGCAACTCGCCACGGGCTTTCGCTGACAATTCGTGGCGCCCTAGTCCTGTAAAAGATAATAGGGCATGTTAGTATTTTTTCAAAAAAAAAAAAAAAATGATTTGAAAAAAGATGGCAACCCCATGTTCAGGGATTCCCCACAATAATTTATATTGATTACTCGCTCCCACGCGGTGGTTTATGGTTAGAAAGAACCGAAGTGGAGAAATTACTTAAATTGGCATTCTCTTTTAGACTATAAATTCCTCATTTCCTTAAAGAAACATGAAAAGATAAACCCATACTGTTAGCGCGGAGAGCAAATTAAAGAGTGGACTGTATTATAAATAGGCAATGGTTTATTCGCCGTGATTCATATAAAGTTAAACTTTCCCGGACAAACAGTAATTATTAGTTTTAGAGGTATCGTCCGTCGCGGTAGGCTCCGTGGAAGCGAGTGGGTCATCGGGCCGAGCCGTGTCGCCGCCGCGCCGCGCCTCAGCTGGCCGATGACCACGTTGGCTGCGCGTGTAGATCGCGCGCAAGGTGTGGTGTTGGGTTCGATTCCCAACACATACAGTAATATTGACAAATTAATTAAAACAGGTAAATATTTGACGGCTATTTGCGATGCTGCCAACTTTCAGAATGCACAACTTTGATAGATCGACCCGTGTAGCTGTTATTTTGCTATGATCCATTTGAAATAAGATTAGACATTTAAGTAAAACTTGTTTACAGTCCGTTCAACCTATTTAGTCGCCGAACGCTTTGGTTACTTAGTTTTCACTTAAGATAAGATATTATATAAGATATTTATTTTGCAAATATGGGTACAAAACACGGTGACATAAAACAATATTATTAGCAACAGCCATATTTAACCAGAAGGCATGCAAAAGTACAAGTTTTTTCCCCATACTAGGAATTTCTCCTATATCGTGGGTGCGTTTACAAACATTTAAACTCACATACACAAACACACTACATTAGATACACTATAAATGCTAAGAACATAATCATAAGGATAAAAAATGTCAATATAAATATTGATTAACTTTAATTACAATTTAATTATGAAGTACTTCAATAATAAACAGAGTAACAAATAGAGTAGAGTCAACCCAATCATCTCTTCCCCTTGAATTTATATATATATATATATATATATATATATATATATATATATATATTATATAATAAGTAGGTATTTATACGTTATAGTAATATCTATGTATGTCTATTATAAGTTTACTACATATTTATGTACTTGTGTATCTATTTTATTTGTTATCTTTTTAATATTTTTATTATTATTATCTCCTCTCCTCCCTATTAATTAGACCACCTGCCATCTTATCTCTTCACTACCCTTGGTTGACTGGTAGAGAATGCCTATGGCATTAAGTCCGCCTTTGTACCTTATTGTGTGTGAGAAGTTTAAATAAATAAATAATAATTATTTATACTATACACAGTTTTTGTCAGTCAACTTATTTAGTATAGGAATTAAATAAAATTAAAAAAAATATATATATATTGAATGTCATATTTTTCCAATTTCTAATCATGACAAGAATTAATTAAGAAATTCCTTTCTCCATAAAAAATTCTGTCACACTAAAAATGTAGTAAAAATATGTATAAATATGTAGTAAACTTATAATAGACATACATACATATTACTATAACGTATAAATACCTACTTATTATATAATATATATATATGTATATATATATATATAAAAATTCAAGGGGAAGAGATGATTGGGTTGACTCTACTCTATTTGTTATATATATGTATATATATATATAAAAATTCAAGGGGAAGAGATGATTGGGTTGACTCTACTCTATTTGTTATACGCTTTTTCTACTAAAAAATTTCGAAGTTTTTTTTTCAAATAACGCCAAATTTAATTCTTTAATTTAATTCTTTCCAAAGACTGCCCCTATTTTTATTAAAATAACATATCATTTTTTTTTTCATATTTTCTAGTTTTGGGTAGATTTCGCATAGGTATTTATAAAATTCTATCGATTCGTATTCTAAAAAATCTCAACCATTTATGCAAGGTGGGGTCAGCTAATTGCAGTAACTGACTGTACTATACTGCCCTGCTAATTGTATTTGCATTAATCGTCATTTTTGAGCTTTTTACTTTTTTGCAGAAATAGCGGCATCCTTAGGGGCAAACCTATACGTGAAAAATAATTTTAAAGATTATTATTTACTGGAAGTAGGTTTTTTTGAAAGCGATAAACACAGTAATAGCATGAAAATTTTACAAAATGTTACTTTCACGTTTTTCTCTGAACCGCTATTTTGCAAGCATTTACAATTACCAGGGCAGTATGTTCTATGTTCTATGTTAGAGGGTTTGGTTTCCGCACTTAGTCCTTAAGATGTCCATCTTAAGGACAATGGTCCCATTGTGCGTGGGCCATAGCGGCCGTCGGTGGTTATTCCAACCAGCCCACCTCCTTCCAGAAGCCAATCACGTCTCCTAGTCTGTTTTTAACATCGGCAAAGGATCTGGGTTCCCCGAGGGTTTCTGTTCTGATCCGGGTGACCAGGGCAGTATAATACATAGGTTAATTATGACATACCTTGTTCTCTTGGTTTTTGTGTGGTAGGTTCGAACCGTGAGCGTCTTGCGCCGGCCACTGCTGGTACATAGTCGCGCGGTAACGCTGGTGCGGAGTATGTAGGGACGGGCGGTAACGGCTTGCTAGCTTTAATGAATCCTTGTATTACCTGAAGATGGGAACGTTATAGATAAACAGGGGCCCAAGTCTGCTATTTTTATAAATTCGTGACTCCAACACGATCTCATTGTCATTTTGCTAAAAGTTCGTAATCTGCTAAATTCATAATGGTCGATCATTGGTCGGTCAGAAGTTGGAAGTTTAGTAGGAAGTTTAATTTGTCATTATGTACGAGATTACAAATTCTTTCAATGGAGTGTCAGTGGCTGACCATTGGAAAGTCATAATGACGCCATTATATTAGTAGCCCTAGTAGCATTTTTGTTGGCGTTTGGTTGGGCCACATACCTCTGAAGTTGGCCCAACTAAATGCCAACGGAAAATGCTACTAGGGAGATTACCAAACTTGTCAAAATCAACAATTATGAAATCAATGATAGACCATTCTGACACTATTGTAATAGCAGATTTGAGGCCCAGGGGCCTAAGTCTACTAATTTACAAACGTTGCAATGGTCTCTCTCATTGTGAGTATTTGACAGTGTTTGTATGGCAAATCTGTCAAAAACTCACAATGAAGAGACCATTGCAACGTTTGTACATTAGTAGACTTGGCCCCCTGGTGTAGTGCTAAGCAATTTTGCTGGGATATAAGCTAATTCAAACACAAGATGTAAATAATATGAGATAGTTACAGATATTTGTTGTCTAAATAAATAAATTTTGATTTGATTTGATTTAAGCCGCGGGCAGCAACTAGTCTACAACACATTTGGGAAAACCTATACTTACATGGCCACTCTTCTGAACAGTCTTCTTCTTCTCGCTGACGGGCGCGGGGCCTCCAATAGAGAAGTCGTAGTGAGACATGTCTTCATTCGCGTAAATATCTTCGTCGTCCTTCTCAAAGGCCCCTACGCCAAACGCTTGGCCGCGGATCGATACCTTAGGGAAATAAAAAGTATTTATAAAAAAAAGCGGCCAAGTGCGAGTCGGACTCGCCCGTGAAGGGTTCCGTAGCAGCAAGCGCGGTTTACGATTTATGACGTATTAAAAAAAAACTACTTACTAGATCTCGTTCAAACCAATTTTCGGTGGAAGTTTACATGGTAATATGGTTACATGGTGACATATATTTTTTTTTAGTTTTATCATTCTCTTATTTTAGAAGTTACAGGGGGGGGGCACATTTTACCACTTTGGAAGTGTCTCTCGCGCAAACTATTCAGTTTAGAAAAAAAAAAATATTAGTAACCTGAATATCATTTTTGAAGACCTATCCATAGATACCCCACAAGTATGGGTTTGATGGAAAAAAAAAATTGAGCTTCAGTTCTAAGTATGGGGAACACCCAAAATTTATTGTTTTTTTTTTTCTATTTATGTGTGAAAATCTTAATGGGGTTCACAGAATACTTACCAAGTTTCAACAGTATAGTTCTTATAGTTTCGGAAAAAAGTGGTTGTGACATACGGAAGGACAGACAGACAGACAGACAGACATGACGAATCCATAAGAGTTCCGTTTTTTGCCATTTGGCTACGGAACCCTCAAAAGGAGAAAAAAAATCTTAAGAAAAAGGCATTTTTATGAAAATAAAAATTACATTAATGTAGGATGAGTGTTTAGTGTGAATCTATGAGGAATGGAACGTAACGGGTGTGAGAGAGAAGGAACGATAGTAAGAGGAAGAGACGACGAATGGCGGATTAGAGAATTTAAGATGAAGACGTTAGTTTAGTTTTTTGGATTGAAAATCAGTACTATTATTATTTTCTTTATTCCAATAAATACATATAAATTATATTTTTATATATTAGAATATAAAAACATAAAAAAAAAAAAAAAAATGTAGTCCACCGGTATCGGGAACAGGGTCCAAGCTCCAGAGAGAGGAACTTCCTAACAATGCGAGCCGTGTCCAGAAGTACCGCTTTCTGAATCAAGCCCTTGATCCAGCTGCCCAACGAGAGCCTCTTTAGGTGTTGGTCGAGGCTTTTGGCAATTAAGCCATTGGCTGATACGACTATCGGCACAATGATCGCTGAGTCTACATCCCACATGTCGACAACCTCGTGAGCCAAGTCAAGATAGTTGATTTGTTTATCTTTCTCGGCTTTCACGAGGTTCTCGTCATGCGGATCAGTACTATTATTGTTAGAGGATTAAATTGTATCAGTGTCGGAAACTAGACAAAAAAAAACCACTAGTAAATGTATGTAATGCATTTTACTTGCCCCACAATCCCCATTCTACATGAATAAACAAGTGCGTATCGGACCACACACTATAAATATTTGAAATCCACATAATAACTGTTTACTGTAACATAATTTGATATGTCACACGGTACCCAGAGTTAGTTTTTTTTTTTAATTTTCTCTTTTTTGTCCCAAAAGTGAATCCCATATTCAAAATTAAACATAACAAACATTTCATTCATCATCATCATTCTTTTTTTAATTTTTTTTGTTTTTTTTTATCCATTCATATACGTTACACGTTCGTGTCTGTATCACAGAAATTCATATCGACGCTTGAAAGGCAATATTGACCAAACGACATGTTGGCAAGTTTACACTAGAGCATGAAAAAGTTTTTTTTTTTTTAAACCCTTAAAATGCTTTTTTTTGTGTAGATATACTATACTAGAGTATACACAAAAAATATATATAAAATACTCCATTTTAAAGTTTTTTATTTTTTTTTGAAAAAATACTTTAAAATGCTCTAGTGTAAAGATGCCAACATGTCGTTTGGTCAATATTGCCTTTCAAGCGTCGATATGTGTACCAAATGTAATAATGTAATCGGTGCAGTAAATTCTGTACGGAACCCTAAATGGGAGGACGCTATGCGTTCAACGAGTTTTAAAAACTTTTATTACTGTTTGGCCTGCTCTTGACCTCGATATCGCCTGATTGAAAGCGATATATGAGGTCTATGATGGAACGAGCGTGCTCGTGCGATGGCGTGAGCGTTTTTGTGTATTTTGTGCACAGGATGGCCAAGCAAGAAACTTGTCTAATAATAATTATATTACTAACACTAGATATAAGGTATTACTAACAATATGGACCTTTGTCTGATTAAATACTATAGAAATGGGAAGGATCCTCCGACCAGATGGGTGTTGTCTGGTGGGCAACTGCCCGACGGTTGGTGTCGGGATGTTGTATTTTTTTTTTTTTATATGGGTTTGCTCTTGACTTTGGTCTAGGTCTAGGTGACAGAGACAAAGTCTACGATGGAGTGAGCTTACCCAGAAGAAGCCTGTTCACTCTCACTTTGAATAGATTAGGGTTGTATGCGTTCGTAAACACAGACGCAGGCAGAGAGTTCCACTTGCTGTGCGCATTATAAAAGACGTTTGAAAACGCTTAGTGCGAGTTGGTGGAATATCAACTAGGTAGGGGTAATTTGCAGTGCGTCTAGATGTCCGATGGTAGAAGCGGGCCGATGGAATGAGGTCGCGGAGTTCATGGGCACACTCGCCCAAGTACCTTAACTAACCCTAACCTTACGGCGATGAGCCAAGCTGTGAAGCTTGGCATCCACCAGTTTTACGTCGCCAATGAGCCGCGAGAGAGATATATTCTAGTCGCGCGGTAAATTCTGATTGAGCGAAGCAGGATTTGTGTGACGTCAGGTCTTTGATGCATAATTCGATATGGCGTTGTAGATAAGGTTTTTTTATGTCCCCAAAATAGGTATTATTTGAGTTTCACAAAAAGAGGTGCAATCATTATAATAGTGTTCAATAATATTTTAAGGAGCGCAAAATGAGAATTATTAGAGGTTAAATTAAATACATGCCTTTAAAAAAATGTTTTCTTACCCGTTTCCCTTTATCCTTCATAACCAGATGACTTCTCGAAGACCCAGCTTCACTGCCATATTCTCCAGTCAAGTTACCCAACACAGAATGCCGGCTTAGACCCGAATAGCCGAGGCCAAAGCGATCGCTCTTACGATGTAGGATATAAGGCTCATAATCGTCTGGCGCGAAGAGAGTGTCGAAGTCGTATTCCGAGTCTGAACTGTCGGATTCGTCTTCGTCTTGATTTTGGTCTTCTTGGCTCTGTAATGGTAATAATGTAATGATTATTATGTAAAACTGAGTTTTTTGCCTTTTGCTTACAGAGTTGTAAAATTCACTGTACATAACAATACAATAATAATAATAACCACACCGCCGTATCTCTACGTTGACGTCGTGGTGGGGCTTGCCCGCTCCGAACTCTGGGTCTGTACCGGTAGAGTTTACTTTGCCGAAACATGTCTAGGGTGAGGAGCCAGACCAAGAGAGATACGGAAACCCGCAGGGTAGTATGTGGCGAGCTGATGGGCAGTAGCGACCCTACGGACCCTATCTCCCGGTAGAAGTCATGTTCCTCATGGCTTTATTGGCCGGCTGGAGTGAACACTGACGAGGAACTGAGCTCCCACCTCATTCTTGCCTTTATTGGCCGGCTTGAGTGGAGAATTGCAAGAGCAAACGAGCTCAGAGAAAGGAAGTATTCCAGTAAGTGCTGGTAGGGATCTTGATCATCTTTCGGGCTCTGTTATTGTTCTGATAGTCGTGGAATACCTCCAGTCCTCAAGGATCTCAGGATATGTTGCCTCCTTGTTGCTACAGCATTAAGTGCTAGCGACCGTTTCTGGGGGTCCATTATTGAGTGTGCAAGTCACCCCCTGCCATTTTATCGGTGTTCAATAAAACATTGATTAGGCAGGGGCCAAGGTCCTTCCATAGTTTTAGGTAACCAGTCCATTTTAACCACCCAAACCCATAGTCCAATATCTTTGTTTCCATATCTTACAATAGTCCTACACCAACCGGGGGTTGTCCTTGGGTGCACTTGCATAGTGCGTACAGGGATAATCGTCGGTTGGTGCCTCATTTAATTAAAAGTGTCTAACGGACCTCTGCGAGTTGGCTTCGGCCCCTAGTATGCTTTCCAAAGGTCCGGGACACCACACTTTAAATAATAATAATATAATACAATAATATAATAATACCAATTATGCACAGCTAAGTAATCAACAATGAAGCTAAGCATAATATATCCCGTTTCAAAACAAGAGGAGGAGGTTTCTAAGCATCCTAACTAACCCCTTGTTTCTAAAAGCTTATCCAGTTTAATCTGTACTTAAATACGCCGTCGTTCAAGCAATCACATCAAGTAACATTAGATTTGACAGCAGATTTCGAGGAGTTTTAGAGTTGAATAAGTACTAGCTGCGCACACAGATGACTCTAAGCGGTGAACGGAATGGTGCCATTTCAAAATATAATCCATACTAATATTATAAATGTGAAAGTAACTCTATCCGTCTGTCTGTCTGTATGTTACGTTTTCACGCCTAAACCGCTGAACCGATCGTCATGAAATTTGGCAGAGATATAGCCTGGGATATGCTGATTATGACGGTCATATGCCGTGTCTCTGACTCACTACACAAAACATTGTATGGCAACTATATTTTTTATGCATAGTTCTTATAATTAATTCACTTTAACTTTATAGATAATTATTTACAAATAAAATAATAATGATAAAATGGTTTGTACCACTGTCCTGTCATTTTGACAGTGACATTTCTTGACATTACTTTGTTTACATAAATTATCTTAATTAGAGACTTGGGGTATAGATATTGTTATAGCTTATGAAACGAGTACGCTACCTGTCTCAACTCCGGCGGCATATAACACCCGTACACTTTGTGTTGTTCCCTCGCTTTCTTCTTTCCCCTCCCGCTCAGTCTTTCCCCCGTGCCCTGCCCTTCTTTCCAGCCCATAGCGCGGAGCATGCGAACTGCAGCGGTCTCGTGCACCGCGCGGACTAGCTGCTGTAGTACGGGTTGGCCTGTTGAATAGATTAGGACATTTATTGGAACGAAGTTTTTTAACGCGTCTTGCGGTAGGAGTTACCCGGTGATCGTCACGTAAGGAAAAGCGTTATGCCCCCTGAATTTAATACGCGTTAAAACTAGATGGCTCTGTATTAAAACGCGTCTGTGGGTGGATAAAACAGTCTAAGCGAGCAAAAGGACAATTCGAAAAAAAAAAAAAATATTGCTCATGGTTTCTATAATCCATTTGAATTAAGATTAGATATTTAAAAAACCTTTTTTACAGCCCGTTCAACCGATTTTGACTTCTATTCCGTAGGTATAAGGATGGCATTAAAAGCAAAAAAGTGGTTAAGATACCAACTGCTGTACTGCTTGATGCTGGAATCAGGTATATTATACTATTATTATAAAGAGGAAAGATTTTTTGTTTGTTTGTTTGTTTGTACCGAATAAGCTCCGAAACTACTGGACCGATTTAAAATTGTCAGGAAGTAACACAGGCTATAATTTATTTTCAAAAATATTAGAGAACCTTAAGAAAATTGCAATAATGTAACAAGCTCAGGCGGGCGATGTGATGCGACGGGGTGGGACGGGGGAACAAGAAATTTAGAACGAAGTCGCAGGCAGAAGCTAGTAGTATATATATATATATATCTTTCTGACTTTCTCCTTTTAAATTCAAAAGTGCCTGTAATTAGTTGAGTTTAAATAAATGCTTTGAGTTTGAGTTTGATTGAAGAAGTCTTACCAGGTATAGGACCGTCGTGGTACTGCGTCCGGTGCGGTCTCTTTTGTCCAGAGAACTCGTGATGTGTTTGTACTTGTCGTGGTGCTATGCCGAACTCGCCACGGTCTTCCTCGTCCATGAAGTCTTCGGGACGCTGGTTCTGAACAAATTTTAACAAGATTCATGAAATTATCACTTTTATTTGTTTATTTAAAAGTTTATATACACATATATAAACAGACAAGAAAAAAGGAACAGAAAAATGCGTACAAAGGTAATGTTTATTTCTAAAGACTCTCTTCCAGCATATCTGCGACAGGAAAGTAAATAAAGAGAGGTAGACAACGTGTGTAAGAGTAGAAGAGAAAGAAAAATATATATAAAACAAATCTATTCACAATATATATATATATTTTATTTTAACCAGCTCGCAAATTTTTTTTGGTGGTAGAATAGTGGCATTATCTGTAATAGAACACATTTTTTTTTGTCCTAGTATCAGCAAAATATGGAAACAATCTATTCGTAATAATATCAAAGGACGTGTGCGCCGGCCGGCGCACGTGGCGGGTGTCGACGGGGTGCAGTGCAACCCCCTGCTGGAAGGCAAGGCGGTTCCGCCATGCAGTCCCGTTATGCACGCGTTTGAGTGACGTCGCGTCGCTTTCCTGCGCATGCAACGCAATGTACATGTGTTGTACTTAACTACAACGATGTTAGACTTTACTGCCGTGAATTTTTGCCCGGTCTGAAGTATGGATTTGTGCCTGGTTGATGGCAATAAGTACGAAAGATACGAGCTTAGAAAGACTATAACGGGTGTAAAAAAATAATACCCTTAACGAAACCGACAGTCACTTGTTCTTCCCGTTATTATGAGCCTTTTTTTTGTACTGGACTATACCTGGGAACCTTCTGGTTACAGAGATATTGAAGATCAAAGTAACAACATTTTTTGTATTTTTTTTAGGATAGCAGGTTTTAAATTTTATAACTTAAGGCGCTACCCCAAACAAAACGCGTTTTTAGAGGCTATTAACTCATTAATTAAGAGAAATAAAATACATCTAAAAACACATTATTAATGTACGATATCCTATCGTCGCATTGCACGTTCTTATTTATTTTTATGTGTTATAAGTACATTTGAAATCTCCGTGTAAAAAAGTACTAAAATTATTATTGATTGCATGCATCTTTTGCTAAAGTTGACGTTCCATTAATTTGAGAGTTACACTAATGGATAGATAATTTAAAAATCTTAATAATTCACGTTTTATTTAATTTTAAAAGATCATTCTTCTTTTTTTATTAAAATAATCCCAAAAATTGTGTGAATTCGGCGTACGCAGTGAGCGGGACAGAGCGTCCCCGCTCTGACGGGATAGAGAAGGACCGAACGCTCACGCTAGGGGATTGCCTTAACTTTAAACACTCCCACGATCCCATGTACCGTTGCATGCACCCATGAGCACAACGTTTTACATGCGTTATATTGTGCACTACCATAAACAGCGAATTTTCAGTTCATCGTTTCCCAGCAATTATTTTTGAACAAAGTTACTTAGTTTGATGGGCAGAATGCGTAGATGACGGCTTCGTGAATGGTCTTGTTACACTTACAGCCTGTATAGCCGCATCCAGTTTCTTATACAAAATATATATAAAACGAAGAGTTTAAGGATAATATTTTTCAGTAGTCAGTTAATGAATTTAATCCTAATCGAGAAGACATAATTTGGACGCATTAGTGGCGCTGTTTTACGAATAGTTTCCGATAGTTTGCATCATTGACAACAAAAACACATTGAAAGTATTGGAACTCACCGAAAGCGAAGCCTTTTCTGCTCTCGAGCTTTTAAAAGTACTAGGGGTCCATCCTTCTTGGGAGCCCACGGTGTTCCCGAACCCCGCTGAAAAGCCGCCAGTGAAGGCTCCATGGAACCGGCGCCTTCCATGCTCGTCCACCGCAAACTGGTCTGGCGCCTGTTGGAACTTGCGTTTTGATGGCACTTCATCTGATGGTGATAAAGGAGTTATCTTTGAGAAATAACTAACTAACTCTCTGCCTGCGTCTGGGTTTCCGAACGCATACAACCCTAATCTATTCAAAGTGAGAGTGAACAGGCTTCTTCTGGGTAAGCTCACTCCATCGTAGACTTTGTCTCTGTCATCCAGACCTAGACTAAAGTCAAGAGCAAACTCATAGTAGAATAAAAAAAATAAAAATAAATGAGTATAGGGAATAATGCCCAATATCAAAATGTATGCCTAAATAAAATCCGATTGTTATTTTCAACGCTCCGCTCAGTGCCAAAAGTTGAAAATCCAATAGCGCGGTTGAATTAGGCTGAGAATCAGCACTTTTCGAACGTCAAAATTACATATGACCTTCCCCCAAAACGCCCACCCTTTACCACTTCCTAGTGCTTTAGCTGGGAAGAAGAAGTGGCGCAACAACTCCCCAGCAGCACAGCTGTCTGTTCAGATAGAAAAGCTTGATTCTATACAATATTTGGTACGCACAGTAATTAACATTACGAGAAACAGAACAAAAAGACAAGAAATTAGTAGACCTAAGGCTCCCAAGTCTACTAATTTACAAACGTTGCAATGGTCTCGCCATTGTGAGTATTTGACAGTGTTTGTATGGCAAATCTGTCAAAAACTCACAATGAAGAGACAATTGCAACGTTTGTACATTAGTAGACTTGGCCCCCAGTACATAAAAATGTTTGCCCTATGCCAGCTAACACACGCCAATATACCAGAAAATACAATGAAAACTATACTCAACCAAAAAACCTTTCAAAAATAAAAAGTAAACAAAACTTAAAACCTAAATAAGTCTCCAGGCATGAAGGGTGTGCCCGCTTACATATGCAAGGCTGGATTATGTTCATATAGCTGTGACACAAATGATAAACTAGGACCATCGAAGTAAAATAAGTAAACAGTTAATTACTAATAACAATAATGAAACCATGGATGTGAGCAAGCAGAATGTGTTTTAGTAGTTTTTTGTGAAAGAGCTCGTTCAGGATGTTTTATTAGGTAGTATTTCTGCCGCCAAGGAGCTTTGCTGCTGCTGGGTGTGAAGCGTGGTTTCGGTGTAGTACCTAACAGCAGCGTCGGCCCTGGGGTAGAGCGAAAGGAGCGGTCGGTCTAGGCGCAAGATGGCACGGGGAGCCAAAAAGCCAAGTGCGAAAAACAATTTCCTGCTTAAATAAATTTAGATGGCGCATTTCGATAGGCGCGGGTTCAGTGTTGCCATATTTTAAAAATCCGTAGTGAGACGCTGAAAATTCCGTAGATTGCCTGATCTACAGACGGTGCCTTTGGGATTGCAACACACATTTGCGCTGTCTCTGCATGGTTCTTTCCTCAAAAGACCATCTCAGACATTAATCATATGGCCTCACCAAGATTATAGACTGGACTGTGACCTCTGAGTTTGTGTCAGTCTTATTCTGAGTAGTCAGGAAACACTGAACTCGTCTGGTTTTAAAACACTTTTTTGTTTTGACGAGTACAAGTGTTTTTTTTTTAACCAATTTACATAAATAAATATCATTTAGGTATCATTTATCTGTTTAATAAGCTCCAGCGACCTTACCATCAGATAAGCCGTAAGTTTGGTTGGTTTGCTATCTAAGTAGGAGTAAAAAATCATATCGAGTAATTCGTATACCATGGTCCGCCATGAGAACGAATTAATCCATACTGGAGGAACTACACATCACCAAGCGGCTATCTGCAATGTGCCAGAAGCGTGCTCTCAGCTTTTTCGGACATATGCGTTCACCTAAGCATGGTCTGGAAAGTCTTCTGATACTGAGCCGGGTGGAAGGAAAACGCGACCAAGGCAGAACACCGGCAAGATGGTCAGACACGATCAAGAAGGCTGTTGGAGGCAGCATTTACCGAGTGGTCCACACTGCAGTAGATCGCATAACTTGGAGACGCGTCAGATGTGGTGACGATCCTCAGCAATGAGGGAACGAAGAAGAAGAAGAAAGTCAAATCGCCACGAACGATATGAGAATTGCTGTCCCTATTTAAGTCACCTGACTTTTGTGAATGTCATCTCGCTTTCAACCTAGGAGGTTGTTGTCTGCATAACCGGACTTTCCTTCGGGCACAGATTACTAAATAGTTACTACGTAACAGATACTTCACTCAATAGAAAATTTCCAATACCTACTGCTATAATAATAGCCTACTCCGTCGCGTCAGCCACCGCTGCATTCTAAAATGTGCCAAAATGCTCAAGCGTACAGTTGCGATTGCTTCGCACCGCGCTATCCCACAGCAAACGCAGGGCTGCCTCTTCGATAAAATTAAATTAACATAACTTTTTGTGTCTATGTTATTGAGAACTGTGAATATTTTCTGACTATAGGTGGTAGTTTTAAATTGTATCGTTTATAAAATATATTTTTTAATATATTGGTGCTGACTACAATACATCTAGATAAAACACGCGTACGAAGGAATGGAACGATTAAAATTAAACAAAATGCGTGCGCTTCGCTTGCGAAAACCGCACTGAATTTGGTCCGCAAACGGCTCGAGACCTACATAATATGTATCTATCTTATTCTTTCGGGGAGTACTCGTTTGTCGTAGCGCCAAGAGCTATCAGACTGTACTCGCTTAGCGACGCTCGCTTGGCATGCAGAACACTGGCTGAGATACCTACGCTTGGTACATACGCATACCAGCGAGTAATCGCTCACTGCAGCTCGCCAACTCGTTTTTAGTTGCAAGCTCTCTTCTCGCGGTGGGACAGGTGTCTTAAGGGTATGTGGGTCGACTGAGGTACCTAATTCCACTAGGCTGCAAGTGAAATGACGGAGGCATAATATATTGTACAGTTAACGATATCATTTATTTACTAACTTTGGTGTTAATTACAAAGTAGTTTTTTAATTGCTATAGGTTATTGAAGAGTGGCATAAAAAAACAGTTTTAGGATAATTATATTTTTTTAATACACAGATCATGAATAACAAGTAATAATAAAGTGGAGGTCTAAACAAGTACCTACAATACGACCGATGAATCATGGCCGCTCTGAACACAGGCTCTCCGAACTTGCAGCTAGTCATATAATTTATTGAAGAAGTTCCTACCGCAAAAATGAGTGATGTTTGTTTACCATAAAATACACTGAGATGTCTGACATTTTGCCCCATCGACAAATAGCTTACTCGATGCCATTGCAAACATGTTAATAACTAATAGACATACAATAATGTAAACTACGTTCGTGATTTAGTGTCCAAACATATAAACAAATACATATTTTTGGAAACAAAAAACGAACACCCACACATAAAGTTCAGTTTGTCCTAAAACTTAAAATATTTTTATCACATTCACAAGTCATTTTGAAATGAACTTTTAATTTATACTCCCATAAAGTTGATATCCGTTGAAGTGCAAATAACATTAATTGGAAAAAAGGATTTTAATAGAAGTACCGTACCAATTAAAGTGACCCGTAGGGCGTAGGTCAGTGTATGTCAAAAGTACCTACTCGAAAAGTATTATTCTATGCACAGTCAAACAAATTATCTATAGGGTATCCCAGAAATCGACAGACATACTGTAGGTGTAACTTTGGTCAAGCCCTCCAAAAATAACAAAACATATTTTCCGCAAAATCCAGTTTTTTTTTTTCGTCTGTATCTGTTTTTTCTGGCTAATCTCCGAAACGGCTAGGCCAATTCTGACGGGACTTTCACTAGCAGATAGCTGATATAAGGAGTAACTTAGGCCTTAATTTTATTTTAGCAAAGTTACGCGGGCGAAGCCGCGGGCAACAGCTAGTTTTTAAGATATATATATAATAGTTGTAGAGTTATAGATTTAATACTTCAAGCACCCAAATGTGCAGGGACGGATCTTATGCTATAGGCATTTTTTACCAGTCAACCTTTGGGTAATGCAGATGCATGTATGTACGACGTTCTACAAAAGCGAACTTTCTCATACACAGGCACTCAACTCCATAACATTCCACGGCAACACTCCAAAAACCTATAAAAACCTTCCATGTGTGCGAAATCTCACGTGGAGTGTGGTGGAGTTAGTAATAAATATTGGATTTCCATAAATTCAATAATCCAAAATCCGACGTTCCACACTCCACAATCCAACTCATCGTGTCCGAGATGCGTACGCGGAGTGTGGTCACTAATTACTAAACGCCGCGCACGCTCGTCTGTGGCCGATACAATAATCCATTTTGCATTTATTTTTTTGATCTATGGCATCTCGGAGTTGACCTTGAGAGGTCGTGACTCCATAACCGGACTTTCCTGTGACTGCCTTAAGCGAAAACTGAAAGCCTCCAGGGCATAAAACTTATAAACTAAACGACTGCACGCTAAGGGCACCCCCTGTGGGATTCGAACTTCGGCTTAGGGCTGCGTCGGACGGAGGACAGCAAGGGGTAGGCTGGATCAAATCAGGGTTATTATTATTATACGGGGAATTTAAAGCCCTGCTCAGATGCGGCGCGGGCTGGCGCTTCGTCGAGCAAGGGTCAGGGGGGGACTGTTTTCGCGAGGGATCTCGGTGGCGAGGTCGGAATGAAATCCATTTTGCGCTCCGTTGCTTCTTTATCTATATGATAATATAATACATCCCGCAGTTGCCGCAAGTAAAAATTCTACATCTGAACAGTCGGATTCCATTGTGGGTCGTGACTACACGAGTGGCAATACAGAACTCAAGACCGAGAAATGGAGTGCAGTGTCGCGTCCATCTGGAGTGGGATGTTCGTATGTTTGTTCGATGTTTGAACTCCGTTCGGCCGCAATCCACGCCGCGCGGAGTGACAGAAATGGAGTGGTCGTGTATGGCCAGCTTAACAACTCGTACTTCATATCAACAGCGCACTGAACTTTGATTGAGCTTCTTAGCAGTTTCTTTAGTAACTACTTTAAACTAACTTTGGGTATGAAAATATTGAGAACAATAAGATTTTTGCCTATTTTGGCATTTGGTATGACATTAGCTATAGTTGTTGCGTTTTAGCATGTCCATAGCGGTCATTGCTCTTTTCCTCATATCTCTCCATAGGAACCCAACCAATAAACTAAGTATGGTTTTTTATTATTGGAACATGTTGAAGATCATAATAGATATTGATTCAGGACGTTAACAGACTTTATTTCAGTTTATTAAATAAAAAATGCTATAAAATGTAGGTGCGTCAATGACCGGTATTGCCATGCTAAAACGCGACAACTATAGCAAAATGATTACGAGGTACACATCAAGCTATACATTTCCAGTATATCGTGCTGTGGTATACATGAACAGCTCCATTTACTTATAAAACTACACTACACTTTGAACAGGACGACTATCCGTCGTAACAACACAGTGAGAACTTGGTCAGATCACTTATATAGTAACTCTGTGTGTGTCTTTGTGAGTGTAACTGTGTGAAGTATAACTCTGCTCCGCTATACGTTGACCGTTAGGTAAAAACCACCGTTTTTTAGGCGTATTTGCTTCCTGTTTTAGTGGCAAGCTTGGCCTTTTTGGCGAATGTACAGGACGGCCAAGCAGGCTTGGCTTGTTGTCTATGGTCTGGTTGTGAGTAGTGCGGGAATCTTTAAATCTAAGCATTCGACGTCTTTTTCTTGAAACTTTCGTAGTGGTATTTCCACCAGCGCAGGGGATGGAGTTACTCTCTCTCTCTTTATAAGCAGACGACGACGCCAACGGGACGTCCTCCGCTGGGTTGGATGATTTCACGAACCCGCCCCGTTCACTAGGCCCCGACCTTACCCAAAAACTAACTTTACTCATTCCTAGGTTAGCTTTAAAATCGAGAAGTCTTAGCGCTTCAAACGACGCCTGATCGACAGATAGAAGCACAATTTGACCATTATATATTTTCGTGACTGTAACCACCTTCCAATTCTCCGTGTCGAGTCTTGGATTCTGTACTCGCAGCAGTTCCAAAGCTGTTACTACGGTAACGCCCTCTTTGTCAGGTATTAAAATTGTTAATGTAATTGGGTTTGAGAATTCGTCTTGCGGCGGCGTTACAGACAGATTCGCTTCAGGCCACGGCTTAAGTGACGGGACCTTCTTCTCAAGCCATTTTCTACTCCTGTGGTTTTCGCAGTTCATGAGAATCCAGCCAGTTTTGTAAGTACTTCCTGAAAACTTTGGTCCAGCGCCTTGCACTCCTATCCGGACTATGGCTTGGTTTATAGACTGATGGACTAACGACATTTGTTTTTTGGTCATGGGGGTAACGTTGCGGACAGCAACATGAATCGGTTCAGCATCTTTATTCACATTTGTGTCGTGATCCTCGAAAGTTTCGTGATTCTCTGAAGGTTGGTCCCAATAGGAATGAGATCCTTTTCCCGACTTAGTCTCTCTACGACCGGGCTCGCTAAAGTCAAAATGTCCTTTGCCCTCGTCGACGGGTGTGTGCGGCTTATAAATTCGACCCCTATACTCTTCATCAGACTCATCAATACAGATAGTTGCCATCGCTTGTGTTTCATTCCCACGCCCATCTCGCAAGGGTCGGTCAGAATCTCTGTAGTCGAGGTTAGCGCTACTCTCCCATGAGATTTTCTCGTACTTTGAAACGTTGAATTTTTTGTCTTCAGAATAGCTGTAAGTATGAGCACTTTTCGGTGGATGTGTCTCGTTTCGTAGCCCTAATCGCGACGGCCGTTCAGGCTCAGGCCAATAGTTAAGTGATGCACCACCTTCTGAAGAAGTTTTATGGGCCGTATAAGGTTGGTCAGAAAAAGGTTTTATATCACTGCTGTCGTCATAATGAAGGTTGACTGCCCTCATTCCATCTTGAACATTTACTTGCAAGGCGTGAGTATCGCCGTATTTTAGTCGTGTATGCTCATATGAATTATTCGACATGCAATCCATGGGAGAATCATGTCGAGATCTCGGTGGTGAGCGATCTCTCTCCCAGTAGTTCGTCTCTCGACATTCCACTTGCGAGCCTTTCGTGACCTTGTAAGGTGATTCCCAACGGGGCTCGCCCTCGCTAGGAGGTCGTTTCCGCTGATTCGTCTCATAAGCTCTCTCTTGCGATGGTCCAGCTTCTTCCCAGTAGTTCGGGTCTGAAGTATGTAAAACATTCTTAGTATAGGTTTGCGGTGGCCTATAAGGTTGATCCAAGGATTCAGGATTAGTCTCATACTCATTACGAAGGGGGCTTCGCTTGTTTCGTTGGGCTGCCTTCCTGTAGTTCGGGCTTGTGCCTCTATCCTTTGAGGTTCGTCTGCCGACTCTCGCATCACAAGGATTACGCCAAAATGGTCTTGGATCAGGCTTAAACTCGCTAGAAAGACTTTCCATCAGCTGAAACTCTTGACGTACTCTCAGTGTTGGGTGTTTCTTCTTGCTAATCTGGGGAGGGTTTAAAGAAGTTTTTGGAGCGATAGGTTCTATTCCAGGAATTATTTGACAAATTTCTGGCCATGGCAGGTGGCACACTTCACGTGCTTTATTAACATTGACATTAGCAGCCAGAAGCTTTCTCAATTTCTTTTTTTCGGAACCCTTCAACTTAGTGTTGGTTTTCGGCATGGTGCAGGTGCGATCTGGGAGTAAAAGAAAATCCTAGAATTTATCAGCTGTTTTTTTATTCCAATTAGGTCTTATTTGGCGTACTAAACAATATAAAACTCTGATATAGTAGGTATGGGCATTTCAAACTCGTTAAGTTTGATTTATTTCATTGTTGTGCTCTCAAAGCCTGTTTTGAATCAGCCTTTTAATATCCGTCAATTTAAAGCCACTAGTTATGGTCACCATTAGTGTTGTAAGCAATGTAACTTATGTATACATCAGTCAAATTAACTTGAGAATGATATTTGCATACCATTAGGATTTATATCCAAGTTGGAAATGATACACAGTGTTTTTCCAGAAACGACTATAATAGGCACAGGTTCTTTTATAATCCATATTTTGCTATTGGCAGTCTCAGCAGGGATGTAGCTACCATGGTATCAGCTGTATTAATAATACGGGGCCCCAAAGCCCAGGCGCAGCCCAATTCTCAAGCACTTGCATTAATTTAGTAAAATTACATAGAAATTCTAACCTATCGAAATCAGGGGGCTCCAATTTATGAGCTCATTTTATTATCTTAGTACAATTGCAATGAAAAATACCTACCCTGCTTTGGAGCTTCGCTGCAGTCGGATAAAGAAGGTCCCCAACAAAGTTTCGATACAGGGCCCCCTTTAGGCCAAGCTGACTCTCAGGTAGGAATGCCCTAAGTTCACATGCTAAATGGTGTACTTATTGTAAATGATAAATTATACAGGAACACATTTCTCATGTTTGGTACATTTTGTTGTACCTAAAATATAGATTAAATAATTTCTTTATTAGTGCGCAGATAATGACACCTAAATCAATAAAACGTATCAATTTCTTTACCAATTTAAGTGTGTTTTAGAATTTTACAAACCTGTGGTTGAGGATATGGACTACCTTAATCGTGTATGACCAGCAAAATTGACCCAAACACGAGTGGCATGGTCATAGAAAGCCGGTTGATTGTCAAAATGTCGACCCCAATATTTTTTGACAATGTTACTTATGAACAGAAATGTTTTTTATAAGTTAAATCCGCAAAACAGTCGATAACTTAGTACATAACCTACATAAAATAAAGGCATGGAATTCTTACTAAGTAGCAGAGAAGTATTCGTTTGCTGAAAAATTCAAACAACAATAAATGCACATTGCAAAAAAGATTACCTAAACAGAAATGACTGAACTCACCTTCTTCGTATGGTTCCAATTGTGTACCGTAGCGTACTATATTGTCGTCGTCGGAATCACTCATTCCTGCTAGGAAGTAACAAATTAACACTTATTTCGATGGTATTTTAGAACAATATTGAGATTTATTACAAAAATACCGTAACAATGCGATTTTTTGGCTGACTTATGATTATTTTTTTAATCTAACATCTGTCATTCTGTCCTGTCACTTGTCTTGTTTTTTTTTTTATAATTTTTCCTGACGGAACAGGCTAAGGTCTGAGACCATGCTGCCTAGTCAACAGTTGATACTTGTGTCTTGAATGTTGTCATACCTTTTCAAAAATCTACTAAAAATGTGTTGCCAAATATTACGCTTATTAAGATTAGTCGTTATTTTTGTGTAATTGAAGCACTGCTGGGTACATCTAATTATTATACCTCCTTGGTTACTGTACCTATTAATAGCTGTTCTGCCTCTGTGGTGTAGACTTATGATCTAAGATCGAGCCCAACATGGACCTTCCCACATCGAGTTTCCTAATAACATTATCAGCGTAGCTGTATCAATGACACGGGGCCCCCGAGCTACAGAGGCCCCCCGACACGATGAAGTGTTGTGACAAACAAAAAATATCCAAAACGTTACAAAAGTACTATTTGAGTATTTAGTTTAACTTATAAAATACATATCTGAAATCCTTACAATATCCAATAAATAGCTCTGTCATTTGATTTATCACACGGTAAAGTTTGCATTATTTTTGTTCTCTAATTTGTCCCCCAAAAGTGACCCCTCTATTCAAAATTCATTTATTTATAATACGTTACACGTCCGTGTTTGGGTCACAGAAGTACATATGTGTACCAAAATCAACTTAATCGGTCCAGTAGTTTCGGAGTAAATTGGCTGTGAGAGACAAATGGACAGACAGACGGACGAGTGATCCTATAAAAAAAGGCCGGGTAGGTATTAGGAGTCAAACAGTAGATTATGGGCCGTGGATTATTTTATTATAAACGATCGACAGCAATTTCTACTGTGCTGAGATGTCTCAGTCAAGTTAAAATACCATATTGCTTTATACGTAAATTGAAATATATTTCACAACCAATAAACATATTGTTATAAAACCAAATTATAATGGAGGTATATCACAGATTTCAGAACACAATATACCTAAACATTACAAACAAAACATGAGATTTTTAGTACATTTGGAATATTGCATTTAGTATTAAATGAGCAGTTTTACATTATAAAAAAATTATGAAATAATTGTTAGTTAAAATCAGGATGTCACTGGCATCAATTTAATCAGTACGTTTGTCAAATTATTTACTTTAATTCTTTACAAAAATTGCTAATTTATTGCAAGCAATAATAATGACTTCAATATTATGAGCTTTTTCAAGTACAAAACTTTCACCAATAAAGGACCACAGAACACAACACTCGGCTACACGATGCGTTGTTGCAACTTGTTACGTAGCGCAACAACACCGTTCAGGCGCTGAGCTGCACCGCATCCTATGTGCGTTTGTCCACCGCAGCCGTCACCGAGAAACGAGATTATTCGAACCGAATGTGACGTCCCGGTGACGGCGATCGTTTGTACACAGCGACCGAACTCGGCGGTTCAGTATAATATAAAAAAAAACAAAAGCCAGTATATTATGATACTTAGACAAAAACGAAAGCCGAGCGAATGACGCCAGTGCGACGGCAGTGGGTGGGTAAGATCAATCGTGTTTTGTGTTGCCGGCACATTGGCCCGACAAAATCTCGGGCAGAGTTCTAGCGGTTGCGCCGAACTATTCCAAACTAAGGCCGGGATGACGGCGCTCGGGTGAGGTGTCCACGTGTGGTGGACACGCGGCCATATGGACACATAATATTATGGCTACTTCGGCACCGTCATCTCGTTCTTGGTGACGTCCCGGCGACGGCTTAGGTGGACAAATGCACTAAGGTTTCTCTCTTCTCAAAACAATTGGAGCACACTAGCCCCACCAAACCAAACATTTTATCATCTAACAACTGCACTGTAGCCTAGAATATCTTTGTCCATCAACATGTCTCCGATAACATGTTGCAATTTAGTTATAGTTTTAAATCTATCTTCACCATTTACACATTCATTTAGTAACTTGTCTAAATGAGGTCTGGATGTGTTAACCTCCTTGGGTATAGGGTACAAGTACGGATCTTCATCTCCAGCTAAAATGTAACAGGCAGCCCATATGTTATGGTCACTGAGGTGATGTTTGCACATATTGTCTAAGGAGAATGAGAAGCCTGGGCCCATGGCTTCTCTGCTGTATCGTTGATACCAGTTGGGTAGATCCAACTTGGGTAATATGTGTTTGTCTAAGATGACTACGTCCTCAAGATCAACGAAGGTGACATCATCTTTTTCATTGACAACTATGTTGTCTAGTGACCAGTCCATGAGGTAGAAACGGTATCTGAAAAGGATATAAACTAAAGTTAAATCTGAAAACTTAAATATAGGGTATATCTATTCAAACACGAAATATTTTAAGAGATACACCTCTAAGTGGTAAAGAAACCATGGAAACGATATTTTTTTTTAAATCGGAATATATTATACACCGTGGCATTTTAACCGTCTTACAACGGCAGCCCACTTCATGTATCCAATGACTACTAATCATTCATAACAAAAAATAACAAAATAAAAACCATTTGAATAATTCAAAAAATTTAATAGTATTAAATAAGTATGACGCATGACGCAATTTGAAACACCCTGTTACGAGCGCGCGGTCAGAGCCATAACAAAAAAATGACACCAAAGTAGCCACGAGCGTTTTAGCGGCGTTTCAAGGTCGCGAGGAATGGAGCGGCCACATGTTTATCAGAGCTCATTCACCCTAGTGTAAAAATGTGTTTCTTACTATTGCAACCTTAATGTTCTCGGTATGTATGTAGTAGTTTGTAAGGATATTTAACCCAAACTAAGTTGTGTAAGATAGATACGAGTAGGTACATACTAAGTGCAGATTATTAAAAGAGGTACGATTTAAGTTACAAACATACGGCCGATTTCAATAACTGATAAATTTGTTTTCGTTCGACAGATAGAAATTTGACTCGGGTACCTACGTACGTTAAAAATCCAGAATTTCGATCTCTAACCTGGACAAATAACAAAACAAAAGATAGTTAATGAAACTGGCAGTACGTAAATTGTTTCCGGCGTATTTAAAAAATTGGAATCAACTGAATTATTTACACTAATTACTAATTACGTATTTACAAATGATCACTTTTTGTTTACACATGCAAGTAGTTAGTTAAGCTTTACCTGTGCGCGGGTGTCGTTCAAAATAATCCATTATTGCGTACAGGAGTACCATGTGCAGGTACTCGATATTCGAGAATTGATAGTTCATATCACTCATTGTGAAGTAGGTAGGTACCTAATCTCTCTAGCGATCGCGAACAATGGTCGATAACCGGTAGCGCGCACGCGCGCACTTCCACTTCCGATATTCGGACGCAACTGAGACACTGTGAGAGTGACCTTCACCTATTTTTTTGTGAAAGGGGTGGGGGCGTGGCACGCGCCGCATAGCGTTAGAACTTCTCATTGGATGACAGTCCACGTGGACTGTGCTTGATTGGGTAAGCCAACGATGGAATGATCTACTCGCTCGTGCGCTGGGTAGGTATGTTCTACCGTTTAATACGTAAACATTATAAACAGGATGTTCATAATTCTAATGCATTATTTATTTTTCTTTGCACCTATTATTTTAATTAATGGTAACAAATTTTTAATCACGCCTAGAGGTATTTTATGTCGGATACATTGAGTGGACTTCTTTTGTAAGACGACTAAAATGCCACAGTGTATATAAAATTAAATAATTTAGAATTACTTGATATGATGATTAATTATCAAAATTCACCGCGCTCGTGCCGCCACCGTCGCCGCGTCCGGGCGGGGCATTCATAGAATAAGTATATTTGGAAAATGCCACTCCTTTGCAAAATGTCTCAAGCAATTTTAATATTATAATAATTATGCAAAAATATAAAAAACTTAGATAAAAAAAAAAATCGCTTCTATGGCTTTTTTACCACTTATAGATGATGGTCCTCTTAAAATATTTCGTGTATAAATAGATACACCTTATATAGGTATGTTATATTACAACCACCCTTACAAAATGGTATGGGAGCCCCCATAAATATTGATTTTATTCTGTTTTTTAGAATTTGTTGTTATAGCGGCAACAGAAATACATCATCTGTGAAAATTTCAACTGCCTAACTATCACAGTTCATGAGATACAGCTTGGTGACAGACAGACAGACAGACGGACAGCAGAGTCTTAGTAATAGGGTCTCGTTTTACCCTTTGGGTATGGAACCCTAAAAACCAGACATATAATAATAGAAGCCATTACATATTTATAAAACCGTATAAAATGTAATTACAGTGTATGAGGTTTTACGAAATTATAGTATTAGGACCAAGCTTTAACTAAAATTTCTATCACACCAACCTGTCATGTTTAAAAGTGAAATCCATAGCAGCATCAAGCATTTTCTTCGCATACTTCAGTTTTTGATGCCAGGACACTTGTGTCAGAGATGATAGGGGTTCACCCTCATGCGCCACCACCTCCAGGCGGCCACATACACCTGCATATGCAGGCACTGGCCATCCATTGGCCTTTGGTAATATCTGAGAAAATAAAAAATGTCTGACAATCTCTTTAAAACACAGTACATGTTGAATTTTTATTTCTTCCTGACTAAACAGAAGTTTTTCGTCCCAATTTCTAATAATTCATACAAAACTCGTATAGAAAAAAAGACATTCAGTTTATCCTGAAAATTGTCTGCGAAACTTTTCCAAATTTTGCTTCTATAAAAACCTAATTCAAACTATTACGAAACTTTAAAACAAAAAAAAAAAAACAAATCGGTCCAGCCATTCTCAAGTGATGTGCTTACCAACAAACAGGATTTAATTTAAATTTTTATAGATATGTATTAAATTACACACTGAAAATCAAAATATTTTATTTCACATAAACCTACATGGGCACTTATGAAACGTCAGAAGCTAGGTGCACGGTTCCAATTAGTCGTTTCTACATAATATTATGTCTGCAGTTCTGTTTTGAGTTCAAGCAATAACACATACATATATCCATAGCGCTCTTAGTATTTCATAGCTAGCTCTGTCCCATGAGCTTACCATGACTTTATTAGCACAGACTTTACACCATGGTTCCAAATAATAGCAAACACTGTTTATTTATCTTTTGACCGCCACAGACATGTATAGATGACAAACCAAAATGTGCCCAGCATGCCACGGTCACGACTACATGACATCACTTTTATATGTTAATCTGTAAATAAAGCTCATAAATAGAGATCGGATATTCGGATGCATATTCACCTAAAGTTGAGATGTTTGCTATTATGGAAAGCGCTTTTGTATCTAATAAATCCTGCGGTTCCGGTGTTTTATTTTTATTTTAACTAACACACCACCCCTACTCTAACTCCCTACATACACATAGTTGTATAGGGGGTTAAAATAATTTTAAATAAATATGCATCTGAATAGTTATGCAATACAAGAATCCTGGGTATTTAAAAAAAAAAAAAAAAAATCTTTTAGAAGTCGCTTCCTTACTATACAGCCGACTTGTTATGCATTGCCGGTGTTCTTGGTATCACGGGATATTTTCTAACAAAAAAAAAAAAAAAAAATTAAGAAGCTGCTTCCATACTTTCATAGCCAATAGTTAACTTTATATAGGTAAATATGCATCCGATTATCCAATCTCTACTCATAAAACAACTTTTTTTTTTTCTTTGTTCCTTGACTCATCCTAATTTATATTGGTTGAACTTCTTTCTTTATATTTCATCTATATCTATATCTATATTAACATAAGATGACAAAAACTTGAAACGATGAATTCGTATCTTGGTGCCGAGGGCACAGTTTTACTTTTTTGACGTGGCGGTCAAAGTTTAACAAAACCAGTAACTTACCTGCAGAATGATAGGTTCTGGATTAAGACTCAACATCGTCCAAATATTTACTATATCTACTTGTTCCCTTTTACTGTTCAGCACGGGCAGAATGAAGTCAAACAAGCTGTACGCATACGGACACATAATCATCCCTTGTCGCGAATTCAGATCCGGCTTTATCAAATCATACTCCACAAGTTTTATTAATTTATCATCAATACTAGAAATGTTCAGTAAATGTACTGGCTTACAATTGTGTTTAAGCTTGAAACTCTGACACAGATTGTCATCAAAAGCCTTCAACTCTGAATTGTGAGCTAATTTCTTCAAAATAACTCGTCGATTCGACTTTGTGTAACCGTAATAAATGTTTTTAGCGTTGAACATACTTGACCAAGTAGTTGAAGATTCCATGATAACTTGGTTTGAATATAGTTCTGGACATATAGAGATTCCGTAACAAGCCGGACAACGGTTTAGGTCAGTCAAAAACATCACTCTAGGAGACTTCCAGTCACCAAATAGAAAGATCGACACATAGAAGGAAAAGAAAAAGGCTGATATCACCAAAAGTACTCTTTTAAAAAATCGGCGACGCAGCATCATGGTGTCGTAAATTTTGTCATTCATGGTTATCAGAGTTTTATTTCAAACATTTTGAGTTTTTTGTGTATTTAACGAAAATTCAGAATTTAGCTCGGCAATTTTCGCTACGAATTTTCCTGTCAATCACACTATCACAATCACACACAATTTTTTTTTTTGATTGACAATTTGACATTGACTTTGACAGTGTTGCAGATGTTTCGACTATAAAAAATGTTTAACGTTGCTATTAACTTAGATTTATTTATCAATTTATGTTTTAAAAGATCATCATGATTAATCATATGTAAATATTTTATACTTTGCTTTTGTTTTGATTTGATCATATTATTATTGAAGTTATAATGCGCATCACAGACGCGCGCGTACTCGCGTAATAAGTTTTGGAACGGCGCTGAAGGTGTCAAATTGTCAATGCAGCCTGCTGTCACATCAAGCTGTCAAATTGTTTAGCAATTTTGCGAATCGCTGACGATTCAATGAAAAAATAAAGCAAAACAAAGCGTAATTTGATAATTGGTGGCGCGGAAAGTATTTCGTAACTGAACCAGTATTATTTTCATGTCAAGTTTAACTTCAGTGAACGTGATAGTATTGTGTTTACCTAGTCTGTGATCAGCTGTTTTTAAAAATGGGTTTTATATCATATTTTATGGATAATTACACGGCCAGTTTATACGATATAATCGGTGAGTAGTATTTTTTTTTTATTGACCTTGTACTTTATCGATTTTAATAAGTACCTATAGTTATATTACCATCCTGTTTTTGTGTTTATTATCCTTCCTAAAGTTCACACAAAGGTCTTCTTGTTATATGATCTGTATAATTATTTAATGTAAAAACTTTACTTTTTATAAACAATAAAGTAACAGCTTGAGATTGGCTCAGTCTAACATAATATTTTACATTTACAAATCATTGCATCATATTTAATTATATAGTTACAGTTTGTACAAACATAAGTTGGCTGTTATGATATGCCTTTGCCCAGCCGTGGGACACAATACAGGCCAACAAAAAAAGTAACAAACTCAATTTTATTCTATTTTGGATCTAGAACTTTAAAAAGAGAACTTGAATGCCGAATTGAGCATAGAGGTTGGTAAAGACTGATCATGGATGTACTGGCTAAAATATAGTCTATGAACTTGAGCCTGGGTCCACAACAAACAAATGAACTTAGTTTATTACAGTCCACTGTTGATTAGAAGCCTCCTACCAACACATAAGGGTAGTACAGCCCTTATGTGTAAGGTTGTTTTTTCTAACTCTGTAGGTTTTATCATAATACAGTTTATGCCTTGTGATTAAGGCAGATTTAATGCCTTAGGCACTATAACTATACTATTTAAGTGTACTTGTATTGACCGATAACTTAAATGTGTGGTGCAAAAGCACTTTTCATTCTCCAGATGAAATTAACTCAGATCATAGTCAAGAACCTCACTTCACTGTGTGTGTAAAGTGAGGTACACTTGGCCGGATTTCAAAACTAACATAAAATATTGATATGTAAAAGATTTGTGGAATACCCAATTTATAGAATTAATTTGTTATCGTTTCCAAACAAAATTTTGCTAAGCCTACCTAAAAATTATATACATTCTGTAGCTATCAGAAAGTATAAAAAAAAATCCACAGTAAATAATTGTTCAATAAATAAAAAATAATTTTGAAAAACACTGCCCCTGTGGTGGAGTTTGAATAATCGAAATCCCCAATTTGTATGTTTTTTAGCCTCGACCACCACACTGTCATCAAAATGGCTAATATCGCATTTACAGACTTGGATTTTATAAAAGTAAATTAATAAACTTGAACCCTAACCTCCTTACTAATAAACGTTGTATAGCGTCTGTATAGTTACACACCGATTTCTCTCTTTCACTCGTCAGTAATTTGACTTTCGAAAGAAGAAGACAAAGCGTTGTGTAACTATACAGACGCTATACAACGTTTATTAGTAAGGAGGTAAATATGAAAGATATAATAATGAGTTTTTTATCTAACTCTCTTAATTAACGCACATTTATAAGATTTGATGGGTAGCTTAATACATATTTAGGTACCTAGTCAATTTAGGGTGTCGTATCTACCTAGCCGGCGGAAGTTCGTGTATTCGGGTCCAATCTGGGGCGCTTCCGTACAATACGTTGATAATTTATTTACTAATTCAAAATACGCATTAAACAACAGGAACTAGACGTTGACATCCTATTTGAACTAAATAAAATAACAAAAGGCCAAGATTACCATATTAAATCGTCCCACCATTGTTACCTTCATTGTAGTGAACGTTACAGTTAGCTGAGAATTTAAATTATTCCATTTATTCATAATCAGTATGTTTAGCGTTATCGGTAACATATAGCCGATCAATCATGGCCGGTCTGAAGACAGGGTCTCCGAACTTTCGCGCATGTTCTCTCACTCACACTCGCCTCATGTCACCATTTGATTCCATAAAAATGCTTATTGCGCAGCCTTCTGCGCGAAGTTCGGACTGGTCATGCTTCTTCGGCCGTATTGTGCTGTTTGGAAGCTCGCAAGTAAATGGAATGCTATGGTGAAACTTTCTTCTTGGGAGAGGCAATACCGTCAAACGGGGTGAATAGGCACAGAATTGAACTTTGGATACATTTATCAGTAATTATGCCTGAAAATATTATATTGATTTTGGTATCAAAACTTGAGTCTTAACCTGAAGATTCTGAAGGAATTTACACTAAATCATGTAAAGCAGTCAGTTTTATTTTTTTCTTCAAATTATAGGTCGTCCCTATTTAAACACGAAGTGGGGTTAATAGGGTCGGTATTTGGCATTATAGGGAAAATCCGTCAGGGCTGTCACTCACACATTTTGGTAAAATAGGTAAGTAGGTACTTAGAAAAGTATTTAGTATTAAGTGTGAATTAGGGTTAGTACATATATATATATATATATATATATAGTTTAAGTAGGTAATTATACTTTGAGTAAAAACCAGTGTTTAATGAACATAATTATATCACTTTATTTACAGTTTTTTTAATTTTATTTATTGATTTGGAAATTTTATATTTTTCTGCAATATCTGCTAACGTTTTTATTAGTACTGTTGTACTCATTCAGTGCCAATTCGATGAGTAGCTCGTCATATTTTTTATAATGTTTTTCTCGACTTGGTTGGTTTGTACGCGGCATTATCGGAAGTTAGGAATCTGAAAGTAAATAAGCTTAATGAAATACCTATAATAATTGTAACAATCTAATATACTATGCAAACACTAAAAATCGCCCGACACATTAAATCCTTTCACCCATTACGAGAAATACTGCGGTAGAACTTCAAAACGGCTGACGGTAACGCATTAAAATCGGTCATCTACTCTGTGGCTACAATGGCACATACATAATATTATACACAAATAAATATGGGCATGCTTCAAACTTTTAACACTAGGTACCTGCTTTTGCAGGGGCTATAAATTAAAATAGTTAATAATTAGGTACCTACCTAAATCGCGAATGTCATTGTAATTATTTTATAAATCAAGTGACAACCCTGTCCCTATAGTCCCTTTACTGTCTCTTGACACACTGCGTCGTCCCTATTTATTAAATATTCCGTCCCTACTGACTCCCTAGCCGTCCCTACACACCCCCGACGCGTACCGAAAAACCTCAAAGTATGCTAATACATTACTAGTCCTAATAAAATAAAATTTTATTATATAAAAAGTCTATCAACTGTACTTACATTAGGATATTCAGCTTCCAGAATAAACACAAACCTCGCAGACAGTCGTTTTGATACCCAATTAAGCCACAAAAAAATAAAATAACGATAGAAATAAACACTTCAATATCAGGCAAATCAAACGAGCAACTTCAGAACGTTTTTTTGACAATTTATTTCTAATTTCATGTCAAATAAGTGTAGCCAGTTCAAAAAATAACTATTCTACTATACATTCTTGCCATTTTGTAGAATATAGTTAGTAGATATTCAGAGTTACTACCACGATAATTTCAATCCCGATTTTTTCCCTATTCACCCCTCAATCCCTATTCACCCCGTTTGACGGTATTCAGGCTCGAAACTTCAGAAAGGTCAGTTGCGTAGTACTCGCAACCGGCGTGCGTGTATAACTAGATGTATGAATGTAAACGAAGCAAAATGAGTACCTATATAAGTATCGTAGCGTACGTTCTGTAGTTTCTGCCTATAGAAATAAAGAGGAAAGAAAGCAAAATTATTTATTCTGCACAAACAAGACGCACAATATATGAAAAATAGACAAAATACACATACTAATACAAAGTAACCAAAAGCCTCGTATTCAAAACCTTAAATGTAACAATTAAAAAAATAATGTCCATTGCTCATAGACTTAGAAAACTATAGACCACTGCTTGGCGTGTCGCTGTAAGGGACAGAAAATCAAGGTACTTGCAACTTTAGGGTTACCCACTTTAAAGTGATTTTACCCCGAATGTGTTCAATGTTCAGTGTTCAGATGTTTTTCAATCTCTATTATCTACTTTGTACAAACGCACAGGGTTTATAAATAGAAACAAAACATCTATACACAAAGTCTGAAATTCAGATAATTTATGTAAACAAAAGGGATAACATATCAAAAAAAATATCTTCGTAATGGTTATTCATATAAAATGGCGAAAAAAAAGGTGCCATTTTCTTTTAAGTACTGATTTTAAGAAATAATAACTATAAAATAATCATACCGTATTATTTTTATAAATTTTTAAACAAAGTTATTAAAAAAAGGAGATTTTCTGGTATAAAATATTTTATGGTACTGGTAACAATGCAGGAGATCCAAACATTTTCAAATTTTTTACATCTTCAACAACACTAATAATTACAACTCTCATTCATAGATTCATATCGTAAGTAGCATATCTTGCCACATTTTGGGTGAAAACTGTTTTGAGTGGAAATCGATTTTGGGAGGCCTACGTCTAGCAGTGGACTTAAAAGGGCTGATTATGGTGCTGATTCCCTTGTTCACAAACTAAACTAAATTTAAGTTCAGTGCATCTTTTTCTTTCTATTTCATTAAGAAAAGGACAGAAGATAAATTTTAGTTTAGTCCTGTCAAATTAATCAGCGCTTGACGTAAATTTACGTAATTTTAGTCGGCAAGTTTTTAATCACGTCTAAACTTGTATGGAGTAGTGACAGGCGCTGATTAATTTGACAGGACTTAACTAAAATTTATCTTCTGTCCTTTTCTTAATGAAATAGAAAGAAAAAGATGAACTGAACTTAAATTTAGTTTAGTTTGTGAACAAGGGAATCGGCACGTATGACGATCATAATGCCGTGTCTCCGACAAACTACACAAAACATTGTTTGGCAATGGTATTTTGTTTGCATAGTTCTAAAAATTATTTCATTTCAATTTTTTATATGATTATTTACAAAAAAAAAAATGATAAAATGCTTTGCATCACCGTCCTGTCATTTTGGCAGTGACATTTCTTGACATTACTTTGTTTACATAAATTATCTGAATTAGAGACTTTGGGTATAAGTCAAAATAGTTTATTAGGATAGGAGTTCTTTCACCTGCGGGAAAATGAACATTTAAAGAAAAACTGAGATACAGCATAAAAAATATTTTATCTCCACTTTCATTCATAATCCCCGTGATTTTGGTTTGGCGGGAAATCTGAAAGTTTTTAACACTTTAATACCTACTACAAATACAATATTTTAAACTATAAATAGATACTAAAAGGTTAAGATGTAATATTACGTCCAGTGAAAAGTGGAACAAATTTGCTGCCAGCGCTATACATACACTCTAATAAAGCATTCATCTGAAATGATTGATGAAGGTAATTTATTTTATTGGCGTACAATTTTCCCCTGAAATGGGGAAGTATTCGAGTAAAAAGTAGGCAGCACTGAGCTTGGAGGTTATGTGAAGAATAATAAATAATAAAAACATAATTCAGCTCTCATTTTATTTTGAAACAGCTGTATATTTATTTTAAGAGTTGAAAAACCATATTTGTTGAAAACTTTCACTGTCTTTCACCGAATAAACTAAAATATTTAGCTACTTACGAATGAAAGGACAATCCGGCAATTTTCTTCTCACTATCGCTTTTGCAACCAAAAACACTGCACCTTACCATTTTGCACCAATAGCTAAAGTCAATCCTCAACAAAAAACACAAAATAATTAGTATTTTTCGAAATAACAAATTAAATAACTTAAAATTTCGTCGCAACCACTTTTCGAACGCGTATCAAACGTCAAACTTTGTTTAGCAACTGAAGTGCTGTCCTTGAAAAACGCGACACGCGATAAGGGACAGAAAATGTTAGGCTCTGTCTCTTTTCTTTACAAGCATCTTGTATATATTTTTCTTTTTCTTGTGTAAGTAAGATAGAAGATGACTAGCGATCTATATTTTTCTCTATCTACGCCATTGCTTGATGTCACGCCAAGACCACAGACTATAGATCAGTGCTGCCAACCCGTACGATAATTAAGGGGGCGTACGATAATTTGGGTAATGGTACGATGTATCCATAAGAAACATAAAAAAAACAGTCACACAAGACAATAAAAAAAAAAAAACAAGATTTTATTTTACCTCTTTATCGGCGTAATTAATATGTACTTATACCCATGCCAAATTACAGTTTTCTAGTACTAAGAACTCTGATCTATGCCGCGGACAGACAGACAGACTACGGAACCCTAAAAAGGGTACAACTCAATCAAGTTTCGACCCTGACCGACGGTCAAGGATATTCTGTTACTCGGTACTTACGTTATGTATGTACGGATCGTCCGACGCCAACATTGGTTGCACTCTTGACCCGCTGACGGTACCTACGTTGTTTTTACCGGTTTAAGCTGAATACACAACGCATAGGTGTAAATAACCTTGAGGAGGTAATACTTGGATACCGTGGCCCTGGCAGGATACCGTGGCCCTGGCAGAATACCGTGGCCCTGGCACACAGGCAACTGAAGGAACACGGGTGGGTTTTAATCAGTAAAAGTCTGTCACGCCCTCCCGCTCCGCCCAGAGCGGGAGAAATTATTTGATAATTTCGCAACCAAAAAAAAGGAGGTAATACTCGTTAGAGTGACTTAAAAAGTCTAACATGAAGCATTATGGTCCGGGGACCGAGATTCAGGTTTAGAATGACTGTATTGCTTCAGTTGTTGTGGAATTTTTATTCGCAAGACGCTACGGTCGGCCTAGCCCGCTGGGTCTAGACTAGAAGCTTGAAATTTTTCTCGAAAATTCTATACAATGCGCAAAAATTCAAAATTTTGTAATTAACATAAGAATCTTGCGCTAGCAGAACATATTTTATTAATAACTTTGTGTAGTGTTTGGGTCACCAAGATACAGGCTGTGCCTAGTTTGGGACCCGCTGTTTAATCTGTCTAAGTCTTCTGTTAGTGAGAATGTCATACCATGCTATTTGTATTATTTAAAAGAACTTTGGGGTTTATTTATAAACGCTGTTTTAAGTTAAGTACTGATGTTTAACCATACATTTTTGACGTTTGAACGTCACTTAACTTTAAGCAACGTTTATGAATAAACCCCTTTGTGTAAGCTAATTAAATGAATTTGTATTTGAAAACTGAATTAATGCATAGTGTGAAAGTAATTTGTTCAGACTCGTTTACTGAATAGATTTCTGGCATTTTTATGTAGGTCATTTTTTATCCCAAAAATAATTAAAACTAAATGCCTAGGTAATGGTGCCGATTCCCTTGTTCACAAACTAAACTAAATTTAAGTTCAGTGCATCTTTTTCTTTCTATTTCATTATGAAAAGGACAGAAGATAAATTTTAGTTTAGTCCTGTCAAATTAATCAGCGCTTAACGAAAATTGACGTAATTTTAGTCGGCAAGTTTTTAATCACGTCTAAACTTGTATGGAGTAGTGACAGGCGCTGATTAATTTGACAGGACTAAACTAAAATTTATCTTCTGTCCTTTTCTTAATGAAATAGAAAGAAAAAGATGAATTGAACTTAAATTTAGTTTAATTTGTGAACAAGGGAATCGGCACCAATATTTCATTTACGCAATGTATAATTACTTGGATTGTGGGATAAACCAAGACTGCCTTTAAGAGGGTTGTCACCGGTCCACTAGCGCCACTCCCTTAAAAACATATTATCTCGTGACTGAGAAGGAATTATGAAAAACGGCTCAATAAGGAATCTCGTTGTGTGTCTAGAATTTTCTAATACCTTTTATTAAAGTTTCATTTGAGATATGAAGCAACAAAATATGATCTATACACAAAGTCTCAAATTCAGATAATTTATGTAAACAAAGTAATGTCAAGAAATGTCACTGTCAAAATGACAGGACAGGGTGCAAAACATTTTATCATTATTATTTTTTTATAAATAATCATCTATGAAATTAAAGTGAATTAATTATAAGAACTATGCAAACAAAATACCGTTGCCAAACAATGTTTTATGTAGTGTGTCGGAGACATGGCCTATGATGGTTATAATCAGCCCTTTTAAGTCCACTGCTAGAAGTAGGGCCTCCCAAAATCGATTTCCACTCGAAACAGTTTACAGCTGTTTTCATCCAAAATGTGGCTAGATATGCTACATACAATATGAAACTGAATGAGAGTTGTAATATTAGTGTTGTTGAAGATGTAAAAAATGTGAAAATGTTTGGATCTCCTGCATTGTTACCAGTATCATAAAATATTTTATACCAGAAAATCTCCTTTTTTAATAACTTTGTTTATAACCGGAAATTTATAAAAATAATTACGGTATGATTATTTTTGATTATTATTTCTTAAATTCAGTACTTAAAGAAAATGGAACCTTTTTTTTTTTTCGCCATTTTATGTGAATTACTATTACGAAGATTTTTTTTTTTGATATGTTATCCCCTTTGTTTACATAAATTATCTGAATGTGAGACTTTGGGTTATAGAGGAATGTGGCCGCTTTTCTTTAGATCGAATTTTGTTGCATCGTGTCTCAATTTGAAACGATATAAAATTCTAGATACACTTACCGAGGTTTCTTATTGAGCCGTTTTTCATAATTCCTTCTCAGTCACGAGATAATATTTTTTTTATGTGGCGCTAGTGGTCTTATAAGCAGTTAAGGGAATTCCCATTCAACAAAACATTAACATCGATGATCATCTTATCATCAAAGTCAAAAGTCATTTATTCAAATTAGACTGAGAATCAGCACTTTTCGAACGTCAAAATTATTTAAGACAGTCTTCCAAAACGCCCGCCCTTCAATACTTCCTTAAATTCGTCATCTTTGTTTAACACGAATTGAAAAGGATAATTATCCTAACTTACCTGCCACCAGTGTCTCAAACTCTATTTGTCAAAATTACGGTGTTGCCAGTCTAAAAATACGGTATATGGCGGGAAATTACGGGAGATCAAAAATTCAAAATACAGTACGGTAACTTTAGATAGATAGATAGAATACTCTTTATTATGTACACCATAAAAATTACAGCTAGAAATGTAGAACTGTTACATAGAGTGTCACAATGGGCGGACTTATCGCTAAAAGCGATCTTTTACAGACAACCTTTGGATGGATCAAAAAGTAGAAGGACAGACAATATTGCAGGTAGTCAGTGGTGTACCACTTACATATATACAATAAATACATACATACATAAAGCATATATCGCACCTTTAGAATTATAGAGACCTAATTTCTTCAGAAGTTGAAAAACATCACCAAATTCGGTCACTATAATAATATTATAGTGACCTATATTTGAAATTTTAAGATTTCAACCTTTCTAAAGAACGTCACCAATGAGGTCACTATCATATTGTGAATTAATTGATGATGTCATTAACTGATGATGTGATTGATGATTTCAAATAAGGTCTCTATAGTTCTAAAGGTGCGATATGTAGATACTTATCCATATAAATATATATATACATACAATAATAAACATGATACAAGAGCAAGGAACTTTAAGTAATGATGATGTTTAAGGAGAGAGGAAGTGATTTTTAACAAGAATTTTAAAAGTTTTAAAATAATTTATATTTTCCTTTTTTTCTTTTTTCACAATTAAACATAAAGGGGTTTATTCATAAACGTTGCTTAAATTTAAGTGACGTTCAAACGTCAAAAATGTATGGTTAAACAGTCGCTAATCATTACTTAACTTTAAAACAGCGTTTATAAATAAACCCCTAAGTTTCAGCCTTTTTGTACATGGAAACATTAATACTTTTAATCATTTTATCGGTAGGATGGAAATCTACGCAGTTTTTGCCTGTTCTCTTAATGAGTTGCTGCGTAAATAGATTCCCAACAATCGATTTTGTTGACAATTGGTTCAAGTCGGTAATGTGGCTGAAAATGCGCTCGCAATGACGCAATCGGCGTTTGAGTGGGGCAATGACAGAAACATTGTTTCAAATAAAAATAACCTGTATGTAAGGTTGGGTACATCAAATTACGGTAGAATTGAACATGTCTACGGTAGGTGGTGGATATGTTCAGATTACGGTATGTAGGTTTACCGTAATTACAGCGTTGTTGGAGACCCTGCCTGCCACCTTGCACGTACGTAACATTCCGGACTTCGGACCCCGAACTCGGTGGTGACCGCGTAAGGATCTGAACTTTGGACCCGACAAGTTGACCGTCATGTCGACTGACACATAGGTGACGTTGACGCATTCTGTTGATCCTTTCGCTGACATAATGAACTGACCATGTATGAATCATGCGGTGATAGAAAATTCGCATGCTTATTTAGTTTACCTAAAGTAAATTTTTGGCTCAGAAATTATGGAGGCGGCTTCTAAATTTTTTTCTGTAATAAAAATCCCGGGATTCCAGAAAATCCGGCAATGCACAACAGCTATTGGATACGAGAACGAGAACAGACAGACAGACCGACATACTTTTTTATGTTGTAAGTACCGTATGTACTTTCATAATTATGCATTTAGTAAAAAGCTGTTATTTTATCATCTCCGAAACGGCTGGACCGATTTTGACGAGACTTTCACTAGCAGATAGCTGATGTTATAAGGAGTAACGTAGGCTACTTACGTAGAAAACCAGGCGGGCGAAGGCGCGGGTATTAGCTCGTTTCATAAATAAAATGTCAACACATAATATTACGACGCATCGACAGATTTTTTTACATTCCTTTATGTGTTAATTCTGTGAGTAATTTACTTACTTATTAATTAAAAGTGCCTTGTTTTATTGTCAAAAAGTTGTTCCATTTCATTTATGTTGTTCTTTTATTTACTAGTAGCATTCCGTTATGTTAGTTAAATAAAACGAGGTCTATATTGTCTATGGTCAACCCTCAACGGCGCGGGCAGCGCCGGCACTGGGTAAGAGCGAGAGGAGCGGTCGCTCTAGGCGCCATCGGAAGCAAGCATCGGATCAAGGATCGGGTGTGTGTTGGATCATTTAGCTCCCTTCAAAATGGTTGAGCTGAATGGTGCTAATCCATGCGTCATGTTCGTGAACGGGCGCCGCGCGCCGTCAGTTGGGACTGGTCATCTCTTAGCTGCCACGAGTTATTTTATTTTATTTTGTTTCTATTTGTTGTACCTACTCTTGACGCTTTTAACGTGTAATCTTTTATTATTTTTATTTTTATTTCGTTCTCACATTTAGTTATAAATTCAACATTATAGATGTAACGAATACTTTTGTAACAATTTAATTTAAAAGATTGTCCATGGAGTTTCTTGCCCGTTCTTCTCCATAGGTACCTACCTACGCTTTGGAATGGGAATGTAGCTTCATTTTTCATACTGACCGACTCCTTGACAATTCAAAAGTGCCTGTAAATGGTTTAATTGAAATAAATGATTTGAGTTTGAGATCTTACAAACAGGCGCGACACGCGACGCGTCACAAAGGCACCGCGTGTCATGAGAGATTTTATTTTTGAGATTTCATTGTATTTTAGAAAAAGCCACGCGGGCTAAGCCGCGGCTAGTATACAGTAATAATCATGAAACGAGTGCAAAGAACATAAAAATGATACTAACTTAGTAGTCTAAGTTAATCCTTATAACATTAGCTATCTGCCAGTGAAAGTCCCGTCAAAATCGGTCCAGCCGTTTCGGAGATTACAGAGACAGACAGAAAGACAATTTATTTAAAAATCCTCTTTGATATAAGCACCGTATACAGGAAAAGTTTTTAATCAGCGCGCAAATTTTGACAAATTAAACTTAAACGTGTTATACACCTATTTTTTATTTTGATATGTCTTAGTACAAAAAAATGAAGTTATCGTTAAGGGGCCGTGCACGAAATCTACTGATTTTGATCAATTTTGTTCACTGTTTGTGAGAAAGGGAAAAATAATTTAAACAAAATTATTTGTGATTTGAACAGTCGTATTCTTTGTTTTGCATGTGGCTGAAACGGATTTTTCAAATAAATTAAGTATTCACGGTAAATCACTAATATTTGCAACAAGTTTTCCGAAAAATGACGCGAGACTGACATTTGATCATCATTCTACAAGAAACTGCTGTTGATTTTGAACATTAAAAAATATCATCAACTTCATTATATGGTCAACTTGCATGTGGCGGAATCACTTTTTTCAACTTCCATACAAAATATAGCAGAAAAATAATATTGAAAAAACCTTTGTTTTTGTTTTAAACCCCGTCAGTAATATATTTTTTCCTATTATTTAGCACATTATATCAAGAAATTTAAAAATCACAAATTAGTCTTCAGCTATCCTTGAAATATAATCAAAATTTTATTTATTGATTATACGATATCTTCATTTAGTAAATCAACGGCGAAATAAACTATATTTTGGAGAGCACAAAAATGATGAAATTATTAACAGCTGCTGTGACTGACACGAATGGTTTAGCACCATGAAAACTGTACTTTTATAGTTACACAGACTTAATGTTTCGATTATTTCAAGTTTTCTCACAATTAGATAAGAAATTGACAAAAGAGAGTTTTTTTCGTGCACGGACCCTTAACGAAAGATGTTTATTTTGAAACTGGTATAATGGATACTCGTCGCGCAACGCGTTGGCGCGGCGGTGGCGGCGCGTTTAGTAAAGCGGAACGCAGTAGTAGGTACCTATCAGCTGTGCGCTCGCCCATTGATATTATTACGAATAGATTGTATCTATATTTTGCTGATTCCAAGTGGACCAAAAAAAAAAGTATTGAACAAAATTAAATAATGAAAATGACTGTGTTCTATTACTGATACTGAACCACCAAAAAAAAAATTGCACACGGGTTAAAAACTTATCCTGTATAATTTCACATTGTATTTAGTAAGGCCCCTCGCCCACGGCGACTTTTTGTAGCGATGCTGTCGCGCGTTCGCATCGATACAGCCGCGATGCGGCCGCTAGCTGTTTGCCCTCGCCCACACCACGATTCTCAGTCGCGATGCAAACACGATACTGTCGCGCTTCTGTCGCGATGCAAACGCGATTCAGTAACGGCACAAAAATGCCACAGAACGTTGCAAGATGGGCTCCGTTGAGGCAACATTAGTTGCGTTTGCATCGATACACTCGCTATATTGTAGCGCGTTAGTAGCGCGTTGCAAATGCAACTAACGCGCGTTAGTAGCGATGCTGTCGCGCGCTTCGTAAATGCGCAACAGCATCGCTACTAACGCGTGTTAGTCACATTTGCAACGCGCTACAGAAGCGATGCCAACGCGCTACTAACGCGCTACTAAAGTGCTACTAAAGTGCTACTAACGCGCTACTAAAGCGCTACTAACGCGCTACAGCATCGCGACTGTATCAATGCAAACGCGCGACCGTGTCGGACCACATCGGGGAGAGAACGGAGGGAGGGTGGCACGTGAGTGGAGAACCGAGCATCAGTGCAACTGTGGCATTTTTGTGCCGTTACTGAATCGCGTTTGCATTGCGACAGAAGCGCGCCAGCATCGCGTTTGCATCGCGACTGAATCTGGGCCCGGGGCGAGGGCACACAGCTAGCTAGCGACCGCTTCGCGACTGTATCGATGCAAACGCGCGACAGCATCGCTACAAAAAGTCGCCTTTCGACTTTTTGCAAACGCGGTTCTGTAATGGCACGAAAATGCTAGTTGCAAGATGGGCTCCGTTGAAGCAACATTAGTCGCGTTTGCATCGATACAGTCGCAATACTGTAGCGCGTTGGCATCGCTTCTGTAGCGCGTTGCAAATGCGACTAATGCGCGACTTTTAGTAGCGATGCTGTCGCGCGTTTGCGAAACGCGCGACAGCATCGCTACAAAAAGTCGCCGTGGGGGAGGGGCCTAAAAAGCTGTTATTTTGACCTATCAAACAGACACTTCAGTTTTATTTATTTGTATAATAATGTCTGAGTAGGTACTTGTCTAGTACTTTACGTCTACTCCTGTTGGTTGTTGAGGATCAATATCTTGTTTGATGTGACGAACACACTGTACACTGATACGCATGCACAATATTTATCTCTCATTTTGACGCAGTGACCGCCTTCACCAATGAAGGTCACCGGTTCAATTCCCGCGTCGAATTAAAAATCTCCACACCAACACTGCGTGTTCACGGAAACAAAGACTTGCTTCCTTTCTTTTTGGATATGTAACTTTTATGCGATGGACGTGAATTTTATTACTTCTTTATTACATTCATAAATTAAAGTCGCATTTCGTGTTTGTTTGTGTGACCGCGTTGTTCTTCTAAACTACGCAGCGGATTTTGATGCGGTTTTCAGACGAGGGCCACTGCTGGACTTATGCCTTCTTCAAGCACCGCCACTTCGACCGGTTCTGTGCTTCCCGTATCTAGCGGATTCCTGCGGCCTGCACAAGGTCATCGGTCCATCTTTTGGGAGGCCTTCCAACGCTACGTGACTAAAGGCTCGTCGGTGCTTGTCGCGGCCGCGATATCGCGCGAGTCTGTACGAGCCTTAACTCTTCTTTGCAGTTGAGTAAAAAATGTATGCAAGCAAGGTTTTTTGGCGTCACTCTAGCGGTATGCAAAGCCCCGTTTCCAATTACCCTGATATGTTTGGATTCCATTTATGTGCGAAGAAACATCGCAATTTTTTTTGCATAAACCATTGATTTTATAAAATCAGAAGTTATTTATTCAAACTAGGCTGAAAATCATCACTTTTTGAACGTCAAAATTACCACTTCCTAGTGTTTTAGCTGGGAGGAAGTGGCGCAACAAACTCCCCGGGCTTTAAATACCGGTAAATTTTCATAACGTTACCTTTTATTGACAGATTTAACATTATTATTAGAATAACGGTTATTGATTTAACGTTATTTATGCTACATTTTATTTTATCGTTATTTAAAACGGATGAGATGAAAGTAGTGGGGCCTGAGGCGCGCGGCACGGCGGGCGCCCGCCCACGCGCCTCTCTGATGCCGTGCCGATCAAAACGTTGCCTGAATCTGCCTGATTCTTACCTACAGAACGGCAATGGTGCCGATTCCCTTGTTCATAAACTAAACTAAATTTAAGTTCAGTGCATCTTTTTCTTTCTATTTCATTAGGAAAAGGACAGAAGATAAATTTTAGTTTTGTCCTGTCAAATTAATCAGCGTCTGTCACTACTCCATACAAGTTTAGACGTGATTAAAAACTTGCCTACTAAAATTACGTCAATTTACGTCAAGCGCTAATTAATTTGACAGGACTAAACCAACATTTATCTTCTGTCCTTTTATTAATGAAATAGAAAGAAAAAGATGCACTGAAATTAAATTTAGTTTAATTTGTGAACAAGGGAATCGGCACCAATGTAGCTAAATTAACGTTAGTTATCGTATTTTTGTTAATGTTAATTAACGTTATATTACTGGTAATGTTATCAAGTAACGATACATTTTTGTAACGTTAGTACCTAAGGTATAACATTGAAATTTAACGTTACGTAACGGTTATTATTTTGTTATTTGGTAACGTTAACAAGCCCTGCCAGTAGCTGTCTGTTCAGTTAGAACTCATACTTTATGGCTCCATCCTATTCTATGGCAAGTTTACAAAAACGGTTGCAAAAAGACGGTTCAAAATTGCGGAAAATATGTTCCATAATTTGCAACCGTTTCTTCATTTACGTCATGAAGCTAATTACTGTTACGTCTTATGTGGTCGTTATACCGAAAAAATAGTGATTGAATTTAATCTCGATCATTGTATGCCTTAAATAGGAGCATTATTGGCTATTGTTCAGAATATTATGGTTATCTACGACATTGACTGCTCTTTGCAATTTCATTTTTTTTTTTTTCTATCATTAATATATAATTCCCCCGGGTTGGTCCTTTCGAGAGTTGGCAACACTTTTTTTTTTTTTTTGACGCTGAGAAATGCATTGCACATTGCGGCCGCTCGTCGGGGGACGAGACTAGCTAGAGCTAGAGTTGGCAACCCTAGCTCTACCCCAGGACCGGCGTTGGCCGCGCCGCTGAGGGTTGACCGTAGACAATATTATAAGACCTCTTTTTATTCAACTGCATTGGAAAGCTTTAAAGTTGCAAGTAAATATAAGAACAACATAAATTAATTGTAACAACTTGTTTACAATAAAACAATGCACTGTTAATTAATTAGTAAGTACTACCATATAAATTACTCACAGAATTAACACATAAAGGAATTGAAAATCCGTCGATGCGTCGTAATATTATGTGTTGACATTTTATTTATGAAACTAGCTGCTACCCGCGGCTTTGCCCTCCTGGCTTTTTCTAAAATAAAAGTACGTTACTCCATGTAACATCATCTATCTGCCAGTGAAAGTCCAGTTACAATCGGTCCAGCCGTTTCGGAGATTAGCCGGAACAAACAGACAGAGACAGATAGAAACCAAACAATTTTTTTTTTTAATTATTAAATGTATAAGTACACACGGCTACACATCAAGCTATACATTTCGAGTATAAGCTAATCTCGCATTGTATAGGACTTCCTTATAGTGAGAGGTCAGCTTATTCTGGTGTGTGTGTTCAGTTGTTTTTCCGCCGGGCGTAGATTGCCGGAGAAGTTGATATTTGTGTTTACTGAATATCATAGTTAATTTTCAATATTAGTTAGTGGTTGATGGTTATATTCACCATCATAATAAAGAGTATTCTATCTAGTGTTTTCCTTTAGTTCTTCCGAACTAAAGGTTAGTTTTGGTCCGTTACCTGCAGTACCACACACATTAATGAGTCATGGTGAATTAACTACTATAAACAGTCAACAATTCCTACGAAATCGGTAAATAAACTGTCGCGATTTATTTATAAGTTAGAGCGACCTTTGTCCGGCTCTGGACTCCAATTGGCTGAGTTCATTGATTATAGGTAGGGTTGCCATACCTCCCGTATTATATAAGGTTTTAGGTTTACGAATTGAGAACCTCCTCCTTTTTGTGAAGTCGGTTAAAAAAGTCTCAAGCAATTTTAAAATTATAATAATTACATTAAACTCAAGCGACTGTGTTCATTGCGAGTCAAAGTCAAAGTCAAATCATTTATTTCAAATAGGCACGAAGATGCACTTTTGAACGTCAAAAATTACATGAATAGTTAATTGATTCTAGTTGCGCCTTCCAAAATGTAGTTATGTATGGAGAAGAATGGGCAAGAAACTCCATACTTACTCTTTTAAAATGTTAACAATAGTTTGTATACATTAATTAATATTTATAGGTGAAGACGATGTACCTAGAATAAAAAATAAAAAATAAATAAAAATTACTTACCACAATTGGTAAAAAGAATGAAAAGTGAAGTAATGACAGAAAAATTTATAAATGCGATAGGTACATGGTGCTCACATATTTACAAACATTGTATATGATTTCCCAAAAAAAAAATTCAACATATAATAAGTCAGAGTGTGAGTTAAATTCATATTAATCACAGAAAATAAAATTAATATCATAAAAATTATAAATTATACAGTTAAATTAGCAACCAGTTTGATTTTGTCTAGACTCTAAATTGTCCTATGGAGCAGGACCAGCATGTTTCCAAGCATTCTTATCTTGGATATAATCCTCTAATTTGTACTAAGCTTGTTTACAAAGTGTACTCTTTATATGAGTTTTAAATTTTCTTTGAGATTTACAAGAAACCGGAAATGGACTTCAGACGAAGACTTTGGAAACAGCAACGTGTTAAAGTATAGCCAAAATGGCTGCGACGTCGTGAAAAGATGCCCTCCCGATAAATATCTCCCGTCTTTCCATTGCTTGCTTAAGGATGCATATCCGGTAGGCTCTAATAATCCTTCCATATCCTATGGGCACGTCTTCCCTACCATTATCGTGCCCCCCGGTCTACTCCTTGATATACAATGGCCACTGTAGTCCCATGAAACATGAGGCTCCAGGGGCTAGTGTGAATCTTTGGGTTCATTCGACTAATCGAGTCTGGTTAAACCACGCTGGGGTCGGTGGATTTTATTCATTCATTCATTCATTAAAAAAAAAAACACTTAAATAGATTTAAAAAAATCGTTGCTATGGCTTTTTTACCACATAGAGATGTTTCTCTTAAAATATTTCGTGTATGAATAGATACACCTTATAATACGGGACTGACACCGTATTTGACCATCGCGTCCCGTATTTTACAATTACGGGACTCAGTGGCGGATTTACCAGCAGGCTGAGTTGGCTGGAGCCTAGGGCGGCAGATTTTAGGGGGCGTCAAAAGCTATTTTTATAAATTCGTCACTCTAACACGATCCCATTGTCATTTTGATAAAAGTTCGTAATCTGCTAAATTCATAATGGTCGATCATTGGTCGGTCAATGGTCTCGTAATAGAATTGTATTACAATGGCATTTTGAACATTTATTTATTCATGCCAGATTTCATTTATATATATATTTAACATATTATTTTTTAGTGTTATAAGCAATCTGAAGTAGTTGGAAGTTTAGTAGGAAGTTTCATTTGTCATTATGTACGAGATTACCAATTCTTTCAATGGAGTGTCAGTGGCTGACCATTGGAAAGTCGTAATGACGCCATTATATTAGTAGATTACCAAACTTGTCAAAATCAACAATTATGAAATCAATGATAGACCATTCTGACACTATTGTAATAGCAGACTTGAGGGGAAAACGAGATCATTACAAAAGTATAATCAAGCTTAAAATATGACTGGGCCATAAAATAAACGTGTTCATTTAAGCAGATGATGATGACATAAAGGGTTTAATAAATAAACTCCCTAAAATTCCCTCATTTCGATATGTGCACATTAAAAATACTCACACTGTATTATGTGTAATGTTATATTTACGGCTCCAAATCCATTAACTGGCGCTGGTGGAGATACAAAATCTTATTTTGATTATATAGTGCCTAGATTCTAGAACCCATTAAGTACATTTTTTTTTTCTCAGCATATTTTTTCCAAGAGGCTAATAATAGCTACACTGCCTTGTCAATGAAAGTAATCAATAATACATCAATGGACTGCGTAGTGTGTCGAACACCGGCCCTTGCACAGAAGGAATAAAAAAGTTGGCATTTGCAGCCAGTCTGCTTGGGAACGAGTCTGGGAGCAAAAGGTTTTAATGTTACAAAAAAAAAAAGAAAAAAAATCATAAACATACGCTCTAAAAATTATTAATTAAAAAAATTATAAACACTTGTCTATCTTCGACTCATTAGATAGATAATAAATTGTGCTAGGGTCAGCACACCGAGTACGCTTTCGTTTCATATCAACACAACATCATTCTTAGTCGGGACATCGCGTCAGTCATACGCGTCAATTTATTTTTAATATTTTTTTTTTTAAACATGCGACCTCTGTATGCAAATTAAGTATCGATCGGTCGGCGGGTTATCTCGGTGCATTCGGATTATTTTTTTATTAAAAAAGATAAGGACTTTGGAAAGATGGTTGAGACTCAGTGTGATGCGCGACCAGTGAAAGCTTACATCATGAGTGACTTACTGAAGAAGTTCGACCATGACACGAGGAACGACGTCGTCCAAATTGCTGTTGCTACCGCAGGATTCTATCTGGGGATGTTTTTTTGTATGTATTTTATTTTTATTTATTTTTTTGATGATTTTTGCCTGTGTTTTTTTTATTAGTGCCAGTTTCTAAGAGGCAATTTTAAAAATGGATTGTATTTTTTTTTAATCTACTTATTTCAAATTTAGCGGTGGTTACGTTTGATAAATACTAGCTGAGTTTTATGAAAATTTCGTGCAAAAATAATTACGTCGCCATGTTATTTTTTTATTTTTTTTTTTGTTAATAAACTATTAAAAATTTAAAAATTATAATTATGTCGTATCTCTATGTATATTACTGTGTAAATAATAAAATAATTTAATTAATAAAATTTATTTATTATTTATTAAAATATTTAAATAATTATAATAAAAATATTTGCCTATTACAAGATTATTTTAGATAGGTAGATATATGACTTCTGAGGTAAACCCATATTGTTATTTGAGAAAACCACAAACTAGTACAGTTAATTTCCTCATACTTGTGCTTATTATGAAATTAGCAACGACCGCAATACTTAAGTACTTTATTGTTTCACTCTGAACAACTTGCTTTTATAAAATTCTATACTTTATAGGGAGTGCAATCTTGCAGCAAAATTTCAATCTCGGTATTTGCATGATTTAAAAGGTCTAATCTCGCAAGATCTCGGTATTTTGCGAGATCTCGGAAATTTACGAATTATTTTTAATTAATATAAGTATTCTATTGAAACTTGGTTAAGTTATTATTCTAGGGGCGAAATAATGAAATAATATACATATACAAAAAACTACATCATTTATTTAAAAAAAATACGGATTATTCCAAAATTGAAAAAAAAAAAAACCTAAGAAAACACAACATATCTAAAGTGTTGTCTGCCAACTAACTGGCTTCGGACGTTTCGTGCCAAATATCCAGCAGCAGAAAAGGCCCGTTCTGCCTCTACGCTTGTTGACACCACTGGCTTTTAACCCGCCTGATTCAAACAGATTGATTTCTTGTCTAACAAGTTTATCAAATAATGAACGAGTTAAACGTGAAGGGCGTTCTCGTGGGCGGGCTTTCAAAATTATTTGTAACTCTTTATCAAGAGAAAGAGGTGGTAGTGAGGTGATTGATAGAATTTCATCTGAAGATGTAGAGGAAGAAGCAGGTACGTATATAGCCTTTCGATTAGCTTTTTTATTTCTAATCTTGCAAATCTTGCAAGATCTCGCGCGATTTTGAGTGCAAGATTAACCTTGCAAAATTGGTGCAAGATCTCGGTATTTCGAGATCTCGGAATACCGAGATTGCACTCCCTAATACTTTAATATAATAAAGAGGAAAATTTGTGAGTTCTTATGTAGGGGGCATTGATATAAGTTATATTACTATAGTAGCGGGTAATCTTTGGAACTACTGATCCGATTCCGGAAATTCTTTCACTAATGAATGAAAAAAACGTCACGAGCATGTCACGCATTTCGGTGACGCGAATCCATAAGTTTTTCCCCTAGCTAAAATCGCTCAACGCGGCTAAAGAAATTTACATTTTGAAAAGCTTTTCATACATTCATCGAAATAGTCTTGCCCGTTCTTCTCCATTGGAAGACTACGCTTTGGAATGTGCATGTAGCTTCATTTTTCTTACTGACCGACTCCTTGACAATTCAAATGTGCCTGTAAATGGTGTAATTGTAATAAATGATTTGAGTTTGAGTTTGAATGACTATTTCATGAAAACCTAACATTTGAGGATTATACTAACTTAATCATTAGAATACAACTCGTATTCTTATGATTATAATTCTGTAAATACATACACACATCAAAAAAAGTTTGTCATCACTAGCATAAGCAGATATAATTTTTTAAATTGTACTTTATCAAGAAAAATTCTTTAAATAGAAATACCCTGTTTGAAATTAAAAAAGAAAACGATTTTTTATATTTTTTTTTTATAAAAAATGAGAAATTAATCATAATTGTAATTGTAAAAGAAATTTGATAGAAAAAAAAAAATACTGTTTAACCAAATTTAAACATCAATTTATTAATAAAAGGTTTATATTCAATACCTATAATATAACTCCTCCCCTGGCTCGAACACTTGCGGTGATCCTCCTGGGCATGCTGAGAATAAAGTTATCCAGCATTTCTTGGGGTAACCTGTCCCATTCTTAAATAGCGGCTTCCCTGAGCTCTGGCACTGTCTGGGGACGTGGCTGACGGTTCCAAACAGCTCGCTTAAGAGCATCCCACGCGTGCTCTATTGGGTTTAAGTCAGGCGAGCCGAATCATAATATAATCTACCGTACCTAGCAAAAAAGATTTAGATTTTTCAAAGTGATTGCAAACTTTTTTTGATGTGTGTATCAAGTATTGCGACGGCGACGGCGTGGCGGGTTGCACTCCAGTGGGATAAAGTAGTCAATACACTACTTTTTTGATATTTATTTAGTTAAAAATAAATTCTATATGTATTTAAATAGCTTTAAAAGTGTGATTAGGACAGCATCAGCTCGCGTGCTGTTGTTACGGTCTCAAATCATACTTTAATCAACATACACCCAGAGTAAGCTGCAAATTGCCTAAATCGTGAGAATATTTTAATTTCGCTCACTACTAGCGCTTCCCTCTTAATTAGGGTCTACAATAATTCTACATACAAGGATGTCGCTGGCAGGTGTAGCTAGGCCGGTTGTAATGACAGCCCGCCGGTTGCTGCAATTTTTTTTTTTGCATTTTTCACATTACGTGCAATTTATCGTGGACCTGCATCGACGCTGGGTTGCACGAGCACGAACGGGTTAAGTGATACGGAGTTTGCGCGCCATTTTTTTGTCTATGACATTTAAGTTAACGGACTTGAGAATATGTAGTAATTACTTGTGTAATTTTATTCTCATGCATCGCTTTAATAATTAGGTGTTTATTAAGTTCATTTACCTACTTTCTAAACTTAATCGTTTTTTTTTTTTTTTCGAATATATTGTTATTGTGCGTCAATAAATGTTCGCGCCAAATTAGATTTTCCATAGCAAACGGATTTTACTTTAGAACTTTTCCCAATATTTTTACACAATACATAATCATCACGCCTGTTATTCCAAGCTACGCTTTCCGCGGTTGGTCTGTGGATGGGTGACCATCTTTACATACGAAGATACCTCCTTGCGTCGGAAAGCACGTTAAGCTGTTGGTCCCGGCTGTCATTCGTGGATCTTTAACAGTCGTTACGGGTCGTCAGAAGCCTGAAAGTCTGACAACCAGCCTTACCAAGGAGTATCGTATTACCCAGTAACTGGGTTGTGAAGGTCAGATAGGCAGTCGCATCATTTAAAATACTGGTATTCAGCTACATCTGGTTAGACTGGAAGCTGACCCTAACATAGTCCCAACTATGTTGGGGTCGGCTTCCAGTCTAACCGGCTAGACAGATGATCTGATTGAAACGAGAAGAAATTATATTGTTATAACTGTCGTTACATCATACAGTATTTCAATAAATTTATCTTATGCCTAAGATCATATGTCATTGTAATACTCAATCTAAACGAATAAAAATATATACTTAAATTAATCTCTATAAAAAGTATGTTTTGTCTGGCTATTCGTCCATATTTTTTTACGAAAAAGTTGCGGTCACCCTAATTGCGTAATACAATATCAATCTGAATGATTTCGAAGGATATTGCTAATCCATAGCTTCATATGTTCGAAAAATGTGTATGCTTAACAACGTCATTATCGCAATGAATGTTGTTGAACTGTCAAAAGGAAACCTATTCCTACTGATAGTATGTTTTCCAATTACCCCACTGTTTAATTCGTTATTAATGACATATTTCTGTTTGAATGATCAAAAGACAATCTAACCCATTTGAGAGAGAGTGCAAAAATTTCAAGCTGGCTGCTCGCTGTTTATTCTGCATTTTCACTATTCCTGAGCTTTTCTGCTGACTCAGCAAAGTAACTCCTATTACTATTTGAATGATGATAAAAAAAAAACAAAGTTACCTATCCGAAAGAGGGGGCAAAAAATGTCGAGCTCGCTGCGCTCGCTCTTGCATCTTGTGAACGTTCTGCTTTGCTGCTTAATTGGACAAAGTAATTTGCCAATTAAGTGCAGAGTAAGTGATATCCTTAAAAAAAATTGACTGAGGATATTATAGAAGAAAGAAACCATTTCAAACTTATCGTAACCAATTCAAACCTGTAGCATTTTATTTCATAACGTACCTACCTAAGTTCTATTTCTTAAAACAGTTGATAACTTATATTTGATTTTTACCAATTACCCATAGTAAATATAAAATCATAACAGATATTTATTTTGCCATTCCCATTTTTTACTTTCCAAAGGGGCTCCAAATTCTTGTCTGCCCAAGAGCCCCGGCGGCGCGGCGGCGGCGTGCCCAAGACGGCTTTGTATGCGACAGTACCAAATATGTATTTACAGAATTATAATCATAAGAATCATCAATACAACTCCCTAATTTAGAATTGGCCTCAAATGTCATCTACATCATCATCATTTCAGCCGAAAGACGTCCACTGCTGGACATAGGCCTCTCCTAAGCACCACCACCTCGACCGGTTTTCTGCTTCCCGCAACCAGCGGATTCCTGCGGCTTTCACAAGGTCTTCGGTTCACCTTGTGGGAGGCCTTCCAACGCTACTTCTTCCGGTACGCGGTCGCCACTCCAGAACCTTTCGGCCCCAACGGCAATCTGTTCTGCGCGCAATGTGCCCTGCCCATTGCCACTTAAGTTTGGCAATTCTTCGAACTATGTCAAATGTCATGATTTCATGAAATAGTCATTCAAAAGGGTAATTTGAACTCAAATAGATTTATTAATGATTTTAAATTTTAGTTACGGCTTTGTAACAAAAAGTTTACGTTTTATAAACAAACGTGTTTGAACTACCTAAAGTTAATTGTATATTGAAATGTTACATAAATGTATAAATAAAAAGAAAACTGTGTCAATAGTTTACGCTGTCAGCGTTATATTTTAGCATACTACAAGGTTTAAATTGCGCACTTATTGTATTGTAAGGTGCGATCGGGCTATTGTTTAAAGTAAGCAGCCAAAGAATACTAGGTACTAATTCTAACGATTCATTTCGAAGATTGTCTAAAATGTCTTGAATACGCGGAAGAGGATATGAGTCTCTTATGGTAACATTATTTAATTTCGCTCTCTAGTTAGAAGTAGTAGTATTCTGCAATTTGGTTGCGAACGTGCGGAACTACTGGGCCTCAAGTCTGCTATTACAATAGTGTCAGAATGGTCTCGCCATTGTGAGTATTTGACAGTGTTTGTATGGCAAATCTGTCAAAAACTCACAATGAAGAGACCATTCTGACACTATTGTAATAGCAGACTTGAGGCCCTGGTCTCAGCACATAAATGACAGTAGCCCATCTAGCTAAACGACCAGCGTATAGAATGGTGCCAATTCCCTTGTTCACAAACTAAACTAAATTTAAGTTCAGTGCATCTTTTTCTTTCTATTTCATTAAGAAAAGGACAGAAGATAAATTTTAGTTTAGTCCTATCAAATTGTCCTTGTTTAGTTATGTACCTATTTATTTATTTATAAGTATAACAATTATGTATTAGGTATGTTGAAACTGTTTGTACTCCACGTCACTTGTCCCGACAGGTTCATTAGAAAATCAGCGTCAGACAGCATCTGTCTGGCATCAATGCTGAAATGAACCTTTTTGGCGCAGCCGTGAGGCACACAGCTATTTGTTTATAATTTTTTTTATTTCACTTTTAATTTGTTTGTATTTTGTGTTTCATGAACTGTGACCAAATAAACGTTATTCGTTCTTTCTTTCTTTTCTTGTCTTTCTTTAGAAAGAAAAAGATGCACTGAAATTAAATTTAGTTTGGTTTGTGAACAAGGTAATCAGTACCAATTAAAACTCGTAAACTACCGCTTTTTACACAACTACGGCAAATCCAAAGGAGGGTTATGATTTCGACAGGGTATATTCAACTGTTTCCTAATAACCACTAAACTACTCATCATATTTTGATGACCGAGGTATCGTAGGAAGCGCTGTTGTTGTTGTTGTTGTATGACGTCATATAAAATCTAACATGGCTGCTTATAGCGGATGTAAAGTGCTACCGAAAAAAATTATTAAAAATATTAACATATCATGTTTGGTATCTAATAAAAGGTCTCAAGGCGACGATAACCCACTTTTAATGATTTTATACTGAAGATCACGTCTAAACGAGTAGTGTTCATGATTTGGAAAAAATACATGTTAAATTAGAGCATATGAATATTTTAGATTATTATATTACATAGTGAAATTAATTTATAAAGTTCAGCGAGACAGCTTACTAATCTGACATATATTTAAATTTCTACATCTGATAAATATATCCTGCTCTAGAAATGGTTAATTAAATCCTTAACATACCCTACACATGCAGCATGCAGTAATACTCGGTATGATTGTATCGCGATTTATAAAAATAACTTTTAGCTCGTTAACGGCTTAAAGTAATTATCCAAGTTCGTGACATCTTTGTTTGTTGAATATTTTTTAAAGACCAAACTCTATTTTTATAAGCACATAAGATTTACTGATACAGATTCTTCTGAATTATTCACTAACCCTAATACGAATAAACACTTCCATTTGTTTACATTTTTATCAGATACTGTTGTAATAGATCTAAAAGTATCTCATAAAAATGTAAACAAATGGATCAGAAAACGTTACTATGGATGCAATGATATTATATTAAACAGATATGATGTGAGCGCGCAATCGTGAAGACTCGAAAACGTCCTAATTGGGACGTCAAACTCAAACTCAAAGCATTTATTTCAAATAAACCAATTACAGGCACTTTTGAATTGTCAAGGGGTCGGTCAGTCAGAAAGATGAAGCTAGTTGCCCATTCCAAAGCGTAGTAGGTTCCTATGGAGAAGAACGGATAAGAAACTCCATGGACACTCTTTTAAAACAAAATATTGTTACAAAATATGGGTTACATCATTCATGTTGAAGTTATACATGTGAGAACAATGTAGAAAGACAATGTATTGACTCTAGTCTGCGACACGCATGGCGAAGAGTATACGCTTATTTGAAGCAAACACTAGCCGTCTCTTTTTTCTTGTTGTTTTTATCAAACCATCTCTTTTCTATCATTTTTACTTGTAGTGAAATGTAAAATGAATGAAAAGTGAGTATGTGTGCTGTAAAAATCTCACCGTGAATTCGTAGGTGAAGTGAGTTCAAAGTGAGCTGAGGCCCTAGTGTGAGTTTCTTTTAACCATCTCGATTTTACGCATCGAGCGCGTTCGGCGTTCCGATTGGCCTCTGATTGGCCCTTCACCAATCGGAGTGCTGAACGCGCTCGGTGCGTAAATTCGAGATGGTTAAAATAAACTCACACTAGGGCCTCTGTCATCCTATCTGACGATAGGAATAGCGTTATGTAGAATGACAGTTCACTTCAAGCTCACTTCACCTTTATTTTCACGGTGAGATTTTAACAGAATCGACCGGCTGAAGAGGATTTGTTTACAATTTGATCAGACACTTTTGGGACAGATCATAGTCCCATTCAGATTTTGTCATTCGCGACTTGTCCAATGTCGTCAACCCATGTTGGTGCAGTACGTAGTGATGTTCTTTTCCTCAACCTCTGCTCATCATGTACTTTTACTTCCCGATGTACTTTTACTTCGCGATGTACTTTTACAATGTTTGCAAATATGTGAGCACCATGTATCTAACGCATAATTAATTTGTCTGTCATTGCTTCACTTTTCATTCTTTTTACTTATTGTGGTATGGTAATTTTATTCTAGGAAAATGCATTGTCTTCTCATATATTTAATCATTAAGATATACAAATATTGGTGCCAATTTTTGACAGATTTGCCATACAAACACTGTCAAATACTCACAATGGCGAGACCATTCTGACACTATTGTAATAGCAGACTTGAGGCCCTGGTCTCAGCACATAAATTACAGTAGCCCATCTAGCTAAACGACCAGCGTACAGAATGGTGCCAATTCCCTTGTTCACAAACTAAACTAAAGGAGAAACCCAAACTCCATAGAAACTTGGGCCTGACGTTACAGGGCTGCAATTTGGCCATAAATTAGAGCATTTAGGAAGGTTTCACGAGCCCAATTTTCACGACTCCCAGCAATGGCCAATTTGGTAAAATCAGAAAATGTTTACATTTTAGGTTATTTTTATATTTCGAGTTATTTCATTAAAAAAATATCTTTTTGAGGCTTTCTGGTACGTACACGCGATATGCTGCAGCTGTAGCGCCTGCAGCCTATTACGATGACGTTTTAGGTACATAAAAAGCGCTTAGGCGATGACATTTATCTTTACCAAAAACCTCGGCTGAAAACTATGTTTATAAGACACTACTGTCGTTTGCATTTGCTAATATTGTATTTACTAGGTGATTCGATGCAATCTGAGATAGCAATAATATATTTAAAAAAAAAAAACACAATTGTGATAAATTGTTTTATTAGTCACCTTCTTCATTAGGATTAACATATTATTAAAAAAAAAAAAAAAATGGTCTTCCATAGACTCGACATTTTTGAAATCCAAAAATTATATATATTATTATTATTATTTTTATGAAAACATATCTTGAATTTGATATGCACTAAATGTGTTAACAATATTATCACTAATATCATTGAGAAAGTCCCATGATGTGCATGTTAAATGAATATCACAAAGGCAATTATTTGGATGTACATAATAGTTATACATTTGAAGTTACTGTTTTCGCATTGTAATTGTTATTCGGTTTCTTTAATGTCTCTGACATCCTTCCACAAAACATCTTTTTTCAGTTTCAACAGCTCTATAATAATCAGGTAAAACAATAAGCGTTCCAACAGTTGATGCCCTTGGTGCAGAATAAGTTTCTTGCCTTGCTGAAAGTTCTTCTAAATGAGGAACGTCCTGACTATTTGGCTCACTGACAGCTGATGAAGATGCACTAGATGTTGAGGGGCCTGAATGGACCCAACAAGAGTGACAGACAACACTTGAAGCATCCACCTGAAAATAATAATTTATCTACATTAAAGGATGCCTTTACACAGAGACGCATGATGTGTTATTGACCTTCTTTGAAAATGACAAATCTAAAGAAATCCTGCGAATGAGAAATCCTGATGTTCCTACATCAGGATTTCTCATTCGCAAGATGTCTTTGCTTTAGCTTGACCACTGTTATCACACAGTCTTTCTAATTCACTTAAATATTTTAGCATACCAAATAACATTTCTTAATGCCATTGATAGCAAAACTAAACTAAACAATGTTATTAATAAACTGAATAAAACTGATATACTAACCGTGCGTGATAGGATCCATTCTCTTATAACTTCGTGTATTTTGCACTGGACCATTTCTAAGTTGATGGCAACGTACTCTTCTCAGAAGAGAACGTCCACAGTGAATACACACTCATCGGTGTCCAATAGGTGTCTGTTCCCTTTCTTCTGGTCTATTTGCATCAAGAGATACAGCATTGGCATGAATACAGCAAGCTTGGCAGATAGTCATTTTCATTTACCTGAAGCAAACATTTATCATTTGACTATTAGGTCTAGCACTAGCATTTAGCAATAAACATCTGAGTGGCACATTTGGGTAATCATAAGTGGCCTTATTACATTCCCACTGCAGGGACACAGGCCTCCTCTCTGTGAGAGGGAATAGGCCGTAATGAACCATTCAGGTTCAGTCTGGAATGGTGATGTCACGTCATGTGTTCGAATATGAATTTGTTGCACATTCATCATTTTATAAAATACAACTATCAACAGACAACTGATCATAAGCGATAACTCTATTTAGTTTCATTACATTAAATACTTACATAGAACAAAAATGAAACTATAAATAAATATCAGAAACTAACCATTTGAGGCGTGACCCATTCCTGTACAATTGAAAGAATCATTTCATCTTCCAATCTTCGCCTTCCTATTGTATTGCAGCGATCCGTTGCTATTCCGCAATTAATGCACAGGCTCATGATGTCGAACCAGTCGAAGATAAACAGATCCAGTTTTCCAGCAAAGGTCAGCAGGGGTGGCAGGGTACGGTGTCAAATGTTCAAATGAGGGTCAGTCAGAAGGCAATCAATTTCTGAATCTAGTATTCGAGCATAGGTCTTATTAAATAATAAGTCGAAGAGAAATTCGGAAAAACACATTCACTTGCGCAACAATAGGTACGAAAAGCAAATGACATTATTGACATGACATTACAACCATGACAATTGACAGACGTTGACATTGACATTTGCCGTTTACCAGTGGAATCCGTGAGTTTATCGATTATTTATTTCTATGGGTTGGCTTTAGTATCGTGCGGCACGCGGAGGGGGTTAAAAAGGGTTAAAGCTAGTAGGGTTTGGGTCCCCGATTGTAACGCTATCACTCTTATTACAAGGTAATGCATATTTTTCGAGAAATTAATGAAAAATGTTTCTAACCTCAAATCAGTTTTATAGCGAAAACGGAACGTTAAAATGGGCGATTGACAACTAAATCTGTTCCACATATTGTCTATGGTGCAAAATTACGTGAAAAGTTGGCAAAATGGAACGTAAAAAAAAAGATATTAATGTTATTGTGTCACTGTCATTGTTCATGTTCATTCCGTTCAACGACTACTTGAGTACTTTCTTGGACTTGGGGCACCCCGAGTCGAATAGTTTAGGTTAGAAGGGTATGACGGGGTCGAATGAGCGAGCGAAGCGAGCGAATAGACCCCGCCATACCCTTCGTGGTTATTTTTTTTTAAACCACTCAGTAGTAGGAGCCCCGCGCAGCGGGGCTCCGTCGACCGCCCTTCCCTCGACTGTGCTACATTGAGCGCTTTTTATGCGACTATAAAATGTTTTGAGGTTAGGTTACATTTATTAGTTTTTCTCAAGAACGGTGTGTTGCCTTTACGTGAAAGTGGTGTCAGGGCAGACGGGCACCTCCCCATTTCCACTTCCAACCCAAATTTTAACCCTACTACGCCTTTTTAAGCGACTATAGTGTTTTGAGGTTAGGTTACATTTATCGGTTTTTTTCAGGAATGGTGCATTACCTTTTAATGGGAGTGGTACCAGGGGGCAAGAGGGGACCCCCCTTTCCTCCCCCCCAACCCCCTCCCCCTACGCGTGCCGCACGATACTAAATTTTACCCGATTTGAATACCTAAAAGAACAATTATACTAAAACAATGGAGAATTATTTAAGAGTATCGATTTCCACTAAATCGATTATATTCTTAGGTTACGCTCTATTGATATAATGCCAGCGTTTGTGAAGTTAGTGATATATTAATGAAATAAGTGTTGTAACGGTTTATAAAGGTTGTTTAAAACAAAAAATAGAAATCTACTTATTTTCTACACTTGGCCATTGTTATTGAGTCTAGGATTTAAATGGGTTGATTAAGCAAAATAGACGAATTTTTTGGTACATATCTGATTCGTGTAACGGTTAGGCCCAGAAACGGGTTTCTCCTTTAAGTTCAGTGCATCTTTTTCTTTCTGTTTCATTAAGAAAAGGACAGAAGATAAATTTTAGTTTAGTCCTGTCAAATTAATCAGCGCCTGCCACTACTCCATACAAGTTTAGACGTGATTAAAAATTTGCCCTCTAAATTACGTCAATTTACGTCAAGAGCCGATTAATTTGACAGGACTAAACTAAAATTTATCTTATGTCCTTTTTTTTTCATAATGAAATAGAAAGAAAAAGATGCACTGAACTTAAATTTAGTTTAGTTTGTGAACAAGGGAATCGGCACCATTGTTTAGATTTTAAAAGAGTAAGTATGGAGTTTCTTGCCCATTATTCTCCATACGTAACTACCTTTTGGAAGGGGCAACTAGAATCAATTAATTATTTTTGTAAATTTTGACGTTCCTAAGTGCCTTTTATGCCATTTTTTAGTGCCTATTTGAAATAAATGATTTGACTTTGACATGCTGCAGCGAGTCCCATATTGATTTTGCCGTTTTTCGACCTACATTCTGTTTTTTTCTTTAACTTTATGTGCGAAAAATGTATGATGTTCAGTAACCTCTTGTATATTTTGAAAACAAAGAGAATTTCCGTTGTAGGTCGTTTCGCACGGTTTTGACTCATTCGCATGAATTAAATTTAATTATGGTTCTATTTTTAGCAGTTTCGCGTGTTCTTATACAATAATGTACCTAAACATAAATGTCGTGTTTTAAGGTTAATTAGTCTGGTTATTGTTTTTATTACACTATCTCTACGAACGGGTCCGTGTATGTGATTTTTTGTGTACTGGGATGAAAATATTCTGCGTGCAGTTTTGATTAAAAATACAATCGACTCTCGATGATTTGACACTCCAGGGACCAGGGAAAAATGTCAAATTACTAAGAGTTCACAATAACAGGAGTTTAAATAACCAAAAGGGAGAGAGGAAATAAATCAAGTAAACAAGGGTTTGATCTAAATACGTGATTTATTGAAGTGAAAACTTCTTTAGGCGCGTTGAGCACTTTTTGGGTGAACAAAAATCATGGAACCCGCGTCATCGTCACCGAACGCTTTCCATGAGCTATATGTATAGTGTGTATACTTAGTTTTCACTTCTATTGGCAGGCCCCAAAACTGCCCCGTTTTTATTTTAAACATTTGTACAATTAGTCTCAAACTCAGACCAAATAAAAAACCAAGACAGAGCTGTCTTGGTATTTTTTTTTTGGTCTGAGGTCACAAAAATGTTCATTTTGAAAACTAGTCCGTTATTTTCTGTTGAGTAAGCGACTTTAGTGTATTGCTATATAATCAGTCTATCGATAAACGCTTCAAATTATAGAGTAAAGAAGACTTCAAATTATTGCATGTTGTCGGGCAAGATACTGTTCCTTCAACTTCAAATTACCGAGGGGACCAATTAATGTTGATTTTATTCAATTTATCCAGTACTAGCCTTTGCCCGCGTCAATGTCGGAAACTCTCCTACGGAAATATACTACCGAGATAAAAAGGATATGTTCCAACTACCTAAAGTCAACAAATACCTACAAAAAGACATTAAAATGAGGTCCAAATCCCTATTTGGACCTCATTTTCAGATTATTTTGATTTGTTGCCCTTTTGTATTCAGTGAACGAATTATAGTATGTTATGCTTAAGAGATAGACATATGCCATCACTGACTTTTCTGTAGACCTATTTATGATACACAATTCCACCATACATTATTTTGTTATATCTCAAAGGTTTTAGACAGCGTTTTCGTTGAAAGCTCCTAGACGGCTTATTTTTTTTTCCGACACCTCCAACAAATATCGTTAATTTATACAATAATGTATACAAAAACTTAACAAATTATACTAAAACCTTTCTAGAGAACCACGCTAGCCATTGGTGAAACCAGCATGAAAACCGGTGCAGTAGTTTTTGAGTTTATCGCGAACAGACAGACAGACGCGGCGGAGGACTTTGTTTTATAATATGTAGTGATCTTTCGAGGGAATGGATTTAAAAAAAAAAATTAACGAGTGATTCAAATTATCGAGTGTCACCTGTAATGTTGTTTCTATAATCTTTCACAGATCTTTCATTCTCTAATAAGTAATCAAATCATTATCTATCGGGTATCATTCTCATAGATATTAAACAGATAGGTCCATTCCTGGGACCTATTTCTGCTTTAGCCTTGGCTCTGTGGCGAAATAAGCGAGCCTAAGCATCGCCACAACTGCAACGATCGGTTCTTCAGTGGGGGTAGACTAGACTCATATCTAGCTATATTACTTTTTGGGGCGTTTATCAGATTCTTCTTCTTCTTTTCGTGTTGATGGTACCCAGTTATTATATTGTTTGAGCCCAATAGGTGGCCAAGTTAATTGCGGCATCAGTGGCGTTCATTAGGTCTTCTTTAGTGCAAGTGAACGGGCACATAGGACACTCCAGCAGGTGGGACATGGTCTGATCAGAAACACCGCACTCGCACTGGGTGTTGGATGGGACAGTAATCCCCCACTTCGATAGATTGTGTTTGCAGCGGCCTACCTGGGTACGCAATCGATTGAGATCTTTCCATATACTCGTAGGCCACTGCAAATCATGCCCGGGCGGCAAATGTTCCCGGGGCTTAACGAAGTCGGGAGGTGGTGGATGCTTGTCTTCCCACAGCTTTCATCTCTTATTGGATGGTTTGTCCTGGATAGCCTGCGTAGACCGTAAAAAGCTCTGGCGACTTTTAAGCCTACCCGTAGTCGTTGGGTAATCATAGAGGCAAAAGCTAGTCCATACTAATATTATAAATGTGAAAGTAACTCTGTCTGTCTGTCTGTCTGTATGTTACCTTTTCACGCCTAAACCGCTGAACCGATCGTCATAAAATTTGGCAGAGATATAGCCTGGGATATGGAGACGGACATAGGCTACTTTTTTACGCGATAACCGACATCTACGCGGGCGGAGCCGCGGGCATAAGCTAGTTATCTATAAAAATGGCAAAAAAATCACGTTTGTTGTATGGGAGCCCCCTTAAATATTAATTTTATTCTGTTTTTTAGTATTTGTTGTTATAACTAGTTTATCAGATAATTTTCATGTATGCGCAAGCGCAGCCGCAGGTTAAACACTAGCGCGATAGCGTGACCACACATTTCCAGATGTACCCCGTCTTGAATCCGAAAACTTGTAAAAAAGTCACAAAAACAATCCAGAGGCTGAATGGCCGATAACCGGTAGGTAAAGAGATAAAAGTAAATAAAACTTCATGATATCGTTTTCAAAGAGTTATCTTTAACATATTTAACTATCCATGTTCTTGAACTTGAACGTAAAAACAATATGGATAGTTTCAATGACACGCGAGGCAAATTAGTCTAATAATAGTTTTATCTTCAACATGTCTTCAACTATTTATGTAGAAACTAGCGGGAGCTTCCGCAGACAGCAGCTGCGGATTCGCCCGCTAGTTTCTACATGGCTTTTTCTAAAATAAAAAAAATATATTTGCGGCTCGCCAATAATCGCGCGATTTCTGAAAACAGGACAATTTTGCGTCCCCAGGTTTTTTTCGGAGACACCGGGACGAAGAACTGAAAAAAAGCACGATCCTTTTCAAAAGGGGACGTATGGTCACGTTATGTATATCCCTCTCTATCGCATAAAAGTCCTTCAATAGTAATGATAAAGTTTCCTTGGTTGCAAACCCAAACATAAGATTAAAAGTTATTGCTAAATTAAATTTTCAGAATGAAAATTTGCAGATAAGAGACAGTTACACAATAATTATGATTAAAACTGTGCACTGCACTTTATTGAGATTCAATGAATCTTATTATCTCCACAAACAAGTAAGCTGCTTAATTATTAAAATCAATCATTGTTAAGAACTACCACAACCATTGTTAAGAACTATTGTAACCATATTTATCTGCAAATAAATCTTTGACTTTGACTTTGAATCTGTTTCCATAACGATTCCTTAATTCGTTCAGTGCTGAATATAACTTCTACGGTAGCTATAGGTTCATACATTATTGGTTTGGATTGACGATCTCTATCGTTTGTCTCTGAACGCTGTCCCCCCAAATCATTATTCTCTTGCCCTTATGCCAATTTATTTGTGGTCGACGCATGTTACGTCTTTTTATTCCACACTTCTCTATCCCTATCTACAGTCCATCCATCGTTTCTTTGGTATTTATTTCCCTATCACCATCATCATCAGCCTATAGCAGTCCACTGCTGGACATAGGCCTCTCCAATTGCACGCCATTCAGCTCGATTCTCGGTAACTCTCATCCAGCTGCTACCAGCCACCCTGCGAAGATCGTCGCTCCACCTAGCCTGAGGACGTCCTACCTTACGTTTGCCGATTCACGGTCTCCACTCAAGAACACGTCTACCCCAACGGTCATCGGTTCTACGGCTAATATGGCCGGCCTAATTGCCACTTCAGCTTGCTTATTCTGTGAGCTATGTCGACAACTTTGGTTCTCTGCCGGATCACCTCTTTCCGGATCCGAACCCTCAGAGAAACTCCAAGCATAGCCCGTTCCATAGCTCCATTCTTTGGTATTTCCCTATAGAAATCCACATTCATACTCAAAACTCTCTTCACGACATGTTTCTCATTCTCCCGCATCACATGCCCATACCATGATACGAGTAACCGATTTCCACTCAATTTTTCAGTCACTGCACTGTTCACTCAAAAAAAAAATTGTTTCACACTTCTCTTACGAAGACCAATAGATGTAACTGCATGAGTATCGCATCATTTAAAGTCCAAATCTAAGTAGGGTATTTCGAAAACCCGCTGTTGAGTATTATGAACCATCATCCACCCTTATCTACTATTATCCAGCTACGTTTTCTTGGGGTCACCCCCTGAAAAAAACTAAGCCTGAAGATCAGGCTGAGGCATCTTGTATCCAAACTGCGTCCTTTAGCTCCTTACATTCCATATTTGACGGTTCCAGAAATCAGATTTATAAACCTTTTGGACTACGGTCATGCTATTGTGATGAAATTCTACCATCGATATTTTCTAGTTCGTTTTCGCATTTCTGAGGAGTTGCGTAACATACTAACTATTGCAATGCCTTTCATTTTGACATTTCGACAACATTCATTGCGTTATTTTCTTTATCGATTAGACGAATTTTTCAAACATAAGGAGCAATGGATTAGGCATTTCCTTCAAAATTGTCTTTCTCGTGGTCTTTCTAAGATTTTTGGTTTTTACGCTAATTTCTGTCATAAGTTCATTCACTGTAAGAAACTGTCTTTCTTTCATTATCTGCTTCATCAGTTATATAATGCAAGTCACCATGGAAATCCGGTGTTTATATTGGAGTTATCAATTTTATAGCTTTCAAGATATTCCTATCTTTGTTTACATCCTTCTCAGCTGCTGATGTGTTTGTTTTCAACTGTAAACTGACTCAATGACTCAATATTTTGATTGCATAGAGATCAGAGGGGTATACTTTGGTCCTTGGTGAAATAAATACTACAACATGGTCCCGTGTAAGTAAAAAATATATCGCAGACTGTTCACACACACCGCCGGCGAGTACTCGTTTGTCACAGCGACAAGAGCTATCAAAGAGAGTACTCGCTCAGCGACTCTTGGTGGCTAGAACACTCGCTGAGAGACTCACGCTTGATACATATATTTACACTAGCTGTTGCCCGCGGCTCCGCCCGCGTGGATGTCGGTTATCGCGTAAAAAAAAGTAGCCTATGTCCTTCTCCATATCCCAAGCTACATCTCCGCCAAATTTCATGACGATCGGTTCAGCGGTTTAGGCGTGAAAACGTAACATACAGACAGACAAACCGAGTTACTTTCACATTTATAATATTAGTAGGGATACGCATACCAGCAAGTTAGGCGACTAAAGGGACTTACTAGAGAATGGGCAGCAGTGTTCTCTTGCATTTTTAACACCATACTGCGAACGCCAACCCGCCTGCCAAGCCTGGCGATTTTGGCAAACCCCGCCCAATTGGGGGAAGCCTATGTCCAGCAGTGGACGTCTTTTGGCAGAAATGATGATAATGATGACGACCAGCGAGTAATCGATCTTCGTCGTCGCGAACTCGCTGCTCGCCAACTCGTTTTTAGTTACTTGCTTCTCGTTCAGGCTCGTACAGACTAGTGCGATAACGCGGGCGCGACGCGATACTAGTAGCACAATTTCTTTGTCGGTGCCTGTCGCGGCTGCGATATCGCACGAGTTAATCGCCGGCGTCGGCGGCGGATTAAAAAAAAAAGGTACCCTTTTTTGTGGTAAAGCGTGTCACTATAAAAACTTTGCGTTTAAAATGTAACGAAGCAGAAAGCGTAAAAGGTTACAAGTCTAGACTAGACTAACCATGTTAGCTTATTAGGTAGGTACATGGTCAAAATTGCTTGTGGGTAATAAAAGCCACACGGGTCGATCGACCAGGGCCTCAAGTCTGCTATTACAATAGTGTCAGAATGGTCTCGCCATTGTGAGTATTTGACAGTGTTTGTATGGCAAATCTGTCAAAAACTCACAATGAAGAGACCATTGCAACGTTTGTACATTAGTAGACTTGGCCCCCAGATTAAGATACGCTTGTCGCGGTCGTTCCGTGGACGGCTGACCATCTTTACATACCGAGACCGCTCCGTGCCTCGGAAAGCACGTTAAGCTGTTGGTCCCGGCTGTCATTCGTGGATCTTTGACAGTCGTTACGGGTCGTCAGAAGCCCGAAAGTCTGACTACCAGTTTTACCAAGGGGTGTTGTATTACCCAGTAACTGGGTTGTGAAGGTCAGATAGGCAGTCGCGTAGGTATAGAATACTCTTTATTATTATTATTTTATTTATTTACTTCAATCAACTTTGGATCATAGGTACAATTAAACAGAATTATAAAATCATTAACACAATTAAAATAAGCATCACAATTAAAATTATAATCACAATTAAATATTAAAATTACATTTTTTTTTTTTAACAAAATTAAATAAAATTAAAACAAAATTAAAATCAACATCAAAATTAAAATTATTATAAAATTAAATCAAATTAAAACAATATCTTAACATTAGTCAGGACGTGAATATTGCACTCCATAAAAATTACACATTTATATGTAGAAATTTACCACACTGCGATCGCCAACCCGCCTGCCAAGCGTGGCGATTATGGCAAAACCCCCCCAATTGGGTGAGGCCTATGTCCAGCAGTGGACGTCTTTCGGCTGAAATGATGATGATGATGATGATGTAGAAATTTTACAAGGGTTGACAAATTGGGCGGTCTTATCGCTAAAAGCGATCTTTTAAAGACAACCTTTACACAACACTTAGACTCAGCGCAAACGGACCACCAACCACAGCCACCAGTGGCTGTCGCGCGCCACGTCCTTTGGAACCTCGCAAACGAAGGTGGTCTCTTCTCTTATTACTGCTGTACAGTCTCTCGCCACGCGTGTGCGACGATTCCATACAAAACGTGCCGGTAGCTGCGGTCGGTGTGGCCGTTTGCGCGGAGCCTACATAACTGGTGAAACGTGGGAGTACCATTAGGTACACCTCTCCAACCCTTCGGAAAAACAAGGCGTGATTTTATATGATTTTATATTATAAATAAAAATAATGTTCACAATCTCGTCCCACCACCCACTGTCTCTTCACTTCATTGAACCGTAACTAAACAATTGTAACCGTTGGCGTTAATCATTATCAAAACGGGTACGTGCGTAAGTTATCTGTCAATTTTATAAACATTTATTTATGAAGGTCGAACTCTTATTTTCTGGCGGCTCCAGCGAAATGTGGAGTACCTACAAGAGGCTGAATCTTTTATCACTTTGGCCTTGTAATGTCAGTAACACATCACCTTGGCTTTGACTTGTGGACATGTATTGATTTTGAGCGGACAAAAATATGTTAGTGAAGAAAATGACTATGGAGCGGGCTATGCTCGGAGTTTCTTTGAAGAATAAAATCAGGAAAGAAATTATCCGGAAGAGAACCGGAGTTACCGACATAGCACACCGACAAGCTGAAGTGGCAGTGGGCTGGCCATGTTTGTCGAAGGACCGATGGCCGGTAGAGCAGACGAGTCCTGGAGTGGAGACCGCGTATCGGCAAGCGTAGTGTGGGACGCCCCCCAGCTAGATGGACCGACGACCTCAAAAAGGTGACTGGGACAGACTGGACGCGGAAGGCGGAGGGCAGGGTGTTGTAGTGCAGCATGGGAGAGGCCTATGTTCAGCAATGGACTGCGATAGGCTGAGTTGATTGATTTGAAAGATAATGACATATTGCTGTAACGCTTTTTTCAGTTAAACACAAATAATATAATTACCAGCCTATAAAGTTCCCACTGATTGTACACAGGCCTCCTCTCTTCAAGAGGGATTGGGCTGATCTACCACGCGGACCCAGTGCGGGTTGGTAGATGTCACATGTCTTCGAATTTTTGGTTCTGGGACATGCCGGTTTCCTCACGATTCCTTTACCGTTTTGAGTGCAGAGGTGATGTAATTATTTACACAAAGTAAAGCGCCTTTTTTGTGGGTGGGAAATGATCAAATGATCAAATAACTTCTCCCGCTCTGGGCGGAGCGGGAGGGCGTGTCAGACTTTTACTGAGTAAAACCCACCCGTTTTCCTTCAGTTGCCTGTGTGCCAGGGCCACGGTATCCCTTTCGGACAAACCCGCAACCCTGGGCCTTATAAGTCGGGGCTTGTGGCTAAATAAAAACAGCCGCACGGTTCGATGTATGCTTGCCGCAGCTGGTCCGTGGATGGGTGACCATCTTTACATACCAAGACCCCTCCGTGCCTCGGTAAACACGTTTTTCTTTTTTCTTTCTTTTATGCCTGTCCCGGCTGTCATTCGTGGATCTTTGACAGTCGTTACGGGTCGTCAACCAGTCTTACCAAGGGGTATCGTATTACCCAGTTACTGTGTTGTGGAGGTCAGATAGGCAGTCGCTCCATGTAAAATACGCTAATGTAATATTCAGCTGCATCTGATCAGACTGGAAGCTGACCCCAACTTGGAAAAAGCCTAGGTAGATGTTGATGATGACTAATCTGTGGCAGCATCTACAACGCCACATGCAAACTACGCATCAAAGACCTGACGTCACAAATCCTGCATCGCGCAATCAGAGTTTACCGCGCGACTAGCATATATACAACATCCCGACATCAATCGTCGGGCAGTTGCCCACCAGACACGACACCCGTCTAGTCGGAGGATCCTCCCTTTTCAATAGAGGATGAGTGAACTTTACACCCTATTCCTCATACCTCTATATACTTATAGAATACTCTTATTGCACACCATAAAAATTACATATTTATATGTAGAAATTTTACAAGGGGTGACACAATGGGCGGTCTTATCGCTAGAAGCGATCTTTTAATGACAATCTTTGGATGGATTAAGCAGGAAGGAGAGACAATACTGCAGGGCCTCAAGTCTGCTATTACAATAGTGTCAGAATGGTCTATCATTGATTTCATAATTGTTGATTTTGACAAGTTTGGTAATCTACTAATATAATGGCGTCATTATGACTTTCCAATGGTCAGCCATTGACACTCCATTGAAAGAATTGGTTATCTCGTACATAATGACCTATAATGACAAATGAAACTTCCTACTAAACTTCCAACTTCCTACTACTTCAGATTGCTTATGACACTAATAAATAACATGTAAAAATATATATAAATGAAATCTAGCATGAATAAATGTTCAAAATGCCATTGTAATACAATTCTATTACGAGACCATTGACCGACCAATGATCGACCATTATGAATTTAGCAGATTACGAACTTTTAGCAAAATGACAATGAGATCGTTTTGGAGTGACGAATTTATAAAAATAGCAGACTTGAGCCCCAGGTAGTCTGTGGTATACCATTTACATAATATATAAAATATATACATACATAATACATAAAACATACTTATCCTTACCTATATAAATAATAGGTTGGGGAAAAAGTTTCTTCGCATTTTTTAAGAAAATTCAAAACATTTTTTTATATACATAGTTTATTTATATTTAATTATAGTATGTAGGTACCATTTTGTTCGATAACTTTTTGCCATCTTGTAGGTAGGGACATGAACCCATTGCTATAGAAATTTAGGGACTTCTGATCAAAATACCGCGACAAGTGGTTTTGGCAGTCCTCTCGTGATGTTAACCTGACGCTGCCTAAAGAATTCTGAAAAGACCGAAACAGGTGGAAATCTGAAGGCGCAAGGTCAGGACTATACGGCGGGTGCATTAACACCTCCCAGCCAAACTCTCTTAATTTTTACTGAGTGGCTAAAGATGTGTGAGGTCTAGCGTTATCATGATGAAAATCCACACCCCTTCTGTTAATTAATTCCGGCCGCTTTCTCTCAACTTCTTGCTTTAATCTCATCAGTTGTTCGCAGTAGAGTTCAGAATCGATGGTCCTGCCTGGTGGTAACAGCTCATAATGAATAATGCCCTTCCAATCCCACCACACACAGCATCACCTTGTTGCGAGTTTACCTGGGTTTCGCCACAGTCTGTGAAGCCTGACCGGCCTTTGATCCAATTTTTATCACCAGTTATCAGCTTCTTCAAAAATGGTTCGGTTTCATTACGTCGTAATAAAGAATCACAAATGAGTACACGGTTCATTAGGTTTCTTTCAGTGAGCTCGTGAGGTACCCAAATATCGAGCATTTTAGTGTACCCAGTTTTTTTCAAATGTGCCAAAACTGTTTTGTGGTCAATTCCCAGTTCTTTAGCTACGTCGTAACTACTGATATGCCGATCTTTCTCCACTTTTTCAAAAATGACATCCATTTTATCCGTAATAGGGCGACCAGAGCGACGTGCATCTTTGACATCAAAATTTCCGGATTGAAAACGCTTAAACCAAATTTGTGCTACTCTCACAGACACTGCATTAGGTCCATAAACATTGCAAATTTTTTTCGCGGCTTGCGTTGCATTTTTACCTTTTTTGTAGTAAAATTTTAAAATGTATCGAATTTCTTCATTAGATTCACTCATCTTGACAGTACGAAAAACAAATGAAAATCACACATTTTCCTAATTTGAATTTGGAATTACGTTCTTTAAAATTTAAACTTTCATTGATACCAAACCCAGCCACAAATAGTATAACCAAAGAGATTTTATTACAAGTTCATACATACTATAATGCGACCCAACCTAATATATAAGTACTTACAATAATAATGAAGAAACAAGTGCTAAGATCAAAGAAAAAAGATGTTTCTATTAAATACTTCTTATATTCAGACTCGCAGATGTCTAAATTCTAAGTTTATCACCAAAAGACAGTTCCACATATAAGACGCACGTGATATGTAGATGATTTGTAACCGCTTCCGAGTTGCTCAATCCGTAAGATAAAAACGTGTAAAGATAACATTTGTTCGGAAATCATCTGAACAAAGTCGAGAAGTAAGACACAATGGGATATGGAAATCAATTGGTGGAGCGCAGACGCATTGCAGATATGACGTACTTATTTAAAACTGCAAATGGTACTACAGATTGCTCTGAGCTGTTAGGCAGTTAAGGATTTGATAAACACTGCAAAATGGTTCGCAAACTTAGATTGTTACAATGACATGTCCCTCATTCCATGTCCGATACGACAGAATTCGTTTCTAATCCGTGCGAGTAGAATTTTAATAAACTGTTTATAATAATGTAAAAGATTTGGATATATCCAATACCAGTGTTTCTCAGCTTAAGCATATGTTGGTGAAAAGCTTCTTTACGGAAAAGTAAAGCGGAGGCCACACCACCAGCTAGCGAGCGAGCGACCCGGCCGAGCATCTTTTCACCTCTTTTCATACTTCGGTTCACATCCCGAACTGCAGCTCGCTCGGCTCGCCCACTCGCCCGCTTCGCCCGGTGCGCCGCCGCCCGCTCTCGCTTTGGCGATTTTCTTCGGACTAGTCGACGCTTGCCTTCGAATAGGAGTGTTGTTACGTTGCTAATATGATGTATATCGACGAAAGTTCAGATGATGATTTAAGTCAAAATGTTAAGAAAAATATAATCTCTCCCGCCCGTCCGTCCGTAGTTTTCGATGTAAACCCTCTATAGTTTAGCTCGCCAAAGCTTCGCTTAGTTGATATAATTTCCCTCGCCTCGATTCGCCCGCCAGCTCGCAGCTCGCTGGCTGGCGGGCGGTGTGGTCTGCGACTAATTGTTTGCGTCTAAATGATGTTTAGTTTGTAGTTAGTCGATCGTGTACTATTTATTTAACATAATTCATGTTAGGTTAGGTTAGGTTTTTTGTATCGACCTTCGTCTCGTTTTGATTTTTAGATTTTTTTGTGTTATTAGTAGATATTCATTTGTAAGTGGTCTTCAATTTCATATTGTTTAAGAAGACTGTATAGGTTAACTGTAAGTTTCCGAATAGAATAAAATAATAAAATTGTAGGTGGGTACTTGCCAGGCTGTCAAAATCATAATCATAGTCATGAGAATACAAACTTTATGAACGTCAAAATTACATAGGACAGTCCCCCAAAACGTACCACCACGTAAGTAATCACTTCCTAGTGCTTTAGCTGGGGAAAAGTGCTGCATCAAAATCCCCAGACAAGAGAGAAACTGTCCTTTGAGTATGGTTAAACCTTATCGCACTTTTTCAAGGATTGATACAAAGTAGTGCCTAAGGTTGGAACCATTCACGATCAAAATCCATAAATATCTTACTTGGCATTGGTTTCTCTTAAGACGGCAAATGAGTTGTGATTTTAACATGCATGGTCCTGGCTGAATGCATCCCGTCGCTTAGGCGCCATCTCCACGGGCGAGAGAATCGTGGCGATATTCACGCTGGGCCTACAAATAATCGCCGCGATGATAACGCCGTGTGGAGATTGATTCATAGAGCTTCTATTGAATTTGATGGCACGGCGAGACTATCGCCGCGATTTTCTCGCCCGTGGAGATGGCACCTTAGGTAACAATACCGTGCAAGTTAAATTTGATAAGTTTTCAGGAGACACAAAAAAATGTTTCCGTAACACAGCGTAAGTCTTAACAAAATAGTTTACAATACCGCCTAAGTCAATGAACATTACACTGAAAAACAGCAGCTATCCTTTCTACAATAGTACAAATTCATTATTGCTAGGTCTAAGCCTTGTCTGTTTGGCGTTTTCATTATCTGCTGTTAACTTCCTATATTGATTAGCCATGCCCCGAACCGACGACGCTTGGACCAAAATATTACCTACAACTTATATTAAACTTAAAGCGCCCATACATATTACTTTTTTACTTTTTAGAGAATTATGTTTGTGTCGAAGGCTTAAAAAAAAAAATTACCTTGCATTTCCTGCTTTTTAAACTTCATACTCGTATATTATTAGTAGACATGTTACGATCGACACGAGGCTCGCCGAAATCTGCATAGCTGTATTTCTCCCACAGTGAAGCTAGTTACAAAATTATCCTCATTTCTCTTTGCTACTCCATCATCAGACCCTGATCACCATCTATCTATAACCTATTCCTTGAGACCATTCCAATGAATCGTATGGCTCATTGGAATGGTCTCAAGGAATAGGTTATAGATAGATGGTGATCAGGGTCTGATGATGGAGTAGCAAAGAGAAATGAGGATAATATCACCTCTGCTGTAAGTTGGTGAGGGAGTTGGATATCCTGCAAATTCTAGATGATGCTGCAACCACAGTTCAAGGTTACCAGGTTCTAATATCATTTAGTATCAAAATACCAAATTTCGACTCGATCAGACCTGTAGATGCTCACATCCATTCATCAACTAGAAAATAGCTGATAATCATTAAACGGCTGAACTAATTTTCTTGATCATAGCTAAGAACACTCTCGATCAAGTCACCTTTTAAACAAAACAAAATCGGTTCAGCCGTTTAGGAGCTACGATGGCGCAGACAGTCACACAGATACATGTGTTAAACTTATAACCACCTCTCTTTTTCTGTCGGGGGTTAATAACAGTAATTTAACTCCACTTACAACATAATAAATAATATTGAGTTGGCTTACCTTTTTGGTACATCAGAACTGCCTGTCTCTCTGATAAAACCGTGATAAATAAAAAAACACAGATAGTATGGCGGACTGATGACTTATGCGGTTGTGACATAACAAACGATTTACGCGGTGCCAAAACTATTCGAATAACGCGCTGCTATTGAATAATTTTGAAAAAAAAAAAATTATACATTACATCATTCGATGCGTGCCTACAAAATCTATCCTAAGAAGTATAAAACGTCACATGGCCAATTTTGGACTTACGCGGTATTGTAACCTAAGCGACAATAAGCATATACATACGTGGAAAATCTCGAGACGGACGTTAGCAGGACTAATTTCTCACATGCCACGCCAAAATGCAGGCTAAAATGTAGTCGATACAGCGCGTTATATCGCTGCAGGATCACATTTCGACCAGACAGTTCCTAGACGATAATTTTAGGTTATCGCGATCATAACAATAAATTTTGTAATAATGCCAAAGATTCCATTTTACCGTGACTTAGTGCTCCGGACCTACCGATATCTATGCGACAAATATAGGGCACATCTCGATATTATCGGGCAGCCATTGATATTTCATTGATGGATTGCGACACCTGTCTGGGTCTGGGTGCTGTGTGTGTGTATTTTAATACATACTAGCTGCTGCCCGCGGCTTCGCCCGCGTTGCTTTTTCTAAAATAAGCCTAAGTTACTCCTTTATAACATCAGCTATCTGCGAGTGAAACTCCCGTCAAAATCGGTTCAACCGTTTTTTTTTTTTAATAAAAAGTAAAAAGTGCTTTTATTTTATAAAAACCTACGTGGGCGAAGCCACGGGCAGCAGATTTATATAGTTTTCAGTTTTTCTTTTTAAGTTTTTTATCTTTTTAAGAAAGTCGCATTTAGGGGCTGTCGCATAACATGTAGGAACGCTTATTCGCATGACGATTTCTAAAAGTCAACTACTACCGCAAGCCGCGTTAAAGAACTGCGTTCCAATAAAACACTTTTAAATTTTACAAACATTAAGAGTGCCAACCCTGACGCTCCAACGGAGCGTAGGTAATTATTTCAACAAATAGGCCTAGTTTACATACTGTCCATATTTATACTGTGTCTTCTGTTCTAAAAATTCAGGAGCGACGCAAACGCGCGCATGTTTGCGTCGCTTTGACGCATTGCACACGCTGCGTGCACGCATTCCAAACATGAAATGCCAAAAACAAAATATTCTTTGTCTTTCATCAGAATTTTTTGGCAACAGAAAAAAACAATTTTTTTTTTGCTGCTTATGTTAATTTTAAAAGAGGAATGCTGCACCAAAATTAATTTAAATCAAAATAAGGTTATTCGGATAAAACCGATGTAAACAAAAATAAAATCGTTTTATGCGATGTGACAAGACAGACAAGTGTCTTATAAAGTCAGTTATTTTCAGAAGTAATCGTTAAGATACCGAGAGCATTGATTATGTTATTGCATTCTATATTTATAAACACATTTATAAAATCATACACTCTGAATGTTACAGGCCCCCCCGTGACTAAATGATAACACGGGTCGATCGAAGGTTAAGCTACGCTTACAGCGGTCAGTTCGTGGATGGGTGACAAATGCCAACTCTGTCTGTCTGTTACCGTTTCACGCCTAAACCACTGAACCGATTGTTATTAATTTTGACCAATAGGTAGCTTGAGACCAGAAGAAGGACATACTCGTAAGCTACTTTTTATCCTGGAGATTTGTATTAAGGAGACGATAACCGACTATTAATGATTTTATACTGAAGATCACGTCTAAACGAGTAGTGTTAATGATTTGGAAAAAATATACGTTAAATAAGAGCATTTTCTTAATAACTTAATATGTGCATATTTTAGATTATGTTTATATTACATAGTGAAATTAATTTGAAAAGTTATGTCTAACGCGGATAAAAAACTGAGAATCGCGAAATATCAAGCGTATTTTTCTGAAACCTTCACCTTTTTAAAGATAATTTAATTATTGATCATTTAGTATACGTGTTTTATTTAAATACCTTTTGTTTTATGTATAATAAATTAATAATGCGTCTTATTTGGGACAGCGCTCCTGGATGGGCGAGTACTATTACTGGCTTGACGTACGACGCGTTGTTTGAACTCAGTACAGAACACGCAAGCTAACCACTCAAGGTCACGGGCATATATCTGCGCCTTATAAAAAACTATGGAATACAAAATATTTGCAGACGAAGTCGCGGGCAACTGATAGTCTTTTATAAAAGTCCAAAATTAGGTACACGATCAACTCCATTTTTGCATACAACCTGTATAACTCGTTTCCCTACACTCTACAGCATTTCAAGGTTTATGCATTCTTACCGAGTTACAGAAGTTCAATCTTCATTGAACATGCCATGCGATGTCTTCAATTATTTTTATTGGCGAAATTACGTGTGGTCAGTAATGGCCATGTCTTAGGGGCCATCCTTTAATCACGTCAGATTTTTTGGTCAGTTAATACCCCCCTTGGTGATACGTCATGACTCGTGACGTTTTAGTGTACCCCCCTTCCCAGCATCACGTGTGGTTTTTATCATTGAAAATATCAGATAATAAAAAAAACTGATTTAATAAAAAAAAAAACATACAATTAAAGTCAAAGTCAAATCATTTATTTCAAATAGGCACGAAGATGCACTTTTGAACGTCAAAAATTACATGAATAGTTAATTGATTCTAGTTGCGCCTTCCAAAAGGTAGTTATGTATGGAGAAGAATGGGCAAGAAACTCCATACTTACTCTTTTAAAATGTTAACAATAGTTTGTATACATTAATTAATAATTATAGGTGAAGACGATGTACCTAGAATAAAAATAAAAATTACTTACCACTATTGGTAAAAAGAATGAAAAGTGAAGTAATGACAGAAAAATTTATATTATTTTTTATATTAATTTAGGTACATGGTGCTCACATATTTACAAACATTGTATAAGATTTGACAAAATTAAACATATAATAAGTGTATGAGTTAAATTTATATTAATCACAGAAAATAAAAATTAATATCATAAAAATTATAAATTATACAGTTAAATTAGCAACCAGTTTGATTTTGTCTAGACTCTAAATTGTCCTATGGAGCAGGACCAGCATGTTTCCAAGCATTCTTATCTTGGATATAATCCTCTAATTTGTAATATGCTTGTTTATAAAGTGTGCTTTATATATGAGTTTTAAATTTTCTTTCGTTTAATTGTAATATATCAGAAGGTATTTTATTGTAACATTTAACACAGTACCCCATAAAAGATCTATGTACTTTAGATAATCTGAAAAATGGTTGATCTATTTTATCTTTATTTCTAGTATTAAAATTATGCCTATCACTTATTTTATCAAAAAGATGTAGATTTTTTCTTACATACATAATATTTTCATAAATGAATTGGCAAGGTACCGTCATAATATTAATCGTTTTAAATAGTTCTCTAAGAGATTTGCGGCGATGTAGATTATAAATGGCTCTGACAGCCCTCTTTTGTAAAATAAAAATAGATTCAATGTCGGCAGCCCGACCCCACAGTAAAATGCCATACGACATAATGCTATGGAAGAAGCTAAAATAAACCAAACGCGCGGTTTCTATATCTGTTAACTGTCTTATCTTTCGAACAGCATACGCGGCCGAGCTTAGCCACCCCGCAAGAGATGTTATATTAGGTGCCCATTGTAATTTCTCATCTAGCGTGATTCCTAGGAAAACCGTTTGATTTATAAATTCCAGTTTTTCTCGTGATGATGTCACATTCGCTACTTCTAACATTAGGTAACTTAAATCGAATGCATTTGGTTTTTTTTTTTATTTAGTACCAAATTATTTACGGTAAACCAATTTTGGACCTGAAGAATAGATTTATTCACGTCGTCAAGTTTTTGTGACCGTCGATCTATTTTGAAAATCAATGATGTGTCATCTGCAAATAACACCATCTTCGGTTGATTTTGAAGTAATTGGGGTAAATCGTTAATGTAAACAAAAAAGAGGAATGGACCCAATATCGAACCTTGAGGAACGCCCATTTTCATTTCAGACCCTAATGAGTTTACGCCGTTTACCTGAACTTTAACCTTCCTATCCGTCAGGTATGATCTTAGTAAATCAAGAGCGGTATTCTTAATTCCGTAGTGCTCCAGTTTCAGCAGAAATGTCTCATGGTTTACGCCTTCGAACGCCTTAGAGAGGTCGCAAAAGATTCCAATGGCATCTTGTGCTTCTTTCCAAGCGTTAAAAATGTTCTTTATTAGGGTCACACCGGCGTCAATTGTACCACGCCCCTTGGTGAAACCATACTGTTGTTCATGAAAGATGGAGTTTTTATTAAAGTGACGTAACATTTGATTGAGCATCAACTTTTCAAACACCTTACTGAGAACTGGAAGAATTGACACAGGCCTATAATTGTTAGGTTCCTTACTATAACCGGATTTGAACAATGGAACTACTTTACTGTGTTTCATGAGATCTGGAATTAGATTTTGCAATAATATTAAATTTGGTCGCACAGTTCAATTTATTATTGGTGAAACCTATTTTACACATCACACATTACGTACATTAAATATTAAAAAAATACACGTGATTGTCACATCGACGGCAGTAAAGTAGAAACAGTCAACTGCACTTTTTACGAAATTCCCTCTTTTACATAATTCGACTCAGAATTCTTTGTTTTGTCAGAGGAGTAAAAAACAACAACAGTGTCAAAGACAACTACAACAATTTTACTCAAAGTGTCGAAGTACCGTATTTTGGAATAAAAAATATTACAGTAATATTGGCCTTAACCATGTCCTTGGTAATGCCCTATTAACTAAATGATCTAAAATAGGAGAAGATAGCTTTGTTCTTCTATTAATTATCACAGTTTTGCATTCAAAACGCTTTCCTGTAAAATCATGATTTTGTAGATAACCGTTTATACTTTGTGGTCGTCGACATTATCGTCTGACATATCCCCTATCGTTGAACCGTGTTTTTTTTACCCCCTTGTTCGAACCTCACGTGATTAATAGAGGTACCCCTTTTATGCATAGCGATATAATCAGATCCAGCCTGCCCCTTGCTGTCCTCCCCCAGTGACGCCCTAAGCCGAGGTCCGTACCCCACAGGGGGTTCCCTTAGCGTGTAGTCGCTTCGTTTATAAGGTTTTTGCCCTGGCTGGAGGCCTTAATTTATTAAGGCACAGGAAAGTCCAGTTAATCTAGGTTGACCTGCAAAATGCAATTTATGAAAAAACTAGCACAAAAAAATGCATGGTGATCGAGCCACGCAAAAAGTAGATTATAATTCAATTACCCGCCAACTTGATAGGTATAGGTTAACGATGGTGGATTTTACTGCAACCGGTATTATGTGGGAGTGTACAGCGGTATCCAGTACTTAGGTACCATTATAGAATAAATGGATTTTCTTTATAAGGTGATCAAAATGTTGTTTAAGAAGACTTGCTGAACTGGAAAAGTGAAAAATAGACGTGTTAAAATTAACTTATAATTGCAGCAGCTTTGCGCTAATCATTTTAGGGTTCCGTACCTCAAAAGAAAAAAAAAGGAACCCATATAGGATCACTTGTGTGTCTGTCTGTTTGTCCGTCTCTCATAGCCAATTTGCTCCGAATCTACTGGACTGATAAAGTTGAAATTTGGTACACGTGAACTTCTGTGACCCAAACACGGACGTGTAAAGTAAATAAATGAATTTTGAATATGGTCACTTTTGGGGGGAAATTAGAAAATTAAAAAGAATGCAAATTGTACTTTGTGAAAAACTTTGTCAAATCGACGGCTCCTAAGTATACCCCACGTCCTTAGTTCGTTCCAAGGCTTTAAATACCGGTAAATTTTCATAACGTTACCTTGTATTGACAGAGTTAACGGTATTATTAAAATAACGGTAATCGATTTAACGTTATTTATGCGACTATTAATTTTATCGTTATTTTAAACGGGTGAGATGTAAGTAGTGGGGCCTGAGGCCTGCGGCGCGCCGGGAGCCCGCCCTCGCGCCTTTCTGATGCCGTGCCGATCAAAACGTTGCCTGAATCTGCCTGGTTCTTACCCACAGAACGGCAACGTAGCTAAATTAACATTAGTTATCGTATTTTTGTTAATGTTAATTAACGTTATATTACTGGTAATGTTATCAAGTAACGTTAAATTTTTGTAACTTTAGTAGGTATAACATTGAAATGTAACGTTACGTAACGGTTATTATTTTATTATTTGGTAACGTTAACAAGACCTGGTTCTTTCTGCTGAAGTTTTAAGCTGGCTGGCATTAATAAGTGACAATTATAGTCACCTACCTACTTTACTGTTAACCTCTCGTATGCCGTAATTACAGACATAATTAAAAACCCATTGTGTCTCGCGTAGATCTACGTTCGATATGAAGGGTTAAATAAAATTGTAAGGGTTTAATGTCATAACTTATTATTGCGGTAGACCTTAGGGGTCTACCGCAATAATTGGTTTAATTGGTTACCGTGTGATGTTGTATGGAGGAGATATATTTTTATAAATATAGTTTATTTTAAACAGTTTATTGTTTCCTTGTATTTCGATACATAACCACCTTGCATCTGGGCTTTTGTTCCTTTAAAACTAGAGGGACAAAATCTCATGTGTAACAGTGGCCTTATGCAGTCAGTGCGCCTGTGTCCCAGCAGTCGGAACATTATAGGCTGATTATGCTATACAGTCCGTCCATCATTATGTTGAAAACATTATCCGTTAGATATTATTGTTGTTACTATGTATAAGACTGTATTGTTGTTCCCTCTTCCCACTTTCTCCGGTCTACTGCGATTTTGGGCCAATCCTTTAAGGAGTCCAGCTCATCCCACCATCTCCTTCTGAGTCTGCCGCGTAGTCGTTTCCTGTTATTTACGATTCACTGAGTGGTGTTTTTTGTCCATTGTTTTTCGGACATTCGACAGATGTGGCAAGCCCAGTTCCACTTTAGTCTAGCAGCTGTGTGACCAGCGTTCGCTATTTGTATTTTGGAACGAAGTATAGAGTTCCTAATGCGGTTCGTAAGTCTGACTCCTAGTATACTTCGTTCGTTCCAGTAACAGACTCCAAGCACAGAGTAACGAAACGGAACAGAGACAAAGCTTTATAAAACCGCGCTATGATAGGTACACTACTACAAGCACGAGGTGCGTGTGTGCGTACCACTGGCGGCTTCGTCGCGTACGAGGAGAAACCGGTTTATACCGGCTCGGCCAGTTGAATCGCTCATGGCTGCGCGTAAGTCCGTCGGTGAGAGTGGGAAGAATGTACGTGTGCTAACAACCACAGATAAAAAATTAACATAGCAAATGGTGCGAGACGCATGCGCGCTGCGTGTTCATAGGTCACCGTGCCAATAGTGCAGCTACACCCTTGCCACATCTAATCTCAACTTTATCTGGTTCTTAATAGAGTTGGTTTTAGAATAACTTACAGCTCACCAGCAGACGGTCCACAGACGCTGATAAAACACCCGGATGTCCCGTCATGATTGTTAAAAAAAATAATGTCGTATATTTTGTGTTGCGTTCGGGTATCATTGTATCCTGTTGATATTGGTGCCATCGATTCTATTAGTGTAACGATATTGAGTTCATTGTCGCTGATAAATGCAAGGGACTTGATTTGGACTTTAGACTCTGGACTTTTTTATATAATGGTGTCTGACTGGCGAATTCTTAGCTGGAATTCTACAAGTAATTACGGGTACTGCAGGTGGTAAAAAAGCCATAGCAACGAAACATTTTTTTATCTAAATGTTTTTATTTTTACGTAATTATTATAATTTTAAAATTGCTCGAGACATTTTGGAAAAAACCTTTACCTACTTTTTCGATGAATGACCCGCCCGGAGGCGGCGACGGTGGCGGCGCGAGCGCGATGCATTTTGATAATTAATCATCATAATTATCAAGTAATTTTAAATATATATATTTTTTTGCAAAAATACCACATAGCACTTACTGATGAAAATATGTAATAATCGGCTTATTGTTAAAAAAAAAAAACAATAGGTAGGTAAAGATAATATCCGAACAAATTGCTTGAGAACGAATTATTTTTGGAATTACGACGATTATCGAATCAGACAGGGTCTGGGGCCTAAGTCTACTAATTTACAAACGTTGCAATGGTCTTGCCATTGTGAGTATTTGACAGTGTTTGTGTGGCAAATCTGTCAAAAACTCACAATGAAGAGACCATTGCAACGTTTGTACATTAGTAGACTTGGCCCCCTGGTCTCATGGTTTCTTTGAATTTTACCTAATGTCTATCTATACTCCATTTACTATAGCATTAGAAAAAAGAGGCTCGTAGAAGCAGGAGTGCGAAACATTTTATTCAAAGTTAAGTTTAAACAATTAAACTAAATATGTTTTAACATAACTTTGATAAATAGGTCGTAATAACATCTTAATCACACATTACTTACAACAAAACGAATGAATGAAACAACCGATTACGTCATGATGATTTAAATTTAATTAAGATTAAAGGAAATAAAAGTCTTTTTTTTTACAATATTTTATTTAAAACAACAACTTTCGTGTAACTTCTTCGTCTTCATCATATAATTTAGTCACTATCATCAGAGAATAAAGATGAAGAAGTTTCACCGACGTTAGGTAATAATAAATCTTTCTACCCCATCATCCATTATGCTTTAACTTTTCCTCTTCTTTAATTGCATGAGCAACGCAAGACTGCCATCGTTCTAGCGTAATACTATCCAGATCTTGTGGGAGTAATTGTTTCTCCTTGTCTAATTTGAACGTTTTGTTATGTTGAGCCACAACATAGCCCATCATTTGAGCCCATATTAATTCTATAGGGTTGAACTCGCAGTGGTAGGGTGGGAGGAGCAATACTGAAATACCCTTCTCTCTAGCCATCTCATCTACAACAAACTTTTGATGTAAATGTCTTTGTATTTTTGCTTTTTCTAATAAAGTTGCCCTAAGATCTTTTTCCTCAAAAGGAATATTTTTGCTTTTAAACCATTCCTGTATATCTATCTGCCTTTCGTGTAGCTGTGGTTGGCAGCTTCTCCAATGTCCTTGAGTGAACCAATTTTATGAAATTATGTTTAACTGTATAATTAATTATAATGTTATTGAATGCAAGAGGTCATACACTGCTTAGTGCAAAAATAACTGAAGAAATTTAGAAGCACTGTACCTTCATTTAGCCAAGTGTCATCTAAATAATAATATATTTTCCTTCCTTTATTCCTTAGCCTTTTTATTTCATGAAGATATTTTAGTCTCCAAAGGACGATCTCCTGCTTGTCTATGACTTCTATGAGTGCACTTTTTCTGCTCCGTTTGATTTATGTGAACTTTAATGTTTCTTTATTTATTTTATACAGACTGCTTTTTTTTTAATCTGGCAGAGACTCGTCACTGTTAACTGCTTCCAGCATCTTGTCCAAGGTGGGCAACTCATTAAAGAAGAAGGAATGAATTTTCCTGCATATTCCACTAAATGTGATGTCATCAAAATCATCACGTTTCATATGCTTCTGTTGGGGAGGGGGAGATTGCAGGCGACTTTTTCTCTTTGAGAATATTGGACAGAGTAGCCCGAGATACGCCTGTAAATAATAAATCATGTGCGGAGTTTCTAAAATATAATAAATTTTATCACAATGCATGTTACTTTCAAATATTTATAGAGTAATAATTTTATGAATCATCCTTACCGGCAACTTCTGCGATTTTGTTTATCATCTCAGTCTTATAATGAGGAGTATCTGCAGGCCAGGACTCCAATTGCTTAAAAATATTTATCACAGGTTGTTTTTCTACAGCACGCTGCATTCTCTTTTTTTTTGGGAGACATTATTATTTCGTCGGAGTCAACATTTGGACCACGTTTTTTTCGCCGTTGGCTTTGGTCAGGTTCAGCACTTATATGTTGTAAGCCGCTCGGTCCCGCACCGGGATCACTCATAGCTCAAAAAAAACGTAACGTTTTGTACAAACAACCCAATGACAACACTGATAACAATACAATAACAAATAAATAACTAAATATTATTTATTATTTTAATAAATAACAACAAAATCACGAAAATTAGACAATAACAAACAAAGTATTCACAAGTAAATGACATACATGACAATCTTAGAACATTGTCAAGTCAATTTCACAGAAGACATAAACCAGTAAAATTAGAAATCTCCGGCTGTCACAGCTTATGAAGGGATTAAGTAACATTTTAGATTTGGTAGGCTTATAGTGAAACGAAAAGCGTTGCAGTATTGTTGACTCCTGCTTCTTTTAGGTTTTTAGCATAGGCACTGTAATTTTAAATTGGAATGAAATAATATATCTAAATGAAAGCCACTTAATTTCATATGGTTGTTTTTTTAAATGATTACAATTAAGTGTGATAGCTGATATATAAATTCATTTTAATCGATTTGGCGTCAATCGTAACTATAACAAGTTAATTGTACTTTTGTTATAAAGTGTGCATCAAAAATAACCTTTTTTAACTTCTGTCTAATGCTATTATAAATGGAATATAGTAGTTATTAAAATTATCTTGAGTAAAAAAAATAGTGGGCTTTATATGAGCTGTTTTTACCCGACTGCCCCAGAAGGAGGGTAATGTTTTTCAAGGGTACGTATGGATGTATGTCTATTTGTTTGGCACGCTCTGTAGCCTAAACGGCTTGATGGATTTTAACATATCAGGTGTCGTAAGATTCTTCACAATTGTGGGAGTGACATAGGCTTAATATTTAAATATTGCATCTGCAAATACAAAAAAACCGGCCAAGTGTGTGTCAGACCACGCACAATGAAGGGTTCCGTCGTTGGGATGAATTTATCCCGAGAATAAACTTAACTAACTAAAGTTTCTGATACGGAACCCTTCGTGCGCGAGTCCGACTCGCACTTGGCCGGTTTTTTTTTTAACTTTTCGTCAAAGTTCGAATACTATGCGGCCTAAACTAAATGTATACGGCCTAAATTAAATGTTTTTTATTTTTTTTATTTTTAAATTTGAGTTGATTGAATGAAAGGTAAATTGCGGTTAACGATTAATGACGTATTAAAAAAAAAAACTACTTGATCTCGTTCAAACCAATTTTCGGTGAAAGTTTACATAGTAATGTACATCATATATTTTGTTTAGTTTTATCATTCTCTTATTTAAGAAGATACAGGGGGACACACATTTTACCACTTTGGAAGTGTCTCTCGCGCAAACTATTCAGTTTAGAAAAAAATGATATTAGAAACCTCAATATCATTTTTGAAGACCTATCCATAGATACCCTACACGTATGGGTTTGATGGAAAAAAAAAATGAGTTTCAGTTCTAAGTATGGGGAACCCCCAAAATTTATTAATTTAGGATTTGTGACGTCAGGTCTTTGATGCGTAGTTCACACGTGGCGTTGTAGATGCCGCCACATATCAACTAAATTAACCTATTATTCTCTTTACTTGCAGTGGAATACGTGGACACAGAATACAGTTTGTGGCTGACATGGTTCCTGATGCCAGTCATCGTCACCTTCCTCCTGCCGGCCGTTATTATAGTGCTCATATACATCAGTGCCATCATCTTTCATCTATATAGGCTTTACAGGTGAGCAATAGACAATAGACAATAACTTAGAGCTCTTTAGAGCTTCGGGTACACTGCAACATAAAAGAGTAAAAATAAAATGAGGGCGCCACTTTCTACGTAACTGTCACATTTTTATTATAACATTAGACAAATAACTGTTCTCACCCTTTCGTTATTTCGATGTAAACGTTTAATAAACTCCGTTATTTCACGATAAATACAAAGTACTGTAATCTATTTACCATTTACATCAAAAAAATTACTCTAAAGTGCAGTAATTTCAACAATATTACACAATAACTGTTGTTATTTAGCCGTTATTTGTCTAATGCAAAATGTAAATTGAAATGCAATGTAAATGGAAATGTAATGTAAATGGAGTATAGTATGGATTTTTTTTAGTTCCATTTTATTTAATTTCTACCAACTAGTACCGTTCTACCGTTTAATACGTAAACATTATAAACAGGATGTTCATAATTCTAATGCATTATTTATTTTTCTTTGCACCTATTATCTTAATTAATGGTAACAATTTTTTTATCACGCCTGGAGGTATTTTATGTCGGATACATTGAGTGGACTTCCTTTGTAAGACGACTGAAATGCCACAGTGTATATTTCTCTTTTCTATCCCTTTTAGTTCCTAAGAACAGCTTCCCGCCAGGGCTTTAAATACCGGTAAATTTTCATAACGTTACCTTTTATTGACATACGTTATTATTAAAATAACGGTAATCGATTTAACGTTATTTATGCGACCACTAATTTTATCATTATTTTAAACGGGTGGGATATAAGTAGTGGGGCCTGAGGCGGGCGGCGCGAAAGGAAGACCGCCCTCACGCCTCTCTGATGCCGTGCCGATCAAAACGTTGCCTGAATCTGCCTGATTCTTACCCACAGAACGGCAACGTAGCTAAATTAACGTTAGTTATCGTATTTTTGTTAATGTTAATTAACGTTATATTACTGGTAATGTTATCAAGTAACGTTAAATTTTTGTAACGTTATTAGGTATAGTATTGAAATTTAACGTTACGTAACGGTTATTATTTTGTAATTGGGTAACGTTGACAAGTCCTGCTTCCCGCAAGAGCGCACAGTGTGTTATTTTGCCTTAATTGCCAAGCTGCAAAAACAGCTTTTGATTAGAGGTATCATCAGGTCACCTGTGGGTTAGTAACATGCACTATAAATTACCTCAGCTTAGTCTTGAAAAAAAAAAACATTAAAATCATTAAAATTATCACGGAGCAGAGGTCTCAAAGTAATAACGGATATTATACATGCATGAAACAAAATAACAAAATGTGCTGATCACAACATTAGCGCATGCACAGAATGTTATTGAAAAAATAACGAGGATGAAAACCTACTTAATTAAATAGATAACGTCGACCGTAGGTTCAACTGAGGTAAAGAACAAAATACCATTTTTCAGGAGAGGCCGACAAAGTTTTTTTATGGACTAAATCGCCCATAACTTTTTTTGTTATTAACCTTTTTCGGATCTGATTTCACACATAATCTTGTATTTTAGTGCTCTATCTACCTGTGTAACATTTATTTAAATAAAGCTATTTAAGAAAATAGACGTCCCTTACACCAACGTATTTTGTTAATAATGTCCCTTACTGACCAAGTATCTTGTAGTCCCGTCCCTTACATTAAATTGACCTCTACGTTGGATCCAATTTATTAATGAAAAAATAACGCAAAGGACTTGTTCAAAAAATGTATGACAAAAAATACAGTGTAAAGAGATTGTTGACAGAAAATGAAGTACACACTTTTGACGTACGGATATCTTAAATTTGGAAATCGTTACCTACGAGTACCTTACCTGGGTCATTCTCAGGTCACTCATTATTTGGTTGACTTCGGTGGCAATTTTTTTTTACGTTAGGCATATCTTAGGCGCTATCTCCACGAGCGAGAAAATCGCGGCGATAGTCTCGCCGTGCCATCAAATTCAATAGAAACTCTATGAATCAATCTCCACACGGCGATATCATCGCGGCGATTATTTGAAGGCCCAGCGTGAATATCGCCGCGATTCTCTCGCCCGTGGAGATGGCCCCTAACATGAAATATCAAATCTAGAGTACTACTAATATGTTTTAAATTAACTCTAGATTTGATATTTCATGTTAGTTGTTACCTTACCTTATTTGATTGGATTGGCGGTGGTAATTACACCATTTCAAATCAAAAGAAAAATTGTTTATTCTCCAAAAACAAGACGCACATTACAAGAAAAATAGACAAAGCACACATACTAATATAAAGTAACCAAAAGCCTCGTACAGTAGGCGTCATTATCTGCTAACCCCTCAAGTTTTAAAATATTACACTGCTACAATGGTGCCGATTCCCTTGTTCACAAACTAAACTAAATTTAAGTTCAGTGCATCTTTTTCTTTCTATTTCATTAAGAAAAGGACAGAAGATAAATTTTAGTTTAGTCCTGTCGAATTAATCACCGCTTGACGTAAATTGACGTAATTTTAGTTGGCAAGTTTTTAGTCACGTCTAAATTTGTATGGAGTAGTGACAGGCGCTGATTAATTTGACAGGACTAAACTAAAATTTATCTTCTGTCCTTTTCTTAATGAAATAGAAAGAAAAAGATGCACTGAACTTAAATTTAGTTTAGTTTGTGAACAAGGGAATCGGCACCAATATCGAATTCGTTACAAATAATCTAAAGAATACTCAAAAAGAGTTTACCAGTTCTACTTGGATTCGAACCATCGCATTACCGAATGTCGTCATACTCATACCGGCAGTTTGACACACTAGCCAGCGAGCCCATGAGATTTGCGATGAAATTGTTATCCACTATCGTCCAAGTAGTTTATCTTTAGGTCTCTGTCTAATCGATAGATGTTATCATTTGAGGGTATCCATTAACTTTACTTACTTACGTTTTCTTTATAAAATTAATCCATACCCTCAAATTTTAACTACAACGTTGTCTAGGGACTCGTTTGTGTCAGTTGGCAAAATATGTAAAGGCTAATGATAACTGTACATCAAATCTTTTCCAGTAAAAAAAAAACAAACAGAAATTTTTCAAATAAAAAATATATATAAAAGAAAATATAAATAAAAAGATTATAAAGATAATATAAATTATTATCTTTACAATATATATATTTTATTTTTAAATAAGATCAAAATTTTGTTAAATAATAGCAATAATAAATATTAATTATTTTTATTGATTTTTAAATGTTTTCTATATATTACTAAAATAAAATAGAAAAATACTGTATATTGAAAAACGCATACTGCATGATCGAAAACTCATGCTGTGCGTAGGATTCGAACCTCCACTATTATGCACGGCAAGCGGTCTTGAAACTTCCGAACTACTTAAACCTTATTATTGCTTGTCATTATATGCATTAATAAAAGTATTAACTTTTTATTGAATAAAAACAATATTTAAAACAGAAAATACTTATTTATTCACTAAAACAATACATTAATTATAATAACATGTTTTTGCAAAATACAAAAACCAACTTGGGCCTATCAGGGATTCGAACCCACATGTCTTTTGGGGGGGTAAGGACTTAATGGAGCCGTGTGTACCTATTCAAAATCCTACATGTAACAAAAAAAAAAAAAGTTTGTCTGTCGTCCATTGCTTGATGTCAGGCTAAGACCACAGACAATAGATGTGATGATTGCTGGCTTAAGGTGGATGTGCTGTGGTAGCCCGCGAAATACAACTTTTCTTGTGTTTTTTGCAATTTGCGGGTCCGTGTCAGGTTATATCTTGATCAAAATATGATACACGCCAATAAAACATATGTATTTACATAAATTTAACCTTATAAATCATCAATACATCTTTCTAAATTAGATTTCGTGCAGATTCTTTAGATTTCGTTCGTTCGACGAATCTGCACAAAATCTAACTTAGAGAGATGTATTAATATTAAAATTATGTAAATACTATGGGGTTTATTTATAAACGCTGCTTAAAGTTAAGTAATGATTAGCGACTGTTTAACCATACATTTTTGACGTTTGAACGTCACTTAACGTTAAGCAACGTTTATGAATAAACCCCAATATGTTTTATTGTCGCGTATCATATTTTGATCAAGATACAACCTGACACGGACCTGCAAATTGTAAAAAACCCAAGAAAAATTGAATTTCGCGGGCTACCACAGCGCATCCCCCTTAAAAGCTTCCCTGCATCTTTGTTGCATTGAATATTTTAGCAACACAACAATGTGAAGTCGACCGCTTTCAAGGCCAGCACTTATTTTGATTGCATCGGACTCATTTCTAGTCAATTTTGTATAAACCAGTTCTTGAGGGATTCAGGCCCAACAAAAAGTCGACCAAGATAACGAAGAAGCAGCCTGTGTTACATTAAATTCAAGGGCAAACTTATTATTGAATGCTCCTCTGTTTATACAGCATGCTAAGAACGACAATGTTAACAGCATTTTTTGTGTTTCGGCAGTTATAGGTAAGATACCCAGTTTCTCTGTGGTTGAGGGTTCCGGGTGAGGCTCGCTTCTACTTTTGGCTTTATCATCACTTACCTACACGTGATATGAAGGCCAACAGCTTCCTGGTTGAAGATTAAAAAAAAACTGAAATGTGTGGTCATATTTAAGGATGTAGTACAGACCATCATACTAAACAACTTTCTTCATGGGACTAACATCTTAATCGCGAAAAAATATCAGTCGCCCAAACATTTGGGTCGAGTAGGTATTCAAAACAAAATTTATTTTCTTAAATTAGGCTGAGAATCAGCACTTTTCGAACGTCAAAATTACATGAAACAGTCCCCCAAAACGCCCGCCCTTCACCACTTCCTAGTGCTTTAGCTGGGAAGAAGAAGTGGCGCAAGAAACTCCCTAGCAGCACAGCTGTCTGTTCAGTTAGAAAAACTTGATTCTATACAATAGTATGCAAAGTAATTAACATTACGAGACACAGAACAGTTAATTAAAATATTTGCCATATGTGCGCTAGCACACACCAAAACAACCAGCCAATACAATGAAAACTATACTCAAGCAAAAAAACAATGTTAACCATACTTATTAACGAAATAAAAGTCTCCAGGTATAAAGGGCGTGCCCGCTTACATATACAATGCTGCATTATGTTCAAATTAACTCAAATAATAAACTAGGACCATCGAGGTAAAATATATAAACAGTTAATTACTAATAACAATAACGAAACCATGGTCAGCAAGACGACCAGTCACCACAAGCAGCACTCGTTCACGAGCATAACGCAAAGAACCCCTCGCCGTATTTGAGGGGAAAGAGGCAACCCGACCCCCGACGCTACCGCAAGCAGTGACATCTAAGGGAAAATGACGAACTTGATCGGTCGGTGTCGGGTATTGAAGTTTTGTATGGGACAGGTGATAACTTTTTCGCAATTAATATGTTGGTCACATGGAGATAATAGCTCAGTTTGATTATCTGTACCACATCCTTAAATATGACCACACCTTTCTGATACATGCTGTATAGGCTCCATGCGCATTTTGATGAGGTGCTTATGACATGTAAATTGCTACCAGCAAAAAAATAGGCCCGTCAGCGATTCGCAACAAGATGAAAGAAAAAATGTTCAATGTAAAGAAAAAATGTTTTACATAACGAGTTGCGGGTGTATGGCTTTTTAGGTAAACATATTCGATGAAAGCGATTTTTGTGGATTTCTTTTGATTAATTTTATCATCATTCTGTTGCCCTTATCACAATTTATTTAGGGTCGGTGCAACCTCTTTTCTATTAGTCGTTATCTCAGTAGTTGTGTTTCTAGCCATACCATCTGATCTGCCATACAGTCCATCCATCTTTTCTTTGGTATTCCCCTATTTGTCTAATCATCCACATTCATACTGAGCATCATGCTGAGTGGAAGCCTTCTTGTCACAGTCATGACGTGCAGCTGCCGACTATTTTGGTTTTGTACTCGTGATTAGAATGTAGATCTATTTTGTTTTTTTATTTTTCTGTATACCTACCTACCTACTCAAGTTAATTATCTTTTTGTATGATCATAATAGCATTGGGTAGGTACATACATTAAATAATAATTATTAGAAAAATAAATAAAAATAAGACAAAACACAACACACAATTTCATTATTCTGTTATGACGTCGTCTTTTTTTTGTATGGGAAAAAAAAATTGTTCTGAAACCTATCGTGTTTAATGAAAGGGCTTACTAAGCCGATTCTAAAAATATATCACATCATTATATTTCACGCAGTTGTTTTAAATTTAAATTAAAATCATTTTCAAAACATACCAAGTTTGGGCTCCTCAATCGTTCCGATTTTCATGCTTTTATTGGTAACTATCTACTATTCTCGTTTACCGTTTATACCTAAAACGAGTCGTAAAGAGTAGTTATCAATAAAAAATTGTTATTTAAACATGTCTGTATCTGTAACAACGTTGCTGTCGTTCGCAACGTGCCACGATGCGACGTCGTATCGGATCTATGTCTAAGAGCCCTTAGAGCATAACGCAGTGAACGTGAACATTTATGATTTGAAAAGTTTCGTTGGTCAGTTCAAAGGTCCGAAAAATACATCCAACATCATCACGAATTTCCTCATAAGGTCAAGGTCATAAGGTTTTAATAAGGTCTGTCACGTTTTTAATTAAAAATATAATTTTTCGATAACTTTGACACCTCAAAGACCTCCTGACTTTTCCAGATAAATGTGAAACATCGTAGACAATGACCAGACGGTTTAATTAGATGGTAATTATTATATCCAATTATTTTTTATAGTTATCTGAAGAAAGACTTATGAATAAACTTTGGCCGGACGCCCCGCCTTGTGGCTGGGGCGTGTTAGCGTGTGTCATGCGTTGTGGTTGTGACCGGAAAATTTGATTGTAATTAGGTGCGGATTTAGGTTTTTGTTCAAGCGGGGGGGGGGGATATTTCTCTCTGGGGGACGGAGGGGGAGAGGGTTGAATTCACAAGCCGAGAAAGCCCTTTAAAAAAAAAACCTTCACCTATTTTCCGTAAATTCAACAATTTTATTTCGAGGATGACTACGATTTATCAACATACATACAGGGTGGCAGGGACATCGATGCGAAGCTTGTTACCATGGTATCAGTCCACGATTCTGGACCTCCCTGCGTTGAAATTTTTCGCCGGTAAAAATGTCGGAGGTCCAGAATCATGTACCAAAAAAATATTCTTCCTTTCAACTACGTAGTAATGTTATCATTAATCACTACAAAACTGATAACAAAGGACGTATTTTTTGCTTAGAACCAAAACAGTGCAGAAATGTTGTATGAAATATGAGATTTCATACAACATTTCTGCACTGTTTTTCACGTTTGCACGGTTGTACAGTTTTTCATTAATGCACTGTTTTTTATTATTTATTTAGATATAAAATTACCTTAGAGGTTTAATGTCTCCCATTAAGTTTTATATAGAATGTATGCATTTGATCAAAAAGATACTGGCTGAAAATAAAAATCGGCTGAATAAAACCGACTTACTTAAAAAAAAAAACAAAACAAATGGCGCGCATTTTGTACCATTGTAAAACTTCGATACTTCATATTTAGCAAGAAAAGTAAAAAAAAAAAAAAAAAATGAAATAGTCAGCGATAGCGATATAAATTCAACTCCAGAAAGTTTAAAAACAGCTGCAAATGAAATTGTTAATAACTTTTCACCGCAAAAGTCGCAGGATAAATATTTTTCATTAACTTGAGTTTTTATTTTTAGTAGGTATATTTTATCACGGTAGGTAGATTGGTAGTTGTAAGAAAAGTAGATTAGGCGCCTTGCAAATAAAGTAATTAATGCACTCGTGTTAGTTTAGTGCCCTCGCAAACATAAATTCGTGCATTAATAACTCACTTTGCGCTCGATGCTGCAATCTACTATTAAAGTTCTACTTATCATGCAGCAGAACAACCGTTTGTTTAATAAAATACATGTTCAAACAATTTTGCTCAGCAAATGGCACTTATTGTAGCTATTAAGTATCTATATATTATGTATGTCTACTGTATTGGCATCTTAAACAATTGCGCAAACAATGCTCATGCGATTTTTTGTGACAACCTGTATTACCGGCACGCGATGTATTAAATTATTCGTAAAGCAATAACACAATAAAAACTGGCCAAGTGCGTGCCCTGGGATCTCACAGAGAGGAGGCGTGTGTCCCAGCAGTGGGAATATTATACCATAATAGACCACGCTCAGTGAATTGTTCCGTAATTGGGATGTATTTATCCCGAAAACAAATTTTACATGGTAGATGAAAAACATGTTCGAGCTCAGAACGGTATAGCGAATCACTCTTCGCCAATGGTACGGTTCGCCGAAATCACTCTTAGTCGACGGTTGATTCCACGAATAAATCCACCGTCAATAGAACTATTCGCCGAAAACAGTTCATCGATGGTCGTTTCAGCTACAACACCCTTTACCCTTCGAACGGGTTGCCATAAAAGATCAGTTATTCCAAAATGCAAAGTTTTGTGTTTTCACTTATGTTGGCAGTCCGTATGATTTTTTATTATTAACCAGAAGGTTATTCGTACCTTAATGTAATTTTCCTGCTTGCAGGATGAAGGTGGTTGATGGCGTGCAACCAGATTGGAAGCACGCGGCGCGACTCGCGGTCTGCGCGCTGTGGGACGCACACGGGTGGCTATGGCACGGTAAGTGCAATGTTCACGGTATACCGAGTAGCACCATAATAACTGCTGCTTGACTATACAAGGTGTTTTTTTTTTAATATCCCATAACTCTAGGAATAGGGATGATGCCTAGGTAAAAAAAAAGAAAAACTGTTTAGTCCGTCAATCAGATAATAAAAAAATATTAGACACGTATTTTTTGCTTTATCATATTAATAAAAAAATACTTGGATAAAACACATTAAACTTGGGGAGTGGGAGCTCGTTATGTCACAGCTCAGTATAAAATCTAATGAGAAGTGACGTCATGCCACATTTGAACTCAATGTATCGCCGTAATGTTTTGATTACGTAAAAAAATAAAAAATATGTGTCCGGACGGACAAAAAATATTTTTTAGTCATCATCCCTATGAGACCATATCAAAGAATCAACTGGCATATGAATTTTTTTTGTAATTAATTTTTTTTTTTTAATAATTCGGCAAAGTCACGATTATTAATGTTAAACACCCTTACGTGAAATATGACAACGTTGCATTGTCTTAGCTTTAAATATTAATGATTGGTTTGAATGAAAATGAATTACTCGTATTTATCAATGAAACTTAGATACCTACATACATCGACGGTCACAGTTTCATCAGTTTGACAACGTCGCAAAAGTAACAAGTTCATCTTACGGGTGACAAGTTTGGCCTAAATTAATATGATTGATGATAATTATCTTCGAAACTATGCATTTTTGGACCACATAATCTAGCACTTTTTGTATTATTTTTACTCATAGAATATAACCCTAGAGTTATGGGATATGAACATAAAACACGTTGTATAGTATATACTTGAGGGGCTTGTGAGTTGTGAGTAAGTAATAACAACCAACAGTTAAGCTACACTTTCCGCAGTTGATCCGTGAATGGGTGGTCATCTATACATACCAAGACCCTCCGTACCTCGGAAAGCACGTTAAGCCGTTGGTCCCGGCTGTCATTCGTGGATCTTTGAGTCGTTACGGGGAGTCAGAAGCCCGAAAGTCTGACAACCAGACTTACCAAGCGGTATCGTGTTACTCAGTAACTGGGTTGTGGAGGTCAGATAGGCAGTCGCTCCATGTAATATAATGGTATAAGGCGAACCCAACATAGTTGGGAAAAGGCTAGGCAGATGATGGATTGCTGCTTGACTATTTTAACACTCACATAATGAATGTGAACCTCAAATTATTCTTATTTTGTGGTCCAAAAAGACTAAAAAGCCAAGTAACTGCGACCAATTTGGATGTAGCGCTCGCCGGTTAGTCCCAGTTCTAACTTTTTTTTTTGGGTGGGAAATTATCAAATAACTTCTCCCGCTCTGGGCGAAATCATTAACAAAACTAACATTAGTTCCACTATCGGTCAAGAGACGGCGCTGACCTAAAACTGCAATATTCTAAACCGCGCACCGCTGTTAAAATTGTCTGATGAATATAGGCCTCGCCGATGAAAATTTAAAAACGTTTCACGGCTCACAACCAAAATGTCCTCCTTCCTACCTACTCGCAGGTTGCTTTGGGTGAAACACAGTTGTAGTTTTTGCTATAATAGGCACAGAACTATTTAGGTACTTATATGAATGAAGCTATGTTTATGATACTACGGAACCCTCGGTGCTGGAGTCTGACTCGCCCTTGACCGGTTTTTTTACATTTTTTTACTCTAATTGTAATAGTTTGAGGAAATTCTCAAATAAATTCTCCGCTCCGGGCGGAGCGGGAGGGCATGTCAGACTTTTACTGACTAAAACCCACCTGTGTTCCTTCAGTTGCCTGTGTGCCAGGGCCACGGTATCCCTTTCGGACAAACCCGCAACTTGATTGTGACTGAGCTAATCTGCGATGAATTTATCCCTTCATCATTATCAAAATTTTCCAGATAGAGAAAGACAGAGATTTCCAAGGGTTTCCAGTTTCTTTGCGACTCCCACAAGCAATTTTTTACTAAAAGCTCTTCACTGTCCAGGCTGCTCGTTTCTGGAATGCATTGCCAGTTCAAATAAAATGCGCGCAGTCGTCACTTGTGTTTAAAAGACTTGTGAAGGAACATTACTTATCGTTGTGATCTTGTTTTGGTAACTGTAATTATACACCAATCTATAATCCTCATTTATTTTCGTTTATGTATGTATCATTATAGTGTATTATTTTGGATAATAATATGTATATATCTTTGTATATATTTTAGTATATTGTATACTTATTATTTGCACCAACGACAGCCCCATTCCCATGTCCAGGGAAATCACTCTCCATTCCAAGGTTGCCTGGAAGAGATCGCAGCAAGCGATAAGGCCGCCTATTGTATATTTTACAGTGTTCGCTTTATATTTTGTTATGTATTTTTGTGGTATACAATAAAGTTTATATAAATAAACTCATATTTCTTTCCCCAGGCTACGACATCCAAGGTCTGGAGAACATCCCAGACGGTCCGTTCCTGGTGATCTACTACCACGGCGCGCTGCCCATCGACATGTACTACTTCATAGCCAGGATGCTGCTGTTCAAAAGGCGGCATATACACACCGTCGCCGACCGGTTCATGTTTAAGATTCCTGGTTAGTGTTTCATTCAAAATTTACGAAAAAAATAAAAAAAAATAACACTTCTCATGCTCTAAAAGTTCGTCTTTATGTCGTGCGTAGGCGCCATAAAGTCGCTTTTTATGCTCTAGAGCATAAAGTAAAATCTTCGTCGAAGACCTAGGCAATCGGTCCAACAGCCACACGAACAACTTTAACTTCCTAGAATAACCTCTTTATTTTAATTCGTTTCGTGAGTATTCTAAGAACAAGGCAAGGATACCAACATCCAAAGTACACAATAAAACTTCATGAAATAAACTTATATTTTTTATTTCGCCCATTTATTATTTTACATGTTGCTGTTTCATTTCCTTGCAATCGAAGTGAAAAGTAGAGTGTACAACTCGTCCATAAAACCCATTTTACACTCTATATACGTCTCGCGTAAAATGGTGCGTTTTATGCACTTGATGTGCAATCTACTATTTTTGTCTGTCTTTATTATTACCCTAAAAAGTCCCGGCAAAAGCTCGGTAGGTACATATATTTAAAACAATACCCATAGTAAGAAAAATATATACGTATACCTATTTTACATATCTGTGTACATTTGTTCTTGTTTTAAACATAACATTTTAGGCTCAACAGTCTTTCCATGTCGGATATGCAATATTATTAAAAGGAATTATGAATTACATACTAACATTATTTTTTCCCAATAAAACTCATATAATACCAGCCTATAACTGTCCCACTGCTGGGCAAAGGCCTCTTCTCATACAGAGAAGGTACGAGCATTGATCACCACGCTTGCTCAAGACGGGTTGGCGATTTCAGACTTATATTAACTATAAGTCCTTTTTTTAACATATTTCCATATAATAGGGATAATGATTTAAAAAATATATATTTTGTCCGTCATGTAGATTATTAATAAAAAATATTGGACAAGTATTTTTCTTTTTTTACGTAACAAAACATTACGGCGATACATTGAGTTCAAATGTGGCATGACCCGTCGCCGTCGAGGTCGTCTCTGCGCCCCCGAAGGGGGCGCGAGGAAACGGGATTGGGGCTTTTGGGCCCCTTGACCGTGGATTGGTCTCTTGGTCCTCAAAAATGAGGACCCGTCATTGGGTTTCCCCCCGTGGGAGGGGGTGGATGTGGCATGACGTCACTGCTCGCAAGATTTTATACGTAGCTGTGACGTAACGAGTCCTCACTCCCCAAGTTTAAATGTGTTTTATCTAAGTCATTTTTTATTAATATGATAAAGCAAAAAATACGTGTCTAATATTTTTTTATTATATGATTGACGGACTAAACAGTTTTTCTTTTTTTTTTACCCAGGAAATATCGCTATTGCTTAATAGCTGGCGGGTAACTGATTGTATACGCGAATGGTAACATATACGGTACTTTTATAATAAATAATATTGTTAGGTAAATTAAAGCCATCTCAACATTCCAGGCTGGGCGACCCTCCTCGAAGGCCTATGCGTGATCCCTGGCACGGTACAGACGTGCGCATCCGTGCTGCGCGGTGGCAACTCGCTTGCCATCTCACCGGGCGGCGTGTACGAGGCGCAGTTCGGAGACCACTACTACAGGCTAAATTGGAGAAACAGGATCGGGTTTGCTAAGGTTGCTCAAGAGGCCAAAGTGGTAAGTAAATCTGTGTCACCTTTAACTTGTTATAGCAGACGCTTGATCCGGGTGTATTTTCTTTTGTTTTATTCCGCATTTACATAACATCGACAAAATCACATAGGAAGGAACGAATGGCGGTATGTCATGGGGGCGGTATGCTACGGGGACGGTATGCCACGGGGGCGGCATGCCACGGGGGCGGTATGCCACGAGAGTGGTATGCCATGGGGGCCATATGCCACGATAGTGGTATGCCACGGAGGCGGTATGCCACGGGGCCGGTATTCCACGGGGGAAATGCGTAGTACACACCCGCTTGCACTGCCTCTCCCCCGCGATTGTATGCGAGTGTACTCCGGCGCATACTATCGCATGATCGTATCACACCGCGGTATCCTCCAGCGCACTCTTCAATACAGTAGAGAGAAATCCCCTTCAAGGCTCCGTGGTCGGTCTCTGAGCTTTGGAATCTATCTTGTTACCGTTTGATACGCACAAATTCCCGTTGATAAATTTAAAATACCCCGACGTCCGCCGATGATAGCTGGCCTTAATAAACCAAAATTTTAAACCAACTTGACCCTATGACCTATTTCTCCACAGCCGATAGTCCCGATGTTCACTCAAAACGTGCGCGAAGCGTTCCGCACAGTGGGTTGGCTGCGCGGCGTCTGGCTCAAGATATACGCGACCTTCCGTATGCCTCTGGCGCCCGTGTACGGAGGCTTCCCCGTCAAGCTCATCACTCATCTGGGCAAGCCGATACCGTATGACCCGGAGTTGACTCCCGAGCAGTTGCAGCAGAAGGTAAGGTTAAAAGCTAAACTTAAGATACAGTGGCATTTTTAATTTTTCGGAATTAAATTGTGCTTTTTATATTTGTAACTTGTAACAAGCACGATCAAATAATACGCCCAGTTGTGCATCTCCTCGAATTTTTATATTATGATCTATTTCCGACAGATAACTTTGCCAACTCGTTCTTAAAGTATTATAAGTTACAAGTCACTTACATATACAACATGCCATGGAATTAACGCACACCACCAAACACCACAATTAGAATATAATAATGTTATAATCATAATACATACACTGAATTTTTACTATTATGTAGAAAACATTGTTTATTTATTATTTATTTATTTATTTGCTTACATTTTAAACACTTGTTAGAAGGCATGCATTAAAATTTCATGACACAGTATTAAGACATGCACCCTGTAAGGGCACTGCAAATGTTTCCTATCAAATTATTGTATTACATAATATGTTACTGAATCTAATTATTACAATTATTCATTACATTAATTATACTAAACATTAATCAATCATTTATTTAAGATTAAGCATTATTTTCATTTCAGTTTATTAGTCATTTATTTCACATTTACGTCATGCATTATTACAAGTTCAATTTATTCACAATTTTTCAGCTTTAAATTCTTCAACGGTATAGTAGCCTTTCTTTATTAACATAGATTAAATTATTATTAAATTAGTTGTACTGATTATGGGAGAAAATTGTGGTCACATTACAAATCTACGCTCGAACACAGTCGCACACGTATAAGGGTCTAGCGTAGTTGGTAATTCATCCATTTTGATTTATTTTGACAGTACAGAGGAAAAAAAACTTTTTTTTTTTTTTTAAATTTGTTCTAAATAAACGACGATTGTGAACAAACAACATTATTTTTGGATAATGTTTTCTTGTCCCCTTCCACCCCTCTCTGTCTTAAAACACGTTTCCAATTTCTTTGCGACACTTACACGTAATTTTTAAGGTCATCATATAACTTGAAGCTGCAACTTGATGCCCATTCATTCCACAACTTTCCTTGACAAATCCTTTACTGTCCAGGTCTCTCGTTTGTGGAATGCATTGCCAGATCCTATAAAACGCGCGAAATCGTTGCCTGTGTTTAAAAGACTCGTGAAGGAACATTACTTGTCGTTGTGATTTTGTTCTCGTTGTTAGCTGTAATAATCTATAGTCTTCATTTATTTTCTTTGCTTATATAGTTAGTATGTTTGTATCTATTATATAGCATGTATCTGTGTATCTATTGTAGGATATTGTACTGTTATACTTTTTATTTGCACCAATGACAACTCCATTGTATGTCCAGAAATTCACTATCCTTGCCAAGGTTGCCTGGAAGAGATCGCAGCATGCGATAAGGCCGCCGATTGTATATATTGTATTGTATAAGTTTTTCATTTTTTTTGTAATTTTTAATCTGATGTACAATAAAGTTTAAATAAATAAATAAACCTTCATAATGTGCATTAATTCTTATACACATTGTAAAGATAAGTTATTACCGTATTCAAAACAAACTATTTTCTCATTTCAGGTCGCAAGTGCAATAGAAGAATTAGTAGAAGAACATCAAAGGATCCCAGGCAGCATCTTACAAGCTTTGCTGGAGAGAATCCACGAGATGCCCAAGAGCAGTAAAAACATACCGCCCGTCACCAACGGAAAGTGCCAAAACGGCACTTTGAACGCAACCTCCAGTGAAAATAGTGACAAAAGTGCAATAAGTGACAAATCGAAAGTTTCGTAAACACTTAAAGTGATATAGTGACTGATTTTGTAATTTTAATAATAATTATTATTAAGTGGCGATCGGAAAGTGTTAATAGAGAGATTTGGCTGTTTAGAATTTTCTAATTAATATTTTTAATTTTTCGGCCATTTTAGTGTGTTAGGTCCGATGGTGGTATAAATCCAGATATATAAATATTTTTTGGGACTTAACTCATTTGTATAGCAGGTCAAAATAACATTGAAAATAATACCGGGTTCACACGGTGCGATTTCAGTTGACCAACTTTGAAAGTCGAAATCATTTTCGACTTTCAATAGAATTGAATTTCAATTTCAAAGTATTTTTGTTTCCATTGCCTACTTTAGGATGCATATCCAGTATGGCTCTAATAATCTTTCCATATCCTAAGGGCACGTTTTCCCTACCATTATCGCGCCCCCCGGTCTACTCCTTGATATGCAATGCTCTCTGTTGCCCCATGAAACATGAGGCTGATGATGATTCGAGTAATCGAGTCTGGTCAAACCACGCTGAGGTCAGTGCATTTCATTCATTCATTCATTCAAACATTCATTCATTCAACCATTCATTCATTCACTCATTCATTCATTCATTCAACAACTAAAATCGAACTTTTTGAACCTGGTATTATGCAAAATATAGGTAAATAATTGACTGAAATCCATCGTAAAAATGCCTCCACAAAAAAAAAAAATGTCAAAGATCACCAAAATCAGATTTTTGCGAATATCTCGTATAATTTTACTCTCCTATTGGTTTTGCGTTGATTTCGGTTATAACAAGTTTATTCCTTAGGTTATAATAATAATAATACATTTTTAAGTTGGAGATATTAATTGTTTACTAACTTAAATTGCCTGTATATCACAATTGTCAAAGAATTGACTCGGCTAATTGAGTACTTGCTAATTAATTTCCCCGACTGTATTTATATAAAGCATTTTTGTCATTATACTTAGACCATATTTTTCCTTTTATACAAATGAGTTCAGCACCGTATGCAAATATGCATTTAAAATTACCCCTTCTTCGCAGTCGGGTAAAAACAAACTTCTAATGTAGCTACATTAAACTTTAATTATAGTTAAGCCGCCATTTTTAATTGTACAGTGTTCGTAAGTCAAGCCCTGCATTAATATTAAATAAAATTAAAAAAAAACATCTATAGTGTATTTCGACTTTTTTTCGAAATGGATTTAACGGTTTTTGATTAAATACCCCTCAATTATTTTCTTAAAATCTACTTGTCAGTATATCATATTTGTTTACAAAATAAGTCAAGTTTATTGAAATACACTTTATGAGAGCAGGGTGCTAATACTCAATGTTACGTTAGTACCTGTACACAGTGTCTTAGGATGGTCACACCATCGTATCCTACGAATAGTGCCCTAACGAACATAGGGGCTTTCTTTTTTTATTGCATAATTCAATTCTGCTCATCATACCACATATAACCAGTTCAACAAAACAGTTAAAAACGGGATTTAAAGGACAAAATGCGTATAAAATATAAAGATAATTTATTGAAAACAATCCTAGCCGAACCTTAAAATACCAATACACATTATAAGAAATCACCAATACATATTTTTTCATATTTAATTTAACTCATCACAAAAAAGTGTCTCCTGAAAAGTAGCTATTATGCAAATACGCCCCTATTCGTAGAATACGACGATACAACTTGTATGGGTTTTCCTTACTTCGGTGTGTATGGGATGCTACACACATCTTCATGTCGGCTTTAGTACTATTCAAATATAAGCGATATCGCTGTCACGCTCGGTAGGCGATATCGCCTGGGCCTCAAGTCTGCTATTACAATAGTGTCAGAATGGTCTCGCCATTGTGAGTATTTGACAGTGTTTGTATGGCAAATCTGTCAAAAACTCACAATGAAGAGACCATTCTGACACTATTGTAATAGCAGACTTGAGGCCCTGTGCTCGTGTTTACGTGGGCGACACAAAAGTGACTAACCAGAAGGCGGACCAGTCTTGCTGTCGAGCGCGACAACGATATCGCTTATAATTATCTGAATAGGCCTCTATTTGAATATATGTAGAAATGTGTTCGGGGAAAAGCTGCTCAGCTTAGCTCAAATTGTGCCGAGCCGTCCCGAACTTGATTAAGCGAAATTTGCCGATCGTTACGAGCCGAATATGTGTAGTAATTGCTTCGAATCGGCTTTGTTGTTCAACAAATAGTGCCAAATCTAATGTCGGGACTCGAACAAGGGTGTAGTACCCCTGATACGGAATAATCTATCTATACAGAGTGTATCAGAAAGGGGTGGTCAAATTCAAGGGAGTGGTACAGATCATCAAACTGAATAACTTTCTCCATGGGACCAATATCGTAATCGAGAAAAAATTATCAACTGTCCCATACAAAACTTCAATACCTACTCGACCTAAATGTATGGAACAGCTGATAATTTTTTCGCAATTACGATGTTGTTCCCATGGAGAAAGTTGTTCAGTTTGATAGTCTGTACCCTTAAAGACGCAGATATATGCCGGTGACCTTGAGTGGTCAGCTTTCGTGTTCTGTACTGAGCTCACGCAACGCGTCGTACGTCCAGCCAGTAATAGGACTCGCCCAGCCAGGAGCGCTGTCCCAAATAAGACGCATTATTAATTTATTATAAATAAAACAAAAGGTATTTTAATAAAACGTATACTAAAAGATCAATAATTAAATTATCTTTAAAAGGTGAAGGTTTCACAAAAATACGCTTGATAGATTTTGCGTGATTCTCAGTTTTTTATCCGCGTTAGACATAACTTTACAAATTAATTTCACTATGTAATATAAACATAATCTAAAATATTCATATATTAAGTTATTAAGAAAATGCTCTAATTTAACATCTTTTTTTCCAAATTATTAATACTACTCGTTTAGACGTGATCTTCAGTATAAAATCATTAAAAGTCGGTTATCGTTGCCCTAAATTTGAACATGTCTTTCTGATACACGTGTATAGAAAAAGTTCTGAAAAGTTCGTCCATCATCATAAGCCACTGTCTACAGGCACTTCAGATTAGAATTAAGTTACGCGTACAGTACGACACAATTTAGATGTAGCATCGGCGAAATTCATAAAACCGATCACATCCGAACTGAGTGGGCCTTCAAAATCACCAATATTTATTACTGCTTTATGCGAAAGTGATATTTACGCAAACGTAATAACTTGTAAAGTCATTTAACCAAATACATTCGTGACATTGATGCGTAGATTTTGCCGATGCTACATCTAAATTGTGTCGTACTGTACTGCTTTCAAAAACGAGGGTATGAAAAATCTATATTTTCTCAATACCTACTTATAAATGTTAATTTAGAATTAAAAAAATATTTTCTATGAAAAATGTATTTGTTAAAGTTTTATTTGTGTCCAATCAAAAAGAAATTATGAATGCATTCCCTTTATTTAGCTTTTATACTGTTTCTGCGTTTTATAGAATTTAAATTTCAGAAATTTGTAATGCTTTCGACATATCATGCAATCATATAGTTACTTAAATGTGATAAATGAGAAGATGGGTTTCCAAATTCTTTATTAGTTTAAAAAATTGTCAAAACAATTCTTTGCTGTCTCTTTTTGTCATTGTATTGGTAGAAAGAGAGGTAATTCAAAACTAATGTATTTTTAATAGGAATGATTATCAAAATTGTATAACTCGAACATAAAACTGAGATACAAAATAAGCATTTTTAGCATACCGTAACAAAATATTATGTATAATGGAATGATGTATTTATTAGTTTATAGTCACAAAGCGGGAGGAAAATAAAGATGGCATACTAGACAATTAGGCTAACAGGCTTACTTATTTGGACGTATTATAGTTAATCGAAAAGGATCCAATCCACACAAAGTCTTTTTAGAAATATTGACGTTGAAAGTTTAGAAAATATAACATACTAGCTTTTGCATGCGGCTCCGCCCGCGTGGATGTCGGTTAACGCGATAAAAAATAGCCTATGTCCTCCACATCCCAGGCTATATCGCTGGCAAATTTCATGACGATCGGTTCAACGGTTTAGACGTGAAATCGTAACATACCGAAAGACAGATAGACAGACAGACAGACAGATAGATAGACAGGCAGACAGAGTTACTTTCACATTTATAATATTAGTATGGATATATTAGTATGGACTAGCTTTTGCCCGCGGCTCCGCCCGCGTGGATGTCGGTTATCGCGTAAACAAGTAGCCTATGTCCTTCTCCATATCCCAAGCTATATCTCTGCCAAAGTTCATGACGATAGGTTCAGCGGTTTAGGCGTGAAAACGTAACAGACAGACAGACAGAGTTACTTTCACATTTATAATATTAGTATAGTATGGATTTTATATTTACGTGCATTTGCGGGCTGGTTCTGAGGTTGATCAAAATGATAAACTGTTTTTTTTTGCTTGGATCTATTTTAGTCGCCGATATTATCGATATTTAGACTCAGTTTGGTACACTTAACTCATTTTTGACCAGGGCCTCAAGTCTGCTATTACAATAGTGTCAGAATGGTCTCTTCATTGTGAGTTTTTGACAGATTTGCCATACAAACACTGTCAAATACTTACAATGGCGAGACCATTGTGACACTATTGTAATAGCAGACTTGAGGCCCAGGTTGTAGATTGGATCCTTTTCGATTAACTACGTCCATTCTGAGAATGACTCACCACGGCGCGATGACGGCGGCGGCGCGGGTGCGTTGCCTTTCAATCATTAATCATCATAATATGTGTGTCAAGTAATTTAAAATTATTTAATTATAAAATAATATAGTTATATTTAAAAAAAATCGTTTCTATGGCTTCTTTACCAGCTATAGGTGTATCTAAATAGAAAGAAAAAGATGCACTGAACTTATATTTTAGTGTAGTTTGTGAACAAGGGAATCGGCACCAATATCGAGTTGGCGAGCAAAGAGTGCGCGATGGCGACAAGCGATTACTCGCTGGTATGCATATGACCAAGCGTGAGTCTATCAGCGAGTGTTCTGCCCGCCAAGCGAGCGTCGCTGCGCGAGTACTCTCTTTGATAGCTCTTGTCGCTGCGACAAACGACTACTCACGTAAACAGTCTGCGATCAACTATTAATATACAGGGTTATTTTATATTGTCTAGCTAAACTCCGCAGACGCGATGGGTATCAGTAACTAAACATGTTAAATAAAATGATTTGATTTTTGTTCGCTTTTAGTATTATTTCTTGAAGTATGAGTTGTGAAAACTAATTTCTTATATTTTATCGTGTTTAGATATCGATGCCCAAACAAAATAAAACATAGAATCAATTGTTTAATCATGTTTAAATATACCAATTACGTCTGCGGAGTTTAGCTAGCCAATTTAAAATAACCCTGTATGTATCTCTTTTACTTACACGACCCATAATCTTTTGTGCGTTTCTTGAGCGAGAAAATCGTTGATAGCTGTCGCTTCCTCTAGGCGACAGGTGCCATAAAAATGTAGAGCGCCATCTCTGTCACTCATCCTATGTCGCAGTCTTTCTAAATTAGGATGTGTCATATTTATGCTTGGGTACTGTAGATATATGAAATATTTAAGGTGCAAGTAAATGTAAAACAGTGGCTAGCTGTATTGTTACTCGAATAAGATTCAAATTTTCATCTATAGAAATATGTATATGCGTATAGTTAAAAATATATCGTATTTTAACTTTGAAAGTAATTTCTTCAATAACCACGCTGGGAAAAATGGAGTGCTAAACCAATATAGAGTAAACATATGGCTATCTTTGTCTAACAGGCAGAGCGAGAAAGAGACACTAACAGTTAGAACTGTCAAACTAACTTACATTAAAATTCAATGGATTTCATGCAGACTTGAGGTACTCTTTCTGACTTGAGGTATAAGTAAGAGATAGTAATATTTAAGTTGAGCTGAATCGAAACCTCGAAAGAATTCAGATGGTAGAGAAATATTTTCACAAGCTTTGGATCACTCGTCATTAGCTAATCAGAGTAAATCTGTATGATGCAACGCTTACGTTCGACCAATGACAGACGATTCTTTTCCCGCCCGTTATCACTCCATACTTCATATCGTGGAACTTAAATAAATTAATAAGAATGTATAATAATTATATTATGTACACACGGCTACACATCAAGCTATACATTTCCAGTATAAGCTAATCTCGCATTGTATAGAATTACCGTAAAGTGAGAGGTCAGCTTATTCTGGAAATGTATAGCTTGGTGTGTAGCCGTGTGTACCTATCTCCATTTGATGTGGGATTTTCAAATATTTCTGTATACACTGAGTGTTTGTAGAGTTGCCCAAGACAATGAGCCCAGGTTCGCATTGGCGATTTTAATACACGACTATTTTTATCGTGCACTTGTTTTTCATTTCTCGGCGCTAACCAATGCGTTGAAAATCCAGTGCGCGATTAAAACTCGCCCGTGTACGAGGGTTTAGATAACTTGGTGGAATGCGCTCCCCCTCTTGTTTGATGACGTCACTCATCAGGTTAGCCTTTTCCCAACATGTTGAGGTCGGCTTCAAGTCTAATCGGATGCAGCTGAATATCAGTATGTTACATGGAGTGACTGCCCTCCACAACCCACTTACTGGGTAACACCTCTTGGTAAGACGGGCTGTCAGACTTTCGGGCTTCTAACGACCCGTAAGATCTGTCAAAGATCTTCAAATGACAACCGGGACCAACGGCTTAACGTGCTTTCCGAGGCACGGAAGGGTCTCGGTATGTAAAGATGGTCACCCATCCACGGATCAACCTCGGCAAGCGTAGCTTAACCCAATTGATCGACCCGTGCGTCTTTTGTTACTTAGCCACAAGCCCCTCCACGTCACTACTAAGTTTTTGAAGTGAAAACTTCTTTAGGCGCGTTGAGCACTTTTTGGGTCAACAAAAATCATGGAACTCGCGTCATCGTCACCGAACGCTTTCCATGAGCTATATATGTACATATGTTGTGTATGTATGTGTACTTTTTAGGTGAACAAAAATCATGAAACTCGCGTCATCGTCACCGAACGTTTTCCATGAGCTATATGTATGTATGTATGTGTACTTTTTAGGTGAACAAAAATCATGGAACTCGCGTCATCGTCACCGAACGCTTTCCATGAGCTATTATGTATACTGTGTATACACCGTGGCATTTTAGTCGTCTTACAAAGACAGCCCACTTCATGTATCCAATGACTACTAATCAATCATGTAAAAAAAAAAATTTTTTTGAACATTGAATTTTTTTATATTTTTATTAATTATGACGCATGACATAGTGTAAAACACCCTGTTACGAGTGCAATCCGAGTCTTGTGTTACAAGGGCGCCGCGGAATGGAGCGGCGACATCTTTATCAGAGTTCATTCGCCCTAACGCAAAAATGTGTTTCTTACTATTGCAACTAAGACTTAATCCATTCTGCGGAGCCCTTGTATCACAAGGCTCGGACTGCACTCGTAACAGGGTGTTTTAAACTATGTCATAATTAATAAAAATAAAAAAATTCAAATGTACAGAAAAAAAAAAAAATTACATGATTGATTAGTAGTCATTGGATACATGAAGTGGGCTGTCTTTATAAGACGACTAAAATGCCACGGTGTATATTCACTTAGTTTTCACTTCTATCGGTAGACCCCAAAGACTGCCCCGTTTTTTTTTTAAATTTAATTCGTTGGATGGTGGTGTTGTAATGAAAACCAGACCAGAATAAAAGTGCATCCACACCGAAGTTGCTTTTTGTAGAGCAACATTTTCCAACATGAAAAGCCGCACGAGTCGATCGAAGGTTAAGCTACGCTTGCCATGGTCGGTTCATGGATGGGTGACCATCCATTACATATTGAGACCCCCTACGTGCCTCGGCAAGCACGTTAAGCCATTGGTCCCGGCTGTCGTGCGTAGATTTTTGACAGTCGCTACGGGTAGTTAGAAGTCCAAGTCTGTCAGTCTTACCAAGGGTTATCGTGTTACTCAGTAACAGGGGCTGTGGAGGTCAGATAAGCAGTCGCTCCATGGAAAATACTGGTATTCAGCTACATCCGGTAAGATTGGAAGCCGACTCCAACATAGTTGGGAAAAGACTAGCCAGATTGTCTATAACTTTAGATTGTCAGTGTACTTAATGTAGCAACATTAAGTACACTGACAATCTAAAGTTACCTTAATTAATTCTGAGCGTTTATTAAAAAAAATCAAACTTATCTATTTACAATAAAGTTCAAATTCGTTATGCGCTTTTTGTGTGTTTAATACATAGATAAATACTTGTGTATGTAGAGTTATATTGAATTGTATCAGGCTTATTAGTTTCGCGATTTTTGGCACTGGATTTTCGTCGCTCTGCTTAGCGCCGAGAGTTGAAATTCCAACAGTGTGTTTTTTCGACACGCTGGGATGCACTCTGTTGAGATTCTGAATGCTCGGCTCAACACCGAGGGTTGAAAATCCAGTGCGCGATATGTTTACGCCCGTGGGAACGGGGGCTTACAAGCAATATTATATAACTATTTAAAATCACAGCATTTATTTTATTGTCAAAGTAAAAGCGGCTCAACTGAAATTATGTGTATAATTTTGTGCTACATTTGGCCTTATAAATCCATTGTTAAATTAATTTTAGGTAATTATTTGTTGAACACTACATTCCAAATTACTTGTCACAAAAATTTGGTTTGGGCCACTTTTGTGATGATGACTAAAAAAATATTTTTCATGTAGATTGTTAAAAATATTGGATACTTATTTTTTCCTTTTTTACTTAATCTAAACATTAGATACATTGAGTTCAAATGTGGCATGTCACTTCTCAGTAGATTTTATACGTAGCTGTGACGTAACGAGCCCCCACTCCCCAAGTTTAACGTGTTTTATATAAGTCATTTTTTATTAATATGATAAAGCAAAAAATACGTGTCTAATATTTTTTTATTATGTGATTGACGGACTAAACAGTTTTTCTATTTTTTTTTTTTAACCCAGGACGCATCCCTATTCTCGAAGATATCTTCATGTATAGCATAACATCCTAACCTAGCCTCCTCTCAGTACGGGTTGGTAGATGTCCCATGTCTTTGAATGTTTGGTTCTAGGACATTTCGTTTCCTCACGATGTTTTCTTTCACAGTTTTGAGAGCAGTGGTGTTGTTACCACTGGGCCACCGCTGCTCTCTCTCATGTATAAGTTACCTGGTAATTGCATTAACACCCTAAGGTTCAATGTTACTTGCTCGTCACAAAACGATAAGGTCTATTTGTCTTTGTGACAGTTAAGTAATTTCATCCTTAGCGAAGTTTCAATTTACTGAGAGTTATTGTCAAAAGTGCTAAGCAGTCATTGACTATATGTGGAGGCTTGTTATTAGCAATTTTCTTTATATTACTTTCTTTATATCATTGGTTTGTTAGTCTGTAAGCCTTCTTTAAAATAAAATAAATAAATAAAAATAAATACACTAAATACGCTGTTTTGAACAAAATGTTGACCGCATTTAATTCAATATTAGAATAACGTCATTTTAAATGGTACAAAATACACTTTTTCTTGCAACTATGAATGAATAGCTCTTATCTATTAGTGCCAGAGTTTTATACCAAAAGTTAACCCTAACTAGACTGCTAGCGTGTTTGTATTCTTTGTATACTTAATTCGAAAACAAATACTTAATAAATAAGATGATATTTTACAAGATATGCCTTTTATTTACCTAAACCAGAGGAGCCTCAGAATATACATGTTTAATTAACCATTTTTACAGTGTGAAAACGGATAATTACAATTTGTCCCACCAATCCCAAATCAAAACCCAAGTAAAATAGTGGAAAGTTCACAGTTTTGACGTCCACTGCGTCCAATCCCATTCTGTTGATTCTCATGGGGCAAATTTCACTCGCATAAACTATGAGTTCATTTTTCCTACTAGGGTTGGCACAGATGGAATTAAAGTGGAATAATTCGCGAAAAAGGGATGGCGCTATACGTTTTGACATGAAATGAAATCGTTTATTCTGTAAATAGGATATCGGAATCACTTTTACACAATGATATTATAAAAGAAAGATACGCTACGTTCATACTGAGCGGCGATCAGATATCGTTGCGTTGTTATAAAAAAATATGGTATGAATTTCTTATTTATCTTGGAACCATAGTTTTTACACTTTCTTAACACACTACTTGGCATTTTAGATATATTATTGTCACGCCACGGACGCACTTCGTTTCGCTCGCTACTATTAGCCGACTAAATCAAATTACAACAGTTGTCTGAATTTGCGCGCGCTAATGCGATATCTACCTCTTTATTTATCTATATGATATCACTGGTTTTACACGTGATATAAAAAAAAATGGAATAGACATTTAGAATCTGCCTACTCCTGAGCAGAAATAGCGAAACAGTTTGTCAAAAAAAGAACCTGGGTCAAAGGCTCCTAATCTTGGGCAGACCTAATCTTGGTCAGATCATATATGACATGTGAGAACCATGTAGATCCCTGTCTTAAATGGTCTTTAGAGGAAAGAACCACACACATTTGAGTGGACCTGCCCAGTCAGTGCAAGCATTTGTCAGTAATCGTGTAGTTAAACTCAGAACTTTGTATAGCTACATCTCTTTTTCGCATTAAAGTAATGACGACCTATACGGCACTGGAACACTATGAGAACAACCTGGAAAAACGTATCGATAATGGAACTGAAATTAAAAACTTTTGTGTAAAAAAACATCATTTTATTACTTATTTATATGGAGTCAAAGCCACCACAACAAAGTTGGTAAAAGGCTTGGATTATTTTGATGTCAAACCCCAGCTTTCTGAAAGCTTACAGATGTATATTTGAACTGGACAGCAAATAGGTTAAAGACTTTTAAAATCTCCATAAAAACAATCAGACTATGTAGTTCCCATTGCTGGAACTCACGCCTAAGGAGGCCTGTGTTACGACACACTCCTTCTCACAGAGAGGTATGTGAGAGGGAGTGGGCCGCAATTCACCAAGGAGTGGGCCCACTTCGGGTTGGTAGACACATGCCTTCAACTGCGTCCCCACTTGTAACATGTTTGCCAACAAAACTCCCAAAATGTGACGTCACAGCTATCTATTCCAAACTCTGCAAAATCACGACGTTTTGCCAAACATACCTATTTACGACGTCGACGCTCTACACTGCAAATTTGGACAATGTTGGTCACTTTGTTCGTGGAATTGTTGGCGTGTTTCTTACAAGTGGGGACGTAGCTTTACAATCTTTAGTTCTAGGACATACCGGTATCCTCGCGAATTCTTCCTTCACAATTTTTAGAAGTCTTTAACCTTTTCACCGCCCACGTACACAGAACGCGATGCCTTGCCAGCGCCAAGCTATAAATGTATAACGAAATATATAGTAAACAGTATTAGTGATGAGGGTATCATCATATCGATGAATGAGATTTATACGCGTTAAGGGTCAATTCATACTAGAGCAGAGTCGAAGTGCATCGAAGCGTCAATCTGAAACTTAACATAGCAAATTCACCCTTACCTCCACAACATAATACACATATTTCATTTAAGATAGAAAAAAGACGCGCGAATTGGCGCGCATTCGACAGAATTCGCGCGTCGGAGCGCAATCAACGTTGATTGGTGCGCGCGCGTTACGTTGTAGAGATAAGGGTGAATTTGCTGTGTTATCCTTTAGATTGACGCTTCGCTGCGCTTCGACTCTGCGCTAGTATAAATTGACCCTAAGTTAAGTTTTATTTATAATTTTACGGATATAAATAAAAACTGATTTAATATTTCCATTTTTGTTTCATTTCACATTATCATTAGTAAGAAAAACTAGTATAAATTATAAGTATTAAGGAAACAAATGCTTAACTCAATTAGAGCTATAAGAAATGTGGTACATCTCTATTTGTTTCATGACATCTTCCGTCGACTTCATTTCAAGTCCTTGGCGCTCAGTGCACGGTAAATTCAATTATTGTTAGGGATGTCGTTTAAGGTCTTTCTTTCTTCTATTTTTGTTTATTCCGTTTTTTTTTTAACGTAAATACAATTTTTCACTGTTTTTCGAAATGGAAAGTATGTATTTTAATTATAACACACTTGTAGCAGTATTCCTAAGCTATCACAGCACTGTTTTAGAAGCTTTGTCTCTGTCAACCAACTGTTTTGTAGAGATGGGAACATAATGATCGACGAGGATTGCTAAACAATAACAACAACGATTTAATTCCGGGTCGGCACCCAACTGAAGATCTTATTCATCTATTTTGCCTTTGTTATAAAGTAGTCGACTATGTTCATATTTTACTGACCTCGAAATTGTTTTCGATAGTAATATTTATAAATATTTCAACGGGCGAAATCAAACAGTGATAACTTCCGCGTCCCATCACTAGCCGACTTGATATGTAGTTCTTGGCGTTCTGGGGACATGAACACATTCGGAGTTTTTGGTTTTTGCCGATTTTAAGACAAATAAGGGCTTATTTTGTGTAGAAAAATTAAAAATAGGGTATTAGACAGAGCTTTATTAAATAATAAAAGAAAACAAAACCTTAAAACAAAGTAAATTTATTTTTATAAGATAGTTAAAATGAAGAACTTTATATGAAGTCGTGGCGCTGGTGGCACGAAAATCTGGAACTTCTATTATAGTCCGTGGCGGTGAAAAGGTTAATGAAATAAATTGCGCAAATTGCATGCCAGTAGATGCTTTCAGAAATCGGAGGGTCAATTACTATACTATAATATCATACAAAATTTGTCTAAACGCACACCACCAACTGTGAAATAATGAATTATGTTATCAGTCAACAATCTATGTTTAAGTATATGGAAAGCTGGGGCGCAAGAATCATGATCTTTTGGAGTAGGGATAACAATTGAACTTATTCTACGGCCGAGTTTTACGAATTAAACTTTATTAGTTCCTAATTGTGTCCAACTGACAGGTGTCACAAACATAATTATGTGAAATTTTATTGAATGAAACAAGATGGCGGCGTTATAGTTTGGCCGATACCGCTGTACCGCGCCTTAGGTATGTGCGCGGCGAGAGGGGGAGGCAGTGCAGGCCACTCATTCGTCAACGCTCACGGGGCCCCGCCGCTCATTCGTCAACGCTGCTCGCCTCCTCGCCGCGCATTTCTAAAGCACGGAACAGCGGTATCGGTCAAACTATAGTTCCGAATTTGGCCACAAAATCCTTGTACCGTTGTACAGTGTATGTTTCCTTACAACGTATATTAGGTAAAGAAACACGATGTGAAAAAGATGATTTTATAATCTTTAACTTTTTTCAAAATACATAATATCATAACTAGGTCGAGGTATCGTATCTAGGTCATATATTAAAGACGATGACGACATTGAACAGGAGCGGAGAGCGTAGGCGGTTAGAGCGAACATGCTGGCTCGCAGGTCCTACTTTACGTCTTTTTACACGAGCAGCCTGTGGGCTTGATATACGCAAAGATCGTACAACACTCTCCGCGTTCAGTATAATACCGCGTTTAGGATGCTGGTGGAGCTGCCCTTTTCTGTAGTGCGTCGGGGATGCTCGCTGATACGCATGTAGATTGTTTCTACACAAGCATGCGCAAAAGGTGCGCTTCCATGGTAAGCAGGGTGTGGAGCACCTCCAACAGTATCCTAAGCATGATTTCAAGTCGCCTAGACTGTGATCTCCTGGGTCGCTGTTGTGCCATCTCACATGGGTTGCCACAACGGTGTTCCACTACTATCTGTTTGTTTTTGTGAAGTGTCAGTTCTTACTAATATAGTTGTAAGTCTTACTTATCATTTTTGACTCATATGATACTTGAATAAAGATATTTATATTTTATTCTATTCTGTAACATCTTACTTGAATCCCCGAAGGGTTAGGCTCCACGTTTCGCCAGTTATGTTTAAGTCCCCCAAAAGGGGGCGAGCCTATTGCCATCAACCGGGCACAAATCCTGACTCCGGGCAGCTACTGAGAAATTCTTGATGGAAAACCCAACACTTTGCCCGACCTAGGAATCGAACTCAGGAGCTCATACTTTAACATATATTAAAAAAACTCTCAGCCATATATATTTACCATAATGTCAAGTAAAAAAACACACACTTAACAATATAAAATAACACAAAATTATATTACATTGTTATTACAGTAAAGGGAAGTAGTTACAATAATAGAAGATGTAACAACCATTTTATAACATTTCATTAAAATGTTCTTAATCTTTACATGTGTGGGTACCATCGTAGTCTGTACATAAAGGCTCGTTTACACGAGGAATTTCTCGCCTCGAGTACGCGATTCTAGAAAGGAGATAAAAAAGTTTGACTCGTGTAAACGAATCGAATCACAGTTTGAAAAAAAAAAAATACTAGCATACAACGCCTTTCAAATATCGTGACTCATATTAAGGAGGATCGAGTAGCTCAATGTGTAAATGAGCCATTATTGTCGGTCAAGTAGTATACTAAAGTCGATTAATTGATTCACTGGAGTAATCTGACATACGTGCTAGCTGTCACTTTGTGTAATAAAATGATCATATTTATTGTAATGGTAACCGTATAGTTTAATTGATTTATAAAGTGTAAAATAAATGTATAAATATGTATTGTATAAGTGTAAAAGTGTAGAATACAATACATATTTCCTTATTATTTAAAAATGTGACAGCTAGCAGCTGTCAGTTTCCTCCCGTGAATTAATAATTCGACTTTAGCATACAACACCTTTCAAATATCTATTCCTACACTTGGCATGCTCGCGTTACTTCGCCATCACAAAATAAACTTTATTTGTAATAGACATCCCAGGTAGTATTTTTACGTCATTATATCGTCCGTTTACGGTACTGCTCGCCGTAAGAGACGCCATGTCTTGACGTCAGGGGGTCCCATCAGATGACATCAATTTGTCACAGCCTCAAGACATGACGCTAAATCGACGTCACCAGGACGTTCCGTTGAGTACCAGACGTGAAAATGACGTTAGTGTGACGTACATAATCGACGAATAAACTACGGACCTTGGAATTACGTAATTTTTTTGCCGCAGACGTCATTTTGCTACCTGGGATAGGGTTTATTCTGTATTGCTCAATTAACGCGAATATTTGGGCCAAGCCAAGTGCCTGCGTAAGGCCGCGTCCTAACCGAAAGCGATTGTCGCGCGAGAACGCGTTAGGCACGCTCGTTTATATGAATACTAGCGACCCGACCGTTTCGCACGATTTTTTGCGATTGACAAAACATCGTAAACAAAACTTTTATTAATTGAGTCATATAGATGCAAAGGAAGCAACATCCAGTTATACCAAAATGGCGGCAAACAATATTTTTGGTTTCAAAGTAGTACTATTGGATATTGCTGTTTTAGGAGATGTAGCTGTTTTTGCTACAATATTATAAAGTCAAACAATGAAGCTGATTTGACTTTGATTTGAATGATAGCAACATTGAATGCAGTCTGCATTCAAAGTTGCTATCATTGAAAAATAGGATGTTGCTATTTTTGCAACTATATGACTCAATTATACACCTAAACGTTCCTCATGAAACACTCCGTCCATTGGTGAAAACCGTATGAAAATCCGTTCGTAGTTTTTGAGTTTATCGCGTTCAGACAGACAGACGCGGCAACGGGGGTTATTCCACTAATCCCCACTGAAAATAATGATTAGTGGAATAACCCGTCGGCGGGACTTTGTTTTATACTATGTAATGGTGACAAAGTCCCGCGATCAATCAAGTCGCGTATGTATTATTCAGGTAAACGCGATCGCGTAATCGCGTATTTGCGCGACAGTCGCTATCGGTTAGGACGCATGGTAACAAGATTTCAATTCATTTCATTATCATTATCCCACTGAGCCCACACATGTGGAGGTAAGGCCTAGATGAAGTCCTGGTAGCTGTTGACGTCATCAAACTGTTGCGGCTGCGTCGCAGGCCGGGGAGCGCCGCCCCCGGGCCTGTACTGCGGCTGCTAGGGACAGAAATCGATTTTAATATGGAGATATGAGTGGGGGGTTAAATAGATAAGTATACAGGCAACTACAACCTTATTACAAAACACTTATTGGCTAAAACCATCGAGCCATTTTTGAATTTTGAACTTTAATCCGACAATGGTGCCGATTCCCTTGTTCACAAACTAAACTAAATTTTACAAACTTAAATTTAGTTTATTTATTTATTTATATATACTTTATTGTACATCAGATTACACATTACAAAAGAAAAGAAAACAAAAAAGAAAGAAAGAAAAAAAAATAAAGAAAAAAAAGAAGAAGAAAAAGAGAGTTTAGTTTGTGAACAAGGGAATCGGCACCAATATTAAGTTAAAAAAAAATATAGTTAGTTTTACATGACTGCTTTATCGTTATAATTCCGAACTCACTATTATTTTGTAGTATCAATTTAAGGATGAATTCGTCGCTTGGCGCCGAGGGCACATTTTTCCTTTTTTGACGTGTCTGTCAAAAGGTTAAAGTTTTAAATACAAAAACTGATTTTGAGGCAGACGCACAGACCTGTAATTTTGTGAACCAAGCTTTTTACTCTAGTTATCATCATTATTATTATATAATAATATGGGTGATAATCAGGTTGAATACACATAATAACAGTAGGTTAATATTATAGGTTTCTTCCTGATTATCACCGAAAGCGTAATCGTAATAAAAAATTTGCCAGTAATGGCAACAGTTATGCCATATTTTTTTAACAGTCATTTGAAAACTGTTAAATTTTTTCTGGAAGTTGGTTTTAAAAAGCACTTATACTTGTCTATAAGAAATAAAGATGATGTCGGCGTTTTCTATCCGACTAGGTACTCTGAGAAGAAAATCCGAAACAAACTCAGAGGTCACAGTCTCTTTTAAAATCCTGCGAATAAATACCGAATATGTAAATAAATAAAAATAAAAAATAATCAAGTTGACTTGTCAATTTTGTACTCAGTACTTTATCTTTGTTGGAATAAGGTTCGAAATACGAAAACTGGCTCGAAGACTTAGGCTTGAACCAAAGTGAGGAGTCGTTTCTTATGAAGCTTATTAATGAGATTTGTTGGGTTTGTACCAGTTTTACATATTGTTTTTATAATAATGTCCGACAATTGCATGGTCCTCAGTCATGATCTGACATAGATATTGTGTGGACTTTAAAAGAGACTGTGACCTCTGAGTTTGTTTCGGGTTTTCTTCTCAGAGTACCTAGTCGGATAGAACACGCTGACATCATCTACTTTTAAAATACTATTATTCAAAAAAAAAAAAAATATATATAATATTAAATATTAGTATTATTTCTTATGGACTAGTAAAACTCCAGAAATAATATTTAATTTCATTTTTCAAATGGTTGGTAAAACAAAATATGGCGTAACTATCATTGCTGTTAATTTTGGATAACCCAATCATCTCTTCCCCTTGATTTTATATATATATATATATATATAATATAATAAGTAGGTATTTATACGTTATAGTAATATGTATGTATGTCTATTATAAGTTTACTATATATTTATGTACTTGTGTATCTATTTTATTTGTTATCTTTTTAATATTTTTATTATTATTATCTCCTCTCCTCCCTATTAATTAGAGCACCTGCCATCTTATCTCTTCACTACCCTTGGTTGACTGGTAGAAAATGCCTATGGCATTAAGTCCGCCTTTGTACCTTATTGTGTGTGAGAAGTTTAAATAAATAAATAAATAACACGGCTCTTGCTTGGTCCTTAATTATATATTTGTTTTGCCTGTATACTTATCCATTTTATTTACTTACAACCAGGGACTGAATACCGATATAATTTGGATACACGATACCAAAATATCGCTATAAATACCGGTATTTGGGTATAGAAAAAACGCAAAAAAAATAATAATAACGGTATAATACCGTTATTATAAATTTTTTGCGTTTTTTCAATTTGCAGGTCAGCGTCAGGTTATATCTTGATCAAAATATGATTCGCGACTGAAGAATCATCAATAAAGATTCTGTGACGTCCAATTGTAGCCTGATATCAGTACTGAGTATCGATATAATTATCAATATTTTATACCGATACTCAAATTACTGATATTAAATTCTAGTATTTATGCCAGATGTCGATACTGTTATCGGTATTTTCTTAAAAATATCGGTATTCTTCGAGTATCGATATCGGTCCCTGCTTACAACATTCATCAAAACCAACGACTAAAAATTATGACATACACAGTAACAACTTTCCAGTTTTCTTCCGTAAATGTAGACTTCCAATTTTCCTACCAAATTAATATAACCCTTAAAATTACATGAATAGCTATAAATGTATTTACAAATTGATAAGGTATGAGATTTAATGATGGAACTAATTTTAAAGCAGGTATTAATTAAATTAAATGAAAATATTAGTTCTATGAATGTATTAATATTAATTAAGTAAGAAAACTTAGAAAAGCATGCAACATAAAAAAGTGAACTAATGACATGTCTTCAACCATATCAGTCCAAATTATTTCAAAACGAACGCAAAAAGATGCTCATTTTTTTTTCCGTCTGGGGTCACTTTTAAGGGGGAAGCGTCAGGATGGCCCGTGAAATTAAAATTTGCTTATTTCTTCTACAACATACAGGTCAGGTTATATGTCGTTCAAAATATGATTTGCGACCGTAACAAATGTGTATTTACAGAACCATCATTAATAAAATCATTCGTACAACCCTCTAAGTTAGAATTGACCTAAAATCTATATATATATTACAAATTAATTGCCGTGCGTTAGTCTCGCAAAAACTCAAGGCTCGACCAATTCTGCCGCACTAACGAAAAATGCAATAACTCGATTTTGCCGCTTCCGAGAATTGTATTCTGATTATTGAATTTGTTATGAAGTTGTAGTTATTGCATTCTTGCTTACTGAAAAACAGAGTTCCTGAAGAATCAATAAAAAGTTGGTTAGAGAGAGTTAATAGATTTCGATTCGCTGGCTCCAAATATATAACTCAACGAATATATAACTCGAAATAATCCAAAATGGAGTAATTGCATTCTTCGTTAGCACGGCAGAATTTGTGATATAACTTTGGTAAGGCGTTGTGTGCGTGACGGAGAATGACCCCAAAATAAATAAATTTAAAAGGCATTCCTACGCATTAACACATTAACGGCATTAACCTGTATCTAATATTATAGCTTCTCCCCACGACTTTGTCCTCGTGAAATTTCTTGTTCCCCCGACCCATAGCCCGTCCGCGAAGTTATTTTGGTACTTAGTGTTTTTTCTGACTTTTTTCTTTTTACTCGGCTCATAAGGGCCACAGCGTGATGTTAAACGACCATAAGAATTGGGCTATCAAAATGCAAAAAGAATTTTTCAAATCTGACTGGCAGTTCCAGATATTACCCCCTACATACAAACTAATTTTACTTTTTTATAATATTAGTATTACCTGACACAGAAATTCGAATTGCAAAAAAAAAAAAAAACTTTTTTAATTTCGCAGGCTACCGTAGCGCGTCCCCCTTAACGCTTAAATCTTATACTGAACCTTTTACGACACTTACGGAATTAAAAAAATTAATAAAAAAAAAAAAAATTGGTTGTCTGTAAAGTCGGTTTACGGACGATAATTTTACGTGATAACATCATAAGAAAACGTTGCGTCACAAGCCAAACGCTTAGGCCGATCGTGCCACTCTATCGCTTGTTCCGCGCTCTCGCTTGCACACTCGGCTCAGGCGGAACGTGACAATGAGTCATACTTTTTCGTGCGTGCAGCCGGTTCGTCGATGTATCGATGTATAATCTGTCAGGAAATCAAAGTTGACATTTGAGCGTAGGTATACCAAGTGCGAACCATACAAAAGAAGATCTCGCATTGACGAGGCATAACCCAATGTTGCTTATCTAGCAACGTTTTCTGGTTGCTCACATAATTATTTCACCGTCAGTACATGTCATAGTTCACACAAATTAGTAATAGAAGGTGTGAAGCATTACTTGTGCGTGCGTTAAGTGCGTGCGGGGGGTGAGGCGGAGTGAGCGGGGGCGCGGGGCCTCACATGTGCGGCCGAGCGCCGCGCGGCTGCTGCTGTTGCTAGAAACATTCGGTGCTCAGCTAGGGTGAGTCGAGTTGAGCGTCACGTGGCGGTTGAGCGTGACGTCGGTGTTGAGCAAAACATGGTGGTTATGTTGCGAGTTGAGCATGACATGTATTTTTGTTTCGTTTTGTTATAAATGTCTAGCCATTTCTCATCTATGTTAAAAAATGTTGTAAAATTACTCTTGGTTGTTCATAATAATATAATTGTAAGTCTAATATTTGTAAGATATTATAACTACACTATTGTATTATGTAAGCCTGTGATGATAGTTGTATGTTTTTAAATAAATAAATAAATAAATGTCGGGGTCGGCTTACAGTCTAACTGGATGCACCTGAATACCAGTATTTTACATGGAGCGACTGCATATCTGACCTCCACAACTCAGTTACTGGGTAATACAATACCCCTTGGTACAAAATATTTATTAATTATAATAATATATAATAAATTATTATTTATTTTACATCCCCTTATTATTTTTCGTTCGAGTATGTGAAATTTTGCTATTCAATGAAAAACATTTGTTGCATATGAGTATATCTTCTGTTTATTATAAAAAAATAAAGTCAAAAACTTTGTTCGTATTTTAAAATTAGTTTTATTTAATTTGTAAGTGTAATTAAGGTGTACTTATATATCTAAATGTAAAATAACTGCATAAATACTCAGGATTATTGTTTTCCTGCAAATTTAGAGTGTATAACACAGTGTTTGGTTGCCTACCGTTACCGGTAACCTATCACGAACAGCTGATGTTCGACCAGCGGATTTAAACGGGGAGTATTGTATACTTTTATTCTATAATTAGTACACAATCGTCACTTAAAATCCCCATATTTTGCTCAACTAAAATGTTTAAATCTCAATAGCCAGCCACTAGCAAACACAAAATGCCGAGCAATGTCACGCTCAACCTCGCTCAATCGCACTAAGGAGTTGAGCACGACATGTTAAAACAAGCTGTAATGATGAGAAAGCGTTAGTTACTTGTGCTCGACGACATCTGAAAGAGCGCTATGAATGATTATAACTATATTATGAAATACATAGAGATGGGCTGAATTAAATAGCTAGACAATCGGTCAATACCCGACTGCTGCAGAGCATAAAGGAGGGTAATGAAATGAAATCTTTTATTGTCCAGATAAAAATCCAACTTTCAATAAATTCACACATAGATAAAATTGTAAACATACAATACTATAAATATTACACAATCATATTACGTAAGTAGTTGGCGTGTGGTAGGACTGCCACTATAAACGCAGGTGGGGTGGTGCCATTCTAGTACCGCGGCCACCAAAGAGCAATGTGATCATTCAGCCAATAGACTCCATTGCCGGACATTGCCGGGCTCGGATAACGAAATATTTTTCGAAACGGTTTTCATCTTAAAAACCTAAGAAACGATTTTTTTCGGTTACGTTCGAACGGAACGTTATAGAAACGTTTTTGAAGAACAACACAATTTAAATCGTTCGCGGTTAATAAAACGTGTTTAACCGTTTTATTTTTTTATTTTTGGGTTTATCGATAGGAAACTCCCAACACAACCCTAATCAATACGTAAACGGCAAACGCAATGGAATTAATGATGTAATGAAATGAAGATAAGATACAATTTAATTAAAGAAGTTCATGCTTGTCTACGCACGCCCCGTACGCGACTGCGTCCTGCGGAATAAACCGGTTTTGATAACGTTCTCATTTCGCTTTCGTTCCGAACAATATGTTGTACAAAGAAGAACGAGAACTGTTAGAAAATAGAACCGTTTTAAGAACGCTATTTTAAAAAACGTTTCCGAGCCCTGGAGGGATTTGGGGGAGCCCAAATATCAAGTAATGCACCTTACGATTTAGGAACGCGTTTTCCAGGACTATTCGCATAGGCGGGACGCCGTGAGCGTTGACGAATGCTCTTCTGTTCATCTCTTTGCGTAACAAAGCGCCATACAGCGGTATCGGTCAAACTATAGTTATACTCCATTTACTATAGCATTAGACAAATAACGACAGTTATTGTGTAATATTGTTGAAATTACTGCACTTTAGAGTTATTTTTTTTAATGTAAATGGTAAATAGATTACAGTGCCATGTATTTATCGTGAAATAACGGAATTTATTAAACGTTTACATCGAAATAACGAAAGGGTGAGAACAGTTATTTGTCTAATGTTATAATAAATGGAGTATAGGTACAAAGTAAACAAATGAATTATGAAATCTTCAAAATAGTACATATTTCCATTCAGCCCATCTCTAAAACTAAAGAGTGCAATTCAAAAATAAAAGGCATGAACCTCGGAATTGTAAATGTCATTTTCAAATGTTTTATTTTTCTTCGTTTTTGATCATTTTGACAGCTCATCCTTCTTGTCTATGGTATAACAAAAAAAAAAAAAAAGAATTTTTTGATCATTTTCGTGGCAAATTCTTTTTGTCTATGACGAAACAATTGATAATGACTTGTAAGCCGATGCCATGAAGTTAGTTTGCAAATTATTTACACCACTAGTTTTAGTGAAGTTTCTCTAAAACTATTATTATTTTCTACAACAAATAAAGAATCATGAGTGATGGTGAAATTGAGCTAATTTCTATTCACTTCACTAGTACGCAATTATGTAGTGCGCCCAAATATTCGCGTCATTTCGCTAACAAAATATGAACTTTATGACATTCAAATAGGATCTATTTTGTTCTGTCCAAATAACGCGAATGTTTGGGTAAATACGCCAAGTGAAGTGCCAACATTGGACGTTGTAGTTTCATAAAGTCGTGTTAACTAAATCTATGGCTACATACAAACCAATATTTTGAAATAAACCAAAAATTAAGATAGTCAAAAATGTTTCATTTTGTGCCCTACTAACATACCGATATCATGAATCCGTTTTTAAGTGTGATTATGGAAATATTACAAAACGTTGTCTAATTAAAATCATCTGTTAGGAGAGTCCTTATAAAGGCCGGTGCAGACCTGGCGACGCGCAGCGCAGCGTAATTTTCTCTGCCAAACTAATATCAACGTTGTGCTTCTTAAAATAAAGTCGACATTAAATAACCATAACCGCGTACCCCGCTTAGATGCTGTCTCGGACAAATGGAAGTTTATTTATTTTCAACTTTATTACAAGTACAGCAAGGTTGATATTTGTGTGCTAGTGAAATCTGCGCTTTGCCAGGTCTGCGCCATAAGGTTGATAAATACCTTGTTTTAAGCCATTCCAAAAATAAACATTCCAGTGTAACAATCTACAGATCGCTTCTTGGTTCACGTGAATTTTCGGTTCTGTCTTTGATAATTACGATATTCTGTAGTGAAGAAAAAAAACAGTTGATTGCCATCAAAGAATTCAGATTTTTCCCTTAAGATCAATAACAAGCTTTTATTTGGTTTCACTTGTTAGTTTTAAGAAACTATTCGACTTGAAGTTTAAAGATTTGATCAGGGATTATATTCTCTTGGCCTACCTAGTTGAAACTATGTATGTATATACAGTAGAGCGTCGATTATCCGATCATCGTTCAACCGAACGACCGCTTAAGCCGAAAGCGTACGGATAGCCACGAAATTCAAATTTTCTTATGTTTTTTGCTTTGCAGGACAGTATCAGGTTGTATGTTGGTCTAAATATGATTCGCGGCAGTATCAAATTATTATTTTTCACTTCTCTTGCTCTAAAAGTTCGTCTTTATGTCGTGCGTAGGCGACATAAAGTCACTTTTTATGCTCTAGAGCATAAAGTAAAATCTTCGTCGAAGACCAAGGCAATCGCTCCAACAACCACACGAACAACTTCAACTTCATAGAATAACCTCTTTATTTTAATTCGTTTCGTTAGTATTCTAAGAACAAGGCAAGGATACCAACAGCCAAAGTACACAATAAAACTTCATGAAATATACTTATATTTTTTATTTCGTCATTTCTTATTTTACATGTTGCCGTTTCATTTCATCGCAATCGAAGTGAAAAACAGAGTGTGCAACTCGTCCATAAAACCCATTTTACACTCTATATCCATCGATAAAGGTCTCGCGTAAAATGGTGCGTTTTATGCACTTGATGTACAATCTACTATTGAAGAAATATAATAATTAAAAAAATTATAATTATAATTCATATAGTCGTTCATATAATCCTAATGAATGACTATTTCATGAAATCATGACATTTGAGGACAATTCTAACTTAAAGAGTTGTATTGCTGAATTTAATCATAATCATTCTGTAAATCCATATGAGTTACGCTCGCAAATCATATTTTAATCGACATAAAACCTGACACTGAAAAAGCAAATTGAAAAAAAAAAAAAAATCGCAAGGAAATTTAACATTTCTTTGAACTGCTCGTATAGTCATTAAATTAGATATGCTAGCTTGCTGGATTGGGTTATATTTATATCGACTCACATATAGTTGATATTTATTTACCTCTGCAGCCTTTACCCACCCTACACTAGCCGTAGATAACTTTTTTTTTCTAGGGTGGAAAATCCTTCATAGATATCCTCCACCCTGAGGCGGGCGGAGGGGTCTGTGAGACTCTTACTGACTGAAAACCACCCCGGTGTTCCCTTCTCACATTTGGAGCGGGGTTCATGGGAACTGGTGCGCCTTCCACGATCCCCGGTTAGTGCGGGCCGCCATAGACACGCGGGGGGAGTGAGGTGTACGACTCCCCCCGCAACGTCCAATAGGAGCGCGCGTGGAACACTACGCGCCGCCACCTGGGGTCATGTTGGGGGGGGGGATACCCTGCCCTGGAGTTGTATTTAGGAGGCACTGCGTTACCATAGGGTGTCCCCCTTCCTCCGCCACATCGTTGGCGTTATGTGGCCGCCGGACGTACCTGCTGCAACAGATGGCGCAGGCCCGGGTTGGACGGCAACAGCGGCCGCATGCCGCGCGGCGCGTGCGCAACGCCGCCCGCGCCGCGCAGCTGTTGCTGCAACTGTTGCTGCAGCTGGTGCTTGCGCTGTTGCTCCTGAAAACGTTTAAACGGCAAAAAAATGTATTGTTAAGAGTCCATATAAGCTCAGCGCCACCTCATTCTTTATCTCGCTCGCACACTATTACTCCCGGTTACGCGAGCAAGCGAGACGGAGCGGCAATGAGAAGGCTCCAAGGCGCCGATAGTTTAGGTAATTTCTCTTTTCCGTGAAAATAGTACCAGTTACCGTTTAGTTTTAATTTAAATCAGACTGTATGGGTATTTTTCAGAAACCTTCACCTTTTAAAAGATAATTTAATTATTGATCTTTTAGTATACGTGTTTTATTAAAAATACCTTTTGCTTTATTTATAATAAATAAAAAATGCGTCTTATTTGGGACAGCGTTACTGGATGAGCAAGTCCTATTACTGGTTGGACGTACGACGCGTTGCGTGAGCTGAGTACAGAACACGCAAGCTAACCACTCAAGGTCACCGGCATATATCTGGGCCTTAATGTAATTTAATGTTAAAAATCCGACGACTGACGAAACATGAAGTTTGCAGAGGGACATTAAGAAAATAGTTGTACTGTACACCTAAATTATTACCAGACGGGGCCTTAATCTTACCTCAAGCTGTTTGTAATGCTGCTCCTGCTGTTGCGCGGCATGCAAATGCGACATAATATCCATCTGCGACTTGAACTGCGCCTCCTGTTGATGAGCAGCTTCCAGGGTCTGCTGCAGATGCTGTATCTTCTCCAGGTTGTGTTGCCGAGCTATTTCTAAACCGTCGAGTTGAGTGACGGGGCGCGGACCCTTGCCGCCCACTTGTTGAACTTGCTGGCCGATTGAGCCGCCTATCATCATACCCTGAAGATTTAATAATTAATATTAATATACGTTAACTCACACACTGACTTATTAGATGTTAATTTTTTAGGAAAATCATATACAATGTTTGTAATTATGTGAGCACCATGTATCTATCGCATTTATTATTTTTTCTGTCATTACTTCACTTTTCATTCTTTTTACCAATTGTGGTATAGTAATTTTTATTCTAGGTACATCGTTTTCACCTATAATTATTAATTAGTGTATAGAAACTATTGTCATTTTAAAAGTTAGGTAGTTCTTGCCCATTATTCTCCATACATAACTACCTTTTGGATGGGGCAACTAGAATCAATTAACTATTTATGTAATTTTTGACGTTCAAAAGTGCCTTTTACGTGCTTATTTGAAATAAATGATTTGACTTTGACTTTGAATCGTATATTTCAGGCATTGGCACCCATAACATTACAAACTCTTAAGGCCAGCGCACATCGGTGGATAACGGGGCAGAGTATTTTAAATTTACCTACGTAAATTCCTTCGTATCTAATACGGCAAAAAAAAATCGCCTGCCGGGGAGGCACTTTAAAAAAAATCCACAATGGGGGAGTTCTTGGCCTTCACCTTACTTAATGGTAAGTGATGATAAAGCCGAAGGTGGAAGCGAGCTTCGCCCGGAATCCTCAACCATAGAGGAACTTGCTATCTTACCTGTAACTGCCGAAACACAACAATGCTGTTTTTCTTAAGTTTTAACGTTCCTTGTAAAAATTGGAATGCGCGCAAGTATGGTGTGGCATGACATATGGCTTCCCTGATACCCCATTAGCAGTATAACTATTTAAATGTCTTTTTCAACACACTTGCTCATAAAGTGGTTCTAATTTCACCGCAATCAGGCACATAATGACACCTGTAATCAAACTGTGACTTTTTTCATTGCTATTATTCACAAGTGAGTTAAAGAGTTTATTTATTATTATTTTTTTATTCGTTGAATTGCTTCTTGAATTTGTTCTTAAAATATTTCAATAAATAATATAACTAATAAGACCGTTATGCCCTCAAAAACAGTTAATTATAATTTTACTAAATGCAAATTTACTAATTTTTCTCAAAAAAAACTTTTCATCTACTAAATAAAATGATTTTTTATTATTATTTCTTCACAAGTGTGTTGAAAAACGTCGTATGATACACGTGTGTATGATGATTACCGTCCTCGGCTCTCTTAAGACACTCACCTAACCGCTCGGGTCTCAATGGCGCCTCAGCGGTAATCACCAATATTACACACTTGTACCATAATTGCTCCCAAATAACGATTTTTTTTTTTTTTTATACCTTCTTCCTTGACATTATCTTTTCATTATTTGACATTATATACGTACAATTCTAATTTCAACTCTTTCTGGCTTTTGTGGACATGATATATTTTATTCGGATTTGTTACAGTAGTTATAATGGCAATCATGTCATTTGTTTTACATACGTTTTCATTTTTATGTTTTTAATATTTTCTATAGATTCTTTTCTATTTTGTGAATGTGAGAACGTTGTAGGCCTAGTAGACTATAGATTTGTTGTCAATTTTCTATTTTGTTAAGTACCTGGTACTTGTTGAAAGGCCTACACTGTCCTCCCATACCTATTAACACTGTTATTCGATAATATTGTAAAGCCAATTATTTTTAAAAGAGTAACCGTGGAGTTTCTTGCCGGCTCTTCTTCATAGGAAACGACCAATAGGTATGTTTGCTAAAATAGTTTTTTTTTTATCCGTCATGTAGATTATTAAAAAATATTGGACACGTATTTTTCTTTTTTTACGTAATCTAAAAAAATTTAGGCGATATATTGGGTTCAAATGTGGCATGACGTCACTCTGTGCTAGATTTCTTACGTAGTTTGTTAGAATTGTGATGTATCGAGCCCCCACTCCCCAAATTTAATGTTTTTTATCCAAGTAATTTTTATTAATATGATAACGCAAAAAAAATCGTGTCTAATATTTTTTATTATATTTTTTTATACTGTTGTTTATTTTATGTTTTAGTATAGATTAGAATAAGTAGTTGTTTTTATATTTTTATATTGTGTTTTTATGTTTTATTGATGTTATTTTAAGTACAGTAAGTAATAGTAGTAGTTTTTACGTTTTTCATAGTTTTAAATTGTTAGGTAGTTATTTTAAGACCGCGCTATCGCATTAGGTATACACCTGTAATGATAGTCATAAGGAATATTATGTGCATTAGATAATAAATAATATTCTACATGACGGACAATTTTTTTTTTGCTTAGGCGCTATCTCCACGAGCGAGAAAATCGCGGCGATAGTCTCGCCGTGCCATCAAATTCAATAGAAACTCTATGAATCAATCTCCACACGGCGATATCATCGCGGCGATTATTTGAAGGCCCAGCGTGAATATCGCCGCGATTCTCTCGCCCGTGGAGATGGCCCCTTAGTAAAGATTCCTATTGGAACCGTGCGCCTAGCTTGTGACGTTCCATTAGTGCATATGTAGTTTTATGTGAAACAAAATATTTTGATGATGGAGTGGGTACCATTAGCTTAGTGTTTGCCCTAATATTGGGCAAAGACCGAGATCGTTGAAACCTGTCCGGAAATCACACAAAACAGTAAGAAATGCCATAACAACACCATCAATAAAAATTCCCACCTGTGGGTGCTGCTGCATCTGCGACTGCACCATGCCCTGTGCGCCCGCGGGCCCGGGCATGTTGCCCACGTTGCCCGCCACGTTGCCCGGGCCGGCCTGCATGCTGCCCGCCATGCCCGGGCCCATGCCGCCCGATGACATGCCCGCGCTACCGGGCATGGCTCCTGAACCTTGAACACAAAGGGAATAATAGAAGGATTTGATTGAGTTGATTGGGTTTGATTTGGATTTTTGGTTTTATTTTATGTATATTTTTTCTCTTCTACTCTTACACACGTTGTCTACATCTCTATATCTACTTTCCTATCGCAGGTAAGCTGGAAGAGATTTCATTAGGAATAAGCATCACCTTTGTACGTATTTTTCTGTTCCTTTCTTCTTGTCTGTTTATATGTGTATAAATTGTGTCGCTTAACTTCAAACTCAGGTAAATCCAATTTTGAGAATTTTTAAGATGTTGGTACCAAATTAAAGGCCAAAAACAGACTTTTAAAACAATTTTATCAGTTGTATATAATTCCGCATAATTCTTGAGACAAAAACCGTTAAAATCATAAAATTTTACCTAATTCAGATAGATCCAACAGTTTTATTCAAATGCAGTTAAGTCCATGAGAGCCAATCAGCTAACCGCGTTTGTTCAACATGGCGGTCAGTCGACATCAACACTGCGACATTAACACCGTGCGCTGCGGTTTTTATTGTTTCTTTTTAATCATAGACAGTTCCCATGGATAATGCCATTAAAATAGTTACACCGAGCAATGCCTGCAAGCGGCCTAATATAAAAATCCACACTGAGTTTTTTCAAAGATAGATAAATTGCATTCCATTAGATCAAATGAAGGTATATCCAATCTTAATTTTACATTTTTGAAAGAATGTATGGTTATAATACTAAATTTGTTTTATAGGATCGTTTCCTTCAGTATTTTTAACATAATAAATAAAAAATCGCCTTTTAAATCATGGAATTAAGACTGTTATCACTTCTTTTTAAATATCTACTAAGAGGGTAAAGTGGATTTACCCGAGTTTGAAGTTAAGCGACTCAATTGTTAAATAAATAAATAAGGAAAATGCCAAAATAATTATCTTTGTGCACATACAAGGCAAGTTCTCGTAAAAGTGTTTTTGATTTACTTTTTCATCTTGAAGAAAATTAGAAACCATTGTGATTTTACATCTATACAAGGAAATAAAATTTATTTCATTAAGAAAAGGGCAGAAGATAAATTCTGCCGTCATAAGGAAAAAGGGCACAACTAACATTTTTTCCGAAATTGAGTTATATACATATTCAGAATCAGAAAAAAAAGACCCATCTGCCAATATTTTTTGTACAATTTTAGGAACAAGATAAACAAAAATACCGTAAGCTCAAAAGGCACAACTGAGCCAATTTTGAAGTTATTGTACGTAAAAAGAGCACATCTGACTTATAGTACGTCAAAAGGTCACATAATGCATAAATGCGGCTTTTATTTGTACCACGATAAATATTAGTATTAGTATTATTTATTTAGTTGAAAAGGCATAATTGACCTGCGTTAAATATTAAAGGCATAACTGCCACAGATGTGCTCTTTGATTTAAAGTTTACCAATTATAAAATGTTGATTATTTAATAAATACCAATAAAATAAAAACTTATATTTCAATAATCGTATCGGAATCGTGAAAATGAATTTATTTTAATTCATTTATTTCCGAAAAATAATATTATAGTCGATATTTTTCGCCAAAAACCAATAAAAGTTTTAAACTTGATTTTCTCCATAATTATAAAATGTTAGATGTGCCCTTTTTCCTTATGACGGCAGAATTTTAGTTTAGTCCTGTCAAATTAATCAGCGCCTGTCACTACTCCATACAAGTTTAGACGTAATTAAAAACTTGCCGACTAAAATTACGTCAATTTACGTCAAGCGCTGATTACTTTGACAGGACTAAACTAAAATTTATCTTCTGTCCTTTTCTTAATGAAATAGAAAGAAAAAGATGCACTGAACTTAAATTTAGTTTAGTTTGTGAACAAGGGAATCGGCACCATTTTCTTTCTTTCTGTTTCTGATGTGAATGAGAGCAATTAAATAAATAAAGTATTACCTGCCATGGTAGCGTTGGGCATATTCTGCTGCATGCCGCCCGTGTTACTGGCGGGCGCCGGTAACTGTTGCTTGCTGATAATCTGACTTATCTTCTGTTGTTGAATTACCTGCACATCACAAGACGTAGCTTAGTACAGCCGCTCTATGGCCTAAGTATTGAAGACCAAAGGTTTTTTTTTTTTTAATATCTAATCTATACCCAAAGTCTCTAAATCAAATCATTTATGTAAACAATGTCAAGAAATGTCAATGTCAAAATGACAGGACAGTGGTACAAAACATTTAATCATATTTATTTTTTTGTAAATAGTCATTGCTAAAATTAAAGTGAATTAAATATAAGAATTATGCAAACAAAATAACGTTGCCAAACAATGTTTTATGTAGTGTGTCGGAGACACGGCCTATGATCGTCATAATCAGTCCACTGCTAGACGTAGGCCGTTTTCATCCAAAATGTGGCTAGATATGCTACACACAATATGAATCTATGGATGAGAGTTGTAATATTAGTGTTGTTGAAGATGTAAAAAAATGTGAAAATGTTTGGATCTCCTGCATTGTTACCAGTATCATAAAATATTTTATACCAGAAAATCTCCTTTTTTTAATAACTTTGTTTAAAATCGAAAATGTATAAAAATAATTACGGTATGATTATTTTTAATTATTATTTCTTAAATTCAGTACTTCAAAGAAAATGGAACATTTTTTTTCGCCATTTTATGTGAATTACCATTAGGAAGATACTTTTTTGATATGTTATCCCCTTTCTTTACATAAATGATCTGAATTTGAGACTTTGAAGACAAAAGGTTTTTTTTTTGTCCATATCTAGTACATATTCATAGTACAGTCAGTTACCACAATTAGCTGACCCCCCTTTGCTCAAATGGTTGAGGTTTTTTACTAACAAATCGTACGATTTTCATTTTTTTTTTTTTAGTTTTGGGTAGATTTCGTATAGGTATTTAAATTAAATTAATAATTATAAAATTCTATCTATCCGTATTCTAAAAAATCTCAGCCATTTATGCAAGGGCGGGTCAGCTAATTGTGGTACCTTACTATACAGAGTACAACTAGCTATAGTATAACTAGCTGCGCCCCGCGGTTTCACCCGCATAACTTTCGATCCCGTGGGGATATCGGGATAAAAAGTAGCCTATATGTTAATCCAGGGTGCAAGCTACGTCCATACCAAATTTTATCAAAATTGGTCCAGCCGTTTGAGCGTGAAGAAGAGACAAACATACACACACACTCACAAACTTTCGCCTTTATAATATTAGTGTGATGAGTTTTTACTCTAAAAAAGTATATAATAATGAGTTTTTACTCCAAGCTGGTATAGAATAATGAATTTTTACTCTAAACTAGTACAGAATAATGAGTTTTTACTCCAAGCTGGTATAGAATAATGAGTTTTTTTAGGGTTCCGTAGTCAACAAGGAACCTTTATAGTTTTGCCATGTCCGACTGTCTGTCCGCGGCTTAGCTCAGAGAATCTTAGTACTAGATAGCTTTAATTTGGTATAGGTATACATATTAATCACGCCGACAAAGTGGTAAAATAAAATCATGAATTATTTTTTTATTAGTGTATTTCCCCTACACGTAAAGAGGGGACGATATTTTTTTCTCATTTATCCCATAGTGTGGGGTATCGTTGCATAGGCCGTTCAAAAATATTGTGGGTTTGTGAAAACCATTTTTCTATTAAGGGATCCGATTGCTTAATATTAAATTTTAAAGTGCTAATTTTTATTAGAGTTAAGTGTGCCCCTCCCCCTTTCCAGCTAAATGGTTGTATTTGGATATGTGAAAAAATTCACAGCAGTAGTATATATAACGAAGTTAAAAGGAAAATATCACAGCAGTAGTATATATAACGAAGTTAAAAGGAAAATATCACAGCTATGTAGGCTTTACAAATTACCGAGTAATAGTCGACCAACTTACATTTGCAGTTGAACACACTACACTGTTAAGTTTGTTCTTGAGATAAATTCATCCCAACTACGGAACCCTTCATTGTGCGTGGTACGACACGCACTTGGCCGGTTTTAATCTAAACTAGTATAGAATAATGCGTTTTTACTCCAAGCTGGTATAGAATAATGAGTTTTTAGATCGAGTAATAACCGATCTTTGTCTGCACCATCAGTATTGAGAATTTTAAGAATTGTTCGAACATAACACCAGTCAAACGATGTCGGCGCGAATATAAGGCAAATCTTGTACACCATTATATTCCTTTCTTAAATGAATTTAATAATACATAAACAAACGGTTTGATGGATTAAAATTTTTTTTTTTCTTCATGAAGCGTATTGTATTTGCTGCAGTAAAATTCTAATATACAGGGTGTAAGGGACAGCCCTCCTTCAAACTAACAGGGTGCATTTAGCTCCTTATTTTGAATGTTATTCCACCGGAAATTTGATCAGGAAAATTTACACATTTCGTTTTTTCAGTTACTATTCCTTTATTTCAATGTAAAATTACATTCTCTGTACGCAGCACTCGATTTATGTAAATAAAATAGCTACAGTCAAAAAACCAGCAATGGATGTTGAAATACTCTAACGGACGACGCGAGTTCGTCGATCTCACTCGCTGCGCTGCCGTTCGCTACTTGCGTTTTGCCACGGTATCAATACATTGCGTCTGAGGTAGTAAAACTAATCAGGTTTATTGGATTCCCATAACGTTACTGAAATTATTTCATGGACCGGTCATCTTAGTATGATAACTGAATTCACCCCATCAGCCTGCGGAGGGCTGTCCTTTCCTGTCCTGTATTTAATTATATTTATAATAATTTCCACTCACCTTCCTAAGGCGATCGACGAAAGTAGCCTGGTTGTTCGGTATGAACCCTAGGTACGCCTTCTTGTCTGGCGTGTAGAGTAGTATGAGCACTTTGATGTCACACTGCGGCGGCGTCGGCATTGGAGAGAAGTGGACGCAGCCCGCCTTGGAACAGATAAGTTAAAATAATAATAAATAAAACGCGCGCAATCGTTGCCTGTGTTTAAAAGACTCGTGAAGGAACATTACTTGTCGTTGTGATTTTGTTCTCGTTGTTAGCTGTAATAATCTATAGTCTTCGTTTATTTTCTTTGCTAATATAGTTAGTACATATGTATCTATTATATAGCATATATCTGTGTATCTATTATAGGATATTGTACAGTCAGTTACCACAATTAGCTGAACCCCCTTTGCTCAAATGGTTGAGTTTTTTTAACTAACAAATCGTACGATGTTCATTTTTTTTCTAGTTTTGGGTAGATTTCGTATAGGTATTTAAATTAAATTAAGAATTATAAAATTCTATCGATCCGTATTCTAAAAAATCTCAACCATTTATGCAAGGGGGGGTCAGCTAATTGTGGTAACTGTCTGTACTGTGTGACAACCCCATTTTATGTCCAGAAATTCACTCTCCATGCCAAGGTTGCCTGGAAGAGATCGCAGTATGCGATAAGGCCGCCCATTGTTTATTTTATAGTGTATAAGTTTTACTTTTCTTTTGTAATGTGTAATCTGATGTACAATAAAGTACAAGGTGGGCCAAAAGAAGTCATCCGATGTTGTTTGGCTCTCTTTTTTTTTCTAAATGAAGAACTTCGATTCTGTTTTTTGATTATGTTTATCTGAACCTTTAGAATTTGATTGGTCAAGTCGAGAAGATTATATCGGCCAAATGGGCGCCGTCACAATTGATTGCCATACGGGCTTGTTTTATGGCATTTTTCATCACTACGGCGAGAACTTCGGGCAACAGATTCTCGCACTCATGTCGAATGTTGTCCTTGAGGTCTTCCAGAGTCTCGGGCTTATTCACGTAAGCACGGGACTTCAAAAAACCGCTTGTTCACGTACCCACTGAGGTGGAAATGAGCATCATCGCTCATTATGATTTTGGTCGAAAAATCGTCCACTTTTTCTTCGAGATTGAGGATTGCTTGGGCGGAAGTTACGCGCGTTTGGCGGTCGGCAGGCAGCAGCTGATGCACGGACTGGACTTTGTACGGGAACATGCGCTGGTCTTTGACCAAAATTCGCGTTAGGGACGTCCGGCTGATGGCTAATTGCGTGGCACGGCGTCTGGTCGATGTTTCCGGCGACAACTCGACATCCTCGGCAACAGCGGCGATATTCTCGGCAGAACGGGCGCTCCGGGGCCGGCCACTCTACTACTCTTCAAGTTTTGTGACCAAACGGCGCATTGTTTGCGCAGCCGGTGTCGGACGGCCGGGGAATCGCCAAAGACGAATTGTTACGCAAAAAAATACACACGATTATTCCGCGTTCTTGGGGAGTGTATCGCTCCATGGCTTGTTCACTTGTATTCTGCATCTGTCTAGTCCACAAATGTCAAAACAGATTTGACATTGGCGGCCATTTGCAAAAATGAGAGCATCTTCCAATAGGGTGATTTCTTTTGGCCCACCTTGTATATATAAATAAATAAATATTTAACAAAGAAATCTCGACATTTTGTCATGTCTTAGAAACCATGCGAAGGAGTGGCGGGTCGCTAATTATAAATAATAGTATAAAAAAAAAATTGGTTGTCTGTAAAGTCGGGTTACGGACGATAATTTTACGTGATAACGTAACACAAGCCGAACGATTAGGCCGATCATGCCTCTCTATTGCTTGTTCCGCGCTCTCGCTTGCACACTCGGCTCAGGCGGAACGTGATAATGAGTCATGCTTTTCATGCTTGCTGCCGGCGTTGATTTATATGCCGTTATCATGTCAAAGTAAAAAAAACAAATTTTGTTTTTTGCCTACTTGGTAATTAATCCATCGGTATCCTGCCTTTTCGCCGAAAATTGTTTGGCAGATTATCACTTGCCAACCAAAGTTTCGCCGATGTTTCACTTTGACAACTAACGATTAGCAAATTTTTGTATTACAACGTTTCATTTGGTAGAATTATTATTAAGCTGATTATTATAATGACACAAAACGTTTGGGACATTTTTCATTTCACTAGGCCACACAACTATTAGACGTATGATGTTTTGTCAGTGTAATTTTTACATACATTTTTTATTTAAGAATCTCAAAAATAACATTAATTTTTTAAATTGGCAGCAATGCAGAGCCATATTACGATAGGTTAGGTTAGGTTAGAGTATGACAAACAACGCACGAGCCGAGCGAGCGAAGCTAGCGTGCCGTAGCGGCCGGCGATGTGCCAGAAGCGAATCGCTTTTGTAAAAGGAACAAACTAAGACTTTCTGCTACTTGAAAGTTGGCATTTTAAAAAGTGTCATTATGAAAAGCAGACCAAACGTACAATTGGTAACTGTGAGGTTGGGAAATAAAACAAAATTATATGTTAAGTTTGCAAATGATTATTCGGCGAAATAAAATTCTGCGAAACCTTAGTTGGCAAGTGAAAATCTGGCAAACAATTTTCGGCGAAAAGGCAGAGAACCTAATCCATCCGGTTATGACGCGGTTTTGTGATCTTTATCTACAAAGACAAACCATAAAATACAATCAACTTTATTAAATAAAATAATATACTCACAAATCCATTAACCATGACTTTGGTTAGAGCATCGAGCGCTTCGCTGGGCTGCAGATGAAACAGCACTGACTTGCTATCCTTAAGGTACTGTCCACCAATGTTAGAGATCAGCTGTTTGGGCATCAACTGCATTAACAGCTTGTTCGGCCATGTGTCGACCTTCAGTTCAGGCTCTATGTCTTTTGTACTGGCTGATACCTGGGAATAAAGTTTAATATATACAGGTTGAAATTTAAAACATGCGACAAACCGAAATGGGAGATTGTACTCATCATTATGAACAACTTTTTTTAGTTTAACTTTAGGGACCAAAGTTGAAAACGCAAAAAAAAATTGCTGTTCCCTACATTTTGACGAGTTATGTGAACATATGTTTATGTAGGGAACAGCAACAGTAACATTATGTAGGGAGTTGTTTTTTTTTTTGCGATTGCAGCCTTTGTCCCTTTATAAAAGTTGTGAAATAAAAGTAAATTTACCGTGAATAACGGAATAAAAAAAAAATGACAACATTTATTGGCAATATAGAGCCAACACAATAACCCAAAGGAAGAATCTGAAATATACTCTAACGCAATAGAAATAAAGTTCACAATCACCTGGCAAGGTAGATGCTTGGTAGTTTTCTGTTGGTCCCCAGGTGCTTTGCCCTTCTCCATCCACTCGATAACGCCGCTCCAGATGTAGGAGCGCTGAAGCTGCGCCCCGGATGGGCCAGGCGTCACCATTGTGGGCATGCGTTGGTGACCACCCTGTGTAAACAAAGGATTTTTTAAAGTTCTATTTTGAAATGAAAAACAAGTTCCACTTGGACATAATAATATAGTAACTGGCATGAGTCGTGAGCACAAACTGACACCTGCGCAGTAGTAAATTTTTAGGTCTCTTTGGCGAAATGAAGAAACCGGGGGGCGCCGAGCTGCATGCGATTGGTTCGTCAACCGATACCCGTCGTCTATTGGACTCTCGCGTTTCATTTTTATTTAGCCGAAAGTGTACATCCACGTGCTTGCCCCCACTAGTGCCCATCTGTGCTCACGACTCGTGCCGGTTATTATACAAAAGATCCAAATGCGAGTCGGATTCGCGCACCATTCAAAATCATAGTTTTTTCCTGATGAATATAGCATTTCTATTTTTTTTTATTTTTTTCAAAATTGGCTCCGAAACGTCGAGCTTTTTTCGCAATTTTTTTTTTTTGTGATTTACTTTAAGATTTGAAAGAAAATAAATTTCACACAAATAAAAACAGAATAAACTTAGATAAAACAGCACTGTGTGTAGGGTTGCCAGCTCCGGTTTTATGTTTTAGAGGATTTGATAACATTAAATATAGGACATAGGAAGAAAATAAAGGATATCATATTATTTTTAACAAAATGCTGTTATGGTATCAGTAGCGACATTAATTAATTAAAAAACAATGTTAATATTAATACGCAATGTAACGTACTTTGTCTCGAATCGAAGCCAACTAGGTAGTACGACCTAATTAGACTTTTTGTACCTGGTATTACTTTTGGCTGCTCTAAGAGCTTCTTCGTTTTCTATAATGAAATGATAATAGTACATTGTGATACAAGGGTGGGAAGTAGGTTATTGCAAACGAGCTGTTATTAACAAGCCCGAGCCGAAGGCAAGGGTTTTCAATGACACGAGTTTACAATAACCTACACACCCGTGTATCACACGACGTTTTTCAATACAGTTGTGGGAAATAGTAAAAAACAAATCAAAGAATTAGGTAAATATGAAAAATTTAACTTTTCAGAAAATAGCGCGTTTTTGCAAATGGACATACTTTTTTCACAACGAAAACAGCCTATACAGCCTATTCGATTTTTGACAAATATTGATGTGAAAATAATTAAATTAAAACTGGTAATTAAATATATTATACAACCATTTAAAAGACTTTTGAGAATTCAATGCTAAGACGTACGGACTCATTCATTTTTCCTCGTATAAAATCTATCCCATTTTATTATATGTATGAAAACTCCTTGCTACTTAACTTTTTAAATTGTCTTATAAAAACTCAACTCAAAACAAAATGATCGAGCTCGTAAACAAAAGTCACGATCGCGTAACAGAAAGATGCCTATGCAAAAGATTTAATTTTCGAATCATAAATAAAGCCTCTGAAAGTACGCCATGTTTAACAACTGTATTGAAAAATTGTTTGCATTGCATGTTGAAGCTCGATTTTATTTATACTTTTTAAATTGTCTTATAAAAACTCAACTCAAAACAAAATGATCGAGCTCGTAAAGAAAAGTCACGATCGCGTAACAGAAAGATGCCTATGCAAAAGATTTAATTTTCGAATCATAAATAAAGCCTCTGAAAGTACGCCATGTTTAACAACTGTATTGAAAAATTGTTTGCATTGCATGTTGAAGCTCGATTTTATTTATACTTTTTAAATTGTCTTATTAAAACTCAACTCAAAACAAAATGATCGAGCTCGTAAACAAAAGTCACGATCGCGTAACAGAAAGATGCCTATGCAAAAGATTTAATTTTCGAATCATAAATAAAGCCTCTGAAAGTACGCCATGTTTAACAACTGTATTGAAAAATTGTTTGCATTGCATGTTGAAGCTCGATTTTATTTATTCATAGTTTTATTTATAGTTCTGCATTTACAGTTTCAATACCTAACTTATTTAATTTTTCGCAAAATAAAGGACAAAGTATTGTCCTCTCAAGATCACTTTTTAGGTCTGAAAAAGAGGATGTCCTTTAAAATAAAAGACGTCTGGCAACCCTAACTGTGTGCCTCACGGCAGTCATTCGTTCCTTACAGGAGGTCCCTTAGCGCGTAGTCGCTTTATTTATAACTTAATGCCCTGGCTGGAGACCTTAATTGATTGAGGCACCCACAGGAAAGTCCGGTTAAGCAGACAATGGTGCCGATTCCCTTGTTCACAAACTAAACTAAATTTAAGTTCAGTGCATCTTTTTCTTTCTATTTCATTAAGAAAAGGACAGACTTACACTTGACAGTTATTTTAGTCCTGTCAAATTAATCAGCGCTTGACGTAAATTGACGTTATTTTAGTCGGCAAGTTTTTAATCACCTCTAAACTTGTATGGAGTAGTGACAGGCGCTGATTAATTTGACAGGACTAAACTAAAATTTATCTTCTGTCCTTTTCTTAATGAAATAGAAAGAAAAAGATGCACTGAACTTAAATTTAGTTTAGTTTGTGATCAAGGGAATCGGCACCGATAACCTCCTGCAAGATACGTTATAAAGGGTTATTGGTTAAGAGCGCTATCTCGGGTCCGCTAGCGGTCCTTTAAAAAAAATGGTTGTCTGTAAAGTTGGTTTACGGACGATAGTTTAACGTGACAACGTTAAGACAAGGAATTATGAAAAACAGCTCTATCAGCTGCATCGGTAAGTGTGTCTAGAATTTTCTGATACCTTTTATAAAGTTTCATATTGAGACACGAAGCAATAAAATTCGATCTAAAGAAAAACGGTCACATTCCTCTAGATCGTATTTTGTTGCGTCGTGTCTCAATATGAAACTTTATAAAAGGTATTAGAAAATTCTAGACACACTTACCGAGGCAGCTGATAGAGCTGTTTCTTGTTCTATGAGTTTTTACAAAACTTATTACATTTACCAAAAACAAACCTTCAAGATTTCGTTATTCTATCTAACACATTTCAATTCTGTATTTTGTTCTACCTACCTACCTACCTACGCCTCGGGTGCACTGTCGCCCCTGCCTTTTGCACTAGACACGGCAGTTTGTTTTGCTACGCATAGAGTTCGTAACATTTAGACCGTTGAATTTAACTTTTATATTTTTGTATAAAAATATGATAAATTAAAATCTGATGAATTTATTAAAGACTACCCTACCTACCTACCTACCCTACCCTACCTACCCTACCTACCTACCTACCTACCCAACCCTACCCTACCCTACCTAAACTTGAGACTAGAGATGCCAATGCATTCCACTAGTTTTTATGACAAGTCTTTTACAGTTCAAGCAGTACGGTTATGGAATGCCTTGCCCGTCTCGATAAGGCGTGCTCAATCTTTGTCCACTTTTAAAATTTTGGTTAAAAATCACTTCCTCTCTCCTTAAACATCATCATTACTTAAAGTTCCATGCTCTTGTATCATGTTTTATTATTGTGTGTGTGTATATATATATATATATATATATATATATATATATATATATATATATATATGGATAAGTATCTATATGCTTTGTGTATTTGTATTTATTGTATATATGTAAGTGGTACACCAATAAATACCTGCAGTATTGTCTCTCCTTCTACTTTTTGATCCATCCAAAGGTTGTCTGTAAAAGATCGCTTTTAGCGATAAGACCGCCCATTGTGACACCCTATGTAACAGTTCTACATTTATATCTGTAATTTTTATGGTGTACATAATAAAGAGTATTCTATCTATCTATCTACCCTATCCTACCTACCCTACCTACCTACCTACCTACCCAACCCTACCCTACCTACCGTCCAACATTCTCCTGATAATAACAAACACAAAAAAAATAATAATAAGCGAAATCGGTCCAGCCGTTCACTAATAGTTTTTTTTTTCCATATTTTCTTACCGTTTAAACCTTCCCTGGACTACGACAAACATTTCAAAACCAAAATCAGCTAAATCGACCCAGCCGTTCTCGAGTTTTAGTGAGGCTAACGAACAGCAATTGATTTTTATATACATATATACTAGCTGACCCGACAAACTTCGTTCTGTCAAAAGCTATTTGACTGTGGCAGTTTGTCTACGCGCAAAGGAAATATAGTATAAACTTCACTACTCTACCCTACCCTACCTACCTACCCTACCCTACCCTACCGACCTACCCTACCCTACCCTACCGACCTACCCTACCCTACCCTACCTAGGTAGGTAGGGTAGGGTAGGTTATAAACAAAGCGACTACGCGCTAACGGACCTCCTGTAAGGAATGAATGACTGCCGTGAGGCACAGTTAGGGTTGCCAGACTTCCTTTATTTTAAAGGATATCCTCTTTTTCAGACCTAAAAACTGATCTTGAGAGGACAATACTTTGTCCTTTATTTTGCGAAAAATGAAATAAGTTAGATATTGAATCTGTAAATGCAGAACTATAAATAAAATCGAGCTTCAACATGCAATGCAAACAATTTTTCAATACAGTTGTTAAACATGGCGTACTTTAAGAGGCTTTATTTATGATTCGAAAATTAAATCTTTTGCATAGGCATCTTTCTGTTACGCGATCGTGACTTTTGTTTACGAGCTCGATCATTTTGTTTTGAGTTGAGTTTTTGTAAGACAATTTAAAAAGTTAAGTAGCAAGGAGTTTTCATACATAGAATAAAATGGGATAGATTTTAAACGAGGAAAAATGAATGAGTCCGTACGTCTTAGCATTGAATTCTCAAAAGTCTTTTAAATGGTTGTATAATGTATTTAATTACCAGTTTTAATTTAATTATTTTCACATCAACATTTGTCAAAAATCGAATAGGCTGCATAGGCTGTTTTCGTTGTAAAAAAAAGTATGTGTATTTTCTGAAAAGTAATTTTTTTCATATTTACCTAATTCTTTGATTTGTTTTTTACTATTTCCCACAACTGTATTGAAAAACGTCGTGTGATACACGGGTGTGTAGGTTATTGCAAACTCGTGTCCATCCATTCGGCCACCCAGTACATTTTTTTTTTTGTACCTCATTCGTGTTTGTTCCAAATTCAAAATGTCTTTATTCGCTCGGTGAGTAAAAGAGCGTTTTATTCACTGTTATCGATGAATAAAATGCCCTTTTTCGAGTGACAATGGTTAAAAAGTTGTTGTTTATGATGTTAGTAATAGTTATGAGAGGTTGTTAGTGTTTTACCAATTACCCTTTATAAAAAATAAACAATAATAAACAAAATACAGCAGTCACGGCTGCGCCAAATAGGCCACTCACACACATATAAAAAATTCACACCATATTATAGGAGCTTTTTCACCAGGCAATCCAATTTATTATGTGTGAGTTGAGCTTATTACTAACTTGGCGCTTCTTGATGAAACTTCTTGTAGACAGGAGGTTATTTCTACGAGAACTTTAACTCGACCATCATTGGACCATGTTTTCCCGGCTTTCCAAGATAATGATATACTTACATTTCGCAGTTTAGGCTCGCCTATGTCCAAATTCACTGACTTTCCGATGTCGGTCACCAAATCAACATTTTTTTTATTCTCTTTAGGAAGAACTTTACGTAATTGATGCGCTGATGCGGTTGTATCCTGAATTTGTTTGTCACTAACAAATTCTTTGCTTTTCTCCAACTCGTCTAAATGGCTTTTTATGTCCTCATAAGTCTTACTAACAAACGAATCTAACCATTGTTTTTTTATTTCGAACACATCCTTAACCAATGTTGATAACAAGGCATCTTGTTGGTCTAGTACTGCTGTCCAAGCTGATAATCTTGCGTCTTGGTCTGCCTTCCATGACGAAATCATCTGTAGGAACTCGGTATTAAACTCCTCACATACGCACAAATATTCCTTGAACGTGCTCAGCGAGCTTTTTAAGGAGTCATCAAGGCGTTGCTTGATGGTGGTCATGGAGCTTTTTGGGGAGTTATCAACACGTTGCTTGACTGGGCTCATCGGGCGATTTGGGGAGCCATCAACACGTTGCTGGACTGGGCTCATCGGGCGATTTGGGGAGCCATCAACTCGTTGGTTGATCGGGCTCATCGAGCGATTTGTGGAGTCATCAACTTCTTGCTTGACCGGGCTCATCGAGCGGTTCGGGGAGTCATTCACTCGTTGCTTGGTCGGGCTCATCGAGCGATTTGGGGAGTCATCACCTTCTTGCTTGACCGGGCTTATCGAGCGATTTGGGGAGTCATCAACTTCTTGCTTGACCGGGCTCATCAAGCGGTATGGGGAGTCATCAACTTCTTGCTTGACCGGGCTTATCGAGCGATTTGGGGAGTCATTCACTCGTTGCTTGGTCGGGCTCATCGAACGATTTGGGGAGTCATCAACTTCTTGCTTGACCGGGCTCATCAGGCGATTTGGGGAGCCATCAAGGTGTTTCTGGACCGGGCTCATCGGACTTTTTGGGGAATCATCTAGGCGTTGTCTTTTGTTTCTAACGTTGTTTTCAGGGTCGTCAGTATAAATAGACAAAGCCGGTTTAATTTCGGATTGTAAGTTTTCCTGTTTTGCAGTTTCAGTTGGTGATTTTGGCAATATCCGACGCATTTTAAGTTTCTATTATTATTTTTATGTAGTACACAATAAATTGTGTTGTGTTAGATACGTATTTGAAGTTACTATCTATATGTGGTCGTAGCAAGTTCGTAGGCCCAGTGTAGCTATGCATAGCACGGCGAGTGACGTAGGTGCGCTCAGCACGATAGCCAATCTCGCTTGCTCGGTGGTAGGGCACGGGACTGCTGGCTGACTGGCGATGCCGGTTTAAACCCGAACGAACACTAAATTATAATGTGAAGCGCCGTTATCTATTTGTCTCACTTCGGTCCATAAAAAAGTCCAAGGAGTAAAAAGGAAGCTAAATAACCAATCACGAGTTAGCACACAGTTCGATGAGTAACCGGTGTCAAATAATCACTTAAACACGTCCGTATCGACCCGAGGTGCGCGACGTAATCCTTACGAAATTCAACTACTGCCGATCTATTCTGTAAAAATCTCACTGTGAAAACTCAGGTGAAGTGAGCATCAATACACAGTGTCAATCCCTAGCATCAATGGAATGACAGATCACTTCACCAGTGATTTCACGGTGAGCTTTTTACAGAATAGCACTGCTGGTTACGAAGTAGTTCACAACACTTGGTCATCATCATCTGCCTAGCCTTTTCTCAACTATGTCGAGGTCAGGTTCCAGTCTAACCAGATGAAGCTGAATACAAGTATTTTACATGAAGCGACTGCACAGCTATGGCTCACTCACTGACTGATTTTACACATTATTTAACCGTACTTATCAACAATTTTTTATTCCTAAGGCCACTTCACGGAAACACTAAGGCCTGTGTTCACCAACATTTAAATCAACTGTTTAGATATTTAATCAGTTGTTTACTCAAAATTTCATAGGAAATTTGACATAAACCAACTGTTTAAATACCTAACCGGTGGTTAGAATGTTGGTGAACACAGGCCTAAGTAATTAAAATGATAATAACTTAGCAGTTAGTCAATATTTTTATTATAAACTTTACTGTTGTCCACAAGTTATCACAATAACAATGAAACTAGGAAACTGCGGTCCATGAGTCAATTCTCAAACAAATGTAATTTGTGATGGTGTGTGTGGGTGAGTATCGGCCAGTATTGGTGAATCCCTAGTTCATAGACTAACAATAAAAATAATAAACCTTTATTTTAGACCACAGAGAATTATATATTACTAGCTTTTGCCCACGGCTCCGCCCGCTTGGATGTCGGCTATCACTTAAAAAAAGTAACCTATATCGTTCTCCATATCCCAGGCTATACTATATTGGCATACGATCGGTTCAGCGGTTTAGGCGTGAAAACGTAACAGACAGACCGAAAAACTCGAGTTACTTTAACATTTATAATATTAGTATGGATAGTAAAGAAAACTTTAAACGAATGTTACTATCCAAATAATAATATCTATTACAAATTCTGCGATCGCCAACCCGTCTGCCAAGCATTGCGATTATAATAATATAAAATAAATTCTATGAGCGATTATGGCACAACGTCTTTTGGCTGAGATGATGATGATGTTTACAAATAGAAATATGTATGTACATTTCAATAGAAAGCGTGAAAAAAAAATTGTACGCGTGCCAAACCCGCACTTTGCCAGTTATTTTTATGTGGTTTGGAAATCCTCATGAATGTCCTCTTCCCTCAGGCAGGCAGAGATATCTGTCACACTCTTGCTGACTAAAACCTAGCACGAGCTGTTCAAGAAGCGCCGATTTGTTGGCGTACATCTATTGTAGTGCTATACCTTAGTATCTATTTGGCGCAGCCGTGCGGCGCGTTTTTTTAAAGTTATTTTTTTTTTACCTGGACTGTGTCAAATAATAGTACATTACTTACCAAGGGCTGCAATAGAAAGAAAGCCCGAAATCGCAGGTATTTGTGACCCGAGCCGCAGGCGAGGGTTGTAAATATGCGATAGAGGGCTTTCTTTTTTACTGCCCGTGGTGAGTACACAATATTACGTCTTCACCTGGCCACAATGCGAATTTTGAAAAACATCTCACATTATGGCCAGGTGTGACGTAATAGTAGTTTATAAAACTGTTGCATAATGAGGGGTACTAAAACATCGGCTCGGTTTTTAATAGTATCACACGAGTGTTTTAATACCTAGTTATGTGCAGTTTCATACACTACTTTATCTACTCTCATACATTGGGATTGAACCTACTAAATAAGAGATCAAAGTTAAAAGCGTAAGAAATTCCGACAGCAAAACGTATGGCGCCAAAAGCCAGCATATTACCGCGCATGCGCTAAAGCGGGCGCTGCAATATTTAAAAATGGAGTCAAAACTTTTTTGTAATGCTATAAAAATGGGGCGCCCCGCATAAGCATGCGTTCCATTAGAAAAAAAAATATCGAAACTCCTTGGTGATATTAACTTCTTGGATTGTGGATGTGCCCTGACATAGTAGTCTATGGTGTATAGTATCGAAATGCAAAAAAACATTGTTTTATAACATTATTTTTTTAGAGAATTAATGTTATAATATGATTATATAAATTTTATTCATAAAGTAGGTATAAACACGAATTTAAGTTTATAATTAGAATTTTACGACATGAGAGTAGATAAACATAATTAATTTCTTGCTCTCTTTCTGTTTTCCTTAACTGACCTGTGCGGCATGCGCTGGCGGCGGCGGCGGGGGCGGGTAGGAAGGCTGCGCGAGCTGTGTGAGCAGCGCAGAGTTGTTGGCGTACAGGGGCGCGCGGGGAGGGGCCAGCCAATTGCCCGCGCCTCGGCCGCATGATGGATTTCCTAATAAAACAAACGGATATTTATTACATCATCTAGCCAGTAGCCAGTCTTTTGCCCGTTATCAATTTTTTTTAGATTATTCATTAAGGGGATAAAGCAGTGTCTTATGTCACGGGCACTACAGGAAAAGTTTTTAAGCAGTGCGCAAATTTTGACAAATTAAACTTAAACGAGTTTTATTAACCACCTATTTCATATTTTAATACGTCTTAGTAAAAAAAAAAAATTTGTTATCGTTAACGAAAGATGTTTATTTTGGAACTTGTTTACTAGATACACGCCGCGCGACGGCGCAAGCAGTGAAGCGAAACGCAGTTTTAGGTACCTATCAGCTGTGTTCCCGCGCAATTCGCCGATGTAGGTATTTAAGCAGGTTATTAATCGCATTATAATATTTTTTTTTATAAAAAAAATATTAATCTAATAATGGAAATGTATTCTGTTACTGTTATCCACAAACGAAAAAAAAAATGCGCACTGGTTAAAACTTTTCCTGTATATTGAATTTCGAGCATAATGAAGGATTATAGTGCCCCCGAGCGCAGTGAGGAAGTCGCGCCCAAGAAGACATATTCATCCCCGAGAAAATACTAAACTTTTCACACTTTCTGCGAGACAATAGAAAGAAACGCGATTTTTGAATAAGTTCTTTTTGGTTGAAGTTTTCATAAGAATTTTTACTTGAGGTTCCAAATTCAAATCACATGATTGACCAGCGTATAATGAAATTCACACAATATTATTGCCCGGCTAGGCCCTAGGGTCTATCCGGGCAATAATATTAAACCTAAACCTAATCTAAAGTAAGTCATTACAGCCCTAGGGCTGTAGATTAGGTTTACATGAAATATAATTTAAAATTATTGATTAAGTGGTGTGAAAAACTATTAACTATTACGTCACCCTAAAAGCAATAGTCTTTTGCCAGTTTTACCATGCAAGCATAAAAAACAATAGTAATCGCACTTACCTACGCCTGCTACCCCGGGCACACCAGGCACGGTACCCACAGGCCCCACTCCCGCAGTAGCCGCGACGCCCGGACGAGGGAAGTTCTGGGCCCCTGGCCGTGCAGGGCCCGTAGTGCCACGGCCTTGACTGGGATAGAGATTGCAATTATGGTTATTACAAATTTTATTCGAAAAACTTTTACTAAAAACAAAAAAAAACAAATTGACTTAAACTAATCTTCTTCTTCCTGCCCTTGTCCCATGTTACTTGGGGTCGGCGCAACACGTTTTCTTTTTCCATTCCCCCCTGTCAACCGTCACTCTATCATTCACTCCCTTCTCTTTCATATCATTCTTCACACAATCCATCCATATTTTTTTGGGCCTACCTCTCCCTCTCCATCCATCCACATTTATCTTCATCACTCTCCTCGTCACATGCAAAAAAAATTGACATAAATTGACTTAAACTAATATCAATGTTATATAGGTGTAATGTAAATTAATTTTAGAACGACTACTTTTGAAACAAAACTTTAGAAAAAATTAATTTGTATTTTAAATCTAAATTGTAATCAAAGTCAAATCATTTATTTCAAATAGGCACATAAAAGGCACTTTTGAACAATAATAATAAATTTTAATCGTTTTAAAGTTATAAACAAACACATACTCATATGCTATATAATTAGAGATCTGATATTCGGATGCATATTCACCTAAAGTTGAGATGTTTGCTATTATGGAAAGCATTTTTGTATCGAATAAATCCCGCGGTTCCGATGTTTTATTTTTATTTTAACTAACACACCACCCCTACTCTTACACCCTACATACACATATTTGCATAGGGGTTAAAATAATTTTAAATAAATATGCATCTGAATAGTTATGCAATCCAAGATTCCCTGGTATTTTTTTATTTTATTAAATAATATTTTAGAAGTCGCTTCCATACTATACACCCGACTAGTTACGCATTGCCGGTGTTCCTGGCATCACGGGATATTTTCTTACAAAAAAATATATTTTAAGAAGCTGCTTCCATACTTTCATAGCTAATAATTAACTTTTATCCGATTATCCGATCTCTATATATAATATAATTATGTTTAATAAACATATGCTAATGTTTACATGTTTGGAAACTAAATAGCGAACTTATTATAGTTTAGGACTCACCCATAGACATCAGCCTGTATGTCGGGCACGGGTGGCGGCGCTGGGCTCGGCGGTCGTTCCTTCAAGCTGTAGCCGCGGAGTAATACTAGGTGGCGGGGATCCTGGAAAGAGCAGTTTTTTAGGGTTCCGTTCTTCAAAAGGAAAAAACGGAACACATAAAGGTGTGGCGCCACATGCGAACTACGTATCAAAGACCTGACGTCACACAAATCCTGCATCGCGCAGAGTTTACTGCGCGACTGGCATATATATAACATCCCGACATCAATCGTCGGGCAGTTGCCCACCAGACACAACACCCGTCTGGTCGGAGGATCCTCCCTTTTCTATGGAGGATGAGTCAACTTTACACCCTGTTCCTCATACCTCTATATAAGGTGTATCTATTCAAAAACGAAATATTTTAAGATATACACCTGCACACCACCTACCTGGTGGTGAAGAAGCCAAGGAAACGATATTTTTTTAAATCTGAGTATTTTATTTAAAAATTAAATAATTTAAAATTACTTGATAATAATGGTTAATAAATATCAAAAGGCACCGCGCTCGTGCCGCCACCGTCGACGTATCCGGGCGGGTAAATCATAGAATAAGTAAGTAATGTTTTTTTTTTTTTGCATAATGTCTCTAGCAATTTTAAAATTATAATAATTATGTAAAAATAAAAACACATATATAAAAAAGTCGCTTCTATGACTTTTTACCACCTATAGATTTTCTCTTAAAATATTTCGTGTATGAATATTTACACCTTTTATAGGATCACTCGTATTATTTGGTATCTACGCATATGAATTTCTGTGACCCAAACACGAACGTGTCATCATCTGCCTAGCCTTTCCCAACTATGTTGAGATCGGCTTGAACACGAACGTATAACGTAAATAAATGAATTTTGAATATGGAATTCACTTTTGGGGGGAAAGGGAGAAAATTAAAACAAAAAAATATCGAATGAAAGGACTCGTTATGAGATTTGTTTTTTTTTTTTAATAATTTTTATATAATTTGTTTTACAGTTATTAAAGAAAATAGATGAAAATAATCATTATCCACCCACTTAACTCCGAAAATGAAAAATTTGTTCTTTACTTATAGATTACAGGAAAACTTATAAGAAGTCTATGGTCTTAAAGTAACTTTTTTTTTTTTTTACACACAACGGGGATGCTCTTGGCCTTCATCTCACCTGATGGTAAGTGATGATAAGGCCGAAGATGGAAGCGAGCTTCACCCGGAATCCTCAACCACAGAGGAACTGGCTATCTTACCTTTAACTGCCGAAACACAACAAATGTTGTTAACATTGTTGTTTGGCGACAGACTTAGATAAGATGGTGGTAGCTAGCCAGGCGGACTTAGAACAAGCCCTACCACCAACCAAACCGAGCAGAAATTTTTGCCCCCGCTGGGAATCAAACCCGGGACCTCTGGATCTGAGACAGGTGGTTTTACCACTAGACCACAGAGGCGGTTTGAAACTGATTGTTTTGTAATGATTTAATAATATGTTTTTTTTTTTTAATTAATGAATAATAATAATTTTGAAATACCGTAATAATTTGGAAATTTTGCAATCTGGTGTAAATTTTATATGAGTGTATTCCTAAAATAAAAATGATTTGATTTGATAAACGTCAAAAATGTATGTATAAACCGAAGTTATTCATAGTATAACTTTATTCCACGTTTATAAGTAAGGCGGTAACACACTAACGCCGTGAATTTCTTCACATATCCAAGAACAACCATTTAGCTGGCAGGGACAGGGGACACTTGACTCTAACAAAAATAAGCACTTTAAAGCTTATTATTACGCAAACGGATTCCTGAATCGAAAGATGGTTTTCACAAACCCGCAATATTTTTGAACTGCCTATCCAACAATACCCCACACCATGGGATAGACGAGAAAAAACACACCACTTTACGTGGAGGAGAGGAATCCTTCTTTTCAAGATTCCCGAGACCACGAAATATCAGTCGCGAGCCTCGTAAATACCAAAAAATCGTCGAGACTTTCGAAATTTTATATCATCCCCACTTTACGTGGAGGAGAGGAATCCTTCTTTTCAAGATTCCCGAGACCGCGAAATATCAGTCGCGAGCCTCGTAAATACCAAAAAATCGTCGAGACTTTCGAAATTTTCGGGACCGAGATTCCCGGGATGAAAGCCCTAGCAGCGATCCGGTGCGGCTGTAATGTGTGCTTAGCTTTACTCTTACTGTTTCTCTTAGGGTATGACCCTCCCTGCCAGGGTTGCGGATTTGTCCGAAAGGGATACCGTGGCCCTAGCACACAGGCAACTGAAGGAACACGGGTGGGTTTTAGTCAGTAAAAGTCTGACACACCCTTCCGCTTCGCCCAGAGCGGGAGAAGTTATTTGAAAATTGCCCACCCAAAAAAAATCTATGACCAAAGTCAAAGTCAAAGTCACTTGACTCACTGACTTGAGTCACTGACTTTGACTTTGACAGAGCGGGAGAAGTTATTTGAAAATTGCCCACCCAAAAAAAAATGTATGACCCTCATTTGTTACCTCAGCATAGTTCCTCTGCTACAGCGCGTGCAAAGTACGCGGCATATTGACGCGACCGACTCTTGCACGCCGCGGTCAGCACGCAGGCTAACTGTTCTACAGTTAGTTGTTACCTTAGCATAGTTCCTCTGCTGCGCCTGGTGCAGCTCCCCGCCCGCGTGTTCGTACAGCGCATGCAAGGCGGGCACGCGGCGTGCTGACGCGACTGACACTTGCACGCCGCGGTCAGCTAGCAGGCGGGCTGCTTGTTCTACGGTCGCTGGGGCACCTAGATATCAAGATCAAATATCAACTATTACGGGAAACGAACGAACGCTTATTTAATACCTACTCTAATTCAATCAGAAATAACAGATATTAATTTTTTTTAAAATACAAAAAATTCTTTGATTCTCTTTGAAAATACATCACTGTTTAAAGGACTGTTTAAAGGACATCGTCAGAAATGGCCCCAGGACCAATAAACATCTGACCTACATAATAATCCTTACTAATATTATAAATGTGAAAGTAACTCTGTCTGTCTGTCTGTTTGTCTGTATGTTACGTTTTCACGCCTAAGCCGCTGAACCGATCGTCATGAAATTAGGCAGAGATATAGCCTGGGATATGGAGAAGACAGGCTACTTTTTTACGCGATAACCGACATCCACGCGGGCGAAGCCGCGGGCAAAAGCTAGTATAAAATAAGATTTACAATTATTCTAATCCAGCAGAAATCTCTTTGCATAATTGTATGAGCCGCGTTCATTGAAGACAAAAACTTGTGCCACAAACAGACTGACAGGTGGCTAGCTTCACGCTCTCACGCGGAGGGTAGGCAGACATACTGCTTTATACGTATATCTTTTCAACTTTTTACAAACAAAGTAATATAAATACTAGCTTTTGCCCGCGGTTCCGCCCGCGTGGTTATCGCGTAAAAAAGTAGCCTTTGTCCTTCTCCATATCCCAGGCTATATCTCTGCCAAATTTCATGACGATCGGTTCAGCGGTTTAGGCGCGAAAATGTAACATACAGACAGACAGACAGATAGACAGAAAGACAAAGTTACTTTGACATTTATAATATTAGTATTAGTATTAGTATAGTATGGAGTGTTCCGTGTGATGCCGGACGTAAAGAATAGCACTACCCCATTTCCTGCCTTAGTTGTCGTAAAAGGCGACTGAGGGGCTTACTAGAGAATGGGCAGCAGCGTTCTCTATGCATTTTGACACCATACTGCGATCGCCAACCCGCCTGCCATGCGTGGCTATTATGGCAAATCCCCCCCTTTTGGGGGAGTCCTATGTCCAGCAGTGGACGTCTTTTGGCTGAAATGATGATGATAGTATGGAGTATGGATGTACGCGTCGACTTGAGAACCTCCTTTTTCGTCGGCTGAAAATAGCACATACCAGCCGGCACCAGTCCTCCAGCATACGCAGAGTAAGGGGGTGAACAGCATAGCAGTAAGACGTGTATCGGTATGTCAGTTCGGCCGAGTTCGTCGAAACAAGCGAGGGCCGCTGTGAGCGCTTCAGTGACGCATGCTCTGCTTTCTGCATGGCCGCCGATGTACCTGTAATTTTTGAAGGTTTTTATATTTGTTCAAAGTATTTTGAGTCTAGCAACTCAATGGGAATTGGGCGGGTATATACTATAAATATGTTTGTCTAACTAAAAATACCTTGTCCTTCTGACTGACCCAGATAGGGTTGCAAACTTTTTTATACCAAATTATAGTATACGAAGCCATTGCCTGTAAAAATATAGTAGATGGTAAAAAAATATAGTAGGTTTCAAAAACATTTTTATTCTTTAAATGCATATTTTTTTGTACTATGAACCTTTGCCTTTTTTTTTTGAACTACAGAATGGGCAGCAGCGTTCTCTATGCATTTTAACACCATACTACGATCGCCAACCCGCCTGCCAAGCGTGGCGATTATGGCAAGCCCCCCAATTGGGGGAGGCCTATGTTCAGCACTGGACGTCTTTCGGCTAAAATGATGATGATGAACCTATATTAACAGGTTTTTTATTATTAATGTCTCGTAATTATTTTAACACTCTAAATTAAGGTAAAAAAATACTATTACTTTAGCTTTTATGAGATTAATACTGACCTTCCTGAGATCATCTCGCCATTTTTATTGAAATAAAAATATAGTAGTTTCGCCTACTATATTTTTTCTTAAGAAATATAGTATTTAGGTTTTGGAGCGGCGACATCTTTATCAGAGTTCATTCACCCTAACGCAAAAATGTGTTTCTTACTATTGCAACTTAAACTTAATCTAAATCCATTCTGCGGCGCCCTTGTATCACAAGGCTTGGAGTGCACTCGTAACAGGGTGTTTTAAACTATGACATGCGTTATATATTAAGAAAAAAAAAAAAAAAAATGTTCAAAAAAATTTTTTTTTTCCATGAATGGTTAGTAGTCATTTGATACATGAAGTGGGCTGTCTTTGTAAGACGACTAAAATGCCACGGTGTATAGTAGTGTTGGCAACCCTAGACTCAGATGACCCCATAACCCTCCTCCAGGAGAGCAGTAGGGCCACGAGTACAGTTAACAAACACAAAACACAACCGTCATTTCGACCTCGCCGCCGAAGTCCCTCGCGATGAAACCGACTTAACAGTCCCCCCCGACCCTTGCTCGACGAAGCGCCAGCCCGCGCCGCAGCTGAGCCTGTAGCTTTAAATTCGCTGCATAATAATAATAACCCTGATTTGATCCAGCCTGTCCCTTGCTGTCCTCCCTCCGACGCTGCCCTAAGCCGAGGTTCGTACTCCATAGGGGGTGCCCTTAGCGTGCAGTCGTTTAGTTTATAAGTTTTATGCCCTGGCTGGAGGCATTAAGTTTCGCTTAAATTTTTATTTTTTATTCATCTTCCGTATTCCAAGGCTGGTAGGTAATATCTCTGCATATCTTTTCTTTATTTGCTTTCATGAAAGAACATTTTGGTTCTATCATGAGCGATATTTTCTCTATCAAAGAAAGAACTCCTCTTACTGTATTTTATCAACAGTCTCTACAACTGTCTGAGGGCATGTGTAGGGGCCGAAGGTAGCAACAGGAATACCAGGGTGGCAATCAGCAGCTTTGTATGTAACTATGCTATAGACCGAGCCACTACCACCTCCTTCTTCTAATGGTCCTCCATGGAAGTATCTGGAAAAAAAAAATACCATGTAACACAAATATTTATTTAGGATAGGCAATGTATAAATGATATTTATTTCTGTAAATTGTAATAAAACTCTATGACCTGGTGAACTTGTACCATTTGAGACAAAATTTTCGGGGTTAGAAATAGGGTTACCAACCATACTTTTAAAAACAGTATTATACTGTTTTCCACTCTAAAATACTGTTTGCTGTTCAACAAAAATAAAGTATATGAATATACTGTTTTCACTGATATCCAGAGCTATGCCTAAATAATAACTTAAGAACATCGTGCATGCACCTGGGCATGGGCGCGGTGATTCAGCTAGCCTTAATTTCAGAATGAAACTCGTATATGACCAAAATTTTCACACACACAGTAAATAAATAATTCAAGATTATTTATTTGTGGAATTGCAGTCAGAATACCTTTTGGATCTAGTATTAAATGTAGTTAGTTTTGCCACCTCAATATTCTCAGAATGAGTGATGAATGCTAAGTGGTGGAACGACAGAAATAGAGCTTCAATATATTTGATTTAAAAAAATCTTCTCGTCTATTTGGTGAGGCTTACGAAGCCTTCAAAATTGGTGCTAAATTGATGCATTGCACGAGTAGCACAAATGATTTATGAATATATTTTATTTTTTAAACTTCAAATACTGTTAATTTTTTCGAGATACTGTTTATTTTCCCACTTTGACAATAATATTTATTTCTTGTACAAAAAGTTGGCAACCCTAGTTAGAAACCCCGAATAAACTCATTAACACAGTCTCTTTTAAAGCCCAGAAATAATCTTGGTCAGATCATAATAATATGAGGACCATGCAGATTTGAGTGGACCTGTCCCGTCAGTGCATGCATTAGTTAGTAATTGTGTAGTTTAACTCGGAAAAAGGTAGTTAGGGAATGTTTGGTGTATTAAAGTGAGAAAAATGAAGCATGAGGGAGTATGCCTAACAATATATACCTTAATCTATACAAATAAATAAAATTGAAACATCTGTAATGTCAAAATATAAGCTTTTTACTAAATGAAAGCATATACTTATAACAAAAAAAAAACAACCAAAAATAAAATTGTCTTTCTTTCTTTATTTCTTTCTGTCTGTTTGTTCTGGCTAATCTCCGAAACGGCTAGACCAACTTTGGCTGGACTTTGACTGGCAGATAGCTGATGTTATAAAGAGTGGCTTAATCTACTTTTATTTGAGAGAAATCAACGCGGGGGAAGCCGCGCGTAGGAGCTAGTGCCAAAATAAATAATCTACAAACTGACATAATATATCCATAATTTCAGAATGAATGCTGTGCTCCGCATAGGTGTCTGTTATCCTTACAATTTCATAACTGAAAAAAGGTCCCAAGGGTATGTTCTATATATTGGCAGCACTCGGAATATCTAGTACTTTGGGTATATCTGGGCATAGCTTTAGGATAGATGCTTCAATAGTCACCTTGAACAACTCAATTAGTCAAGATCTATGCAGTCAAGGGCCTCGGGGACAAAGAATTAGGGTAAATAAACGAATATACTTACTCTAAAGTTGGGACTATGTAATTTGATTTCAATTCTCCTATATACGCGCCGTTAGCAGCCGTCGCCTCTATTACAAATATTACTTCAGCCTGTACAGGCGAGTCAGGTGCATTTACTACCATATTTATTATCACTTTTAAAAGTAATAAAACCACAACACAAAACACAAGCAACAATATCTAATGACGTTTTGCTGACAGTTTTTTGACGTTTTGGATCGTGTCGTTCCATTTACTCTTTATTCATGGAGCTTTACGCGCTATTCGTAAGTAAATACTAAATCAATCCGGTTCTCACGTCTATCATCAATTTATTTTATTGATAGAATACAAATAAAATAAATTGATGTTAACGTCCACTGGTCCACACCAGCCGCAACGCCCGCAAGACACGCGACACGCACACGCTTGGTGCGGGCGATATACCCCGCTAGTGGACGCAGTGCTCTCCAAATCCGTTGCATGCCGAGCGTGCTTCTGGCCGGTGCGGACCAGTGGACGATCGCCTATTGTGTATTCTTTCATACTGTGGACTTCGTTGGAACTGTTCACGCCATTTCCGAAAGACCTTGCCGTGTACAGCTGCGTAAGATTCATTGCCAATCCTAATTTTGGACTTTGATCAATAATCAAGATTTTCGGTCAAAGAAAGTGGAAAAAAATGGGTGGTTGTGGGGTGGTGTGGTGATGCCACAGAGTTTTCGTGTATGCCTTGTTTACACTGTGATCCACAGACTACAATAGATTATCTGTGATCGGATAAAAGTAGAACCATGTGACACTGACATTTCCCTAATCAATCTGTCGTGTTTGCCATTGTCAGCTGTTTGTCATTACAAGAAAAATAACCCTGTCTTATTCTCTTGATCTCATCTTTTAACGAAAATACCTTATAGTTTAGCTCATAGCCTACTATTATTTCTATGGTGGACGCGTAAAAGACCACTCAACATTTCCAAATAGAATAATCGATAGATTTATCACCATGGAATTGGGTCTTCGCACCGTAAGAATTTTCAACCGGCTTTTGAGAAAACCTTTTGGAATCACGTCTTATAGGAATATTACGGGCTGTGCAGTTAAGGAAGAAGTTAACACGGAACTGCTGAACGAATTTAACCGAGATATAAGAAATGGTAAGTCTTTTCGCATAATTATTGCCAAATTACATTAGTTCTAAAAACGGCTGTCAGAATACTTCGTGTGAGTTTTCTTCATGAAAAAGAACTATTATCATCTCAGTTATCAATCATTGGGCGGTTGAGGTCTTTATGGCAATCATCGTCTTCTTCGTCGTGTCGATGGCCCGACAGTGCAAAAAAATTTGTTGGTCCAAAACTTTGCACTTCCACTGCATCGTCGGTCATAGTTTTCACCCCCATTCTTTTTTTTTTTTTGTTCTTCTTTTATCTGCGATCGGCTTTCTAGCCATAATCAGATTGGGTCTACCTACATGAAAGATTGTTTTTGTGATGTTCCATTAAACATTCAAATTATGTGGTTCAGTGCTAAATAAACTTTAAAATTTCACTGTCTCTGGCCCAAATTCAGTATTTTCCATCTCTTATTACAAAAGAAAAGTTTCAAAATTTTTGTCTGTGTTTGTTCCGGCTAATCTCCGAAACATCTGGACCGATTTTGATGGGATTTTAGCTGATGTTTTATGGAGTAACTTAGGCTACTTTTATTTTCAGCTAGATGCCGCCCGCGTGGCTTTAAAAAATAAAGTGATATTACAAACAGACACTTAAATTTTATTTCTTTGTATAGTTAAAGCAACGCGGGCGAAGCAGCGGGCAGCAGCTAGTCACTAATATAATAGCGCTTTCCCAAAGACAATCTACATATATTTCATACTTCTTTTTAGAATCTACTCTGTTGATGAGCATAGGAAAAAAAATAATTAAAAAGTATTTATTGTGACTCGCACAGGAAGATTACAAACTAAACACACAATTATAAAAGGACTGGCAGTTGTGTCAATTCCTAGGCAAGGCTTAGAAATAAGATTAATATTTATGTCTAACATCTTTTGTTATATCATGATTCATTGACATGTTTCATTTATTTATTTTTATTCAATTGGCCTAACAAGCAACCAACAGGTACCGTGTGGTGCCAGACGTAAAGAATAGCACCACCCCCTTTCCTCCCGTGGGTGTCGTAAAAGGCGATTAAGGGACTTACTAGAGAATGGGCAGCAGCATTCTCAATGTGTTTTTAACACCATACTGCGATCGCCAACCTGCCTGCCAAGCGTGGCGATTATGGCAAATTCCCCCCCTTTTGGGGGAGGCCTATGTCCAGCAGTGGACGTTTTTCGGCTGAAATGATGAATGATGAACAAGCAACAAAAATTAAATTAAGACAATTTTCTTTACACATTTTTTTATATTTTGAAATCACTTCATTTTTCCAATTGATCATCAATTTTTATACTTGATTGCTATCTTTCTATCTTGTCATAATATAGGATGATTTTTGCGATATCATGATGATGTAAATGATAGTGTATCACTGCTTTGTTTTGATAAAAATGCCACAATGTTATCAGATGGTCAATCTGTTTCCCTCTATCTTCTCGGTTAACAAGATCCATCTAGAATCACATGCATTCACTCTTACCCTCGCACACTCACATACGCATACATATTAAAAACGGAAGTAAACTTATACTTTTTCCCTTCTGAAGGTAAATCGACACAGTCCACTCATACATAAATCAATTGGAACCTCATTGCGAAACACTCTCTTAAGATACAGGATACCCCAGTTTAAGAGACAGAGTTTAATCTCTAATGTACAGATTTCTGCAGCATCCAAATGTTCTCTACTTTAAGTTCAAAAATAAACTTTTAGTAGAATTATCTGTTATCTGTATTTTTTGCTATAGGTGCTAAATCTATACTTAATATTATAAAGCTGAAGAGTTTGTTTGTTTGAACGCGCTAATCTCAGGAACTGGTTGGAATTGAAAAATTCTTTAGAAAAACATGTTAGATAGTCCATTTATCGAAGAACAACACCACGCTACGACCAATAGGAGCGGAGCATAAAAATTAAAAATGCTGGAGAAACGGGAAAAATTATTCCTTTTGAGAGCTTCCGTTGCGTGCGCTGCGTAAACGGTTTAAGTTACGCAAATATCACGTATGATGGAATTTTTCCTCATTAAAAGTTCAAAAAAAAAAAAATCGCGACAGCATATGTCTATCTTTTAAGATTGACTCACTATAGCCTTTTTTATGGTAATCTGTTCGAATTTAATGCATTATTTGCGAAGGAGTTTTATCAACATTATATTAATCCTTATCCAAATAAATATGTTATTAATCACAAGTATTTAAATGTAAACAAAATTGTCCTTGATATCACTTGGTTTCAATCAACATCTTAGAAGATATCATAATTTTAAAATAATTGTTCGTTTGGCGCGCTAATCTCAGGAACTTACGGGTTTTGTATTGAAAAAATATTTTTGTGTCGGATAGCCCATTTATCGAGGAAGGCTATATAACATCACGCTATGATCCTTAGGAGCCAAGGGAAAAGAACAAAAGTCAGAAAGAACGCTAAGTGATAACGAAGTTATAGCGCGGGCGAGCGACGGGATGCGACGCGATGGGTGGGCCGAAATTTCACGCGGACGAAGTCGCGGGCAGAAGCTAGTATTATTATATTTCCTTTAAATTATATTGCTTTAAATAAATAAAACAGTTTTTTTTAAGTCATATCATAAAAAATATTAAGTACCTAAGTACCTAATACATAACTTTTATGATACAAACCTTTATTTCATTTAAATACATAAATTGTATTTTAAAATATTTTTAGAAAAATAGGGTCCAACCTACCGGTGGTCAGAGCTCCTGAGCGAGGAACCTATAGAAGTATGAAGAACAGGGTGTCAAGTTCACTCATACTCTGTGGAAAAGGGAGGATCTTCCAACCAGATGGGTGTTGTGTCTGGTGGGCAACTGCCCGACGGTTGATGTGGGGATGTTGTATATATGCTAGTCGCACGGTAAACTCTGATTGCGCGATGCAGGATTTGTGACGTCAGGTCTTTGATGCGTAGTTCGCATGTGGAGTTGTTGATACCGCCACAAACCTAAGGGTACGCTTAATGTTTTGATGTACCGCTCACTGGATCAAGTCCTATAATATATATTATTATTATGGCTGGCCTGTTGTATCCCACTACTAGGCAAAAGCCTACCTCCATGTATAATTTAAACAAAATGCTCAAAACCAATGTTAATAAAAACTACCATAATATTATGTATCTACTAGCTGCTGCTTGCGGCTGCGCAAGCGTGGCTTTTTCTAAAATAAAAGTAGTTTTAGTTATTCCAGAGACAGTCCCGTCAAAATTGGTCCAGCCGTTTCTGAGATTAGCCGGAACAAACAAACAGACAGATAATTTAAAAAAAATTGTTGCAAGTGCCTTATTATATATGCTTTCATATGCATTTAGTACAAGCTGTTATTTTGACTTAAGAAACATACACTTCAATGTTATTTATTTGTACCTATAGATTATTTTAATATTCAAGACATTATCTAAAAATTCTTATCAGTACCTACGCACTTTAAAATAAATATTTTTGCAATTATACGTGATACAGGCATTGTTGCAAAATATGATAAAAAGCTTCTTAGATAATACATTGAATAGTAGTAAGTTATTTAACAATTCTACAGGATCATTGACTTTTGACTATTGTCTGTCTTATCTTTATCAGCTACTAACTTCTGCCCGCGACTTCGTTCGCTCGCATGGAACTCATGGAAATCGTAAGATACACAATATACTAAAATAACAGCCACATTTTTATAAGACTCCCTCGCGGTGGAAATTTCACGCGGGCGAAGTCGCGGGACAAAAGCAGTAAGTAGCCTTTAAGATTCCTTCAAAATTCAAATTTGATACGTCTGTATGTCACTCCTCCTAAACGGCTGGAAGGAATTTCATACCATAATTTGCAAACGCAACGATATCTGAACGCCGCTCAGTACACTCAGAGAAAAATGGGTCAACAAAGCCACAATAAATGCTTTGTTGATAATTTCCTGTCGGAGCAACTAAATTCTTTGTTACTATTACAGAAAGAGCTTAGTTGAGATTAGCAACTTTTTTATTGTGCGCTGATTGCCCGTCGTTTAATGTGCTAGGAACAATTTAGCTTTGTCCTTACATTAAAGTTAATAAAAAAATTGATTTAGTAACAACAAAACGTTTTAGGTGTGTTAATGTGAACATTGTTGATAAATTTGACAAAATAACTATAGTCATAGTATTAAACTACCAATTGTCGTACAATATATATGTGGCTGTGGTAACAATGGATCGTTGCTAGTGAGCCAATGTGAACATTGTTAATAAATCTAACAAAATAACTATAGTCGTAGCATTTAACTACCATTTGTCAGACAATATATATTTGGCTGTGGTAACAATGGAACGTTGCAAGTGTGTCAACGTGAACATTGTAATTAAATCTAACAAAATAACTATAGTTGTAGCATTAAACTATCATTTTTCATACAATATATGTGGCTGTGGTAACAATGGAAGGTTGCAAGTGTGTCAATGTGAACATTGTAAATAAATCTAACAAAATAACTATAGTCATAGCATTAAACTACCAATTGTCATACAATATATATGTGGCTGTGGTAACAATGGAACGTTGCGAGTATGCCAATGTCAACATTGTAAATAAATCTAACAAATAACTATAGTTGTAGCATTAAACTATCATTTTTCATACAACATATATGTGGCTGTGGTAACAATGGAACGTTGCAAGTGTGTCAATGTGAACATTGTAAATAAATCTAACAAATTTACTATAGTCGTAGCATTTAACTACCATTTATTATATAATATATTTGTGGCTGTGGTAACAATGGAACGTTGCGAGTATGCCAATGTCAACATTGTAAATAAATCTAACAAATAACTATAGTTGTAGCATTAAACTATCATTTTTCATACAATATGTATGTGGCTGTGGTAATGATGGAACGTTGCAAGTGTGTCAATGTGAACATTGTATATAAATCTAATAAATTTACTATAGTCGTAGCATTTAACTACCATTTATTATATAATATATTTGTGGCTGTGGTAACAATGGAACGTTGCAAGTGTGTCAATGTGAACATTGTAAATAAATCTAACAAATTTACTATAGTCGTCGAATTTATCTACCATTTATCATACAATATATATGTTTCTGTGGTAACAACGGAACGTTGCGAGTATGCCAATGTCAGCATTGTAAATAAATCTAACAAATTAACTATAGTCGTAGAATTTAATTACCATTTGTCATACAATATATATGTGGCTGCGGTAACAATGGAACGCTGCGAGTATGCTAATGTGAACATTGTAAATAAATCTAACAAAATAACTATAGTCATAGCTTAAAACTACAATTTGTCAGACAATATTTATTTTGCTGTAGTGACAATGAAACGTTGCGAGTGTGCCAATGTGAAAATTGCAAATAAATCTTACAAAATAACTATAGTCGGTGCATTAAACTACCATTTTTCATACAATAATTATATCGCTGTGGTGACAATGGAACATTGCAAGTGTGTCAATGTGAACATCTTTACATAATGAAGTCGCTTCCGCTGTCTGTTCGCTTAGATCTTTTAAACTACTCAACGCATTTTAATGCAATTTTCAGCAATAAATAGATAGAGTGATTCAAGAGAAAGGTTAATATGTATAATACCTACATTACATATTACATATTATAATAAAGAAAAGCCGAAAAATTCAAAGATTTGTAATGTGAATTGCACCCGTGCGAAGCCGGGGCGGGTCGCTAGTTGTAGGTTCCCCTCAATTTCTCTGGGATGCCATCATCAGATCCTGGTTTCCTTATCATGGTACCACCCTTGGGATATCTCCTTTCCAACATAAAAATAATCATCAAATTCGGTTCCTAAACGACGAAGTTATCCGCGAACACACATTATAAAAAAAGTATAATATACTAGCTTTTGCGCGCAGCTCCATATGTCGGTTATATCGCGTAAAAAAGTAGCCTATGTCCTTCTCCGTATCCCAGGCTATATCTCTGCTAAATTTCATGACGATCGGTTCAGCGGTTTAGGCGTGAAAACGTAACATACAGAAAGACAGAGTTACTTTCACATTTATAATATTAGTAAGGAAGTAAGGATAGTAAGCATGGTCGAATTAAGAAACCTCCTCCTTTTTTTTTAAGTCGATTATACATTGATCCAAAAAGTAAAATATTATAGTAAAAGTACTCTGTGCATTGTTCCGACAAAAATCTTCGGAAATTTAACAAAACTCATTTTGTTCTCACGGCAAAGACAAGAAAACTTGTTGAAACACGTCGCGCGCGCTGCGGTTGGTTGCGCGGGGCGGGGCCGCACATAGGATCGGTGTTGCCAACGGTTTTATTGATGGACGCCCCGATTAGTTTCATTCAACCGCCGACACCACCACAAATCCAATAAAGTATTTAATTAAACTAACTACTAAACATAGATAAAAAACCCAAACGAATGCTAATGATCACACATGAATAGGTACCACATTACGTTCCGAACATATTCCTGTAAGTAATTCTCTTTTTCATTTAACCCGATATTTCAACATGCAAAATTTCAAGTTCATTCATGCATGTTTTAAAAAAATCCATACAAACTGTATACCCGTTTTAAGGGATGACAGTACCTGCATGAAACCCATTCTAAGTTTTAAATTGCAGTTTATGCTAACTAATACTGTCTCATCAACATTGATCCAGTTGTTTTTGCGTGATGCGTGTATGTACATACAAACAAACAGACAGAGACAATATTTTTTCTTACTAGTATATTAAATTTTTAATTTTGTCGTTGCCTTTTTCTAACGCAGTTGTGGAAAGAGCCTTCTTCCAAGTGGCATTTATTTTATTAAAGAGAAGCATAAACACAGATTAGCCATTTACATTGCTGAATTTATCTTGAAAATAAGATAATTCATTGATAGAAGTATGTGTTCATTTTTAAACCCAGTTCAATTTATGCTAAAGAGATTTAACTCGGAAAAAATGTACGGAACTGCAGACGACGCGAGTAAAGATTAAATAACGATTAAATACGAGTTTTTTTTATTTATTATTATTTTTAATTTATATACAATTTTATTTCAGTAATAGCTTCCATTACAGAATCAGCATCTTCACGAGGGTCGTCTGAAGCTCCTGTTATGGAAGCTATTACTGAAATAGTATAAAATCGTGTATTCATTTATAAAAAAAAATATTTGGTGGGTTGTGGGGGATTTTTTCTTCAAAACCTCAATTTTGTGGGCATTTCGGATAAGGTTTGGGGAGAACGCGAGACGGTCATCTGGCAACACTGGGGTCCATATTTATCGACCGACCGCTGTGTGCGCGTGCGTCTGTCTCGCTCCTTCGGGCCGGCCGGCTGCCGGCGCCCGCCGGCCGCCGCGGCCGGCCATTTGTGTTGAGTGCGTGCGCATGGGCAGTTCAATATTAAATAATAAAGAAAATGGAAGAATTTCTCGATTCTGCCCGTTTGGGCCATCTAAAGGACAGTTTCATTGGTAAGTTTCCTTATTATTTGCTTACTTAGTAGCTTTTTATCACAGATGAACTAAGGATGGTCCGAATCATCTAAAGTACGGTAAAGTACAAGACAATCTACAGTTTGTGGTAGCTTGATGTGCGGCCAGCACATCAAGCTACCACAAACTGTTCGATTTTGAATATAATTCAACATTTTAAAGTTTAAAATCGTTTGGAGAAATTTGACGGTTTCGTGTAGCTTGATACGCTGGTCACTGTACAAGTATTCTTTCACCGAGTGGTGGCCAAGGTTAGGCCATAGAAACCAGGGCCGTCCTAAAGCTCGTTAGATCAACGACATCGTCAAAGTCGCGGGAAACACCTGGATAAAAAAAAAGTCGGTAAAAAAAGGGGAGGCCTCTATCCATCAGTGGGTGATTCCGGGCTGTTATATGATGATGATCTAAATAGGTAGCTAGGTAGGTACATAACTACCTACATTGAGATTTGATTGAAATGATTAAATGAATTGATCGTAACAAAGTAATTTTGTCGTTTTCACAACGTTGTTATTGACATCTTACAAATTATAGGAAATGTTTTTGGTGGTTCAATAATTATTAGATAACTACCTACCTACTTTATTATAATATTTTTTTAATAAAAACAATTAAATAATAGGTACTACAGTTCTACCAACTTATTATTTTTTGTAGAAAGACGTGCACGTTAGAAGCGTCCGTAATAAAACAATTCAAAAATTAAAATAAGCCGTGGCAGTTAAGAGATGACCATTAATTTCTCTCTTTCTACTTTCCTAGCTTAGAGCCTGATTCTGATGATTCTTTTTTATTTAATACTTAATATTATACTTGTTTCTTAGCAAATTAACAGAAACTAAAAAAAATAGCATTATCAGTTTTATTATTCTTATTCGTTTTAAAGGTGTGTGTTTTATTCATTTATTTTTATTTTACAGATTGCAATGGATAGCAATGTTTCATCTCCTATATTATTCGTAACGGATGATGGGCCAGTAGATACGTCAATTCAGGTAAACCATACTTCATATTAAAACTACCAGTATTCAGTTAGTTTTAATTCAGGCAAACCGACTTCAAAAAAAGGAGGAGGTTTCTCAATTAAACCGTATGATTTTTTTATTCTTTTTTTGTTGGAAAGGTGATAATGAATAAATAATGACTTGTTTATATATTTTGTACAGGACTGGAATTCACTATTAGACGAAGAGTTGGAAAATTTGGATAGTCAAAAGTCGAATTGGAACAGACGGCTGCAAAAATTTATGACAGTTGTTGACATCTCTGACTTTGGGGCAATTGCTACTAAAAAAAGCAGACAATTCAGAGAAGCTCACCTCGCGCGACCGTGCGTTAATAGCAAAACACAAGACATTTCAACAACTATTCGAAAAAATATTTGGCAAGAATGGGCACGTGAGGTGGTCTTTATTCAAGGGAGAGATTACCGAAGTGTATTATGTCGCTTACCATGTCGTCGGAGGAAAAGTCGTGCAGGCCAGTGGCCTCTTCCACAACAGGTTGATTACACATCGACGACTACTTCTTTCTTCAGAAACAAAAAGGAGCTTAAGCAGCGAGAGCGATAGCAGCTGCTCTGAAAATAATAATTCCAAACGTGTGAGGCCTCTTCCAGAAAGTTTTACTGTTGCCGACTGATTTTGAATCAACCTCATCTCCACAAGAATGTTTAAACTGGTTGCGGGGAACATCATCGCCCCGAGAGACAGTGGTGACAAAGTGGCTTACAACTCTTCAACTACGAAACAGTAAACTGAAAGCAGAAGGTCTATCATACAAATAACACTGACTGGTTTCCTGCCCTCACTTTGCCCGATGGAAATGAACTGGTGAGTTATTTGTTTTAGACATTAGACGTTTAAAACCTGTCTGATCTCATCAACAAATTGACATATTCCGCTCAGACCCAATACCTATCTTTAATCCCTCATCTTGAATTACATATAATGTAGTTCTATTTTTACACATGTTATAATGTTTTAATTGTATTTGTTGCAGTTATCCCTGGATTTCCAGACAGTGTACCCAGATGCTGACAAAAATTTTGAGGAAAAATTCCCGATTATTAAAACAAAGCTTCTAGAACTTCTGGCAGAGAAAGGAAGTTCTTCCAGGCAAGATCAAACTACACTTGAGCTGCTCGAGTTAGCTACCGGTAATTTTAACTACTAAGATGATTTAATTGCATGTTTTTTAGTATTTGTATTTTGTCACTAAAAGCCCCCTGCGGATTTACTATCGTACTGGAACCATGCATGGGCTGAGTGTTTTTTGAATAATCTTTGGGTTATTTTATTTTACGTTATTAATTTTTTTCTAAAATGGTATGGTTAAAAACCAACTGACTATAGTTTTAATATGTTACGAATATTATAGGAGATGAAACATTGTTATTCATTATAATCTGAAAACGAATAATTTAATGAGTAAAAAAACTCACCTAAAACTAATAAGAACTGATGATGCAACTTTTTTTAGTTTCTGTAAATTTGTTAAGAAACAAGTATAATATTAAGTCAATTATTATATTAAATAAAAAAGAATCATCAAAATCAGGCTCTAAGCTGCAATACCTAAACTGTGTAGTCGTAATTTTTTTATTAACTGTACTAACTTAAACTTGTTATCATGTACCTACTTATAAGATTAATTCATTTTGTGTAATCATACCTACTATAATATTTTCTAATACAGGGTGTCAAAGAAATTGTGTGCCATAGCTTAGGGGTAGGTTCTTTGTCGATAACCCTTGCCGATTGTCGGAAGTCAGGATTTTTTTTTTGCTAAATCAACCTAATTTAGTACCTACTAACTTAAAATAACAATCGTGTAGAATTGAAATTATTTTATTTGTTTAAATGATTTAATTACTTACCTACTATCGAACGTAGGTTTTAATTTTGAAGGAGATAAGCACGCTAAAGTAGGAAGAAGAAATACTTGGAATTGTAATTTACGTACCTAGGTTACCTACCCTTCTCCCGGCGTTATCGAAGTGTTCGGCCGTAGGTATTTCATTGCGTTCGATAGTAGGTAGGTGACTCTAGGAAATTATTAATTAGCATTTAAACAAAATAAAAACTACGTTTAAGCAATATTTTAATCAATTCTAAAAGATTGCTATTTAATTAGTAGGTACTAACATTAGGTTCATCTTATGATAATTTTCGGTTTTTGAAAACTTTTTTTAAAGGTATTAAATTTTTGTATTTTTTACGGGTTCCTTTATCGATACTGAACTCACCTGTAAGCTATGGCACGCAATTTCTTTAACACCCTGTATACAAAGTAATGACCAGAATTGATTTGTACCCCAAGTCGTGAGATTTTTTTTTTTCGTTTTTGGTTTTCCGTATTGTGCGTGCCCGCAGATTTTGTATTGCAATCCTTAATTTTATTTTATCTATAATGCTTGATGTAAGAACTGCCCTAGTAGCATTTTTGTTGGCATTTAGTTCGGCCACTTACAGAGGTAAGTGGCCCAACTAAATGCCAACAAAAATGCCCAACTAAATGCCAACAAAAATGCTACTAGGGTGATAGCTCGTGGTCGTTGGCCATGCTTAGGTAGTATATTAAGGTCTACTCAAAACTGCGGGCTCGCAATACAAAGAACCTAAAACGAAAAAAAACTTAGGACATAACAGACTTGGGTTACTACTGGTAATGTTAGATTTTATTGCAAGAAATCATAAATTTAATTAATTTAACTAATTAATTTTATTTTATAACTGAACTGATTATTATGTACCTACTTATAAGAGCGAAATGTGGGTGTACTATAGGTGCACCTCTGCCTTACCCTTCGGGGAATACAGGCGTGATGTTATATTATGTTACTTATAAGAGAATATGTTATTTATTGTATTTACGGTTTAACAATACAAATACCTTAAAAATAATGTTGTTTTTATCATAATTTAGACCACTGTTAGGTACACTCAAAACCTATCTTCTGTCTTAGCTGATATTGTTTAGTATACTTTAGGCGTTTAGAATTTAATTTCAGTAGCCATTGTTACTACGAATAAGCCTTTGTTTCACTAACGTATTATTGTACTGCCAGTACCTATGTATCTAATACTCATTTGTGTTTCAAACAAAAACTAGTCTATTGAAATATATAAGTATGTTGACAAACTAGTTTATTCAATGAGTATTAGTTACTGGTACCAATACACTAATAAAATACAATTTTATTTAAATGCAGGAGCTACTCTACTTCGCGAAAACAACTATATTTCATAGGTTAATATGAATGTGCCTTTGTTTCAGTAGCTAACTCTTCTTTGCTAAAACAACTACACTTTCTTTGTATATACATAAAAGCTTTTGATCAAGTAGCAATATTATTTAAATGCAGGAGCTATGGTACTCAACTTCGTCAAAACAATTATTTTTTTATTGTTCATATTATGAAAAAGTTTTTGTTCGAGTAGCTTCTATATAACACAACTGTATTTTCTTTATAACTAAGAATAAGCCTTTGGTTCAGTAGCAAATATATTACATTATTTGCTAATATATTTATTAGCTACTGAACCAAAGCCTTATCCGCAGTAAAAAAGAAAATACAATTGTTTTTATAAAAGCTACTGAAAAAAAGGTTTTTTTTTTATATGAACAAAGGAAATATAATTGTTTTGGCAAAGTTGAGTAGCTCCTGTATGTAAATGATATTGCTACTTGAACAAAAGCTTTTATGTCTAAACAAAGAAAGTGAAGTTGTTTTAACAAAGGAGAGTTAGCTACTGGAACAAAGGCTCTTTCATATTAACAAAGGAAGTATAGTTGTTTTCGCGAAGTAGCGTAGCTCCTGTATTTAAAATACATTGCTACTGGAACAAAGGCTCTTTCATATTAACAAAGGAAGTATAGTTGTTTCCGCGAAGTAGCGTAGCTCCTGTATTTAAATTACATTGCTGCTGGAACAAAGGCTCTTTCATATTAACAAAGGAAGTATAGTTGTTTTCGCGAAGTAGCGTAGCTCCTGTATTTAAAATACATTGCTACTGGAACAAAGGCTCTTTCATATTAACAAAGGAATTATAGTTGTTTCCGCGAAGTAGCGTAGCTCCTGTATTTAAATTACATTGCTGCTGGAACAAAGGCTCTTTCATATTAACAAAGGAAGTATAGTTGTTTTCGCGAAGTAGCGTAGCTCCTGTATTTAAAGTACATTGCTACTGGAACAAAGGCTCTTTCATATTAACAAAGGAAGTATAGTTGTTTCCGCGAAGTAGCGTAGCTCCTGTATTTAAATTACATTGCTGCTGGAACAAAGGCTTTTTCATATTTACAAAGGAAGTATAGTTGTTTTCGCGAAGTAGCGTAGCTCCTGTATTTAAAATACATTGCTACTGGAACAAAGGCTCTTTCATATTAACAAAGGAAGTATAGTTGTTTCCGCGAAGTAGCGTAGCTCCTGTATTTAAATTACATTGCTGCTGGAACAAAGGCTTTTTCATATTTACAAAGGAAGTATAGTTGTTTTCGCGAAGTAGCGTAGCTCCTGTATTTAAAATACATTGCTACTGGAACAAAGGCTCTTTCATATTAACAAAGGAAGTATAGTTGTTTTCGCGAAGTAGCATAGCTCCTGCATTTAAATAGAATTGCTACTGGAACTAAGGTTCTTTCATAATAGCAAAGCAAGAATTGTTGTTTTCACGATGTAGAGTAGCTCCTGCATTTAAATAACTGTGCCACTGGAACGAAGGCTCTTTCATATTAACAAAGGAAGTATAGTGGTTTTCGCGAAGTAGCGTAGCTCCTGCATTTACATAACATTGCTACTGGAACGAAGGCTCTTTTATAATAACAAAGGAAGCATTGTTGTTTTCACGATGTAGAGTAGCTCCTGCATTCAAATAACTTTGCTACTGTAGATAATTATGAGTTGATTTGAGTCAAATAACCTTAATACCGTGACTAAGCTTTAATGGTGGTTACAAAGTCAGAATACTTAATTTAACAAAGTACAGCTGTTGCGCTCATAACTTAGTATTGTTATTACAACAAAGTGACAGTTAAATTGAATTAGTTCCACAAACAAAAGATACATTGTTGTAGTATCCAAACACACTTTATTGAAAAAATACTGTTGTATTGACAATATAGAAACATTGTTGTGGTATCAATACATATATTTTGTAGAATATTGTCGCAATGACAATTTACTTCTTGACAAAAGAAACATTGTTGTAGTATCAATACACATAATTGTTGTACTGAGATTTAATTTGACAATATAAACATTGTTGTAGTATCAATACATATATTTGTTGAAGGAATATTGTTGTACTGACAACTTAATTCATGACAATAAAAACATTGACGCACGAACTATACACTATGGTGGGCTCTCCCCTGTTAAAGTTTTATTGTTATAGCCAACAATATTTTTTTCTGAGTGTATGAACGTAGCATAATAGCTTTCCGTTATCACACTATCACACTAATATTATAAAGGCGAAAGTTTGTGAGTGTGTGTGTATGTTTGTCTCTTCTTCACGCTCAAACGACTGGACCAATTTTGATAAAATTTGGTATGGACGTAGCTAATACCCTGGATTTACACATAGACGTTTTTATCCCGAAAGAATGTAGTGTTCGCGGGTAACACCGCGGGATGCAGCTAGTAATATCATATAATAACATAATCTTCACAATATTATGTTTCAGACTAAGAGATTCACAGTTCCTCATTATGTTTTCAAAGATACTTCTTTATTAGAAGAAGTATACACTAATGTTCGTTTCTCAGGTGGAGTAGTACCAGTATTCCGCAGAGCCCTGTTGTTCCCGACGCGGGTGGCGTTACAAGATGAGTTCGGCATCTACACGTACGCTGGGTTGTACCAAGCGGCTTCCGTGCTCTCGCAGGAGATATCTGCACAGTTAGGTAAGGAAACTACCAATTTGTCTCGCCGCAAACGAGGAAGCGACTTGCAAGCTATCGACAATTTTCTCTCCCATGAAACGTACAGAAGATGTAGGTCCCGTGTCAGTTAAAGAGATGCATATATGTATTATTAGTTGATCGCTGACTGTGCATACCGCCGGCGAGTACACTCACTCCACTCGTCCAAAGAAAATAATCGCTCAGCGACGCTCGTTTGGCGGGCAGAACACTCGCTTGGTACATACGCGTATCAACGAGTGACTGGGTAGTCGTTCTACTAGTCGCACTCGGGCACTCGCTCATAGCTCAGCGATTAACTATCCGCTCTACCATATTTTTTTTTGTTATGCTCCCTTGTGTCTCACTGCTAAGCAAATGCCTCTGCTTTTTCCTTCCAAACCTCTCTATTTTTTGTGTATTCTGGCCATGTTGGCCCCGCATACATGATCATATCGCACACCACCTTCGGCAATTTTTAATTATTCAGATTGATCTACTGCCATTCACTGTATAACATGTATAATTGATAAAGAAAGAAATGGGCACCCACAGGAAGCAGACGACAACCTCAAAGTTTGACCAGCGAGATGCCATAGTTAAAAAAAAAAAAACGCCTATGGGATGGAAATTAGAAATTTGTCCTCCGAATCACCCCAACTCCTCAAGAAAGGCCAGCAATGGCATAGTGCATGTCCAGATAAACGCGCGTAAAATGCTTGTTTTATGCGCAAACTAGAAGTTCATAAATTTCGTCCATTTTACGCTCGTGTCATGCACGAGCGTAAAATTAAACCATTTCATTCAGATATAATTAAACCATTTCACGAAGTCCTGTTGGTTATTATAATCTGAACCTTATTTAACATCATTACAGTGACAAGACAGGAATTTTAAGTATATACCTACTCTGGACGCCTTGAGTGTAGATAGCACGCGCGTATAATTACCGTATAAAACGCCATATCTAGTCAAGGCCTTATAGTGTTGTTTACCATATGCTAATTATCAATTACTGTACATTTCAGTCGGCGAGTCGGAGAGGACGATAGCCTACATGTGCAGCAATGACGCGTCACATATTATAGTACAGTGGGCAATATGGATGTCAGGCAATATTGGTAAGTCAACACATACATACATAAACACACGCTTTTTCCCCCATGAGGCACTTGTCTTGCCGCCAACGAGGAAGCGACTTGCTATCGACAATTTTCTCTCTCAAGAAACGTTCAAAAGATGTATGTTCCTTGTCAGTTAAAGAGATGTATTTAGAGGTATGAGGAACAGGGTGTAAAGTACACTCATACTCTATAGTAAAGGGAGGATCCTTCGACCAGACGGGTGTTGTGTCTGGTGGGCAACTACCCAACGGTTGATATTGGGATGTTGTATATATGCTAGTCGCGCGGTAAACTCTGATAGCGCGATGCAGGATTTCTGACGTCAGGTTTTTGATGCGTAGTTCGCATGTGGCATTCTTGATACCGCCAAATGCATATATTATTAGTTGATTGCTGAATGTGCACACCGCCGGCGAGTACTCTGGCTCCACTAGTTTGTCGCAGCGACCAAGAGCTATCAAAGAAAACACTCGCTCAGCGCCGCTCGTTTGACGGGCAAAACACTCGCTGGGAGACTCTGGCTTGGTACATACGCATATCAGCGAGTGACTGGGTAGTCATTCTAGTCATCGCACTCGGGCACTCGCTCAAAGCCCAGCGACAAAACTATCGGAAGTATACACTCGCTGCTTGTTGCTCGCCAACTCGTTGATAGTTGCTAGCTCTACTCGCTTCTCGCTACTCGTCGGCAGGACAGGTGCCATAGGGTAGAAACACTCTTGCTCTATAGTTTCTGCCATGCTTCCCTGGTCTGTGCGAGTCTCATCCAGGTCTTCCCCGCGATCTTCTGTAGGTCATCACACTCGTCACCCACGGCTATTGGTCTGGCAACGCTCCTTCTACCGTTTCCTGGCAAACATTCCGTAATCGACTACTTGTTCCAATTTTAGATGATGAATGATACCTAGTAATATTATCAATGTGTCATCCAAATTTCGTTTGTTAACCGTACTACACACTACGCACCTAACTTGGAGACTAAGACGAGTACCTATAGATCTTTTAACCTATTGACCGCCCCAGTCGGATTAATACGACAAATTTTTTCGTGCTCGTGCCGCCTTAGTCATATTTATTTATTTATATTTACACGACTCGAAGATTTAGTCGTATTTATACGACACGACGATTTAGTCATACATATTTATACGACTCGACGTTTTAGTCGTATTTATACGACTGAGAACCTATGTTCGTTTTTTGTTTTTTTATTTCATTGCACGACCCTATTCGTCGTAGGTATTTATTTGTCAATTTATGAGCTGGGCCCTGGAAGCACGGCAATAGACATATAAAATCGAGCGGTCAATAGATTAATTTAAAACTACATTCGCCTCCAATAAAATTTCCATACAAAAATTTGAAATGTGTATGCCACAAGCAATGGAGGGCGTGCAATTCTAATGTAGACGGTCTCTACTTACAACCATGATTTGCATCTTTCGCTACAGTAATCTTTATTAATAAGTATTTAACTTCAGCTGCATCAAATTAACACATATTTGCATCCATTAGGAAAGGATATATGTCAAGTGAAAAAAAAAATACACTTGTTAATTTTACAATAATGATAAATGATTTTATTTCTGTAAGTAGGTTTGTACAAACACTTTTACTCATCAATCATATTTAAAAAGGTATAAGGTGTCTGCGTTTCCTATCTGACTATTCTGAGAAGAGAGGTCGAAACAAACTCACGAGGTTACAGTCTCTTTTAAAGTCCAGACATAATCTTGGTCAGATCATATGTAGACCATGTAGATTGATCATATTTTAAAAAGTATATCGACGCTTGAAAGGCAATATTGACCAAACGACATGTTGGCAACTTTACACTAGAGAATTTGAAAGTATTAAAAAAAAAAAGAAAACTTAATCTTGGTCAGATCATGTGAAGACCATGTAGATTGGTATCTGAAATGGTCTTTTGAGGAAAGAACCACACAGATTGAGTGGACCTGTATAGTCAGTGCGCGCATTTGTCAGTAATCGTGCAGCTCAACTCCGAACTTAAGGAGCTCAACGATTCGGCGAACAATACCAAAGAAAGGACAGTAGGGTAGGCCGCATAAATTACTCAAACTGCCAGATCATGATTAAAACTAACTGAGAAAAAAAAAAAACAATGAGTGGGTCATTCATTATAGTCTTCACATTCACAATAATTCAAATAATATAATACTTTGTAAAGTAAATATTCAGTCACAAACAGGTTTTGCCGATATATATCAACGGATATATATCAATTGATTTTTTCCTGTCTACTGAACTAAAAATTTTGGAGATTAATGTTTACTCTGGCAACACGTAGCGAAAAACAACAATTCAGAATAATTTAGATTGTTTCCCAAAATGGCAACCTCATTTGAAGTTGGGGAAATCCCCTTTAACTTACCAGTACGGGTTTTTATTGAAATTCAAAGCTTAACTTCATATCATATAAGGTTTATTTTACGAGGTAAGTAATAAAAAAATGGGAATTCCCTGGTGCTCCTAGTGTTAATAATTTTTACTTTCTAGGGAATCCCCGAATAAAAAAATGTGGTAATTTGACACTTATATTATTTTACAAATTCCTTTCACATTTTTAAGTGTTTAATCCCCTTACAGAATGAAATTTGCTACTTTTTCTTGGCCTGGATATAATATATCCGATATATATAAAATATCTGATTTTTGATATTTATTATAAAAATCGAATTTATTCGAACCCTGGTCACACAATATATTTTGTCTGATTTTATTTACCTATAACATAGTCTTAAAGACTGGTAAACTCCTGTCAAAATGTGATGGAAAACCTCTTAACAATAAAGTGTTAAACCATTTTCGTGAACAACAAATTATCGCCAACATGTTACGATCTCTAGGTTCACATTAGAAGTCATGCATTCTATACACATAGCTAATTACATACAGCCATAAGCATAAGGATATAAATATACGGGGTACTTTACGCAAAAGAAACTCCAAACTATAATGTGCGTGTAAACTATTTATTGATATAAAACTAAATGTAGGTACACACGGCTACATATCAAGCTATACAAATCCAGTTTACGCTAGTCTCGCATTTTATAGGATTCCCGTACAATGAAAGATCAGCTTATACTGGAAATGTTTAGCTTGATATGTAGCCGTGTGTACCTAAGTGAAACTAGTGTGATATATATATATTATTATTTAACTTAGCACTGAGTTTATATAAAATGGACGGCTCGCGAAGCGCAAGAGTAGGTACGTTCGCCGAGATGTATAAAACAAAGTCGAGTTATTTATAACATTTATAACTCAATAACGGCTGGACCGATTTTTATGATCTTTGTTTTGTTGGATTTATCTCTGCGAATAACTGTTAAAACATGGGAAAAATTCACGAAAGAAAAAAAATATGAAAAAAAAAAAACATTTTCTCATACATTTTTTATTTAATTTATTTTACGATGGGTTTGCTCTTGACTCTAGTCTAGGTCAGAGGTGACAGAGACAAAGTCGACGATGGAGTGAGCTTACCCAGAAGAAGCCTGTTCACTCTCACTTGATTAGGCTTGTATGCGTTCGGAAACACAGACGCAGGCAGAGAGTTCCACTCCTGTTCTACATTTTGTATAGAACGGCTTTTTTGATGACTTCTCGAGAACGGATTGACTAATAAAATGAAGTAATAGCGCGGGTAGGCGATACGATGCGACGGGGTGGGTCGAGGGAACAAGAAATTTCACGCGGATGAAGTCGTGGGCAGAAGTTAGTATGTAATAAAATAACATCACGCTTGTAGTCTCCGTAGGGTTAGGCAGAGATATATGTAAGGATGCTGCTATGAACTTCAATTTTTTTTTTTTTATAAAACAAAATTGTTTTAAGTGGTTTTACATTACCGAACTGCTGTTTAATTGTCTTGCAAACGAGCACGCACGTAAAATGCACTACAGTGCTAATGTGTACACGAATTTTAGGCGGATAAAGGATTTTGTTAAATTTATATCAGTGCTGATACGAACAGCTGATGTGTATTGTAATCCGTCCGTGACGTCACTGTACGCGGGGTTTGACACATGTACGAACCCCGCGGGGTTTGTACGAAAGGGATACCGTGGCCCTGGCACACAGGCAACTGAAGGAACACGGGTGGGTTTTAGTCAGTAAAAGTCTGACACGCCCTCTCGCCCCGCCCAAAGCGGGAGAGGTTACCTGGTAATTTCCCACCCTAAAAAAAACACATACACTCACAAAATTTGCTCTGTCTTTTTATAATATTAGTACAGATAAATAAACTCATATACAAAATTCTATTTTTTCTTACAGCGGTTCCCTTAACCCCACTGCATCCACCAGAGATGCTCAAATACTACCTCACAGACAGTTCTGCCAGTTTGGTAGTATGTACCCAAGAGTTCGAGAAAGTTATTCGACCAATAACGTTAGAGATGTCGAAACCCCTACTGATAACGGGCAAGGATAGCGTGGTTACAGCACAGCTGTACCAGCCTAATACTGCGTTTTTGAAGCCTAAAGCTGAGGATAACTTGACTGATGCTGGGAGGAGCAATGCTTGGTACGGCCATAACGAGGCGCTTATTATATATACTAGTGGTGAGTTCTTTTAAATTACAATCTATATTCTATGTACATATCGATGGCCCCACCGAATAAACGTATAAGAGAAAAATTACAACTTTTCAGCAAAAAATAAAAACGTTTAAACTCAATAACGCTCATTTCATTGTAAATAGGTATAAATAATGTATAATCGAATTATTGGTAAAAAAATAAGCTATAGACTTGTATATTTACTTTCTTGGCGACTCAAAAAAGCATGTAATTATAACATAAACTATTATTCCTATAATTTTAAAATTAATTATTTCCCTAGACTAAAGAAATTCACTATTATAATAGGCGTGTTTTGAGTCTAAAATTCATTAAAAAAATTAAGTGGGTGCAGGATAGGCAAAAGAAAAGAAAAATGTCAAAAAAAAATCGTGTAAGAAGCATTGCACGTTTATTCGGTGGGGCCATCGATATAATCTATGCAAATAAATAAAATTGAAGTGTCTGTTTGTAATGTCAAAATAACAGCTTTTTACCGAATGCATATGAAAGTATATACAATTTTTGTCTGTATTTCGGCCTGTCTGTTTGTTCCGGCTAATCTCCGAGACGGCTGGTGCAATTTTGACGGAACTTTCACTGGCAGATAGCTGATGTTATAAGTACTTTTATTTTAGAAAAAGCCAAGCGGGTGAAGCCACGGGCAACAGCTAGTTTTATCATAAAACCCAAGATAGTTATTTAGTTCTTCTCTCAGAATATGGGCACCTGGGCTTAGAAACTAAATCTGAGTCTTGGGTTTAGCAAAAAAAAAAGAAGTCAGTCTTATCTATAAAAGGAAAGCCGATATCCGTTCACTGCAAACTTTAGACCTTATCAAAGAGTTCTAAAATGGTTACAAATATTAATTTTATTCGCCATTTTAAAAGCAGATTAGAGATCGCAGTATCACAGGAACATGCAATACACATGAGCGTTAAAATCTTCTCGGCAGACACCGTTTCTGAATAAGAAGTAAAATACCACCCTCATATTTCTAGGTACAACAAGCAAACCTAAAGGCGTAATATGGACGCACAGCATGCTACAGACTCAGATATCGTGCCTACACTCCGCTTGGCAGTACTCTGCGCACGACGTAGTTCTACATACGTTGCCGCTCCATCACATACACGGGCAGCTCAACTCTATGCTAGCGTCGCTTGCTGCTGGTGCAAGGTATGTCGTCATTATTTAGATATCGTCGCTGCACTCTGCGTGGCAGTACTCTGCACACGTTGCCACTACATCACATACACGGGCAGCTAAACTCTATGCTAGCGTCGCTTGCTGCTGGTACAAGTGTGGGAGTCCGGCATAAAGCATGGAACGCCGTCAATGTCAATGTCAATGGGAGAATATAAAATCGTAATTTTCATTTCACAAATAAAGCGTATTTAACGACAAGGGATACAGTCTTGTATTTGATTTATTTTAATATCTCTTATTACCTTATGCTTTACTGAACAGTCGAAGTAGAACCCATATTTGGTGACCCCGACGTGATATTTCATCTAAGGTGTACAGATACGTAATTAGTCATGGAACATTTTGACGACGCCGTATCAGAAAAATGCGAAAAGGAAGTCTCTGCTATTGCACTGCAAGCGAAGATCCCACAATTCTGGCGGGCACAACCGAGGCTGTGGTTTGCTCAGTTCGAAGCCGTGACATCACCATACAAGACAAGCGATGAACAAAAATTACGATTTTATATTCTCCCATTGACATTGACATTGACGGCGTTCCATGCTTTATGCCGGACTCCCACACAAGGTATGTCGTTATTATTTAAATATCTTCGCTGCACTCCGCGTGGCAGTAGTCTGCACACATTGCCGCTAGATCACATACACGGGCAGCTCAACTGTATACTGGCATCGCTTGCTACGGGATCAAGGTACGGTGTGTGTTAAAAAAAACCCGGCTGAGTGCGAGTTATTTCTGCAGTTGTAACCGAAAACATCCCGTATCTCACAAACTATTGATTTAAATAAAAAAGTCAATTAGAAACATCATCATCTTTTTAATTATGGGAATTTAGTTGGTGGAAATTAATGCATGAATGAATAAATGAATGATCTCTAAACGATCTGATGCTGCAGCTAGGATCGCCTCTGCTCGAGAGATCTTTTTAATGATTACTGGTAAAGCTTTGAAAGAATACACATTTGTAGTGGTATGTAACCCACACATATGCACGCTCGCTTCAGAGCTCAAGTGCAACGCCTCTCGATACACAGCCGTGTTACTAACCGTCGCTCTCGCCCACCTCATGTCAATCGTGTTAATTCCTAATCACCATAATATTAGATACTTACAGTGGACCCCCGGTAATCCGGCCCCTGTCTAATCCGGCGCCCCCTGTAATCCGACATGTCTGTACATTTATTATTATTCAATATTTTTTTGACAGTCTTCGCTCTTCGCGTTATTATTTTTTGTAAGTTAACAAAATTGACGTCATTAATTCTATAAATAGCATTAATGTCGTTAATTTTGTAACTAAACGTAAGCCTCTATTGTGTTGTTTAATTTACTAAATTCGACATACATAATACACATACATATGTATGATTTGTACTTCAAAGATAACATATAGAATCTTATTATTGATTCTGTAATTTGTCGGATTACAAGGTACTCTTTTGTAAAAAATTCCGGTCTTAGGCAGTATTCTATCCTGCCAGGGTTGCGGGTTTGTCCGAAAGGGATACCGTGGCCCTGGCACACAGGGAACCTAAAGGAACACGGGTGGGTTTTAGTCAGTAAAAGTCTGACACGCCCTCCCGCTCCACCCAGAGCGGGAGAAGTTATTTGATAATTTCCCAACCAAAAAAAAAAAAAAAAAGGCGGTATTCTATAATCCGACAAATTCGATAGTTCGACACTGCCCTGCAAAACGTTTGTCGGATTACCGGGGGTCCACTGTATTCTCATAAACCGTGTACTGTCTAGTTATAGTTACTGTTACAATAAATTCACTGTGCACCTGAAAGAACATTTAATTTGCATAGCAAAATGTAATGTTACCCATATTAAAAACATTCTGCTATAAGACGAATCCTCAGATGTCTTCGCGAGTATTGAACTGAGATTTCTCAACACTGCTACTCTATACTTGGAGTCTATTGCCACTCCCAGCACAATCTCGTTGAAGTAAATTAATAAAATTGTATTTTTATTATTAACTAGCTTCTGCCCGCGACTTCGTCCGCGTTAAATTTCTTGTTCCCCCGACCCACCCCGTCGCAACACATTGCCTGCCCGTGCTTTTACTTCGTTTTCGCATAAACTTTCATAAAAAAAAAAAATTTTGTTCTAGTTAATAGGAATGTAATTCTTCCTCAAGAATTGGGTTGAAAATGCAAAAAAATAAAAACAAATCCAACTCGCAGTTCCAGCGATTAGCGCGTTAAAAAAACAAAAAACCGAAATCCTTATCCTTACTTATATTATAAATGTGAAAGTAACTCTGTCTGTCTGTCTATCTGTCTGTCTGTCTGTATGTTACGTTTTGACGCCTAAACCGCTAAACCGATCGTCATGAAATTTGGCAAAGATATTATATTAAGTTTTTGCAACATTTTTCATTTATGCTCCGCTCCTTTTGGTTGTAGCGTAATGTTATATAGCCTATAATATTCCTCAATAAATGGACTATCCAACACAAAAAGATTTTTTCAATTCCAACTAGTAGTTCCTGAGATTAGCGCGTTCAAACAAACAAACAAAGTCTTCAGCTTTATATATTATTATAGATTTTATTTCAATTTTATCCCAATTCTATTTAATTTTGTCTAATTTTATCAGATTTATCTAATTTTGTAAAAGTTTGTTTAATTTCGTTCCATTTGATTAAATTTTGTCTAGTTTTTATGTAATTAAACCAAATTTTATGTTTGTTTGTGTAATCATTAGCATTGACCGATAACTTGTATGTGTGGTGCAGACTGTTACTATAAGTTGGTTATTAATAAATAAATGGTAGTGTAATCATGCATGTTTTACATACATACACATAAAAATTGTATATTATCTCCACCAGAATCCGAATGCTACCATCCTTCGTCTCCCACAACGTATGGTCCCGCCTTCTCGGCATGGGCGAGCGAGACGAGACCAAAGTGACCGTCTTCCACGGAGTGCCCGCGATGTACGCGCGCCTGGTAGCCGACCACGAGCGAATGTTCTCGGACCCGAAGACCGCGGAGTACGTCAGAGCTACCTTAGGCAGCAGGATGAGGCTGATGGTGGCGGGCTCCGCGCCACTGCCGGCTCAGCTGTTCAATAAATGGGAGGAGGTGAGTTGTAAATGTTGTAATACACTTACGTCACACCTGGCCAGGTGAAGACGTAAAATTGTGTACTCACTTTCTTTTTGACTGGCCGTGGCCAGTCAAAAAGAAAGTCCTCTATCTCTCTCTGCGGCTCGGGTCACAAATACCTACGAATTCGGGCTTTCTTTCTTTTACAGCCCTTGGTAAGTAATGTACTATTATCTACTCTCATGTCGTATAATTAGAATTATAAACTTCAATTCGAGTTTATATTGACATACTTTATGAACAAAATACCGAAATTTAAAAATATAATCATATTATAACATTAATTCTCTAACAAAATAATGTTATAAAACAATTTATTTTTATTTTTTTATTTCAATACAGGGCACCATAGACTACTATATCAGGGCACATCCACAATCCAAGAAGTTTATACCACCAAGGAGTTTCGATAAAAAAAAAAATCTAATCGAACGAATGCTTATGCGGGGCGCACCATTTTTATAGCATTACAAAAAAGTTTTGACTCCATTTTTTTATATTGTCTGTGGCAGCGCCCGCTTTAGCGCATGCGCGGTGATATGCTGGCTTTTGGCGCCATACGATTTGCTGTAGGAATTTCTTACGCTTTTAACTTTAATCTCTTATTTAGTAGGTTCAATCCAAATGTATGAGAGTAGATAAAGTAGTGTATGAAACTGCACATAACTAGGTATTAAAACCCCCCATTATGCAACAGTTTTATAAACTACTATTTCATACTAGCTGTATCCAGAATGGATTCAAGGTTTTCACAGAAACTGTGTATTTTTTCGGTATAAAAAGTATCTTATGTCACGCATCAATAGTGTGGCGACCTATCAGTGAAAGATTTTTTGTTATCGGATCGGTATTTTCAGAGATAGCCTAAAAAACATACAAACTTAAATAAAAAAACTAGTATTTTAGCATACGCTTTGAGCCACAACGACCATAGGTAAGTATAGATATAGAGATCAAAGTAAGTCTTCCGGGGAGTTCCCGCGATGTATGCGCGCCTGGTAACCGATCACGAGAGAATGTTTTCGGTGTATTTGGTTCTGTGTATTTGGTTCTGTGTATTTGGTTTGGAAATGCCGGTTTCCTCACGATGTTTTCATTTTCCGTTTTGAGAGCAGAATTGATGAAATCATTTACAAAAAAGCAAACCGCCTGTCTGGTTTCCACGACTTAGAATTCGTAAGTCAGGGCAGTTACTAATACCAGGCCCGGGTCGACGGCGCGTTGTGTTCCACGCGCGCCTCAAAGAGATGTTAGCACGCACTGACGGGGTCCGCCAGGACTGATGCCTGCCAGGGTTGCGGGTTTGTCCGAAAGGGATATCGTGGCCCTGGCACACAGGCAACTGAGGGAACACGGGTGGGTTTTAGTCAGTAGAAGTCTGACACGCCCTCCCGCTCCGGCCAGAGCGGGAGAAGTTATTTCATAATTTCCCACCCAAAAAAGGGCGTTATCAATGGGCCACCACTGCTCTGTCTCATGTAAAAGTTCCCTCGTAATTGCATTACTTCTCGTCATAAAACGATAAGGTCTATTTGTCTTTAAGACAGTTAAGTAATTTCAACCTTAATGAAGTTTCAATTTACTGGGAGTTATTCTCAAAAGTTCAATGCAATCATCGACTATACTAAATACCCACAATGGCTACCACTGCTCTGTCTACGATTATAATTTAGATACACCTCTCCCAAACCCCCCCCCCCTCCTCCCTCTCCATTCGAGGATTGCAGGCATGATGTTATATTGTTATACAGGAATAGTACATTACTTACCAAGGGCTGTAAAAGAAAGAAAGCCCGAAATCGCAGGTATTTGTGACCCGAGCCGCAGGTGAGGGTTGTAAATATGCGATAGAGGGCTTTCTCTTTTACTGCCCATGGTGAGTACACAATTTTACGTCTTCACCTGGCCACAATGCGAGTCTTACTGTACGCGTAGCGTGCGGTAAAACTCACATTATGGCCAGGTGTGGCGTAAAAGTTTTTAATCAGTGCGATAATTTTGACAAATTAAACTTAAACGTGTTTTTTTATTCATTTCGTTTTTACCTTAGGTTATCACTGTATTTGAGAATGTTGGTTCACCTGTTATTCGTAACTGTATAAGCCCATGACTATTACCTACTGTTAATTAGATATTTTGTATACAGAAGCTGTTGGTGTAGGTACCTTTATAAATAAATTATACACCTATTTCTTATTTTGATATGTCTTAGTACAAAAAAATGAAGTTATCGTTAACGAAAGATGTTTATTTTGAAACTGGTTTAATGGATACTCGTCGCGCAACGCGCTGGTGGCGCGTTCAGTGAAGGGGGACTCAGGAACCTGCACACTGGTTAAAAACTTATCCTGTATAATTTCTCAATTCATCCCCAGATATCCGGCATGCGACTTCTAGAACGCTTCGGCATGTCAGAAGTGGGGATGGCGTTGAGCAACCCCTACCGGCCTGTGGAGGCCAGGAGTGTGGGCTGCGTGGGGCTGCCTCTACCCGGGGTGGGAGCCCGGATCGTGTCTGTGAGAGAGGATACGGGGGAGTTGGAGCCCTTGGTCACTGTGGAGACGCCGGTGCCTGAGACACAGGTATGGAAAGTTTATATTTCATTATCAATGCTTTCGTATTTTTAAAGTTCTCTCTTATTTTAATGTCAATATATCTTCGCCTTAGTAGTGAAGGGAGCTATTCCACACTTAAACTGGTTCCAAGATAAAGATAAATAAAAAAAATTACACTTGATTTTTTGTTCCTAGTTTCATTTAACTTCTTTCACGTTGAGCTATCACTTAGATCTCTTCAGCACTAGAATCTCCGTCTAACGACGAGTATGGTGGTGTTCATAACTCAATTCGGTCAAAAGTATGGCTTAGCTCTCTTCACCACTAATGCGACGATATGATTTGACAGGTGTTTTTCTATCATTGGCTAAGCTAGTGTTTCGGTAGGTCATTTGTTTTATTGTTTATGCATACAGTCTTAATACAGGTTCGTTTGTTTTGTACCATTAAACCAGAAATGGTTTGTATTGGTACTCACATTCGCTATATGAACACTCTTTAATCACTTAAATATAACTTGTATTTACTTATTATAATATTATTCATGTATATTATCCACGTATGGACACTATTTGCCTATATTATATAAATAAGTAAACAATGTAGGTACACGATCAATAATTTGCACGTAACTATTTAAGCCGTAAACATCTATCAGTAAGTAGGTAGGTACGTGAGTCTGAGCTGCTCGCTACTAGGCCGCTCATTAAGGCCGGTTCTAGTCAACGTAAAGAAATCCTTATACATGTTGCTTCGTTTTTATTTATTTTAATTCGTGTTTTAAAGAAAACTACTTTATTAAGCTAAGCTAAGCGGAATCAAATTCGGGCCCTATCAGAATACCAGCGCTGCGGTATTTATTTTTTAAATATCGCAGCATTATGCTGAGATAGTGGCCTTTTTGGCCTCGCACAGGTTTACAATGTTGTTAGTTTTAAATGCTCATGTTTTCTTTTTTACTGTTTGTATTTCTTGTGCGTGTCCCAAATAAAATATTTTTCTGTCTTTCTAATCACACAAATTGCCTGCGACATAACTGTACCTTTTTGAAGATTATAATCTGTTGAGAAACGATGCAACAAAATATGATATAGAGGAATGTGGCCCCTTTTCTTTATGTCAGATTTTGTTGCTTCGTGTCTCAATATGAAACGTTATAAAAAGTATTAGAAAATTGTAGACACACTTACCGAGGTTCGTTAGTGAGCCGATTTTCATAATTCCTTACTCAATACTCAATACTTTTATTGCATTCCACATGTAGTTATTCTTAGGTGGTAAACTTATAATTAGATCATTATGGACCCTGTCGGGCACAGAAAAATAAGTGAGTTAGGAGAGCGGAAGCGTTTGTTAATTTAATTTAAATAACATTACTTATCAGTACTACTTTAATATAATAACGATATACCTAGGTATTTTCTGAGATAAGTTTTACTATAAAATATAAAAACGTGTCTATTGAGAGATGTAATAATAATTCAAGTCTCGAGTACTTAAGAGGCCGTGCACGAAATCGACTGATTTTGATCAATTTTGTTCATTGTTTGTGAGAAAGGGAAACATAATTTAAACAAAACTATTTGAGATTTGAAAAGTCGTGTTCTTTGTTTTGCATGTGGCTGAAAGGGATTTTTCAAATAAATTAAGTACTCACGGTAAATCACTAATATTTGCAACAAGTTTTCCGAAAAATGACGCGAGACTGACATTTGATCATCATTCTACAAGAAACTACTTTTGATTTTGAACATTAAAAATTATCATCAACATCATTATATGGTCTACTTGCATGTGGCGGAACCACTTTTTTAACTTTCATACAAAATATAGCAGAAAAATTATATTGAAAAAACCTTTTTTTGTTTTAAACCTCGTCAGTAATATATATTTTTCCTATTATTTAGCAAATCATATCAAGAAATTTAAAAATCACAAATATTAGTCTTCAGCTATCCTTGAAATATAATCAAAATTTTATTTAATGATTATACAATATCTTCATTAAGTAAATCAATGGCGAAATAAACTATACTTTGGAGAGCACAAAAATGATGAAACTATTAAAAGCTGCTGTGACTGACACAAATGGTTTAGCACCATGAAAACTGTACTTTTATAGTTACACAGACTTAATGTTTCGATTATTTCAAGTTTTCTGACAATTAGATAAGAAATTGACAAAAACGAGTTTTTTTCGTGCACGGACCCTTAAGACTGAGTACAAAGTACTAAATTGTTATGTTTTATTGTCATTAAAACGGAGCTTAGTGGCCACTATTTTCCGTTTTAATGATTACAATAAAAAATAACAATTTAAAACTACTGTTTGTAGTAATAATGACGTATAGTCTTGTGAAGCACAACTTGACGAGCTTATTTTCTGCATTTTCATTCTAAAATAAAAGAAATCACCGAAAAAACGATGAGGGCGCCACTGTGCGCTCGGTAGCCTCTTAAGTTATGACTTTATAAGTCTATCACTTAGATATTCGTTTACCGAGTAGTACCTTTTATTTAGCAAAAATTGTCGAAGTTTTTTAGAAAATAAGTTTAGTAGAGCATTTTTTATTGGTGCGGGTAGTTTATTATATAATTTTATGGACGTTACATAGGGACCTGTAGAGTGCATTTTTAACCGAGAACTTTAAGTTTAGCCTAGATGGGTGTCTTAGTAGATAGCGTGTTTGAATGTCTTCACGTGTTGAATAGAATTCTTGATGTTTCCGCACAAATTTGCATTTCCTTCTCAGTCACGAGATAATATTTTTTTTTTGAAGATGCGCTAGTGGAACGTTTTACGCCCTCGTAATGTTATAATTAGTGCTATAATATTATTCTTTAATAATTCTATTCTATTCTCTATGATAATATGGACTGTACATTGTAATGTGTAACATTGTCTGAAATAAATATTGATTTGATTTTTTTTTTTTATAATCTTTTATTTTCCTCAACAGATATGCCTAGACCGTCTCGGTCTGTCGTCAAAGGACTACTTAGTGGAATCGGAAGGATACAACTGGCAGCCCTCAAAGGAGACAAAACACAAGGAGGTCACAGACAACGCGTTCCAAGGAGAGTTGCTTATCAAGGGACCTGCTGTATTCACTAGGTAAGACTCTGTGAATCCTTTGACTTTCAATCATATTCAGTAACGTGTCAGCTCGTAGCAAAATAAAGTTACCATACTAAAACTATGGTGTGACCAATTTGATTCACTACCCCTTATTGGAAACTACAGTATTTTCTATAAAGCATGGTGACGGTGACAGATGTCAATATTGCACGACTAAGTTAGTGACATTATGCAATTCAATTTTATCGATAACAATTCTCACAGCTAAAGTCTCGTTAATACAAAACACATTCAAAGCAAAACCCAGACTAAAAAAATCGTGTTAAAATTTTTGTACGTGGCGCCGTGCGTCGGCGGCCATTTTGCGTCAGTACGAGTGCTAGCGACTTGTATACTCAAACTCAAACTCAAACTCAAAGCATTTATTTCAAATAAACCAATTACAGGTACTTTTGAATTGTCAAGGGGTCGGTCAGTCAGAAAGATGAAGCTAGTTGCCCATTCCAAAGCGTAGTAGGTTCCTATGGAGAAGAACGGACAAGAAACTCCATGGACACTCTTTTAAAACAAAATATTGTTACGTATTGCCATTCGCCATTCCGTTGTTTATTTTCTTTTGTGTTAAAATTGTTATTTATTATTGTTTGTTAAGTTTGTTGTTTTACTTGGTTTTGGTAATTAACATGGATAAGCGCACAAAAAAAAAAATTTTTGTTGAGTCAGGCTAGTGAGTTTTTCGTTCGCCTCCGAGACTACTCTGATAGAGAACTGCAAAAAATTTAAAATGCATTCTTTGATCCTTAAAAAATATCGACTGTCCGTATCGGCGACGGCTAATCGGTTTAAGAAATTAACAGCAGCTATGATTTCCACAATAGCATACATTCATTATTGCTGGGTATAAGCCTTGTCATTAGCCGTCCCCCGAAGCGACGATTCTTAGACCAATTTATTACCTAAACTTATATTAAACTTAAAGGGCCAAAACATATAATTTTTTTACTTTATAAACGTTATTATTTGTATCGGGTTTTTTTTTTTTAATTTTTAAAATTGGACCCTGTTATGCAGAAAAGATCCAACCAACGTTTAATAACACGTTGGTTGGATCTTTTCTGCATAACAGGGTCCAATTATTTAATAGAGCGATTTATTCATTTATAAAATTAGCCATTTATTTAATTGAGTCATTTACAGGCACTTTTAGCAAAAAAAAAACCGGCCAAGTGCGTGTCGGACCACGCACAATGAAGGGTTCCGTAGTTGGGATGAATTTATCCCAAGAAAAAACTTATCATTTAGTTGAAAAACATGTTTTCCTATACAGAATGTATAGGAGAACATTTTTTTCAACTGTAAATGTAAGTTGGTCGCCAATTACTCGGTAAATTGTAAAGCCTACTTAGCTGTGATAGTTTTCCTTTTAACTTCGTTATATATAGGTACGACTGCCGTGACATTTGAATTTCTAACTACAACCGTTTAGTTGGTAGAGGGGGGGACACTTGACTCTAACGAAAATTGGTACTTTAAAGCTTGATAAGTCACGAACGGTTTACTTAATCAAAAAACGGCCTTAGCAAACCTGTAATATTTTTGAAAGACCTATCCAACGATATCCCACACTACGGGAAGGACGGAAAAAAAATGTATCATCCCCACTTTACATGTAGGATAAGTACCCTAAATAATTGTTTTGTTTTAAAAAAAAAAAATTATTTTAACACTTTTTAGGCGTCATTAACGTGTATACTCATGCCAAATTACAACTTTCTAGTACCAATAGTTTTTGAGCTAAACCGCGGACAGACAAACAGACGGACATGGCGAAACCATAAGGGTTCCTTGTAGACTACGGAACCCTAAAAATAGGAAAAAGCTAGGCACATTCATATTTGAGTTGCCTTAAAAAACGAATATATAATGTGTATCTATTCATACACGCAATATTTAATTAGAAACATCTATAGGTGGTAAAAAAGCCACAGCAGCGATTTTTTTAAATCTAATTTTTTATATTTTTACATAATTATTATAATTTAAAATTTCTTGAGACATTTTGCAACCTTTACTTACTTTTTTTTTTTAATTCTATGAATGATTCGCCCGGACGCGGTGGCGGCACGAGCGCGGTGCCTTTTGATAATTAATCATCATATCAAGTTTTTTTTTTTTTTTAAATAATATACTCAGTTTAAAAAAAAAACGTTTCCATGGCTTCTTTACCACCTATAGGTATATCTCTTAAAATATTTCGTGCTTGAATAGATACACCCTATATTATTAGGTATTCTAATGAATTCGATTATGATGCTCGCTACACTTTATTTTAAGTATATTTTTAGGGTTCCGTACCCCAAAAGGAAAAAACTGAACCCTTTGTTGTCCGTCTGTCTGTCTGCCTGTCCGTCTGTTTGTCAAGACCCTTTATTTTGGGAACGCGTGGAGGTATCGAGTTGAAATTAAAACTATATACTCAGGTCTACAGTCCCTTGAAGCTGTGAAAAAACAGATATCGCCATCTAAGCCGCAAGAAAGTATATTTCAACACTGAAGGGAATCAAAAACTATTGTAAAATTTATAATAATTATGTATTATTATTATTTTTTTGTTTCTATTTGGTGTACCTACTCTGGACGCTTTTAACGTGTACGTTTTTATTTTTTATTTTTACATCGTTCTCACATTAAGTTATAAATTCAACATTACATGTGTAACTAATAGTTTTGTAACAATTTAATTTAAAAGAGTGTCCATGGAGTTTCTTGCCCGTTCTTCTCCATAGGTACCTACGCTTTGGAATGGGAATGTAGCTTCATTTTTCTTACTGACCGACTCCTTGACAATTCAAAAGTGCCTGTAAATGGTTTAATTGAAATAAAAGATTTGAGTTTGAGTTTGCGTTTGAGTTTGAGTTTGTTTACACTTTCCGTTGACCTGATGAAATTTGGCAAGTAATATCGTCTTTAAACTACAAATACAGGGAAAAATCTGAAAACTATACAATTGTAATTAAATCATAAAAAATATAGTCTTTATTTAAAGTTCAAATTTGTACGGGACCCTCGGTGGGCGACTCCGACTTGCACTTGTCCGGTTTTATGTTAATTTGACGCGCTTGGGCGCCGGTTGGCGACTATTATTATTATTTGAGTGTGATTGACTTCTAATCTAATAGCGGATCGACCTTGATACCGTTTTTATAAAAAAAATGAGTTTATTAAATAATATAAAATCACGCCGTTTCTGGGTTTCGTTTTTGGGTTAAGTAGTGTACAGTACACCCACATTTCGCCAGTTATATTATTTTAAGCTCTATGTAATAATGTATTAACAGAATTATAATCATTAGAATCAGTAATACAACTCCTTTAGTTAGTATAATTCTAAAATGTCAACATTTCATGAAATAGTCGTTCAATAGGATTATATGAACTGAGAGAGTTGTATTGATGAGTTTTATGATTATCTTACAAATAAAATTCTCGTGTCACAATGTTAGTTACCATACTCCTCCGAAACGGCTTGACCGATTTTTATGAAATTTTATATGCATATTCAGTAGGTCTGAGAATCGGCTACTATCTTTTTTTTTAAGTTTTAGGTAGGTAGGTAGGGTAGGGTAGGTAGGTAGGGTAGTGTAGGGTAGGTAGGTAGGGTAGGGTAGAGTAGTGGAGTTTATACTATAGCTTTTGACAGAACGAAGTCTGTCGGGTCAGCTAGTAATTCTATAATACAGATTTGACACGGCCGCGAATCATATTTAGATCAACATACAATACTGAACTGAAAATTGCAAAAAAAAACGTAAGAAAAATTGATTTTCGCGTGCTACCCTGAGTCCTGACGGTTTCACCTTAAGAAGGCGTACAAGGGTCCACTAACGCCACACCTTAAAAAAATTATCTCGTGACTGAGAAGGAATTATGAAAAACGGCTCAACAGCGACCTCGGTAAGTGTGTCTAGAATGTTTTAATACCTTTTATAAAGTTTCATATTGAGACACGAAGCAACAAAATACGATCCAGAGTAATGTGACCGTTTTTCTTTAGAATGAAATTTGTTGCTTCGTATCTCAATATGAAACTTTATAAAAGGTATTAGAACATTCTAGACACACTTACCGAGGTCGCTGTTGAGCCGTTTTTCATAATTCCTTCTCAGTCACGAGATAATATTTTTTTATAGGAGTGGTGCTAGTGGACCGATGTATGCGCTCTTAAACGATGCTATTTTTAGCCAGCGCGTAGAATTTTTACTTAGTCGTAATGCTTAAAGCATACCGCTAAGTATGTTTCTCTAAATATTATAAAACAAAGTCGCTTTTCGTGTCGCTCTGTATGACCGCGTATTTCTCCTAAACTACGCAACGGATTTTCATGCAGTTTTCACCATCATTTAGATAAATTTATTCCGGAAGGTTTATGTACACACATCAAAAAAAGTTTGCGATCACTTTGAAAAATCGATATAGAGAATATGACATCACAAGGTCAGACTGGCCTGCCGGCTTGCCTGACTTAAACCCAATAGAGCACGCGTAGGATGCTCTTAAGCGAGCTGTTTGGAACCGTCAGCCACGTCCCCAGACAGTGCCAGAGCTCAGGGAAGCCGCTATTCAAGATTGGGACAGGTTACCCTAAGAAATGCTGGATAACTTGATTCTCAGCATGCCAGGAGGATCACTGCATGTGTTCGAGCCAAGGGAGGAGTTATATTATATTGAATATAAACCTTTTATTAATAAATTGTTGTTTAAGTTTGGTTAAACAGTCTTTTTCTTTCTATCAAATTTATGTTACAATTACATTATGATTAATTACTCTTTTTTTTTTAATAAAAAATAAAAAGTAATTTTTTTTTTTTTGTCTCAAACAGGGTATTTCTATTTAAAGAAAACATACAACAAATATTTTTTCTTGATAAAGTTCAATTAAAAAAATTATATCAGCTTACGCTAGTGATCACATACTTTCTTTGATGTGTGTATACTATACCTATAATGACCTACATTGATATTATACCTACTTAAAATAAGCAAAACTAGATGATTTGTGAAAAAGCAGAGGCGGGTCGCTTGTTAGTTATCATCACCTGGCTGGGGTCGGCTTCCAGTTTAAGTCCGAAAGGGATACCGTGGCCCTGGCACACAGGCAACGGAAGGAACGCGGGTGGGTTTTAGTCAGTAAAAGTCTGACACGCCCTCCCGCTGCGCACAGAGCTGGAGAAGTTATTTGATAAATTCTCACCCAAAAAAAAAGGGACAAACAGCTTAACGTGCTTTCCAAGGCACGGAGTGGTCTTGGTATATAAAGAAGGTCACCCATCCACGGACCAACCGCGGCAAGAGTAGCTTAACCTGAATGATCGACCCGTGAGGCTGTCATTACTTTGCCACAAGCCCCTCTGGCTTAAGTTATAAGGAATTCGTAGTTACCTACTAGTAATGACGCAAATGGATGAAAAAATAACGATCCTCATTCATTAAAACTGCTTATAAAAGGTCACCCAGTGATGCGCGACCTTGGTTTAAAAGATTGACGCTCAATTACGTCATAGTGACGTATTACGATGAGGTTTAAATATTATTTATTTATTTATATAACATTTGCTTGCTGCAGCTGCTACCAGTAGGTAAACACCAAAGCGTGCAGCAAGCCAACATTATTTAGAAGACAAAAAAGCTTGGGATTGAGCTTGCTTAAAGCCTTGTGATTAAACCGTAAAACTTGACATTTTAATAATTATACAACGTTTTATATATACATATAATTATTGACATTATTAAATATTATATACAAAATGATATGAATATTTACTTTGAAAAGTATTACATATATTACTTTAATTATTGTGAATGTGAGCACTATGTGGGTAATTTGTTTTCTTTAAAATTCTCTTTTTCTTTTTCCTCTTTCTCACGTAGTATTAATGATGGTCTGGTATTTTGAATACTTTATGCGGCATACCCAAATGTCCTTTCTTTGTATTGTTCGTCTAGTCGTTGAACTCCTTAAATCCTGAGTTGAGCTACACGTTTACTGACAAATGCTTGCACTGACTGGACAGGTCCACTCAAAATTGTGTGGTTCTTTCCTCAAAAGACCATTTCAGACACGGATCTACATGGTCCTCACATGATCTGACCAAGATTATGTCTGAACTTTAAAAGAGACTTTGACCCCTGAGTTTGTTTCGCCATTTCTTCTCAGGGGTAGTCAGATAGGAAATGTCGACTTCACCAAGCTTTTTTTTATATTTTTAACAAACAGTCAACTTAAAAAGTTCATGCAAACAATCACTTTACTGCTAGTTGCTCAGGAGCCGAATTTTGATATATTTTTTATATCAAAATTCGGCTCCTGAGCAATTAGGTCGTTCAACAGATTGATCGCCTGAGTTGTGGGAGCGTATCGAGCAGTATCAGGATCACCTCGTTCCGGATTCGATTCCTCAGAGAAACTCCAAGCATAGCTCGTGATAACAAACACTTCAGCTTTATTATTAGTCTAGAATGATTGTTCCCAAAATCAGCAAAAAAGAACACCAAATTTGTTGCCTTTACAAAATAATCAGTAACAGTCCGGATTTTGTATTTAGGGGCAGTCAATGCCTATAAAATAATCAGTATATAATATGCCCACTGTTGGGACACTGACCTCTCTGTGAGAAGAAGTGGGCCTTATTCCACCACGCGGGCCCAGAGCCAATTGGTAAATGTCACATGTCTTCGAATTTTTTCCTCACATTGTTTTCCTTCACCGTTTTTGAGATTAGTGGTGATGAAAAAATTTACATTTATTTATGCAGCAGGTTAGCATTAATATAAGAGCAGTGGGGCCACTGCTGCTCTTATATTAATACTAGCTGCCGCCTAAATAAATGTAAATTTAATCACCATTAATCTCAAAAACGGTGAAGGAGAAAGCTTCATATAAGAGCAGTGGTGGCCACTGCTCTTATATTAATACTAGCTGCCGCCTAAATATATGTAAATTTCATCACCATTAATCTCAAAAAGGTGAAGGAGAAAGCTTCATATAAGAGCAGTGGTGACCACTGCTCTTATATTAATACTAGCTGCCGCCTAAATAAATGTAAATTTCATCACCATTAATCTCAAAAACGGTGAAGGAGAAAACTTCATATAAGAGCAGTGGTGGCCACTGCTCTTATATTAATACTAGCTGCCGCCTAAATAAATGTAAATTTCATCACCATTAATCTCAAAAACGGTGAAGGAGAAAGCTTAATATAAGAGCAGTGGTGGCTCCACTGCTCTTATATTACTACTAGCTGCTACCCGCGGCTTCGCCTGCGTGGCTTTTTTCTAGAACAAAAGCCTAATAACATCAGCTATCTGCCAATGAAAGTCCCGTCAAAATTGGTCCAGCCGCTTCGGAGATTAGCCGGAACAAACAGAACGGCAGACAAAAAACTTTTTATTTTTTACAAGTACCGTATATACTTTCATATGCATTTAGTAAAAGGCTATTATTTAGACATAGCAAAAAGACACTTCAATTTTATTTATTTGTAATAAATAATCACTCGTTCGATTCTAATCATCACAAATCTTACAGGTACTGGAACAGAGCTCCAAAACTGGATTCCTCAGACTTTACCGACGACGGTTGGTTCCGTACTGGCGACACGGCTTCATTCGAGGACGGCAAGTTCAGGATCCTCGGACGAACCTCCGTCGACATCATCAAGACTGGAGGGTACAAAGTAAGCGCTTTGCAAGTGGAATCGGCCATCTTGGATCACCCAAGCATAGATGACGTAGCCATCTTGGGTATAGAAGATGACAGTTACGGAGAAATTGTCGCAGCAGTTGTAGTTCTTAAAGAAAATGCTAAGTTAACGCTTAAAGAGTTAAAAGAATCGGCTGGGAAGAAACTAGCGCCATATCAGCTTCCCAAAACGATGTTGGTGATTGATCAGATGCCTAGGAACGCGATGGGAAAATTAGATAAAAAAGAAATTCGTAAGTTGTTTGGGAAACAACTTGTGTTGCCAAAGATGAAGTGATTTCGTTTTGGAGTTGTAAATGTATTTTAAAATGTATTTTATTGAACTGACTGTTGATTTGAATCTTCGAGGCAGTTTTTGTATTTTGAACATTATTCCGACTATGGTAAAGTTCTTAAGGGGATGCGCTAAGGTAGCCCGCGAAATAAAAATTTCTTACGTTTTTATTGCAATTAGCAGATCAGTGTCGCATACCAAATATGGCTTTACAGAATGATTATCATTAGAATCAGCAATACAACTCCTCAAGTTAGAATTGTCCTCAAATGTCATGATTTCATAAAATAGTCATTAATAGGGTGATATGAACTTGATATTTATGATTTTAATTCTACGGATATAGATAGATAGATAGAATACTCTTTATTATGTACACCATCAAAATTACAGATATAAATGTAGAACATAGGGTGTCACAATGGGCGGTCTTATCGCTAAAAGCGATCTTTTACAGACAACCTTTGGATGGATCAAAAAGTAGAAGGAGAGACAATACTGCAGGTATTGGCAGTGATGTACCATTTACATATACAATAAATACATACATAAAACAAAGATACTTATATCCGTATAAATATATATACACATACAATAATAAACATGATACAAGAGCTAGGAACTTTCAAGTAATGATGATGTTTAAGGAGAGGTAGTTTATTTTATTTTTTTTGTTTTTATATGATATGATACTGCCGCGAATCATATTTAGATCAACATACAACCTGATACTGACCTGCAAATTGAAAAAACGATAGAAAATTTTAATTTCGCGGGCAACTCTGACGCTTGCACCTTAATAGAAAATAGTCCCGGAGTTTCCAGTTTTGTATTTCGAACGTTATTCTGACTAAGGTAAAGTTCGTTATAAAACTGTCAACTGTTGACAATTTTATAAAGAACTCTACCTCATCAACTTAGTCCGGTACTACATAAGTTACTTATGTAGTACCGGACTAAGTTGCCGGTTTTGTATTTCGAACGTATTCTGACTAAGGTAAAGTTTTTTATAATACTGTCAACTTATGTAGTACCGGACTAAGTTTTCAGTTTTGTAACAGTATTTCGTTCACTATTAGGTTTTTATCACAAAAACTGGCTTGATGGTTTGACCACGCATGGCCAAAGAAGAACCTTTGTAAAAAGCTGATAATGTTCGAAGCTGTCCGTTTGTCTTTGTATAAAAAATGTGTAGGTATGTACTCTACATACACATTTTTTATATAAAAAGAAGGAGAACACAACACTATATAAAAATCGAGAGTTTTTGCATCAATGAAGGTATTCATCTATGTAAGATTCACATACAATATGAATAGGGATGATGACTAAAAAATTTTTTTTATCCGTCATGTAGATTATTAAAAAAATATTGGACACGTATTTTATCTTTTTTTACGTAATCAAAACATTACGGCGATATATTGAGTTCAAATGTGGCATGACGTCACTTCTCAGTAGATTTTATACGTAGGTGTGACGTAACGAGCCCCCACTCCCCAAGTTTAATGTGTTTTATCTAAGTCATTTTTTATTAATATGGCAAAGCAAAAAATACGTGTCTAATATTTTTTTATTATCTGATTGACGGACTAAACAGTTTTATTTTTTTTACCCAGGACACATCCCTATTACATAAGAAACTGCTTCTAATTAACTATTTAAATACCTTAATTGTCACAAAATCTAAACCTTAGTACGCCATATTTGTTTACCAAAACGAGACTAATACAATACGGCCGATAAATCATGGCCGGTTTGAACACAGGCTCTCCGAACTTTCGCGCATGTTCTCTCTCACTCACACTCGCCTCATGTCACCATTTGATTCCTTAAAAATGGTAATTGCGCAGCCTTCTGCGCGAAGTTCGGACGGGCCATGATTCATCGGACGTATTGTAAATAATCCTATACTATATGTTAAGTAGTATTTTACATGGAGTGACTGCCTATCTGACCTCCACAAACCAGTTACTGGGTAAGACGATATCCCTTGGTAAGACTGGTTGTCAGAATTTAGGGCTTCTGACGACCCGTAACGACTGTCGAAAATCCACGAATGACAGCCGGGACCAACGGCTTTACGTGCTTTCCGAGATTGGTATTGGGGTATTGGTATGTAAAGATGGTCACCCATCCACGGACCAACCGCGGCGTGCGTAACTGAACCTGTTCGATCGACCCGTGTGGCTGTTATTACTTAGCCACAAGTCCCTACGTTGTATATCAGGCATATTATTTAAATACAAACTAGGTAAAGGTATAATACTATTGACAGATCTCAGATCTTGTAACTTTGCTAGATTTTGCCAAATTGTAATCGCGAGTTAAGACCGTGTACAAATGTCCACTAGCCACACTCCTTTAAAAAAATATCTCGTGACTGAGAAGGAATTATGAAAGAACCTCAGTAAGTGTCTAGAATTTTCTAATTCCTTTTATAAAGTTTATTTATTTATTTAATCATCATGTACAGTAGTGGTACATAGGCGGACTTAATGCCACAAGACATTCTCTACCAGTCAACCTTTGGGTTAAATATAAAAACATAGTGATAGGGTACAAAAATAATGTCTAAAATACTAACTTCTTGATTACGAGAATTTATATACTTTTATTAATACTAATACACATCATCATCATCAACATTTCAGCCGAAAAACGTCCACTGCTGGACATAGGCCTCCCCCAAGCAGCGCCACCTCGACCGGTTCTGTGCTTCCCGCATCCAGCGGATTCCTGCGGCTTTCATAAGGACATCGGTCCACCTTGTGGGAGGCCTTACAACGCTACGCCTTCCGGGACGCGGTCGCCACTCCAGAACCTTTCGGCCCCAACGGCCATCTGTTCTGCGCGCAATGTGCCCTGCCCATTGCCACTTAAGTTTGGCAATTCCTCTAGCTATGTCGGTTACCTTGATTCTCCTGCGGATCTCTTCATTTCTGATTCGATCACGTGGGGAAACTCCAAGCATAGCCCTCTCCAATGCCCTTTGGGTGACTTTTAGCCTTCTAATAAGGATTCTAATAATACACATATAAAAATAAAATAAACTAATAGATATTTTAACAAATACCACTTAATAATAATTAAGCCAACCTAAGCCTAAGCCTATTTTACCTAAGTTTCATATTGAAACACGAAGCAACAAAATACGACATATCGTATTTTACATATATAGGAATGTGGCCGTTTTTCTTTAGATCGAATTTTGTTGCTTCGTGTCGATCAATATGAAACGTTATAAAAGGTATTAGAAAATTCTAGACACACTTACTGAGGTTCGTTATTGAGCCGATTTTCATAATTCCTTCTCAGTCACGAGTTACAATTTTTTTAATGGAGTCGCACTAGTGGACCTTAAGCCATCTTAAACCATTTGATTACTTATATGTTTTTTATTCGTTAATTAGACTTATTAATTTGAAATTGTTGCATTTATTTCGGTTCGTAATAATATCTTGATTTATTTCTGTGTGTTTTTTAGATGCTTATTTTTTTTATTTAGTAATTATATTAACTATACTATCTTCTGTCCGCGACTTAGTCCGCGTGTTTTTTTTTTGTTTTAACACAAAATATATCCTATGATACTCGGCAATACTGTAGCTTCCCATTAGTAAAAGAATTTTCGGAATCGGACCAAAGTCACAAATGATCAGTAGAAGTTACTTTCCGAAAATTACCCCCTTCATACAAAGTCACAAATTTTGTCCCTTTGTAATATTAGTATTGACTAACATTATGAACATAATTTATTTGTTCATTAAATTGTTTAATATTAATGGCCATAATATTGTTAAATATTATTTCGCTTTGATGTTGTTGTGTTCCTGTGCAAAGGCTGCCAGTGAAATAAAAAATATTAACCCTAGTAGCATTTTTGTTGGCGTTTGGTTGGGCCACATACATCTGCAGGTGGCCCAACTAAATGCCAACGGAAAATGCTACTAGGGAAGAGGCACATTGCATGCCTATTAGCATTACCAACCTTATGCCCAAATACTCAAACGTTACTTAACTTTAAGACGTTCTTATAAGTGTTTCTGTCGCTACAAAACAGTTTAAAGTGACAGAGACAGCATTAGACTTAACAGCGAATTAAAATTGAATTGCGTTTGAGTATTCGGCAGTAAGAGACATATCCATCGAACGCCCGTTTCTTCATTGTTTTTTTTTTTTTTTTTTTTAATTTGATACTTCAGAATCGGTCAAAAATTTACCTTATGTTGGTACTACACCATCATCATTTGCCTTTGTATCAACTATGTTAGGGCCGGCTTCTAGTCTGATCGAGTGCAGTTGAATACCATGTATATTGTATATGGAGCATAACCTTGTTACTGGGTAATACGATACCACCTTCCTCCACTTAGTAAGACTAGTTGTCAGACTTTCGGGGTTCTAACTACTCGTAACGACTGTCAAACATCTACGAATGACAGATGAACTAATGTTGATCATAGATGTCATTATTGCTGCAACCAATCACTGTAAAGGAATTTAAGAACAATTTGAAATGGTGCGTATTCTTATGGACCTACGTCGGGTTTTAGAACATTCGATGGGTGGTCTTTGTCTGTTGGGTTGGCAATGCAACCAGAGGGTTACAAGCGGTGTTGCTAACTGTTGAAATTTTCGAGAGGATGTAGAGAAGAAGAAGCATAAAAATACTCGCGAGTTATCATACAAATTTTCTAGATGATGTAATTACGAACACACAGCACACAGCATGAGAATACGTGTAAGTTTGTAGAAGTGTAGCGCCATAATTAAAAAAATGACACAAATTCACTACTAACCCAACTTGTAATAAGCATGTTTAAAATGTTAAGCGCTGTTTAAGGTAGGTATGTCAGATTCGAATAAGGAAAGGTTATTTTTGTACTAGGCTTGGGATGTAACCCGTTGAATATAATACATGGTGATTTTTAATTCATTGTTTACCTTTCAGGGCGCGAAAGTACTCATGATTATGAGCAACTTTCACTATGAGAGCAACACCTAAATATCGAAAAAAATATCAGCTGTTTCATACAAAAGTGCGTTACGCGATCAAAATATATATGAAACTGATGTATATTATTGTTTGTTATTTCGTAGTTGGTCCTATAGTGAGAGTTGTTTATAATTATGAGTACTTTCACCTCCTGAACGTGTAACAGTGAATTAAAAATCACCGTGTATAAGATAAAGGAAAATAAAATGGACACCCCCCCCCCCCCTAGGGTAGAGAATATTTGAAATTGTATTCTGTATACAAGTTGGGGATGACAATACGACAATAAATTAAACTTCGTATATCCAATGACGTACTCAGTCTGCATAAAAAAAAAACAATCAAATACAGGGTGGATTTTGAAGATGGGGCATTAACAACACCCCTAACCGTTGTTGCTACAGGAAAACGGTCTTAGGAGACTGTCCTTATTTTTTTAAGAAATTTTGATCCCCATTCACAGATTTTGCCAAAAAAGGGTACAGTCAGCAAGGAAATTGGCCATTTTCACAAAAACTTTTTTTGATGCTAATCGATCCTGTTTCTTATAAGGATCGAAAACGTCCATTGGACCAAGTAAGGTTTGAGTACTAGAAAAGTCAGAAATCGCAAAAAACTTCTATATATTTCGTAAGAAATGAGAATCCCAACTTACTTTTTTTTGGACAGACTGATAGCCAGTTTAGTCACTATTAGCTATAATAGTCAAAGATTGGCCAAACCCATAACCAGCCCGTCACTATTTAGTTTGTTTGAAAAAAATATTTTTTTAATTTCGATGTTAGGATTATTCGAGTTTCAAAATACTCTTAGGCATTAGTATGGCCAGTGTTTTCATTTATTGTCGTATTGTTGTTTCCGCATTGTATAAAAAAAACCATGCGGGGCAGTCTTTGGGGACTGCTAATAGAAGTGAAAACTAAGTAACTAAAGCCTTAGATAAATGATAGGTCTCGCTGCGCAGCGAGACCAATCATTTATCTATGAACTAAAGCATTCGGTGACGATGACGGGAGTTCCATGATTTTTGTTCACCCAAAAAGTGCTCAACGCGCCTAAAGAAGTGTTCACTTCAAAAATATAAATGCTTGCAGATTAGTTTTTTTTTTTTTTTTAACGATTAATAAAACCTGTAATTTTCTTGACAAGTCCAAGTTGACGTATCTGACAGATGATTTCATACAAATTCTGTTCCTTTTTTTTTTTTTTTTTGGTAACTAATTTCAATACCTCCCACGCAAAAAGTCGTAACATGTTTTTTTTGTAAAATGAGATTTTAGTACTATAATGTAATATTATTTGTATAATACATATTCTTAAAAACGATATTTTCATATTTTCACTAAAAACCGAGTTTCAAACCCGCTAATAGTCTTATCATATTATGTTTTGCGGCTGATCAACACAAAGATGACGTTAAAAATCTCTGTCCTGAAAAATCACAAATTTAAACATACAACCTTATGCGCGGGAAGTGTCGATATGGTAACTAATGCCTATCCATATGTCTAGTTGACCTCGTAATCGCTTAATCACTTTTTACAACAATTCCCAGTCATCAATATTAGACTAAGGTTGTAATTATCTTAATTTATTTTAGTCATAACAAATAGACCGGCCGGTCTATTCTGTAAAAGTCCACATTCTTCTTCATTTCGGGTCGATGGTACTCTTCTTCGTGGTTTTTTTTAAATTATTATTTTATATTGTATGAGCCCTGTAGGTGGCCACATTGCTTGTGGCATTCTTTAGGTCATCCGTGGTGCAGGTGAACGGGCACTTAAGACACTTCAGCACTGAGGCACTCGTACTGGGTGTTGCTTGGGTCAGTAATCCCCCACTTCGACAAATTGTGTCTGCAGCGACCTAATTATTGGGTACGCAATCGATTGAGAGCTTTCTATATGCCACTGCAGATCATTTCAATAATGCTATAAACCTTTTTTACAGTCCGCTCAACCGATTTTGACTTCTATTGCGTTAGTGGCATGACAAATGGCAGCTGCAGTAAACAGTTGGTATTGTAACCACTTTTTTGCTTTTAATGCCATCCTTATGCCTACGGAATAGAAGTCAAAATCGGTCGAACGGACTGTAAAAAGGTTTATTTAAATGTCTAATCTTATTTCAAATGGAGAGTCACCAACGGGGTGGGTTATTGATAGCTCACTTCACCTAAGTCTCCACAGTGAATTTTTCAGAATAGTTCGGCTGGTTCTTTTATGACATGCAACCATACGGTGGTAAAGAAATTACGAGTTCGGCTATACTTAAGACAGCCTGTTTATGAAATGTCATTAAAATCAAGCAGATCTGTAAACATTTTAACAAGGAAGTACTGTACATTTATCTCACGAAGCGACGCGCGTTTTACTTGTGGTAACCAAGTGTACAAAAACGCTGTAAATGAGCGTGAAGACGAGTGGAGTCAGCAAATGACACACACACACTTCCGACTTCTTCTTCGGACGGTACCGAGAGCTCCTGCGCTTACACACACATTCACACTACACTTGGTAACCACAACTGAAGCGCGCGTCGCTTTGAGAGATAAAACTGCTATAAGAAATAAGTATGCTATAAATTTTAATTAATTTGTTGTTCCTATAAAATGTATCGGGCTTGTTCGTATGACTGACGTGATTTTGTTATAATATTAATGTAATGATTGTAACGTTGAATAAAAGACAATTCTAATAATATTTATCAGTTTAATTTCATAGTAATTTAAGTTCTATTTAGTTCATGATTGTCATTTACATCGTGTTAAATTACTAAATGTGTTCAATAAAGTAGATTTTTTCACTCTTACCTCCTTACTAATAAACGTTGTATAGCGTCTGTATAGTTACACAACGCTTTGTCTTCTTCTTTCGAAAGTCAAATTACTGACGAGTGAAAAAGAGAAATCGGTGTGTAACTATACAGCAGCTATACAACGTTTATTAGTAAGGAGGTTAGGGTACAAACTGAGTGCACGCTCGACTCGAGCGTCCGGCGGGGCGGCGCGTGCGGCGTTCATGTTAAAAACACAATCCCTCGCGAGTGTCTTGAGTGGCGGCGAGCGGCGTGGCGAACAATCTTTCGCCGATTGCACGCGACGCAAAACGCCCCGCCGCACGCCTTTTCACTCAGGCCGTACACTTAGTGAAACGGCGTCCGGCGGGGCGTTCAGCGTTGCGTGCAAGCGGCGAAAGAGCGCCACGCTTAGCGTTCGTGTGAGTCGGTCTCATTTTTCATCATGGCGTCGGGGTCGTACAATTGATATGTATTTAGAAAATATGTGGTTAATTTTTTTTATAACTTGATAATTAAACTTCACTGTGTGGGGAGTTTTCTACGCAAACACAAACTGGTTTGAACTGCACGCGACGCCACGCTCGACGCCCCGCTCACCGCAAACAAGCACACTCCCCGCGCCGCACAGTTCGGCCGCCACTCGGGACACTCGCGACAGATTGCATGTGTTTAAAGGCTCCTACAGACAAGTGCGACACAAAGGCACCGCTCGTCGCGCGACACGCTGTGCCTTTGTAAGAGCCTTAAAACACATGCAATCTCTCGCAAGTGTCCCGAGTGGCGGCTCGTTCACGCACAGGCAAGCGAGAGTTGAACAGGTCACTGTTCTCATTAGATAAAACAACAAATATTTTAAACAGAATACGGAAATCTGTATTAAAAGCATCTTACATAACGATCGAAGCCATATAAAAACAAAAAACAAAAATAAACTGTCATTTATTTTGGTAAAAATGCTTTTTTATCATTGCAAATCCCGCGTCTTGTCACTTTTGACTTTTATGTAATTGATAAGCAGTGGTTGACGCGCGTTCGTGAAATGCAAAAACTATAACAATAATTTTCAACTTAAATTATTCTAATTTCAAATTCATTATGAGCCAGTACAAGGCCAATGACTTAATTTTCTAAGTATTATTCATTTATTTAAGTATTCTAACATCTCATAATCATAAAATACAAAATAATAGGTAATTAATTATAATCGCCTATTAAGGCCAACATAGGAACAAATCGTTTAAAAAAAATTACTTTCGATTCGACCAATAATTGGATAGTAAAACCACTTTGGTATATTTTAATTTTTAAATATTAATCACAATAAAAAATAAAATGTCATTGCGTAACAAATAATCTTATAACGAATTATTAAAATACAGTTAATAATTATACCAGCCTAATATTACCCCAACTGGAGGACAAAGGCCTCTACTAAACCAAAACCTAAACTTAGACCTAATCTGAAACCTAAATCTTATACCTATATGCAGGTAATCGAAATTGATTCATACACAATGGACACCCACACTATTATACACACTCGCGCAGACACTCTCTCACACTATTACACACACTCAAAACCCACTCGCAAATATCGCCCAATACACACTCGCGCAGACACTCTCTCGCACTATTACACACACTCGCGCACACACACTCAAAACCCACTCGCAAACATCGCACAAGTGCGCCCCTTTTTGTTTAACTTTTCCTTTCTTTTATTTTATTATTTAGTTTTTCAATTACATACACTGTATAATTGTTAGGTGGAAGAGCGGAGTCACCTAACACAAGCATCTTCTTGCTTAAAATGTGATCTCCAAATCACGCATGTTAACGCTTTGTGTAATTGAAATAAACATTTCTGATATTTTTGATTTTTTTGATTACTCATGCAGAGAAGGCACGAGCCTATAGAACATGCAGCCCGCCGCAGCCCCACAATACCCCCTCCCCCCTTACCAAACCCTTTTCACGATATATATACCCTCTGACATAAACCATAAGGTAAAATCAGAGGTAAAACAAGTGTGAAAAGACGGTATGGAAATGCCAGTGTTCAATACATAGTCTGCATCGAGAATCGAAGAAAACATTTTTACTTATTTTGTGTAACACTATTGACAACTTATTATATGACTAGCTTTTGCCCGCGGCGCCGCCCGCGTGGATGTCGGTTATTGCGTAATAAATTAGTCTATGCCCTTCTCCATATCCCAGGCTATATCTTTGCCAAGTTTCATGACGATCGATTCAGCGGTTTAGGCGTGAAAACGTAACAGACAGACAGACAAGAGTTACTTTCACATTTATAATATTAGTATGTTCAATATATGTTATATTCTGATTTAGATTACACTAGCTGATGCCCGTGGCTTTTTCTAAAATAAAAGTATAAGTCTAAGTTAAGTATAACTTCAGGAATCTACCCGTCAAAGTCCCATCAAAATCGCTACAGCCGTTTCGGAGCAAACAGACAGACAGACAAAATATTTAAAATTTGTTTTTTTGTTTTTAAGTACAGTTTACACTTTCATATAGCATTTAGTAAAAACCTGTTATTTTGACATTACAGACAGACACTTCAATTTTATTTATTTGTATAGTTGATCAGTACCTTACTTTATGTGTTGACCATACCAATCAGCAATAACATATATGGTGTCTCCACCGTGAGCACTCGTTAGCGAGCATTCATCATGGTTGTGAAATACGTAAATACCATACCGAACCAATCATTCGTTTGTGAATAATACGGACTAAAATTTTCGACGTTTGTTCCTTGAAAACACTCCACCAAATAAACTTCTTCCCCGCGGTGGTAACTCGCCTTAAGACGTTGCTAACAAAAACTTGAAGTTTAGCCCGTCAAAAAATAGATATTTTAATTAAATCCTGTCTTAATTTCTAAATAGACGTAGGAAATTGCAGAAAACTTCTAGCCGCCTCGGTAGCGTTCATCAAACACGGCGGACTGAACGTCGCATATGCTATAGAATTCGACCAACTCGAGTAGGTCGCGACCACAGTTGCTACGATACCTATAGTCATTACAATCAATGCTAAAACAACATCGTACCATCTTATATCATATTCATCTTCTTTCTCTTCATATTCAGTAAACGTTTTATATTTAGTTTGTAAGGCTTCAGTTATTAGCGGGCTTTTTGACAGATCGCCATTTTGTGAACCACCATTTTGAACCCCGCCATTTTGTGAACCGCCATTTTGAGCCCCGCCATTTTGAGTTCCGTTTTGATTCTCTGCCTGTTTAGACAAGGAATATTTGGAACCCATTTTGGATTTCATATAGCATAGTTTGAGAAAGAATACCGGTGGACATATAAACATTAAAGGTCCTGTGAGGGTGGAGCCTACCAGACCCATGACTAAGTCGAATCGAGGGACTGATTCCGCTAGAAATACTCCTAAGGCTACGATGCTTGATCTTATTAAGCAGCGTTGGAAGCAGAAATCTGGAACAAAAGATACAAATAGTTACAAATTGAGTTGTTTTTTGCGTGTATTCCCGTTTGTCCCCCCGACTTCGTCCACCTCTGACAGTGATGCAAACATCACTGTCAAAATCTCTCTGATCTTTATTCTGTTACTAGATTCTGCCCGCGACTTCGTTCGCTTCTTTTTGCTCGCCCTCTGAAGGTCGTAGCGTGATGTTAAATACCCTATAACCTACCTCAAGAATTGGGCTATCAAATGCAAATAGATGTTTTCAAATCTGTCTACTAGTTCGAGAGATTAGCGCGTTCAAACAAACAAACAAACAAACTCTTCAGCTTTATGATATTATATTAAACTTACGCCAGCGGGTACAATACAAATATTTTCTCTTTATAATATTAGTCTAGATATATAGTTATAAGGTTACGGTTGGGTTGCTACCACTTATAACCCTAGTAGCATTTTCCGTTGGCATTTAGTTGGGCCACCTTCAGAGGTATGTGGCCCAACCAAACGCCAACAAAAATGCTACTAGGGAAGTCGGTATAAAAATAAAAAATGTGCTTTATAATAGCTTATAATATTCTTGTTGCGTAAAGGTTGCTACTGGCTGTTAAAAAGAAGAACTAATCACTGGCTAAGGCGAAACTCGTTTGCTAGTCGTTAATTATGTTTATTGGTACCTAATTAAAAACCAGAAATAATTCCAGAAATAAATCGGCATTTATTTATTGTGTAACACACTTGCAATCACAATATAACTTTATTATTGCATAATACTTCGTCAACATACCTACCCACATTGCATTGATCTAACATTGGATCTAACTATTGAGCTAAGCAATTCGAGTGTTAGTACTCTAAAAAAAAAATTGCAATATAAAAAACCTACCGAACAAACAAGAACGCTCTTCATTATTTCTTCTTGACATTTTAGCATGAATACCAGCAAAATACCAGCGCTGCGACACTTATTTTTAAATGTCGCAGCATCATGCTGAGATAGGAGCCTTTTGGCCCCGTACAGGTTTTGTTTTCATTTTACTTTTGTTTTTTATTTTAGTTTTTATTAGTGTTACTATGAGTATGTTTAGTTTAAAATGTGATCTTCCTATATGAGTCCCAATAAATACTTTTTCTTTCTTTTCTTTCTTAATTAGGGTCCGGGCACCCCCTGTGGGATTTGGACCTCGGCTTAGGACATTCGCTGGGGGAGGACAGTAAGAGATCAGACAGGCTGGATCGGATTATATTAGTATGTACAGACCAACGAACAAAATAATATTTGAAACAGAATTTAGTAGAATTAGAAATAAAAACTTTGGATTTGTCTCTCTTGGCCTAGTCTAAACCAACCTAGACTTGTACTTACTTCTAGGAATCTTGAGTATTAGAAATAAAAACTTTGGATTTGTCTCTCTTGGCGTAGTCTAAACCAACCTAGACTTGTACTTACTTCTAGGAATCTTGAGTATTAGAAATAAAAACTTTGGATTTGTCTCTCTTGGCGTAGTCTAAACCAACCTAGACTTGTACTTACTTCTAGGAATCTTGAGTATGTCTTCAATATGTTGGAACAGCGCCGAGTGACTGACGGAACTAGACAAGCACAGCTGAAGAGTCACCAACAATGACATCAGGTACATCGGTATGGAAGACGGTATAGCTGAACAAATGTGGAGAAATAAAAAAGTGAGTTTCTATTCGAATAGCCCGACTAAGAGTGTTACCACACCAATCGATCGATCGTCGATCGATGCCATCGATCGACATGGTCGACGTAGATCGATTGATATCTACTCCGTTAATTGGTGAATAATCCATTCTACCGTCGATCGATGGCATCGATTGACGATCGATCGATTGGTGTGGTAACACTCTTAAATGTAGGGAACAGGTAATTCTTTCGCAATTTCAGGGTTTCGATTATAACCCAATTATAACATAGCTAGCTACTGCCCGCGACTTCGTCCGCGTGAAATTTCGGCCCACCCATGGCGTCGCATCCCGTCGCTCGCCCGCGCTATTTCTTCGTTATCGCTTAGCGTTCTTTCTGACCTTCGATCAATATATTATTGATCGAAGTTTCTGACTTTTGTTTTTTTCGCTTGGCTTCTAAGGAACGTAGCGTGATGTTATATATAACATCACGCTACGATCCTTCAAAACGCATTCCGCATTTATCGAGGATAGGCTATAGCCTCTCCTCGATAAATGGGCTATCCAACACTAAATGATTTTTTCAATTCGAACCAGTAGTTCCTGAGATTAGCGCGTTCAACCAAACAAACAAACTCTTCAGCTTTAAGATGTTGATTGAAATCAATGATGTCAAGGACAATTTTGTTAACATTTAAATACTTGTGATTAATAACATATTTATTTGGATAAGGATTAATTTAATATTATGTTGATAAAACCCGTTCGCAAATAATGCATTAATTAATTTCGATCTTATTTGATTACCATAAAAAAAGGTTATTAGTGAGTCAATCTTAAAAGATAGACATATGCTGTCGCGGACTTTTTTTTTAGAACTTTTAAAGAGGAACAATTCCATCATACCTACATGATATTTGCGTAACTTAAACCGTTTACGCAGCGCACGCAACGGAAGCTCTCAAAAAGGAATATTTTTTCCCGTTTTTGCAACATTTTTCATTTATGCTCCGCTCCTATTGATCGTAGCGTGATGTTATATAGCCTATAACCTTCCTCGATAAATGGACTATCAAACACAAAAAGAATTTTTCAATTCTAACCATTAGTTCCTGAGACTAGCGCGTTCAAACAAACAAGCTCTTCAGCTTTATAATATTAGTATAGATGTAATAAATATAACTAGAGCTCTGCTGCTCGCGGATTCCCCCCATTTTTTGTTCTAAAATAAAAGTAACATTAGTTACTCCTTTAATATCAGCTATCTGCTAGTGAAAGCCACGACAAAAAATACTGAAATACTGGTATACCGAGTAATTGGGTTGCTGAGGTATGCCTCAGCAACCCACCAACTCATCAGCTGAATCAGAAATCATTTATTTGTTAAACATAGGTATCAACATTAAGGATATTATAAGTAGTAAAGGTTCTTGCTATGTTTTGTCATTAACCGACATACAAATCCATACTCCATACTAATATTATAAATGTGAAAGTAACTCTGTCTGTCTGTCTGTCTGTATGTTACGTTTTCACGCCTAAACCGCTGAACCGATCGTCATGAAATTTGGCAGAGATATAGCCTGGGATACGGAGAAGGGCATAGGCTACTTTTTTACGCGATATAACCCACATCCACGCGGGCGAAGCCGCGGGCAGAAGCTAGTTAAAATATAAAATACCAATTTAAATCACAAATATAAAATGTCGATGAAAAATACAGAAAAATAAAATGTCAATAAAAAAAAATACAAACACAAAATAGCAATAAAATTAAATACATTAAAAAAATTAAATAATTAAAAAAAACTGAATAATACATACAATTTTTTTATTTATTTTTATTAATATTCATCCACATTGTAATAACATTTGTCTAGTAGTATTCCCTGAAGAGACGTTTTAAATTTATTTAAAGGTATACACTTAATTTCATCTGAAGAATTGAGAACTGAGGCGTCTAATTTCAAACCCCGCTAAAACGATTTTACCTTCAAACCGACCTTTTTATCTCTTTTGAAAGTTTTTCAATTCCGTACTAAGTGACAAACTCATTTCCGAGCAAATCCCTCTATATCAGTAGATACTAAATTGAGCCTCCAACCTTAGACTTGGTAACAAAATCCACTATAAATGTCATGGGTAAAATTCAAATTCCTCTACAACGGAATCAACCAATCACAGCGCTTGCTTTTGCACCAAGTGAGCTTACGAATAGAATGGCAGACCAATGGAGACTTGTGTAAATGTGTTGTGCAACAAGGAGTGCGACTAAATTTTATTGAATTTTAAACTCATCAATAACTCAATTTTCAGAAAAATCGTTTTAGCGGGGTTTGAAATTAGACGCCTCAACTCTTCTCTTCATCATCACCATGCAGTTGAATACCAGAATTTCACAATATTCACTGCGGCTGCCTATCTGACACATAATAGTCCTCCAGAACGATATTCGGCTATGACGATCTCAGCGGAGACCAGCTTTCGGAGCGAGAGATAATAATAGTGCACGCATGTGTGCGCAGACACGGCTTATTTCACAAATCCCCCTTGAAAATCCTCCTTAGGAGGAAAAGTGGAATCTATTAATCAGTCTAGAATTCACCCCTGATAATCCCGCTTAGGGGGGAAAACTAGAATTGAAAAAAAATAAAAAACTTATTGCAAGATCCCCTGAAAGTGATTTTTTTACATTAGGGTTCAGTTTTTCCCACTGAGGGGATTCTCTCAGGGGGGATTAGTGGAATAAGCCGCAGACTTGGTGCACTCTCCCTTCCCTCACTCTCATAGTCCGATGAGACGGCAATCCGATACGATAGCAGAGAGATCATGAGTATGTCACCTCTGACCTACACTAGAGTCGAAGAGCAATATCATCGTAAAAAAAAAAGATCAGGCGCAGGGCCAACGGCTTAACGTGCTTTCCGAGCCATGGGTGTATCACACTGTGGTGTGAACTTCCAAACTCCGGGCTGTTACTAAGAAATTCGTAATGGTTAAACCCAATAACACTTTGCCCGACCCAGGAATCGAACCTAAGACTGGCTCAGCTTGCGACCACGAGACTAACGGGGCAGTCCAGCCCACAACCCAGTAACTGGTAACATTTAACTGAATCTTTCTTCGACAAAAAAAAAAAAAACTCACTCTTCAGTATATTATTATCAAGATCAGTGCCATATCTGATGGCAGCCAGCACAGTGGTGACCGCGAACATGAACCCCGTGATCCCGAATCCCCCGAGCACGGCCGCGTTGATCTTCTTACTGTCCTTCATGTCCACTTGTAGGGTGAGCAGCATTGGGTGGATGTCGAACTGGAAGTAAGATATTATTAGCCTGGATTTTATAAGTACAAGTCATCATCATCATCATTATCGCCATCATCATCACCATCATCATCATCGCCATTATCATCACCAACGCCATCATCATAATCATCGTCATCATCATCATCATCACCATCATCGTCATCATCATCATCATCATTCTCTTGCGCAACAAGTCTTTTTCTTCCAAACTTCTCTATTACCCAGTCGTCATCTCGAATAGAAAGGTTCTAGCCAAATCTCGAATAGAAAGATATCACACATTCCATCCACAAGTAGGTTCTAGAAATATGACATTCAGGATGAGGACCCTGGGTAGTCTAACCATTTCGAAATTTGAATAGTCCTGTCAAAAAGATGGACATTTTCAAAAGTTCCGGACATTGTCCTTTTTTCGATATTTCTTTTTTCAGTACTCATTTACAGTTTTTATGTTCTAACAAAGTACCCTTATGTCGAAAAGTCTGGAGAAATAACAAGGCCAGACAAAGTCCGGACGGTGGGCCAAAAAGCCTGACATGTCCGGACGGATCAGGCACTTAAATACCATTACGGGGTTACCCCCCGTACCCCCCGTAATGGTATTTAAGTGCCTGACTGACCTGACTATAATATTCCTTGGTATAGTGCTAGCGGTACACCCCGAAATTCATTAAAAAGCTGCAAATCACCATTTGCGTTAAAAGCCAGAAAATCGGAACGATTGATCTTTAGGCCATACGAATCCATAAAACGCGCAGCACGAAAAAAAAAAAAAAAAAAAAACAAGAAGGAATTACCTATGACGTGATCTTTTTTTGTATGGGAAAAAAATTGTTTTGAAACCTATCGGGTGTGGTATTTTTAATGAAAGGACTAACTAAGCCGATTCTAAAAATATATCACATCATTATATTTCAGTCACTTGTTTTAAATAAAAATAAAAATCATTTTCTAAACATACAAGTCTGGGCTGCTCCAGATATGATACGGTTGAATCATTATTTGTAAAATATAGGTAGGTACCTAAAACTATATGTAATAGCCTCATTTTCAATCACAAGAAAGCAATTTTGAAATTTGTACATTTAGTATTATATTTTAATATTACAAAATGTGATAAAATCACAATCTATAATAGTTGAAACATGTATAAAAAGTTCAATTTTAGACACTGAAATGCGAGAGGAGTTTTCAATCATATTTATATTATTTTTCAACTAACTGTCGCGTTCAGTTTTGTTGAAATTCGCCTTTAGTTGACCGAAATTGGTTAGGATAAACGAATACCTACCTACCAAAATACCAACCTACCTTGGAATACCAAGGAATAATATTGCGCAACCAACCAGGCAAACTTTTGTTTTTTGATAATTTTTGCCCTTCTTCTCCACTGCTCAACTAGATTGCTCAACTAGTTGAGCAGATGAGCTGTAGGACATAGTTTGTATTACCAAACATTTTATGCTCTATAGCTCAACAATTTTTTGCTCAACTTAGTTGATTAAACGTTAGTTAGTTTTTACTTTTAAAATGACATAGTAGTGTGACGTATATTAAGGGTACTACTTAAATAAAGTTTTTTCTAAGTTCGTTAACTAAATGTTAAAAAAAAACTATTTCTTCTTTCTTCTTACAAGATAAGTTCTTGTAAAAAGAAAGAAGAAATAGTTTTTTAATTTTATGATTTCCTAATAAAGTATATTAATTATGAGATTTGGAGTTTTAATTTCTAGTCTTTATGTAAATATAGTTGTGCAGTTTTAGTTGATCAGCGGGTATTACGCACTGCTCAACTCATCATAGGTGATCAATTACTAGTTGTGCCATTGGTATTACCCACTGCTCAACTTTATGCAGTTAAGCAATCTAGTTGACAGTGGGGAAGAAGGGAATTTTCGCTAAAATGAACCAAAAAATCTCACAAATTACCTGAAAAGCCAGTATCCCATAAGCAATAAGGAAGTCCTGCAGCTCTGGATACAGCTTCCCCACGTTGCCGACAGGCGTGGGCGATGTGTCGTCACGTAAGATGCATGTCCATGTGGTGACGGCCACTGTGGTCACTATTATCACTGATGCTATCGCTAGGGGCCTGAAAGAGGATGAAGAATTGTCGTTGGTTCTCAGTAGATGCTGTAAAGGAACTACTGTCCCTGTTTTAGGGTTTCGTAGTCAACAAGGAACCCTTATAGTTTCGCCATGTCCGTCTGTCTGTCTATCCGCGGCTTAGCTCAGAGACTCTTAGGCCCGTATTACAGAACGTCACTCAATACTTAAGCATTACTTAAGACTAGATTCAAGCCATTTGATTGGTTGAAACTAGTTTTAAGTAATGCTTGAGTATTGAGTAACGTTCTGTAATACGGGACTTAGTACTAGAAACTGTAATTTAGCATAGATATACATATTATTCACGTCGACAAAATGGTAATAAAATATAGAAAAAAATAATTGTAAATACGCTCTTCTCACTTACACGTAAAGTGGGGATGATTTTTTTTTCTCGTCTATCTCATTATGTGGGACATCGTTGGATAGGCCGTTCAAAAATATTGGGGGTCTGTCAAAACCATTTTTCGATACAGGGATCCGTTTGCGTAATATTAAGCTTTAAAAGTGGTAAGTTTTGTTAGTCAAGTGTCCCTCCCCTTTTTAATGTTTTTTTTTGGGTGGGTAATTATCAAATAACTTCTTTCGCTCTGGGCGAAGCGAGGGCGAAGCCAATAAAAAACCTGTAATTTTACTGTACCGATCGAAAGGCTCAGTCATAATGTACGGTCAGCTGCAGAAAAATCTCACCCTCTAGCAATGTATTTATTCATTTGCTAGGGGGTGAGATTTCTCTGCAGCTGACTGTACATCTAAATAACAAAGCATCTAAAATAAAAGTTTGGTAGTCTTCCTTTTATTTTGGTCTACCTTCATTCATTCAGTAAATTTTTCTATCCACAGTATTTAAGGTACTTTCCCTCCATGTGGCAGTCGTGGAACGCCCTGTATATAACGAAGTTAAAAGGAAAACTATCACAGCTAAGTAGACATAACAAGATAACGAGTAATAGTCGACCAACTCATATTTGCAAATGAAATGTATGGGAGAACATGTTTTTCCATTACAATGTCAAGTTTCTTCTTGGAATTTTATCCTAATTACGGAACCCTTCATTGTGCGTGGTCCGACACGCACTTGGCCGGTTTTGTCTCTCTAGTTTCTTTACAAGGGCTCACTAGACTACTGAGACTACAGAATCTGTCTAGTTTAATTTCAAGTAGGGTACCTCATGGCAAGACAGGTTGTCAGACTTTCGTGCTTCTGACTACCTGTAACTACCAACGGCTACCCGTGCTTTCCGAGACACGGAGGGAACTTCTACCTTCGTTAGATTGACTGAATTATATTCAGCCTAGTCTCACAAATCTTCACTGCCCCACTCTGGCCTTTCTGAGAGAGAAAGGGCTACACGGCCCTTTCTCCATTTTTGTCCATCTTTGTTCATCATACGGGCCCAGTGCACTTGGAGGATGTTACATATCTTAAACTTTTTAGTTTTAGGAAATGATTAGTGTCTTCACGAACCGTTTTAGATAACTGCTCTAAAACGAGCCAATAGTTGACATTGAAATATTTCCTTTTGTGTAAGCAATTTTAACGCCCATTTCCGTTCCTACAATTGGCACTTACTTCATATCCTTAGGCGATCCGAGCCACATGACAGGACACAGCAGCAGTCCCAGGATGACCATCCACACACAGTACGTGATCCCGATCTCTCCGCCGGAAACCTTCCACCAGAATATCTGAAGCGTCTGCGAGGCTGGACATGGAATAGAAATGTCAGGAGTTGAGCATCAAGAGTAACGTTACTAGATTTCCTTGTTGGTTAAGTAGGCGCAAGTGACTGCTCACTGTGGGATCCTGGGTTGGATACCCAAGGTCGGGCAAATACTAGGTTTGATTCATTAAGATTTCCTCAGTAGCCTGGAATCTGGATTAGTTTCCATTACATCGCGATTTTAGTCAGTAGAAATCCAAATTCATTTCCAATCTAAATTTGGGGTAACCATTATACAGGGTGGAAAAAAAGACCGTGGTTGGAGGAAAAGTACCCATAATATTAATGATGGCAAATTTTACTGAAAGGAAATTAGAAAACATTCCTCTATTTTCAAAAATAATTAAAACTGCATTTAAAGATTTTTGAAAAATCACCTGCTTGAGCCGGGAATAGAACCGGTGAAATGTGAAAAAAAAAACATCCTGTATTTTATGATACCAAGCGAAAGAGTCATTCATAAGTTCATAAGGATCTATTCCTTTAAAATAACATAGTATCTTAAATTAAAGAAAGACCAAGAATATTTTTTTTTTTTTTTGTAAAACTTACTAACTAGATATACGAGTATAATGAAAATAGTTCACTTATGAATTGCTCAAAATGAGACCCACTTTCACGTGTGCACAGACGCGTATTCTTTGTATGAATTCGCTACGTGTCGCCTTTTATATAGAGTTTTTTTATCGTCTTTCTTTCATTTAAGATACTATGTTGTTTAAAAGGAATTGATGCTTATGAATGACTCTTTCGATTGGTATCGTAAAATACACAATGTTTTTTTTTTTCACATTTCACCGGTTCTATTCCCGGCTCAAGCAGGGGATTTTTCAAAAATCTTTAAATGCAGTTTTAATTATTTTTGAAAATAAAGGACTGTTTCCTTTCAGTAAAATTTGCCATCATCAATATTAAGGGTACTTTTCCTCCAACCACGGTCTTTTTTTTTCACCCTGTATAGTGTGGCAATGATCTAATAAATTAAGAACTTACCAATTATAAAGTTTGGTACTCCTGAACCGAAGACCGCTGCATCAATGAGGAATGTTACCAGCCTCTTTGCTGACGGACCGAACGCTAGTTCAGCTACCGCCGCGTAGGGAAAACTGGATTAAAAACAAAAAACAGCTGTACCCCTACGAGATTATCTTGGTGCTGGGTATATCTACTTATATACCCAGCACCAAGATAATCTCGTAGGGGTTGTCTAAGTCGGCAAAGAGATGACTTCGAACAACCACCAATATCTACGTATAAGTATTCCTTGCTACGGGGGCAGAAATTGGCCTCTTCCATTCTTCCTTCACATCTTCTTTGTCAACAAGCGAATATTTTTCATTAGGTTCTTCTCCAACTATAGAATAGCTCATATCGTGGTTAAAATATGACCTAGGCAGCAAGATTGGTAGGTTGTTTTGCTTTCTAATCAAACTCACCGGTTTTTCTCTTTGATGTCGGGAGTCAACTTCTGCGCTAGCAGCCAACTTCTCCCCAATAATACAGCTGTGTACAGCTGCAGGCCGAATACTGCCAGGACTAGTGGTAACCCGTATACACCTGAGCGGAAAATGTATTTAAATGTCGTGGTAAACAATGGCAAGGGGGAATGGAGACCAGCACCCTAATTTCATAACAGGAAATCCATTGCTTCATATGTTCGAAAAGTTTGTCTGCTCAAGAATTTAAATAACGCAATGACTGTTGTTAAACTGTAAAAATGAAAGTCATTGCTACTGTAATTTAAGTGTGCAACGTTAATACCCCGACATCGCCACCCGGCTTAGTGGCCGATTGCCTCACTGCCACTGGTAGCTATATACTCGTAGAAAAAGACAGGGGCTACAAGTTTTTTTTTTTTGATTTTCGTAGGTACAGTGGAAGTTGGGTTGGCCCTTGCTTCGGGGGCAGTATTTGACCTCAATTCTTTAAAACAAGTAAGTAGGTTTAAGTTAGTCACTACGTGAATTACGATTTCTTGTTAAAAATATAGACTCCAGCTTATCAACATAGCAATAAAGGCAACACTGGCGATTTGCAAGCGAGTTCAAAGCAAGGCGAGTGCGCAGCGAGCTCACCGCGAGTTCGCAACGAGCGCGCGTCGAACACGCCACGAATACGCCACGAAGACGTAGCGGGCGCGCAGCGAACAGACTTGAGGCCCAGGGGCCTAAGTCTACTAATTTACAAACGTTGCAATGGTCTCGCCATTGTGAGTATTTGACAGTGTTTGTATGGCAAATCTGTCAAAAACTCACAATGATGAGACCATTGCAACGTTTGTACATTAGTAGATTTGGCCCCCTGGATTCTTGTACCTACTTGTATGCTATACTTGTGCACTCACCACAAGAAATAACACTCTTAGGTAGAGTAATAACCGGGAATACTCCAAAAAGGTCGACGATGCAGAGTACAGTGAGCAGCACACTGAGGCCGCCGGTTGTCTGACCGACCGTGTAGTCTTCGTGTCGGGAGACCACCGCCGTGGGCTTGCTGTAGAGTCTGAGCCCGGACACGGGCTCGACAAAACGTGGGAGTTTCATGATGAAGTCCTGGAAAATAGGAGATTTTTAGGGTTCCGTAACTCAAACGGAAAAAACAGAACCCTTATAGGATCACTCGTGTCTGTCTGTTTGTCTGTCACAGCCAATTTGCTCCGAATCTACTGGACCAATTATGTTGAAATTTAGTACAGATACGAACTTTCGTGACCCAAACACGGACGTGTAACGGAAATAAATGAATTTTGATTATGGGCGTACAATATAAAATTAAAAAAAAAAACGTTTTGCAAAATGTATCGTGTGACATATCAAATAAAAGGGCTTATGGATTATTGTATGGATTTCAGATTATAATCTAAAGTTATTTAAGAAAATAGATGAAAATTTTCAACTGCTGAGTCTAAATTTTTAGGCTATACTTAAAGATAACAGAAAAACAAAATGAAATCAGGGAAATCAATTTCATATAACCTGGGCCTCAAGTCTGCTATTACAATAGTGTCAGAATGGTCTCTTCATTGTGAGTTTTTGACAGATTTGCCATACAAACACTGTCAAATACTCACAATGGCGAGACCATTCTGACACTATTGTAATAGCAGACTTGAGGCCCTGATGTGCTGGCGATTGTACCTCATTAACGGCATAACTATGTAAATTTCTATTAAAGTGGGAGCAATTAATAGACATTTACATATTTATGTCGTTAATATATCATTAATAACGATGTATATATTTTATTTTATTTTTTGACATACTTCCTTGACATATTCTTTTCATTATTTGACATTTTAAAGCTACAATTCTAATTTCAACTCTTTATTTGTGGTTTTTGTGGACATGATATTTATTCAGATTTGTTACTGTAGTTGTAATGGCAATGATGTCATTTGGTTTAAATAGGTTTTAACTTATTTATTTTTATCTTTTCTATACTTATTTTCTATTTTTCAAATGTGAGAACGTTGTTGGCCTAGGAAACTAGGGCCGCTTTCCGAATTGGCTATAATCGCTCAAAGCGCTCACATCGTCTCACATGCGTTCCGATTTAGATATTACGATTTTTGGTGTACATATACACAGAGAAATACTCTAATATCGTTTCGCCCTGACAGCCGAGGGCTGCCAACAACTCGGAACGCTCGTGAACGCGCTCACGGTGCTCACGCAATGTCAAAACGATATTAGAGTATTTCTCTGTGTATATGTACACCAAAAATTTGTTCTTCTTAGGTTAGGTAGCAACTGTAGCCAGAAGAACAATTTTGAAAATGCCACGATACGATAAGATGCGACTCAAAACAAAACAGCACACTGTCATTTTTGACAGCGCTCATGGCGATATTAGTAAAAGGCATGGTCGGCGTTATCGCAAGATGGCGAATGTCATGACGTCATGTATGACGTTTCACGGGACATCGTTATCGCGCTCACGCTAATTCGGTACGGGTTTTAGCACGCGAATATCGATATTATCGCAACTCGGAACGCAGGGTAGATTTGTTGACCATTTTCAATTTTTTTAAGTACCTGGTAGTTGTTGAAAGGGCTTTACTGTCCTTCCTTACCTATTAACACTGATGTTTGCAAATATTGTAAAAGCCAATTATTTTAAAAGAGTAACCGTGTTGTTTCTTGCCGGCTCTTCTCAATAGGAAATGACCAAATGGAACCATGCACCTACCTTCTGACCTTTCATAAGAGCCCATGTTTAAAATATATTCAAAATCAAAGTCAAACTACAATTGGTAGATATACAGAATGAATAGTGAAGTAATGACAGAAAAACCGGCCAAGTGCGTGTCGGAACACGCACAATGAAGGGTTCCGTACTTGGAAAGAATTTATCCTAAGAACAAACTTAACATTGTAGTTGGTAAACATAATCTCCCATACATTCCAACTGCAAATGTAAATTTGTACGCACAATATCGAGAGATTTACCATGTTATTTTAAGACCATAGACATCTTATATATTTTCCTGTAATCTATAAGTATATAACTATTTTCTGTATTTTTTTCAAAATTTTAGGTTCAGTAGTTTCGGAGATAAGGGGGGAATGGTCAATTTTCGTGTATTTTCACTTAAAACTTCAAAACAATTTATTTTAAAATTATAAAACAAATACATTTGAGACCCTCACAGTAAGCCCTTTCATTTGATATGTCACACGGTACAGTTTGCAAAACTTTTTATTTTAATATTCTTGTTTGCCCCTCAAAACTGACCCCAATATTCTAAATTCATTTATTTACGGTTCACGTCCGTGTTTGGGTCACTCAAATTGATATGTATACCAAATTTCAACTTAATCGGTCCATTTACATTCTGAGCAAATTGGCTGTGACAGACGGACAGACAGACAGACACACGAGTGATCCTATAAGGGTTCCGTTTTTTTCTTTTGAGGTACGGAACCCTAAAAATTAATAAATACGATAGATACATGGTGCTCACATATTTAAAAACATTTGTATATGATTTTCCTTAAAAATTAACATATAATAATTCAGTGTGTGAGTTAAAGTATATTAATCACAGAAAATAAAATTTATATCATAAAAATTATAAATTATACAATTAAATTAGCAACCAGTTTGATTTTGTCTAGACTCTAAATTGTCCTATAGAGCAGGACCAGCATGTTTCTAAGCATTCATATCTTGCATTTAAGTTACGCAAATATCATATACTTATGATGGAATTGTTACTCTTTAAAAGTTCTAAAAAAAAGTCAGCGACAGCATATGTCTATCTTTTAAGATTGACTCACTATAACCTTTTTTATGGTAATCAAATTCCTTCGTAATTAATGCATTATTTGCGAAGGAGTTTTATCAGCATAATATTAATCCTTATCCAAATAAACATGTTATTAATCACAAGTATTTAAATGTAAACAAAATTGTCCTTGACATTACTTGATTTCAATCAACATCTTAGGAGATATCATATTTTTTTTTATTTTTTTTTTTATTCTACTATGAGTTTGCTCTTGACTTTAGTCTAGGTCTGGATGACAGAGACAAAGTCTACGATGGAGTGAACTTACCCAGAAGAAGCCTGTTCACTCTCACTTTGAATAGATTACACTCCTTTGCAGCGCGCATTATAAAAGACGTTTGAAAACGCTTAGTGCGAGTTGGTGGAATATCAACTAGGTAGGGGTGGTAACTTGCAGTGCGTCTAGATGTCCGATGGTAGAAGGGGGCCGGTGGAATGAGGTCGTGGAGTTCATGGGCACACTCTCCGAAGTACAATCTGTAGAAGACCGACAAGCAGGCAACCTTGCGGCGATGAGCCAAGCTGTGAAGCTTGGCATCCACCAGTTTTACGTCGCCAATGAGCCTTTTAGCTCTCTCTCTCTCTCTCTTAGCCTCTGCTCTCTCTCTTAAATAAGTCCGCAACAACAAATAATACATTTTATATGCACTTTCATTTTGTAGTAGTTTTCTATTGGGTATTGTTTTGTGAATTCTTATAAAGGTTGGTTTTTTTTTTCTAAAATTTTCACAACGGGACTTACTGCGACTGGTTTTGAATTTCGATCTAATGTTTCGGCAAAATTAGTAGGTGTCACCTACCTACATAATTATTTATCTTATGTTTTTGTTTTCTTAATTATACGGTTCGTTTACCTAATTTCCTACGTTCAAGTAACCAAAAAGAGATAGCATATCTTAAACATGACTATAAAACTAACATAAAATAAAAAAAATATCTGTAATAATAACATACCTACCAACTAAATAACAATATACAACATTATTTTTAGTATATGCAAAACCTGAATATAGGTTGTTCAGAATAAGTAACTGAATCGATTCCAATAGTTTTACACCATGTTATATTTTTTCCCAAAAATATTTAAAAAAGGTTACAAGTTGGACACTGAGCGACACTAAGTACCTATCCGCACTTGACCATTACGACCAAGTCCAAAGCCTGCAAGTGTGACGGAAAATATTATCACCAGTTAATTACAATACAATCGTCGCACGGTTAGATACCTACTGCCAAATTAATATTATTATTAATGAACGCAAGTCGCGGGCGGCGCGGGTGCGCCGCGTGGTGAGCATGTTTTTGTAGGGACAACCAGGGCCTCAAGTCTGCTATTACAATAGTGTCAGAATGATCTCTTCATTGTGAGTTTTTGACAGATTTGCCATACAAACACTGTCAAATACTCACAATGGCGAGAACATTCTGACACTATTGTAATAGCAGACTTGAGGCCCTGGTAAGATAACAAGCTTATAACTTTGTTATTTTTCATGATAAAGTTTTGAAATTTTGTACATAAATTCTTTACATAAAAATACTAGACACGTGTTTCGGGTTTCGCATAAACTAAAACTAATGTTATATAATAAACTAAATAAAACTAATAACAAAATAAACTAAAATATGGCGTCAAAAAATTCCTCAGCATCGCTGTCGACTGGTAATGTACCCAAGAAACTGGCAGCGTTGCCACGTTGTATGGCAACGCTTAGCCTCTAGCCAAGGTAAAAGCCAGCCCTTGGGTCACGGGAAGTGTCAATCAGCCTTTTGGAGATTTCACTAAATAAAACATGAGCACTGGGACCCCACGGCCCGAGGGTTTCAACCCCAAACGGCTAGAAAATATAGTTACCGATAAGGTTACTATACTTTCGCAACATGAGGTTTTCAGCAGCCGCAGCAGCAGCGCCAGCACAGTTCGCCGAGCCAGGAAGATGGGATGGCGCAAGAGTATCAACACAAGTTGCGTCCCACACTAAAGGCCTACCCACCTTCCATGGAAATAAAGATATACCGTCCGGTCTCTTGCCATCGTCGCGTGCAAATAACTAAATTGTAATAGTAACCAAATAATTAAATTGCCTTTATCTGTTTGGCCGTTGGGTTTTTCTGTTTAGGTGACGCAGACGAAGTAGCGCGGGTCAGCTATATATCTATATATATAAAAATCAATTGCTGTTCGTTAGTCTCGCTAAAACTCGAGAACGGCTGGGCCGATTTAGCTGATTTTGGTTTTGAAATATTTGTCGTAGTCCAGGGAAGGTTTAAACGGTGAGAAAATATGGAAAAAAAATAAAAATACTATTAGTGAACGGCTGGACCGATATCGCTAATTATTTTTTTGTTGTGTTTGTTATTATCAGGAGGAGGTTGGACGGTAGGTAGGGTAGGTAGGTAGGGTAGGGTAGGTAGGGTAGGTAGGGTAGGTAGGTAGGTAGGGTAGGTAAGGTAAGGTAGGGTAGGGTAGGGTAGGTAGGTAGGCTAGGGTAGGGTAGGTAGGTAGGTAGGGTAGGGTAGGGTAGGGTAGGGTAGGGTAGGTAGGTAGGTAGGTAGGGTAGGGTAGAGTAGTGAAGTTTATATTATATTTCCTTTGCGCGTAGACAAACTGCCACAGTCAAATAGCTTTTGACAGAACGAAGTCTGTCGAGTCAGCTAGTTTATAATATTAGTACTTATAGTATGGATGAGGAACAGGGTGTAAAGTTTACTCATCTTCCATTGAAAAGGGAGGATCCTCCGACCAGACGGGTGTTGTGTCTGGTGGGCAACGGCTGCTCGACGCGCGACGGTTCGAATCCGGGATGTCGACCAGCGGAGCCGGAGCATAGCTCCCGTCTGCGGAGGGTATGCGGTGGCCCATTAAGATGGGCCTCTACTTTTGGCAGCCTAATGCGGCTTACGGCCGAGGAACCCGCGGACAAACGCGGGTCCTGGGTATCTGTGCAGCGCGACGGTTGATGTCGAGATGTTGTATAAATGCTAGTCGCACGGTAAACTCTGATTGCGCGATGCTGGATTTGTGTGACGTCAGGTCTTTGATGCGTAGTACGCATGTTGCGTTGTAGATGCCGCCACATGTTCTATGTTAGAGTGTTTGATTCCCGCACTTAGTCCTTAATTAAGATGGACCATTGTGCGCGGGCCATAGCAGCCGTCGGTGGTTACTCCAACCAGCCCACCTCCTTCCAAAAGCTAATCACGTCTCCTGGTCTGTTCAGAACATCGGCAAAGGATCTGGGTACCTCGAGGGTTTCTGTTCTAATGTGGGTGACGCCTGTGCACTCGAAGAGCACATGTGCAACGGTTTCTTCCGCCTCCATGCAGGCCCTGCACAGAGGGCTGTCCGTTATCCCTAGATTGATGGATACTTCTGGAACAGACCATATATGATAGCTTCAAATAAGTACTTAGGTAGTAACTAGGTAGGGTCTCGGGTTCTATATCCGGGTCGGGCCAAAATGTTATAGCCTTCTTCAGCGGTAATCTGAGTCAGTGCAGACTACAGATATAGATAGACCTAGATAACAAGAGCAACTACTTCGCGTGTCCAGCTTACGTACAAAAATCGTAAGTTATTACTACTCTGTCTTGTTAATCTGTCACAAAAGCGATTAATTAATCTATTTAAACGATTCTTAATAATTCTTTAATGTACACAATTACTCAATAAATAGTATTCGTACATTATACGAACTTTCCCATTACTAAATAGTACTTGTGACATCATAGTAGGTAGTCATAAAATAGCACGCTTGGTTTCCATATAGATCGTGATACTTGCGTTAACATCATTCATTCATTTCATTCATCATTTTAGCAGAAAGACGTCCACTGCTGGACATAAGCCTCTCCCAATTGGGTTGGTTTGCCATAATCGCCACGCTTGGCAGGCGGGTTGGCGATCGCAGTATGGTGTTAAAAATGCATAGAGAACGCTGCTGTCCATTCTCTAGGAAGTCCCTTAGTCGCCTTTTACGAAGCCCATGGGAGGAAATAGGATGGTGCTATTCTTTACGTCCGGCACCACAAGGTACTCCGGCACCATACGATACTCCGGCACCACACGGTACCCTTAACTTGCGTTATAGGTCGATCTATATCTGTGGTGCAGACATTTAACTATTCGAAATTAAATTTTACAGAAATGATTAGAGTGTTTCACAAATTATTATTATGCGCTATCATTTCCATTTTTTAAATTAATGTTAAGTGATGTTTTTAACAATTAAATTCAAATTAACGACTTGAAAAAAGTACTTATTAAGAACTTAACATAATCAGCGTATAATGTTCCCACAGTTGGGACACAGACCTCCTTTCTTCGAGAGGGACTGGGCTGTAATCTAACACGCGGGACCAGATGCCCTAGTGTGAGTTTATTTTAACCATCTTGAATTTACGCATCGAGCGCGTTCAGCACTCCGATTGGTGCAGGGCCAATCGGAGGCCAATCGGAACGCCGTACGCGCGCGATGCGTAAAATCGAGATGATTAAAAGAAACTCACACTAGGGCCTCAGGGTTGGCAAGTCACTAATATTTTCGGTCTCGGGAATAACGAGACTTTTGAGACTTGTCCAATGGTTTAGGGCAGCCTTTCCCAAAGTGGGCGATAACGCCCCCCTGTGGGTGTTGCAGGCCTAAAGGCGGTAAGAGACACAGAAAAAAAAAAATGGGGCATTGTGTAGAGCAGCATCAGATTCATCCTTCACATTCGTTTTTATATTTGAATCGATTATGTTGGTTTTATTTTTAATAAAAGATACTCTGTCTGAATACTATAAAGTTGCGTTTCAATAATTATTCTCATTGGCAGGTGTAGCCAGTAAGAGTTAACTTGAGACCTGGGGGCCCAGTCTACTAATGTAAAAACGTTGCAACGGTCTCTTCATTGTGAGTTTTTGACAGGTTTGCCATACAAATACTGTCAAATACTCACAATGGCGAGACCATTGCAACGTTTGTAAATTAGTAGACTTAGGCCCCTGAGCGCCGTTGTGTACTACCTACTGCGCTCAGGGCCTCAAGTCTGCTATTACAATAGTGTCAGAATGGTCTATCATTGATTTCATAATTGTTGATTTTGAAAAGTTTGGTAATCTGCTAATATAATGGCGTCATTATGACTTTGCAATGGTCAGCCACTGACACTGCATTGAAAGATTTGGTAATTTCGTACATAATGACAAATGAAACTTCCTACTAAACTTCCAACTTCCTACTACTTCAGATTGCCACACTAATAAATAATATGTAAAAATATATATAAAAGAAATCTGGCATGAATAAATGTTCAAAATGCCATTGTAATACAATTCTATTACGAGACCATTGACTGACCAATGATCGACCATTATGAATTTAGCAAATTACGAACTTTTAGCAAAATGACAATGTGATCGTATTGGAGTGACGAATTTATAAAAATAGCAGACTTGGGCCCCTGAGCGCCGTTGTGTAGTACTACCTACTGTGCTCAGCAGTTAACTCTCAAGTTAAAAAAAAGTCAAAAGTCTCGTTTAGAATGAATGTTTAATGTCCGCTAATATAGCTCACAATAATTAATTTAATTTGAAGTTATAGTGGTTTTTAAGTAGGTGAAAAAATGGGGGCGCTAAAAAATTATTCATTCTCAAAGTGGGCAGTAGACAAAATAAGTTTGGGAACCCCTGCTAAAGCTTAGGGAAATACCTAACCGTTTTTACAATTACTTAATATCTATCCACTAGCGTAGAAGCCGGGTTGTTTATCTAAAACTTCTTTTGCTATAAATCCAGATCCTCCCTGTCTGAAACTACATTAAACGCCCTTTGTTTCTTACGTGCTCTATAAAAATTATAAAACCCTCATAAATATTTTTTTATTTTACAATAAAATTGATTTGATTGAAATAGCTTGTTTTGACTGCCTGAAAGCCTATAGCCTATAAGTATAAAAAGCACGCCCACTATATCGCCACGATAACCCACGACCCACGACCAGGATTGAGTAAGTCGGGGCATTTATCGCTGGGCCACCACAGCCCTCAATTAGGCAATTAGGTACTTAATATGCAGTATTTTACACTTAGGCCCATATTACAGATGCCGGTGTGATAACGCTCTAAGTCTTGAGCGAGGGGCTCAAGACTTAGAGCGTTATCACACCGGCGCTTTGTAAGCGAATTCAAAGCGAAGCGAGAGCGCAGCGAGCTCGCCGCATGTGCAAAACGAGGTAGCCGCGACTACGCGACGTGATCTCCGCGTTTTTAAAATAATATACACTCGCTTATATCACTCTCTCTTGTACAGTCACGTCAATCGCTCTCGTTACGCCAACGCGGCGAACACGTTGCGTACAAGAGGCGTGCGTTTAACAATCGCCTCGTTGGAATCACGCTCGCAAATCGCCGGTGTGGTTTGATGGTTGATTATTTTATTAAATTGAAATCAAAGTACTACCTATTTTTTTTCAGCCAGGCACTAAGTCTGTCGTATTTATAAGTAGGTATGTATGCTATTTTTTTACAGTTATTTTTATTTTTACTCATAAAAATTGACAAATTGTCAATTATTTTCTATAATTTGCATTATTACTACTAAAAATATTTATTATAAAGTAAATTTTAAAAATAATTATAAAATACCACGATCTCGTGAGTGACTGGAAAAAAAATCTTAACAAAATACTCACGAAAAAACTCTAGAATAACATCGTTGCCTGCCCGCGTGGGATGAACGTTCTTAAGCATTAGTTAAAACTACTTTCAACCAATCAAATATCGAGTGATTTAAAAAAAAAAAATGTTTCAGGCCTTGGTAAGCTTGCAGAGTGATTTTTGAATACCTACCTTTAAGAACCGACCACCCATAAACACAACAGACACAATTGACACACCGTTTAGTTGTGTCATAACATGCCGTCGGTAAACATTGTAAAAATAGTAATAATAAACAAAGGGGAGTAATAAAGCTTAAGCATAATAGAGAGTCATAGATTCATACTATATTATAAGGGGTTTATTTATAAACGCTGCTTAAAGTTAAGTAATGATTAGCGACTGTTTAACCATACATTTTTGACGTTTGAACGTCACTTAACTGTAAGCAACGCTTATGAATAAACCCCTAAATGTGAAAGTAACTCTCTCGGGCTGATACGTTTTCCCGCTTAAACCGCTGAACCGATCGTCATGAAATTTGGCAGAGATATAGCCTGGGATATGGAGAAAGGCATAGGCTACTTTTTTACGCAGTAACCGATATCCACACAGGCGGAGCCGCCGGCACATTTTTTTTTGTTGCCGTCTCTATTTCACGATCACTTTGATCACTAATTCGTCTACAAAAAACCTTCTGAGATATATGTTCTGTGCTTCTGAGCGACCCATCATGCCCACGTGTTAAAAAGTGATTATTAACACGTGGACATGATGGGTGTAAAATATTTTTTTACAAACATGTTACAATTTATAGATCAAGACCTTTTTTAAATCGTGAAGGTAAGATAAGACAATAAGACGACCCACTTACCCAATTTTCTCTCCTGATTTCATATTACTTACTTTAATAAAACTTTGCAGCAGACAGGCACATCAATTGATACATTCAGCAAATCACTAAAAATATTCTACATAAAAAACACCATCATTCGGAACACTTTTAAGGATTCTTTTCACACAGCTTACTAAATTGATTACTAATCTAATTTCACTTACAACGATTTTAACGCTAACTCAATTTGTTTTTAATATCACAGACAAAATATTGTTCTTTAAATTCATAAAACGAACACTGGATGGCCAGTGTCCAGCACTGCGGAAAGTCAATAAGACTGGCCGCCTTGCCGTGCCGGTTCAATTGGGCAAGTACCTATACGCTTAGGACTGTCGGGAACAAAACACTTCCCATTATTGTAAAACATTATTTTATTTGGGCTTATTCCCAGGCGCTCCATAATTCTATGCCCGGCGGCGGCGGCTCTAAATTAAAAACGCAATATAAACAATTTTAGTGATTTTACTATTTAACTAATAAAATTATGGAGCTCTTGGGAATCCATGTTTGGAGAACAATAGATTTGGAGTTCCAAAGGCATATTAAACTTTTTCGTACTTATTGTTACTAATTAATATAACATCACGCTTGATTTCTCCGAAGGGTTAGGCAGAGGTGTACCTATAGTACAGCCATGTTTCGCTATAGCTATGTTTAAGAATTCTTATTCTACCTATGTATAAGTTACTCACCACAAAACTGAACAGCTAGGCCACAAACAATAAAATAGTCCACAACACGTATTTGCAAATCCTTAGGATGCACTTTATTTTATTTTCCGCTTGCAATAGTCCCCACTCATTTTGTTCACTTTAAAGAAATATTTCTATACGATCTAAAAAACGATTAAGAACTTAATCGTTTCTTCATGGCACAAGCACTCATTAAGGTGCGTTTCTGACAAATGAAACCTGATTTCAAATTCACTATTCACTTTGAACTAAGTCCGGATGACCTTCAAAAAGTCGTTGCGCATGTTATATTTTAATTTTAATTTTATTTTATTTTACTATGGGTTTGCTCTTGACTCTAGCCTAGGTCTGGGTTACAGAGACAAAATCTACGATGGAGTGAGCTTACCCAGAAGAATATTGATAATAAATTATTGTATTTGTTTAAAATTACTGCGAGAACTTAACTATTAAGCTAAAAACTATTTTATGTGTTTTTATAGTCAAGCAGCCCTTTTAACGCACAGCAGAACAGGGCCTCAAGTCTGCTATTACAATAGTGTCAGAATGGTCTCGTCATTGTGAGTATTTGACAGTGTTTGTATGGCAAATCTGTCAAAAACTCACAATGAAGAGACCATTCTGACACTATTGTAATAGCAGACTTGAGGCCCAGACTCGTGGCTGAATAATAACAGCTACACGTGTTATCGAAGGCAGAATCCGTGCCTCGGAAAGTAAAGCCTTTGGTCCCGGCTGTCATTCGTTAGGGGTAGTCAAAAGTCAAAAGTCTGACAGCCAGTCTTATCAAGGGGTATCGTATTACCCAGTAACTGGGTTGTGGAGGTCAGATTGGCAATCTCTCCATGTAAAATACTGGTATTCAACTGGTTCTGGAACTGTTTAAACTGGGCCGAAGCTGGAAAGCTAAGTAGATTGATTGAGAACATTTCTGGAATACCTACAAGTAGGAAGGAAGCCCATATTGTTTGTCTGAATAAAGCCTATATCCAAAGTCTCTAATTCAGATAATTTATGTAAACAAAGTAATGTCAAGAAATGTCACTGTCAAAATGACAGGACAGTGGTACAAAACATTTTATCATTATTTTTTTTTGTAAATAATCATCGATAAAATTAAAGTGAATTAATTATAAGAACTATGCCAACAAAATACCGTTGCCAAACAATGTTTTTTGTAGTGTGTCGGAGACACGGTATATGATAGTCATAATCAGCCCTTTTAAGCCCAGTGCTAGACGTAGGCGTCCCAAAATCGATTTCCAATCGAAACAGTTTACATCCGTTTTCATCCAAAATGTGGCTAGATATGCTACTTACAATATGAATCTATTTATGAGAGTTGTAATATTAGTGTTGTTGAAGATGTAAAAAATGTGAAAATGTTTAGATCTCCTGCATTGTTACCAGTATCATAAAACATTTTATACCAGAAAATCTCCTTTTATTAATAACTTTGTTTAAAACCGAAAATTTATAAAAATAATTACGGTATGATTATTTTTTAATTATTATTTCTTAAAATCAGCACTTAAAAGAAAATAGAACCTCTTTTTTCGCAATTTTATGTGACTTACCATTACGAAGATATTTTTTTGTTGTGTTATCCCCTTTGTTTACATAAATTATCTGAATTTGAGACTTTGGGTTATAAGTACTTTTGTTTGTTCAGTTGTTGATGGTTAGTGAAGAAAAAAAAACCCTCATCAAACACGTTTTCACTCGTCAAGTCGAGCGTCATGAATGTCCAATTACGAACCAGGAAGATATCAGAAGCGATATTAAAATGTATTGGTATGAAAATAATGATGCAATTAAGAAAAAAATCTGTTAATTAACCATAAATAATTAAAATCAAACAAACCAGATTTTATGACAGTATACATAAAATATGTCTGATATAAAAATAGTTTGTCAGTTATTAATACTAAAGAGCTATTGTTACTCGTCAAGTCGGGCGTCATGAATGTCCATTTACTAATCAGGAAGCTATCAGAAACTATATTAAAATGCATTGGTAATGAAAATAATAATGCAATTAAGAAAAAAACCTGTTAATTAACTATAAATAGGTAATTAAACTCAAACAAACCAGGTTTTATGATAGTATACATAAAATATGTCTGTTATAAAAATAATTTGTCAGTTATTAATTTAATACTAAATTAATACTGAAGCTTTTGTCACTCGTCAAGTCGGGCGTCATGAATGTCCATTAACGAATCAGGAAGCTATCAGATGCGATATTAAAATGCATGGTATGAAAATAATAATGCAATTAAGAAAAAAAACCTGTTAATTAATGTAACTATAAATAATTAAAATCAAACAAACCAGGTTTTATCATAGTACGGTGGCCAGCACATCAAGTTACCACAAATTGTAAAATTTTCTCGTTCGATTTTGAACTTAATTATTAACATTTTAAAATTTAAAATCGTTTGGAGAAATTTGACAGTTTGAGGTAACTTGATGTGCTGGCCACCATAAATAAATGTCTGATATAAAATTAGTTCGTCAGTTATTAATACTAAATTCATGTTAAAGCTACTACGACCACTGGCGCCCGAATTACTTTAGTCAGGCTTTTTCCCGTGGCTCAGTCTTTATTTATATAATTTTATTTTACTATGGGTTTGCTCTTGACTTTGGTCTAGGTCTGGGTAACAAAGTCTACGATGGAGTGAGCTTACCCAGAAGAAGCCTGTTCACTCTCACTTTGAATAGATTAGGGTTGTATGCGTTCGGAAACACATATGCAGGCAGAGAGTTCCACTCCTTTGCTGTGCGCATTATAAAAGACGTTTGAAAACGCTTAGTGCGAGATGGTGGAATATCAACTAGCTAGGGGGGGTAACTTGCAGTGCGTCTAGATGTCCGATGGTAGAAGGGGGCCGGTGGAATGAGGTCGTGGGGTTCATGGGCACACTCGCCGAAGTACAATCTGTAGAAGACCGACAAGCAGGCAACCTTGCGGCGATGAGCCAAGCTGTGAAGCTTGGCATCCACCAGTTTTACGTCGCCAATGAGCCTCTTTAGCTCTAAGTCTACGTGGAAGTTGGAAATCCCATAAGAACGTACTACCGGTATAAAAAGTATCATGTGTCTTAACCCACGTCTACCCTGAACTGATCCAGCCACCACCTGTCCCTTGCTGTCCTCCCTCCGACTCTGCCCTAAGCCGAAGTTCGTACCCCACAGGGGGTGCCCTTAGCGCGCAGTCGTTTAGTTTATAAGTTTTATCCCTTGACTGGAGGCTTTAAGTTTTTAGAAGCTTGAGGCAACCACAGGAAAGTCCGGTTAAGGAGTCACGATCTCTAAATGTCAATTCTGAGATACCCTAATTAAAAAAAAAAATAACTCACGTCATGTTCTACCTGTGTGCCAAAATAATTTCACCGAAATCACCGAATAGCCTATAATGGTCACACTGCTGGGATAGGACTCCTCTCTAAGTAGGATCGATAAAAAAAAAATATTGCCAAATCTATATAGTTTGTGGTACTTACGGCAAAAATTTATGTTAATCTTCAACTTGATCAAGAACTTGCTTGCTACCAAAACAGGTTTTGAAAATAAACCTCGATACAAATTAACGGTAAACTAACTTTTTACCTTGAGTTCCAATCCAAAATATCTGTATTATCAACATTCGGTGGCCAGTACATCAAGTTACCAGTGTTACCACAAACTGTCAAATTTTCTCGTTAGATTTTGAACTTAATCGTCAACATTACAGTGATTTATTTATAAACGGTGCTTATAGTTAAGTGTCGTTTAAACGTCAAAAATGTATAGTTAAACAGTCGCTAATCATTACTTAACTTTAAGCAACGTTTATAAATAAACCCCTTAAAGTTTAAAATCGTTTAGAGTTCTTGTAGCTTGATGCTTGATGTACTGGCCACTGTACGTTCGTATTAACAAGAACGTCTTATTTGAATGCAGAACTTGGTTATTTTTTATTTTCGACTAGCTGACCCGACTGACTTCGTTCTGTCAAAAGCTATTTGACTGTAGCAGTTTGTCTACGCGCAATAGTGTTGTGTAGGACATACAAGAGGCACCTCAAATGTCCCATACAAAAACGATTGAATGTCCCAACACCTCAAAATAAAATTTTGTACCGCTTCACTGTGACATACAAATGAATGAATCTCGAACTGACAAGTGAGTGAGTGTGGTGAGGTGAGTGAGGCCTGACAATGCTGACGTGAGGTGAGCGAGCGAGTGCAAGGATTGTCGTTGTAGCTCGCAAACGAGGTCTTGTCTTGACTCGTTTTGTTGGTTCACTTCAAGTGAGCGGAACAGCGCGGCCGGACGAACGAATGTGTGCGGGCGGGAGAGTAGACCTTATTAATGTAGGTTTTATGAAGTGGCTAAAAAACGACTGTGCATATCTGCTACGAGTGTTCCTTCGGAAAGAATTTTTTCGAAGTCTGGTCAGGTTATCACCGAGAGACATAACAGACTCGGCGGTAAAATCGGTTGCTATTTTTTAATTACAATTTGTATTTTTTTTTCTTGATTACCAATTAAAAAAAAAAAAAACATGTCGTACGCTGTTTACTTAATTTGAGACACACATTTTATTCGTCATCCTTTTAAACTACGATGCGTTTTTTGTAGTCATGCATTACTCAGTAATATGATATTTTCCCTATCCCTCATATTTCTAAGCTCAGCTCAAAGCCTCGTATGTCTTTTGTGTTAGTACTTCAAATAAGGTGGGACAATCTGACATTATTGGGACAATGTCACATTTTTGGGACAATATCCCATTGATGTTACATTGTCCTATTAATGTAATATTGTCCCACCTCATTTGAAGTGGTACAATGTACTACCTCACCAAGCTGAATGAGTTACTCATACAAACTCATCAAAATTGCTTGTCCTACCCAACTCTAACGCGCAAAGGAAATATAGTATAAACTTCACTACTCTACCCTACCCTACCTACCTTTTTTTTTTTTTTTTTTTTTTTTTTTGTTTTGTTTTGACGCTGCGAAATGCATTACGCATGCCCGCTCGTCGAGGGACGAGACGGGGTATGTCGGACTCCCTGCCAAAATGGCAGTATACCCACTAAAACTCAGCGGAGTTCCCTCATTGCCTTGATGGGAGGGTCATGGGAAACCGGCACAGCCTTTACGTCCACAACCCTCCCGGCGCATGCCCGCCTAGCTGGCGGGCCCCGCATGCCCCTCCACCTGGGGGGGATATGGGAATGACCGGGAACACCTGGCCATTCCCGTCCGACACTGGTGGAGGCCTGTGCAATACAGGCAAGGGTGCCCCCGCACCCTTGCCTGCTGGCCTCCACCTGGGACCCCGCGCCAGATGACCTTGCGTCCAGGCGCCCCTGGTCCCCCCGCGACGGGTCAGGTCAGTGGCCCCGCTGCCTACCACTTTTCGGCCGCAGAGGATAGGGAGAGCGGCCAACGCAATACCGACACTCCTCTTCCTCTGCGGCCCCACCGCGTCCGCCATTCAACGGTGGCGACCCCGTCAAGGCCCCGGAAGGTAGGGAGAACGGCTCACCGCAATACCAGCACTCCTCTCCCGCCGCGGCCTCCCACACTCAGCCGCGATGCTGCCCATTCGACATCACGGCCCGCCTCAGTTGCGCACCGCAACCTACGGCCGCTACGTCGTCGGCTTAGCCGCAAAAGCCCTGACGAGCGGCCCCCTCCTCGGGTTCCTCTTAGCTTCACCGTGACCCTCCAAGCCACGGCTACTGAGCCCCCCCGCCTCGACAATGCGGGAACCCACCGGGGGAGCTACTTACCTACCTACCTACCCATCCCTACCCTACCCTACCGTACCCTACCTACCTACCTACCTATCCTACCCTACCTACCCTACCTACCTACCTACCCTATCTTACCCTACCTTACCCTACCTAACTACCCTACCCTACCCTACCTACCTACCTACCTACCTACCCTACCTTACCTTACCCCACCCTACCTACCTACCCTACCCTACCCTACCTACCTACCTACCCTACCTACCTACCTACCCTACCTACCTACCTACCCTACCTACCCTACCTACCCTACCTACCTACCTACCCTACCCTACCCTACCCTACCTACCCTACCTACCGTCCAACCTTCTCCTGATAATAACAAACACAACAGAAAAATAATTAGCGAAATCGGTCCAGCCGTTCACTAATAGTATTTTTTTTCCCATATTTTCTCACCGTTTAAACCTTCCCTGGACTACGACAAACATTTTAAAACCAAAATCAGCTAAATCGGCCCAGTCGTTCTCTAGTTTTAGCGAGACTAACGAACAGCAATTGATTTTTATATATATATAGATTACCGTAGAACGGGGCTATTTGGATTTTCGGGGGTTATTTGGAACAAAGCAATTGTAAGATTTGAGTTGACATAAATTTGAATTGTGATCTTCGTACGAAAAATTGTAAAAGTAAACAAGACTAGAAATAAAATAAAAGCTGTCTATGGTGTTTTAGTAGAATTTATGTCAACTCAAATCTTACAATTACTCTATTCCAAATAACCCCCGAAAATCCAAATAGCCCCGTTCCACCTGTACTTGACTTATTTTTGATTAAATAGATAATAGCTTCATATTTTGCAATAAATTACAAGCCTTTTAATTTATTTTCTATGCAGTCCGATAGTGACCACGCTTTATAGCTCTTGTCAGCGGCTTTTTAAAAACTAAATAAGTATGGTTATGGAAGTTTGGATAGGTATTTTAGATTTCTGGTCATTATAAAATTCTCGGACTTCGTACGTATTAATCTATATAATTACATGCAGATTGGCCGAAGCAAGGAAAACCTGTTCAGGTGGATATTCATAAATCACTCCGCCTTGGACTGTAAATGTGGAGCTGTTCCACAAACGGTGGGACACTTAATATCGTGTAATGCTGGTTTTGTCGTCCACATGTTACAGGATCTGATGGCTTATTACACAAATCCCCCCTGAAAATCCCCCTTAGGAAGAAAAGTGGAATCTATAAAAAACAGTCTAGAATTCACCCCTGATAATTCCGCTTAGGTGGGAAAACTAGAATTGAAAAAAAAAACGTATTCCAAGACCCCCCTGAAAGTGATTTTTTTTACATTAGGGTTCGGTTTTCCCCACTGAGGGAGATTCTTTGGGGCTAAGTAAAATAAGCAGGGGTGAATTCTAGACTGGTTTTTATATATTCCACTTTTCCTCCTAAGGGGGATTTTTCAGGGGGGATTTGTGGAATAAGCCGATCTGATGGCGCCAAACACGTAGCCGATTTCTGAGTCGAGAAGAAGATTACATGCACTTTAAATACCTACATATATTATATTTCTTATACGATTGAAAATGAATCAAATCAGACATAGGTAATGGAAAACTCCGAGAAGATCAAGGTCACTGAATAAATCACGTCGGAAATAGATAAAGATAATTTTTGCATTATTCTCCAATCGGCATTATCGTTCGTAATCGAGGTTCAGGGTTTATGTAGAAAGATGTGAGAACAGGTTTTGACTGTACCAAAACCTGTTCTCACATCTTTCTACATAAATAAAAACCTTAAATTGATTCACTGACAAACACCGCGCAACCTAAAATTTTGCACAAGAGTTCCATATTTAATACACATGCGCACTCTTAAGAGCGTTGTCACCGGTCCACTAGCGCCACCATGGCCGTTTTAAGGCAGGCCGGGGTCCTTGGGCACGCAAGAATTTGGGGCCCCTTTGAAAAGTAAGTAAGAGAAAAAAATCTGTTATGATTTTATATTGGTAAAAATCAAATATAAGTTATCAACTGTTTTAAGAAATAGACCTTAGGTAGGTACCTACGTTATTAAATAAAATGCTGCAGGTTTGAATTGGTTACGATGGTGGTTTCTTTCGGGATTTCTGTTCTGCAAAATCTTCTATAATATCCTCAAAGTCATTTTTTTTTAAGGATATCTCTTTCTCTGCACTTAATTGACGAATTACGAAGATGCAAGAGCGAGCGCAGCGAGCTCGAAATTTGTAATTTCGACGGTAATTCTTTGCAAGTATCTACCTAAAATTACAAAACAATGCGCTATTGAAAAAAAGCGTTGGATCGGCCTTCAGGGGCCCCCGTGAGGTCGGGGGCCCTAGGCACGGGCCCCGTGTGCCCTTATAGTAAAAACGGCATAGAGCGCCACTCCTTTAAAAACATATTATCTCGTGACTGAGAAAGAATTATGAAAAATGGCTCAATCAACTATATCGGTAAGTGTGTCTAGAATTTTCTAATACCTTTTTTAAAGTTTCATATTGAGATACGAAGCAACAAAATTCGATCTAACTAAAAACGGCCACATTCCTCTAGATCGTATTTTGTTGCTTCGTGTCTCAATATGAAACTTTACGTAGAGCGCTCTCATAAGGATGGATTTTTGAAGATTCACTCCTTTCCACCCTTTGCCCGCGCGGTTCCATACAAAAGAGCTCCGTCGCGGGGACCAGCGCTGGTCCCCGCGACTAGCGTTTTCATTTCCTTCATCATGATTATTTTTGTCAATCAAGAACAAACACAATACCAAAAATTGCACTTACGAACGTTTTGTCATTAATTGGGCACATATTCCAAAGGAAAACAAGCTCGGTGGGTGGACTATGAATTTACTAGTTTATCATTGAGTCTGGAAGACTGAATAGGAAACTCATGTAGGTGTCTAGGTATCTAAAAAGGAACTATTTAAAAGGTAAGATAGAATAGAATAAACATTTATTGTCTCCAGTATTACAGGAGATACCTACCTAAGTACTTACTTAACGAGTACCTACCTACTTACAAAGAACCTGTTAAAATCATCATCATCATCATCATTTGAGCCGAAAGACGTCCACTGCTGGACACAACCGTCCCGCAGTTAGGGGGGTTTGCCATAATCGCCACGCTTGGCAGGTAGGTTGGCGATCGCAGTATGGTGTTAAAAATGCATAGACAACGCTGCTGCCCATTCTCTAGTAAGTCCCTTAGTCGCCTTTTACGACACCCACGGGAGGAAATGGGGGAATGTTAAAATGTAACATACTTATTATACCTACTTATCAGTAATAATTTACATACCTACTTAAAACAAAAATTACCTATCCTTTTTTTTTTAAGAAAGAAAAATGCGTTTATAGGCATTAGGTACATCAAAAAATACACAGCTACATAACAATAATTAAATGCCAAAAGAGCCTCAGCTCAGCATAATGTCAGACGACAACAAAAGGCTTTTTTATTGCTTCTGTGCTCGCCTGTACCTCTTATACGGGCACTGCCGTAATTCAATACGCGTAGCTAACGTGGTCTTGCGAACGTTGACATGCTAGCCACTAACACATTATATTATGTTGCTTCACTTTCTATCAGCTCTCATTAAAAACCTTACTATCCTCGAAAATATTAAATAATATTCAAGATCAATAAAAATTCTATGTTTTATTAGTATATCAATGGTTTTATAGGAACTTACGTAATCATTACAGCTAAGTACGGTGGCCAGCACATCCAAGTTACCACAAACTGTAAAAAAAAATCGTTCAATTATGAACATAATTCTCAACCGTTAAGTTTAACTAATTGCTGCCCACAGCTTCGCCTGCGTGGTTTTTCCTAAAATAATTCTAATCTGCCAATGAAAGTCCCGTCAAAATCGGTCCAGCCGTTTCGGAGATTAGCCGGAACAGACAGACAGACAGACAGACCGAAAGACAGACAAAAAAAAATTGTTTTTTTTTGTTATAAGTTAATTTAATATAACCTACCGTATTTACTTTTGTATGCATGTAGTAAAAAGCTGATATTTTGACATTACAAACAAAACAGACACTTCAATTGTATTTATTTGTAAGTACAGATTCTATTTATTTATTTCAAGATGCATGGATGTGTCAAAAATTTAAATGCCTATTATCATAAATTATAGAACGTAAAACATCACGCCTGTTACTGCCTGTATTCTGGAAAAGGTAATCATGTAATCATGTAGATATCTCAACATCTCTGACTACCCAGAAGGTGGGCGGAGAATACAGGCTATTGCCTATAGCTGGGTATCTCGAGTTCTCGACTAAGGAAGGACATATAAAGTTTTGAAAGTGAGGAAAATTTTATGGGAAATCCAGGGAATTTATTTATTTTTAAACCCTGCTATCAGGATTACAATGCCATCTAGTGGACACACTGGTAATCGGAATCATCTAAATCAAAAGGAATGAAAGGAAATGACAACTTTGTTCTTAGTTTTGTGATTCGCCATAGATGTCGCTAAATCCTCTTTTACGTTCCGAAATACATAAATGTCGCGGTATCATTATTCAAGTGTATTTTTATTTATCGATTGTATATTCGTTCATAACAAAATGTATTTCAAATTATGTAAAAGCGTACGTACAAAATTGCAAATGAATAAAAAATAAAGATACAATATAGCGCATCATCGCATCATGCACTGTCTTCTTTTAACATCAGCGCGCATGCTCCGTTTTACGTAGTCCAATCGATACGAATGCAATGTGACAGCAGAAGTAGATGGCGTAGCAGCACGTTTCCTTTCTCGCTCCTTCCGTGACATTTTTGCGAAACGTCGATTTCGTTTCTTATGAAATTAATCTAAAAAATCACATTAGGGCATGCTCGGTAAAGTTTTTCACACGAAACACCGTGATATAAAATATATAACCGTGGTTAAGTTTTTTTGTGCCAAGTGCAATTAAACAATCAAGATTCCGCCGATAATTCAAAGCCTACCCAGTGGGTGGCTTATTTTGGTAAGTTAGCTGCCTATTTCACCATATTTTATTCGATTATTGATTTATTTCTATGTTTATTTATGATACTTTTGCGTGGCATAGCCATATGTTTGCTAAAATCGTTGTTACGTGTTCGTCAAGAGAAGAGTTCATGGTTCTCATATTGACCGTATTTGGCGTCTGAAAAAGCGTTTTATTGCGTCGTTTTGCCTTGAAGTCTCGGTCAGATAGGTGCTGGTTTCGGCCAGTATTATTTAGGAATACGAAATGTGTGATTCACCTCTGTATACCTACCGTGACGAAATTTACGTCACACTGTACTGTTCTAATACTTGATAACGCAGGTTATGACTATTTCAATTGTATATAATGACACAGCTATACAAATAAAATCACCAGCACAATACACTTACTCATGCAAAATGAATGCCTTCAAACTTCATAATAGTTTTTTTTTTATTTAGTTCCTGACGGAACAGGCTAAGTTCTGAGACCATGCTGCCTAGTCAACAACTTCATCATAGAATAAGACATACAATGTGTCACCATTACTAATATAAAAAATTAAAAAACAAATCATCAATAAATTGGATTTCATAAATTGGAATTGCTTTTATTATCCCAAAAATAAAAACAATCATTGGCTCAGAGGTTCTTCTTAAGGGGGAAGCATCAGGATAGTCTGCGAAATTCTAATTTTCTTAAGTTTTTTGCAATTTGCAGGTCAGTATCAGGTTGTATGTTGATCTTAATATGATTTGTGGCCATACCAAATATTTATTTATAGAATTATAATCATGAAAATCATCAATACGACTCTCTAAGTTCATATAATCAGATTTGATGACTATTTTTGAAATAGTCATTCAATCAGATTATTCAAACTTAAGGAGTTGTATTACTGATTCTAATGATTATAATTACCCTGACGCTTTCCCCTTAAAGGCAGTTGCTCAATATTGTCAAAAATGTCATTAGGTACGGTGGCTAGCACATCAAGTTACCACAAACTGTCAAATTTTCTCGTTCAATTTTGAACTTAATCATCAACATTTTAAAGTTTAAAATCGTTTGGAGAAATTTTACAGTTTCATGTAACTTGATGTGCTGGCTACTGTACGTAGAATAGCTGTTATCAGTATCATGTGTCTTAAAAGCCAAAGATTTTTTTACACCTGCATATTTACAAGCCAATCAAAAATCTTATTCAGAACAGAAGTGCATTTGCCATTATAAAACTGTACAGTACAACAGAACTGTATTGAATTGCACAGTTTTTGCTTATCCATAACTGGTGGAAAAATAACTGCAACAAAGTTTATTGAACCAATAAATTATCCTGGTAGTACGTTCATTAAATACCTAATTGGTTTGTTTAATAAATTATTATAAAGGTGAAAGTTTGTATGTTTGAATGTTACTCAATCATGTGAAAATGGCTAAATGGATTTGGATGAAACTTGGCACACAGGTAGTTTCTAACCTAGATTAGCACATAGGATACTTTTTATCCTGGTAGTATATTCTTGTGGGATAATTTCGTACCTCCACATAGGCGAAGACACGGGCTACTATCCAGTAGACTTATTATTGCAGGTCAAATAAGGGTCTCCTATTATAGCCACAATAAAAATAAGAAAATAGATTACATTCAATAAATAACAAAACATGTCTAGACAATATATATATTTTTTTTGCTTACATACGTTAGCTACGCCTTCGTACTGCTACGATTCTTATTAACTCCTTTTTCTTCATTTAAATTATTTATTTACTCACTACGACGCATATCAACCAATAAATTTGTTTAAATACATTTCTATGATCACAGATGTCTGACCATCCTTTTTCGACCAATAGGAATAGAACAATAAAAGACCCCCAGGTTTATGAGCGTATGTAAGCGTTATTCTAGCAGAGGCCGGGCGCTGCAAACAGAAATAGTCCTTACGGTGGTCCGATTTGGATGTCCCCCATAGTACACACGGCTACATATCAAGCTATACATTTCCAGTATAAGCTGATCTCTCATTATACGGAAATCCTATACAATGCGAGACCTGCGTAAACTAGATTTGTATAGCTTGATATGTAGCCGTCAGTACATGTTGCAATAAAAATTGTAACACATTTTTTTTTATAATTTACAATATTTTGTCACCACAAATTGACTTTAGTAAAACAACTTACTCTGTTGCAATGACATTGTTAACTGATACGAAAGCCGTTATCAACTATAATAGATAACTAGACAATGTTTAGTGGTATTTATTTACACCTAATTAGTATTATTATACAACACACTAAGTAATTAAGTCTCATAGAAAGATGTACATACTCATAGTAGTAATTGCCTCAACATATTTCAATATAACATGTACATATATGGTACAGAAGATTGTATTCTTACTGGAAAATATAACAGTAGGTACATTATACAATATCATGGCCTTTATACATACACTAGCTTTTGTCCCGCGACTTCGTCCGCGTGTTTCGGCCCCCGACCCTCTGCGTCACATTCGTTGCCCAATCGAGCAAGTATAGCGCTGGTGGGGGTTTTCAGATAGCATTCTCACTGACATTTTTTATTTTTGCCCGGCTCCTTAGGGTCGCAGCGTGATGTTAAGAGCGTATACAACGGTACATTAGCGCCACTCTTAAAAAAAAAAATATTTCGTGACTGAGAAGGAATTATGAAAAACGGCTCAATAAAGAACCTCGGTGTGTCTAGAATTTTCTAATTCCTTTCATAAAGTTTCATATTGAGACACGAACCAACAAAATACATTATAGAGGAATGTGGCCGCTTTTATTTAGATCGAATTTTGTTGCTTCGTGTCTCAATATGAAACGTTATTAGAACATTCTAGACACACTTACCGAGTTTCGTTATCAAGCCGATTTTCATAATTCCTTCTCAGTCACGAGATATTATTTTATTTTACAAAAAAAGCCTTATTAATGCATGTAATAATTTGTACATACTTGACGAAAGCCTGTTAAATACTATTTGTACAGCAACGTCGTATCTCGCGTAATAGGACAAGCCTCTTGCAATTGAGCTCAATTTAAATTCCTCGTACCAATCAAGATATAGACCATAGTGCATTCAACGTGCTTGGGTTGATGTTCGCAATCAGTCAATAATTAATACCTAATTAAAATGCACGTGAACAGATTCACCGATAAGCAAGGTAATGGGATAACCTGATAACCATGCAGTTTAGAAAACATTGTGTTAAGGCTAAACTTTAATTATGTAAGACAAATTACACAAGAAAATCATTACCTTTATTATGTATTTACTTGGCACTTCATGATGTCTTGTTCAGGTAGTATTTTTTTTTTAAATCTTTTTTTATTGGACTTTTATACTACATGTATATGTCAGCCCGATTAATCTTATTCACTAGTACATTACTAGTTTAACTTAAGATGATAATAGGTTAAACAAAAGACAAGCTCCTTCACTGTTAGGGTTTGAGAGTATAGTATCCATGATTCTGACCTGCAATTTGTCCAGATCTAATTTTTCCAATAATTCCTCTCTCTCTGCATGAAATTGAACACATTCCATCAACAAATGGTATACGTCATCAATTACTCCACAGTATCACATTTAGGGGAAGAAACCTTTCCCATTAAAAAGGCAAAATTGTTTGATGGAATATTTCGTAGGTTCTGATTCTGTGCACTTTAATAATCATTTTCCTACTTAACCGACTATATGTACACCAAGTTATACGGGGAGGCTGACATTGGATAGTTTTATACCGTATGCCCTTTTCCAATGATCTCTGAATGAAATATTCTTTCCACAAATCATAACACTGTCCATTATATTTCCTTAATATTTCTGAATAATATGGTTTTACATAAATTTCTTGTCCTTCTCTACTTCCAACTTTTGCCAATCTATCTGCCTCCTCATTACCACGTATCCCAATGTGCGAAGGAACCCACTGCAACCTCAAATCCACTCCTTTCTCCGCTAATTCCTCTATTTTAGAAAGTATCTCATATGCTATCGGTGTACCTCTGCAACCAGAGTAGTTGCAGTTTGCTTCAAACTATACTGAGGGGTACCCTCACTTGTAATAATAAGCAACTATCAGTCAAACACCACACCCTTCTTTTGGGGCATTCAGGTAAAAAATATTAAAAGGCGCTGGTCAAAACAATTTGATTAAAATTCTTACCCCTTTAGGTAAGGTACCAAAAAATTTACAAAAGGCAATTTAATTTGTCGAAGTACGACAAATTAAATTTCCTTTTGTAAAATTATTTGTATCTACTACTTTAAGTTATTACATTTGACAAACAATTAGTACTGCATAGGATCTTGAATGGTTATGTGTTAACAATTACTTAAGTAATTAAGTAGCTATATTTTAGTATCCATACTCACTACTAAATAATACTGAAATGAAGTATGTACGCCAGCACATCAAGTTACCACAAGCTGTCAAATTTTGTCGTTCGATATTGAAATTAAAATCGTTTGGAGAAAATTGACAGTTTTTGTAGCTTTATGTGCTGGCCACTGTACTTAAGATAGTTTTTTGTATTTATTCCAAGACATAACAGCATAATTATGGATTTATCATTAAATGTAATATAATTTAAAAAGTACACCTACACATTATCATAATATCATATTTCTGTTACTTATTCTTTCCTTCTATTACTTATGCTTAAAACTTTTACGTGACTTCTTTAAATAAATAAAAAATCAAATTAGTTTTAAACTTTATTATTTATTTAGTTAGCAGAAATGAAAAGGCGTGTTTTTGTATTTTATTTTATTATATTGTACTGCATGACATAAATATTGCCTATTGACTGCCATATATATATCTGTACTGCAATTTAATTATCCTTATTTTATTTATAATAATTATGTAGCTTTAAGAAAAAATCCCCCCCCCCCCCCTCAAAAATTACTTCATTTGCCTACTGGTAGCGGGATTTATTTTTGGTGGAAACAATGTTTCCTAAGAAACTAACTAGTATGGAGATTACATAGAGATATATTTAATTGTTTTAGATAAAATGTTGATTTTATGAATTGTTCTTGGTATTTCCAAATGGGTATTGATAATTGAGCCGATTTGGGGTCACACTCTACGACTATGAATTGATCTCTCATTGATATTTTACGTATAAAATCTGTCTTGTGTTTATGTTTACAATCCTCATTATTGAAAGGCAGTCAGTATGGCAGTCTATTTTGTTTTATTTCCCTTTGACAAACACGCTCTTTCATTTCTTTATAGGTCTGAATAAATATGGAAAAGAAGCGAGACTCTTTTTTCATGAAAAAGAAAAGGGACAATGACAAACCGTTCAAGAAGAATCATGAAGAAGAAGGGGAACCCAAGAATAAAAGACAAAAGGAGTTTAATAAGAACCGCGAAGGTCTGGACTTAAACAAACAAGACAAAGAGAAAAAGCCATTTGACAAGAAAGCATATCGTCTAAAGAAATACAGTAAGAAATACAAGCTAGAACAGTGGGAGGAACAACGTAAAAAGAGGTTGTTGCGTGAATACCATAAAGACATTAAAAACGATCCTACTATAGGCACTTATAAAGCTAAGACTTTCGACGAAGACGCTACTGATGGAACTCAAGAAGCTGGTAAATATGTCCGACATCCCGATTTACTAGAGAAAGAAAACCTTTTTGAAAAAGAAGGCACTGTGTCTTCTACAACGGGCAAAAGAGACCCGTATCGCAAAGCGAAAGAGCACTTTAATAAAGTGAAACAGGAGAAATTGGAGAAGCAGCAGGAGAAACAAAGAGTTAAAGAGCAGAAGCAACAAAAGCTGGACGAATATAAGAAGAAGAAGAATGAACGGTTCAAGAAATTGAGTAAGAAGACGAAGAAGGGGCAGCCAATGATGACAGGGAGATTGGAACTCCTTTTAGAAAAAATCCAGCGTAATTAATAGGGTTACTTTTTTTTGAAGACTTGCTCTAATGTTGTAGCCAGTGGATATTTTGTTAGCACTATACATTTCTAGTAAAATTTTACTTGATTAATTTTCACTTTTATAATTTTAAATTCTGTAATTTGACAGCATATTAATATTATTTTGTAAATCAAAATGAATTTAAACATTGCTGCTAATTCAAAAATCAATATAAATATAAATATTTGTTCTTGTCTCTAGCAATAAGGAACTAATTTTTGAGTTAATTTAGAAAATTGTAATAATGTTCTCAACCTGTTACTTGGTTCGTTATTTTAATATAACCATTCTATTTGCAAATATAAACACGTGAACATAACCGATTTATAAATTAATGTACGATTTTACGATTACAATGGTAATTTACTTCGGTAATATGCCCCTTTGTTCTTTTTTAATTAGCTCATCGGATGTGAGTGATATGCTTCGACATGTTTCCGAAGCCGTGAACTCTTTAGTCTATATCGTGCGTTTCTCTAGTTTGTTGTCTCAATCAAGGCCTGTTTGTTATAATTCGGAACTGCGTTTTCTGTTTATTTTTGAGCGAAATAAAATTGTGATTTCTGTGAGTACTAGCTTCATTTATTTAGTCATTTTTGTTTGTTTTGTAACGATCAAGATGGCTCTTGAGCTAAAGGGTTTTTAGTTAATCATCATAACCACTATGTCGTCACTATGTAGGCCTCTTCAATAGCACCTCATTTAAGTCGATCCTCAGCTACTCTCGTCCAGCTGCTACCGTCATCCTGCCAAGATCGTTGCCCCACCTAGCCTGAGCATGTCCTACTTTTTATTTCAATTAAACCAAAGCGTACTAGGTTCCTATAGACAATCGAAGAGAACGGGCAAGAAACTCTATGGACAGTCTTTTATATAACAATATTGCTTACATCATCCATATTGAAATTATAGGTTCAGTCAGCTGCAGAGAAACCTCACCGACTAACAATGTATTTATTCATTGCTAGGGGGGTGAGATTTCTCTGCAGCTGACCGTACATTCTATAAGTGAGCACACCGCCCAAATCCAAACCAAGTAAAAGTTTCAAACCAAACTGAAAGGACTGTCCTTCTAGTGACAGATTCAGGGTCTCGTTATGTATCTAAGCTTACGTCCATGACCCGCACCGCATTTCCGTTCTGGTCGCTACTAGGAAACGGAGCAGCCGCCCTTGACATTTATCTGAGCTGAAGGCTGGATCTGCCACTATCCTTCACCTAAGAGTAAGGTAAGCTCACTCCATCGTCAACTTTTTCTCTGTCACATCTGACCTAGACTAGAGTCAAGAGCAAACCCACCGTAAAAAAAAGGTAAAGCTTTTCAAAGAACTGAAATAATCAGGGCCAACTTAAAGCGATTTTTTATAGGTATTACCGCGGCCACGAAAATCTAACTACCTTAAAAAGAAAATCCCGTGCACACGATGGCAATATCTGTTTACCGCCCTTTTGGCAACCACCAATAAAAAAACATATTTAAAAAAAAATCCCAGGCTCAAACAAAACTGACAAGAGTACCTACTATAATAATACTTTTCTGCTTATCATATCACATAAATTGCTCTTTATTACACAAACAAAAACAACAGGCGAATACAGGCGTGATGTTAGTGTAATTCCCAGATTGGCGTGGAACGTTTCACACTTTTTTTCTTCACAATAAACTTTACTATCTGCAAACGTTGTATTTGATATGTTGTTACTGTGTGCGAAGATTTAAAAGATAGCAGTAAGAAAAGCGATGCTCAATTGGTGGCCTGAAGAGTCATAATTATATGCATGCTTACTATTCCATCATCTGTGATTCTATATTAAGGTCACAATTCAAAGGAACCAACCAAATAGGTCCCAAGATCCTAACAAAGTGTGCCGTTTCATCAATGAAAACTATACTGAAATACTCAATTTGAAATAATGAAATTAGATAGACATTTAAAAATACCTTTTTACAGTCCGTTCTACCGATTTTGACTTCTATTCCGTAGGTATAAGGATGGCACTTAAAGCATAAAAGTGGTGATACCAACTGTTTACTGCAGCTGCCATCTGTCATGCCACCAATAGAAGTCAAAATCGGTTGAACGGACTGTAAAAAAGATTTATTTAAATGTCTGATGTCATTTTGCAGTATTGGCGCCCAACACAGTTACCAGCAGCCTAATTGTGTTTCACACTTTCAATCACAATCTAAATAATTTTGATGGTTATTGCGGATCCATTGCTTAATATGTTCGAAAAATGTATCTGTTCAATAACGCAATGAATGTTGTTGAACTGTCAATGAAAGAAATTGCTATAAAAAAATAAAACTTTTTAATTCAGACTTTTTCAAATCCATAGAATGTTAGCACAGAAAAACTTATGAAACTAGTGTTAGTAGTAAAAACCAGCTATTGTAAGTTTTTTACGCATTACCCCGCCGGTGTCTGTCTCATCATGTAAACTGCTATTGTGATTTAGGGTTCGTGAGAGTTGCACTTAATAAATGTGGATGTCGTGTGTCATGTCTCCGTGCAAGGAAATTGCGGCCCGCAAAGTACAAGATTGAGAATCACTGGTTTAGATAGCGTCTTTAATAAACAAGGTAGACCTTCAAATAAGATAAACAAATACAAATAATCATCTAAATTGTAGGGATTTGTAGTTTCCTACTGATAGTACGGATTGCTCGTCTCAAAACTGTGATGGCCTTGTTCAGAATTCAGATAGGTAAGTAAGCAATTGGATAAAACGCCATTTTGCAACCCCATTAGAGCTGTTTGTTTTTCTGATTGGTCAACGAAAATATCAGCAGTTATTTATTTTGTAGGTTCGTAATATAATTGTTTACTTTTGCCATTCAATTGAGACAATCATGTACAAATTATTAAAACACCTATTTGTTAACAGGTCAAACACCTGACTCTAAAGACGACCCTGTAATCGCAAAAGATAAGTTCGAGAGCAGAGACAAAAAAAAAATGGCGCCTTCAAAAGATAATTATTAAATATTGGCGCCAATTAGCAATTTGACAGCTGACATTTAGACCACATATCAGATAGATAATATTTAGACGGTACAAATATTGACCTTTTGATAAAATTCGGGATAAAAATGATCACTACTGTCTTTCGTGATTTCAGTTTGAACTAAATATACAAAGTTGGTATTTTTTCTGATGCTTTTGATTAAATATGCTATCTGGTTGAACAGGTTAAGGTCAGGTGGTTGCTCCGGGTGGGATACAGATACGCAACCATATCTAGTTCGGTAAGCGGACTCCGAAATACCTAGGTACTCCGTAGGTACTCTGGATGAAGGCTGGGTTAGAGAGAATGTTTGCCCAATGCATCCAACATTTCGCCGTATTTAATAGGGGACAAAAAAGTAAATCCTTGGTAAAATGTTGATTTGACGCTAGGAAAGTGTGTGGGTGATTCACATCTACATCTATTCGAAAAAAAATACGCCCTATCACTTATTGGAATTGTTTTTTATCACTGATATGTTTGAAGATCCTGAAAGAAAATTCTATTAAATTCTGTAATTCTCGGAAACTTATTGCAAGATTGCAAGTCCAAATCCAGTATAAGCTGACCTCTTATTGTTAGGAAATCTTATACAATGCGAGATCAACTTATACTGGAATCGTATAACTTGTTAAGTAGTCGTATGTACAAGGAGGTTGATTTCGTAAAGGAAGTAAAACTTTAATGATAAACATTACTATTGATGTTTATTATCAAATAATAAGGAATGCTGTCCATACTACGGGTCCTTCTGTCTTAAGGCTCCATGCACAAAAAATGTCTTATCTAATTGTAAGGAAGCTTGAAATTAATTGAAAAATCAAGTCTGTGTAACTATAAAAGTACAATCATCGTGGCGCTAAACGGCTAAACCATTCGTGTCAGTCACAGCACCAGTTAAAGATGGCGCTCACCGGTCCACTACCGTCACCAGCCTTTAAAAAAATATTATCTCTCTTGACTGAGAAAGAATGACGAAAAACGGCTCAATCAGCAACCTCGGTGTGTTTAGAGTTTCGTATTGAGACACGAAGCAACAAAATTAGATCTAAAGAAAAACGGCCACATTGCTCTAATCAGTGTCCTGAGTGGCTGCTTGCGTGTTCTGTATTGAGCTCACGCAACGCGTCGTATGTCTAGCCAGTAATAGGATTCGCCCATCCAGGAGCGCTGTCCCAAGTCCCAAATAAGACGCATTATTATTATAGGTACATAAAACAAAAGGTATTATAAAACAATTATAAAGTGTAAATTATCTTTAAAAAGGTGAAGGTTTTAGAAAATTACACTTGATAGATTTTGCGTGATTCTGTTTTTATCCACGTTAGACATAACAAATTAATTTCACTATGTAACATAAACAATCTAAAATATGCATAATATATTAAGTTATTGTATACGTATAGAAAATGCTCTAATTTAACATATTATATTTTTTCCAAATCATTAACACTACTCGTTTAGACGTGATCTTCAGTATAAATTCATTAAAAGTCGGTTATCGTCTCCTTAATTTGCCCGCACACATAGTTTTGCGTGTAGTACTCGTAGTGCTCCCGCGCACGGCGTTAGTATGAAGCTTTCTATCTGCTCGGTTTTTTAATCAGTCACAAGACCATACGTTACTATTATTACAAACAGTATTTTTAATTTGTTATGTTTTATTGTAATCCTTAAAATGGAAAATAGTGGCCACAAAGCTCCGGTAGGTACAAATGCAGTTTCCAAGGCTAGTTCAGTCATTTTAGCTTAGTTTTCGTCCAAATAAAACAAAATATTCGTCTATGGACTTGACAGATTCCCAAAGTGCATCATAGACGATCGATTTCCAAAATGGCGTTTAAAAAAAAAAAAACTAAGAATACAATGTGTTGGTTTTTGGTTGGTTTGGTGTTGGTAATGAAGGATACCTACCCTGTCGCAAATGTATTTAGTACCGTACCTACCAGAAATAAAAGTTAGAGTTTCACGAAGTTCACTGTGTTCAACCCTTTGAGTTTCTTAAAAAATAGCCCTGCATTGAGCAAAACTGGTAAAATGGGATTCACCTCATAGATAAACCATTGTTTTATAAATAAACCTGGCGTGTGTAGAACGACTCGCCCGAAGGTCACGCAAGAGTCCCACGCGGACGTGTGTCAAACTACGACACGATATTTTTGATGGTGATACTCAAATTAGACCTAACATGAAAGTTCTACGAGGTAAGTGTCTCATCTTGATAAATAGATGTTGCTAAACCGTCCGTCTTAGGTAATCTGCCTCCTAAAGCTTGAGCTCATAAAGCTCATATTTGCAGGGTAAAGGTATCTAAAGAAAAGAAAGAAAGAAAATGCATTTATTTAGCACAGACAAAAAGGCACAGAATATATTCTGTAAATAAAAACAGGCAGACAGACAATGGTGACGATTCGCTTGTTCACAAACTAAACTAAATTTAAGTTCAATACATCCTTTTCTTTCTATTTCATTAAGAAAAGGACAGAAGTTAAATTTTAGTTTATTCCTTCAAATTAATCTGCGCTTGACGTAAATTGATGTAATTTTTGTCGGCAAGATTTTAATCAAGTCTAAACTTGTATGGAGTAGTGACAGGCGCTGATTAATTTGACAGGACTAAACAAAAATTTATCTTCTGTCCTTTTCTTAATGAAATAGAAAGAAAAAGATGCACTGAACTTAAATTTAGTTTAGTTTGTGAACAAGGAAATCGGCACCAGTACCTACTATTTCTCCAAACTACCCTTGCGGTGTGTAGATCTACAGTATTCTACAGCGTGTACCTATCAGAAATGTGTGGTCATATAATTAAGGGTTCAGACCATCAAACACATGGAGAAAGTTGTTCTGTTTGATGGTCTGTACTACACCCTTACTTGCGAGAGTGTCAGTCAGTTCATAAGTGAGATGAAGATAGATTTTATCGGGTTAAAATATATTAGAATTGATATGGAATCTTGAAAAATCTTAGCAAGTATTCCTTGTATTATTAGTTTCTGTCTGTTTTGTAGAGAGACTAGTTAAAAGATAGGTCATTGAACAACATCGAGATTTTTCTTTTGACATGCTTTAAGCTTGTACTAGGAATAACTAAAGAAAAAAAAAAAAAGACTTACACGTCAATCATATTTAAAACCGGCCAAGTGCGTGTCGGACCACACACAATGAAGGGTTCCATAGTTGGTATGAATTTATCCCAAGAACAAAGTTAACATTGTAGTTGAAAAACAGGTGCTTCTATACGGAATGTATGGGAGAACCTGTTTGTCAACTGTAAATGTAAGTTGGGCGACTATTACTCGGTAACTTGTGAACCTGAAGCCTACTTATCTGTTATATTTTTCCTTTTAACTTCGTTATAAATATATACTAATGCTGTGAATTTTTTCACATAAATCCAATAACAACCATTTAGCTGGCAGGGGGGGGGGGGGGAACTTAACACTAACAAAAATTAGCACTTTAAAGTTTAATATTACGCAAACGGATACCCGAATTGAAAAATGGTTTTTACAAATCCACAATATTTTTGAACGGCCTATCCTATGATATCCCATACCATGGGACAGACGAGAAAAAAAATATCATCCCCACTTTACGTGTAGGGGAGATACCCTAAAAAATTATATCAAGATTTTTTTTTACCTTATCGGCGTGATTAATATGTTACATACTCATACCAAATTTCAGAATTCTAGCGCTAAGAGTCTCTGAGCTAAGCCGCGGACAGACAGACGGACATGGCGAAACTATAAGGGTTCCTTGTTTACTACTGAACTCTAACTAGACGACTCCTGAACACTCTGAGAAGAAAGTGAGAACTCATCAAAGCCAAACAAACTCGGAGGTCACAGTCTCTTTTAAAGTCCAGACATAATCTTGTGAAGACCATGTAGATTGGTGTCTGAAATGTTTTTTTGATGAAAGAACCACACAGATTGAGTGGACCTGTCCTATCAGTGCACGCATTTGTCAGTTATAGTGCAGCTTAACTCAGAACTAGGAGGTTAATACCAAAGAAAGGACACACATTGTCCACATTGTTGTTATGAGTGTTGTGTGTCATTGTGACCACACATTTCGGATACACGCAGTTGAGATAAGCTTTCTAGAAATCTGGAGGACTCGGTAATAATGGTTTCTATTTAACTGAATTATGCATTCGGAAAATACTTGGTTAACACAGGTTGGCTTACTGCCAATATTAATCCAAGTACCATAAAGTTTTATAATGAACAGGTATATTGCTTTATGAAACCGCACTGCAGATGCCACAAAGTCTAAGAAAAGAGATAAGGGGCTTAAATGAAATAAAGTTTAATTATTTCTGTATTTGCTTAAGAAATCATTACATTATGTCATTGCTCAGAAATTCACCGTTATCAAACTGGGATAGTGCTTTATGATATACAACTATTGTACTTATACATACATGAGCTTGGCACGTGTTCTCGTGAAATAAACATTGGTTTTAGATAGAGGGCTGGTAAACATGATTTTCTAAAGGAATGATGTAGTTGTATAAATAAACAACTAGTTGGTATCTTATCTGCCAGAATTGTTTTCAAAGAAGAATCGTGGATGCCAAAGCCAGTGGCTTATTTCCATATACATAAACTCACGCCATCTTCCCATGGGCGTAGGCAGAAACTATAGAACGCCAACTGCCTGCTACGCTCCTGACATCCTTCTTTTGCTTTGTTCACGTTCATACATCTGAGGCCCTAGTGTGAGTTTTTTAAACTCACACTAGGCACAGGGATCAGCGCTCCGATTGGCCCTTCACCAAACGGAGTGCTAAATTCGAGATGGTTAAAATAAAGTCACACTAGGGCAACTAGGGCCTCTGGTCATACACGCACGCCGGTTGCGAGTGCCACGCACCTGACTTTTCTGAAGAACATCGCCAACTTAGATTTGGTTGTCTTCAAGAAGTCTTATTGAGTACCTAATTAAATAGTTTGTTAAATAATGCTATATACCAAGTTTGTATGTGTGCAAGAATTTAAATACTGATAATTCGTACTGAAAAGGCGCATCATTTCACTTGCGTACCCCGCAAGCGCAATACATCACCCGCAGCTTTTGTCGCGATAACCGACAACCACGCGGGCGGAGCCTCGGGAAAAAGCTAGTATTACATAATACATGATAATATCTGGTCAAATTACAACAGATAACGAACACACTTTTGTATATAAAGATAAGAATATAATCTTTTATTACTGAGCAGCTAACAATTTAATAATCATCCACCCCTATCGCTATACGAACGTGATTTTATATGTACCAAGATGATACAGTCACAATCTGAGACAAAGCATCAGTTATATTATATGTCTATAAAATATTTAATTACTATTTGCTCAAAGTATACATTCCTGTTTTCCAACATGACTTTTACAATTTTCTGGAATATTTATCACTGAATAAAACTAATATTATTTTAGGCGCTCACGCGTCCAAGGAACGAGTGAGACAATTTAAAAGTATACACTTTTTGGAACATTAAAGATACAATATTTACAACAAAAGCGATAACATATATTGAACTACGTATTTGTTATCAAAATGTTCGATCTTTGATACCAATTCGATTTTTCGGGTTTCAGGACCGACTTCTGTCATTCTCCTCTAACAGTTTTCAAATGTAGTCTGGCAGAGATCGCACAATAGGGGCCATTCAAGTACCTATTACGTAAGCAGAATTTTAGTAATTTTGAACCCCCACCTCCCCCTTGTCAGCAAAAGTAAACAAAGCTCATACCCCCCCCCCACTCCTTTGCTTACGTAAACATTGGTATTTTTTTAATCTGTTCAGGTTTCTTTACTGTTATTCATGAGTCTAGAAAAAGGAATTTATAGACTAAAAGTAATTGAATGCCCATTTAAGTAAATTCCCTACTTCGGTTTTTTCTAACCATAAAAAATCGCGTGAGAGCGAGAAAGCAATATCAATTATTTTGGGGAATCTCTGAACATTGGGTTGCCATATTTGTTCAAATCAAATTCAATTAAATTTTGCAGTTGAATCTGAAAAGTAAATTAGTAAATATTGCTGACGTAATCCTACCATCCAGACCCCCATCCCCCATGTCATCAAAAATAATCAAAGCGCAGACCACCCCCTTTGGTGCTTACGTAATAATTGAATGACCCCATACTAGTTTTTTGGATCCATGTGAAACATTTAAAACAGAGCTGCAAAATTCTGAAAAAAAAAAAAAAAAAAACATCATATTTAACGGTCTGGCAGACATGCTATCGCTTTTAATAACACGATTAGATTAACATTGCTGTAAAGAAAAAAAAAAACATAAGTTGGAACTAGGAACATAGGATTCATGTTAGTGCTTAAAAGGCTTGAGTAGAAAATATTTTCAAAGTACCTATTTTCAGTTTAAGTACTAATATGTATCAAATAACAGAAAGAGATTTTTGTCATTCTACAATATAACATGTAAATAATAACGATCAATTCTGGTTTATTGTTCTAATGCTTATTACTGAAAATAAGGATAATTGATATCAAATTGGCCCTTTTAGCACCAGGCCACAGATATAATATTTAACCAAATATAGCACACAGTACATACGCAATTTAACTGTTTACAATAATGCCAATCTTCTTCTGTTATTATCTTTCACGTGATTATTAACTGATTTTTTATTATTATAGTAATAACGTTGCTATCGCGTGGAGAAATAATAATTATATCCGTTTTTATAAACCGGTGACCTCTCCAATTTTTGATGCGATGATACGCATAATAAAAATAATTATGTCAATTTAAAAGATTTATGCGCTCCTTACTATTTAGAATTTTAGATTTCTGTGGCTGTGCTTAAGCACAGCCACAGAAATCTAAAATTCTAAATACACAAAATAAACTTTTATAACCATAATATCCTATAATATCATATAATATACAGGGTGTAAGGGACAGCCCTCCGCAGACTGATGGGAGGAACTCAGTATAATCATACTAAGATGGCCGGTACATGAAATTATTTCAGGAACATTATGGGAATCCAATAAACCTGATTTGTTTTATTACCTCACGCAATGTATCGTTACCGTGGCAAAACGCACGTAGCGAACGGCAGCGCAGCGAACCTTCAGCCGCCCTCCCCGCCACGGTTCGCGGTGAGTTCGATGAACTCTGTAGCTAGGCAGAAAGTAAACAGATCGTTCGAGTATTTCAACAAACATTGCTGCATTTATTTACATAAATGGAGTGCTGCGTACAGATAATGTAATTTTACTTAGTCGATTTTGTTTAGTCGTAATAGCCGTGCAAAGCAGGGGCGGGTCGCTTGAATACCAATTACTTTCATTGGGGGTCCGTTTAAAAAAATAATATGACCGTCGCGGCTCGTCCGATTACTAGCAACTAAGATTAAAAGATGTTCATCGGTAAGTCGAGATCAAAAATGCTGCTTCGTAAATTAGAAATTCTGTGTATTTATTACCACACACAATTTTTTTCCAAAAATGTTGGCAAGAACTTCCGTTTTTATTGTGTTTTTTTGGAAATAGATCATTTCCATTTATCGAGTAGCTTTTTTACTCCCGAAAACATTTGCAGCTTCATGCGGCTTGCATCTCACGTCGTCCGTTGTCGTGTCAACGGCGGAAAATACAAAGCGCGGGCGTAATTAAATTACTATATTTTTTGTTGTTGCTATATTTTAGTTATAAACTGGTCTCGTGGAACTGCAATTTGTTCGATACTTTCCTGGAAATCTTGGCATCGTTTCTCCAGACATCTGGCACTTTCATACCCGCGTTAGCGTCATTAGAATGACGGCCTACTTATCTGGCAATATGTCAACTAACATGATTACCGTATGAATCGGAAACTAATAAGAAGGACTGTGTGTGGAGGGTAAGTGCCGTAACACACGCAATGGATTTCATTTTGACAGTTCAACAGCATTCATTGCGTTACGTTGCGTTGTTGAGCATACAAAAGTTTCGAACATACGAAGCAATGGATTAGCAATATCCATAAAACACATTCAGCTTGTGATTGATAGTGTGTCACCATCGATAACTAATAATGTGTGTCACGCGATTATATTAGGATGGAGGGTCCATTAAAATAGCCTCAAGGAGTGGTGATCAATACATTTAAAAAAAAATCTGACTCACTCAGTGACTGACTCATCAACGCCCAGCCCAAACCCTTGTTGGACCTAGTAAGCTGATTTTTTTTCCCAGTGGTCACTTTTATGATGTAGAGAAGAAACAAGGCCGGATTTATCGAAATTTTCGGACGAAGTCGCTGGCCAAGTAAAAGGAAGCATATTCTTTCCATTTATTTACGTCTGGTGCACCCAGAACTACGACCATCTTGCTGCCTAGCAAATATTTTTACCACAACCAAGCTAATCTAATGGTTCAAATCAAATCAAAATATTTTATCTCACATAAACCTATAGGGGCACCTATTAAACGTTAGAAGCTAAGTGCACAGTTCCAATTGGCCGTTTCCTGTGGAGAAGAGCCGGCAAGAAACTGCACGGTTACTGTTTAACAAATAATTGGCTTTTACATTTACTCAACAAAATATTAGAAAATGGCCAACAAATCGAATTATCTGTGAGTCTACAAGGCCTACAACATTCTCACATTCACAAAAATTAGAAAAGGATACGAAAGAAGAACTGATTCCGATGACTAACGACTCTTTCAATACTGAATTACTGATTAAGTATACGATAGCATGAAAAGTACGGTTGAATTTGTTTGCAAACAAATTGAATACCTACTACGCTCTTTTGAAGATACGATTCTCGAAATATCATTTGAAGTTACTGAAAGTTAACACTCTTGAAATTTGTTTAACCTAGATTGAGGACGAGAGGTGCTCCACGAATGAGTCAGGCAGGTCGGGGAAGGTTAGTGTAACATGATTTTGCATTCTGGAGGTCAACCGTAACATTTAAGTTGAAGATTCATATTCGTATGAATCGCTTAATTAACTTACCAAATTGCGGTCTGTGAATCTTACCCACGACCTTAAAGTCCATCGAATGTGTTTTTGCTTGCGTCTCATTTGAGCCTGCTAGTTGGGCGCCAGTTATTTGGGTGTAAATAATAGATTTACATTAGTGGCGCCCAACTAGTAAAAAATCCATACTAAATAAATGTGAAAGTAACTCTGTCTGTCTGTTACGTTTTTACGACTGAACCGCTGAAACGATAATGAAATTTGGCAGAAATTATAGCCTGGGATATGCAGAAGTACATAGGCTACTTTTCATCCACGCGGGCGGAGCCGCGGACATAAAAGCTAGTAAATGATAACGGTAACTGCATTATTTTGCTAGTAGCTACGCAACGCAAAAAGTAAGTAGGTACCGTGTTTGTTTTTGTTGTGGTTATTGACAGCTCGGTATACAAGTGCGTATTTGTTAAAAATCTTATCAAAGTGAGAAACAAAACATCCGTAACAATTGTCACGTGCCACGTGGTTGTCATAAGATTGAGTTCTAAGAAACCTCGTATTTACTGAAATTGTAATGTAGGTATTTAGGTACATGTTATGCAGATAGTGCGTATGTACACACTGCTACATATCAAGCTATACATTTCCAGTATATGCTGATCTCGCATTGTATAGGATTTCCGTAGAATGAGAGTTCAGTTTATACTGGAAATTATAGCTAGCCGTGTGTACTACTAAAACAATGATGAAATAAGGATATTACAGAATGTTTCCGTTAGCTTCATTTGAAAGTGCAAAACTTCTGACTTTTCCAGAGGTTCTGAAACAACAAAAAACCTAAGTTCCTCCACTTTTTTATTACTCTTGGAGATGACTACAGAACATGAACAGAGGCCTTACTCCCGAAAACGATTCGAGTTTGATTTTGATTCCGATTCGAACTCGCTTCTGGGGCCGTACTCCCGACAGCACCGAGTTCTGAATCAATCGAATTGGGTTCGAATTAAATGCCGATCCATACTCTTGAATCCAACACTAGCGCAAGATCGTGCGGTAGTTCGAAGCGAAACTAACTTCGGTCAGTTTTAAGTTTTAAATCGAGTTCAGATCAGAAACGACATCGAATCGTAATCAAAATCAAACTCGAATCGTTTTCGGGAGTAAGGCCCCAGGCCTTTACAAGTTTTAAGCAGTTATTTTACCAACAAATGCTTTCATGAAAGCCATTTTGGCATACTTTAGAACAATAATGTTAGGAATGATATTAAATCCTTGCTCAAAAATTCCAAAATTCCGAAAAATTGTTATAGTTTTTAACAAAAACGAAATCTCGTCCGAAAATCTAAAGTAACAATAGCATCACAGTTGCCGCAAAATGTTAAAGTAAAAAAACATTAAAAAGTTTTTATTTTGGAACAACAACAAATTGACATAATTACAATTGAAACTGTGTCGCAGAATACAGTCCTCTTAAAGTAAATATATGTCTGAATAGCTGAGCTGTATCATTTTCTATTGGTCACGCGCGACCGCACCCCCTTCAGACAATCATCATAGATTATAAAGGCCAAAGGCTATCGAGTCAGGAATTGCAATTCTCGTTAGAAGACTTAGTTTGCATCGATCTATTTATCGGAATTTCCATATGGACTGATGGCGAGAACCAATTATAGTACACTAGTTGTAGAAATCTGAAATTCGGATGCTGTAGCGTAATTTCGGACTGGAAAGTTTAGCATACAGTTGTAATCGATTTTAACAATATTCGGTACGTTTTACCAGTTTCCGGGAAGACAGTTTATTAAAAATGGCACACTGATACATATGTACAATGACACTTGAAGTACCAACATGTGAGATATTACAAATTCATTGTGTGGGAGTTGCTAGCAACAGGCAACCCTCAAAATGATAGAGCACGGATCACGCTCGGATGTTTATAAATCTCGCCGTATTGAAGGACTTCTGGCTAGCGGGGAACTGCGCAGATCGATCGGAGGGGTTAAGGTCATACTAATGTTGCATTGCTGCCCGCTCTACACTTCCACACCCTTTCCACACCTCCCTGCGATGTTCGAGTGCTAACAAGGATCTTTTGGCGTTCAAATGACGTTCACTGGGTGGCGCTGTTGCATTTGTGCGGTTGTTTTGTGAAATGTATTGACAAAACAAGATGTGGCGTTAGCTCCGGTTTTGGCCACGCGCTAAAAGATCCATGTACAGACAGACGCCAGCACATCAAGCTACTACATTCTGTCAAATTTCTTTAACAGATTTTCAACTTTATCACTACAGTATAAGGTTCAAGGTTGATTGCGAAAATGTGACAGTTTCGGGTAGCTTGACCTGCTGACGTCTGTACCATTTTACATCCTTCGGTTTTCTGTCGCCTGTCATAAAATAAGAGTTGGCAGAAGTCGGAAGACTAATGGATTTTTTAAATCTTCGCCATCCGGAGTAACACTGACACAACTATAATAAATTTTACACTAGGAAAAAAATATTGTATTGTGGCGGTATCGACAACGCCACATGCAAACTACTCATCAAAGACCTGTCGTCACAAATCCTGCATCGCGCAATCAGAGTTTACCGCGCGACTAGCATAAATATGTATACAACATCCCGACATCAACCGTTGGGCAGTTCCTTTTAATTTCTAACTTTACCTAAGAAATATTATTGGTTTTATATATTTTAAATATGGTTTAAAATCTTGTCTTTTAAGTACAACAAAAATTTTTTTTTCACCGCCGTTATCTCTCGGTAATCGCGTGCCAAAATGTGATATTTTTAAGACGGCTTTTCGCCCTCTAGCGGATGATTTTTGCAGTTACAAATGCGGCATTTTCACTCCAAGCGTAAAATGATTTCATAATATATAGGAATAGTTTGGTATATGTATATGAGACAGTTTTTATTTTGCAGTTGTGTCCATTTTGCTCCAGATGTGCGACTTTTTTAGAATGAGAACAAACATCAGTTTTTCGCCCATTAAAAAGTTACTCATTTACATACAAATTACATTCATAAAAGGTATTTCCATTTTGCCATAAAGCTGATCATTATTTCATTATTTATCGATTTTGGCGTTGACAACTGTCGTAATCGACCGACAATGACGCCATATATCCATATTCCAGAGTTGACGCCCTAATTGAGGCCTCCATACTTCAATGTCTAAAACGGACATACCTAATGATTATTGTATTTATTGAAATCATATTTGTTTATATTGGCTTGAGAGATGTCACGATAGGATGTTAGGTTAGGTTAGGTTAAATATGAACTCATTAATAATCATACAAATTAATGTATTGTTTGGATCTCGAAAGACTCAATAGTTTTTTTGAAAACTCCTTTACGAGTAGGTATCACAGGTAAAGGCTCCCACACACTGGCGCGATAAGGGTGGCGCTACCTGTCGCGCCCGCGATTTCTCACCAGTCTGTGCGAGCCTTTAGTAAGATATTTGAAGGCCACGTTTCGCGACGCAATAAATTCTTGATAAAAAACATTGAACTCGTTTTTATAACACTTTTTACAATTATCGCGACATTAACATGTTTTCCTTAACGTCTAATCAACTTAATGCGTCGTGATTAGCCAAAAATAAATAGTTTACTAAGACGTATCGGCAGGAAACGCACACGGCACAACTTGTGCTCGTGTAGTCAACGTCATCAAAGCGGTTTACAGCAGTGTAGACGAGGTTTTACAATTACATCAGGCTTATAGTACTGTCGCTCGTGATAACTGGGCCATCCCACGAATCCTGATAACGCACCGCATAAATACAGGAGCTTCGGCCATTTTTTATCAGTTTGCCGCCATCGCGCATCTGTGACAGTTCACATTTTCGTTCGGAAATCAAAGTTTCGTCAACAGTTGCTCTTGCAACGTGTTTGTTCTTTACGTTTTGTTGTTTCGTTGTTTTAGCAACAACCTCAGGTTGTTGCTTTAAAGTGGAAAGAAAGCTTTGAGAATTACGCTATTAAAGGTGAGTTTTGGCGTTATTTTGTTATACCTACTTAATTATTATATAATATAAAAATTATATACATGATAAAATATAAAAATTATATATATGATAATTTAATTTTACCAATATATTTTCCTAACTTAAACGCTCAGTCATTTTCTACTATTTAGAATATTGTAATGTAAATTGTTGTTAATTATTATGATTAATTTCATTGTCTTTACCGAATTATATCCAAATTATACGCGTTTGGACGACTTTTTATGCTAAAGTAACTAAATTAATATTTTAAGATCGAAAAGTTGCAAACCGAAATAGGTTATTTCAGCAGCTATTTCCTGATTACATTTTAAGCAGTATGGCGAATTTTTCTGTTGACATTATTTCATTTTAAAGAAGCATTCTGTTCTTCTTCGCCACGTTCGTGACAGAGCGGTTGTGGTCACGATGGATTGTAACTGTCCAATCGCAGGTGTAGTCGTAGCTCTCCACGATCTCTCTCCATCTGGTTCTGTTAGATGACAGTCTGGCATACTACCTATCCTAGGTACTATTAAGTCTAACTTAAAAACAAGATTTTAAAGGAGAAATAAGCAAGATTTGATAAGAGACATAGGTATCCTAACTAATAGGTAGTATAAATGCGAAAATATGTTTGTTACCTTTTCACGCCTAAACCATTGCACCGATCATTCCTGAAATATTGCATATACGTTGTCAGGTGTACAGAAACGGACATAGGGTACCTTTCATCCCAAAAAAAGTACTGTTCCCGAGGAAAACAACAATAACGTTCTTATGATAATAGATGGCGCCGCGTGTCTTTCGAATCATGATTGAATTATATTAGAAGGACATAGGCTACATTTCATCCTGGATCGCAGACGAAGTCGCGAGCAACAGCTCGTGCTAACTTAAGGCGAGGTTCTTCGAGCATGCATTTTTGTTCTAGAAGTGGCAGCGGGCGTGAGTAAATTGTGCTGCGAATTTCTCTTTATTGGGTTAAAAATTATATGTTTTACGATATTAACTATGTTAAACCCGACGGACATTACATAATCATAGACGTTTATTTTGATGTGATTTTCAATACATAATGTGGTATAATATTGAAATAAAATGATTTTAATCCACAAAATAAGGGTATGTTTGGATTTTTTTTCTATCGAGCGAACTTTATCTAATTATGTAACGAGTACCCGACGTACCTACAGAAAGGTCTCAAAAGCAACATATAATTTTTTTATGTGTTTAATCACCATCTTTTCTAAATAAAATGACATTAAAATTATATTTCCTAGAGGTTAGGTTAGGTTAGAGAACTCCTAGAGGAGTTTTTTTCTTTAAGGCGAGGTTCTTCAAGTTATTGAAGAACCTCGCCTTAAAGAAAAAAACTCAAATTACTCAAAACAGATATCATAATTATATCAACACGTAATCTGTCAATATAATCACTATATTATGTCATCTAATAAAGAAGTAATAGAGAAATACCTATGGAAAAAGAAGACATTTTGCGTGTACACCAAATAAATTGGGATAAAGGCAAGAGAATGAAAACTATAAGTAATAATAATGGCCAAATATTCCTAAACCAAAATTGTCACCACAGAATCAAAATTGTCTGGGAAAATTTATTCCCCACGCATACAAGCGTAATGGAATTATCTTTTACTACATAACATTGACCTTGCGCACGCGCTGATTCAACATGGCGCCGCGTGACGTCACGACGCGACTGATGTGTCTGTCACGGAGCGATTCTCGTGAAAACTCAGTTCGATGACTATTTGTTCACTGATTTATTAATTGATGTAAAACAGTATTTTTATGGTTAGGTACTCGTATATCGTTTTATAAGAAACACGTAGATTCATAACCTCACGCCTTCTTTCCATGAGGGTAGGCAGAAACTATAGAACAGGTAGCGTTATATAGTTTCTTACTACGATTCTTACATATTCCTTTTGCTTCGTTTACGTTCATACATCTGAGGCCCTAGTGTGAGTTTCTTTTAACCATCTCGATTTTACTAGGAGTAGGCGTTGCGAGGACGAACCGTTTTCAAAGATCATTTTGTGTTCTGCGACGATAAAACCGTTTTAAGTCCTGGGTTCAACAGTCTTCGTTGCACAAACCAGTCTTCGAATTATTTAGTGCGATTTTTTATTTTACGTCTATGGAAATACAGTCGAGAACGCAATGAATCAACTTTCTCGTCCGTCGCGTCGTCGTTCCGCGTTCGTTTACAAAACAGTCTTTACAATAGAAAGTGAACTTTATATCAATGAAATACAGTCGATAATCTATTACCTTACCTACCAGCTGTCAATGCTGTCGTTCGTGATGCGACGATCAAACCCGTTGATAGTTGTAAGAAACTGCAACTATTTCACTCGACGAAAACGCAATTCTATTTCATGTTGGATAAGTTTCGTTGTCCGTCTTCAAAACAGTTGCAATGATGACCGTTTTTTGAAACCGTTTTTGTCATCGGGAAAACGGTTGCGTTTCGTCCGTCAAAAATTCGACAACTAGCCACACTAGATTTTACGCATCGACCGCGTTCGGCGCTCCGATTAGCCTTGGTGAAGGGCCAATCGGAGCGCCAAACGCGGTCGTTGCGTAAAGTCGAGATGGTTAAAAGGAACTCACACTAGGGCCTCGAGTAAAAAATTAAAAAAAATATATTAACTGTCCTATACAAAACTTCAATACCAATACGACCCAAATGTAAAAAAGAAAGAAAAAAAAAAAGTATTTATTGGGAATCGCACATAAAGATCACAAATTACACTAAACATACACATAGAAACTTTAAAAAAAATTGGTTGTCTGTAAAGTCCGTTTACGGACGATATTTTTACGTGATAACATCATAAGAAAACATTGCGTCACAAGCCGAACGGTCGATCGTGTCTCTCTATAGCTTGTTCCGCGCTCTCGCTTGTACACTCGGCTCAGGCGGAACGTGACAATGAGTCATGTTGTCAATGAGTCATCAAAACAATGTCTTGTACGGTACTAAAAGGCTCCTATCTCAGCATGATGCTGCGACATTAAAAAATAAGTATCGCAGCGAATGTATGGGACAGCTGATAATTTTTTCGTGATTAAGGTGTTAGTCCCATAGAGAAAGTCGTTCAGTTTGATAGTCTGTAACGCGCCCTTAAATATGACCACACTTTTCTGATACTTGCTGTATTTCTCCGTAGCTGGCACTCTGGCAGTGTTTAAGCGTATGCTCATACAGAAGTTAATTGGTACTTTATCGCCAAATAGATTCAATTGAAACCACTTATTATTGTTACCATGTATGATTTTGTATGTAAATTCAATTTAAGCACGAGTACTTGTATCGTCAGCAGTTAGCACTAGTGCAAAACAATCAAAAGTACTGTGGGCCTTACAAATAAACACGGAATAAAGTTATGACGAGCATAAATGCCAAAAAAAAAAAAATGGTTTTACCGAATTAATTCCTAGCATAACTTTATTCCGTGTTTATTTGTAAGGCCCTGTATAAAAGTGTTAGCTGTTTTAAAAGTGTTTTTTATTTTATTTAGTTAAAACCCTTTTTATCAAAAACTGTTTGATTAAAAAGTTAACAATTGGAGATAATTATTACTACCTATACATTAAATACATAAATCTTCAATTTACACAACAAAAAATGTTAAAAAAAAAAAAACGCAATTTGACACAACATCAGAAAGAAAATAACAAATTATATCTACGATCAATATTTTAATGTAATCTAAGTCTAACCTACAATTAAATTTTTAATTTACTTAACATTTTTAATATTATTAATTTACCTAATATTTATTATTAAAGTTAAGTAGGTCCTTAATAGTATAAAAAATTAATAAAAAATATTTTTTTACTACCTATAACTAATAATTTATCTGAATCATTGAAAAACTTGTTTGGCTGACCTTACGATACGGAAACGGGAATAGGCACGCTACAAATACATGCAAGGGGTCCAATAAATTAGGACATTATTTATCAATGGACTTTGATGTTCAATCAATGTAGGAACGAAAACAATGCGAAGAGGAATTTGGGCTAAATTGAATACTTCTGAACTTATTTATTACTAGCTTTTGCCCGCGGATCCGACCGCGTGGGTGTCGGTTATCTCGTAAAAAGTAGCCTATGTCCTTCTCCATATCCCAGGCTATATCTTGCCAATTTCATGACGATCGGTTCAGCGGTTTAGGCGTGAAAACGTAACAGACAGACAGAGTTACTGTCACATTTATAATATTAGTATGGATTTAGCACAACTTTTTTTCTTTTCCTGGTATTTAATTATAATTTTTATTTTTTTATTAAGCTTTGCCCCCGACTTCATACCGCATAGATTTTGGATTCTTTCATACAAACTTCAACATAACATACTCGTAAAATTAAATTAAAACAAATTGTTTATTCAGTTAATAGGAAATCGGGATCACTTGTAAAAGTCATATAAAATGAAAATAAATTGTTTATATAAACTTTTAACACGCTTTAATGGTGAACTGAACTAAAAAGTAAAAAATATTTTTTAGTGTGAGAATAAAATAATTAATGAGAAAATTAATTTTATTGTAAAAAAGCGTGGGGTGCTTTGTACCATATTTTCATCTAACTACTTTTAGAAAAGGTTCCAATAACAAAAAAATATATAATAACTGAGATCTAGCACCCCAGGTTTTTTTATTACATCTACAATTAATTTCTTTAAATGATTAAAATATTCTACTTCATCATGCCGCCGTTCTGGGCTTAACACAATCTTATGATTATATATATTAAAAAAAATATCGGAAATAGAACTCTAGCACTGAATCATTGTGTAAGTCTGTTACTAATTCGACGATAAGATTAATAATCGACTGATAATTTTATGATTATTCTACTATCAATAAGTTCGTAATAATAGTAATTGTAATACGCGTTAGATCACGACTTGATTGGAAGGAGGAGTGCCCTAATTATTTTTGTATATATGAATTGGCGTCAAATACTTGCCCTATGATCACATCTCGTTTCTCCGAGGGGTTAAGCGCACACATCAATCAACTCAGCCTATCGCAGTCCACTGCTGAACATAGTCCTCTCCCATGCTGCGCCACAACACCCTGTCCTCCGCCTTCCGTATCCAGTCTGTCCCAGCCACCTTTTTGAGGTCGTCGGTCCATCTAGCTGGGGGGCGTCCCACACTACGTTTGCCGATACGCGTTCTCAACTCCAGGACTCGTCTGCTCCACTGGCCATCGCTCCTTCAAAAAACATGGCCAGCCCACTGCCACATCAGCTTGCTTACTCTGCAAGCTATGTCAGTAACTCCGGTTCTCTTCCGGATAATTTCATTCCTGATTTTATCCTTCAAAGAAACTCGAGCATAGCCCGCTCCATAGCGCGCTGAGCGACTCTAAATTTGTTGACCAGCCCGACTGTCATTGTCCACGTTTCGCACCTTATGTCATAACGGGCAGGACGCACTGGTTGAAGACCTTAGTCTTCAAACATTGCGGTATAGGCATCGAAAAGACTTGACGGAGTTTTCTAAACGCTACCCAGCCCAACCGGATCCTCGCTCTCGGCTTCTTTCTCAAAGTTGTGTTTATCGAGCTGGATGACTTGCCCTAGGTAGACATACTCCTTCATAACTTCGAGAAGCGACCCTTCGATGTGGATTGGACTCGGCAGGACGTGGGAATTGTACATGACTTTCGTCTTGTCCAAATTCATGCCGAGGCCAACCCGCCGAGAAGCTCCATTTAGGCTGTGCAGCATCTGGTCTAACTGTTCCAGTGTCTCTGCCATTATGACGATATCATCGACAAAGCGAAGGTGTTAGATGTACTCGCCGTTATTCCGATCGTTAATTGGCGCACACATACTTGCCTAGTAAGCAAGCTGAAGTGGCAGTGGGCTGGCCATGTTTGTCGAAGGACCGATGGCCGGTGGAGCAGACGAGTCCTGGAGTGGAGACTGTATCTGCAAGCGTAGTGTTGGGTGTGGGACGCCCTCCTGACCGACGACCTCAAAAAGGTAGCTGGGACAGACTGGATGCGGAAGGCGGAGGACAGAATGTTGTGGCGCAGTTTGAGAGAGGCCTATGTCCAGCAGTGGACTGCGATAGGCAGAGTTGGTTGTTGATACTTGCCTAGTCATTATAATTCTTATCTCTTCTTGGTCGCGTACTTAATTACTGAAAGTCGTGTCCCTGAAAGGCCTTCGTGGCTGTATGTATGATGTTCTTCCAGGTCGTTCGGTTCTCCGCCTCTCTCAGGGCGGTCGTAATGGAGAGTCCAGTGAGAGCGGTTACATGGTCTGACCAGATACGGGGAACAGCCACGAGGTCTTTTCCCATTCACCTTGCCCATCAGCACCAACTTCTCAAGGTTATCTGGTTCCCGACGGGCAATTTGACCAAAGTAACCAATAATCCTTTTGTAACAGATCATGGATAGTCTATAAGCGTAGTTGTTCGAGAATAGATTTGTTCGTTCTCTTGGCGGTCCATGGCATACGGAGTATTTTTCGCCAACATCACATCTCAAAAGCTTCTATCTAATATAATTCTTATAATATAGGCTCTTTACAATCTATTATTAAACTTTTCTCAATCCTAAGCTGGATTCCTGCTTCAATGTAGTGTTCTGACACTGTTTTTCAAAGGTTTTAATTCTTAAAGGTTTCCAAAGTCATCTCATAGTCCATCGAAAATTGAAAACTACTAGAAAAAAAAAATATATTGTTAGAGGAAGTACCTACCCGAGTCGTAATTTTAATTTATTGTTGCCCGCAACAGTCCTAGGTAATAAATACCTACTTAAATCTAAAAACCTCAAAGAAAAAAATCGGTTTGAATCAATACAAATATTACTCATTAAATTATAAATGTTTTGATACTGAGGCAGTCATGATGGTATGATTTGTTTATGATTTAACAAATCCAATCAAATATACATGAAGATTCCGTTGAATCGACTTATCGATGCACATTATTGTGTCTCGCACTGTAATCATGATGAAATTACATGTTTCCTATAACGTTTATACATTAAAGATGCTTCAGTGAAGATAGGGTTGTCAACTTTGAAACTTGTTGTTTTTTTTTTTTTTTAATATTATTGTGTACCTGTCAGGCTAAAGTAAAATCACTTCAAGTGTGAATATTTTTTATGGTAGACGCGCCGAATCTTTCACGATACCTTATTTACTAAACCAAATACCTTGAGAAAAACACAAGCTCAAAGAATACTCCATTTTACCTTAATTTGTCAGTTCCGCGTTGAGTAAATTCCAGACCATGTCATGCTAAGACAGACCCCAGGGGTCTAATAGTGTGCTTTGTTTAATTATAAGCAAACAACTTGTGTTTTTAACCGACTTCAAAAAATGGGGAGGTTATATATGTTCGACTGTATATATATATTTTTTTAATGTGTGTTCACCGATTTCTCCATCAATTGTGGACCGATTTTGAAAATTCTTTTTTCGTTTGAAAGGGTATGCTTTCGAGGTGGTCCCATTGTCACCAAGTCAGAATCTGATATGGGGATCCCATAGAAATCGAGGGAAATCTTCAATTTTTATAGTAATTTCACCGATTTCTCCGTCAATTGTGTACCTATTTTGAAAATTCTTCTGTCTTTTGATAGAAGAAGCTTGCGCGTTGGTCCGATATAAATTTTATAAACTTTGAATAGGCAGTTTTTAAGTTAACTTCGATAATACGTATTTATTCCACATTGTCTATCTTGAAGATTTTATAATACTTCTTGTCACTGTTGTTTACATAGCAAGTAGTGGAAGATGAATTGGTGTGGGGTAGGTACAATAACGAAATAGTGTTTTTTTTTTTAAGTCGGTTTACTTTTTTTTTTGTGAAAAAGTAAACCGACTTAAAAAAAAACCATCCATTACAAATCGAGACCCCTCCGAGCCTCTGAAAGCACGTTCAGCCGTCTCGGTTGTCATTCGTAGATCTTTGACGGTCGTTACGGGTAGCCAGAAGCCTAAGTCTGACAACCAGTCTTACCTAGGGGTATTGTGTTACCCAGTAAGGGTTGTGGAGGTCAGATAGGTAGTTCATCCATGTAAAATACTGGTATTAGCTGCGTCCAGTTAGACTGGAAGCCGACCCCAACATATTTGGGAATGGTTAGGCAGATTGATTTTGAGTTTAGTGCCTATTTATTTTAGTTACCAAAATATTTATTTAAAAAAAAAAAAAAATTGTTATAAAACAATTGAACACATAAACAATAAAATAAAGTGGCTTTTGACAACCCTAACTACAGCTAGCCCCTCCTTAATAACATGTCACGTACTACGCCGTATTTAATAAATAAGTTACCTTTGACAATGAAAACCTATGAAACAGTTTATATTTATAAATCAAGTTTTTTTTTTTTCTTATACTTTTCCGAAAAATCATTTTTACTTTGATTACTGACTTCTTTTTAAAATTAATCGAGAATAAATATCAGCTGTGCCTACATTTTGACGAGTTATGCGAACATAAATGTAGGGAACAGCTGATAATTTTTTCGCGAATGCAGCTTTGGTCCCTTAGTAAAAGTTGTTCATAATTATGAGTACCATCTCCCATTTCAGTTTGTCGCATGTTTTAAATTTCAATCTGTATACATATGTACGAGTATGTAATACTACTTCGCTTTAGTGAGTAATTGCGTAAGAATATAACCTGCACCCTAATTGCGTAACACGCTATCGATCACAATATGAATGATTTTGGAAGATATTGCTAATCCATTGCTTCATATTGTTACGAGCTTGCGGTTCATGACAATAAAAACTGCCGATTTAAAAACCACAAATGACACTGATAACAACTCAAACACACTTATTATAAAACACAAATGCACTACTGATCACTCTAAAGTCGCACTCGAATATCGCTTGTATCGTTTGAAGTTTCGACTGTGTCGGGTCGGGGTCCATACTGGCCTTATACAGTCCTTAGAAAGTTTCAGAACCTTCTACTGTAGAAACATCTAGAATGTTCGAGTACATACCGGCCCCAACTGACCAAATGTCGAAAGTTCTAGAAAGTTCTAGCATAGAATTTTCTAGAAGAATCTCGAGTCTACTAGTTCTGCTACTCGATACTAGATGGCACTAGTGGTCACTAGATCTGCTATTCGATGTACCAGCCGATCGATTCTGAAAAAACTCACCGTGAAAAGTTAGGTGAAGTGAGCTTAGAGTGAGCTGTCACCAGTATTAATCCCTAGGCGTCAGGTCGAATGACAGCTCACTTCACCTAAGTTATCACGGTGAGATTTTGACAGAATAGCACTACAGGCATTAATTGTGGCGCGTAACAATAATATGTTCAAAAAAATTGTTTGCTTAACAACGTAAATAACGCAATTAATGTTGTTGAACTGTCAAAATGAAACCAATTCCTACTGATAGTGTATTACGCAATTACCCCGCAGAACAGGGTTTTGTTTACAGTTTCATACATAGTTTTGGATCATAGTATACCATAGATATCAAATTAATTTACTATTTATTTCCATTCTGATTATGTCATCGCACGCAATTTAACTCAGTCGATAACAGTCGTCAGCCGGCCCTTATCTCTTATATCAGTATTCAAAAAGTTATCGAGTGACTTAGTTCAAGGCTCATCTCCGATACAACATTGTGTGATAAAAAGAAGTGTTTCTTTAAAAAAAAAAGGTGTTAATTTTCGTATTTAGCGTTGATTGTAAATGATTTATTGACTAGTTTACGTAATCAGTGTTCGGAACGCTTTGTGTAAGGTAATAAAATAGATTTCTGTGTGTTTATCGTCATGTTGCCGCCAAGATTATGTTTGTAGAAAGGCTATGATAACATTGGTTATCAAACTGCCCTGTCTGTGAGGTGAACTATTTTGGAAAAGGTTTTTTAGGCGCAATAAATAGCATGGGACAAAAATTTATCTTAAATCTGCTAGAATTGTCCTAAACGTCGGTTAGAAGTGGTGTTTGAGAACCCTGACTACAGTAGCCCCAACAGAACAGAGGTTAGAAAGGAAATAAGTTCCTGATTAGTATAGGAACGCGTGTCGCCGCTTGTCTCACACTCTCTAACTTCACTACAAGCAAGAGACTAATATGTACGCGCGTTACGCACACAAATAAACCACACGCGCTTAGATTGCGAGTTTGCTATTGGTTGTCACACTAACGCAAACATTGTGCTTGACGTACACTCACACACGCACAAAATCAAGTAATTTTTCATACATGCTACGACGACCAAAAGGTCGATTATTTATATCAAAAAAATTACTGTAATTTTGAATTGAGTTGAGTTTCTTATACAGCGTTGGTCGCCATATTACGGCTGCAATGTCGGTTGTCATGAAAATTAATTAATTAATGTTGGTTGTCGTGCAGCGGGGTAATTACGTAACACAATTACAGTAGCAATGGGTTTCATTTTGACAGTTCAACAACATTCATTGCGTTAATTTCGTTGTTGAGCAGACAAAGGAGATGACCAGTTCCTGCCTTCGAGTTCGGGAAAAATTGTGCAGGATTACCGTTTTCACACTAAAATTTAAAAATGAAAATCTTAATTTATCATTATTATATTATTCCGAATAAAGGCCAGGTTAAAATCTCAAGAATACAGTATTTTAATTTGCTTCCGCTTATCTCTTTTATGCATTTCCTGCTGTTAACGTTCCATTGTAACTATAATCATCCGGTTACCCTAAGAACCTACACATAGTTTAATGAGCTATTTTCGATTAAATGAATTTTAATGACAAAGGAATATTATGTATATTTTGTTTATAATTTATTTATTTACTGACACGCCTACAGGTTAGGTTTTTATGGACACGTGTGTGTAATTCTATGATCGAACATCTTTTTTTTTTAATAATCACTGCGTGTAAAGGAGCGTCATTTCTTTCACAATGGATCTGACATTAGTGGCGGATACCTGTGTAGGGATGGCCACCAATCTGTTTCATAACATCGATAATTCAATCGATTCGAGTCAAAGCTTGAACAATCAATTCACAAAGAATCGAGATTCAAATAGATTTTTGGATTGATATTTTATTTTACCGTTTTATCTTTTTAATTAATAATACGAGTAAGTAAATAGTTTATAGTTATGTATTAAGCTATTTTTAACCGACTTCTAAAAAAGGAGGAGGTCTCAATTCGGATGTTTGTATTTTTTTAAATGTTTGTTCGCACATAACTCCGTTGCTTGCAATCCGATTAGAGAAATTCTTTTTTTTTTTTTTTTGGAAAATGTATACTTCCCAAATGGTCCCATGACAAGGAAACCAGGATCTGATGATGGCATCCCAGAGAAAAAAAAAAAAAAGAACTACGGAAGAAAGGACATTTGGGTAGGCCACATATATATTATATATAACTCAAACTGCCAGACGATGACAAAAACTAACAGAACATAAAGAAAAATAACCCACATAGTCATTAATGAAAAAGCCTGCCCTTTTGGGCGAATTAAAAAAAAAAAATTATGAAAAAAAAAAAAAAAAAATATGGCATTTGACACGTATAAGCTCTGAGAAAGTTCTCGAACGACTGTCGCGTGGCGTTGGGTGTTGTTTAGAAACACACTGCGCGTACCATGTTGGTTGGCGTGTTTACCCCCACCATCGGCAACATATCGATCTGGCCGATCTGGATCGGGGTGGCGTGTGCGAGCATGTCGTCGCGTCGGATGTTCATAGTGTGATTCTGGTCATAGAAAACAATACAATTTGATTCAACTCAACACGCGTCGCGTTTCATCGGGTCGCGTCGCGGTTTAATAATGTGTTTCTGCCTTTACGCTCTGACTGCCTATTAAGTGTCATTGTATACTGAAGTAACATAACATAAATAAGTGTAAAATATGTTTCTACGGATGGTCAGAGTTATCTAATAAAAAAACTGATTTGAATCTCAGTATGCGTGAAAAAATTAAGTATCAATTTATCGATCTTAGATCACCATAATCACATCCCTACTTGGCGTCCCTTTCATTCACGTCAAGTTTCATTGTAGTTCCGTTGTGTTCTGTGCGATTGTTTGTTTTGTTTTGCTGTAATATCAGTAGGTACTGTTCAGTTAAATGGATATTATGATGAGGTGCCTAAACTGTGGCATATCCGTAAGGCGCGTTCAAAGGCATTATTATGGCAAGAAAGATCCCTGCAGGAGAGATTATCTCGTTGGCTGAACAATCAGGTACATAATTAAGTTACTACAATTAAATAATATTATTTAGCAACAAGACAGCTATAGTCTGGTAGGTAGTTCGATCACATTTGAGCCAGCAAAACTTAACAAAGCAGCGTTTATTTCGTGGATGACCCAGGCCTATGAATACTCAATCTATAGGTAATGTTTATTGCTACACATGGCTGGATAGGATAGTCACTATTTGTTCAAGTATACACACGTCTGTACTTTCATAGAATTTCAATTAAAAGGTATTTTAACTAAATGATATTTATATTTTTCAGATGCCTTTAGATGCATATATTTGTCACCCCTGTTTCAACTTATTGAATACCGAACAGGCTGACAATGAGAGATTGCTAGGTCATATAATGGTCTGTCGTGGGTGTGGTCTCTATGTCACAGAACTGCGTTTCTATGTGATTCCTGCAGACAGCCAATTACTACTATTATTTCCCATGATAGTTATCAGGTAAGATTGTTGATTATCTAATTGAAGGTATTAATGATACAATGGCTAGTTGCATAGAGAATAACTTTTTAATATTCTGCTATTCATGATACGAAGCGCTGTTGGTGCATTAATTCTATGTGATGGGTAACAACTAACAACTATGCTGTATTTGTCATATTCAGTCTGTAGGTGGATGACCAATGATCAACATTATAATGGCATTTAAAAATGTATTTTAAAATAAGTCATTCTATTTTAGGATGTTGCAACAATCTATGCGTGTCGGGCTTGTTGGACTCGAGCGAATCGTCAGTTAATTCAGGATTCATCAAGGGGCTTACAAGAGAATGTAGAGCCAGCCATGCCCCATGAATCATCAACACCACTGTCTCCACCACCACCGCTGCCGCAGCCATGCAGTTGCAGTTTGTCAGACACATTTTCTAATGAGTGGCACTTGTTACCACAAAATACTGTTCTTTTGTCTACATTCAATGCAAGACAGATAGAAGACATAATCAGTATAGCAAAATCGAATGTGGATGTTTTAGATTTTGATAATGTAGAAGAAATGCCAAATAATGTTTGCCATTATTGGACAGGTCTCACAATCGCAGAGTTTTTAAAACTATACCTCCCAATTATGCTAAGAAACCAAAACGTGCTTTAGCAATATATTTGATCAAATTAAGAACTAGTGACAGCAACAGACAACTTTCATCATTATTCAGTTTACTTCAATCAACAATACAATTTCTTTTGAAAAATGTTAGAAATTGCTTAAAAAATCAAGTATATTAAGTATATTTATTTTTATTTTTCATCAAGTATATTAATTATTTATCTTGTATATAATCAAGTTTTTGTAACTGAACAGACAGCTGTGCTGCTGGGGAGTTTGTTGCGCCACTTCAAGTGGTGAAGGGCGGGCGGTTTGGGGGACTGTTTTATGTATTTTTGCATTCAAAAAGTGCTGATACTCAACCTAGTTTGAATTAATAAAAATAAATTATTCATTCATTCAAATAATAGTTTTATTATTCAATGTAATCCTTATCCCTTCACTAATAATATAAAGCCTTATTTATGTTTCCTGAGCCACATAGAGCCTAGTTATTGTAGCCAATAGCTGACTGTAGCTCATAATTGGGTTGGCTCGAACGTGGAGCTACCACAATCTTACAGAATACCAACGTCAAGTACCAACATTATGTTGCTGCGCTTCGAATGGTGAGTGAGAGAACCGATAGCCCAGGATTTGGTGTGGAAAAAGGGTGGCACGCGTCAGCAATAACCCTGGTGTTGTGGATGTCCATGGGCGACGTTGCTTGTTTAACATTAGGAGACTGGCATGCTCGTTTGCCCCTTGATAGGATAAAAAAAAAACCTAGCGCCTCGATGGCGTGTAGAATAGTAAAAAATCATTCATAAACTCGATAACCACAACGCCTAGCGCCATCTCTTATCAAAAAGCAGAGTTTTTTAGTGAAAACTTATCTTTATTTTTCTCAGTTTCCTTACCTTTTAGACTCGTGAAACTTTTTTATCTGTAAACTACAGAATATAACAATTCCAAAAATAAAACAATATTTGCTGCACATTGATGTTGATACCTAGGCAGGCGCCCATAGTCCCACTGGTCATGTCATTTTCGTACATTTGGAACAATTGGTCAGATTGTCTAGATAGTTTTTTACCCAATTAGGTTGCCGGTTCCTGACCTCAACTTAATATTAATATTTATAATATTTAATTTAATCTTGAACTCGGAACAGTACTGGCTTCATCTCCAACTCCCCACGACCTTAATTCTTTCTGCTGAAGTTTAATCTGGCTGGCATTAATAAGTGACAATTATAGTCACCTACCTACTTAACATGTTAACTTAAATTGTAAGGGTTTAATGTCATAATAGAATATGATGTGTGATGTTGTATGGAGGAGATATATTTTTATAAATATAGGTTATTTCAAACAATTTGTTGTTTTCTTGCATTTCACTTAACCCTTTGAATGACAATGGCAATTTATATGCCATCATGTTCTCATTTTCACATTTTCGACAGTACAGACGAACAGATTGTGGTTATTTGACTTTTGCAACAGAGAACGAAGCACTAAATAAATAAAAAATATGACATGCGACCTCATTGACATCTGTCACTTGTCAGAGAAAGACTTTCGTGACGAAGTGCGTATTTTGTGGTTTTCAGTTACATCTCGATTTATCTCGAAATCTGGAGTACCTTTTTGTAAGTAATTACATTTATTCTATGAGTTGTGTATTATTCTTGACGAATCATTGAATATTTTTGGAAAACAATAAATATTATTTACGTAATTTTCAAAAATCATGTCGGCAATATATATGCCACTGTCTGTATACCGTAAGGGTACGACGGCAACAGGTTTGCCAATACCAGTTTAGTACTTACCTATTGTTTTACATATTTATATTTTTTTTGTGTATTTTATAGGAATATGGATCGTCGTGGGGTGAATCTGAGACCTGATGAAGTAGAAAGTGCGTTAGAAGAATTATTTGGTTTCAGTGATGGAGCGAGATCTGAAGATGAAGCGGAGGATTCCGATGTGGAAGATTTATCTGGTATGTTGTCGTCAAATAACTATGACCCAATCAACACTACGATCTTCCCAGAACTAAGCCCTCGACCAACATCATCACCTCAACCAGGACCCTCAAATAAAAATGTTATGCAGCCACCCCCACCAAGAAGTTCACGACACAGTCCTTCACATATAGAACTTGAACTTCAAGAAGATTTTGATCCATCAGAAATTGAGGACTCAGACGGATCTGATGCAGATGAAGACGAATGGAAAAAAGTGGCCTGGTCACAGAATCCCGTAGTTTCTCTTTTTGATTCTATTCAATTACAACCAGTTCGGAACGTAGCCAATAGGACTAGGCCACTCGTATTTTTTGAAATGTTTTTTGACTCTGAAGCTATCGATATGATTGTAACCCAATCTAACCTATATGCATCACAATGCAATGACCAAAATTGGGAACAGACGTCAGTAACAGAGATCAAAGCTTTACTGGGCATGATGATTCAAATGGGCATTCACAAATTACCCTGTATAGAAGATTATTGGTCCAGTGACCCATTACTGCATGTTGTTGAAATTGCTGAGACAATGACATTGAAGCGGTTTCAAAAACTTATGAAATATTTACATCTCAATGACAATGCCAATATGCCGAACAGGAACGATGATAACTACGACAAACTGTATAAAATAAGGCCGCTGCTAGATTACATCAACGTAAAATGTCAGACAAATGCCAAAAACACATATTCTCAGTCAATTGACGAGTGTATGATAAAGTTCAAGGGGCGGTCTACTCTAAAGCAATACATGCCCATGAAGCCCATAAAACGGGGCTTCAAGGTTTGGGCTAGAGCTGACAGCCACACAGGATACTTGTATCAGTTTCAAGTGTATGTTGGAAAGACCGAAAACGTCGAAACAGGATTAGGCAGTAATGTTGTCATGACATTATGCCAGTCACTCATAAATTACACCTATATGGGTCATATAGCATTTGATAACTTTTTTTCTAGTCCAGCTCTACTACAAACATTATACAATAATGGTATATATGCAACTGCTACAGTCAGAAATGACCGCCAAGATATGCCACTAATTGTAAAAAAGCCTAAAGCGACTGGTAATAAAGAAATTGATGAAAAGATAGCAAAGGCTGTAAAAAATGCAAACCAAAAAACAAAAAAGCTGAAAAGAGGAGAATGGAAATGGAGGGTAAAAAATAATGTTGGCTTTATTATCTGGAAAGATAACAAATTAGTAAGCGTTTTGAGCACTGCATTTCATCCAAAGCAGAAAACATCTTGTGAAAGAACTCAAAATGATGGATCTAAAAAATCATTCCCCTGTCCGCTGACAATTACAGAATACACAAAGCGTATGGGAGGAGTGGACCGGTTTGACCAAAAGAGAACCCCGTACGCAGTCGGAAGAAAAAGCTCGAAGTGGTGGAAACGCATCTTCTATTTCCTTATTGATGCTGCTATAACAAACGCGTACATATTGTATGCTTCTAACAGACGTAACCACACCGTATTGTCTCAAAAGGAATTTAGGCTGACATTGTCTCGAGAATTAGTAGCAAACGCAACATTCCGAAAGAGACCCTTTGCCACCATGCCAAAGTTCGCGTCCAAAAAAAGTAAGTCTGTACAATCGGAAGAAAGTGAATCAAGGCAAAAGAAACTATTTGGAGTGCCTCGAGAAATTCGTTTTTCTGAGCTTGGAGCTCATTGGCCTGTAGAATTACCCACCTATAGAAGGTGTCGCTTGTGTAGTAGTGCACACAATAATCAACGATCCAGGATACAATGTGATAGGTGTCAAGTGCCATTGTGTGCAGTGCCTTGCTTCAAAAATTACCATCAAACAGATACATAAATTGGTAAGGCTAGACTGATGGTGGTTTATATGTTGCCATCATGTTTTTTTCTATCTAATAAATAAATAAAAAATAAAATAAAATGTTTAAAAAAAGTAAAAAAAATATATGATTCAAAGTAGTGAAGTTTTATTTCATTATCTAGGCTCATTCCCTCTACCAGTTAAAGGGTTAATAACCATCTTGCATCTGGGATTTTGTTCCTTTACTTAAAGAGGGACAAAATCTTATATGTAACAGTGGCAACTTGTCATGAAAATCACTACCTAGTGGTTTTTGACTTAGCACAATGCTGTGTATAAAAAACCGCCGTTTATATGTGATTTCAGAAAATACTAGTTTAACATTTTCATTAGAATCTCACCAATGTCGTGTTTTCTTCGAAAGATTCAGATTATGTCCGACTCCTACCTACTAAAACTCCTTTTTTGTTCTGACGTTCTTTCTGTTTGTTACAGGGAGCACCGGGCGAGTCCGGCGCGTCTACAAGTGCCGGGCGTGTGCGGCTGAGCAGGCCGCAGAAGGCCGCGCGCCCGCGCCTCGCGCCGCTCTGTTGGCGCCGAGCGCTCAACGTAGACCCGCCCTGGCTGCGAGCCCGGGCCCGCTGACGCCAGCGAGACATTCCGTGAGTCTCTTCATGTTTTATGAGCGCCTGGTACCTGTATACTGGGATCTGTATCTTAGTGCAGATAATTGGTGACTAATTGCAGTCAATTTGTGAAAGGCCAGCTGCCCAAAAGTTCTGGCTCGCTGACGATAGCGAGACATTACGTGAGTCTCTTCGTTTTTTATGAGCGCGTGGTACACAGATCCCAGGGCCTCAAGTCTGCTATTACAATAGTGTCAGAATGGTCTATCATTGATTTTATAATTGTTGATTTTTGACAAGTTTGGTAATCTACTAATATAATGGCGTCATTATGACTTTTCAATGGTCAGCCACTGACACTCCATTGAAAGAATTGGTAATCTCGTACATAATGACAAATGAAACTTCCTACTAAACTTCCAACTTCCTACTACTTCAGATTGCTTATAACACTAATAAATAATATATAAAAATATGTATAAATGAAATCTGGCATGAATAAATGTTCAAAATGTCATTGTAATACAATTCTATTACGACACCATTGACCGACCAATGATCGACCATTATAAATTTAGCAGATTACGAACTTTTAGCAAAATGACAATGGGATCGTGTTGGAGTGACGAATTTATAAAAATAGCAGACTTGGGCCCCTGTGCTGTTGTTTAGTGACTCTTAAAAGACTGACCCCCTGATAGACCTCCTTCATCCTCTGCCATATTTAAGGCCGCGTACACTATTATTTGTAGTTGCCCCCACCTAAGCTTGGATTATTTAGATTTGGCAAAAAAATACAAAACTATTTTTAGTTTCATCTAAACCTGAGCAATCCGATAGTTGGAGCCTAAAACTAACAGTCGTCCAATTGTTCCAGCTGACACTTGTGGACTAGCGCTCGTGGGCCACCACAACCCGGCTCGAATACCTGACACCGACCCTCCCGGCCCGGACAGGCAAGCGCAGCATAGCCGACCCCACGCTCCGGCACTGCCGGGGCTAAGTCGGCTCCTAAGTCAACCTTAACGTAACCGCATAAGGCTCAAAATTCCAGCCAAAATGAAGGTCGTAGAAGAAGAACAGCTTATCACTGTGATGGATGGGCCATGGACGCCCACTGACCTGATCCGCGAGATCGTGGATTCGGGTACCCAAGAGGACCCGTTCTACGTGATGGATCTCGGCGAGGTGGTCGCCAGGTACCATCGCTGGAAGGAGCTAATGCCACGCGTGGAGCCGTTCTATGGTGAGATATTATGTTTTTGTATTTATACTAGCTTTTGCCCGCGGTTTCGACCGCGTGGATGTCGAAAAATATCCGACGGGAACGTACTACCGAGATTTAAAAAAGCCTAGATAGTAAATTTAGTGATTTTTCTTCGAAAATTAAGGACTTTTCAACTTCATCCCCCTCTTTAACCCTTCGGGGGTGGAATTCTCAAAAACGCTGAGACACGTATAAATTAATTTTCAATCGTCAGCCTAAACACAAAATTTGTAGATCCTAACTTCAAAACTGACGGACTTTCATATAAACTTCCATCCCCTATTTTACCCATTTAGGGGTGGAATTCCCAAAAATCCTTTCTTAGTGGATACTTACTCTTCACAAAGAACACACCTTCAAAGTTTCATGTCTCTAGGACCAGCGGTTTGGGCTGTGTGTTGATATATCACGCAGTCAGTTTACCGTTTTATATATCGATGCCTAACAGCCAAAAAGGGATAAGCGACATTATTTTGCGAAATCGACAAACAATAGACGCAGAAAAAAAAGCTGTTTCTAACCATAAAACAAAAGTCGATTTCGCAAAAAAAAAAATGTCGCTTATCCCTTTTTGGCTGTTAGGCATCGATATGTATATATATAGATGACCAGTTTTTAGTTAAGGAAACCAGCGGGGTAATTACGTAATGCACTTATTTTGACATTTCAACAACATTAATTACGTTTTTTACATTACGTATATTTCTCGTACTTATGAAGTAATGAATTAGCAATATCCTTCAAAATCATTCAAGTTGCGGTGTGTTACGCAATTAGGGTGCTGAACTAATATGAAACCTTTATGATGATCATAAAGGCTGACTATAAATCAAAACGTCTATGCCAAGTATTGCCTAAACCTTATATTGACTAGGAAGCACAATCATGCCTACCTTGCAATATGTCTATACAGTATTTGAACTAAACCTTATTCTGAGAGTGAAAATAAATGTAAGTAAACCCACGAGCAACTTGGAAGTAGCGTTCGCCGGCCGCTGCCGCGGCACCGCTCGCTTCGCTCGCTCGGCTCTCGAGTGGTTGGTCACAGTTCTAACCTAACCTAACCTATAATTTCACCCAGTTCAAAATGACAAATCATACCTACAATATTGCGTTTTGCTTGTTAAACATTTTGATCTCTAGGCGATTTACAGCTTAGAGAATTTGCTGTGTAGACATTAATTTTAGGCATTTTGCTTCGTAGACGAATTGAAAGTTAGACACCCTGATCATACAGCATATGAAATTGCCCATCCGCTTTGAGCTAGCATGGTGATCATGGTATGAAGAGACCTAAGGCGTCCTGCCTTAACTCTGCAGTGGGACAATCGACAGTCATATTATTATTGTTATTTCAGTTGCACACTACGAATTTCGGGAAATTGCCACAACGCACAACTTATAATTTTATCCTTATCAGCAATAATTAATTAGGATAAAAACACAGTATACGATACCCGCTAAACCAATTATTTTTCAACAAAACTATAACTAAATACCATTGATGTATACCGGATGACTTTTTTTACCGTCTCGAAAAAAATTGGGTATACTAGGTGAACGGAGTAGAAGCCTATGGCATAGCAATTTTTTTTTTTTTTTTCAGAAATAAAACTAAAATAAAAGATAAAAATATTGAAATTTGGGTGCGTATGATTTAAATTTAAATATTATTTATCGTATTTATTTATTGAATTATGTTTTTTGTTAAATTTCTGTGTTTATTGTTATAGTATGATAAGTTTACTTCAAATGTGTGGTATTTATCCATAGATCAATTTCTTTCTAGGTTAAAGAAAAAATAATAAAAACTATGCCATAGGCTTCTACTCCGTTCACCTAGTATACCCAAATTTTTACGAGACGGTAAAAAATGTCATCCTGTATAAAAGCGAGATAAGACACCGCTATAATTTCACGTAAACATTATTGGACTAGCTAGAAACAATTACATGTAAACACACCCCATACCCTCTAATAATAACCTTCTAACAAGGCCCATTGTGAGCGACCACGTTTCAGTGCCATAGGTCATCACACCACGTCAGGTAGGATAAAAGTCAGCCAAAGGGCAATGGAGAGGGCTTTGCTTGGAGTTTCCCTACGCGATCGAATCAGAAATGAAGAGATCCGCAGGAGAACCAAAGTACCCGACATAGCTCGAAGAATTGCCAAACTTAAGTGGCAAAGGGCAGGGCACATTGCTCGCAGAACAGATGGCCGTTGGGGCCGAAAGGTTCTGGAGTGGCGACCGAGTACCGGAAGACGTAGCGTAGGAAGGTCTCTCACAAGGTAGACTGATGACCTTGTGAAAGCCGCAGGAATCCGCTGGATGCGGGAAGCACGGAACCGGTCGAGGTGGCGGAGCTTGGGGGAGGCCTATGTCCAGCAGTGGACGTCTTTTGGCTGAAATGATGATGATGATGACACCCCAAACAACTACATTTCCCGATGTCGTGAAACAACTGTAATCATCTCAGAGCTTACCCCTATTCTTATACTCTTCACAGAAGTGTATATGCTCTAAACTTCTGTCTGAAAAAAAGTATGTGATGAAAGTATAAACAAACCTTGCACCCTAATTTCGTAACACATCACTCACACTCAGAATGATTTTGAAGGATATTGCTGATCCGTTGCTTCATATTATGTTCGAAAAATTTGTCTGTCAACAATTACTAAATAACGCAACGAAACGTTCGTTGCGTTATTTGAACTATCAAAATTAAACCCATTGTTACTGTGTGTTACGCAATTACCTCGCTATTCCGGTTAAATTCTTATGCAATCACACATTTCAGAGAATAAATCCTCCTACAAACAGGCGCGACACAAAGGCACCGCGTGTCGCGCGACAAGCGGTGCATTTGTGTCGCCACGCGTGTCGCGCCTGTTTGTAGGAGCCTTAAGTAACACGTTCATCTGAATTAAGTAGGTTTCACACGTTTTCCAACAATAATTGTTTGAATAACATTGTTCAAATGTAATTGAAAAATGATCGCCAAAATTGAGGTTATAAAATTTACCACAATGGGTCTAATTGTGGTCTTGGAATCTTTAAGGTGATTTAAAATTAAAATTTCGGGTTAAAGTATTCAAATAATCAAATCAAAGCACTCAATTTGCAGGTGGCACTACAAAGTGGCAGCATAGGTACATTTTCTGATCCATTTGTTTATATTATTTTAATCAGATACATTTGGAACAGGCCATATAACATTTATATTTGTTCGTCAGCGGTGAAATGCAACGACGACAAGCTCCTGGTCAGCACGCTGGCGGCGCTGGGCACCGGCTTCGACTGCGCATCCAAGGTCGAGATCGAACTCGTCACCTCCATCGGAGTAGCTCCCGAGTAAGTACCCATTTACAGCTTAGAGCATAGAAAAAAAAAAAAACAACTGTATAAAAGGGAACTCCCGCTCGCAACGCGTTCAGCTTATTCCGCTTATTACCCGGGTCATGGTTTGACTAGCTCTGATAGATAAGTGGGTCGGGTATAGGCTACATTGACCTGTAGAAGCGCCATAAAGTCGCCATCTCGTCGCTGGTCGTCCTCGCCGGGCCTCCCCCAGGTAACTGGGGGTCTCACCTGGCGGGGACAGACCGCCTAGATGTCGTGACGAAGCGACACTGTGCAACAGTGTCGCGGCGCGACTACAGAAACAATCTCAGATACCCTATCACAGGGCCCGCGTCTGGCACGCGGGCCCAACATCCGGAGGCCGTATCAGGCCGACACAAGGAGGGGCCCATATTAATGGGCCATCGCGAACCTTCCGCGGACAGGGAGCAATGCTCCGGTTCCGCCGGCCACGCCCCCGCGGGGGCGTAGCGACTTCTAAACGAAACGAACGCGTTCAAATCGCTCTATTGCCTCTATAAAGCTCCTTCCTATTAAGGCTCCTGCAAACAGGCGCGACACGCGACGCGACACAACGAGACCGCAGTGTTTTTGTTTGGCTTATTCCACTATCCCCCCTGAGAGACTCAAAAAAATCACTTTCAGGGGGATCTTGGAATAAGTTTTTCTTTTTTCTTCAATTCTAGTTTTCCCCCCTAAGCGGGATTATCAGGGGTGAATTTTAGACTGCTTTTTATAGATTCCACTTTTCCTCCTAAGGGGGGATTTGTGGAATAAGTTTTTCTTTTTTCTTCAATTCTAGTTTTCCCCCCTAAGCGGGATTATCAGGGGTGAATTTTAGACTGCTTTTTATAGATTCCACTTTTCCTCCTAAGGGGGGATTTGTGGAATAAGCCTTTTTTTTGCCCCAGTTTAGTTCACAAAAAATTCACGAGTAGCACTCCCAGGTGTCAATTTTCTGTACTCTTATTTTTTTTTAATCTTAAATTTTTCGTGATCTTACAGGTTAAAACACTTAAAATAATTCGTACAAGAATAATTGTATATGATTGAGTTTTTTTTTTTTTTTGCATTGCAGATTTATAATTGCTTCATTCTTGCCTAGGCGCATATTTTTCCGTTTTTAATTAAAAATGACAGTAGAAACCACAAAAAAAAAAAATACCGTAATCAGTTTTTTGTTTTTTTGTAATCTTTTCCAACTCGAAGTAGAACCTTTATCTGGTACAAATAGATTCCTTATACTAGGGTTTCTCACCCACAAAAATATTATTTTCAACTTGGGCCTAGGTTTCGAGAAAATGATCCACAACAGCGAGTAAGCAATATCAATTATTTTGGGGAATCCCTGAACATGGGGTAGCCATTTTCGAAAATGAAATAAAAATAAATATATTTTGCAGACGTAATCATCAGACCTGGATTACATTCTCCCCCCCCCCCCCCCACCCCCCGTAGGTACTTACGTAATCCTGATCTAAATTATATAGTTACCACCTAAGTACACAGTATGGTAAAGCAATAAAGATATTGCGTACTTGAGTGACCCCTTTCAGTAGGAGTCAAATTCGTTCCTCCATCTTCGTCTTGGTCCCATTTAATGTCACCCAATCAGATATTTCAAAAGTGTTTTTAAATATAGACATAACTGACTGATGATATTTGTTACAGGCGCATCATTTTCGCGAATCCAGCTAAGATGGCGTCGCATATCCGCTACGCATCGGCCGTCGGCGTCGACGTCATGACGTTCGACTCCGAGACTGAGCTCATGAAGATCAAACAATACATGCCGCATGCCCAGTGAGTACCACTTAAATCAAATTAAAAAAAATTACCACCCCACATCAAACGAAATGATGTTTATTTCTGTAGGTAGACACTTTTACACGTCAATATTTTTAAATGTTATGGCGCCGGCTTTTCCTAGCTGACTGATCTCTGAGAAGAAATGCCGAAACAAACTTAGGGTTCATGGTCTCTTTTAAAGCCCGTGGAGTTTCTTGCCGGCTCTTCTCCATAGGAAACGACCACATAATTGGAACCGTGCACCTAGCGTCTAACGTTTCATAAGTGCCCATGTAGGTTTATGTGAAATAAAATATTTTGATTTTGTCCAAATATTTATACAATATTAATACTCCATTTGAAATAAGATTAGACATTAAAAAAAAACTTTTTTTATAGTCCGTTCAACCGATTTTGACTTCTATTCCGTAGGCTTGCATTAAAAGCAAACAAGTAGTTATAATACCAACTGTTAACTACAGCTACCATTTGTCATGCCACCAACGCAATAGAAGTCAAAATCGGTTGAACGGACTGTCAAAAAGGTACATTTAAATCTCTAATGTTATTTTAAATGGAGTATAGCTTGACATAAGTACAATCAACACAAGTAAGTGACAACATTTCAAACCATCGAGGTTTCCGTGCTGTTTCCAATTTAAATATTAATCTAATACACATAAATCTGAATAAATTCCGGTTTAAAAGGACAAGTGGACAATACATACAGACACAAAAAGCGACTTTGTACCCTACTTTTAGGGGGTGAAAGTTCAAAATTCCTTCCATAGTGCGTGAGCACGAAATTTTGTACATGAGTTCCTTTTTATAAATGACTAGCTTTTGCTCGCGGCTCTGCCCGCGTGGATGTCGGTTATCGCGTAAAAAAGTAGGCTATGTCCTTCTTCATATCCCAGGCTATATCTCTGCCAAATTTCATGACGATCGGTTCAGCGGTTTAGGCGTGAAAACGTAACATACAGACACACAGAGTTATTTTCACATTTATAATATTACTAGCTTTTGCCCGCGGCTCCGCCCGCGTAGATGTCGGTTATCGCGTAAAAAAGTAGCCTATGTCCGTCTCTATATCCCAGGCTATATCTCTGCCAAATTTCATGACGATCGGTTCAGCGGTTTAGGCGTGAAAAGGTAACATACAGACAGACAGACAGAGTTACTTTCACATTTATAATATTAGTATGGATACTAGCTTCTGCCCGCGACTTCGTTCGCGTGGAAGTCGTAAGAAACCACAATATACTAAAGTACCAGCCACATTTAAATTTTCTTCCGGCACCTTTAACAAATATCGGTAATGTATACAAAAATTTATACAAAAACTTAACAAATTATATACTAAAACCTTCCTCGAGAACCACGCTATCCATTGGTGAAAACAGCATGAAAATCGGTGCAGTAGTTTTTGAGTTTATCTCGAACAGACAGACGCGGCGGAGGACTTTGTTTTATAATATGTAGTGATTATAACCGACGGACATGACTTTCGTTACAAAAGGAACTCTTGTGCAAAATTACATGCTTCTTTAGACCCAGCGTCTTTGGCTGTGCGTTGTGTCAGTAAATTAATCAATTTAATTCCTTTATACTAATTGAGCTTTACTCGTGTGTGCGCAGGCTGGTGATCCGTATTCGCTGCGACGCGGCTTCGGCTCAGTGTCCGCTGGGCATCAAGTTCGGCTGCGACCCCGTCACCGAGGCGCCGCGACTGATCAAGCTGGCTGCCGTGCTCGGCCTAGACGTAAGTACTGCTTGCTACATACCTATATGTACCTATATTTCTGCCTAAGTCAAAGTCAAATCATTTATTTCAAATAAACCATTAAAAGCCACTTTTGAATGTTAAAATTTACAAGAATAGGTAGTATCGTATGTAGAAGAAGGGCAAGAAACTCCATAGTTACTCTTTTAAAACGTTTTACAGTATTTTGTTTCTATTAATTATGATTATATGTGAAGACAATAGTACCTGGAATAAAATCACTTTCCTACAATAGGTTCAAATTAATCAATGACACCAAAGTAGTTACATACTCTGGGTACGTAAAATTTTCCTGCAGATATTGTTGCCGATTCCCTTGTTCACAAACTAAACTAAATTTATGTTCAGTGTCAAATTAATCAACGCCTGTCACTACTCCATACAAGTTTAGACGTGATTAAAAACTTGACGACTAAAATTACGTCAATTTACGTCAAGCGCTGATTAATTTGACAGGACTAAACTAAAATTTATCTTCTGTCCTTTTCTTAATTAAATAGAAAGAAAAAGATGCACTGAACTTAAATTTAGTTTAGTTTGTGAACAAGGGAATCGGCACCATTGTCCTATATTTTGACCGGTACCGCAGTGCAGGCCGCTCATTCGCCAATTCTCATGGCGTCCCGCCGCTCATTCCTCAACTCTCATGCCGTCCCGCCGCTCATTTGTCAACTCTCACGGCGTCCCGCCGCTCATTAGTCACGCCGCCCCCCGCCTCGCCGCACATTCCTAAGGCACGGAAAAACGGTACCGATCGAAACTATAGTTGCATATGTTTATGTATGGAATATTTTTCAGATGGTCGGCGTATCATTCCATGTCGGTAGCGGCGCTTCTGAAACGGAAGTGTACGCGCGCGCCATCGCGCTGTCTCGAGCGTTGTTCCACGTCGCACACAACGTGGGACACAAGAACATGCGCCTATTGGACGTAGGGGGAGGCTTCCCGGGAGGATCGCACTCTTCTATCTGCGAGGTGAATTATGCATTTTGTATCAAATTAGTATTAGGTTTATTGTGCAAATTTTTTACGTCATTTACACATTAAGGTGTACATTGCGGTCTGCGAAGTTTAAAAAAAAATCGTTAAAATTTACCAAATAAATCTCTCTATAAAAAAAAATGACTTTGCTGTGCCCTCCACAGTCCGTAATTGTAGCTTTAAGCCATTGTAAGATCTTGTTAACATAGTGGAACGTAAATATAGATTTGAATAAGCATAGCAGCCGGATTTTGTTCATCGATAGACCATAGAGATTGAGATGAGATCAATAATTATTGGTAATTCATGACCAGTCTAGTTGCTCTTACCGAGGAACTCACGTGAATAATTAATTAAATCAATCTGTTACTCCTAACAGGTGGCAGACGTGATCAACTCGGCGCTGGAGGAGCACTTCCCGGAGCGCTCGGTGCGCGTGATCGCGGAGCCGGGCAGGTACTTCGCCGCCGCCGCGTACACGCTCGCGACCATGGTGCATGCCAAGCGAGAGGTATGTTTCCAATTGATTGCATTTCCACGTAAATAAATATAAAATTTATGACTTCTAACGAAAATGTGTTGAAAGTTGTAGGCGCAAACTGAACCTTATGTGTAGGTATCAAAGTAATTTTTCCAACTGATCAGTACTTCTCACCTGCTCGCTAAGGCAAGTTGCGGCACACGATCGAAACTGGTATAGATAGACGACACTTTTTTTTACTTTTATACCATACGTATATTTTCACGATAATTATTTCACACGAATGTTTTATATACGCAATCTATTAAAATAGATCTTGACGAAAGCTGACGATTTAAACTCAAACGAACGTCGTAGCTTCTCCGAGTCAAAATGAAAAATGTCTAAACGGAAATTATGTGACGCAGCGAAATGACCTCAAAATGGCAGCGCTTCCCCACCCGCCGCGCGCGATGCGTCACAGTCCTCATTCAAAGTAAAGAATTCTTTGATCCTTTAGCTATCGAGTGATGTAATTAAATTTTTGATTTAGATGATAGATATTTAGCTGCAGCCGCAAACTGTATCCCCGATTTTTTATCATCAGTTTTCTGAATTGCCGCCCACTATGGAAGCAAATTTAAACACGTAATCACGAGAAAAAAAAAATTATAAAAAAAGGTTTTTTTATGAAAATTAAAAAAATATATATATATATATATATATATATATGTATTTAAAGTGCACTGCAGGGCAAAAACCTCTTCTCCAATAGAGAACCGCCTCTGTGGTAGACCACCTGTCTCAGACCCATAGGTTTCGGGTTCGATTCCCAGTGGGGGCATATTTTCTGCTCGGTTTGGTTTGTGGTAGGGCTTGTTCTCAGTCCGCCGGGCTAGCAACCACCTTATTATCTAAGTCTGTCGCCATAACAACAATGTTAACAGCATTTGTTGTGTTTCGGCAGTTAGAGGTAAGATAGCCAACTCCTCTGTGGTTGGGGATTCCGGGTGAAACTCGCTTCCACATTCGGCCTTATCATCACTTATTATCAGTTGAGATGAAGGCCAATAGCTTTCCTGTTGTGAAAACATATATTTTTTTCTCATCAGGTGGCGTCTAAGGAGTGCGACGAGAACGCAGAGACGCACACAATGTACTTCATGAACGACGGCGTGTACGGCTCCTTCAACTGTGTGTTGTACGACCACCAGCATGTAGTCGCCGAGCCGCTCAACGTAAGTGCTTACTAATTTATAGGTTGGCGATTTAGTCACTTGGCTGCTTATTTTCCCCGTAGTTCGTACGCAACCGTATAGGTATCGCTACAGTAATACAATTTAGGCATTCGTCAAGGGGGTAATTCTACCCATCCTACTCACCAACTTTTTGTAAGAAATTCATATCTGATTCAAAAAGAGAAGAGATAGAAGTCCTACTAATATCTACTGTGAACCATAAATAGTTTTTTTTTTATGAATTTATTGTGTAAAAAAAATCATACGAATTTTAAGTTGAGGTTCTAAATTCTAATCATTGAAGAGCGGGTTATAATGAAATTCGGTACAAAATTATTGCCCGGCTAGACCCTAGGGTCTATTATGACTTACTTTAGGTTGACAATGGTGCCGATTCCCTTGTTCACAAACTAAACTAAATTTAAGTTCAGTGCATCTTTTTCTTTCTATTTCATTAAGAAAAGGACAGAAGATAAATTTTAGTTTAGTCCTGTCAAATTAATCAGCGCCTATCACTACTCCATACAAGTTTAGACGTGATTAAAAACTTGCCGACTAAAATTACGTCAATTTACGTCAAGCGCTGATTAATTTGACAGGACTAAATTAAAATGTATCGTCTGTCCTTTTCTTAATGAAATAGAAAGAAAAAGATGCACTGAACTTAAATTTAGTTTAGTTTGTGAACTAGGGAATCGGCACCATTATCGAGTAGGTGGTGTGAAAACTAATTAAATATTTCCTTAATCCGCAGGACAACGGCTCGCCGGCTTCGGCGTGCTCGGTGTGGGGCCCCACGTGCGACGGGCTGGACTGCGTGCTGCCCAGCACGCGCCTGCCCGCGCTGGCCGTGGGCGACTGGCTGGTGTTCCGCGACATGGGCGCCTACACGCTGCCCGTGGCTTCGCCTTTCAATGGCTTCCCGGTGCCCACGGTCCGGCCTGTCGTCGACGCGAGACTTGCGTGAGTATCCTTACTAATATTATAAATGTGAAAGTAACTCTGTCTGTCTGTATGTATGTTACGTTTTCACGTCTAAACCGCTGAACCAATCGTCATGAAATTTGGCAGAGATATAGCCTGGGATATGGAGAAGGACATAGGCTACTTTTTTACGCGATAACCGACATCTACGCGGGCAAAAGCTAGTTACTAATAACATTATTAATTAACCTCTCGTATGCCGTAATTACAGACACAATTAAAAATCTATTGTGTTTCGCGTGGATCATGGAAAGGTTAAAGATTGTTACTGTTGTTAGTGCACCAACGATTTAACTATAGTTTGACCGATACCGCTGTTCCGCGCCTTAGGTATGTGCGCGGTGAGACGGGGGGCAGTGCAGGCCGCTCATTCGTCAATGCTCACGGCATTCCGCCGCTCATTCGTCAACATTCACTTGGACACGGAAAGGGAAATACGCTCACGGTATCCCGCCGCTCATTCGTCAACGCTCACGTCATCCCGCCGCTCATTCGTCAACGCTCACGGCATCCCGCCGCTCATTCGTCAACGCCCCCGACCTCGTCGCGCATTCCTAAGGCGCGGAACAGCGGTACTGATCAAACTATACTAAAATCAACAAACTAACCATAAATTCAGGGCTTTACGAATACATCTACCTAATTAAATATAAACTTATAACACCCCTCTTTTTCTGTCGGGGGTTAAAAAGTGAATGCTGTTCGTTGGTAAGCTAATTAGTTGAGAACGGCTAGACCGATTTGGCAATTTTTTGTGTGTAATAGTCGTAATTAGCTTTTCATGGAAAGAAAAATTGGAAAAGTTTTCCGTAAAATATTCGATTCGGGAAAAATTTAACATCCTCTTTTCTATGCGATTTTTTTAATGAATGATTGATAATTAACAAAATTATACTGCAGTGTATCGCGAGCAGACTGGACTGCTTGTGTGTGAATCGCTGCTACAAGCTTTCCACATCGGTGTTGAGCTTGTTACAGGGATTTTCTAAACTATAGGGCAGTGTTAGGTTTAGTGTGTAGTTTAAATTTTCTAACATACTTGTTAAGAAATATTGTTACTAACATTTTGATTGAGTATGTAGAAACTTGCTAATCCATCCATACTAATATTATAAATGTGAAAGTAACTCTGTCTGTCTGTCTGTCTGTCCGTCCGTCTGTCTGTCTGTCTGTATGTTTGTCTGTATGTTACATTTTCACGCCTAAACCGCTGAACCGATCATCATGAAATTTGGCAGAGATATAGCCTGGGATATGGAGGACATACGCTACTTATTTCCGCGATAACCGACATCCACGCGGGCGGAGCCGCGGGCAAAAGCTAGTAATAAATAAGTTCAGAAGTATTCAGTTTAGCCCAAATTCCTCTTCGCATTGTTTTCGTTCCTACATTGATTGAACATCAAAGTCCATTGATAAATAATGTCCTAATTTATTGGACCCCTTGCATGTATTTGTAGCGTGCCTATTCCCGTTTCCGTATCGTAAGGTCAGCCAAACAAGTCTTTCAATGATTCAGATAAATTATTAGTTATAGGTAGTAAAAAATCTAATAGGTCAGCTAGTTTTATATAGAAAGAGACCTAACAAAATATTATCTGTCTATTCCAGATGCGTACTGAAGGAGCTGCGCCCCCTGAGCGCGTCTCAGTTCGCGGCGGGCCGCACGGCGTCGCCCGCGCCCGCGCCTGCTCCGCCTTCGCCGCCTGCGTCTCGCGCCGTGTTCGTGGAGTGCGCGCTCAAGTGACACGCACGACGCACCCGCGCACGCACACACACTTTGAGCTCGCACACATACACACCCACTCGCGTCAGGTAGCAAATAATGTTGGGAAATAGTGACACATCTGCCGAAATTATTTTTATTTGATTTAAAACAGACGTTGTCCTATCCAAATTACAATATGGTCTTGAGTTCATACGAGTATACAAAATTCCTATAAAAAAAAATCGGCCAAGGGCGTGTCTCAGACCACGCACAACGAAAGGTTTTGTAGTTTGGATGAATTTATCCAATACAAAGTTATACTATAACCTCCTTACTAATAAACGTTGTATAGCTGCTGTATAGTTACACACCGATTTCTCTCTTTCACTCGTCAGTAATTTGACTTTCGAAAGAAGAAGACAGAGCGTTGTGTAACTATACAGACGCTATACAACGTTTATTAGTAAGGAGGTAAAGGTTCAGTTTTTTCCCTTTGAGTTACGAAACCCTAAAAAGGACACGACTCCCGCTTAACTCGGTAGCTGTACTTAATGTTTTTCGGTTAATACGAAAATTACGCGTCAAACATCCTTTATAAAGGATTTTTACGTGATTTCCGTAGATGTGTCGCTAGGTTTAAAGCTTTATTTTGATCTTTTTGACATTATTTGTGTGAAGTAAATATTTGGTCGGTCTCACACCTACACACCCATTTGTCAGGTAGCAAATAATGGAAATGGTAGGAAATAAAATGTTTTTTTTTTTTTTTTTTTTGTTAACATTATTTGTGTTAACATGCTTGGTTTTGTTAATACATAAGCTCAATATTCACGGCCTCATTACAATATTACAGTGCAACTCGAATCAGAGGCTCCACCGACTTGTCACAGTAGAGGAAAATAGTAATCAAATATCAACCCTAGTAGCATTTTTGTTGGCATTTAGTTGGCCCAACTAAATGCCAACAAAAAATGCTACTAGGGAATCCTATGTCTCTATGATACGATTTATAATTCTTTACCTACATACAGTATGGTATACTGCTCAGGTATCGATGGAACCTCCGGCTTGCATCGTACTGTACCTATTTACATAAGTTTCGCTCTATGTGTGTGGTAGCGTTTCATCTCTTGCAGGAGTTATAGTAAACGTAGGAAAACTTTGCATTTCAGTAACTATTAAAAACTCATCAAATTCAAAATCGTGGGTCATTTTTTGTGTAAAATTTTATTTTGTATAAATTATTAATGTATTTAGACGTTTTTTGTAGCGATGTGATCTTTATAAAATAAATATTTATGTAATTCTAAAATTAATGTCGTTTCGCTGTTTACGCGAATTTGTTAATCCTCATTATATGGATAGCTTAGAAGCCAAGTGATCCAACTAACATTTTGGTCAAAATTTTGTTATTTGCATTTTGGCATTAAAGACAAGATGCACAACTCTTTTCTGCTTGTATTGTTCTTCGCTTGACAACATTGATTTCATTTGCGCAAAACTGCCTAAATGTATATAAAATTCACGGTGTTTCGTTTGCATATTTTTATAAACGTAATGTATTCACTTTATATATATTTCGATGTGTCAGTTACCGACATAAGTTTGTGTAATGTGGTTTAATGAATTTTTCAAAGTCAATGTTTCATCTCATAGGATGGTTTCGCAAAAATATTTGTGGCAATCTTGCTTTTTAATAAACATTTGTGGAATGTGACATGGTGTTTTTATTTCTCCTTTTGTTCACATAAGATCCTTATACAGGTTGAAATTTAAAACATGCGACAAACCGAAATGGGAGATTGTACTCATCATTATGAACAACTTTTACTAAGGACCAAAGCTGCAATCGCGAAAAAATAATCAGCTGTACCCTACATTTATGTTCGCATAACTCGTCAAAATGTAGGGAACAGCTGATATTTTTTTCGCGATTGCAGCTTTGGTCACATAGTAAAAGTTGTTCATAATGATAAGTACAATCTCCCATTTCGGTTTGTCGCATGTTTTCAATTTCAACCTGTATATAAACAAAAGAACGATGGGCAACCTACTATGGACCTTTTCCCAATTCTTCTTCTCCGTTTTTTGTCTCATATTTAATTTATACCTATTAGTGAAACAATACATAAACTATCCTCTCGATTTGTTCGGTATTTATTGATTCCCAACATACACGCATCACACCAATATATTTTTTTTTTTTACACAGTATTATACTGTTTTTTTCACTCTAAAATACTGTTTACTGTTCAACAAAAATCAAGTATATGAATATCCTGTTTTCACTGATATCCAGATCTACACCTAAATAAAAAGTTTAATCTGCTACGTATAACATGATGTCCTACGGGCATGGGCGCGGTGGTTCAACTAGCCTTTATTTCAGAATGAAACTGTTAATGATTCGAATTATCGGACATATTAAATAGATTATTGTTATCAGAATACCTTTTAGATACTTAGTATTATAGTTAGTTCTGCTACCTCAGTATTCGCCGAATGAATGTGAATTGGTTTATGTGTGTGTGTATGAATTGATGAATACTAAGTGGTGGAACAACAGAAATGAAGATTCAATACATTCAAGTAGGTACTTCATAGGATTATCACAAACGAGGCAACCATCTACAATGTGGAGTATTTACTCAATGTTGAAAGCCACAATAAAGACAAAAGATTACGTGCTTAAATTGCATTTTTTTAAAGAATGTCAGTAGGGCACAAAACAAAAAAATAAAAAAAATAACTTATATAATTTTTTATATTGTTTGTTTTACAAATATACAAGTGGAGAATTTTTTACCGTGTCGTAATTTTTCCTCTAGGTAGGTAAATTATAATATATTATTATGTTCTCGCTGCTGAGGTGAAAAGTTGTACGTGTTACACGAGACCAAAGTTATTTGCATCTCGTGTCTTTGAATCCTTCGCTGCGCCTAGGATTCTAACCTAGAATGACGCGCTACGCTCGTGATTCAATTATAGAATCCTTCGCTTACTCGGGATTCAAAATCAACACTCGCAGCAAAAACCAACTTTGCTTTCTAGTTGCACAAATAAATATTTTTTCAAGATTTTATTTTATCACTGTCAGCGTAATTAATATGTATACCCATGCCAAACTACGGCTTTCTTGTACTAAGAGTTTCTGAGCTAAGCCGCGGACAGACGGACAGGCGAAACTATAAGGGTTCCTTGTTGACAACGGAACCCTAAAAATTAAAAATTAGTTCTGTTAATGTTTATTTTTCGCTGAAACATTCATGTTTTCGGGTAAATAAACCACAAACAACATGACTAATTGGTTTCTCAAAAACTGTCAAATATCCCATCTTTGTATTGACAAAAAGTATTGCCACGCGTCAATAATCCTTATCTAATTTATCATCTCTAATGTATGAACAAAGCGTGCGAAGCGGGCGGCGGCGAAGGCAGGGCGGGTACGAGGCTCGGCGACGCCGTGCGACCGGCTGCAAACTGAGACGCGCTCAGGGGGCGAAGCTCCTTTAGTACGCATCTGTAATGTAAAATATTCCTGATTGTAATATCAACTATTTTTATTTCTATGAAAAGAACAACAAAAAAGTAAGTTTGTTGTGTCAATCAAGCATTTTGATTACTTCAATAAAGATCATTGAAACTTTAATCTAATAATCTTGGTTGGAGCAACTATGTTTTGACTTGATTGCTGCAAATAGGTTTTGTGATAACTCCAATCAAGATCCCGTTTCAAATCACAACCAAATAAAAGTAGAAGCTGTGATCATTGTGCTTGATAGGCTCAGATGCAAACAAGATACTTAGTCAATCTAAACAAAATCTTGATAGTGGCAACTACTTTTTTTTTTCAGTTTGTTAAATGAAAATAGCCGTAATGTTATAAGTATGATCTTTCTTTTTAAACATTCATATGGGGTGTCTATCAACATTGTAGAAAGTTTCTGTAAGTTTCATGCTTGGTGAGTTACTGGGTTGTGAAGGTCAAATAGGGTCTCTCCATTTAAAATTCTGGTATTCAGCTGTATTTGGGGAGACTGGAAGCCAACCCCAACATAGATGGGAAAAGGTTCGATAGTTCGGCAGATTGATTGACTCACGCAACTCTCGCATCAACGAACGGGCGGACCGTGGGTGCCGGGAAGCCGTTGAAACGCGACGCGACCGGCAGAGTGTAGGCGCCCATGTCTCGGAACACCAACCAGTCACCGACTTCCAGGGCAGGCAGGCGTGTGCTTGCTAGTACGCAGTCCACACCGTCGCAAGTTGGGCCCCACACTGAGCACGCCGATAGAGTGGAGCCGTTGTCCTGGGTCAGGAAAAATATATAGGTTAGAAGTGACTGTAATTCAAGAACAACAAAACAGTTGTTACAATAGCCGGCCAGTATGGTACAGTAACCGGCCGTAAAGTCAAAGCATTTATTTTCAAATAGGCACATACATATATGGAACTTTTGAATAATGAAATAATATTTTTTTTAGATAATGTTTGGCTTTTTAGGGCGTCCGTCAAAAGCACATGAATCAAGTATTCCTTGCACACTGTCTCTGTCCCGAAGTTGTTGTCCAAGCTGGAAAGCATTGGAATTCGACGTGGTATATTATTGCGCACGACATCTTCCGCAGCTACCTAAAAGACCGCCACCAGGTAGTTCACATAGAAAGTTACACTAGCAAGGAAGAGAAAGTTACTTTTGGTGTCCCTCAGGGAAGTGTTCTTGGACCAACTCTCTTCCTCATTTACGTGAACGAACTGTGCCAATTGTCTTCTCCTAACTCTAAAATCGTCACATATGCCGATGATACAGCTCTTATAGTTCACGGCAAAGATTGGTCTGATACTTTCTGTAAAGCGGAGATGGCTCTCAGTATGGTCATGAAATGGTTAAGTACCAACCTCCTCACGCTTAACATCAGCAAGACGAAGTTTATTCCCTTTACCCCAGGAATTTTAATTACCATTTCCATGGTAATTAAAGCTCACGAGTGCACACTCACCAACTCTTCCACTTGTAACTGTACTCCCATCGATGTAACTGACAGATATCGATATCTATCGGAGTCATCATTGACAACCATTTAAAATTGAAAAAGCAGATCAACTCTATGGTGACACGTGTGCGAAGATTAATTTACATTTTCAAAAATCTTAGGGTTGTTACTGATTTTAAATGTCTGATAACTGTCTACCTTGCTCTCGCTCAGTCAGACCTTGGGTACTGCGTGACCACGTGGGGTGGTGCCCACAAAACAACCATGCTGCGACTAGAGAGGGCGCAGAGGGCCGTACTAAAGGTCCTTTCTAAAAAACCTATCCGCTATCCGACGTTTGACCTTTACTCACTATGCAAAGTTCTCACGGTTAGGCAGCTTTTCGTACTACAGACTGTACTCAAAAAGCACATGCTCGTACCCTTCGACCCAACCTATAGTACTGCGAAACGACTCTCCGACAGAGTCTGTAAAATTGTGCCCTGTAGAGCAGCTGTGGCGAGAAGACACTTCAGGTTCTTGAGCTCCAAGGTCTACAATAAAGTCAATAAGAGCATCGACATTTACCGCTTACCTCGTAATATATCTTAAGAGTAAAGTTGACCGACTGGTTGAAATCTCTATCATATGATGCAACTGAAAAAATTGTGGAAACTTAAATCTTAATTACTCCAAACACTCACACACATCCTCACTCACACACATCCTCACTCACGCACACCTTCACTCACACACACCCACCCTTACACACACCCACACTCACACTCCCACTCCACTCTGCACCACACCTACCAATATACAAAGTTTGCATGGCTTTTGTTTCTTTATTTCTTCTTGCATTTTCAATTTTTACCTTATTCCAAAGCTAGTTAAATTGTACCTATGTCACAGTTAAGTCTGGAACAATGTGTTTCTTATGTTTAGACGGGCGTTGATAGCTGCGACACAGTTTTTAACTTTTGTAGCTATCACCGTATGACGGCACGGTTGGCGCAGTGGTTAAGCGATTGACTGCTGCGCTGCGTGTCGCGGGTTCGATTCCCGCACGGAACAAGTATTTGTATGACCTACAAGTAGTTGTTCCTGGTCTGGCTGTTTGTGTATGTGAGTTTTAAATGTTTGTAAACGCACCCACAATACAGGAGAAATTCCTAGTGTGGGGCAACGCTTAAAAAAAAAAACCGTTTCTATTGTAATTATGTCAATTAGTTGTTGCTCCAAAATAAAAACTTTTACTTTTTACTTTACTTTTACTATTATGACACATCGAGCATCAGACTCTAATAGCATTTTTTGTTGGCATTTAGTTGGGCCACTTACCTCTGGTTAGTTGGCAAATGCATACAATTGGCGGGCAGTTTGTGGGTTGGGCCAACAACTGATAGCCTACGTGGATTTGCCTACGAAGGCCCAACTTGCGATGGGGCCAACGTACATTGCCCTACGAAGGCCCAATTTGCCCAACCCGCAAACTGCCCGCCAATTGTATGCATTTGCCAACTAACCAGAGGTAAGTGGCCCAACTAAATGCCAACAAAAAATGCTACTAGAGTAGCGATTTGTTTTGAAAAACCAACCTTATTTTGAAGCCGATAAGGTTCATGTGCAGCGACGATTTTTACACGTTTTTTAACACACATGCAATGAGTCTTCCGTGGCGTCATCCATTCTTCACGCACCACACCGAGTTCCTCACCGTTACCTATATATCGTCGTAAAACTCCACAACTTTATACATTTAACACTTTCACAAACACTAAACGTTAACTAACTAAATTAAAACACAGCCTGCCAGCCGGATATCAGGCTAATATCTTTGTTGATGCGAACAAAACAAACACTCACAACACTCCGCAGCCGCAGGTGCACAAATGAATAACAAAATGGCGGGCGGGCCGGACGACGCGTGCCGCCGCCCGCTCCCCGCGCACCCCGCTACCACCCCGTTGGAGTAGCAGTAATTGGCCCTACAAAAATCTCCCAACAGTAGGAATAGAAACAGCAAGCCCGCGTTAGTTAGCCCAATGTTATCATTATACCTTAAATCCCTATAAAAATCACCCAAAAATAGGAATAGTAACAGCAGGCCCGTCGTTGGCTATCCGTTGGGCAAATAGTGCATGTTTCTGACACACCCCGCTACCACCCCGTTGGACTAGCAGTAATTGGCCCTACAAAAATCTCCCAACAGTAGGAATAGAAGCAGTAGGCCCGCGTTAGTTGGCCCAATGTTGTCATTATACCTTAAATCCCTACAAAAATCACCCAACAGTAGGAATAGTAACAGCAGGCCCGTCGTTGGCTATCCGTTGGGCAAATAGTGCATATTTATGACACACCCCGCTACCACCCCGTTGGAGTAGCAGTAATGGGCCCTACAAAAATCTCCAAACAGTAGGAATAGAAGCTAAAAAGTAAGGAAAAATTTACATCTTTTTAGAAAAAGAGGTGAAAGACATAATTATAGTACTAGAAATAGGGACCTATTAGTTCAACCAGGTTTCAGACTGGCTAAAGTAGACTCATCTTTCATGGGGTACTGTTTAAAATGTTACAATAAAATTCCTCCCCACATACTTCAACTGAATGAGACTAAATTTAAATCTTGTATAAAACGCACATTATGCAGGCAGGCATATTATAAGTTGGGGGATTAACATCGCTGATAAAAATGCTTGGCTGAATGCTGGTCCTGCTCCACAACCTCAGCTAGTTGATTAACATTTGACAATCATGTTGGAGCTGCTGAAGAGTGTAAGACTATCTTTGCATTGTATAAACTCAATCTCCTTTGTATTATATAAATGCATAGCACAGTTGTGAGTCCTATATACTATAGAGCTACCATTGACCGGGTAATAAGTCTTTCATTGGCTTGAATGTGCCCTGGCGGTTGAGAGTATGTCATGCTCACTTAAAGGTCTCGCTGATGGTGGCGTGTGTGTTGGATCATTTAGCTCCCTTCAAAATGGTTGAGCTGAATGGTGCTAATCCATGCGTCATGTTCGTGAACGGGCGCCGTCAGTTGGGACTGGTCATCTCTTAGCTGCCACGGGTTATTTTATTTTATTTTGTTTCTATTTGTGTACCTACGCTTGATCCTTTTAACGTGTAAGTTTTTATTATTTTTATTTTTACATCGTTCTCACTTTTAGTTATAAATGCAACATAGATGTAACGAATACTTTTGTAACAATTTAATTTAAAAGAGTGTCCATGGAGTTTCTTGCCCGTTCTTCTCCATAGGTACCTACGCTTTGGAATGGGAATGTAGCTTAATTTTTCTTACTGACCGACTGCTTGACAATTCAAAAGTGCCTGTAAATGGTTTAATTGAAATAAATGATTTGAGTTTGAGTTTGAAGCAGTAGGCCCGCGTTAGTTGGCCCAATGTTGTCATTATACCTTAAATCCCTACAAAAATCACCCAACAGTAGGAATAGTAACAGCAGGCCCGTCGTTGGCTATCCGTTGGGCAAATAGTGCATGTTTATGACAATGGGCCTATTTTAAGTTTAGGTTGGCGGAATAACTAACCGTCTGCCAATACATTCCCAACTGTTGGCGTATGAAAGCCAACGGCAATTGCTACTAGGTTATGCGTACGCATCTCCATAAAAAATCGTTGTTTTCTATGGACAAAAGCTGAACAAAGCTGAATAAGTGTGGTTAGTCCCTACTCCGTTGATCACGGCTGTCATTCATTTGAATCCGCGCGTTCACTTTTTTTTTAAATAGTCTGAATTGTCTTTGGTCCCAAAATTAACTAAAAATTTATCTTAAATCAGGAGTGGGTTGTAACAGGTAAAATCCCATATCTGTTCCGCCTGTTTCTGTTCCACGTAATTAACAGTTCCAAAAACCTGTTTCAAAATAGCAGGCTGTTATTTCATAGTATGTGGGAACAAACTATTGTGTGTTCTCTGTTACCACAGCTGCACAGTTATAATACACGGAGGTACTCCTCTTTCTAACTATGGTGTTACATCTATGCGAGAAAAGGAAAGAGCTTGTGACGGACGATGTAACAGGGTGTCACAGTGTAACAGTAACATTTATTATCTATATTCTAACTAAGGTAACTGTCATAAGCATGAATAGACAAAAGCTTGTGACTAGATGGATTCTGTTATCCCGTCGTGGAACAGAAGCTTTTTTTTCAGTTTATTTGTCACAGTTACAGTCTGGTATCTTGTGATACCTGTTGTACTTAGCTGTTACGATATATACGCCTCACTCCTACCTTAAATTGTCCGTGGTCCCTCCCGGAACCAAACGGAAAAGATCCTGACTGACGTTCTATTATTGCGGATTCTCACTGAACTAATGTATATTTCTTTAAGACAGTAATACTTTCTAATTCTATACTAACTAAACTACGATCCGTCTAAACATTTTTTTTAATAAAGGCTGTTTAGCAGTTCCGCTAGTGCCTATATTTACACCGTGCCTATATTTACACCTGTGCGCGCATAGCAAGCGAGGCGCGCGGAAAAAAAAAAACCAGCGCGCCATTTCCCATAAATATTTGTTAACGTTTTCGTTGTGTTGTTAGTTACTATTAAAAATACGAAATCTAAAGTATTGTCACCAACCGACGTTAAACAGTTTTTAAAAAAACGTCCGGATACGCCTACGGATTACCAGTACCTACCTGGCAACAAAGGTCAGTTGAACTTTATAAATCGAAATGTATCATCTCTATAATTACGTTATTGTAGCATAAGTTTTTACAACAAGTCTGTTTTTTTCCTCGCGAGTGTGTTGAAAAACGTCGTATGTAACGCATGTGCATTGATCATTACACACTCGGCTCCTTTATCGCGCTCGTCTGCGACTTGCGCGAATAATACCGCCTCGAGTGTAATGACCAACACAGCACACTCGTATCATAATGTACTATTATCGACTTATGCGGGAAACCTTAGAGAATTAGGTATAAGAATGTAGGATGCAAAAGCGGGCGAAACTGCAGTGCAAGTACGTAGGACTCGATTCGATAAATTTAGAAAAGAAAAAATATTAAGACTAAATTAACTAATTAAGCTAAATTAAATTAATTAATAATTAAGACTTGAAAATTTTTGCACCCCGCCTGTTAAAAGTAGGATTACAAAAAAACTAAAATCTCGTCGAATATTCATGGTAAATAGAAGTTGCACAACATAGTTGCAGTAACAACAACTGTGTTGCGGGCAAATTTACATACATTGAGTGTGTGTGTGTGTGTGTGGAGCTTTATTCTGCGGACAAGCGACATTGCTGAGGAACTGTTTAAGATGCCAGTGTAATAACGCACGACGAAAAATTTTCGTTAGTATATCTGCGATTAAAATCATAATGTCCGTACTCCCGTAGGGCAGTTAACCATTCTTCAAGCGTGCATTCTTGTTCTTGAGGTAGAGCCGGCCCTGGCCCTGGGGTAGAGCGAGAGGAGTGGTCGCTCTAGGGGCCAGATGGCAAGGGGAGCCAAAAGGCCAATGCAAAATACTATTTCTAGCGAAAAATAAAATGTTGATGGCGCCTTTTGAGAGGCGCGGGAGCAGTGTTGCCAGATCAGTTTTTTTTTTATTATGGGTTTCCTCTTGACTCTAGTCTAGGTCTGTCTGGGTGACAGAGACAAAGTCTACTATAGAGTGAGCTTACCCAGAAGGAGCCTGTTCACTCTCACTTTGAATAGATTAGGGTTGTATGCGTTCGGAAACACAGACGCAGGCAGAGAGTTCCACTCCATTACTGTGCGCATTATAAAAGACGTTTGAAAACGCTTAGTGCGATTAGATTAGATTTAGATTTCTAAAAATCCGTAGACTTTTAATGTTAAAGAAGCAGGAGTAAGTATACTCATTATCATTATTATTGATGTGAGTACTTCATTTATTTATTTTTATATATAATAGTTTGATTGTAGTTGTGTATTTGAATCTTTGGTTACTAACATAATTCTTAAGTATACTAACAAAAATATTGATCACTGTGTCTGAATAAAATAAAAAAAATAAAAAATACAAATTAAAGCTACTTAATTTAATTTAAATTCAATAAGTGTTGATACTTACAATAAAAGTAGATTTTTGAAAAACTGGGAATTATTATTTATTTAACATAAAACCGAAGTAGAATTAACATGAGGCGAAAGCGGGTAAAACAAAAATAATAAAATAATAATAAAACCAAAGGGCGCCCAAAGACAATCTCGCTCTACCCTGATCAAAGGCTAGGGCCGGCGCTAACTCGTATAAGTAAGCAGAACCAAAATTGGAATGAACGCTGCACAAATATTTACCAACAACGCCTTCCTGGCTATATCAAAACATTCTTGTAGCACTATATACTTACGTTGAGCGGCTCAGCGGGTATATGCACACGGTAGGACATCACAGAGTTGAACGAGCCATACACTCCGTCGTTGATGAAGTACATGGTGTGCATCTCTGCGTTCTCGTTGCACTCTTTAGATGCCACCTGATGAATAAACAATTATGCTAAATTACGTACATACATACATCACAGGTAGCATTTTTACGTCATTATGTCGTCCGTTTACGGTACTGCTCGACGTAAGAGATGTCATGTCTTGACGTCGGGGGGTCCCATCAGATGACGTCAATTTGTCACACGTCACTGAATTGGCGCTAAATCGACGTCACCAGGACGTTCCGTTGAGTACCAGACGTTAAAATGACGTTAGTGTTGTGTACATAATCGACGAATAAACTACGGACCCTAAAATGACCTTGGGATGACGTCATTGTTTTGCCGCAGACGTCATTTTGCTACCTGGGATAGTCAGCCAATAATATTCCCACTACTGGGATTCAAACCTCTCATATAAACGTGACTTGGTTGAAAATGTAAGTATAATCACTGGCGAACCAAGGAAGGCAGGGGCGGTCCGCTCCGGGAGTCCGGGCCCCGGTCTTAGGGAAGTCCCAAATCTCGAGAAGTACTTTTTAATCAAATCCCAAACAAAGGCGAAATATGTTCAGTAAGTAAAAGGCAGTCAATTCGAGACCCCCCTGCGTATGAATAATGTATAATGTTATATCATAATGTTATAATTTATTAACATATTTTTTTTATATTATCATTTTGTTTCATTACATATTGTACTGTTTTCTCGCAAATGTGTTGAAAAACATTGTATGACACACGTGCAGAAATTGGTATTTACAAACTCGTGACTATGGTCTCGTTTGTAAAAACCAACTTACCGCACTAGTATCATAAATAACTATTTTTGTTTTGGTCATCAGAAGTAAAAAATACCCTTATCAAAAATATTCTTTTCTGAGTGGGTAACTTGTGATGCGACGAATTCATATTTTGGCGTAATTGTGTGTACTGTAATATGTATACAAAATATTGTTAACATTTTAAAACCTGTATAGCTTTAAATTCGGCCCTTATTAATCATCATGATCCGATCCAGCCCGTCCCTTGCTGCTCTTCTTCAGCGAATGCCATTCATAACAAAAAAAAGTGTATATACCTCTCGCTTGGCATGCACCATGGTAGCGAGCGTGAAGGCGGCGGCGGCGAAGTAAGTCCCCGGCTCCGATATCACGCGCACCGAGCGGTCCGGGAAGTGTTCCTCCAGCGAAGAGTTGATCACCTCAGCCACCTGATGAAGTAATCAATATATTTATACGGCGAAAGCACCATGGTAGTCCGCGAAATCCGAATTTTCTTATTCTATTTGAAATTCACAGGTCAGTAGGTATCCATACTAATATTATAAACTAGCTTTTGCCCGCGGCTTCGCCCGCGTGGATGTCGGTTATCGCATAAAAAAGTACCCTATGTCCTTCTCCATAAAGTCAAAGTCAAAGTCAAATCATTTATTTCAAATAGGCACGAAGATGCACTTTTGAACGTCAAAAATTACATATCCCAGGCTATATCTCAAAATTCTAACTTAATATTAATTTTAATGTGATTCACTATGTGTATAGAAACAGAAACAAATGATTTAATATAATAAAAGTACTTATGTTCTGAACGTGAATGAGTCTTTACCTAAAGATAACAAACACAAAATCAAAATACGAAATTTCACTCAAATTCATAAAGCAATCAATTGTACCAAATTACAACACGAAATAAAAAATAAGTACCAACAATGTGAAAACAAAACGAAATCCTCCGAAATGTCGCATGATACACCGTTTGTCCTGAAAAACTAAAACGCTCGAATTATCTAATGAACACCATGGGTGCATATCTTTTCTCAGGGTCACGTTCGCAATTGGACGAAATATTTGACATTTATTTTGTACTTGCAACACGATCTGGCTATAGAATTCGATTAATCGACTAATACTTGACCGGTTGACATTTTAGCGGGAACACCACTAAACGAACGAAAAAAAAAAAACAAAACAAAATACGTCTGTACTCTGTGGTCGTGTGGCGGTGTGGCGCGGTGCTTAATGTAAACATTCATCAAGGTTATACGTGCGTAAAGTAATGGATTCAATGAGAAAATGGTTTAATCTTAGAAGAATCTTATACAGAATTACTGAGAAATAAGTGTAGATTTCGTATTGAGTGTTAGTTTATCGAAAAGTGATAAATATGTCAGTGAAAAAGTAACGAAAGTTTTGGAATGCACAAATTTTGATCATAAGGCCGCCGTGTTTAGTAATGTTTTTATGATAAATATTCTTTTATACTGTTTGAAATACACATAAGTAGCTAGCCTATTTATCTACGAACATAATTTGGCTAATAGCTACTGATATTATAGCATATTATTATCGTAATCGTATTTCCAAGAGTAAAATTCGGCAAACAAATACCTACAAAAAGACAATAAAATGGATATAGTATGTTATCTTTAAGCGATAGACATATGCCATCGCGGACTTTTTTGAAGACCTTTATATGATACATAATTCCACCATACATTATTTTGTTATATCTCAAAGGGTTTAGACAGCGTTTTCGTTGAAAGCTCCCAGACGGCTTATTTTTTTCCGACACCTCCAACAAATATCGTTAATTCATACAAAAATGCATACAGAAACTTAACAAATTATATACTAAAACCTTCCTCGAGAACCAAGCTACCCATTGGTGAAAACAGCATGATAATCGGTGCAGTAGTTTTTGAGTTTATCGCGAACAGACAGACAGACAGACAGACAGACAGACGCGGCGGAGGACTTTGTTTTATAATATGTAGTGATGTGAAAGTAACTCTGTCTGTCTGTCTGTCTGTATGTTACGTTTTCACGCCTAAACCGCTGAACCGATCGTCATGAAATTTGGTAGAGATATAGCCTGGGATATGGAGACGGACATAGGCTACTTTTTTACGCGATAACCGACATCCACGGGCAAAAGCTAGTCAGGTTATATATTGATTAAAGTGTAGGGTTACCTTATCGCTTCCCCCTTAATAACAAGTTTTTAACGAACCTAACCTAACCTAAGTGGTCTACCTGTGTGCCAAAACCCGAAATCCGTTTAGCCATTAAAACGTGAAAAGGGAACAGACAGACAGTTAGTTTCGCATTTATTTTATTCTAGGTACATCGTCTTCACATATAATTACTAATTAATGTATACAAAATATTGTTAACATTTTAAAAGAGTAAGTTTCTTGCCCATTCTTCTCCATACGTCCATTGATCAAATAGTTATTTTGCTGCTAAAATTTCATACAGTTTGAGTGTGCACATGTTCTTATGTCCAACGTTGTGCGCGACGTGGAACAACGCGAGATTTAATTAACAAATAAGTCTCACCTCGCTGATAGAAGAGTGCAATCCTCCCGGGAAGCCTCCCCCTATGTCCAACAGACGCATGTTCTTGTGTCCGACGTTGTGCGCGACATGGAACAACGCTCGGGACAGCGCGATGGCGCGCGCGTACACTTCTGTCTCATAAGTGCCAGTACCGACGTGGAATGATACACCAACCACCTGAAGATGTTCGACATACTTATTATAATTTTTGATAGGGGCTTATAATTTCATTGATACATAACATATCATCGTTGCAAATTTAAAATCTATGTGACGTTTTTGTCGAAAATGAGTTTTACAGATATTTGAAAAGCGATTTTGAATAGCCATACGTAGCAAAAACTTTCATGTGAACATCATATTATTTCGATAAACCACGAATCATTTAAAAAATATCTCATGTCGTCGTTGCGAACTTGCGACTTTAAGACCTCTTATGTGTCACTTTTGGTAAAATCACTTTTTTACGCCAGCCTTTTTCACATTTTGAAGCTCTATCGAATGCAAAAACTCTCATGTCTATACGACGATTTAATCGTCATTTCTTTACCAATTTCAAGATCTATCTATCAATGTGCTTCCTAATAAAATGTCGGTGCTTAAAAAAACGATTTTCTCATAAAGTTGAATTTAACACATAACAGATCTTAAAGTCGCAACGACGATGTGTCAGCCTACATTTAATTGTAAATCAAAATGTCCTATGTGTCTGATGTACACATGAGAGTTTATAGTGAGTTTTATTTAAAAAAAGTATTTATTATAATTTGGTTCAGTACATAATGTACAAGATTTTGTCACACAGTGAATATGTACCTAAAGTATGAGTTTTTTTTTTTTTTGCTTAATCTATTTAATAAACACAAAAGATTTATAATAGTAGTTTCATTTTCATTAAAAATATAATAATATTCTTTAAAAACCACTTAGGTATGAGACAAAAAATAATTAAAATGATGTAATTAAGTAGTGTATTATACTTGTTGATACAAAATTATTCATATTTCAATAAATTTTAACCACTTAGGTTTTCTTTATAACCAACGGAATATAAATATTTTCTAAGATTTTTTTTTCAGGGGGAAGTATTTTCATTTATTCTTGAAAAGTTACTTTATACACAAAGGAGATTTTAAATTTGCAACGACGATTATACCTACTGATTACTTATTATAACGTTAGACAAATAAGCCCCTTTTTAAGCAAGGACATGTGCAGACGAAACGTACAAAATGAAGAAGGTGAACGTAAACAAATCAAAAGGAGTATGTAAGGACTGTGGCGGCATCTACAACGCCACATGCGAACTACGAAACAAAAGACCTGACGTCATTCAAATCCTACATCGCGCAAGCAGAGTTTACCGCGCGACGAGGTGGACATGTGGAGCACGATCGCCGAAGTATACAACAACAAGTTATGTTATACCTGCAGTTAGTAAGTACATTGCCAAAAGCACATCAATTCAATTAATCGTTTCTTGATAAACAAAATTAGGTTGGAATTAGTCAGAAATCCGGATCACTATGCATACAAAACAATATCAGCTGATACCTTACGCGTAGGCATAAGGTATGACGTAGCGTAGGTTTCTTTCGTTATAAGTTTGTTTGGCGGCTCGCGACAAAGCAGGTTCATGACAAAAAATCATACAAACAGTCTCGCTTAGGCGGCTTCTTGGACACAAAACTGTAGGTGAACTTTGTTGAGCGATCAGTGTTGCCTTTGATCAGTTTTTATTTTTCATTTTATTTAGGTAATTATATTCACTGGAGAAAAATAATAATCTCAAGTCCATTAGATGGTTACGTAATAATGTACGAAGTACGATGCCGAATAATACTCTTAAGGATCGGACAGGGTTTTTGTTACATGCCGTCATCAACCATCGGGCAGTTGCCCACCAGACACGACAAACGTCTGGTCGGAGTTCACTCATCCTCCATAGAAAAGGGAGAATGCTCTCTTTTTTATGGAGGACGGAAAGAGGAACTTTACACCCTGTTCCTCATGCTCTCTATACTGGTGACCCCGAAGATGGACAACCTTCGTGTACGTAGCGTGTCGTCATCATCATTTCCTCAAGCTTTCGAGCGGCGAGTCACACAGCCAGCACCCACGGCTTCAACGGGTATCCTGACCTGCATGCAGCCAACGCGCATACCTGTTCATCACGCTCAGCCTCATCAGCAAACTTGGACAGCATACTGCACTTTCGGCCGGTACACAAACAGAGCCCTTCAACCCTCTCCTGGTAGACACCAGCAGTCAGCCTCAACCCGGCATTGTACCACATCCCACTCACTGGACTATAACGCAGCGCCACCCCGACTCATTGGGGAATTACCGCAGAAAATTCCGACTCGCCGAGAACTATGCGACACCCGGTTCCGACTCACTGGAAACAGAACTGGCCCTAGCAAGCATGATAATATGCACTGACTCAGCCCAATCAAACTCCGATCACCGGAAAACTCCGGCCCTGCTTAGGAACCATTTAGGTACTCTTTAAAAAAAAGAATTATTAGCAGATGAGCTGAGATGTGATTTGTGTCTGGGTGGGCCTTGCTTGGTTCGACACAGAGGTTGAATGAAATGAAGTAATTTTATTTTTTTGTTATTTCACGAAGAATTTCTCAGTAGCAGCTTGGGGGTACCAGGTTAAAAAGCTATTACATGGGTAGCGAAATATGAGGGATGAGGGATACAGGCGTGATCCATACATCTAGGCCGAGCACGGCAGCTCGCTTGAGCAGTAGCGGCGCCTCGGTGTCGGGGTCGCAGCCGAACTTGATGCCCAGCGGACACTGCGCCGCAACCGCATCGCAGCGGATACGGATCACCAGCCTGTAGACAGACACACAGAGAAAGCTCAATTAAGGCGAAAGCGGCCGGAAAATTTACTTACGTTTTTAGCAATTCAGTATCAGGCCAGTATTAGGTTGTATGTTGATCAAAATATGATACGCGACCGTTTTAAAGGAATTATGAAAAACGGCTCAATCAACTATAGCGGTAAGTGTGTCTAGAATTTTCTAATACCTTTTTAAAGTTTCATATTGAGACACGGAGCAACAAAATTCGATCTAAATAAAAAAGCCAGATTCCTCTACATCGTATTTTGTTGCTTCGTGTCTCAATATGAAACTTTATAAAAGGTATTAGAAAATTTTACACTGAAAGAAATGTGTGGTTACTGTTTACACAAAAATTGTGACTTGCGAACTAGATGTTATCTGTTACAAAACCCTGTTTAGCACACTACAAAATCAGTTTCGTTAATTTAAGCAAAGTTTATTTCCTTATAACTAAAGTTGAGTTATTTTTAGTTATTTTTGAAGTAACTTAATTAGTTCGGCTAAATATTTCTTACAGTGTAGACACACTTACCGATATAGTTGATTGAGCCGTTTTTCATAATTCCTTCTCAGTCACGAGATAATATGTTTTTCAAGAAGTGGTGCTAGTGGACCGGTGACAACCCTCTTAAGCTCATTCTGAACGGCTCAAGCCGATTCCGCGTCGGTAAGCGCTGACATAAATCCATCATCTGCATTCTGCCTTAACCTTTCCCCAATGTTGGGTTCGGCTTTCACTCTAACCGGATGCTGGTGAATACCAGTATTCCACATGCAGTGACTGCCTATCTGACCTCCACAACCCAGTTATTGGTAGCAGGATATTCCTTGATACTCAATCTTCCTTTTTTAACCTCTTGACCGCGACAGTCATAATAATATTATGTTATACTAGCTTTTGAACGCAGCTCCGCCCGCGTGGATGTCGGTTATCGCGTAAAAAAGTAGCCTATGTCCTTCTCCATAACCCAGGCTATATCTCTGCCAAATTTCATGACGATCGGTTCAGCGGTTTAGGCGTGAAAACGTAACATACAGACAGACAGACAGAAAGACAGACAGACAGAAAGACAGACAGACAGAGTTACTTTCACATTTATAATATTAGTATGGATTAGTCATATACTAATATTAGGGGTTAAATATAATGACCACCATAAAATGTATTCGAACACCAAATGTAGTAAATGATCACCAAATCTTAGCGAGCGAAATTAATGCGCTATTTCTGCCTAAATAAACCACTGCGATTGCCATAAAATGTAGGCTTATTACAAAATAAAGTATTATGATGCCATAATTATTAGGTTAGGTTAAAACTGTGACCTCCTATGCACGAGCCGAGCGAGCGAAGCGAGCGGTGCCGCGGTAGCGGCGGGCGAGTGCCAGAAACGACTAGATTATTATAGAAAAAAAATATGGAAATAAAACAGGCTACCCGAAACTGAACTAGTTAGACAATATTAATTTAAGAAAATGCAACTAACTAAAAAAAGAATTTACGTTTTGGCACAAATTATTTTGCGTAATTGCTTAAATAGGATTGCGAGATGTGAAAACTTTGGTTATAATTTTATATTAAAATGTGGGTTTAATTTTGGTGATCATTTACAATTTTTGTCTCTATGTTACTATATTTGGTGGTAAGTTAAACATAAGCCCTAATATTATAAATGTGAAAGTAACTCTGTGTCTGTCTATAACACTGACCGACCCAGACGACCCCATAACTCTCCTCCAGGAGAGCAGAAGGGAAACGAGTACAGTTAGAAGAATACGCAATACACGACCGTCATACCGACCTCGCCGCCGAGGCCCATCGCGAAATCCCCGACTAAATAGTCCTCCCCGACCCTTGCCCGTAAGCGAAGCGCCAGCACGCGCTATAGCTGAGCGTAGCTTTAAATTCCCCCGATAATAATCATAACTCTGATTTTATCCAGTCACCGTCGGTCCCTTGCCACCCTCCCTCCGACTCTGCCCTTTTTTTTTTTGTTCCGGGGTGGAAAATCCTCATGGATGTCCTCCGCCCTGGGGCGGGCGGAGGGGTCTGTCAGACTCTTACTGACTAAAAACCACCCCGGTGTTCCGTCTCACACCTACGCCGGGGGTCACGGGAACGAACATACTTCCGCGACCCCCGTCTGGTGCCGGCCCGCCACTGCAGGCCTCTCCTCCGGTCGAGGGGGGGAGTGAGGTGTTTGACTCCCCCCGCGACGTCTCAGAGGGGCGCGCGTGGAACACTACGCGCCGCCACCTCGGGTCCTATATATGGGGGGCGACGGACGTCCCCTAGTCCGTCGTCCCTGGACCCATTTAGGGGGGCTGGAAGAGGGCGTTGTCCGCCCTCCGCCGACGCCCGGTGCGCCTGCTGCGGGCCGGGTTAGTGGACGAGATCTCCCTTTCCCGTTCCGCAGCCTCCTTCTGCGAAATTACTGTCTCGCAGAAAGAAACCACCGCGTCCCAGAACTCCTCGCTGCCGACCATCGAACGAGCGACGGCCGGCAGCGAGAGGTCACTGCCTACTCCAGAGATGAGGGCACGGCGCGGCTCCTCCCAAGCGGCACACTCTGCCAGCGTATGCCACGCCGTGTCCTCCCGACAGTCGACGCAGTGGTGACACCGGGCGTCCGGCTCCCTGTTTATGCGACACAGGTACTTCCCGAAGCAACCATGCCCCGAGAGCACCTGCGTCACCCGAAACGACAGGGAGCCGTGCCTCCTCCCGAGCCAAAGGCCGAGCACCGGCCGGACCGCCTCGATCGTACCGAGGCCGGCGGTAGGGCGTGAAAGCCTGTCCCGCCATTCCGCCACCAGGACCTCGCGAAGCGCCCTGACTCTGCCCTAAGCCGAGGTTCGTACCCCACAGCGGGTGCCCTTAGCGCGCAGTCGTTTAGTTTATAAGATTTACGCCCTGGCTGGAGGCATTGTTTCGTTAGGAACTTAAGGCAACCACAGGAATGTCAAGGTTAACTCTGAGATGCCCTAGGTATTTTTTTTTTAATTGTCTGTCTATCTGTCTGACTGTCTGTCTGTCTGTCTGTATGTTACGTTTTCACGCCTAAACCACTGAACCGATCGTCATGAAATTTGGCAGAGATATAGCCTGGGATATGGAGAAGGACATAGGCTACTATTTTACGCGATAACCGACATCCACGCGGACGGAGCCTCGGGCAAAAGCTATTGCATTTATAGATGACAAAAAGGCAAAATGTGCCCAACACGCCACGGTCACGACTACATGACAGACTTTTAGGCTGAGGCTACAATAGGCAGCGATTTGCGATGCGACTGGACGAGTGAAATGAGATAAACATGGTATGGCTACATTATAAGCGAAAATCCGGCGTATATTCGGCGACGATATGGCTACAGTTCTCTTCATTGTGAGTTTTTGACAGATTTACCATACAAACACTGTCAAATACTCACAATGGCGAGACCATTGCAACGTTTGTAAATTACTAGACTTAGGCCCCAGTACACATGCTACACAACGAATTAGCAAAATCGATTCATGCGGCTACACTATAAAAAGGATAGTGTAGCCGCATGAATCGCTATGCATAATGTAGCCACACGCATATTTAGTAGCACTATTGAACTAGTCGTGCAAGTGAGAAATTTTCCAAAAAAAATCGCTTTAATTTCGCTGATATATTGATGTAGCCGATGCCGTGATTACAGTAATGTTGTTCCAATCGCATAAAGAAATCAAAAATCGCTAGTAATATTTGGTGTACGGTGTAGCCATATACGTGAGCATTCATGTATTTGTTTTAATCGCTCACGTGTCGCAGGTCGCGTCGCGGCCTAATGTAGCCTCAGCATTATACGTAAATCTGTAAACAAAGCTCATAAAACAACATTGTTTTTTTTAATTTCTTTTGCTAATTATGTTGCTTGACTCAACATAACTTATTTTATATTCTTTATATTTATCTATAATAAGTAATATAAAATGACAAAAACTCGAAAGGATGAATTCGTATCTTGGCGCCGAGGGCACGTTTTTGCTTGTTTGACGTGGCGGTCAAAAGGTTGTTTCCCTAGTAGCATTTTCCGTTGGCATTTAGTTGGCCCACCATCAGAGGTATGTGGCCCAACCAAACGCCAACAAAAAAAAAAGTAGCATTTTTAGGCATTTATGCCTGTTTCATTTTCCTGGGCTATAGTGAAATGATAATTTACTCACTGTGCGTTAGGAAAGTATTGTTTGATCTTTATCAGTTCACTCTCTGAGTCAAAAGTCATGTGGTCGACGCCGACGGCCGACGCGTAGCGGATGTGCGACGGCATCTTGGCTGGGTTCGCGTAAATTATGCGCCTGTAACAAATATCATCAGTTAGAACTGCTAGATTTGGTAGCCCAGTCAGTGGTAACGGACTTACGAGTCTTAAGGCTGCAGTCCAGCGTTGTTACTGATACGGAAATTGCCGTATTATACGGCATTCCACAATTTATTTTTCAGAATATACGGTATACGGCAGGCCCCTCATTGCCGTATCACAAAATACGGCAATTGGCTATGGGTGAAACGGAACGTTTTTTCACTAATAATATTCTAAATAAGGCAACACTAAAAGAAACCTGTAACACAAAATCAATGAACGCCACGGGGAGTCGGGGACTTCTTCATCGCACCACGTCCAATACAGCCATTCAACTTATTGTTAGTTCATAGAATTGCATGGACATTGCGTCTTCTTCTGTTGTGTTGTGAACTTGTGAACTGTTGTTTATGATCTGCCCCTCATTAGTAATTTGAATAAAGATACTTTAATTTTAACTGATCAAAATAAGTTACGGTTGTGAGTGAGTGAAAATTCCATGTTCAGTGTTTAGTTGTGATTAATAACCGATAATATGAGAGAATGTCACTCTGAAAGCCCTTCTACGCCAAAAAAGAACAAAAATATAGAAATGATAAGAAACCTTTATGGAGAAGAAACAAATGAGGAATAATGTTTTTTTAATAAATAATGAAAATATGGCAATTCAGTATTTTTTTCCCTTAAATACGGCAAACCAGACTGTGACATACGGCAGCTCAGATTTTTACGATAACAACACTGCTGCGGGCCAAGTCTACTAATATAAAAACGTTGCAATGGTCTCTTCATTGTGAGTTTTTGACAGATTTGCCATACAAACACTGTCAAATACTCACAATGGCGAGACCATTGCAACGTTTGTAAATTAGTAGACTTAGGCCCCTGCAGTCTTGCAAAATTCACTCGCGGTTAGTTATTTGCGCAACTTTGTATTGTTTTTTTAAACAAATTAAAGAAATAACATGAAATATTATTATTGCACAGAAATAAACATAATATAAGTATAATAGCTAGTAATTTACAGCTAGGTAGGCTTTTTGCTAGGTAGCATACAGGCCCGCATCCCGCACCCCGCACCTCACCTCCCTCGCGTCACTGTACGACCCGTTCACCTTTACACGGTAATATCTCTTCGTGAGATAGTCTCTAAACCAGTTGTTAAGTAGTTCCCCCAACCCGCACTCCTCCATTGCATTTAATAAAGTATCAAATGCTCTTTTATAATAAAAAAAAGCTACTACTACAAATTGCTTTTTATTTAAATTATTATTTATTTATTTATTTATTTATTTAAACTTCATGTACAATAGTGGTACATAGGCGGACTTAATGCCACAAGGCATTCTCTACCAGTCAACCTTTGGGTTAAATATTATTAATTTCGTCACAAAACTTAGATAACAATGTGGTCGTACTTTTTCCCTTTTGAAAACCATGTTGGCATTTACTAATAATGCTATTTTTTTGAAGATAATTTCCTAGTTGATTAACAATACATTTTTCTAAAATTTTGTCTACACTTGATAATATAGCAATTGGCCTATAATTGGACAATGTTTTACGATCAACTTTTTTAAAAATAGGACGCTCTATAGCCTCTTTGAGCTTGCTCGGACATGTATAAGTACTTACACATAAATTAATTAGATGTGCAAGCACAGGACTTACTATATTGATCAAATATTTAAGATCAGACATGCGTATGAGATCGCTTCCGGGTGATTTATTTGTATCCATGCCTGCTATAACTTTCTTAACATCCTGACTATTCACCGGTCGCCATCGCATACACACACATGTACAACATATGTGCTTCTGCCTAACCATTTCACATCACAATTATGTTTTATATTTTCTATCTCGTTTGTAAATGTTGACGAGAACTTGTCACAAATATCTTTTACACTGCTTTGTATCTTAATGTTATTTAATATTACGCTATCTAAGGATTGTTTATTCTTCCCCATCATTACATGTATTCTATCCCATAACTTTTTTATGTTATTATTACAACGTTGAATGTGCCGAAGTTAATAACCTGATCGACTAGCCTTCGTTTGTTTAAATCAATTAACAACTTATGATTAGCTAAGAAGTCAGCCCCTAATATTGGTTTCTATCGTAAATAACCAATAGAACGCTCGTCTAAGTTTTTAGGCATAGTTCTAAAATGTGAGTACCGTACCTACGTATTGATCTCAGTACCGTTCACCGTGTACAACTTCTGCAGGCACAATATGTTATCTTTCTTAAAAACAATTCTGCGAGGTAGAACAGAGACATTTGCACCACTATCCACTAAAATGTTCAAACCTGAATTCCTATCCTTGACACATAAAAGGTGATTGACTTGCACGCGGTTGCAGCCTCCCGTCGCTTACTGCACCGTTTCTAGTTTTCCGATGGCTCGGCGTCTCTCTTCTTCCAGTTGCATGGTTGAACACACTTAAGGTACTATTTGGAACCGAGCTGCCAACTGCAACTGCCGACAGCACGTGTAGCGACTGCATGCAATCGCCCGCAGCTGCACTACTGGTTTGTATGTATTTATATGCACGTGCACGTGCTGCCGGCAGTTGCAGTTGGCAGCTCGGTTCCAAATAGTACCTTTATTCGCCTTGTTGCGGAATCTGAAGTGGTAAGAACTTAACCAGTTGGGGTCGTCTTCAGGTGCGTTCGCATTTCTTCTAGACCTGGAGTCTGATCTTGATCTGGATAGGAATCTTCTAGGTCTACCATCTCGCGAGCGACCTCTAGAACCGTTCTCGATGTTGCAAAATCTATCGCTTAATTTATTGATTTCTGCTATCACCAAATTACCCTTGTCCTGTGATCCTGGTTTTTGCTTGACACTAACGATGCTGTGTATTTATAGATAGTTTCAGCGACTTTGTCTGCAATTGATGCCAATTTTTCCATGTTCTCCTCATCGGTCATAACGTAATGATGGTGGTAAATGGTTTTTCCACATTACCTTTAGTGTGTCATCGATTACCTTTCCTCCGGTTAAATCCCGCATTTTTCGAAGGAGGTGCGATAGCTGTTGATCGCCTAGCTCCATTTCTCCAACCGGCTTTTTGATTTGTCGTTCCGCTGAGTCTGAGGCTGAGGTCTAATATTTTTTTTCTTTGGGCGGATTTAATAGGATATCCGCAACTTGATCCGTGACCTCAAAGTTTAATTTGGATAAGTTAATCCGATATTTGGAATCGTCGGACATCTTCTGAGGATTTAATATCACCTCTGCTTTGATGAACCATAATTCCAGTGCCCTCGTCCAAAATTCTTCAATCTTGTTGATTATGGAGACGGGTGAGAGGAAGCATTCGTCGAAAATCTTGTCATTGGCAGCCGTTTTTTCTTCATTTGGCATTCTTTCACACTGCTGCGTTTCCTTTTAAGAAAGAAGTATGAGAGTTCCACACTATAGAAAGTGGTTGAGTTGAGTTGCCCGTTCTCGATCACGTACACACACTGTTTATATCGTTGCTGGTTAAGGCGCGTCACACTTTTTAGATCACGTCGGGCTTTTTTAATCACGTCGGGGTCACCAATTTGTGTGTACGGAGAGAAATTAAAGGTTGCTATGAATTTGGATATTTCTTTTACTCACGAAACGTATTACAATAGAGTACTTATACAGATGGATGGTAAGTGCGTCTATAGCGACCGGTGGTTATGGGCGAACTGAGTCAACTGACGTCGCCAAGCGCTGCACGTACCAAATGAATGCAAGATGAATGTGTCTGCGTTCCTAGTCCTACAGCTTCGATCAATAATAGCACGCTGCGGACAGATAGACGGACATCGCGACACTATAAGGGTTCCTTGGACGGAACTCCTAAAAACTGGATAATAGTTTGCTTGGTCTGCAGGACCCTACGCTCAGAATTCGCGCTTGTAACCGCTTAATCAACAAGGCAACCAACAAGAATGATTGACGACCGAGTTACTTACTCGGGAGCTACTCCGATGGACGTAACGAGTTCTATCTCGACCTTGGATGCGCAGTCGAAGCCGGTGCCCAGCGCCGCCAGCGTGCTGACCAGGAGCTTGTCATCGTTGCATTTCACCGCTAAGGAAAATAATGCCATGTTAGTTTATTTGAAAATAATGTGATGAAGATTGTAAGACTATCTTTGAATAGTATATAAACTCAATTTCTTTTGTATTATACCGGATGACTTTTTTTACCGTCTCGTAAAAATTTGGGTATACTAGGTGAACGGAGTAGAAGCCTATGGCATAGTTTTTATTATTTTTTCTTTAACCTAGAAAGAAATTGATCTATGGATAAATACCATACATTTGAAGTAAACTTATCATACTATAACAATAAACACAGAAATTTAACAAAAAACATAATTCAATAAATAAATACGATAAATAATATTTAAATTTAAATCATACGCACCCAAATTTCAATATTTTTATCTTTTATTTTAGTTTTATTTCTGAAAAAAAAAAAAAAATGCTATGCCATAGGCTTCTACTCCGTTCACCTAGTATACCCAATTCTTTCGAGACGGTAAAAAAAGTCATCCGGTATAATTGCATAGCACAAGTGTGAGTACTATTTACTATAGAGCTACCATTTACTGGGTATTATGTCTTTGGTTAATTGACTTGCATGTGCCTGGCGGCTGAGAGTATGTCATGCTCACTAAGATGTCTCGCTGATGGGTGGCGTGTTTGTTGGATCATTAGCTGCCTTCAAAATGGTTGAGCCGAATGGTGCTAATCCATGCGTCATGTTCGTGAACGGGCGCCGTCAGTTGGGACTGGTCATCTCTTAGCTGCCACGGCTTATTTTTTTATTATTTATTAATAATGTATGACATAAAATGTGAATTATTGAACAAATTAATATTAGACGCATAGAAATGCAATACGTCAAGATCAACAGTCAACTGACAAATCACCATCGTCGCGGTGGTCGTCCGTCGGTTGCTTTTATTGATGGATTTTGAAGACTCCAGAAGATCTATATTGCGCCGGGCTAACCCCAATTTATATTTTGCGTTACTGCCTTCGATCAATTATTGATCGAAGGTTACTGCCAATCCATACTAATATTATAAATGTGAAAGTAACTCTGTCTGTCCGTCTGTATGTCTGTCTGTCTGTATGTTACGTTTTCACGCCTAAACCGCTGAACCGATCGTCATGAAATTTGGCAGAGATATAGCCTGGGATATGGAGAAGGACATAGGCTATTTTTTTACGCCATAACCGACATCCACGCGGGCGGAGCCGCGGGCCAAAGCTAGTTTGTCTATAAAATAATATTACCTACTGACAAAATACTATGTCTGAAATAATATTCGTTAATAATAAATTAGTTAGTAATAAAAAAATACTTATGCAAGGTTTAAATTTTAGTAATAAATAAATACTTATGTATATAAATAAAAACTTATGTAGGTTTAAATTAATTACCTATCAAGATACCTACCAATATTTTGTTATATTAATCGGTCAAGCCGTTTTGGAGGAGTATGGTAACTAACATAATTAACACGAGAATTTTATATACTTATAAGATGAGTAAAAAAAATGATCTGAATTTGAGTTTTGAAAAAAATAGGTATAAAACAATGTCGTTTTTGTGTGTGCCGCGGCGCTGAGATGCGCTCACAGGCCCTAGTGTGAGTTTCTTTTAACCATCTCGATTTGACATCTCGATATAGCACTCCGATTGATTTTCCAGAAATTTTGTATTTTCTACTTCAAAAACTTCATCCTTGTAATGTATATTAGGGCTAATGCTGAGAATCCGCTGACTAAAATGTGCAACTTTTATTTTTGTCACGTTTATTTTAAAATTATTTGTCTCTAACCAATTTACAACATTTCTTAAACAATTATTAATGTCCCTTTCATATGTCTCCACACTTTTACATGGTATTGTCACAGTACTATAGTCCGCAAACAGAGTTATTGGTTGTTCAATGAATTCAGGTAAATCGTTTATGTACAGTATGAATATAAAAAGACTCAATACGCTCCCCTGCGGTACTCCAAAGATAACTTCACGCTCTGAGGATCGATGTATCTCTTCGCGCTTGTTAACTGGATTAACTTGACAAACTTACGCAACAATTGCAGAACCTGGGCAACTAATTATCCTGACTTTTTTCGACATTATTTTGCACCCGTGTAGGGTCATCCACAAAATCTGACCGGTATCTGTAGTAATTCGTAAAGGGATAAATGTGGTGGCAAAGAGGCTGTTTTCGTCTTCTGGATCTTCGAAGAAGCTTTGTTTATAAAATAATTGACCTGTACTCCCATAAAATCCCCAAGATCTTTTGAAAATTGTACATTACTAGTATTATAATTCCGTTTATTCATTTTAATTTAATTTACTTTTTTCTAAAACAATATGAAAATTGATGGATTTACCAATAACAATGTGAAAATCAATGATATTGTAACTTCTTTCAGATAACCGTGTTATTATATCCTTTATTTATTTTTTACACATAGTATTTTACATTTTTAAATATTTCTTAAAAATAAATATATAAAAAAATAAAAAAATTGTAGCTCACCAGTATCGGGAACAGGGTCTTATTATTATGTGTTTTTATTTTTTCAATAGAGCAACATTTCATAAAAAATATGACTTGTGCCAATCCCATTGAGCCTTAATGTGCAAAAAAAAAAAAAAAATACTTTTACTCCCTGTGCAAATCATATTCAATTAATATAATTTTATTTAAAATTATATAACATACATATAACATCTTTTAAATCATTTAACATTAGAAATTTGTACAAATGAATGTCAAGTCATTTGAATCACAATTTATAGAAAATGTTTAGTATTACATCAAAATGTCACTGGCTACAATATTATGTATGTCAATGTATACAATACAAGCATGTCAATTTAAATAAGTAAAAAAAAGATTTTTTGATTATAAAAAATGACAATAATAACCATTTATATTTTAATTTTATTTCAAAAGAGCATGTCAAGAATAATAAACTGAAAACAAGATGAGTACCAGATGATATGAACTCCGAGACATTATAACACGATTTACTTATGAGAAAGTTTTTTGAATGTCTTTTTCACAAATTAACATTTAAGATTTTGATTGATTCTGGTATGTGATTATATACATGCATGTATTATATAAATGCATAGCACAGGTGTGAGTCCTATGTACTATAGAGCTACCATTGACCAGGTAATATGTCTTTCATTGACTTGAATGTGCCCTGGCGGTTGAGAGTATGTCATGCTCACTTAAAGGTCTCGCTGATGGTGGCGTGTGTGTTGGATCATTTAGCTCCCTTCAAAATGGTTGAGCTGACTGGTGCTAATCCATGCGTCATGTTCGTGAACGGGCGCCGTCAGTTGGGACTGGTCATCTCTTAGCTGCCACGGGTTATTTTATTTTATTTTGTTTCTATTTGTTGTACCTACGCTTGACGCTTTTAACGTGTAAGTTTTTATTATTTTTATTTTTACATCGTTCTCACTTTTAGTTATAAATGCAACATTATAGATGTAACGAATACTTTTGTAACAATTTAATTTAAAAGAGTGTCCATGGAGTTTCTTGCCCGTTCTTCTCCATAGGTACGCTTTGGAATGGGAATGTAGCTTCATTTTTCTTACTGACCGACTGCTTGACAATTCAAAAGGGCCTGTAAAAGGTTTAATTAATTGAAATAAATGATTTGATTTATACACATAATTGGTGCCTTGCAGAAAACACTTTTGTGCATCAGAGCTGTCTTGAACTGTCTTGCACGTGTCTTGGACATTGACGTGTCGTCGTCTCCAGCTATCTGAGTCAGGTAGCTTGGGAAACAATTTTGGGTTGGTTTTCACAAATAGGGCAGTGTCAGTATTTTCTACTGGATAAAAAATGGTTTACAAGTGTCTGTGCATTTCAAATCGAACATTACCCTAATAAACTTAAAAAAAAAAAAAATTGTTCCTAATTGGCTGAGTGCCTCCAAAACATAACGCCATATCTTAATATTGAACCATTGAAAAAATCATTTTTATTATATGATTTTACCTTTTTCGTGCATGCAGCCGGCGTCCATCGATTTATTAGACGTTGTCACGGTAAAAATCGGAACCCATAAAGGATCACTCCTATGCCTGTCTGTCTGTCCGTCTGTCACAGCCAATTTGCTCCGAATTTACTGGACATAATAAGTTGAAATTTAGTACAGATACGAACTTTCGTGACTCAAACACGGACATGTAACAATAGAAAATTCTAAAAAAAGTTTTGCAGACTGTATCGTGTGACATCTATACATATAATAAAATCGTAGCGAAGTCAAAACTGTACATTGAATATTTTTGAAAAAAAGTAATTGCCACGTGGTCTGGGAACGATTCTGATGCCGAAAATATAGTTTTTAGAATTTTTGTCTGTTTGTCTGAATGTATGTTCCAGCTAAACGCAAAAACTACCGGCCAGATTTTGTTCAAATTTTGCGTAGATATTCCCTATAGGTCTGGTCAAATTACTACGTATAAATTATCACGCTGATTGCTATGGGGGATGAGCAGTATTGCATTATGTTTTGAGATGGGTCCATAAGGGCAGGTACCTTAACCGTGGTCGCTACAAGAAAATGGTCTTAAGAGACTATCCTTAACTTTTAGAAAAAAATTGATGTGCATTCACAAATTTTGAAAAAAAATTACAGTCAGCAAGAAAATGGGCAATTTTCACAAAAAAGTTTTTTGATGCCAATCGATCCTGTTTCTTACGAGAATCAAAAAACTCTTGGGACCAACTGAAGTTTGAGTACTAGAAAAGTAAGAAACCCCAAAAAAAAAATCACATGCAGTTCGTAGTAATGATACTGAGATGAGAAATTAAGAACGAACACAATGTATCAGTGTATGACAACAGTCGTACTATTCCATTACTACTTCGCTGGGTTGAATAGGAAACGAATATAGCAGATAGTTACTGATTTTCTTTTAAATGATTATCATACCATAAGGATCTAAGCAGTCTATTATGACATGCTATTTCAGTCAACCCTCAACAAAGTAATGCAAATCTAATTTCGATTCCAAAGAATTGATATTTTTTGTGCTTCTTTTTAGGGTTCCGTACCAAAATGGTAAAAAGGAACCCTTAGGGTGTGACTCAGTCTGTTTGTCCGTCTGTCTGGCACAGCTGGATATCTCAAGAACTACTAATGCTATCAACTTGAAATTTCGAATATTTTTTGCCCAACTATTTTGCAAATAAGAAAGTTTTTTATTTTTAAACTGGGACTTAACTGGTGTCTTAAAAAATCGAAATGGGGCTACTAGGTGTGTATCGTATAAAGTGTAGGGTATCGTATAAAGGGCGCTATTTTCACATTCTCAAACATTTATTTTAGGCCGCATTGTTTTCGATTTTTGTCAAAAAAATAACAAAAAAAAAAAATCCGTTACCCCCCCCCCCCCCTCTTTATTTCCGAAGTTTGCATAGATAAAAATCTGAAATTATACGCGCATAATTGACGCGTGAGATTGTCGCCAACGATCGTCCCCGTGAGGACACGGCGGTGCTCTACCCAGGCCGGGCAGACCTCCACCGTATGCTCTACCGTGTCCTCCAGGCGATCCCACAGTGGTAACACCTAGGTGTTTCCTTCCGCCTTATCCTGAACAGAAACCTCCCGAAACAACCGTGTCCGGTGAGGACCTTCGTCAGGCAGAAGGTCAGCCAGATCTTTCACAGATGTTCTAAACAGACCGGGAAAAGTAATTATCTTCTGGAGGGTGTTCTGGAGGTGGGCTGATTGGAATAACCACTGATGGCCGCCATGGCCCATGTACAATGGTCCACCCTGAAGGACTAAGTGCGGAAACCAAACTCTTTATCATAGAACATGGAACTGTACGTCGCTTGCTCTCGCGTCACCAGTCCTGACTCTGTATATTTTGACTGCTGTGACCAAAACTACAAACGTAGTACTCAGGGAAGTTTTATTAAAATGTGGCTGGTATTTTAGTATATTGTGTCGTCTTACGACTTCCACGCGAACGAAGTCGCGGGCAGAAGCTAGTGTTATAATAAAATACCACTCGATATTCATCAACTGGATGAGAAGAAATTTAAAACATGCATTAAACGCACACTATGTAGACAAGCATTGGATGATTATATCGTAGATAAAAATGCTTGGCTAAATGCTGGTCCTGCTCCACTGCCTCTTGGGCTCACTAGATAAAATTTTAATACTTGGAAGTTGCTTGCCCCTTTTTTTTTTTTTTTTTTTTTTCTGACATTACGAACTTAATGTTTATTTTGTTTTTATTTAAGCATGTTTTTATTGTTGAATACTCCAATAGATAATAATTATTTTCTTTCTTTTTTGGTAGTAAATTTTTATTCATCTCTCATACATACATTGCAAACTATAGTTCTGTATAATTTAGCAGCATTTTTTTCAATTTTGTAAATGTGAATACCATGGAGCCGTTTACTATGTTATTATGATTTATGTTGACTTGAAAGAGCATGGCATTTGAGAGTATGTCATGCTCACTTAAATGTCTCACTGATGGTGGCGCGTGTGTTGGATCATTCGGCTCCCTACAAAATGGTTGAGCTGGATGGTGCTGATCCATGCGTCATGTTCGTGAACGGGCGCCGTCAGTTGGGACTGGTCATCTCTTGACTGCCAGGGCTTATTTTTAATTTGTAATTTTACATTTTGAATTGTTTTATTAGTTTTATTAATTTTTACATTGTCTCACATATAGAAGCAACAAGAATAATGTACACAGGATTATGTAATATCTTAATTTAAAAGAGTGTCCTTGGAGTTTCTTGTCCGTTCTTCTCCATAATGATCTACGTATTGGAATGGGCATCTAGCTTCAACTTTCTGACTAACTGACCGTCTCTTTGACAATTCAAAAGTGCCTGTAAATGGTTTAATTGAAATAAATGGTTTGTGTTTGAGTTATGTCTAATAGTCAAAGTTTGAAGTTTGACTATTAGAAAAAACAAATTACTTTTTTCGGAAATATAATATGCCTCTTTTGAAAGAGGCATATTATATTTCCGAAAAAAGTAATTTTGCCGAATAGATTTTCTCCCAAACATTGCATTTCACGTGATCTCGATCGATAGGCGTAAAAAATCGACACATTTCACTTTTCTTTCGCAGTGCAATGAGAAAAACTGGCTCAACACAATTCTAAACTCACAATTCACAAACATGTTTAGTTGCGACTGATTAGTTGGAACTGACTGACAACTAAAACAAAACAAGTCAAACTAACCAAGTAAGTAAGCAACGAGAAAGAAACGCTTTCTGTTGGCCGAATGAAACACGTGATGCCTGCCTTCGGCTTTTGCGCGTGCGAGGATCGACTAACCGCGCGGGCGTCGGGCGAGACACGACACGACCAGTACATATTCGCATTCGTTAAACATTCGCATCACATGATGTGAATGCGAATGTCAATGCGAATGTTTAAAATGATGCGAATGCGAATGTAAATATTCGTAACATCTCTAGTGTTACTTGATTTATTTTATTATTATCTTAATGAATATTCATACATTAAGATAATAATATTCGTCGTGACATTTTATTATTGAATTATTAGGTAATATTAGTTATTATAATTTTGTTTTTTTGCGCGGTTGTTATTTTATAGATGTGTAACTTCTAATCAATACTGTCTTTTATACTTAATTCAATAACACTATTTACTTATCATTAATAATAATAATATTATAACAAGTTGCCAAAGTCGGTTACAGAACTTAGCGACGGAAAGTTCAAAACCCACATCAAAGTGTCCTTATCAAAAAAGCATATTATAAGATAAAAGACTACGTTGAAGACAAGGAAGTTTGGCAATAATTCTTTCTGCACATGTGGCTTCCCTGGTACCTCATAAACAACATAACTATGTCAATGTCTATTAACTGCTCCCAAATAACGATGTTTATTTAGTTTTTTTTTTTTTACATACTTCCTTGACATAATCTTTTCATTATTTGACATTATTTACCTACAAATCGAATTCCAATTCTTTATTAGTGGCTTTTGTGGACATGATATTTATTCAGATATGTTACTGTAGTTGTAATTGCAATCATGTCATTAATATTTTATATACTTAGATTATTTTATATTTTGTGAATGTGAGAACGTTGTAGGCCTAGTAGAGTGTAGATTTGTTGGCACTTTTCTATTTTGTTAAGTACCTGGTAATTGTTAAAAGGCCTACACTGTCCTCCCATACCTATTATCACTGTTATTTAATAATATTGTAAAGCCAATTATTTTTAAAAGAGTAACCGTGGAGTTTCTTGCCGGCTCTTCTCCATAGGAAACGACTAATTGGAACCGTGCACCTAGCTTCTGACGTTTCATAAGTGCCCATGTAGGTTTATGTGAAATAAAATATTTTGATTTTGATTTATAATCAAAAAATTGCAGGTTATAAAAATTTGTACAGTTTTGCTTAATTGTAAATTATTATATTCCTATGACTTACGAGCCTTAACTGCCCACGCACATAGAATTAATATTTTTCATTTTTTTCATTGCCTTTTCATTTAAACCATAATTTACTCAATTTTGCCTGTTTTTTTTTTTGTCACATGTAACGATTCCATCAGTTTAGCTCAGGCTAAACTAGTTAAGCCTAAAGTATGTAGGCCAAACTAGATTATCCTGGGCTAAATTGGTATATCCTGACACGCGTAGGAAAAACCGGCCTAGGACAAACTAGTTTGACCTGAAACTTATATACTACTGCCGTGAATTTTTTCACATATTCAAAAACAACCATTTAGCTGGCAGGGGTCAACACACTTAACACTTGACTCTTAAAAAAATCGTAATATTTATGAACGGCCTATCCAACGATATCCCACAACAGGGGATAGAGTTGAAAAAAAAATGTCATCCCCACTTTACGTGCAGTGGTGGAATCAAAAAAAAAAAATCAAGATTTTATTTTATCACTTTTTGACGTGATTAATGCCAAATTACAGCTTTCTACCACTAAGACTCTGAGCTAAGCGGCGGACAGACAGACAGATGGACATGGCGAAACTATAGGATTCCTTGTTGATTACGGAACCATAAAAAAGCAAAAGCATATCTCACCATAGAACGGATCCACGCGCGGCATGAGCTCCTTCCAACGATGGTATCTGGTGACCACCTCGCCGAGATCCATCACAAAGAACGGGTCCTCCTGTGTCCTCGACTCCACGATCTCGCGGATCAGGTCAGTTGGCGACCATTGCCCATCCATCACAGTTATAAGCTGTTCTTCTTCTACAATCTTCATCTTGGCTGAGTTTTTGAGCCGTGTGCGGTTCCGTTAAGGTCGACTTCGGAGTCGACTTATCCCGGTAGTGCCGGAGCGTGGGGTCAGCTATGCTGCACTTGCCTGTCTGGACCGGGAGGGTCGGTGTCAGGTGTTCAAGGCGAATTGTGGTGGCCCACGAGCGCTAGTGTTGACGGGTGAAGCCGCGGGTCTACTTAATAAAATGTCGAATTCATTCTTTGATAGACAACGCACAGCCTAAACCACTGGATCTATAAGCCATGAAATCCTTATACAGCGAGAGTGAACACTAAGCACGTATTACAGAACCTTACTCAAGACTCAAGCATTACTTACAACTAGTTTCAAACAATCAAATTGCTTTAATCGAGTTTTAATACTTCATATGAGATCCACGCGAGATTTAATGGTTTTTTTATTATGTCTGTAATTACAGCATACGAGAGGTTAAGGCGACGATAACCGACGTTTAATGATTTTATACTCGAGATCACGTCTAAACGAGTAGTGTTAATGATTTGGAAAAAATATATGTTAAATTAGAGCACTTTCTTAATAATTAATTATATGAATATTTGAGATTATGTTAATATAACATAGTGAAATTATTTTTTAAAGTTATGTCTAAACCTGATAAAAAACTGAGAATCACGCAAAATCTATGGTATAATGTATAATAAATTAATAATGCGTATTATTTGGGACAGTGCTCCTTGATGGGCGAGGTTTTAGGGTTGGATGAAGACAAAACAGTTCTGTTTGTTGCCCAGGTAAAGCTTTGGGGCCTTACAAATAAACGTGGAATAAAGTTATGACAAGCATAAACACCAAAATATTATAGTCATACCGAAGTTATCCTAGGAATAACTTCAGTATAACCATACATTTTTGACTTTTATACCTAGCATAACTTTATTTTTATACGTGTTTATTTGTTAAGTCTTTAAATAAGTCGAATATCGCGCGGGATGTGGGACGAGATTGCGTTCGCCGATTGTTTTAATTATTAGGAAGTCACGAGAGTATTCGCGAAAAATTGAACACGCCCAAACAAGTTAGTTGACAATCGGCGCAAGCGAATTAACCCTAGTAGCATTTTTGTTGGCGTTTGGTTGGGCCACATACCTCTGAAGGTGGCCCAACTAAATGCCAACGGAAAAGGCTACTAGGGAAGTCCCGCATCCCGCGCGTGATTTGCGGAGGATTTGCTCGTGGCTAAGTAATACTAATAACAGCCGCACGGTTTTAGCTACCGGGGTTGGGATTTGAACTTCACGGGCTACCCTGACGCTTCCCCCTTAAGAGCTTAATTCTCAAAGCTTTCTTTTCACTTTAAGAGCGAACACGTTGCAAGAGCAACTTTTGACGAAACTTTGATTTCCGAACGAAATTACGAACTACTACAGATGCGCGATGACTGCGAACTGATAAAAAATAGCCGACGCCCCTGTATTTATGCGGTGTTTTATCAGAATTCGTGGGATGGCATATTAACACGAGTAATAGTAAAACCTCGTCCACGCTTTAATCCGCTTTGGTGACGTTGATTACTCGAGTTCCATTTGTCTTAGTAACTGTTTATTTTGGGCTAAACACGACGCATTAAGTTGATTAAGTATAAAGACGAAAGTGTCAAGGTAGCCCGAGAAATTCAAATTATCTTAAGTTTTTGCAATTGGAGGTCAGTATCAGGTTGTATGTTGATCTCAATATGATTCGTGATCGTATCAAATATTTAAATATAAAATTATAATCATAAAAATCGTCAATAAATAAAATAATAAATAATAATAATGTTTATTCCAGTAAAATGTTCACAAAGGTTACAAGTACAGTAATATGGTACAATATAAAGTGCATTGAGTATTATCTCCTGGCACCCAAACTAGGTTTATAGCCTGTGACTTGGGGACCAGTGATTCCATAAGGGTAAATGAACAAAAATATTTTAGTAAAACTGTGTTCACCAGTAACATGGTTAACATAACAATGTAAATATTATTTATGTGCATAAAAAGAAGAAAAAGTAAAAAGAACTCATAAGTAAATACAACTCTCTAAGTTCATATAATCCTATTGAATGACTGTTTCATGAAATTAAACTTCGCACGTCCAAATAGTGTCATAACCATAAGTCAAAAAGGCAAACGCTCAAGAATAAGGTGTTTAAAACTTATTCTAAAATATATTTTCACTTTTCGGGCTTTAATAAAAAAAATCCGGTCAAGAGCGAGTCGGACTCGCGCACCGAGGGTTCCGTGCCATCTTATATAACTTCATTCGTATAGGTACCTAAATAGTTCTGTGCCCAGAAAAAACTACAACTGTGCTTCACCCGAAGCAACCTGCGAGTAGGTAGGAAAGAGGATATTTTTTTTGTTAACCATGAAATATTTTTAAATCATCAGCGAGGCCTATATTTTGAATGTAATTTGGATTTAATTTAATGGTAATTTATTTTTGATTTGATGTTGATTTAATTTTGATTTGATTGTAATTTAATTTTCATTTTTAATTTAATTTGTAGTTTTCATTGTAATATTGTTTTTTAATTTTTAATGCTACTAACATATTTTTCTAAGTTGTAATACTAACACATTATGGATGTTTTCCGAATTAAATGATTATTATTATTATTATTATATTTGTCAGAGAATATTGACACCGCGGTGTAGAATATTGCAGTTTTAGGTCAGCGTAATCTCTTGACCGATAGTGGAACTAATGTACATTTTGTTGATGATTTCTGAAAAAGTGTGCTATTAAGAGACATCGTTTTATTTTATATATAGAATAATTTCAGATTTTTATCTATTCAAACTTCGGAGATAAGGGGGGAACGGTATTTTTTTTTCATTTTTCGTTAAAATTCGAAAATTGTGTGGCCTAAAAAAATAAGAAAAATGTTTCTGAATGTGCAAATATCTCTTTCTTATAATACCCCACATGCCCTAGTAGCCCCACTTCGAATTTTTAAGATCCCCGTTCAGTCCCTGTTGCATAAAAAAAAAATATCTTTGCCCCACACTAGGAATTTTCCTGTATTGTGGATGCATTTACAAACATTTAAACTCACATACACAAACAGCCAGATCATAGAGTCATTTCTATTTATTTATATACCTACTGTGGCATTTTAGCCGTCTTACAAAAGAAGTCTCACTCAATGTATCCGACATAAAATACCTCTAGGCGTGATTAAAAATTTGTTACCATTAATTAAGATAATAGGTGCAAAGAAAAATAAATAATGCATTAGAATTATGAACCGAACTGTTTATAATATTTACGTATTAAACGGTAGAACATACCTACCCAGCGCACGAGCGAGTAGATCATTCCATCTCCATTTTCTATGAGACAAAACTATCGTAAGCCAATCTAGCACAGTTCACGTGGACTGTCATCCAATGAGAAGTTCTAACGCTATGCGGCGCGTGCCACGCCCCAACCACTTTCACAAAAATAAAACAGGTGAAGGACACTCTCACAGTGTCTCAGTTGCGTCCGAATACCGGAAGTGGAAGTGCGCGCTGGCGCGCTAACGGTTATCGACCGTTGTTCGCGATCGCTACCTACTAAGTGCAAAGAGTGATTAGGTACCTACCTACTTCACAATGAGTGATAGGAACTATCAATTCTCGAATATCGAGTACCTACACATGGTACTCCTGTAAGTGGAATAAGTGGTGACAATTTACGGGAATCAAGGAGATTATACGCTGTGCCTAATAATCTCGACATGTTACGCAACCAAGGTGTAATCAACCCGCAAGTGATTTTAGCAGCATTACAACGATGATTGATCACGGCCAGTTTCGCACCCCACCGCATGCGCAAGCTCGGGGTCGTCCACGATTTTCACCTGTTCTCGAAGAGAACATACTGGATTATTTTGAACGACACCCGCGCACAGGTAAAACTTAACTACTTGCATGTGTAAATAAAAAGTGATCGTTTGTAAATACGTAATTAGTAATTAGTGTACATAATTCAGTTGATTCCAATTACAATTTACGTACTGCCAATTTCATTAACTATCTTTTGTTATTTGCCAGGTTAGAGATCAAAATTCTGGATTTAATGTAGGTAGGTCACATTTAGAGTATTATTTAGAGTCAAATTTCTATCTGTCGAACGAAAACAAATTTATCAGTTATTGAAATCGGCCGTATGTTTGTAACTTAAATCGTACCTACCTCTTCTAATAATCTGCACTTAGTATGTACCTAGTTGCAATAGTAAGAAACACATTTTTACACTAGGGTGAATGAACTCTGATAAAGATGTCGCCGCTCCATTCCGCGCCCTTGGAACGTATGTTTATGGCTCGGACCATGCGCTCGTAACAGGGTGTTTCAAATTGCGTCATGCGTCATACTTATTCAATACTATTAAATTTTTATGAATTATTCAAATGGTTTCTATTTTGTTATTTTTTGTTATGAATGATTAGTAGTCATTGGATACATGAAGTGGGCTGCCGTTGTAAGACGGTTAAAATGCCACGGTGTATTTAGTCATTTATATTTTTTTGCAAAATAGTTGCGCAAACGTCATCTAAAACTATTCCAAATTACAAGTTAATAGCATTAGTAGTTTTTGAGATATCCAGCTGTGACAGACAGATGGATAGACAGACTGAGTCGCACCATAAGGGTTCCTTTTTACCATTTTGGTACGGAACCCTAAAAACTAACAAAATTAGCTCAAGAAGTGTTTCAGTAAGTTAAAATGGTTTTTGAAGCTCTACTATATGAGGTATGAGTTATACTGAAAATATGAAAAATGTTGAGTCGTGACACTTTAAGGACAAAAAAACGAATAATTTAGGTAATATTGTTTAATTAAAGCGGGACAAAAATATTTTCTTCTTAAGAAACATAAATCTATGTATACAATGGGAATATAAATCTGTGACTCTCAGTAACTCGGCAATATATCAGATACTGCTGCGTAATATAAATTAAGTTTTTCAATCGTCTAACTCAAATATAACTCAACTTTTATTAACAAAATAAAATCAACAGAAATAATTAAAGAAAAATAATGTTAACAATAATCAACAGTTCAGAAAAACAGAGAAGTATAGTAATGGATTAAATCTCAGAGCATCTTTAAAATCTTTTATAATTATAATTAAATTCAAAATAACAAATAAATTGTTAAAACAGTCAGCATAAAAACTTGGAATGTGATCGTTTTCTAGAAAAGTCTTTAAATCAGTCTTTTTATTCTCCATAGTCTGTATTTTAGTAGTATGAGCTTGCTTTGTATCAGGAATGGTTAGTTTTTTATTTCGGGAGAGTAAATTACCTTCGGACTATTCGGTGTTCGTGTAAGACCGCCGTATCCCAGTAGTTCCATTCTCTAGTTCCAATAAGGGACTACTGGGATTTTTTTCTCCCAGTAGTTCCATGGAACTGGCATACAGGGTGTAGCGTAAATAGTGGTCCAACGTTTAGGGGTCGATTTGAGAATTATGTATAAATAATTATTAATAATATAATAATAATAATTATATAATTATTATTATTATATTATATAATTATTATTATTATGCGTATAAAGGGATACACCATAATTATATTCAGCTATCACATACCACAATTTAAACAACTCATTTACTAGCTGTAATTTCTAGAAATGACATTTTGTGAAATTATTTTTTTGTTTTTATTTTAATTAGTAACGCAATCTCAAAATTTTCAAGAAAAAAATTAAGCGGAGACTAAACATGCTTTTGCTAATCGATTTTATTTATTTTTAGGGCCCTACTTGTATAACCAGTTTAACAGTGTTGACGATTTATAGTTTAAGTTATAATAGGTGTAATTTACTAGTACAGGAATATTTGTCAAAACTCAATTATGCAGACACGGAAAAACTACTAGAAATTTTAAAATAATATCCCTATAAAGTCTCAAATTCAGATAATTTATGTAAACAAAGGGGATAACATATCAAAAAAATATCTTCGTAATGGTAATTCACATAAAATGGCGAAAAAAAAGGTTCCATTTTCTTTTAAGTACTGATTTAAAAAAATAATTATTAAAAAATAATCATACCGTAATTATTTTTATAAAATTTCGGTTTTAAACAAAGTTATTAAAAAAAGGAGATTTTCTGGTAGAAAATATTTTATGATACTGGTAACATTGCAGGAGATCTAAACAATTTTTATTTTTTTTACGTCTTCAACAATACTAATATTACAACACTCATTCATAGATTCATATTGTATGTAGCATATCTAGCCATATTTGGACGAAAACGGCTGTAAACTGTTTCGAGTGGAAATCAATTTTGGGAGGCCTACGTCTAGCAGTGGACTTAAAAGGGCTGATTATGACGATCATAGGCCGTGTCTCCGACACACTACACAAAGAATTGTTTGGCAACGGTATTTTGTTTGCATAGTTCTTATAATTAATTCACTTTTATTTTGTAGATAATTATTTACAGAAAAATTAATGATAAAATGTTTTGTACCACTGCCCTGTCATTTTGACAATGACATTTCTTGACATTACTTTGTTTACATAAATTATCTGAATTGGAGACTTTGGGTATAGTTACCTACTCTAAGTCTCTTCCTTTACCTAAATAATAATGGTGTATTTATATAACATATATAACACTTTATTTACTTTAATATTATTTGTTAATTTATTTAAACATAATATATCTTAATGTAAAAACAAATAACTGTTCTCCCAAGTAGCAAACAAGAATTGTGTAAAGTTGGATTTTGCTAAATAAAAATAGATTTCTTTAAGTCTTTTCTTTCTTTAATAGGTACTAAACCGTTTTAAACTACCGCTACTTAAGCAAGTTAGGAATACTAAATACCAGGCTGAACGATCCTACTTAGCGGTGGTAGGCTCCGCAAGGGGCCGCCTGGCTCGCGACCACCATCCCACCGGAGTCCGGCGCCAAGCAGCTTGCTGTGTTCCGTCGGTGTGTGGGACTGCCAGTGCCTCTGGGGGGGAAGTAGATTGTCAGTTGCGCTGTTCAGAACCGATCTTGGTCGCTGGGCACAGTCTGCCGGGTAACTCATTTTGGAGGGTAGCGGGATCCGAAGCACGGTGCCTGCCGTTGGCCGACCGCAGTCAGTAGGGGGCCCAAGTAGCACGCCAGCCACGTGCCAAGGGCTGCCCCGCCAACTCGCGAAAAATCCCGATATGCTCCACCGTGCCAGCTGGCGACTGGATGGGAGGACCCGGTGGCCATATTCGGGGGGGTTCGGGCGTCCCCGCAGTCTCCAAGTGAGTTCCCCATAGGTTTCGCTGGCTCTAGAGTTCCACTTGGTTCACTGAGCAGCGCCTCGACAATTCGACTTTTCCCCCGAAAACTCAACACACAATGACCAAAGCCAGAATGAAAAATAAGGTTAAACAACGGCTGCACTTCCTCCCACTAAAAGTGCACCTCAATAACATCAGGGGGTTGCACTCTAATCTCGATCCGGTCCATCACCACCTGGAGACCGAGAAGCCGCACCTGTTTTTCCTAACGGAGACGAAGATAACAACCCCGTCGGACGTGGCGTACCTCAACTACCCGGGTTACTCTCTTGAACACATGTTCAAGAAGCAGGCTGGGGTCTGTGTGTACGTTCGCGATGACATTTGTTGTCGTCGTCTCCGTTGCTAGATCTAACCCAGATGGTGAACGTAGCAACGCGGGTACCGGATGTTGATGGCCATACACCCAATTGCTTGGACCTTCTGCTGGCATCTGATCCGGACAGTCATTCGGTATCGGTCTCAGCCCCGCTGGGAACCTCTGACCACTGTCTGGTGAAATCCATATCGACCTGCTCTCCTCCAGATGAGAGTCCTAGAGGCACGAGGAGAGAATGGCGTTACGAGTCTGCAGACTGGGATGAAATGCGGCACTTTTTTGCATCTTAGCCATGGCGGCAAGTGTGCTTCTCTGTGCTGACGTGGTTGCGGACGTGATTCGGCAGGGGATGGAGTATTTTATTCCATTCTCCGACATCCCGCTCGGTCACAAATCCCAGCCATATAATGCAGAATGCGCCCACGCTGAGGCCCGAAAAGAGTCTGCCTACCAAGCCTGGGTCAAGGCCCGCGATCACAAAGTTAGAGCGCGTAGGGTTCGCGCGAGGAAAAGAGCCTTTAATTCTGCCGCCAAGTCCTGTAAGCGGGTTTTACGTAGGGCACGTTTTGACCATGTTGGACGTATTGGGACCAAGCTGTTATCGCACCCTCCGGGTAGTAAACAGTTCTGGTCCCTGTCTAAAGCGGTTGAAACGAATTTCTGTCGTCCCACTTTACCTCCAATGATGAAACCTGATGGGTCACTGGCTCACTCTGCGTGTGAGAAAGCGAATTTATTTGCATCTCTCTTCGCAAGCAATTCACGTCTGGACTCTGGCTCCAAGCAACCACCTACTATACCTCATTGTGACTCCTCGATGCAGGAAATCGCTGTCCACATCAAAGAGGTCCGAAGAGTATTGTGCAGTCTAGACGTGAATAAGGCCAGCGGGCCTGACGGCATTCCAGCGAGAGTGTTGAGGCAGTGTGCGCCTGAACTGTCTCCTGTGTTGACACGCTTGTTCCGCCTTTCTCTATTAAAAAGAACGGTACCAAGATCCTGGAAGCTTGCAAATGTACAACCAGTCCCCAAAAAGGGCGACCGAGCAGACCCTGCCCATTACCGTCCGATCGCCATTACCTCCATTTTGTGCAAGGTTATGGAAAGGGTACTGAACAGTAAGTTGCTGACCTACCTTGAAGACAATGATCTCCTCAGCGACCGTCAATATGGCTTTCGCCGGGGACGGTCAACTGGCGATCTTCTTGTGTATGTCACGCACTGCTGGGGCGAAGCCATCGAGAAACACGGCGAAGCACTTGCTGTATCGCTTGATATCTCGAAGGCCTTTGACAGGGTCTGGCACGCTGCACTACTCAGCAAGCTTCCTGCTTTTGGCATCCCAGCTGATTTTTGTAGCTGGATATCAGACTTCCTGAGTGAACGGTCGATCAGAGTAGTCGTGGACGGCTGCTCCTCTGACCTTATGGCTATTGATGCCGGAGTTCCTCAGGGATCTGTTCTCTCTGCAACTCTTTTCCTGCTGCACATCAATGACCTGCTTCTGCCTGGTATTGGTGGGTACGCGGATGACAGTACCGTTTCAGAGAGATACTTGTCCAGCGCAAAAACCAGCGGGGCTGAACTTCGTTCCCTGAGAGAGGCCATGGTTGAGCGGACTGATTTGACCTTGAGTCTTGTCTCCCAATGGGGTGACGACAATCTGGTCTCTTTTAATGCCACCAAAACACAGGCGTGTCTCTTTACCGCTAAAAGGAGTCGTTTTGATCAAACTCCTACTTTTCGGGGTACATCTGTTCCTGTAACTGATCGGCTCGAGCTCCTAGGCATGGAGTTGACATCTGGTCTCAACTTCGGCTCCACCATCGAGTGCAAAGCTCAAACTGCGGCCAAGAAACTGGGCGTCCTAAATAGGGTGAAGCGATACTTTACGCCTGGACAGCTTTTAACCCTTTACAAAGCACAAGTCCGTTCCTTCATGGAGTATTGCAGCCACCTTTGGGATGGCTCAGCAAAGTACCAACTTGCTGTGCTTGACTCGGTGGAACGCAGAGCTAAGAGGCTCATTGGCGACGTAAAACTGGTGGATGCCAAGCTTCACAGCTTGGCTCATCGCCGCAAGGTTGCCTGCTTGTCGGTCTTCAACAGATTGTACTTCGGAGAGTGTGCCCATGAACTCCACGAGCTCATTCCACCGACCCCCTTCTACCATCGGACATCTAGACGCATTGCAAGTTACCACCCCTACCTTGTTAATATTCCACCAACTCGCACTAAGCGTTTTCAAACGTCTTTTATAATGCGCGCAGCAAAGGAGTGGAACTCTCTGCCTGCGTCTGTGTTTCCGAACGCATACAACCCTAATCTATTCAAAGTGAGAGTGAACAGGCTTCTTCTGGGTAAGCTCACTCCATCGTAGACTTTGTCTCTGTCATCCAGACCTAGACTAAAGTCAAGAGCAAACTCATAGTAGAATTTAAAAAAAGTATCTTTTTAGACTCACAAAGAAAAAAATGATTTTGTAGATACATTTATGATAATTTTAACACCAAGTTCTCTAAAGGAACTGTTTTTCTGGATTATAATTTAATTCCTTTTTTACTAAAATTTGTAAGTTTAGAGTAAAAAAACAATTAACGGGACGTTCTCTTAAAAAAAATAGGCACCTCAGAGAGCGATATACTTATTTTATAAAAAATATTACTTTTACGTATATTTTAAGCTTCTGATAAAAATATAAAAAGAAAATTGAATTAGAAAATTGCCACGAAAGTCACCAAAGAACGCCTTAATCGAAGAATCACCCATTTATAGAAAATATTATACACTATAAGTCACAAAATTTTTCATTTGCAATATTATTAAACAAAATTGTATCGTTTATTTTCTAGTATTTTAAAAGCCCGTCTGTTTTATAGCACTATCTATAGATTTTACACAAGAAATAATAAGAAATGGTCGATGCTATGAGTGCGGATGGCTGAAGAACCGAAAGACACGATATACTTGCCACCATTGCAAGAAATATTTGTGCTTAGAGCATGTAGAGCCAACATGTACACACGGCCACAAATCAAGCTATACATTTCCAGTTTAGGCTGATCTCGCATTGTATAGGATTTCCTTACAATGAGAGGTCCGTTTATACTCGAAATGTATAGCTTGATTTGTGGCCGTGTGTACTAGCTGCTTGGCTCATGAAAAAGAGTAAATTTTGAGTTTTTTTTTTGGATGGATGGATATAACCTTTTTTGTTTGTATTTTAGAGTTCCTAGTGTCATAAGACTGACAAAGGCTAGCAAAATATATTATTTTTACCAGTTTTGATATTTAAAAATAAGCATTAGAATAAACTTGATGTGATTTATGATATGCTCTTTGTTTTATTGTTAAAAAAACATGTCTCTAAATATTTGACCAAGTAAAACTCTAAAGCATGGAGTATTGCTTATTAGGAAAATATTAGGGTGAAAAACCTGGTGCGCAGGAAATTAAATGAAATGAAATCGTTTATTCTGTAAATAGGATATCGGAATCACTGTTACATGTCATATAAAAAATATAAAAACAAGCTTGGTGAAGTCGACATTTCCTATCTGACTACCCCTGAGAAGAAATGGCGAAACAAACTCAGGGGTCAAAGTCTCTTTTAAAGTCCAGAGATAATCTTAGTCAGATCATGTGAGAACAATGTAGATCCGTGTCTGAAATGGTATTTTGAGGAAAGAACCTCACAATTTTGAGTGGACCTGTCCAGTCAGTGTAAGCATACGTGTAGCTCAACTCAGGATTTAAGAAGCTCAACGACTCAACGAACAATACCAAAGAAAGGACATTTGGGTAGGCCGCAAAAAGTACTCAAAATACCAGACCATCATTAAAACTACGTGAGAAAGAGGAAAACGAAGAGATAATCTAAAGAAAACAAATGACCTACATAGTGCTCACATTCACAATAACTAAAGGACCGGTAACCAATAGCGTAAGTCAAATTCACGTCACAAGTAGCGGGTATCAATAACTGATTGAATAATACTAATTATTTATTTAATAATTTAGACACACGTGCACAGGTGGACTCTATTTATACTGATTTCAGGTTTTGGACAAGTTCGATCATTTAGATACTTTTAAGCAAATTAGCATTTAACTTTTTTAACGTTCGACATTAGTGGGGACTTGTTTTGTTGGTTTACTTCCTGGTTACAAATAGAACGCGAAAACTGGTAGTTATTGGAATAGTTTAGTCCCAACTATTTTTCAAATAAGTATTTTTTTTTGCAACTGGGACTTAACGGGGGTGTTAAAAAAATCGAAGTGGGGCTACTATACTAGTGGGGCTCTAATTCAGATAATTTATGTAAACAAAGTAATGTCAAGAAATGTCACTGTCAAAATGACAGGACAGTGGTGCAAAACATTTTATCATATTCTTTTTTGTAAGTAGCCATCGCTAAAATTAAAGTGAATTAATTATAAAAACTATGCAAACAAAATACCGTTGCCAAACAATGTATTGTGTAGTATGTCGGAGACACGGCATATGATCGTCATATTCAGCCCTTTTAAGTCCAGTGCTAGACGTAGGCCTCCCAAAATCGATTTCCACTCGACACAGTTTACTGCCGTTTTTTTCATCCAAAATGTGGCTAGATATGCTACTTACAATATATGAATCTATGAATGAGAGTTGTAATATTAGTGTTGTTGAAGATGTAAAACATTTGAAAATGTTTGGATCTCCTGCATTGTTACCAGTATCATAAAATATTTTACCTATACCAGAAAATCTCCTTTTTTTAATAATTTTGTTTAAAACCGGAAATTTATAAAAATAATTACGGTATGATTATTTGTTGATTATTATTTCTTAAAATCAGTACTTAAAAGAAAATGTAACCTCTTTTTTCGCCATTTTATGTGAATTACCATTACAAAGATATTTGTTTACATAAATTATCTGAATTTGAGACTTTGGGTATAGAGCATGTAGGGTATCGTATGAAAGAGCGCTATTTGTACACACGGCTATGTAGCCGTGTGTACAAATAAACTAGCGTAAACTAGATTTGTATAGCTTGATATGTATCAAGCTATACAAATCTAGTTTACGCTAGTCTCGCATCGTATAGGATTTCCGTATAATGAGAGATCAGCTTATACTGGAAATGTTTAGCTTGATATGTGGCCGTGTGTACATTCTCAAACGGTTTTTTTAAACCGCATTGTCTTCGACTTTTGACAAAAAAAAAAAAAATATAAATACCGTTCGAAATTATTCTATGTGATCATTGATATACTAAAAATCCAAGATACACAATCAGCGTCTCAAAAGCGTCCGCATAAAAAAGGCGCACCATTTAAAATTGTGCGTATATTTCAAATAGTATCGCATCTGCCGCGTCACTGTACGCACGCTAAAACTGCCGAAGTATTCATTGAAAAATTGTAAAAATATTACGTTACAAATGTTAAAAAAGGATGGGATCTCAAACTTTCGGTAGGTAAAAGAGTTTATTGATCTGTTTTTGTTGTTTATATGACTAATTATGGGGAGAAATATTTGATTTTTATTTAATTTGTCTTAAAACGTCACTCAAAGGTCCGAGTATAATACGGCAAATTTTAATGGCTGCTTTTTCAGTGTAAGAACAATGCATTACAACCTCCATTGAATTTAGTCGAATTATACAAACTGACCTGAAAGGAAAGGAGTCGATTTTTTCCTATTGTGTTAAAGTTTTTTTAGTCAAGAAGTTTATTAATTACTATTTTATATTTAGTTTTTAACCGACTTCCAAAAGGAAAAGAGGTCATCAATTCGATGATTAAAATAATTTTTGTATTCTCGATTACTTATTTTTTGGGGCTAATTGAGTAATTCTTTTTTTTTACTTTGTAAGAATATAGTCTCCGATTTAAGTCGAAATTACCGTGTTTCCTACTGTGTTATTTGAAATAAATACCTATTGAAATTTGCATTTATGAGTTTTATTTTATTTCTTAAAATAAGTTTTAAAATACCACCATTACACAATTATCAATAATCCACAGTCCCAATATTCACAGAACTATGATAAGTACCAAAAACTGCATACTGTTGTACTTACCCTAGTAGCATTTTCTGTTGGCATTTAGTTGAGCCACTTACCTCTGGTTAGTTGGCAAATGCATACAATTGGCGGGCAGTTTGCGGGTTGGGCCAACAACTGATGGCCTACGTGGATTTGCCTACGAAGGCCCAACTTGCGATGGGGCCAACGTACATTGCCCTACGAAGGCCTGACGAAAACGTGTTCTGGGTAGGCCCAACGACACATAATACATTTAGGCAAGCGGTTGTATGTTGGTTGGTTCTATGGCTGGTTCCAGAGCGACGCGTCTCGCCACGACGACGTCGCGACGCGTCTCGCCTTACGCGCGTCGCCGATAAGGTTTATGTATAACACAAATAATAATGAACAAAATAATTTTAACACTAATCAATATCCTAATTCAAATTTTGATCCAAATAAATTTTGTGCTTATTGTAAAAATCGTGGTCATCTGATAAGCGAATGTCGTAAGCTGAAAGCCAAAAACAATAACAATTCGCAAACCGATCCACGTAACTCTACACTATCAAGTGCAACTGCACCGAGTTCAAATACCGTGTCGAGCAATAATCGCTCTAATGTGCATCGTGTTGACACTTCTAATGAAAATGATAGTTTAAGGGTCGGATACACTGCGAGCGCGAGAGAAAATTAGGTATTGAAGCGCTACTCACACAGCAATAGACGCGCGCGCCCCGCTCACGCACACATAGATGTTTACATAGTGGTTCGACCGGCTTGAAGCGTGAAGACAATATTGAAAATAGAAGTGGATACTATGTTATTCTTTTTATTGCATTTATACTTAGTAAGGAAGGATGGTGGTGGTTTATTGCAGTTTTGTATGTGACATCAATCAGCTGTTATATTATGATTTTCAAAAACAAAGTCATTTAATACGTCATGTTTCTTTTTTTATTATTATTATTATTTTATTATCATATTTAAAAAAAAAAAAATTTTTTTTTTTCTTCAGGCTGCATCGCCGGCTCGATCAGCAATGGCCATTCTTGATTCTGTAAAAAAAATACACTACATTCCTTATAGTTCTGAATGCAGACAAAGGACATTGACCAAGTGACTATGGACCCTAGTATCGGTATGAAACATGCGGTGACTCAAAGATTTATGGTTTAATTTAAAGAATGATTTTAGGGCTTTCAAATGTTATTTACTATTTTATCATAATTCTCGGCATTACACCGTAATTAGGTATAAAAATCTAAGTTTCGAATCGATCTCTTGGTGACCTTTTGTCACAATGTATGCTGGTAAATTCAAAATAAGAATTAGTCAAAATGACGATTGAGCATTTTCAATACTCGTTAATTAATCTAGTCTTGTCAAATGAAATAAGATGCATACCAAGTGAGCAGATATCCAACTAAGAATCGTGTTCCGTTCTTTACCATTTGGAGGCACTCTTATTGCACGTACGCCTAGTATAGATTTGCCACACGCAAAGCATACACTTCGATGGCCAAATGAAGGAGCTGATGCTGACCCAGCTTGGAGAGCATCATTTAGACAAGCAAAGCAGTCGGTGCAGACTATTTCATCATGCAAAATCTATTAAACGAAATAATTAAATTAGATGAATTGAATTGTGTTCCAACTCAATAACAGTAATTAAGTTTAACACTACTGTTTTGTCGATCTCGTTGGTATAGTGGTCGCAAGCGTGACTGCTGAGCGTGGGGCCTTAAGTTCAATTCCCAGGTCAGACAGTGCTATTGAGCTATTCCAATAGGATTTTTTCAGTAGCAACCCGGAGTCCTGGATTCGTGCTCGCTTGATGGCAATAGGCTCACCCCCTATTACATGAGGCTAAACATAATTTTTTGAACGTGCTAATCTCTGGAACTGCGAGTTGGATTTGAAAAAATCTTTCTGCATTTTACAGCCCAATTCTTGGGGAAGAATTACATTCCTGTTAACTAGAACACCATTTTTTTTTAAATGAAAGTTTATGCGAAAACGAAGTAAAAGCACGGGCAGGCAATCTGTTGCGACGGGGTGGGTCGGGGGAACAAGAAATTCAACGCGGACGAAGTTGCGGGCAGAAGCTAGTATATGATAAAATTGCGGTTGGCAGATAGCAATGCCAGTCGTCGTGGTTGTCATTGACGAAGGATTTCAAATATTCTTTAAGAGTGGCGTGGCTACGCTCTAGTGCACCGTTTGTTTGAGGATGATAAGGTGTAGAAAATAGTTTTTTTATTTTAGGACTTTCAGTCAATTGTCGAAATAACTCAGATGTAAAACATGTACCTTGATCGGTGAGAATCATTTTTGGAAACCTGAATAAGGATATGAAACGAATAAGGCAACGTGCAACTTCATCTGTTGTAGAAGTAACCATAGGGTATGCACACGAGAATTTTTTTGAAGAGTTAAAACGTATTTAAATTTCTGGGGCCCAGCTTCGGGTAGAGGACCAACAATGTCGAAGGCTAATCTTTCGAATGGTTTAGTACTTGAAGAAGTTATAACCATAGGGGCCTTATTAGAAGCTCGCAATGGCTTATTCACTTGGCAGAGTTTACAATTTTTAACAATATTTTACAAATTTTTAATATCAGATTGCATACTTTTCCAATAGTATGACGTTTTGATCCTGTTATACATTCGCTTGAAACCTGGGTGACCAGCTACGGTAGTCCCATGGTTTTCTTTATGGATATTTGGAATTTCGGCAGGAATCGGATATCGTATTTGGTTTTTGTAAACATGGATTTTAATGTTAGTGCCGTGGAAGATGTACGATATCATGTTATATATTTTCACGTAAACTAATTCAGTAAAAGGTTCTGTAAAATCTGAAATAGATAGCTGCCACGGCTTATTTTAATTTTTGTGAATTGTTTCTATTACGGACGCTTCTAACGTGCACGTCTTTCTACATTGTTCTCACATGTATAACTTCAACATGAATGATGTAACCCATATTTTGTAACAATATTTTGTTTTAAAAGAGTGTCCATGGAGTTTCTTGTCCGTTCTTCTCCATAGGAACCTACTACGCTTTGGAATGGGCAACTAGCTTCATCTTTCTGACTGACCGACGCCTTGACAATTCAAAAGTGCCTGTAATTGGTTTATTTGAAATAAATGCTTTGAGTTTGAGTTTGAGTTTGATAATTCTTCAATTTCTTTTTTTGTAATAATTTGATCCTTTAATTTTAGTAATAAATTGTAAATTGTTTTGTAAGAAGTTTCGTCATAATGATGAACTTTAGTAAATAAGAAATATAATATTTTATTGTTTGCATCACCCGACTGTACGGTTTCAAGTTCCCGCTCAGCTGATTGCAACTCAGCGGAATCCGGTATCATTGACAACAGCTGTTCGCAATGCGGCATAGTGCTGTCGAAGTCAAGTCTACTCCTTTTTTCAAATCCAACTCGCAGTTCCAGAGATTAGCACGTTCAAAAAACAAAAAACCGGCCAAGTGCGAGTCGGACTGACTCGGGCACGAAGGGTTCCGTACCATCCATACAAATCCTTATCCTTACTAATATTATAAATGTGAAAGTAACTCTGTCTGTCTGTCTGTATGTTACGTTTTCACGCCTAAACCGCTGAACCGATCGACCTGGGATATAGAGAAGGACATAGGCTACTTTTTTACGCGATAACCGACATCCACGCGGGCGGAGCAAAAAACACGGCAAAAAAATCATTCCGTTGTATGAGAGCCCCCTTAAATATTTTTTTTTCTGTTTTTTAGTATTTGTTGTTATAGCGGCAACAGAAATACATCATATGTGATTTCAACTGTTTAACTATCACGGTTCATGAGATGGTGAAAGACGGACAGACAGACAGACAGACAGACGGACAGCGGAGTTTTAGTAATAGGGTCCCATTTTACCCTTTGGGTACGGAACCCTAAGAACTAACTCTTCAGCTGTGGAATAGACTACCTCGCAGAGTTGATCATTATTTTGCTGCGGAGTTATTATAAAACAGTTATATCTCCTAAGATATTCATTGAAATGAAATGATGTAAGGGCAACTTTGTTCAAAATTAAATACTTGTGATGAATAACGTATTTATTTGGATAAGGATTAATACCATGTTTATGAAAACTCCTTCGCAAATAATGCATTAATTTCGAACAAACTTGATTACCATAAAAAAGGTTATAGTGAGTCAATCTTAAAAGATAGACATAATTATGCTGTCGCGGACTTTTTTTAGAACTTTTAAAGAGGAACAATTCCATCATACATGATATTTGCTTAACTTAAATCGTTTACGCAGCGCACGCAACGGAAGCTCTCAAAAAGGAATATTTTTTCCCGTTTATGCAAAATTTGTAGCGTGATGTTATATAGCCTATAGCCTTCCTCGATAAATGGACTATCCAACACAAAAAGAATTTTTCAATTCCAACCAGTAGTTCCTGAGATTAGCGCGATCAAACAAACAAACAAACAACTTCTTCAGCTTCATAATATTAGTATAGAAGATTATAATACAACTCCTCTGTCCACTGAATTTAGGTACTCCTCATGAATTATTATACGGGTATAAGCCATCTATTCCTAGCAGTTTTACTGAAACTAATGATAATGTCACTTATCACGAGTATATACGCGCTTTACAGTATAGAATATTAATGTTCAAAAAACCAAGGTTGTAAATTTTTCTAGCATAAAAACAGCTGCCCCTAAACTACTTGTACTCAAATCCCACCAATGCAATTTCAGTATGAGGGGACATGAGGAAAGCAAATCCAATCGGTTACTTCGCACGTAAGGAAGCTTTTGCACATATTTAAAAGACTTTCTAACTATAGCTGACAAATATACTCACAAGATGACTTACCTGGCTTTATGTCAGTCTGTGCTTAGTTACTGCATAATATCTTGGCGTTTCGCTGGTAAGAGTTATCTAATTACTGGGGAACGTGCACAGAGAGTTATCCTTTATAAGGTCTCTCATAGATTTAGGAATTTGGTACCCCACTGATATGTTATACCGAGAAACGAGGGTGCTTACGGTGCGCCAACTTTACATTATAGCGCTACTTAATTTCATAAAACAGCAGCTGCCACAGTGGTAGCGGATCAGCGTACGCGTAGAAATCCTGGGTGGATCGCAGTTTTCTTCAAACTTAGACAATACGACTTTCTCTCGTATTGGACCATATCTGTATGAAAAAGTTAACAAAAAGCTTAAAATCTTCCCCTTTGACAAAGTTTGGGTGCAAAAAACAGGTTCAGGATGGCTGCTTGGGATTTATAATATTATGCTGAAACGGAGAATCTATTATCTTTCCAATATTAAATTATTCATCATCACACACTAGCACTCATCACATGCATACATTAACACATCACATTCACACTCACACTCATCACTTACATACTAACACTCATCACATATACACGTACATTTTATAATAAAACCACTCCATATACTAATAGAATGTATTCCACCAATATCAAAATGAACTCTAACATTATAATCCAAATATTACAATCAGTGTAACTTCGACATAAACAGTACAACTAGAATATAATTTCACTATTTCAATCATGAGATCATTGTTTTCAATCTATTAACCAAAACTTCCAACTAGGACGACTCCCGTCCGCGAACTGCCCCCCGACTCACATCAAAGTGGGCGGAAAAGCTTACATTTACATCAACTTCCGGGTTCTCGAAACATCGAGAACATTCTAGATTGTTCTACAAATGCGCCTCTAGTGTCGAGAAGCGCTCGCTACAACATTCATTCATAATTATACAATAACCCATTGACAACAGCGCCCCTGGTGTCAAGAGGCCTAATATTCCATTCATAATCTATGAGTAAATCATTCATAAATGCTAACGCCATCTAGCCGCGACTGGCACAAACAATACACTCTTACATTGTTTTCGCTGCTTAGCGATGGGTGGCGCTAATATATATATCAGTCACAATGACGCTATTTAAACAAGAAATCATGACAATTTGGTTACTTTTTAGTCCTAAGGTAAGTTTAATTAATTATACTGAAACCGGTGCATTTGTTAACCTATCTTTATTGATTCATATTAGAGACTGGATCCTGCGACACAGGGTATCCTAGTGCGGGATCCAGTGTCACACCTGAATTTTGTAACACTTGTTTATTAATCAATAAAACTTTAATTTTTTATTTTATTTTATTTAGTATTATATATATACCCGTTGTGTCAAAGGCGAGTAGTCAGACGTGATGGGATGACGTTCATTATTCATGATAATTTATACAGTCCACAGAAAGCCACTGTGTATGTCTAATATGTCTATGTCGTGTTAGATATGCTTCTACGCACAACCTGCCGACAAACTTATGCAGTTTGGCAGACTTTATGTTTGTTATTGTTAATACAGATTTTGAATAAATTAAAAAAAAAAAATGTTTGTTGCGCGTAGAAGCATGTCGGATTTACACATTTTGGATGGTCAAATATGGAAACAATAAATAAATAATTAACCATACAAACTGTATAATATCGATATGCCTCTAACGCGCCTCGTCAAAACACATTATAAGTACATAGAAATATTTTGTACCTTATTAAAACACAACTTATCTCGAATACATCACTGTTGCAAATAAACCCAACTTTTAGTGCGCTATAATAACCGGCACGAGCACAGGGCCTCAAGTCTGCTATTACAATAGTGTCAGAATGGTCTATCATTGATTTCATAATTGTTGATTTTGACAAGTTTGGTAATATAATAATATAATGGCGTCATTATGACTTTCCAATGGTCACTCCATTGAAAGAATTGGTAATCTCGTACATAATCCCTGCGTTCCGAGTTGCGATAATATCGATATTCGCGTGCTAAAACCCGTACCGAATTAGCGTGAGCGCGATAACGATGTCCCGTGAAACGTCATAGATGACGTCATGACATTCGCCATCTTGCGATAACGCCGACCATGCCTTTTACTAATATCGCCGTGAGCGCTGTCAAAAATGACAGTGTGCTGTTTTGTTTTGAGCCTCCGCAGGCGCGATTCTCTAAGGCAACTGTTTAAAGAATGTCCGTCATCTCCTCTCATTTTTCCCTAATCCCCAAATTATACGTGCTTTTATTAAATTTATTTCCAATAACAACATTAAACTTTAATATTCAGACATACATATAAGTAGTCTAATATATTCTAATAATATATAATAATATGGTCTAATCTAATGTTTAGATGTATATATTTTATGTTACTAACTATTACTAACTCCTTTTTAGGTTTTTAAGTTTTGTGTTTGTTTCAGGGCTAAAAGAATCGTCACAAAAAGTTTCAGTTTCCTTGTAAATATTAATTTATTTTAATTCCCATGTATAGTCACTACGTGACACTGGCAGAAATTGCCGTAGTCTTCGTCAAATTGCCATAAAAAAAAAAAAAAACTGTTTAAAGATATTAACATCATGACGGTACCTTGTCAATACATCTATGAAAACATCATGTACGTAAGGAAAAATTTAAATATTTTCAGTAAAAGAGGTGAAAGACACAATTATAGTAAATACCAGAAATAGGGACCAATTAGTTCAACCAGGTTTCAGACTGGCTAAAGTAGACTCATCCTTCATGGGGTACTGTTTAAAATGTTACAATAAAATACTTCCCCACATACTCCAATTGAACGAAACAAAATTGCTCCATAAGGGCGCATAAACTAATTGATTAGCATTTGAAAATATTATTGGAGCTGCTGAAGATTGTAAGACTATCTTTGCATTGTATAAACCCTTGAATTATATAATAACATAGCACAGGTGTGAGTACTATGTACTATAGAGCTAACATTTACCGGGTAATATGTCTTTTATTGACTTGAATATGCCCTGGCGGCTGAGAGTATGTCATGCTCACTCAAATGTCTCGCTGGTGGTGGCGTGTGTGTTGGATCATTAAGTGCCCTTCATAATGGTTGAGCTAGCAAATCTACTCCACAAATGGATATTCCAACATTCCAAGGAATGGACATTGTTTAAAGATTTATTCACAGAAACCATCCACAAAAATCCATCGTTATCAAACGCACAAAAAATGCAGTTTTTTAAAGAGCAAAGTAACAGGAGAAGCTGAGCGTCTGATTCACCATCTTCAGATTAGCTCGGAGAATTACGAGGTATGCTGGGAAATATTAAACCACAGATATGGCAACAGTAGGCTTATTTTCACGTCTCACATCAACATACTACTGAACATTCCTAGTATGCAGCAACAATCCATCGGGGCAATCAAAAAACTGCATGACGTAACCAAAGAATGTCTCCATGCAATTCAGAATCTAGGAGTAGATATCACCACTTGGGATCCACTGTTAGTACTTTTGTTAGCACAGAAACTTGACAGTGAGTCATTCGCTGAATATATCGAGTCGGTAAAGAATCCCAGGGAACTACCAGTCCTTCAAGAATTCCTAGATTTCTTGGAAAACAAGTTTACCGCCTTAGAAGCATCACGGCGTAAACAAGAAACAAATTACCAAAAGATGACCACCCAACCACAAAACCATCAAAACTATCAAGCAAACCAGAAGAAATATTATAGTTAAAATAATATCCAAAAATCGTCAAATAAAAGGATTATGGATGGGTAATTTTTGCAAATGTCGGATTAGCAAAAACTAAAAACTGCCAACCATCTAAACTGTTGCATGAATTGTCTATTCAACCATTTAAATAAACCTTGTTTTTCTAATAAAACATGTCGCAAATCCAACGCTTAAACACAATACATTATTGCATGACGCAATTTCAACCAAAAACAGGCCAAATACATCAGCAAAATCGAATGATATGATTTTGATAGAATAAGTGTCACAGCAAAAATATAGGTATTGTGACGTTGAGTGTAATTCTATCCATCTGTTTTTGCACACTGTTCTTTCTGTTTTGCATCTTTGGTTTATTGGACTTGTTTCGCAAAAGTTTTCGTCATTTTCCAAATTCAGGATAGGTTTGAAGAGCTCACACATGAAGGATTCTCCGTGATACAAACATGTGTCAAGTTCATGTATGGTTGGTATGATATAAGCATCCTTTTTTAGGTTCACTGCGACGTATTCCGTTGGGCCTTCGTAGGGCAATGTTCGTTGGCCCCATCGCAAGTTGGGCCTTCGTAGGGCAATCTACGTTGGCCCCATCGCAAATTGGGCCTTCGTAGGGCAATATACGTTGGCCCCATCGCAAGTTGGGCCTTCGTAGGCAAATCCACGTAGGCCATCAGTTGTTGGCCCAACTCGCAAACTGCCCGCCAATAGTATGCATTTGCCAACTAACCAGAGGTAAGTGGCCCAACTAAATGCCAACAAAAAATGCAACTAGGGTAACCTTTTGACCGCAACAGTCATGTATAGATGACAAACCAAAATGTGCCCAGCGCTGCACGGTCACTACTACATGACAGACTTTTATACGTAAATCTGTAATTAAAGCTCATAAAACAACAGTTTTTTTTTTCTTTGCTAATTATGTTCCTTGACTCATCCTAATTTATATTAGTGGAACTTCTTTCTTTATATTCATCTATATGTATTAACATAAGATGACAAATACTCGAAATGATGAATTCGTAGCTAGGCGCCGAGGGCACGTTTTTGCTTTTTTGATGTGGCTGGCAAAATGTTAAACAAAGAAAGCTGCGTGAGGCTTCGATCAATGTGTGGGGAGTTTTCTACGCAAACACAAACTGGGGCCTTACTCCCGAAAAAGATTCGAGTTTGATTTTGTTTTCGAATCGACCTCGTTTCGATTTAAAACCTTACTCCCGAACCAATTCGAAACGTAAACCAAGATCGACATAGGTTCGAGTACCTATTATCAGCTTCGTTTTATGCGTATCCGGCGGATTACGTCATCGTCAAGTGCTCTGACTTTTAGGTAGTTATCTCACTCGATCTGAATAAAGTAGCTTCTCTAATATCGTGTAATTTGACGTTTAGTTTTGATGCAACAACTCGATGTCTAATCTGTCAGATTGGCTTATTCCACAAATCCCCCTTACGAGGAAAGTGGAATATATAAAAACCAGTCTAGAATTCACCCCTGCTTATTTCACTAATCCCCCCGGGAATCCCCCTCAGTGGGGAAAACTGAACCCTAATGTAAAAAAAAATCACTTTCAGGTGGGTCTTGGAATAAGTTTTTTTTTTCAATTCTAGTTTCTCCCTAAGCGGGATTATCAGGGGTGAATTCTAGACTGTTTTTTTATTATTCCACTTTTCCTCTTAAGGGGGATTTTCAGGGGGGATTTGTGGAATAAGCCGTCAGATGGCGTGCGGAGTACGAACTTTTCGATCCTAACGAATCTTTCGATCGAAGTTAGTTTCATTTCGAACCACCGCACGATCGTGCGCTAGTGTCGGATTCAAGAGTATTTTTTTTACTAATTTTTTTGAGGATTGGAAATCATCAAATGACCCCTTCCGCTCTGGGTGGAGCGGAAGGGAGTGGCAGATTCTTACTGAATAAAACACATCCGTGTTCCTTCCTTGGCCCTTTATGTTCCGGGGCAACCTTACTCCTTTCGGACAATCCCGCTGACCCGGCAGGCCTCGGTACGCGCCGTCCGGCACGGGCCTGGCCCTGGTCGGACGGTGAACTACCCATTACTCTCCGCCCGCAGGCCCGCGCCTACGGTGGCCAGGAGTCGTCAAGCGGCTCCCGACGCCCGGGGCGTCTACCATGGCGGCCGGGACGGGCGGCCCTCTCCCATCCCGTCACCTCCTTCGCTAACATGACTGCTTCGCAGGAGGTGACTGCCTCTCATTCGGATTCAGGAGTATGGATCCTGGTTTGAACTGCACGCTCGGTCACGCTCGACGCCCCGCTCACCGCAAACACACTCCCCGCGCCGCGCCGCTCGGGACAGTCGCGAGGGTGCGCATGTTGTTAACACGAACGCCGCACGCGCCGCCCCGCCGGACGCTCGAGTCGAGCGTGCACTCAGTTCGAAAAGTTACCGTTATAATAAATAAAAAAACAAATATTGACAAGAATCGTTTATTATACAAACATTACAGTTACTTAACCAGTACAAAATATACATTAAGGTTAGTCCGTTTGAGCCACAAATCATTAAAGGGTTTATTTATAACGTTGCTCAAAGTTATGTAAAGCGACTGTTAAACCATACATTTAACCTTTTGACCGCCACAGTCATGTATAGATGACAAACCAAAATGTGCCCAGCACGCCAGGGTCACGACTACATGACAGACTTAATTTATTAAAAAAAAAAATTTTTTTTTTAAGGACAACCAACAAAGCATACACCAAAAATACATGTTAAAACACCCACATTATTTTTACATTTTATAATGTAGTTAAAACACGTTCTACACATAAATCTGTGAATAATAAAAGCTCATAAAACAACTTTAGTTTATTTATTTCGTTTGCTAATTATTTTCCTTGACCTATCCTTATTTATATTAGTAGAACTTCTTTCTTTATATTTCATATATATTAACTTAAGATAACAAAAACTCGAAAGGATGAATTCGTATCTTGGCACCGAGGCCACGTTTTTCCTTTTTTGTCGTGGCGGTCAAAAGGATAAACAGCCAAACGTATTTAAAACTAGCTGCTGCCTCGCCCGCATGGCTTATCTATACTCTATACTAATATATAAAGGTGAAGAGTTTGTTTGTTTGTTTGTTTGAACGCGCTACTCTGGAACTACTGGTTGGAATTGAAAAATTCTTTTTGTGTTGGATAGTCCATTTATTCAGAAATATTATAGGCTATATAACATCACGCTACGACTAATAGGAGCGGAATATAAATGAAAAATGTTACTCAAACGGGAAAAATTATTCCTTTTTGAGAGCTTCCGTTGCGTGCGCTGCGTAAACGGTTTAAGTTACGCAAATATCATGTATGATGGAATTGTTCCTCTTAAAAAGTTCTAAAAAAAAGTCCGCGACAGCATATGTCTATCTTTTAAGATTGACTCACTATAACCTTTTTTTATAGTAATCAATTTAATTCATTATTTGCGAAGGAGTTTTATCAACATAATATTAATCCTTATCCAAATAAATATGTTATTAATCACAAGTATTTAAATGTAAACAAAATTGTCCTTGACATCACTTGATTTCAATCAACATCTTAGGAAATATCATAATTTTAAAATAACTCCGTAACAAAATAAGTAGTAAATTCATTACATAAACCACTCTCTCTCTTAGGTGACGTAGACGAAGTTGCGCGGGTCAGCTATATTATAAAGCTATACAGTACAGTATAAACAAGAGTTTGTTTGTTTGGTTGAACGCGCTAATCTCAGGAACTAGATACTGGTTCGAATAGAAAAATTATTTTAGTGTTGGATAGCCCATTTATCGAGGAAGGCTATATAACATCACGTTAGATCCTTAGTTCCGTGTGGTGCCGGACGTAAAGAATAGCTCTATCCCATTTCCTACCGTGGGTGTCGTAAAAGGCGACTAAGGGATTTACTAAAGAATGGGCAGCAGCGTTCTCTATTTATTTTTAACACCATACTGCGATCGCCAACCCGCCTGCCAAGCGTGGCGATTATGGCAAACCCCCCAATTGGGGGAGGCCTATGTCCAGCAGTGGACGTCTTTCGGCTGAAATGATGATGATGAGATCTTTAGGAGCAAAACGAAAAGAACAAAAGTCAGAAATAACGCTAAGTGATAACGAAGTTATAGCCCGGGCGAGCGACGGGATGCGACGCGATGGGTGGCCCGAAATTTCACGCGGACGAAGTCGCGGGCAGAAGCTAGTTCTAAAATAAAAGTGCCCTTAGTTACTCCTTATAACATGGGTCATTCTCAGGACACTGAATATTTGGTTGACTTCGGTGGCAATTTTTTTTTACATTCAGGCATAACTAACATGAAATATCAAATCTAGAGTTAATTTAAAACATATTAGTAGTGCTCATGACATCAGCTATCTGCCAGTGAAAGTCCCGTCAAAATCGGTTTAGGCGTGGTTCTTCAAGCATGCATTTTTCTTCTTGAGGTGGCAGCGGGGCGCAAGTAAATTGTGCCGTGAACTTCGTTAATTTTGGGTTGAAAATTATATGTTTTACGATATTAACAATGTTAAACCCGACGGACATTACATCATCAAAGACGTTTATTTTGATGTAATGAATGTATTGAAATAAAATGAGTTTTAATCTACAAAATAAGGGTATGTTTGGATTTTTTTTCTATCGAGCGAACTTATTCCAATTATGTACGGAGTACCCGACGTACCTACAGAAAGGTCTCAAAAGCAACATATAACTTTTTCACGTGTTTAATCATTACCGTTTCTAAATAAAATGACATTATAATTACATTTCCTAGAGGTTAACATGAAGAACCTCAAGCCGTTAAGCCGTTTCGGAGATTAGCCGGAATAAACAGACAGAGACAGAGAAACGTTAAAAAAAATATGTTTTCTGTTATAAGTACCGTATACTTTCTTAGGCATTTAGTAAAATGCTGTTATTTTGACATAACAGATACCAGATTTTTATTTATTTGTTTATCTACACTAATATTAAAAGGAGAAAAGATTTGTATTTTTGTATGTTATGAATAAACACATTTCGCATTTATTAATTTTTCTGTTATTACTTCACTTTTCATTCTTTTTACCAATTGTGGTAAGTAATTTTGATGATTTTTTTTTTTATATATTTTTTTTTTTTATTCTAGGTACATAGTCTTCACCTATAAATATTAATTAATGTATACAAACTATTGTTAACATTTTAAAAGAGTAAGTATGGAGTTTCTTGCCCATTCTTCTCCATACATAACTACATTTTGGAAGGCGCAACTAGAATCAATTAACTATTCATGTAATTTTTGACGTTCAAAAGTGCATCTTCGTGCCTATTTGAAATAAATTATTTGACTTTGACTTTGACACAAAAATTACTGGACCGATTTTAAAAATTCTTTCACCTGTAGAATGCTATATTATCAGTGAGTAACATAGGCTATAATTTATAAAGATATCACGCGGGCGAAGCCGCTGGCGGAAGCTAGTAATGTATATTTCTATTTCTGTCAAATCGTTGGAAGTTGACAGAGACAGAAAATGTTTTAAATACATTTGGCTTTAAATGCATTTAATGATTGGTGATGCAAGCAGGCCTAATATATCACTTTATTGAGAAACATTCAAAATGCCGACGCTTGGCGCTGGTTTCTACTAACATTAAGTTACAACAATCATACGTCTATACATTCAGACTTCGTACAAACAAGACATACTGCATTTTACAATAACATTATTGCGATTACCTAAACCAACTTTATACATATATTTTTAAATGAGCTCGTTAAAAGAAAATAAGGACCAGTTATACTAGCACCCTAATTGCGTAACACACCTTCAATCGCAATCTGCATAATTTTGAAGGATATTGCTAACCCATTGCTTCATATGTTCGAAAAATTTGTCTGCTCAACTGCAAACGTAAATAACGCAATTAATGTTGTTGAACTGTCAAAATAAAACCCATTGCTACTGAAAGTGTGTTATGCCATTACCCCGTCGGTTTCTGAAGTCCCAGAACGTCAAATCCAGTGTCTCCAAGAAACCCGTAATTACGGTAAACCTACCGTAATACCCTGTACAATTTAATCCAAAATAGGTTTGGTAGTGTCGGTAATTGTAAACGACACTACTGGGCCTCAAGTCTGCTATTACAATAGTGTCAGAATGGTCTCGCCATTGTGAGTATTTGACAGTGTTTGTATGGCAAATCTGTCAAAAACTCACAATGAAGAGACCATTCTGACACTATTGTAATAGCAGACTTGAGGCCCTGGTAGTGCGGCTGGAAGTGTCATTGCCAAAAAAAAAAAAAATGCATTGTATGGAATATGTTAATGTAATTACAAGAAACCAGCTCAATTACATTCATATTTATTTCTTCATTTATTCTTCACCATTTACACAATTATTTGGTGAATCGGTCACCAATATTAATATCACTGTTGCACTCACCCTTGTATTCTTATTCAATATGAATACAGCTCATAACACAGTAATATTAGCTAGACAACATAATTGGACGTAGTTTAGCAGAAAGAACTCAACACACATTCTGGTCAAAAATGAGTTGTAAAGGATGTTTTTTTTTTGAGGCGGAGAACTTTAAAATGAAATAAAACACAGAAAAATTATTTGAATATCCATGAAATTGTGTTTATCTGAGAGATAATTTTATGGCATTAATATTTGAATATGATTTCGGGCATGTAGCCGCCGCGGTTAACGCGAAAAGCTTATTTACTGAAAACTTATATAGAACTGAACTGAACACAGGCTCTCCGAACTTTCGCAGATGTTCTTTTACTCACACTTGCCTCATATCACCATTTGGTTACTACAAAATGTTGTTGTAAAGCCTCGCAAAGTTCGTTCGGTCACGACTAGAGATCGGATATTCGGATGCATATTTACCTAAAGTTAATGTTGAGCTATGGAAGTATGGAAGCGGCTTCCTAAAATATTTTATTGTAATAAAAATCGCGTGTCGCAGGAACAACGGGTATGCATAACTAGTCGAGTGTGTAGTATGTGACTTCTAAAAAAATTATTATTAAAAAAATCCCTGGATTCTTGGATTGCATAACTAATCTGATGCATATTTATTTAAAATTGGGATTTTTACCAACATTTGAAAGTAAGTAAATATACCAGAAACATATATCAGAAACCCAAAACTTGTAGATCCCAGAACCGCGAGATTTTTTCGATACAAAAGCGCATTCCATATTACCCAACATCTCAACTTTAGGTGAATATGCATCCGAATATCCGATCTCTAGACTCATGACTCATCGTACCGTTCAAAACGGTCAAATATCGGATGTCGTCACTACTGACTGTTGTCTCTTCGTCGGCTAGCAATTATCATCAGACAATCATTCCTTACTTACATACCAGTCTTCTAAGTTAACACAATTGTTCATATTCTTTCCTGATACACTTTCACATTTCGCAATTCCAAAGTTCACTTCATAATCTATCCATAACGGAATTATATCCACTTCACAATTTGACGGACACATTACGCTTGTACCGCAAAGGGGTAAGCAGTGGTGTAGAATACAGCCTCGTTTCGCCAGTTATATATAACATGTACCATGCCAATCACCAATGCCATGTCATGCCATGCCATATCAGGTATTGTTGCCATGTCGTTCTGCCATATACTGGGGGGTGAGCCAATTGCTAATAATAGGGCTGGGGACTGATGGATAATTTCATTATATTTATCAAAATTTTCATTGACGACGATAGCTGGCTTTGCCTCTGCTGTCTTGAATGATAGGCAATATGTCTTCAGCGCAACATGTCCTCTTCCATACATTTCTACTAGCCATCATCTCAGAATTTACTTCATCTTTCATTTTCTAGTTGATGTGGCAAATTAACCCCTTGTATTTCATGCCCCCGTCACAAAGTTCAGTGTTTCATTGATTCCGGTACAGATGGGTGTTCATCCTCATGTCCCTTCTTTTTCGCACGTGGGATCAGCAGAGTTGTACGCTGTATGTGTTCAGGTAATGCTGCAAGGCTTGACGATGTGGCTCGTCAAGTGCAGCGAGGCGCGGCGGGAGCACGCCGGGCGAGCGCGATGAGAGGGTACCCAGTGATATGGCTAGGTAGTTGACTGGTGACTCGATACCTGGGAAAAAAACAGAGGTTGAGTTTGTGAATTCATCGATATACAGGGTGTAAGGGACAGCCCTCCGCATACTAGCAGGAAGCATTCAGCTCCTTATTTTGAATCATATTCCACCGGTTTGCTGAATAGTAACTAAACAAATGATAAAAATATTTTTTTATCATTTGTTTAGTTACTATTCCTTTAATTCAATGTAAAATTACATTCTCTGTACGCAGCACTCCATGTATGTAAATAAAACAGCTAAAATAAAAAATAAAACTGGAATGGATGTTGAAATACTTTAACACGTGAAATCAGCTGTTCACTTTCTGCCTAGGTACAGAGTTCATTGAACTTCCCGCGCCCCGTAGTGGGGAGGGCGGCTGAAGGCTCGCTGCGCTGCAGATCGCTACGTGCGTTTTGCCACGGTAACGATACATTGCGTGTTTATTGGATTCCCATAACGTTCCTGAAATAATTTCATGTACGGGTCATCTTAGTATTATATACTGAATTCACCCCCATCAGTCTGCGGAGGGCTGTCCCTGACACCCTGTATGTTCGGCCTGAGTGCACGCCCGAGTCGAGCGTCCAGCGGGGCGGGGCGTGCGACGTTCGCGAGGTTGTGCACATCCAAAACCTCGCGAGAGTCCCAAGTTCAAACGAGTTTGTGTTTGCAGCGGTGACGGAAGCGTGCGCGCCATGTCGTTCAAAGATATTATTATAGAAGTTCAACCTATACCAAAATTATCATAACATCATCCCGATTCTCTGCTAACCCAGTTTAACAGAGCCTGTTATTACGTCTGCATTGCTTCTGCAGTGCGTCAACAATGTTCGCTGAGTCACGCACAGACGGCTTTGACGCCACCTGGCGCAAAAAGTCAGCCTCACTGTTAAGCAGATTGCGTGGGAGCAGTAACAGCATCCTGAATGTCATGGACAAGAAGTTGGACAGCCTGGTGTGGAGCCTCACCCAGAGGACTTAGGCCCGTATTACAGAACGTCACTCAATACTCAAGCATTACTTAAAACTCGTTTAAAGCCATTTGATTGGTTGAATCTATACTTCATTTACTATAACATTAGAAAAAAGAGGCTCGTAGAAGCAGGAGTGCGAAACATTTTATTCAAAGTTAAAAGTTTAAACAATGAAACTAAAAATGTTTTAACATAACTTTGATAAATAGGTCGTAATAACATCTTCATCACACATTACTTACAACAAAACGAATGAATGAAACAAACGATTACGTCGTGTTGATTTAAATTTAATTAAGATTAAAGGAAATAAAAGTCTTTTTTTTTTTACAATATTTTATTTAAAACAACAACTTTCAACACACAATAGTTGGTGTAACTTCTTCGTCTTCATCAAATAATTTAGTCACTACGAGTATCATCAGAGAATAAAGATGAAAAAGTTTCACCGACGTTACCTAATAATAAATCTTTCTACCACATCATCCATTATGCTTTAACTTTTCCTCTTCTTTAATTGCATGAGCAACGCAAGACTGCCATCGTTCTAGCGTAATACTATCCAGATCTTGTGGGAGTAATTGTTTCTCCTTGTCTAATTTGAACGTTTTGTTATGTTGAGCCACATACCCCATCATTTGAGCCCATATTAATTCTATAGGGTTGAACTCGCAGTGGTAGGGTGGGAGGCGCAATACTGAAATACCCTTCTCCCTAGCCAGATGGCTATCATCAACATGGCATCTACAACAAACTTTTGGTATAAATGTCTTTGTATTTTTGCTTTTTCTAATAAAGTTGCCCTAAGATCTTTTTCCTCAAAAGGAATATTTTTGCTTTTAAACCATTCCTGTATATCTGCCTTTCGTGTAGCTGTGGTTGGCAGCTTCTCCAATGTCCTTGAGTGGTATAGCGCATTGTCCATAACAATTACAGCGCCACTCTCAATTTTTGACAAAATTAACTTGAACCATTTTCACTTTTGTCTATCGCGCTTCTATAACATATTCCCTGTAAATTGAGAGGTCTGGCTCTTATGAAACAGGAAATCCTAGTACAAGAGTCAGGGCTACACAGATGATTGTGTCTTGAAGTGTAAATAAATAAATTATTATTATTATTAAAGTTGAAGGCGTCCATTTCGGAGTGGTCATCTTCATCACCTTTCTTTGCATCAAATATTAATGCAGCATCCATTAAAAACCCTTCACAAACCCTGTGAAATAAAATTAATACAAGTCAATTATTCCGTACCCCCTATATAATTTCACTGCTGGAAATAGTTCATAGATAAATACTATAACAAAAATTATAACTTTAAAAGTTCGCTTTGCATGCGTTAATTCATAATACAATATAATATGTATTACTTAATTAATAGTCAATAACAATGGGGTGTTCATTTTTTTATGGCGAGGACATTCCATAAAATACATACCAGTATGACCGATTATAACATAATTATTTTAAACCAGCAGATAGACCTTCCCAATGTGCTTCTTTTGAAGACTTATTATTAGTGTCATATCATATTAGGCTTTTCGTGTGACCTGTTTGTATGATAAAAGGACCATTAATATAAATACCATTCATTTCACGAACCAATTTTATGAAATTATGTTTAACTGTATAATTAATTGGACCCTGTTATGCAGAAAAGATCCAACCAAAGTTTAATAACACGTTGGTTGGATCTTTTCTGCATAACAGGGTCCAATTATAATGTTATTGAATGCAAGAGGTCATACACTGCTTAGTGCATAAATAGCTGTTAAGAAATTTAGAAGCACTGTACCTTCATTTAGCCAAGTGTCATCTAAATAATAATATATTTTCCTTCCTTTATTCCTTAGCCTTTTTATTTCATGAAGATATTTTAGTCTCCAAAGGACGATCTCCTGCTTGTCTATGACTTCTATGAGTGCACTTTTTCTGCTCCGTTTGATTTATGTGAACTTTAATGTTTATTTAATTATTTTATACAGACTGCTTTTTTTTAAATCTGGCAGAGACTCGTCACTGTTAACTGCTTCCAGCATCTCTTCCAAGGTGGGCAACTCATTATTAAAGAAGAAGGAATGAATTTTCCTGCATATTCCACTAAATGTGATGTCATCAAAATCATCACGTTTCATGTGCTTCTGTTGGGGAGGGGGAGATTGCAGGCGACTTTTTATGTTGTACTCTTTGAGAATATTGGACAGAGTAGCCCGAGATACGCCTGTAAATAATAAAATCATGTGCGGAGTTTTAAAATATAATACATTTTATCACAATGCATGTTAGTTTCAAATATTTTTATAGTAATAATTTTATGAATCATCCTTACCGGCAACTTCTGCGATTTTGTTTATCATCTCAGTCCTATAATGAGGAGTATCTGCAGGCCAGGACAATTGCTTAAAAATATTTATCACAGGTTGTTTTTCTACAGCACGCAGCGTTCTCTTTTTTTTGGGAGACATTATTATTTCGTCGGAGTCAACTTTTGGACCACGTTTTTTTCGCCGTTGGCTTTGGTCAGACTCAGCACTTATATGTTGTAAGCCACTCGGTCCCGCACCGGGATCACTCATAGCTCAAAAAAAAGTAACGTTTTGTAAAAACAACCCAATGACAACACTGATAACAATACAATAATAAAGAAATAACTAAATATTATTTATTATTTTAATAAATAACAACAAAATCACGAAAATTAAACAATAACAAACAAAGTATTCACAAGTAAATGACATACATGACAATCTTAGAACATTGTCAAGTCAATTTCACAGACGACATAAACCAGTAAAATTTTAAATCCCCGGCTGTCACAGCTTATGAAGGGATTAAGTAATATTTTAGATTTGGTAGGATTTTATTGAAACAAAAAGCGTTGCAGTATTGTTGACTCCTGCTTCTTTTAGGTTTTTAGCATAGGCACTGTAATTTTAAATTGGAATGAAATAATATATCTAAATGAAAGCTACTTAATTTCATATGGTTGTTTTTTTAAATGATTACAATTAAGTGTGATAGCTGATATATAAATTCATTTTAATCGATTTGGCGTCGATCGTAACTATAACAAGTTTATTGTACTTTTGTTATAAAGTGTGCATCAAAAATAACCTTTTTTTAACTTCTGTCTAATGCTATTATAAATGGAGTATAGTTTTAAGTAATGCTTGAGTCTTGAGTGAAGTTCTGTAATACGGGCCTAAGTCTCTCTTAGTTATTAGGTACTAAAATAGTTTTTAAGTTCATACTAACAATATAAATGTAATGGATCAATGGTTGTCTGAATAAAAAAATATTATTATTATTTTTAAATGCCTTTGACATATCTCGGGACCCTGGGGTCCCGGACCTTTGGAAGGCGTACGAGGGACAGAAGCCAACTCGCAGAGGCCTGTTAGACGCTTTTTATTAAATGAGGCACCAACCGATGATTATCCCTGTACGCACTATACGAGAGCACCCAAGGACAACCCCCGGTTGGTGTAGGACTATTGCGAGATAAGGAAACAAAGGTATTGGACTATGGGTTTGGGTGGTTAAAATAGACTGGTTACCTAAAACTATGGAAGGACTATGGCCCCTGCCTGATCAATATTTTATTGTACATGGATAAAATGGCCGGGGGTTACTTGCACACTCAATAATGGAACCCCGGAAACGGTCGCTAGCACCTAGTGCTGTAGCAACAAGGAGGCAACATATCCTGAGGTGCTTAAGGACTGGAGAGGTATTCTACGACTAACAAAACAATCCCAGAGCCCGAAAGATGGTCAAGATCCCTACCGGCACTTACTGGAATACTTCCTTCCTCCGAGCCCGTTTGCTCTAGCGAATCTCCACTCAAACCGGCCAATAAAGGCAAGAATGAGGTGGGAGCTATGTTCCTCGTCAGTGTTCACTCTGGCCGGTCAATGCCGGCCGGCATGCCAGAGATGAGGAACAAGAACCCGGGAGATAGGGTCCGTGGGGTCGCTACTGCCCATCAGCTCGCCACATGCTGCCCTGCGTGTTTCTGTATCTCTCTTGGTCTGGCTCTTCACCCTAGACCTGTTTTCGCAAAGTAAATTCTATCGGCACACACCCAGAGTTCGGAGCGTGCAAGCCCCACAACGACGTCAACGTAGAGATACGGTGGTGGGGTTATTATTATTATTATTTTCATCCGGGGGTGGGGTCCCGGTCCTTTGGAAGACGTACGAGGGGCCGAAGCCAACTCGCAGAGGCCCCTTAGACAATTTTAAATGGAATATGGCACTATTATTAGAATGAAAATTATAAGGTTACCCGTACCTGCGAGCGGGTCGCCCGCGGCTCCCTTAGCGCAGGTCAGCTGAGCGTATTGCGCTTGGTAGCCGGGCGTATCATCTACTTCGATGAAGTGGTCGTCTGGAAGCGCGGTGTCGTCTGTAGGTAGCTCGAATAGAGATATGAGGGCCTGTGAGAGACAGAAAATTAGTTTTCACTCCTCTTGCTCAAAAATACCGTCATTGTGGCGTACCAGAGCGAAGCAAAAATAGCATTTCTTCCTCTCGGGGAAAAAGTTTTTATTTATATCTGTCAAACGACAATGAGCCCACAAAAAGGAAAAAGTCTTTAGTCATAAGTAGAATAATCATGAATAAAGACTCGACTGTTTCTTATAAAAGAACAACATTTTATTTTTGAACATGGAACTAAAATCGGCGATCTCTTTGGTTGAATGCATGCAGGTACGTTGCGACTACAGAAGAAATGAAAAAAAAAAAAAAGGCGTTGGTGCGAATTCTTTAGAATTTTCCTCTAATTTGCAAATTGAATTAGTGGCCGTAATTTATTTTTAATATTGTATTGGATTATTTTATTTTCTCGCAATCTTAGTGAAAAGTAGAGTGTAACACACGGCGCTAAAAACCCATTATAACTCGGTTTCTATTTACTCCCTCGCTGAAGCTCGGGAGTAAAACTACCTCGTATAGAAGGATCATTTTAGCCCCTTGTATAACTAAATCTACAAATTTTTTTTGTCACAGAACACGTGCACATAAAGAATAAGAATTTAAGGCTAAAGCGTCAGGGAAGCCAGCGAAATTCAAGTCAGTTTCAGGTTGTATGTTGATATGATTCGCGGCCATATCAATTATTTATTTATAGAATTATATTACGCTACGCTGTACTGGTACAGCGTCTTAATAATTGTTTGCTGCACCGGACGACGTCATTACGTTTTATGTTGTTGTTTTATGTTTTATTTAAATGTATTTGTTTTTATTTGATTTGATTTATTTTATATGATTTTAAATGTTTGGCGATGGGTGTTATTTACCTGAAATAAATGAATTCATTATTATTATTATTATTACGTCAACGCTGGCTGTCGCTGAAAACCAGGCCTGGGGCTGTCTTGTATAGGGTCGCAGTATAATGCTGAGCGATAGCCGTTTTGCGTGGATGTGACGCATTATCCCACAATAGTTTTCAATTATTTTTTTTGAGTTTAGTTTGTTTTTGCGTCATGTTTACTGCAAATAAATTTATTTTCTTTCTTTCATAAAAATCATTAATACAACTCGTTTAGTTCATATAATCCTATTGAATTACTATTTCATGAACTCATGAATTTTAGAATTTATACTTAGATTAACATACAACCTGGGCCTCAAGTCTGCTATTACAATAGTGTCAGAATGGTCTCGCCATTGTGAGTATTTGACAGTGTTTGTATGGCAAATCTGTCAAAAACTCACAATGAAGAGACCATTCTGACACTATTGTAATAGCAGACTTGAGGCCCTGGTCTGCTATTTCCATAAATTCGTCACTCCAACACGATCCCATTGTCATTTTGCTAAAAGTTCGTTATCTGCTAAATTCATAATGGTCAATCATTGGTCGGTCAATGGTGTCGTAATAGAATTGTATTACAATGGCATTTTGAACATTTATTCATGCCAGATTTCATTGATAAATATATTTTTACATATTATTTATCTATATATATAAAATGGTAAACTGATTGACTGACTGGGTGATATATCAACACACAGCCCAAACCGCTGGTCCTAGAGACATGAAACTTGGAAGGTGTGTTCTTTTTGAGGATTTTTGAGAATTCCACCCCTAAAGGGGTAAAATAGGGATTGGAAGTTTATATAAAAGTCCGTCAGTTTTGAAGTTAGGATAAAAAAATAAAAATTATACGTGTCTCAGCGTTTTTGACAATTCCATCCCCGAGGGGTTAAAAAGAAGGATGAAGTTGAAAAGTCCTTAATTTTCGAAGAAAAATCACTAAATTTACTATCTAGGTTTATTGTTGGAAGCTAACGCAACGGTGTTGTTAGAATTTCAACCCTTAAGGGGGTGATAAGAGGTATAAATTTTTAAGTTTTTAATTAAAGTTCTTTATATTTTAAATTAAAATCACTAATATTTCGGCTTATGGTTGGTAACTAACACACTTATGAGGAGCTCGTGGCTAAGTAATAACAGCCGCACGGGTCGATCCGTCAGGTTAAGCTACGCTTGCCGGGGTTGGTCAGTGGTTGGGTGACTATCTTTACATACCGAGAGTCCTCCGTGCCTCAGAAAACACGTTAAGCCGTTGGTCCCGGCTGTCATTCGTGGATTTTTGACAGTCGTTAAGGGTCGTCAGAAGCCCAAGTCTGACAACCAGTCTTACCAAAGGGTATCGTGTTACTCAGTTACTGGGTTGTGGAGGTCAGATAGGCAGTCGCTCCATGTAAAATACTGGTATTCAGCTGCATCCGGTTAGACTGGAAGCCGACCCCAACATAGTTGGGAAAAGGCTAGGCAGATATATAGGTTGGTAACTAACACAATGTAAATCGTTGTTTTTTTTTTAATACGTTCCCGACGGATATTTTTCGACATCCACGCGGGCGAAGCCGCGGGCAAAAGCTAGTTAGTGTTATAAGCAATCTGAAGTAGTAGGAAGTTGGAAGTTTAGTAGGTAAGTTTAGTAGGTAAGTTTAGTAGGTAAGTTTAATTTGTCGTTATGCACGAGATTACAAATTCTTTCAATGGAGTGTCAGTGGCTGACCATTGGAAAGTCATAATGACGCCATTATATTAGTAGATTACCAAACTTGTCAAAATCAACAATTATGAAATCAATGATAGACCATTCTAACACTATTGTAATAGCAGACTTGAGGCCCAGATACTAACCTGCAAATTGCATAAAACGTAAGAAAATTTGAATTACGCAGGCTACCCTGACGCTTCCGTTAAGTTAATTCGAATAAAAACACAAAACAGATTTACAACCATATTTTTATAGTTTTTTTTTTCTTGCTTTCTATGTGTACCTGTAGAAGTCGCGGCCACAGCGGCGCGAGTGCTCCGTGCAGGAAGTGCTGACTGTCAGTCAACAGCTTGACGCAGCCCACGGCCGCCGCCTTGCGCTCTAGCGTTCCCGATACTTTTTGCAGGTCTGCGATCAGGACGCGTTCGACGTACATGCCGAACATTCTGCGGATAAACGGTAAGATATACATTAATTAACAATATTTACAAGCTTTATTAAAAAAATATGTAGGTATTGTACACCAGAAGAATATTTTATTTTTTATTTTTATCTGTAATTTTTATGGTTTACATACGAGTAATAAAGAGTATTCTATCTATCTTCTTTAACACTGCAAAACATACAATGCTTATCGCTTTCTGCTATCTCTTCCAGGCAACCTTGGAATGAGTAGTGTTTGTATGTATTGTATTATGGGTACAGCCAGTACAAATAAACATAATTTAATTCTATAAATTCCTTATTTCTAGACTCATGAATAACGATAAAGAAACCTTAATACATAAAAAAAATACCAATGTTTACGTAATCATAGGAGGGGGGGTGTGAGCTTTGCTTACTTTTGCTGACAAGGGGGAGGTAGGGGTTCAAAATGACTAAAATTCTGCTTACGTAATACTTGAATGGCCCTTTAGTCACTAGCCACACGAAAAAGAAAGAAATATTTCCTTCCCCCTAAAAAAAACCATAATAAAATCAATTTCCTCACCCAGCCTGCACGGAGTCCACGAGGTCGATCAGCGGGTCGGCCCCGAAGTGCGCGGCGTAGAAGCCGAGGAAGGCGATGAGGCCGCGCACATACTTCGTGGTCTTCGACGAGGAGAGCCGCTGGAACAGCAGCGTTATTATCTGCTTCGTGTACTGGGACATCACCTCTCTGCGGATTTAAAATGTCATTCATCATCTGAATAATACAGTATTGCCGAGTGTCATTTCTTGTTTTAACACGTTGACTGTCCAAGCTTCTTCTGGGTAAGATCACTCCATCGTAGACTTTGTCTCTGTCACCCAGACATAGACTAGAGTCAAGAGCAAAAAGTAAAAAAAAAAAAAAAAAAAAACTACTACGTACCACGTGACGTCCGTGTTATTTTTTCCGATATTTTTTTTTCTGTTTCTTTTGTTATTTTTTTTTTGTGTTGAATTTCCTTGTATTCCTGTCTATACGTCTGCAAATATATTTTTTCTAATTCAAACGTCCAACTCACAAAAGCTAATGTAATTAGTATTACCTAATGCATTACATGTAATGCACGAACGTCATGGCTGAGTTGGAAATGCATTACATATAATGCACGGACAGTCAACGTGTTAAAATACAATATATCCATATTGTATTTTAAAACCAGAAATTTCACACAGACGAAGTCGCGTACAGTATAAAGTAGAGATGGGCCGAATGTGGTTTGAACCGAATCCGAACTTCGGCCGAACATTCGGTTAAAATGAAAAGTTTCGGCCGAACTTCGGTTCAATTTCGCGCGCTTTCTCGAGAGCGACACGTCGTGACTTGTTTACGCATTTACTTCAATTATTGCTAGGTCATTAGCAATTAGATTTATGATATTATATTTATGACAGATTAGATTGATTGATCTCTGCCTAACAATTATTTTTGTTGAATGTATCACATTCAACAAAAATAATTGTTAGGCAGAGATTTTCAAGACTAATAAGAAGAACTGATTTAATTTAAGGTTTACATTTACAATGTTACAAAATAACTGACCCTGAGTGAGTAAAAGACATAATTTTATTTTACAGTAATGCTACCTATTCTAATTCTATTAAATTTCAGTCAAAATAGTGCAAGTAGGTATTATTTTTCTTGTGACGAATGTTCGGCATCTAAGCCGAATTTCGGCCGAATGCCGAAGTTCGGTTCAAGCTGCCGAAATTCGGTTGAACCGAATGTGAACCGAATTTCGGCCCATCCCTAGTATAAAGTTATATGAATGCACATAATGACTTACCCTCCGAACTTGAACAGCATAGTCTGGATCAGGTAAAAACCTTCATGATCGTTAGTTTTCGACGCGATCAATTTCTGGAATACTCCCAACATTGCGTTCTGGGAACAAAAATTATTAATTTTTAGAACGATTTTTTGTATGTTATTAAAATATTTTCAGGCTTTTTTACATTGGTAAAGCAAATGAGCAACAGGAGACCCATGACCCATATCATGTGATTGTCTGCAACAGTTTCTCAGGTATAAAGTTATTGACGTAAGATAGCAAATTAATCTTAGGTGGGTTTAACAAAAGGCACCAGTCCTATCGCCAACGAGAAAGCCATGATTTTCTTGCTCAAGACACGTATAAAAGATTGTAGGTCCACATCGCCGGTGAGTACTCGTTTGTCACAGCGACAAGACCTATCAAAGAGAGTACTCGCTGAGAGACTCACGCTTGGTACATACGCATACCAGCGAGTAAGCGCACGTAACCTTCACGCACTCGCTGCTCGCCAACTCGTTTTTAGTTGCTAGCTCTACTCGCTTCTCGTTAATCGCCGGTTGTGGGACAGGTGTCAAATGGTATGTAATTCGAGAAGCCTATGTTCAGCAGTGGACTACTATTGGTTGATAATGATGGTGATACCTTTTATCTGAATACACAAAATAGAGAGAGTATGAGTGAAAGTCGACTAACAAAAGGTATTTAGGGATGGGTCGAATATTCGTTTTATATTGGGTATTCGGCATATTCGGCTGGTTTACCGAATATTCGTATTCGGTCGAATATTCGACTATATCGCCGAATGTTCGGCAAAGTGGTACTCAAAGTTTTTACTGTATTGAGCCGTGTATGATTTATCATGAGTTGAGTGTTTAATGTGTTATTTTTATTATGTAAGTAAATTTACAGTGCAGCTTTATGTTTTTGTCGACACTGTAGCTTTATTTCCAATAACAATAGATAAAAAAGATTGTTATTAAAAACAAAATATAAGTATGCAGCTGTTTCGGGCGAAGTTTTACTCATTACTAGATGATGCAAAAACAATATCTGGTACAGCGGGGGTAGCGGGCGAGAGGGTCCGGCGCTAATCCGCGCGCTTTGCTTGAACAAGTTCAGAACTGTATACTGTTCACTTAAGGGAATCAATTATGACCAATATTCGGCCGAATATTCGGTTCGGTAAAAGTTTTACCGAACATTCAGCCGAATGTTCGTATTCGGTGAAACCCATGTTCAGCCCATCCCTAGTATTCACAAAGTAGATGTGAGTGGAAACGCCGGGAGGGGATGCCCTAGAAGGGCATATAGTGACCTTATTGATGATGGCAGCGCGCTCCCACAGCGCGGGCGCCACCACGCACGGCAGCGGCCCGGACGGGTCGCCGCCGCTCCAACATTAGTATGGCACTCACAAGTCGTCCGGACTGTAGCACTAGCTGGTCGCGATGCGCGACGAAGGCGCACAACAGGCGCACGAGGGGCCGCACGTTGGCGGCGCGCTCCCACAGCGCGGGCGCCACCACGCACGGCAGCAGGGGCCCGTACGGGTCGCCGCCGGCCCCAGCATTGGGGCCCCGAAGCTCCAGCAACAGGGACAGCATTTGGAACACGTACGGCATGAATTCTACGGAAAAAAAAAATAAGTTTAAAACTAAAACCCAACTAAAAAGTTATAAACAAGACATCGAAGTCAATTTATTTTGGTTGCGTGTAAAAAATGGAGTAACTCGTCATTACCAGATATGTCATGTAGTTAAGTCATAAATCGTACATATTATGTATATTAGGTACTATCGCGGACACCGTAAAGAATATTTCTACTTGCAGCGCAGGTCCTCGGTCGGTTTCTCGTCCTTGGGTCTTTTATTTTTCTATTCCTATTTGTCTAAAAAAGATGGTCAGACATCAGTGATCATAGTAACAGAGGCTGAGAAATTTATTTAAACAAAATATCCCTATGTATTTTTGTTTTATTAGTCGATGCAAAAAGGGGAGGTAAACAGATGTGGGCACCGTGAGCGCGGGATTTTGTTTTGAAAGTAAGCCGATTCGTCTGTCCGCGATAGTACGTGTGAATCCAAACTAAAACCATTTATTTCAATAAACCATTTACAGGCACTTTTGAATTGTCAAGGAGTCGGTCAGTAAGAAAAATGAAGCTACATTCCCATTCCAAAGCGTAGGTACCTATGGAGAAGAACGGGCAAGAAACTCCATGGACACTCTTTTAAATTAAATTGTTAAAAAAGTATTCGTTACATCTATAATGTTGAATTTATAACTAAATGTGAGAACGATATAAAAATAATAAAAACTTACAAGTTAAAAGCGTCAAGAGTAGGTACAACAAATAGAAACAAAATAAAATAAAATAACCCGTGGCAGCTAAGAGATGACCAGTCCCAACTGACGGTGCCCGTTCACGAACATGACGCATGGATGAGCACCATTCAGCTCAACCTTTTGTCAAGACATCAAAACAGTGCGAAGCGGAGGCAGACCGGTACAGTATTTTCGTTGTAGCTTGGTGCGGGTGACAGATGTCAGTATTGCATGACTAGGTTAGTAGGTACATTATGCAATTCAATTTTATCAATAACGATTCTCACAGCTAAATTCTCGTTCTCTTTATTATTATTATGTAATTTATTTTAAAAATATGTGTTAACGCCATCTATTGGCGCAAAGACCACAACACGTGGCACCCTCTAGCGTCGAGTTGACGGAGGCTCGGCGGAAGAGAAAGGAGCGAGAGCGGCGCGCGGGGAGCGCTGATTGGTCGTTGCCGAAGATGTCTCTAGAACGTTCGATTCCTTCGTTCCACGGATCAACAGTTCGATACACAAGAAAAGATGGTAGTCGTTCCACCATCTCATTTATATGCCTATTTTTTTATACATATGTAAATTCGATAATAAACGTATAAACTGTCTTTATTTCTTGTTAAAACCTTAACAAGAAATAAAGACAGTTCACTGAAGAAGCCTAAACCGAAGCCTAAACCTCAAACAAATCCCACAACAATTATGTATTTAATACAAAACATTAAAACAAAACACATTCAAAGCACAACCGACATTTAGAAGAAAAAAAATTATTCATGGTAACATTTAAGCCACGTGGCGCCGTTCGTCGGCGGCCGTTTTGTGTCAGTACGACTGCTAGTGCCTTGTATGCGAGACGTGTTACCATTTGCCATTCCGTTGTATTGTTTATATTGTGTTAAAATATGTGTTATTGTTTGTTAAGTTTGCTGTTTTACTTGGTTGTGGTAATTAACATGACCACTTTGAAAGAGAACAACAAAAATTTAAAAAAATATCGACTATCAATCATAGCAAAACATCTCATCACTAAACATGCCTATTGCGTTACGATACACGCATAGCACTTTGCTATATACACACAATAACATTGGAAGGGTAAATTTATCTAATTTACTACAGTTATTACTGATTCCGTATTTTAAGACTATGATATTTAGGGTGCAGCTAAAATATTCAGTCATGATTGTAAATCGCAGTGAGGTTCAAGAATGAAAAGGAACGATTCGTCTTATGTCACCTGCACCAAGCTACAACGAAAATACTATAGTAATGAAATAAAATAAAATTCTTACCTTGCACATCATTCTGTAAAATCTCTTGGAATATCGGGAAAAGGGCGTCTTCGAATGCTGATATGGCATTCGGATTGGATTTTGTCACCAACCTGAAAAAAATTGCATACATAAACACAGAAGCCTAAAGAAAAAGTTTCTGCTTACCTCCATGTGAAGAAAGCATGAGTTTATGTAAGTCATGTATGTAAAAAAAATCCCTAGCTACAGGGGGGATGAAAACTTGACGAGCTTATTGTCTGCATTTTCATTCTAAAATAAAAGAAACCACCGAAATAACGATGAGGGCGCCACTGTGCACTCGATGCAATCTTAAGTCAGAAATTACTTTAGCAACACACGTGTTGCGGGCAGCAATGTTACTAGCCACATGGAATGTTGCAGTGTTTTTCTGGCAACATGATAATTTTCCGTATTCATGTGTATTTTTTATTAATTTGCAATTTGAGTGTTATCATAATAATAATAATAATTTATTTAATTCATATACACCGTGGCATTTTAGTCGTCTTACAAAGACAGCCCACTTCATGTATCTAATGACTACTAATCATTAACGTAAAAATTTTTTTGGTACATTTGATATTTTATTTATTATGACGCATGACATAGTTTAAAACCCCTATTATGAGTGCAGTCCGAGCCTTGTATTACAAGGGTGCCGCGGAATGGAGCGGCGACATCTTTATCGGAGTTCATTCACCCTAACGCAAAAATGTGTTTCTTACTATTGCAACTTAAACTAAATCCATTCTGCGGCGCCCTTGTATCACAAGGCTCGGACTGCTAACAGGGTGTTTTAAACTATGTCATGCGTCATAATAAATAAAAATAAAAAATTCAAATGTTCAAAAAATTTTTTTTTTTTACATGAATGATTAGTAGTCATTGGATACATGAAGTGGGCTGTCTTTGTAAGACGACTAAAATGCCACGGTGTATTTACAGTCCATAGACACACACATACATTAAAATTATAAATAATAAATATACTTTTTAAACAAAAAAAAAACCCAAAATAAAACTGTGATTGATAAAATTTCAACACTCAGTTAATTAAAAAAAAAAAAAAGTAAAAATGTCAGAGTCGTAAAATAAAATCTCAAAATATTAAAAAAATTTAAAACGATATAAATAATTGTAAACAATATTTTTTAAGTAAATTTTTTTTTTTTTTTTTTTATATATGCGGCCTACCCAAACGTAAATGTAATAGTCGGTGAGCCTATTGCCATTCAACCGAGCACAAATCCAGACTCCGGGCTGTTACTGAGAAATTCCCGATGGAAAAGCCCTATAAAAAATTTCCCGACCTGAGAACCCAGGATCTCATGCTCAGCAGTAGCGATTGCAGCCACAAGACCAACAAGGTAGGCATTGCAAAAGCATAATCAGCAGAAATCGGAATAGGTAGAGTTAATTTACCTAAACAAACTCTTCAGCTTTATAATATTAGTATAGATTGGGAAGTGACTCACGACACAGCTAGCGACAGCGTCTCGAACAGGTAGTGGTTGAAGTGCGGCTTGCAGGGGTTCTTAGCGACCACGGCTAGCATGTGAGCCAGTTTGGGCAGCGCGTCGCCCAGGTAGGCCAGCGAGCCTTCCTGTAGGCACGACAGCGTACGCAGGACCGCTGTCACACGAATATACAATATACATTTATTTCGCTCTCAAGGTACAACAAAAACTTAAGAGGGCATAATACGGACCAATAGAAAAAAAAATATTTCGTGACTGAGAAGGAATTGTGAAAAACGGCTCAATAAGATACCTCGATAAGTGTGTCTAGAATTTTCTAATACCTTTTATAAAGACAAAACAACAAAATTTGATCTAAAGAAAAGCGGCCACATTCCCCTAGATCGTATTTTGTTGCTTCGTGTCTCAATATGAAACTTTATAAAAGGTATTAGAAAATTCTAGACATAGGTACTTACCGAGGTATCTTATTGAGACGTTTTTCATAATTCCTTCTCAGTCACGAGATAATATTTTTTTAAAGGAGTGGCGCAAGTGGACCCTTGTACCTCATCTTAAGACTAAAGCATCAAGATAGTCCGCTAAATTAAAACTTCAGTTCAGTATCAAGTTGTATGTTGATCTAAATATGATTGGCGGGCGCATCAAAAATATTTTTTTTTTTGAAATCATAACGTTTGAGGCAAATTCTAATTTACAGAGTTGTATTGATGATTCTAATGATTATAATTCACACGCCGCACGTTTTGTATATCGATGTATCTCGCGTTGTATCCACATTTTTTTAATTTATTTATTTATTTATTTATCTACACATCATATACAATAGTGCTACATAGGCGGACATAATGCCACAAGGCATTCTCTACCAGTCAACCTTTGGGTTAAATATAAAAACATAGTTATAGGGTACAAAAATTATGTCTAAATTACTAACTTCTTGATTACGAGGTTTATAATACTTTTATTGATACTAATACACATATACAAATAAAATAAACTAATAGATATTTTAACAAATAAAAACATATCGAATATAACGAAAAAAAAACACACACGAAACAAAAAACACACAAACAACAAACGGAATATATCGAGATATTTAAAAATTATCGGTGCACAATATTTATCTATACTTTTTGATATGCAAAATCTATAGCCACGCCTTGGGAGTAAAACCGACTCGTATGCCGCGACGGCAAACGGTATGACGCTCTTTAATACCGTGATACTAGTCTTCATTAAAAATATTTATTTGTTTTGTATTTATATTCTGTATACAGAGTTATTGGTAAAACACTAACAAACAACCTCTCAGGACTAACAACACATTTTATTCTCTTACTTTTAATAATTCAACAGATTTTCATACAAAAACAAAAATATCTAAATTCAACGCTCTGAATGTACAGAACACAGAAGAGTTATATAGAGATGTGTGTAATAATGTTTTCTCAAACATGCATGGAAATGTTGTCATTATTTTCGAAAAAAGAACACGCTAAGTATCGAATTTACGGACAAAGAAAGTCAAATCTATTGCAGGAGCGTTTTTTGACTTTGGAACATTACAACGCTCCAGCAATGTTGTATGAAATGGCGTGCTGCTTTGATTGGATCTCTTTTACCATTCTTGGCATACCAAAGTAAGTTTCTTTGCTTAGCACAAATTGCGTTCATGTGGCTGTATAGCCTTATGGCACAGATGATATATAGAAAATTGGCGGCAAAGCTGAAAATTCGTCTTGATTTGTTATTTACATGCTTCAGCTATCTACCACTACATTCAATGCCCACCTGCAATACTCATCAGAAATTCAACAAACAAACATAAATGTACCGCGGAATTCAATAACATTTTCTTTTAGTAATGCCCCAATATGACTAATGTAACTTTTAATATTAATTAAATTAAATGTATAATATAAAAAGTATGTTTTATTTCCCTGCATTATTTTGAGAAAAGCGCTATATATATGCCTCGGCGGAAATGGCAATTGCTTGTCTCGTATTAGTGAAGTCCTCGCCTACGGCTCGGCCTTCATACTCGACCTGCAATTGCCTATTTCCCGGCCTTTGCAATAATGTACTATTATGAGTTTGTGAAACTAAAAAGTTTTCACTTCTGACGTACTGTCCTAGGAATGACAGTTTTTTTTTAACACATCCACCATTTTTACACGTACCTTTCATGACATACTCGTTGTGGTCCAGCGGCGAGTTCTGCTCGCCGAGCGCATTGAAGAGCGCGGAGAGTAAGGCGGCCGCGTGCGGCTGCAGCGTGGCGCGGTCCAGCATGCCGCCCGCCACCAGCTTCTCTATGGCGCACGCGCCGTACGTGCGCACCACGCCGCGCCCGCTGATGTGCGCTATCTGTTACGGGGAGACAGTCCACATTTACTCATTTTCTTTATCCTCTACGGGGAAGCTCTTGGCCTTCATCTCACTCGATGGTCATTACCATCGGGTGAGATGAAGAAGAAAAACTATTTATTGGGACCACAGATATAGATAGACCTAGATAACGCAAGAGCAACTACTTCGCGTGCCCAGCTTACGTATAAAAATCGTAAGTTACTACTAGTCTGTCTCGTTATTCTGTCACAAAACAAAGACGAACAAAACAGAAACAAGTGGATTAAATACGTATAATATTATTGAAGCTAACTAACAAACTACCCAAGCCAAGTTAGTAAAATCTATATGGGACCACAAGACGAGTCTTTGACCAGTACGTATTGCCAGTGATGACCTATGGCACTGAAACGTGGTCGCTCACAATGGGCCTTATTAGAAGGCTAAAAGTCACCCAAAGGGAAATGGAGAGGGCTATGCTTGGAGTTTCCCTACGTAATCGAATCAGAAATAAAGAGATCCGCAGGAGAACCAAGGTAACCGACATAGCCCGAAGAATTGCCAAACTTAAGTGGCAATGGGCAAGGCACATTGCTCGCAGAACAGATGGCCGTTGGGGCCGAAAAGTTCTGGAGTGGTGACCGCATACCGGAAGACGTAGCGTGGGAAGGCCTCCCACAAGGTGGACCGATGACCATGTGAAAGAAATGAAACAAACAAGGCCGAAAAAAAAACCAGCCGAGGTAGTCAGACATTTAAGATCATCGTAACAGAACCTGAGAAATTTATTTAAACAAATGTTTTTTTTTATTGGTCGAAGCAAAAAAGGGGCGGTAAACAGATGTGGTCATCAAATGCACGGGATTTTGTTTCCGAAGTGGACAGATGACCGTGCCCGTGATAGTACATATATTTAAAAAAAAAAACGCCGAATAACTTAACGGCCTCCTTTTTTATTAAAGTCGGCTAAACAGCACTCACCAGCAGAGGTACGGCGGCGGTGATAAGATCCTTGGGTAGTAACGACCGGAATGTCATCACGTACTTGATGGCGTCTGCCTTCAGAACAGGCAACTCGTTTACTGAAACAATAAGTGCAAGTTAATATTTAATATTGTTCGTCGAATGAGCTAAGTTCCTTAAGAGCGGCCAACCCGTCATACTTTTCATACAAACGCTCGTACGTGATTATGGCGTTGGAACACATCTTTCAATGAAAATTTTGAACTAATTGGTATCATGTGCACTATATCTAGGTTTCTATGAAAGCAAAAAAATTAAATTTGGAGAAACAAATTCAGTATAAGCCTCCAAAAATCTGCTTTTTGCACACATTTTACCTGAACTTTGGCCGTTCATAATGTACTGATAAATTGTAAAAATACAGAAAACATCTCCATAGAAACATCGCATATGTAATGGGGATTCTAAATAATACACATTTATTTCACAGACTTGTGAGGCTTTCTCAAAAACACGTATTTCCTAGAACAAGTTTTATAAAATTTCCGCACACTATTTTTCGTTCAATGTTATTGCGTTCTCACTTGCCTGTTAGCATTAACATTGCGCTGGATGAAACAACAAGCTTTTCAATCATGCTCGCGTTGACGATAGACGTACCGGGAAGGGCCCTCATAATCTGTGTGGTTCTTTCCTCAAGAGACCATTTCAGACACCAATCTACATGGTCTTCACATGAACTGACCAAGATTATGTCTGGACTTTAATAGGGACTGTGACCTCATCTCAAAAACTGCTATTTATGTCATTACTACGGCTCTTAAAACGGGTCAAGTTGGCGGAGATTATATGTATAATCTGATATAATATGTATAATGTACTAAGGTATTGAAATTTAAATTTAGGTATTTCTCACAACTAACAAATTAATGGGCGTTGAACCTCTGTTAGGAACACACGCACAATGGTCCATTTTAAGGACTAAGTGCGGAAAACAAATCCTCTAACAAAGATAGAACATATGTAGAACCTCTGTTAGGAACCTCGCGCACTATGCGGCCTGTATTGGAAGTGGTCGTGGTCGGAACATTCGTCGCAAAAGCTACGACTAGGATGCGGATATTCATACTATACTAAAGTGCACCAAGTTTGGCCGCAACTGATCGGACGCCTGGGGGCCAAGTCTACTAATGTACAAACGTTGCAATGGTCTCTTCATTGTGAGTTTTTGACAGATTTGCCATACAAACACTGTCAAATACTCACAATGGCGAGACCATTCTGACACTATTGTAATAGCAGACTTGAGGCCCTGGTTGTACGATTGGTTGGTCTTTGCAGGTCTCCATACTCCTTTTGAAATAAGATTAAACATATAAATAAACCTTTTTTACAGTAAGTTCAACCGATTTTGACTTAAGTAGCCGAGGTAATTTTTACGCCCAATCAGGTTATAGTACTTAATTTAACAAAAATAATTAATTTAATTTATGTTATTTTTTTTTTGTTTTAACTAACACACACCACCTTCTTACAGTCTACATAATTATATGTTTGCATCGGGAATTAAACATTAATTTTAAATAAATATGTATGTGAATAGTTATGCAATCCAAGAATACCGGGTTTTTTTTTTAAATAAATATTATTTTAGAAGCCGCTTCCATACATTCATAGTTAAAAATCAACTTTAGGTAAATATGCATCCGATTATCCGATCTCTAGTTATGACCAAAGATCGGAGTAGGTAGATTGAGTTGGGATCATTGAACTCAAACGTGTATGTTAACATGGACATGCCTTTGGGATTCCGGAATTTTTAAAATTATTAAGATACTCGCCAAAGTTTCAACTCAATCGGACTCAATCGGATGAATTTTTTGGAAACACGTTGCAAAAAAAAAAAAATTACATTCGTTTTATTATTCAAGAGATAAATAAAAATCAATTTTTAATATTTTAGTATCGCTTCCATCAAACTTCGAATGTAGTAGTTACGAAATCACTAAATAATTCAATCCCACAAAAAACCGGAATTTTCCGGAAAAAAGGCATGTCCATGTTCTGTACGACGTCATGAAATTCCGCAATTTCAATCTACCTGCTCCGATCTCTGGTTATGACCGAGACGGACATAGAAACATGCGTCGGCGAGAATGAGATAGCGGAATATTTTGATTTATTTTCAACTGTTCATTTGTGTATTGATAGCGTTCCTTTAGTTCTGCAACTTGACATTAGATGGTGTTGAATTCAGTAAAGGAATGATTTTTAACCCGGCGTAAATAAAATTAATGTTGACGTAATTGTATGAATAACTATAAATGAAAAAAAAAAAAAAAAAAACCTTCGGCTTCTCTCCTACGGAATGTCAAGCCTCGCCACTGCTAAGACAGTCCTCCAAAACGCTTGCCCTTCACCACTAAACTTCCTGCGACAAACAGCAAACTCCCCAGCAGATTATGCTTACCGTCAGGTCTCTGCAGCTCGGGCAGTACATGCGCCATTGCGAACTGCGCGAGGTCCACGAGCGGAGAGGCGCGCGTGACGCCGGCCGCCTGCGTGCTCCCGCGCGAGGCCAGTGACGTCACGAGGTACATCGCCGCGTCCTTGCCTCGCCATGCCGAAGCGCCGATCTCCCCGTACTTTGCTAGCATCAGCTGAAAGCAACATAAAGGAAGATTCAACTGTGAGTATATAAATATATATATATATATATATATTAATGTATTTATTTAAGTACATAAGTACATGTTATTTTTTTGCGCTATACGTGTAGGTATCAGAGCCGACGGCTTTATATAACCCCATTCCTACCGGCTTCCCTTCAGAACAACGACTCTAGTTACGTATATTAGTTTTATTTCTGTAAAACATTGCTTATTTTGTTTGTGTAGTGATAGCGTCTCTTTGGTTCTACTACTTGACCATAGATGGCGTTAAATTAAGAAAAGTAAAGGAATCATTATAATTTATGGAGTAATAAATTTTGATGTTATCTAAGTTTAAGAGAAATGAAAAAAAAAAAAAAAAAATCTTCGTCCTTCGGCTTCTATCTAATCGAAGTTGTAGTTACGCTACTGGTAGGTATATTTAATATTTTAGTTTAAGACTTCTCATATTCATATTTTTCTCTTGTTCTCACACACTAATGTCTATATTTATTTTCATTTCTCCTTTCGCAGATCTGCTGGAAGAAATTTCTTAAAAAATAAGCAGTACCTTTGTACTCAAAATTAGATGTTGTCGTATCTCTCTTTATTTTACTGTGGGTACATATAAATTATTAAATAAATAAACAGGACTCAGAGCTACTCTACATAATAGGAAACAGACTACCTGCAATATTGTCTCTCCTTCACCCTTACACCTTCGGCGCCAAGCATGATTTCCAAAATCACACTTTTTTTTGTTTATATGGTTTTATTTAATGTATTAATGTGTTTTCAGCTTTCATCTTCCTTTTCCCATCTTTTTCAAGTGTATATCATAAATGATACACTGGCCTACCAAATACTTTTGTGTGTTCTCATAATCTCCAGGGCCATGTGTATCATTTTTGATACACATTGTATTAACAAGTGTGTGCAAAAATGATACATTGGCGCTGAAGGTGTTAAGAGGGCGCTCACAGGTCCACTAGCGCCACTCCTTTAAAAAAATATTATCTCGTGAATGAGAAGGAATTATGAAAAATGGCTCAATCAGCAACCTCGGTAAGTGTGTCTAGAATTTTCTTATACCTTTTATAAAGTTGAGACACGAAACAACAAAATAAGATCTAGAGGAATGTGGTCTTTATCTTTAGATTTAATTTTGCTGCTTCGTGTCTCAATATGAAACTTTATAAAAGGTATTAGAAAATTCTAGACACACTTACCGAGGTTGCTGATTGAGCCGTTTTTCATAATTCCTTCTCAGTCACGAGATAATACTTTTTTTTATCACATCTATTCAAAAAGAGCTAGTGTATTCCTCGTTAACAGGGACTAAAATAGCTTTTAGTCTCTTTGTTTACACAAATTAGGATTTTACTTAGTTTTATAAAAAAAAAATATGTTTTCCTCAAGAAGTGATAATGAAATAAATAAACGTGCTATTCTTATTCATAAGTTGCACTTACTTATTTTTTCATAGAGGGTGATAAAAAGTAGTGTCCACCTCGGGAGCAACACTATTTTAAGCTCGAGTGCCGTACTTTTAATCCCTCGCTGCGCTCAGGATTCTACTTAAGAACCCCCGCTGCACTCGGGATTCTACTCTAGAATCCTTCGCTCCGCTCTGGATTCAAAGAAACACTCTCGCCTTCAAAATAGTTGTTTGCTCCCTTGGCAAACAATCTACTACTTAAAGGCGCTAGTGGGTTTAGTGGACCTGTGAGCGGCCTCTTAATCCATCCAAAGGTTGTCTTTAAAATATCACTTTTAGCGATAAGACCGTCCATTGTGTCAACCCATGTCAAATTTCTACATTTATATCTGTAATTTATATGGTGTACCTACATAATAAAGAGTATTCTATTCCAGTATAATAACCGGCACGAGTCGTGAGCACAGATGGGCAGTAATGGGGGCAAGCTCGCGCATGTACACTTTCGGCTAAATAAAAATGACGCGAGAGTCCAATAGACGACGAGTATCGGCTGACGAACCAATCGCATGCAGCTCGCCGCCCCGGCTTCTTCATTCCGCCAAAGAGACCTAAAAATGTACTACTGCGCAGGTGTCAGTTTGTGCTCACGACTCATGCCGGTTACTATAACATAGTGAAAGCTGTATAACTGTGCTTAAGCACATTATGTCGCATCCTAAAAAGTGCGCGCAGCGCCGTCACGTGTCACGTCTCTGTGTGAACCGACCCTTAGGATGTCAACACACCGCCGTCGTTGGACGTCATCTGACAAGTGAGAGAGAGACAGACGTATCTCGTACCTGCACGTACTGCCCGAAGATGTTCATCATCTTGTCCTCGTAGTGCACCGCGAGTGTCCGCACCAGGTCGCAGGCGGCGCGGCGACGCGTGTCCACGTCCGAACCTTCTATGTCACGACGCACATACTCTTCCGGGTTGTCCTCAAATAACTCCATGTCCGATTCTAAAATATTAGAATAGTTTTAATTGAAAATGGGGTCTAGAATTTGGTGGTCGGTTACTATTCTTAGTGACGTTAAGTAAGTGCCTTTGTAGTCTTTTTTTTTAACAATAAAAAGTATTTTTCCGATTAAATTACTATATCTGAGGGGAAGTTCCCGTATCTTTAAGAACAGTCGCATTCTAATCTGTCTCAGTGTCAAAAATAGCTCTATACTCCATTTATTATAACATTAGACAAATAACTGTTTTCACCCTTTCGTTATTTCGATGTAAAAGTTTAATAAACTCCGTTATTTCACGATAAATACAAAGCACTGTAATCTATTTACCATTTACATTAAAAAAATAACTCCAAAGTGAAGTAATTTCAACAATATTACACAATAACTGTCGTTATTTAGCCGTTATTTGTCTAATGCTATAGTAAATGGAGTTTAGTTTACCAACATTTTTGAATACTTTTTGATATTAATTGTCTGAGATGAGATTGTCACTAGATTATGAATGTGTAATTGGCCATAAGGTGGTCGGTTAATGCCTTAAAAAATTAAGTATTTATGAGAATACTAGCGATCCGTCCCTGCTTCGCACGGGTACAATCTAAGTATGTGGCGATATGTCAAAACATCGAGATTTCTCTGCTTTACTTTTAAGTTAAATATAAAAACTTATCTTATATATAAAATTCTCGTGTCACAATGTTAGTTACCACACTCCTTCGAAACGGCTTGACCGATTTTTATTAAAATTTTTATGCACATTCAGGTCTGAGAATCGGCTACTATCTATTTTTTTTTAGTTTTAGGTAGGTATGTAGGGTAGGGTAGGGTAGTGTAGGGTAGTTTAGGGTAGGGTAGGGTAGGCTTTTGACAGAACGAAGTCTGTCGGGTCAGCTAGTTATACATATAAATCTTCTGGAATAAATTCTCTAAATTATGAAAACCACATCAAAATCAACGGCTCGGAAGTTCAGCGGGGGTGAGGGGGGCACTTCAGATAAAGTTTGACGCGGACTATACTAAGACGTTGTATCTTAAAAATCGATTTTTAAGATACAATTTCTTAAACAATAAATTACCTCTAAACTCCATATTGGGTATGACAACTTTCTCGCATATGCTGCTAAGTGTGGCGGGGTCCTCAAACAAACTCTTGTAGTTATTCTTCTCCGCTATTTTCGCTAGGAAAGTCAGCGCGTTCGATACTAACTGAAAAATAACATAAACAATATATACAAACTGAAAAATATAATAACATTACATAATGTCAGAACAATGTTTAGCTATGAAATTACGGAAGCGGCTTCTTAATTTTTTTTTTTTGTTAATATAAATGCCGGGATTCCAGAAAATCCGGGAATGCACAACTAATCAAATACATGGCATACCATTTATTCGATAAGTTGTGCATTCCCGGATTCAAATATTTAACCTTTTGACCGCCGCAGTCATGTATAGATGACAAACCAAAATGTGCCCAACACGCCACGGTCACGACTACATGACAGACTTTTATACGTAAATCTGTAAATAAAGCTCATAAAACAGCATTTTTTTTTAAAACGTTGCCCCACACTAGGAATTTCTCCTGTATTGTGGGTGCGTTTACAAACATTTAAACTCACATACACAAACAGCCAGACCCGGAACAACTAATTGTAGGTCATACAAATAATTGTTCCGTGCGGGAATCGAACCCGCGACACGCAGCGCAGCAGTCAATCGCTTAACCACTGCGCCAACCGTGTGTTATTTGTATCACATTTTTAGCGTCCGATATAATGTTCTCTGGAGTACTTAATAATACTTTAATTCTCACTACTTGAGGAAGACATACAATTTTATTATAAGTTGCACTGACTTATTTTTTCATAGAAGGTGATAAAAAGTAGAGTGTCCACCTCGGGAGCAACACTATTTTAAGCTCGAGTGACGTACTTTGAATCCCTCGCCTTCAAAATAGTTGTTTGCTCCCTTGGCAAACAATCTACTAATATTCATTAATTTTTTCTACGTGAACAAGGTTGTTGTACTGACCGCATCGTACTTGGGCTGCGGCCCGGTAGCCAGGAGCACGGTCCATACGCATGTGACGAAGGCCGGCGCGTGTGGCCCAAACTCCTCCTCGTACTTCAGAGCATACAACGCCGCACATTCGCACACTTCCGTCCGAAGTTGCTCCAAAACGCCCGGCTTTTCGTCGTCATCCTGAAAAGAAAATTTATTTTTCACACCACCTTCTCACTAATGTCATGCAAAGTTAACCTAAAGCAAGTCATAATCCCTGGGGTCTAGCCGAGCAATTATATTGTACTGAATTTCATTATTACCTGCAGTGTCAATTTAAAAAAAAGACTAACAATTTTTTTTTCTGAAAATCTAATTGCTTTTTATTACCTCATAGGTGTGAAAAGTATAGTATTCTCCTCGAGAATAAAGGTGTGTATTCGTCTTGGACGAGCTTGAATATAACTAGCGCCCGCAAGATCGATTGGCATCAAAAAAGTTTTTGTGAAAATGGCCCATTTTCTTGCTGTTTTTTTTTTTATTTCAAAATCTGTTAATGGGGATCAAAATTTCTCAAAAAAATTAAGGACAGTCTCCTAAGACTGTTTTCCTGTAGCTACAACGCTTAATGTACCTGCCCTTACTGCGCCATCTTAAAAATCTAACCTGTATAACAAAAACTTAATTTAATAAAAATTGTCTGTCTGTTTGTTCCGGTTAATCTCCGAAACGACTGGACCGATTTTGACGGGACTTACACTGGCAGATAGCTGATGTTATAAGGAGTATTTTAGGCTTCTTTTGTTTTAGAAAAGCCGCGCGGGCGGAGCCACGGGCAACAGCTAGTAATAACGGTTGGATAATGAAAGGTTGACTGGTAAAAAATGCCTATGGCATTAAGTCCGCCTCTTTACATTTCTGTGCTGGAAGTATTCAATAAATAAATAACATATATTACAAACTCACATCAGTCTCCAAGCAAGGTACTTTGACTTGTAATAGATTGAGTAGGTTTGGCATCCAGATAGGCATGTTATCCTCAAAGAATTCCGGCAAGTCTTGATAATTGAGCGAGTAGAACACCTTGCATATTAGTACTAGGGATCCATAGATGACGCGCAATGCTTGTGGGTTGTCGGCGTGTTTCGACGTCAAATCTATTGTAGCCTGTAACATAAAAATACATAACATAATATACATGACATAACATAATATACATAACATAATATACATAACATAACATAATATATATAACATAACATAATATACATAACATAACATAATATACATAACTTAACATACTATCGGGGACATCCAAATCGGACCACCGTAAGGACTATTTCTGCTTGCAGCGCTCGGCCGCTAGAGTACCGCTTACATAAGTTCATCAATCTAGGGGTCTTTTATTGGTCGAAAAAGGATTTCCAGACATCTGTGATCATTGTAACAGAGCCTGAGAAATGTATTTAAACAAAATATTCCTATATATTTCTGTTTTATTGGTCGACGCAAAAAGGGGCGCAACAGATGTGGACACCATGAGCTGGCATTGATGACATTAACACATTGACTGCCACCGCGGTCACCGGTGACCGCTAACAATAGTTTTTCTATTGTGTCTGTTGTCTGGCAGTCAAAGCCTTAAAAGCATAAAAGTGGTTACAATACCACTTTTTTGCTTTTCCACTTTTTTGCTTTTAATGCCATCCTTAGGCCTACGGAATAGAAGTCAAAATCGGTTGAACGGACTGTAAAAAAGGTTTCTTTAAATGTCTAATCTTATTTCAAATGGTGTATAAATATAAAAAATAATTAGGACAAAATAAGTTGGCCGTCATGACACGTCCGGCAGATGTGAAACGTCTATGTTAATATTAGAATTCATAATTAATAATAATCTTTAATGAAATATGGAATAAAATAAAGAAATATACGCGCGTGCACACACAAGGGAATCGAGAGCGGTGGCGTAGAGGGCATCACGGCATGACCGCGTCATGTCGTTCGCCGACACGGCATGACCGCGTCATGTCGTTTGCCGTCACGGCATACGAGTTAGTTTTGCTGCCAAGGCGCGGATGTTTCAAATCAACAAAAGTGTACTTACAACAAACAAATCCGTAAGTGGTTTAGCAAAGTTCTCGAGGACATGCTTTATTTCTTCCCAAAGCTTCTGCGATTTGAACTCGTACCGGTACCGTTTGAACAAAGAATGGGCTGTTCTTAGCACTCCATTGATGATGTGGAAATCACCTGTAAAGTCAAAGTAAAAACATTGATTTGAAATAAGCACATAATAAGGCACGTTTGAATGTCAAAATTTACAAAAAATAATAATTGATTATAGCTGCCCCAAAAAAAAACTGGCTAAGTAGATGGGATGAATTTATCCCAAGAACAAACTTAACATTGCGGTTGAGAACATGTTTTTCAACTGTAAATTTAAGTTGGTCAACTATTACTAGGTAATTTGTAAAGCCTACTTAGCTGTGATAGTTTTCCTTTTAACTATAAGGTGTATCTATTCATACAGGAAATATTTTAAGAGAACCATCTAAGATGGTAAAAAAGCCATAGCAGCGAAATTTTTTTTTTTATAAAGGGTTTTATATTTTTACATAATTATTATAATTTTAAAATTGCTTGAGACATTTTGCAAAGGAGTTGCATTTTCCAAAATTTTATTTTTTCTATGAATGACCCACCCAGACGCGGCGACGGTGGCGGCACGAGCGCGGTAAATTTTAATAATTAATCATCATATCAAGTAAATTTAAATAATTTTATTTTTTAAATAATATAATAAGATTTAAAAAAAAATCGTTTCCATGGCTTCTTTACCACCTATAGGTGTATCTCTTAAAATACTTCGTTTTTGAATAGATACCCCCTATAACCTACTCGGGGAGCTTGTGGTTCAGCTACACCCAAAAGGCCTACAATGCTCTGCGGATCCAGTTTAACAACGCATTTAGGGTGCTGTTGCGTCTGTCTCGGTTCTGTAGCGCATCATCTATGTTCGCTGAGGCACGTACCGACAGTTTTAATGCTGTGCGGCGTAAGAAAGCGGCCTCGCTGCTAAACAGACTCCGTGGCAGCCCCAACAGCATTTTGAGTGCCATAGTCGGGAGGCATGACAGCCCGTTGGTGAGGTCACTAGTCACCTGTACGCTGTCTTTGTTTTTAGTTAAATACTAACATAGGTTAAGAATATTGTTACTAACATAATGGATCTTGGTTGTCTGAATAAAAAAGTATTTATATATATTTTTTTTATTATATACTACTGCTGTAAATTTTTTCACATATCCAAATACAACCATTTAGCTGGCAAGGGGGGGGGGACACTTGACTCTCAACAAAAATTAGCTCTTTAAAGCTTAATATTATGCAAACGGATCCCTAAATCGAAAAATGGTGTTCGCAAACCCGTAATATTTTTGAACGGCCTATCCAACGATACCCCACACCATGGGATAGACCAGAAATAAAATATCATCCCCACTACGTGTAGGAGAGGTACCCTAAAAAAAAAAAAATTTCAAGATTTTATTTTACCAATTTGTCGGCGTGATTAATATGTATCTTCCCTGCCAGCTAAATGGTTGTACTTGGATATGTAAAAAAAATCACGGCAGTAGTATATATAAAAGTTAAAAGGAAAACTATCACAGCCAAGTAGACGTCACAAGTTACAGAGTACCTAATAGTCAACCGACTTACATTTACAGTTGAAAAACATGTTTTCCCATACATTCCGTATGGAAGAACATGTTTTTCAACTATGATGTTAAGTTTGGTCTTGGGATAAATTCTGTACCTCAGAGGTATACAACATTATGTGACGAAACGAAAATATTACAGGAGAGGCAAAAATGCGCGGAGTGAAACTTCGAATGCACATGTTTGCTTTAAAGATATTGAAACAAGTTTGTTTCAATATCTTTAAAGCAAACTAATACTGTTGAGTTCAACAGTATTTTTTATTATTATTAGATGAATCTTATCGTCATTTGAGGTTATACCCATTAGACGTTCCCTGCGTTCCGAGTTGCGATAATATCGATATTCGCGTGCTAAAACCCGTACCGAATTAGCGTGAGCGCGATAACGATGTCCCGTGAAACGCCATAGATGACGTCATGACATTCGCCATCTTGCGATACCGCCGACCATGCCTTTTACTAATATCGCCGTGAGGGCTGTCAAAAATGACAGTGTGCTGTTTTGTTTTGAGTCGCATCTTATCGTATCGTGGCATTTTCAAAATTGTTCTTCTGGCTACAGTTGCTACCTAACCTAAGAAGAACAAATTTTTGGTGTATACACAGAGAAATACTCTAATATCGTTTTGACATTGCGTGAGCACCGTGAGCGCGTTCACGAGCGTTCCGAGTTGTTGACAGCCCTCGGCTGTCATAATCGTAATATGTAAATCGGAACACATGTGAAACGATGTGAGCGCTGTGAGCGATTATAGCCAATTCGGAAAGCGGCCGTTAGTAGATGTCGATGTCATATACGATTGGATATTTATTTTCATAGATGTCATAGGACTTAATGTCGTATATAAGATCATTGATCGTATACCAATATGTAGAACTGGTTCTTGTGATTTTGATGGTGCAAGAAAACATATTTTCGAAAAAAGTGGTTTTACTATTGTATACCTCTAAGGTACAGAATTGATACCAACTACGGAGGGAACCCTTCATTGTGCGTGGTCCGACACGCACAAGGCCGGTTTTTTTTAAGTTATTGTTTCCTGTGTGTTTCCCAAATAAAATATTTTTCATTTCATTCTTTCTTTCTTTTTTTTTATTCTACTATGAGTTTGCTCTTGACTTTAGTCTAGGTCTGAATGACAGAGACAAAGTCTACGATGGAGTGAGCTTACCCAGAAGAAGCCTGTTCACTCTCACTTTGAATAGGTTGTATGCGTTCGGAAACACAGACGCAGGCAGAGAGTTCCACTACTTTGCTGTGCGCATTATAAAAGACGTTTGAAAACCTAATGTCGAATATACCCCTTTTTCGGCGTTAAAGCTCTCTCGGACTCAACGCGGACAAGTACTGTAAATACTGCAAAATAAAGTTCAAAATAAATAAACTCATTTATTTTGGTTTACTTTATTTCAACTTACACAAAGTTGATATTTGTTTGCCAGTGAAATCCGCGCAGCGCATTTCACCAGGTCTTTGCCACCCTTATAAAAGATACTTACCAGTACCGAACTTCTCAACCATCTCTGGTATGAGGCTTGGCCACTTCTCAGGGAAGTCGCACTTGCCGATGATGGAGACAGCATCACTGAACTGCCTCTGAATGGCTTCAGGAGACTTCAGCATCAGCGACACAATCAGGGTCTTGATGGTGGCTCTGTCTGAGGCATGGATGCGGTCGACTCCATCTTCTTCCTGTTAAGACCACACATTATTTTTATTTTTCAATATGGTATCAAAGATTTAAATCTTACATACATATTATTTTCATTAAAAAATTGGCAGGGGACTGTCATAAATTCATAATCTTAATCTTTCTAAATAAGTTTCGTGGCGACGTAATTATAAATAGCTCTAAAAGCGCTCTTTTTAACAGACGAAAAAAAAAAACGGAGGAGGTTCTCAAGTCGACGCGTATATATATTTTTTAATGTATGTTCACGCATAACTTTTTACAGAGTGGTCCGATTTTGATAAAAAAAATTATTAGAAAGGGTATACGCCGAAGTTGGTCCCATATAAGTTTGGAAAAAAATATCCAACCCCAAGGGTAGTAAAACAGGGGATGATTGATTGTTCACGCACTGGTTGTAATGTACACACAACAGAAAAAAACATTAGAAGTCGCAAGTAGGCGGGGCCCGCGTACCCCGAGTTTTGCGAAGTTCCGCGTATGTCTGCTTCCACGCCCACATTAAGCACATCAGTCAAGCTACAACTGTCACGGTAAAAAGAACTGGAAAAAAAAATACAAAAATGCCATATTGTGCTGTTTTAGAATGCAAACACGATAGCAGAACCAAAAATTTATCATATGGAGGAATATCATACCATCGGTTAGTCATAATTGATTTTATTTCGATATAAATTTGAAAAAAACAATATTTTATTATACAAGACAAGTAAAAGTTGACTTTATGCTCTTTCATTTAAGGTCTACTTTCTTTTAAACTCAAACATATTTTTCGAGAAGATTCCAACTATACACAGGTTACAGTCCGCTACTCAATTAGAGATTACCTTTATCGATAATGAGTTATCGATACTTTAAACCTACAATGTTCTATGTGTTCTATGATAAATATCGGGAAACATTTAACCGTGTTCGGTTTTTTTTTGTGTATTAGTGAATGTTCAAACCTTTTTAGGGTTCCATAGTCAACAAGGAACCCTTATAGTTTGTTGTTGTTTTTTCTAATTCTACCTTATCCGAGTTTAAAATAAGCAGAACATGAATAAACGTAATCTATTAGTAATATTCTAATCGAGAAAAGATTAATCGAACAAGTTAAATTCACAGTCTCAAACCTATAAAAAAGTGGGTTTCGTATTATTTTGTAATTTTAGATTTCCTCAGGATCCAGACAGGAAAGAGAAATGGATTGAAGGGACTGGAAGGCAAAGTTGGTTTCCTGCTAAAACTAGCACAATTTTTTGTCCTTAGCTGTAATTAATTCTCACTTTTATAAACTTTGATCATTTTTTAATAATAATATTTATCGACTCTAGCTGTTGACTGTATTTTGTCTGAAAATAAAACGGAATGTCGATAAATAAGTCAACGACAGTGGTATGTCTTTAGAGGAGGACGAATTGTAATGACCTCGTTACGCAAATATCAATCTTAACGGTAACGAAATACAGCTTTAAATTGAGTGCATTTATTATAGTGACATCTAGCGGCGAATAGCGTAACTTGCTCATTAAAGTATTCCGTGTGAAGTTTAAACGTAAAAGGTATTAAATACTTTAAAAAAGTAGACATTATACAACTATATCTTCATATAACTGTGGTTTATTTTCAAATAAGCGATGTCTGACTTAATTCATACTTTCATTCAATATTAAACTACCAATCACACCAAGGATTTCTTAGTGTTACGAAATACAATTAACCTGTATGTGTGAGTTTGGGTACGCTGGTTCTGATACTAATGAAGCGCTATGCGACTTCTACTGTTTTTTTCTGTTCTGTGGTAATGTATGACCACGCATAACTTTTTACTAGTGTAACTTGTGGGGTAGGTGCCACAACTAAAAAGTGATAAATAAAAAACTTTTTACAAAAAACAACAATCGACATTAAAAAAAAATGGAGAAAATAACTTTTGGAAGTCAGTGGCAAAAAACGAAAATACTGAAACAAAGACACATACTTCCAAATTTGAAGTTATTTTTTCCGTTTTTTTTTTTTCGGTTGTTGTTTAATGTAAAAAGTTTTTTATGTAAAATAAAAAAGGATTTAATGTCAGCAGTCTGACTGCAGTAATACCATAAACTAGTAATTGATGATCAGAGGAGCAATTCCCTTAATTAAAAGAATGATCACATTCTAATCTCAGTCAAAAATACCTCCAATTTACCTACATTTTTGACACAGTCACCGTGACCAGTTTAGATTTTGAACATTTTTAGATACGGGAATTGGCCTTCAATTGTAATGCCACCATAGCTTATACTTACGACAGGCCAGTTTCTTTTGATCAGGTTTTTGAAGGCAATTGCCGCAGCCACCCTGATAGTGAGGTCCACCGTCTCCTTGTCTATGAGGTGCAACAGCAAGATAGCATAGTTCTGATTCACTTCTACACTCTCCAAAAACTTTTCAGCTGCAAAGAAGATTACCATTGATTAGCAAAAAAAAATGGTTTTTATTTTTGTGTACTTCCTATGCACACGACAACATATCAAACTACACCTTTCCAGTACGAGCTGAGGGACATTTTCCATATTTTTAAGTTTGCAATCCAGTCTCAAAAAACCTATAATTCTTTTTGATATTGCCGAGATGAGATTGCGGCTTGAATTTTAATGTTTATCAATGGGCGCTATCGTTTTTGTTGACGCCACTACTCTACTCACACACAAAATCTATCCATACTAATATTATAAATGTGAAAGTAACTCTGTCTGTCTGTCAGTCTGTATGTTACGTTTTCACGGCTAAACCGCTGAACCGATCGTCATGAAATTTGGTAGAGATATAGCCTGGGATATGGAGAAGGACATAGGCTACTTTTTTACGCGATAACCGACATCCACGCGGGCGGAGCCGCAGGCGGAGGTGCGGGCAAAAGCTATTTTTATTATAAGGGCAAGTATCGTCACTATTCATTGTCATTATTCGTCATTATTCAATTTTTGCTGTGACTCTGCACTTTTTGACCGTCAAAATTACATAAGACAGTCGCCCAAAATCCCCGCCCACCCATCACCAGTTCCTAGAGCTTTAGTTGGGTGAAGTAGCACAACTAAGCCCAGTGGTACCGGCAGCGAATTGTGAGTTGTAAGTCGTAGGTTCGAACCCAGGCAAGCACTTTACGATGTGTAAATTATTTCATCACCACTACTAACAAAACAACAGCTGCGTACAGTTACAGCAGCTTTGTCATAGGAGTCACAGACAGTCCGCTGTGCAGGGCCTGCATGGAGGACGACGAGACAGCAGCTCATGTGCTGCGAAACTGCCCGGTGGTCACCATAAACAGGGCCAAGTACTTCGGTAACCCAGGTACCCTACGTGAGATTGTCAGTAACACTAAGGCGTTGCTGGCCTTCTTTGAGGAGCTGGGATGGATCGAATAAACGAATTCCCATCCGTACGCAAAATACGCGCATTGTCTTGGGAGTTGCGGACACCAGCCCGTATTATCTATTACCTATTCATCACCACTGCTCTCAAAATGGTGAAGGAAAACATCATAAAGAAACCACTATGTCCCCAAACAGTCAAAGAAATGTGACATCTACCAACCCTCTCACCGGCCTCCTCGCCTGTGCTTCAGCAATGAGAACTGAATAAAACTACGATGATTGGCCACAATCACTATGCTAAAGATAATGATTGGTGAACTTAAGTTTGTATTGACATGATATTTATTCAGATTTGTTATTGTAGTTGTAATTGCAATCATGTCATTTGGTTTAAATAGGTTTTCATTTTAATATATATATATCTCTTTTATATAGATTATTTTCTATTTTGTGAATGTGAGAACGTTGTAGGCCGAGTAGAGTGTAGATTTGTTGGCACATTTCTATTTTGTTAAGTACCTGGAATAGTTGAAAGGCCTACACTGTCCTCCCATACCTATTAACAATGTTATTTGATAATATTGTAAAGCCAATTATTTTTAAAAGAGTAACTGTGGAGTTTCTTGTCGGCTCTTCTCCATAGGAAACGACTAATTGAAACCGTGCACCTAGCTTCTGACGTTTCATAAGTGCCCATGTAGGTTTATGTGAAATAAAATATTTTGATTGATTTTGATTGTCTGTTGCAAGAAGAATATCCCAAGTTACTCTCAAACACACCTATTTGAAATGACATAACAACTAATAACAATTAATAACATTTTTATGTTATTAATTTTATTTTCTGTGATTAATAAACTTTAACTCACACCCTGATATAGGTTATTAAATAGTAAAATTTTGGGGAAATCATCTCTTTTACAATGTTTGTAAATATGTGAGCACCTTGTATCTATCGCATGATTAATTTGTCTGTCATTGCTTCACTTTTCATTCTTTTTACCTATTTTGGTATAGTAATTTTATTCAAGGTAAATGCATTGTCTTCACTTCATAATTATTAATTAATGTATACAAAATATTGTTAATATTTTAAAAGAGTAAGTATGGAGTTTCTTGCTCATTCTCCTCCATGCGTAACTACCTTTTGGAATGGGCAACTAGAATCGAATAATAATTTTTGTAAATTTTTGTAAAGTGCCTTGTATGTGCCTATTTGAAATAAATTATTTGACTTTGATTTTGGTACTTTAAGGTGCCTTATTTTGATAGGACGCGTGAATATTAAGTCCCTATAACAAAATTAAAATTATTCAACTAAGAAATAACTATGTTTGAGGTACCTAATGTTGAGGTACCTATGTTTGAGGTAACTAACTTTAGGTAACTATAATTATAATATGTAAGTAAAAAAATATATGTAAATACCTATAATTCCTTGGATGACAATGATTAATATACTTTAGTATTATTATGAAATCGTGAGCAATATCTAGGGCTAAGCTTTAAGGTTAGTTATCATGAGATTTAGTAACAAATTAACGGGAATATTGACTACCTATTCCTGTTGTCAGCTTGACCAATAAATGTTATTATAATACAATCACGAGTAAATTAGTTACATGCAACAGTTATTTGTTGGCTGATTGGATAAAAAAAAAAACAAAGTTACATACCGGGTCGCCTTATGTTGGTGTCTGGGTTTAGCGTGTGCTGAAGGTAATTCGCTAGTGTAGCCAAGTTTTCATCCGTAACCTCCATATTTGTAATTCACTTTTACGTAATGGAATCTTTGTTAGAATCCTAAAGATGAGATTTTTAAAGAAAATGTGACGAACAAGAATAATTTCCAACGGCCACCCAAAAAACGATGAAATTGACAAATTGACAATCAATGACAGATTAGTAAAGACAAACTAGAGTCAATGTCAAAAATAGGAATGAATGAGAAACGGTTGTTGCTTGTTGTATGCCTGAGACGTTAGGGGGACCATAGACAATCAATTTTTATTTCAATCACAAATATACTATACCCAAAGTCTCAAATTCAGATAATTTATGGTAACAAAGGGGATAACATAACAAAAAAATATCTATGTAATGGTAATTCATTTAAAATTGCGAAAAAAGAGGTTCTATTTACTTTTAAGTACTATTTTATTTTAAGAAATAATAATTAAAAAGTAATCATACCGTCATAATTTTTATAAATTTTCGGTTTTAAACAAAGTTATTAATAAAAGGAGATTTTATGGTATAAAACATTTTATGATACTGGTGACATTGCAGGAGATCCAAACATTATCAAATTTTTAACATCTTCAACAACACTAATATTACAACTCTCATTCATAGATTCATATTGTAAGTAGCATATCTAGCCACATTTTGAATGAAAACGGCTGTAAACTGTTTCGAGTGGAAATCAATTTTGGGAGGCCTACATCTAGCACTGGACTTAAAAGGGCTGATTATGACGATCATATGCCGTGTCTCCGACATGCTACACAAAACATTGTTTGGCAACGGTATTTTGTTTGCATAGTTCTTATAATTAATTCACTTTAATTTTATCGATAATTATTTACAAAAACATTTAGTGATAAAATGTTTTGCACCACTGTCCTGTCATTTTGACAGTGACATTTCTTGACATTACTCTGTTTACATAAATTATCTGAATTAGAGACTTCGGGTATAGGAAATATTTCAGGTTTATGGAGGGATTATCCGGAAGAGAACCGGAGTTACCGACATAGCTTGCAGCGTAAGCAAGCTGAAGTGGCAGTGGGCTGGCCATGTTTGTCGAAGGACCGATGGCCGGTGGAGCCGATGAGTCCTGGAGTGGAGACCACGTATCGGCAAGCCTAGTGTGGGACGCCCCCCAGCTAGATGGACCGACGACCTCAAAAAGGTGGCTGGGACAGACTGGATGCGGAAGGCGTAGGACATGGTGTTGTGGCGCAGCATGGGAGAGGCCTATGTTCAGCAGTGATCTGCGATAGGCTGAGTTGATAGAGGGCGTCCCACGACTTTGCCACATGAAGGGAAAGTACAGCGGCCAGCACATCAAGCTACATGAAACTGTCAAATTCCAAACGATTTTAAACTCTAAATTATTGGTGATTAAATTCAAAATCAAACGAGAAAATTTGACAGTTTGTGGTAACTTGATGTGCTGGCCACCGTACCTTAAATACTGCAAATAGCAAAATTTACTGATTATAGACTTCATTTCAATTTTAAAAACAATACGAACTGCATACAAAAAAATAAAGCTCGTCATGGTTGGCAGCACTGTTGGGTGTCTACATACCGCTATTGTTTTGTTTAAATTTACTTTTGTAACGATAGCAAAATCACAAATAAAAACAAGATAAATATGTATGCGACTTGGAGTGTAGCACTATTAAAAGACGAGCTAAGGAAAAGGGAAGCGTCTACCACTGGTAAAAAAGCAGATTTAGTGGAAAAGTAACCGGGACCATTTCTCAAAGTTGTAGCAACTTATCGACGGAAAGAAACAGAATATGATTATTCCCTAATTCAATTTAACACATAAGACATTATTATAACTTAGACACAAAATAACTCAGCAATAATAAAAAAATATTATCAATTAACTTACGTGAACAGTACCAGTCCATCTTTCACCACGGATAAATCAAAAGTTCTCCGGAAGAGGCGGTTAGCCATATTTTTATTGTATCCCTTTATTACTCCAGTACATCCAACAATGCCGCCATTTTAAACCAATCCTAGACGGTCTTACATAATTGTTAAATAACTTCTAGAAATAGGTAATTATTAACAAATCTTATGTAGTGGAACAATTTTATAACATTATAAGATATTATTAATGTATTTTTATAACAATTTATCTGACTATAATTAAAGTCCCCTAAACATGACATCCACTGAATTTACCACATTTATTAATCTACATATACAACAAATAAAGCACATAAAATTAAGAAAATATTTTGAGTACAATTTATAATTCTGTTATCCTTAAATTTTAGGTGAAACTAAAATAAGTTTTTGTTTGTATTTATTCAGACCGACCGACTCACGGATCACCGGTTTCGTTCGGAATCATTTTATTCGTCTAGAAATACTCAGACATTATAGCAAGAACATAGTAATTCCATGCAATTTAGGAAAACAAATCAAAGATTATTACTGTGTGATTCTGATTCTACCTATTCCGACATATTCAAGTAGCCAAAAGCCTCGTATTCAAGCAATAAAAGTTGGAGAATTTAGCTTTATGATCTGCAGTCGGGCACAGACAAAAAAATTACAATTTACTAATTTAACTGAATTTTGCTGTAGAAAACAAAATAAATCATCCAGGCCGATTGGCTGCTGTGAGGTTAGGTAAAGTGTGTTATGTTGAGAAATATTGGTTTGTTATATTATCGTGTTCATTGTGTCAGGTTTCGTAGTCTTTTGCTCAATTCCTTTTGGGCTTTTGTATTAACTGTAAGAATTGAAATGTCTTTTTGTCTGGCTGTTACTGTATCAAGCAAAAGAACAGTCGTTTGTTGCTACAGAATTTACCTTTACGTACAAGTTTGTTCACCGTCTTGGTTTTGTCATAGGAATACGTTGAGAAATATTGGTTTGGTTGCACACAAGCTGTTTTAACAGCTCTTTTGTCGTATTTGAAATAAGAGATTCTAGTGTTTCTACCAGTTCGTACTTTTGTTTGATAGGTGGTTTTTTTTAAACAAATAATAATTGAAAGAGTTCTGGTACTCTATACTGTGTCATGTTTATATTATTATTATTATAATAGTATAATTGTGTTTGTGATTTTGCTTACAGGTCAGTAATAGGTGTTTCTAGACCCCATTTTTTTTGGTTGACTTTTAACCTTGCTGTATGTGGATGTAGAAAGGTGTTATAATTTGAGATTAAAAAATAAAAATTGTAGGTCATTCCAAAAAACTCGCTTGCTGGAGTAGTTCGAAAGAATTTAGTTGGTTAGAAGTCTCAAATCAGTAAATCTCAAGTTGTAGTTAGTGAGTTCTACGTAACCAGAGGGTTGTTAACACTTAACCCAACAATTTATTGTTGTAGGAACCAATGATTGTGAAAACTGCTTCTTGTAGGTTATCGTTTGACAGGTTCAGGTAGGATTAGTGCATGGGTAAAACTTATTGAAAAGTCAGATTGTTTTGTATTATTTATACATTTATATACATTTATTAGGACCATTTACAATATTCTGGAAGCAAAAATCATGCAAAATCTTGGTAGTAATTATGTGACCATTGCCACTTTTATCCTTCGGTATGCCTGGTGGGGTAAAATGTTACACGGTATGCCTGGTGGTTCTGTCAGATCCAGATTTTTACATGATTATATGTTGTACTAGTTATGATAACTAGCTATGGTAAGTTAAGGCTACTAGGGGTGGGGTATATAAGGGGTGGAAATAAAGAAATATTTTAAATTAACCACTTTTAATAATTATTTCTCTAATTAACCTGAGCTGACATTTTTAACAAATGAATAGGCATATTTTTCTCTAACAACATAAAATACTTACCAAAACAAAAGAGTTTCCAGAAGTGGTCCTTCAAAGTGGTTAATAATAAAATAATGAAGCCTCAGGGCATAGGCAGAGGCGTAAAGTACACTCCTCTCCTTACCCTCCACAAATACCAATACAATACACCTTCCTCAAATACCTAATAGGCCTGATGTTATGTAAGGCGTCAATTCCATAATCCAAAAACATTCTTCCAGAACAACTACATTATTTTATGAAATGCTTCGAGTGGTTCATATCGCCCAGCTACTGAGCTAATACAACAGTCTATGTACCTAGGTGGGTCTGTCAGACCCTGTCAGGGATGTCGAGGGTTAAACATGGTGGATTTTTAGATGGAGCAGTAGGGGTAGGCAACTTTGGGCATGCCACAATTGTGGCGATAAGAGGAGTGGCTAGAGAGGCGCCATGGCGCACTATGGGATCAACCGGTATTTTCCATCTCAAAAATCGATAACTCTGTTGTTTTGTGATTTTTCACCTTGAATTTTTTTTCACGTATTTGTGTATCTAGGCAAAAGAAATCAAACATCATCATTTAAAAAATTATATATTTTTCGTAAGAAAATGACAACGATAAATTTCATACAAAAAATTATACAGTTAAATATAACTGTATAATTGAGTACACTTTTGCTTAAAATAAGTTCAAAACTAAATTATTATTAATAAACAACCAGTTACATGATAAATAAAATAATAAATAGTGCTTATCCTATTCATCATTTTCTATTTCCAACAATTCTTTGGCTTCGTCAAACAATTCTTTGGATATTAGAAAACTTGGTTTATTTAAGCTAGATATAATTATAAGGATCAGATGTATATAACAAAATATGCAGAATGTTTTCGTTTGTTGCTGATCTGGAACACTTCCTAGTGGAATGTAACCTATATTTCTTGTAATCTTTATTTCGGGCTTCCTGAGCATCTTCGGATAATTGTCCTATAGGCAAAACTGCATATTGCTCTATTATTTTAGCACCATGTATAGGTACTTTATGGACCGCAGATGGCATGTAGTATCAGATATATTTGCTTACATATAATTGCGCGTTTATCAATGTATACTGGCCGAAACTTTCTGCAAAAAACGAAAAAGAAACTTTTTTTTTCCTACAAACGGAATCCCGATGACATAGTTTGAAGAATTACATAATTATAATCTCTTGATTAATTCTTCATCAATTCCGGTTATCTCTGCATAACATTGGTAATTTTGGAAAAATCTCCTTGCCGTATTTCCGTCATTGCTATTATCGGAACCTTACCGTGGTTTATCAATGTGCAAACCAAGCACTTCTCGGAAACGTTTATGGACATATTTTTTCTTGTCTTCTTTAAGTTGCTTGTTTTCTGGAGTTGAGGCAGATCACTTCTCAAAACCTAAATTGTAAGAAATATGGAGGATCATTTTCATAAATCTTGACAATCCGTATTTAAACGCATTTTAGTTTTCAACTCTCGTAACTTTTAAAAGATCATTCATTTTTCTGGGAGTTGTTCCACAAACAGTGCAGGTAGCACTGGATAATGTGTTCGTTAACACATGTGCAACTTTCCCATCAATCATTGTCATCAGTTCATGTTTAACTTCGATGAATTTGTCATCTATTGACACAAGATTTGGAATCTATTGAATTATGACTTCACACAACTTACAAAATGCAGCCGGTTCTTTATCTTTTTCTTCTTTCTTTTCAAGCCATTTGCAAAGAGACGACAATAAAAGCCAGTCATTGTGTTTATAGATCTGTTTTCTTTTTTTAACGGAAGTTTCTACTCCTAGAAATTCTTTCTCTGACCCTGGGACATTATCAAGCTGTACTGTTTCTATGTTAGCAGTAGAACTAGTTGCAGGATGTTCTTGTTCAGCAGGCCTTGTTTTTGCCTCTTGTTAAAACCGTTTTTGAAGAAGAAAGCTTTGTGTTTGAGTCAGATAATGCTGTAACACCTTGCGCAGCAGAGATAGTTGAAGTGGACGGCTTTGTTTTTTCACCTTTCACCATTGATAAAGAACCATGGGCAAAAATGTATGAAGCCTGGGCTCACCCACCAACAGAGATGAGATCACTGAATATAAGGTCAGGGTGGCTAATTCCGGCATAGTTTTTTTTTTCGACTTACATTTGAGTGCGCGCATCCGATGAACGTTATGATTTATGATCAATGTTATAGTCTCATGAAAATAATAATGTTTTAAACTTTCAAATACAGTGATCTTATTTAATTAAACTATCACCAGTACTATACTCCATTTACTATAGCATTAGACAAATAACGGCTAAATAACGAGAGTTATTGTGTAATATTGTTGAAATTACTGCACTTTAGAGTAATTTTTTTAATGTAATTGGTAAATAGATTACAGTGCTTTGTATTTATCGTGAAATAACGGAGTTTATTAAACGTTTACATCGAAATAACGAAAGGGTGAGAACAGTTATTTGTCTAATGTTATAATAAATGGAAAATAGGATATACAACTTTTTTTTTTAACTTGACCATTAGACGAATTTTCCCTTCTAAATCGGGAAAATCCGTCATACTGGAAGAATTTATTGGAATCTTTAGTGGTTTTAAGGAAACATGTAATAATGACATGTGTTTGTAAGAGACATTGACTGTCTCTTACACTGTCTCTGTCAGGTTACATACGTAAAAATCATTTTTGGGGGCTATTTCGGCATCCCTGAGAGGCACACCACACGGGCGGTGCGGCGCCGCACCGCAAGCCATTTCGCCGCGCTGGCGACCACACGGGCAGAGCGGCGTCGCAACGTTCTACGGAGCCGCGGCGGCGCCGCAGCGGCGGCAAAATGAGGGGTTGCCCATCGCTACGTACGAGAGTCTGTAATAACAATGGATCGGGAAAGACGTGTGCTGCTGCTCTTATTACTTCGCCACCGAAGAAATCGACGTAGAATCATACGAAAACACTGGATCAGTCCATTTATAGCCTTGAGGAATAGTGACGGACTTTTTTTCTTTAAAGAATATCAAGAGTTGGTTTTAGACGAAAAGAGGTTTTACAATTTTTTTCGATTGAGTGTATCCACTTTTGAAGGTTTATTGCAATCCTTAGAGCCACATATACGGAAACAGTACAGGATGAGATTGAATAGACGCGACAAATTTAAATATATAATTCAACGTGCTACAAAGAAAATATAGAGTATGTCATTAAGGAAAATGAATTAAAGATAAAAAAGATGCCAAAACCATGAAAACAATAAAAGTATCAACTAAATAATTCGTCGTATCACGGCTATCGTAAATTTAGCATTGTAGCCTACGTAGGTACAAAGTACCTATGCTATGAATCAAACGCTCCGCGCTGCCGCGCGCCGCACAGTGGGCCCATACTGAAAATAAGTGGACTTAGGCAACAAAGTTACCATATCTCTGCGATTTTTTTTTATATGACGTGTTATAATATTCCTGACAACTTTTATTCTTATAAAATTTCTTCTAAACTTGATAGTTTGTCTTGAAAAAAATTTATTAGATTTTTTTGTATGGAGCGAATCACGTTTAATTTTTTTTCTTCAATTGTACTAATATGTTGGGTGTGTGGCGTGAGTATATGATAGCTAGGGTCATTCTCTATCCTAGAGTTGGGTAGGACAAGCAATTTTGATGAGTTTGTATGAGTAACTCATTCAGCTTGGTGAGGTAGTACATTGTACCACTTCAAATGAGGTGGGACAAAATTACATTAATAGGACAATGTAACATCAATGGGATATTGTCCCAAAAATGTGACATTGTCCCACTAATGTCAGATTGTCCCACCTTATTTGAAGTACTAACACAAAAGACATACGAGGCTTTGAGCTGAGCTTAGAAATATGAGGGATAGGGAAAATATCATATTATAGAGTAATGCATGACTACAACAAACGCATCGTAGTTTAGAAGGATGACGAATAAAATTTGTGTCTCAAATTAAGTAAACAGCGTACGACATGAATTTTTTTTTTAATAGGTAATCAAGAAAAAAAATTACAAATTGTAATTAAAAAATAGCAACATTGCCACTTTTTTACCGCCGAGTCTGTTACTCGTATGTCTCTCGGTGATAACCTGACCAGACTTCGAAAAAATTCTTTCCGAAGGAACACTCGTAGCAGATATGCACAGTCGTTTTTTAGCCACTTCATATAACCTACATTATACTCAGTCTCAAATTCAGATAATTTATGTAAACAACGGGGATAACACAACAAAAAAATATCTACGTAATGGTAATCCACATAAAATTGCAAAAAAAGAGATTCTATTTTCTTTTAAGTACTGATTTTAAGAATTAATAATTAAAAAATAATCATACTTACATAATACATCCGTAATTATTTTTATAAATTTTCTGTTTTAAACAAAGTTATTAATAAAAGGAGATTTTCTGGTATAAAATATTTTATGATACTGGTAACAATGCAGGAGATCCAAACATTTTCACATTTTTTAATCTTCAACAACACTAATATTACAACTCTCATAAATAGATTCATATTGTAAGTAGCATATCTAGCCACATTTTGGATGAAAACGGCTGTAAACTGTTTCGATTGGAAATCGGTTTTGGGACGCCTACGTCTAGCAGTGGACTTAAAAGGGCTGATTATGACGATCATAGGCCGTGTCTCCGACACACTACAAAAAACATTGTTTAGCAACGGTATTTTGTTATCATAGTTCTTATAATTTATTCACTTTCATTTTATCGATGATTATTTACAAAAACATTTAATGATAAAATGTTTTGCACCACTGTCCTGTCATTTTGACAGTGACATTTCTTGACATTACTTTGTTTACATAAATTATCTGAATTAGAGACTTCGGGTATAATAAGGTCTACTCTCCCGCCACTTGAAGTGAACCAACAAAACGAGTCAAGACAAGACCTCGTTTGCGAGCTAGAAGTGCGACTGCGACAGAAGATAGGACGACATTCGAATTCGACCGACAACGACAATCCTTGCACTCGCTCGCTCACCTCACGTCAGCATTGTCAGGCCTCACTCACCTCACCATACTCACTCACTTGTCAGTTCGAGATTCATTCATTTGTATGTCACAGTGAAGCGGTACAAAATTTTATTTTGAGGTGTTGGGACATTCAATCGTTTTGTATGGGACATTTGAGGTGCCTCTTGTATGTCCTACCCAACACTCTATCCACGAAAAAAAAATCAGCGCCGGCCATCTGCGGCAGCGCGAGTAATCATTCGGTAAAAAAATAATAATTTGGAAGATTTTTTTGTCATTTAAAATAAATTCAAAGCATATTTTTTGTCTCATTTGGCTGTTTTCACCTTCTTTTTAGTTAAATAAAGTTTTAATAGCGCATACGTACTTAGAACTAGTAATTCTGGTAGAGATTTAGTTATTATTGCATGTTATCGGTACAAATGAGTCATCAATCACAATGCAGGTGCTCTGCATTGTGATTGATGACTCATTTGTTTGTGCGCGCATAACTAATGAGTCATCGAAAAATGCTCGTCTCTGATTGGCTGTGTTATTTTTTAACTGCACGGTATCTATTGTTGAATAAATATATCGTAATGTTTCAGGTTATACTAATTTTGTTAATGATAGGTGAAATAATTTAAATTTGTACGGGCAAGTCGTTGATAATTATCTACATAATCAACTGTATGTATATTATTATAGTATAAGTTATCGTACGTATGATCAATATGAAACTGTGAAGTAATTGTAGCCCTGAAAAGGGCTGTTTGTCATATTCCTAACCCTGATGGGCTTTTGTGGGAATAATTTAGAGCCGGATCACATTATTTCTTGTTCCAGAAGTGCTAGTGGGTCCGGCAAATTTTCGGACTCTGCTATGAGGCATTCTTCTTCCTCCATAATTTCACTGTCACAGGGAGGCTCAGTAGTCTGTAACAACTGAGTTGCTTCAGGCAACAACTCATTATGAACCTGTTTCATTATTTTAGGCCTTATGTAGGATATGTGGGGATCAGAGCTTATTAGAAGTCCATGGAGGATGTCTTCGTTTGTTGCTATTCTCCCCGTTTTCCGAGTGTGCCTCTCCCTGAAGTTTCTGAAGTCCTTATTACGGGCTTCCGAAGCTTCTTCAGATAAGGTACCTAAAATGAATAAGTACATACATTTTAATTTCAAAACGCAATCGAGTCAAATAATACATCAAACTATATTTATTTTTTACTTACCGATTGGCAAAACACCAAAGTGGTTACAGATGTCTGCACCGTGCATTAGAAGTTTATGTACACTAACTGGCATGTGGTACCACGAATAGTGTTGCACGTACACATCAGCTGTTTCTCTACAGTATCTTCTAAATTTTTCAGTCAATGTTTTTGCCTGATATGGCTTGTAGAATAACGGAAAATCTGAAAATCAGATTTTCGTCAATTCCCGTTATTCTGGAAGATCTTTTGTAATCTTGGAAAAAGCGCCTCGCTGTATTCCCGTCGTTTGTAGTTACAAAACCCTAAAATGGGAAAACAATACTGTAATATACAATACATAGAGATATAATTCACAAACAACATAAAGAGAGCGAAAATTAAATACATACCTGTTTGACTATATCAATCAGCATTCCAGTTTGCTCACGAAACTCTTGCTGTGTGGTATTTTTTTAGCTTGTTTCAAAGCCTTATGTTCGCCGCGAGCAGTCCGTCGTTGAAAATCCAGATTATAAGATATATGGAGAAGACATTCCATACACCGAATCTTCATATGCAGTGAAGAAATTCCTTGTTTGTAAATTTCTTCACGAAGTGGTTTAGAAGTCAAAGCGTCTAAATTATTCATCTCACTCGGTTTTGCCAAGCAAATGGTCCATCGTTGAAAATCCAGATTATAAGATATATGGAGAAGACATTCCATACACCGAATCTTCATATGCAGTGAAGAAATTCCTTGTTTGTAAATTTCTTCACGAAGTGGTTTAGAAGTCAAAGCGTCTAAATTATTCATCTCACTCGGTTTTGCCAAGCAAATGGGACACGTTGCATATGATGGTACTCCAGCAATAATATTGGCCACTTTTCCATCAATTATGGTCATATGCAATTCATGTGATACAATAATATTTCCACACTGTGTAGATATTCGTTCATCAATTTGTTTTTTCATCTCAGACTCTTCAGACTTTATAAAGTCAGCTGTCTCCGAAGTGAAAGTGAACTTCACTGGTCGACAGTACAGAGTTGAGCAAGGTGTGGGGTTCTCCCAAACTAGATTTCATTCCCAGATGATGGCCTAGTAGACACTAGCCGAAGAGGGACGATGCTTATCATGACTACTGATGAATCATCGAACTCTGTAGCTGTGTTTGACGTTTTCTGTTTATAGTTACTCTGCGACGAAGAACCATCAAGTCCCCATTTCCAGGTCAACTTGAGTTCTTCATTTTGAGACCTATCAACAGTATTTATATCAAGTAATATCCTCTCCACAGTGTGGTCCAATAGCGCTTGCAATTTAATGTGAGCTCCGTTTTCGGTAATCTCCATACTCTCTTGTGGTGGGTAACATCTTTTCTTGGCATTTACAAGCTTTGGATAAGATGGAAAGGCAGCACAGTTTTCTTCTTTCAGAAATTGTCGAAGAGCTAAGTACTTCCATTTCGAGAGCGCAACTGATGTATAAAGAGCTAAACACTTATTTTCAGAGACAGTACTTAAGCTCTGCTTTTTGAATAGTCTCTCTTCAACTTCGGATAGCGCATCTGGATTACTGGAAAGGTATTCGACCACTTTTGCCAGATTCGTTTTGCCGTTGTCTTTCAATTTTGTTATGTACCAGTGCTGCAACTCTTCCTCGGAATTTTCTTCTACTATGGAAGTAGAACGTCTTTTCATTTGCTTATTACTTAACTCTTCGAACGGTTTTCTGTGCTCCTTTTCTGTAGATGTTCCCGCTTCCGCAGTACATACTGCAAGAGTAGGAACATGGCAATCTATATCCACAAGCTCAGATAAGGCTGCGTCCGAAAAGCCCATCACACTTCTCAGATCAACACTGTCACAAACAGGCCAGTTGATGTTTTTTTCCAACCACTTGCGATTAATTACACGATTCATAAAAGTTTTTTGATTTCTACTTGACTCTATCCACTTTTTATTTAAATTTACACAAAAAAGTCGACAGAACTCCTTGATTCGGTTCTTGTCTTCTTCAGAAACTTCGGTAGTCAAGACAGAAATGATACTTTCATACAGAAACATATGATTTTTCAGATCACCGCCACTTCTTAATTTCACAAAAAGATCTAGGTTGGTACAAAATCCAGCCATAGTTCTAATGTAAATATAAAAATACAAGTATTTCACTGTGTTCACAAACAAGCGACAAGAGCGAAACTAGATGGACTTTTTTTTTTTTTTTTTATCTAGGACATCTCAGAGTGTAACCACTAAGGTTCCGACTCTTTAACCGGGCTATCCTGTGGTTGCCTTAAGCTCCTATCGAAACTTAATGCCTCCAGCCAGGGCGTAAAAACTACAAACTAAATGACTGCTGCTCGCTAAGGGCACCCCCTGTGGGGTACGAACCTCGGCTTAGGGCAGCTGAGTCGGAGGGAGGGTGGCAAGGGACCGACGGTGGCTGGATAAAATCAGTGTTTTGATTATTATCCTGGGGAGTTTGGATTACTTGCTGCTCAGCTAAAACGCGTGCTGGCGCTTCACTTACAGTCAAGGGTCGGGGAGGACTATTCGTTAGTCGGGGATTTCGCGCGGGGCCTCGGCGGCGAGGTCGGAATGACGATCGTGTATTGTGTGCTCTTATCTTGCGAACTGTACTCGTTTCCCTACGACTCTCCTGGAGGAGAGTAGTGGGGTCGTCTGGGTCGGTCAGTGCATGCCTTGGGCGGCGGGTCGAACTAATTCTAGAGGGGACATAACTAGCGGCCTTCACAACTAGAGCGTTGCGATGAGTGGCTGCTGAATCGAAGAAGCGCTTCGAAGCGCGCTTCATGAATTGAGCTATCGTGGGGATTTTGAGTTCTACGTGGAGATTAGTGTTGCGAACGAACCAGGGGGCTCCCGTGATTTTACGTAAGACCTGGTTCTGTAGGGTTTGCATCTTATGGATGAGATGGGGTTTTGCGTGTGCAAAGACTGGACTCGCATAGGTCATGATGGGGCGGATGCACGCGGTGTAAATGCGCAATTTGCACTTGAGTGACAATTTGCTTTTTGCATTTAGGATGGAGTGGAGCCTATAGAGAGCGAAGGCTGCGCGAGCGCGTACCTTCTTTAGGTGCTCAGAAAAGGAGAGATGGTGGTCGAGAATCACACCCAGATATTTAGCTCGCTTCTCCCAAGGGATAGGCTTGCCGAACATGGTGATCGGTCGGATACTAGGGGGGCGCTGGCGCGGTTTCGTATAGAGTACCGCTTGACTTTTGTCGGGATTAACCTCTATGCGCCACTTTCTAAACCACTCACCAAGCTTGTTGGCTGCGGTCTGGAGAGTGCTAGAGATCCTATCGTGACTGGTCCCTCTGCAATAGATGGCCGTATCGTCTGCGAACAGAGCCAGCTGAGCCTGTCTTTGCTTCGGGATATCGCTGGTGAATAGCGTGAACGCGAGGGGAGAAATCACAGAGCCCTGAGGGACGCCTGCGCGTAATGGGTGGGGGGCGGAGAGAGTACCGTCTATGCGATAGCGAAAAGAGCGATTCGACAAAAAGTCTCGTAAGATGAGCACGAGACGTTCCGGCACACCGAGTTGGTACAGCTTGTATAATAAGCCGTTGTGCCAGACTTTGTCGAATGCCTTCGCTATGTCAAAGAAGATCACTCCTGTCTTAAGACCGCGCTGGAAACCAGCGCTGATGTCTTCTACGATACGGTGGACCTGATGGGTCGAGGCATGTTGGGTTCTAAAACCGAACTGCTCATCGGGGATGAGGCCCTCGGTCTCGGCGTACTCTCTGAGTCGCTTATAAATAAGCCTCTCGTAGAGTTTGCCTAGGACTTTGAGCAGACTGATGGGTCGGTAGCTCGCGGGCTCCGCCTTGGGTTTACCGGGTTTAGGGATGCCGATAACTATGGCCTCTTTCCACGCTTGTGGGAAGATATTATTGCTCATAGCTCCATTGAAGATGGTGGCCAGTAGCATTATGAGGTGGGCGGGGAACAATTGGAGTACCCTATTGGTGATTCCATCTGAGCCAGGGGCTTTACGAGGTCTCAGACCCTTGATGAGTTCCTGCACTTCGTCTGGTGTGACGGGAGCCAGGGGATACTCAGGGTCTTCAACGGGCGGGAGGGAGGAGATGGACTTAATGAATGTCTTTATATTTATAGTTAGTGTTAATTACTCAAGTAGTGGACATAACAGTGAGTGAAAATTATTCAGCCAATCAGAGACGAGCATTTTTCGATGACTCATTAGTTATGCGCTTAGCCGAGTGCACAAACAAATGAGTCATCAATCACAATGCAGGTGCTACCGATAACATGCAATAATAACTAAATCTCTACCAGAATTACTAGTTATAAGTACGTATGCGCTATTAAAACTATTTATTTAACTAAAAAGAAGGTGAAAACAGCCAAATGAGACAAAAAATATGCTTTGAATTTATTTTAATTGACAAAAAAATTCTTCCAAATCATTTTTTTTTTACCGAATGATTACTCGCGCTGCCGCAGATGGCCGGCGCTGATTTTTTTTTTCATGGATAGAGAATGACCCTAGCTATCATATACTCACGCCACAGACTCAACATATTAGTACAATTGAAGAAAAAAAATTAAACGTGATTCGCTCCATACAAAAAAATCTAATTAATTTTTTTCAAGACAAACTATCAACTTTAGAAGAAATTTTATAAGAATAAAAGTTGTCAGGAATAACACGTCATATAAAAAAAATCGCATCGATATAGGAACTTTGTTGCCTAAGTCCACTAATTTTCAGTATGGGCCCACTGTGCGCCGCCCCGCTCCCCCGTTGCCGCGCGCCGCCCGCCCCGGAGTCGATCGGCCACGCTTTTGATTACCGCGACCCCGCGTGCGCATGAAAACATTGTAAAACCAACTTTCCCTTCATACTTAAATCGGCTTAGGACGATCAAAATACAAACTTATTTTTGTAACAATAAAGCAAAAGCACTTAAGTATTGTATTTTAGGCGTATTTAAAAAGTTGGAATCACGTTATTTACAATAATTGTCTTATTTACAATGGTCTTATTTACAATGGTCTTATTTACAATGGTCTTATTTACAATGGTCTTATTTACAATGGTCTTATTTACAATGGTCTTATTTACAATGGTCTTTAATCACTAAAACTTACGTGTATTTCAACAGATGCTCGAAATGTCCTCCTTGATTTTCTACACATAATAAGGCACGGCGCCGTAAATTGTCTTTAAGTTTTCTAAGCACTAATGTCTGGGATTTTACAACTGTAAAAGCACTTAAAATTCTGTCCTTTAATTGTTCTCGAGTTTCGCTCTCGTGTTCGTAAACACGTCTTTTTATTTCTCCCCACAAATAAAAGTAGCGGGGTAAGATCAGGCGAGCGTGCCGGCCATGCTATTGGTCCGCCACGACCAATCCACCGATCACCGTACTCCCTGTCCCAAGTATGCACGCAATTCACTAAAGTAATGAGCCGGGGCTCCATCCTGCTGGAAGTACATACCGGCTGTGTAAGACACTGGCACATCTACTAACAGTTCTCTTACTACGGTCGTAAGGATTTCGAGGTAACGTTGGCCAGTTAAGCTGCCATCAATAAAATAGGGCCCAATTACTCGGTCACCAATGATTCCAGCCCACACATTCACACTAAATCGCACTTGAAAAGCGTCCCTGCGCGTTGCGTGCGGGTTACGACCGCGAGCACTCCACCAATGTTCATTGTGGATGTTGAACAAACCGATCCTGGTGAAGGTTGCTTCATCAGTCCAAAGAATATTTTGGTGGAGATTTCGTAATAACCAACTACAAAAATCTCTTCTAGGACGATAGTCGGCGAGAACGATGTCTTGTACGCGCTGGAAATGATACGGATACATTTCCGATGCATTTAATAATTTCCAGACGTAATATTGGCTTACATTAAACCGTCTCGCTGCTTGTCTAGTACTTGCTTGAGGATTTTCATAAAAAAACCTCTTTATCATGCGGTACATTCGATTCGGATGTACCGGTGACCTCCCACTACCTCGGGCGTGTGCTGGAAGGTGGAAGCTTGCGAAGTCCAATAGGTTCTGGGTGGCTCTCAAAATTCTTCCTAGTGATGGTGGAATGCTGTTAGGATACCTAAGTTGAAATCTTCGCTGCGTTTCACGTAAGTTTCTTGTCGTATTATACCATACAACCATGTTTAGTAACTGGTCGTTGGCTATCAAAATCAAATGGGATCTAGTCTTAATAAAGTTAACAATCAGTCTCATTATAGTAACTATAAAATCAACTAAACATAAAATGAGAATTATCAAAGATAAACAAAATAAAAACAAAAAATCTTCGCTTAACATCAGGCGAGATAGCGGTCAAACGCGAGCCTATCGATGAATTAAAAAAAACAAATACATTCACAAGAGTACTAAAACCAATCAATTAAACATAAAAACGAAAACAAGGTAGGTACTGTACCCGGCAATAAATGTTGTATATCAACATTTTTGGTATTAATTGCCGGGTACTGTAAGTACTAGTTTTAGTACACGTATGCCAAAATGGAGGGAGGATTTAGCCCAGTAGTGGGACTGTATAAATTAACTATGGATAATATTGAGTCATCCTGGACATATTTCAGTCCTATAATAAAAATTCACACTATAAACACCTCTTGCAAGACAGAAATTCAAACACCTATAACTCAAACTAATTGCAAATAAAACACTACTTACAAAAAAAAATCTTCATCGTCCCACCAAATTTCACAACGAATGTCGTCAGATCATATTCTGCTGTAATTTGTGGTAAATCTTTTGATACAACGGATGTTGTCATATCATAATCCGTTTCAATTGTCAGGGATGGCTGTTGGCACGTCATATTATCATTATCTGTTGAAATTGGAAGTGTTCCAGTCAAAATGTTTTTTGTTTTAGCCCATATAATATAAAGAGATTGATCTTCGTTAGGCAGTAGATTATCTACTTCACTTCTAGGCATGAAGTACAATTTGTTGAAAACAGTATTTTTTTCTGATGAAAACATTTTCTGTATCTGTGCTTCTAAAGTTTGCATAAATAGTATTATTTTTTTTTAATCGTATTTTCTGTCTGGATTAGTTGAGATCTGATATTACGATTGCAGGAACCAATTTTGGTCATGTCTACATACTCCGAGCTAAATGGGTAAAGGCCACTTTTACGAAAACCGTTTTTTATGGTTTCAGGTAGTGTTGGGTAGGACAAGCAATTTTGATGAGTTTGTATGAGCAACGCATTCAGCTTGATTAGGTAGTAAATTGTACCACTTCAAATGAGGTGGGACAATATTACATTAAAGGACAATGTAACATCAATGGGATATTGTCCCAAAAATGTGACATTGTCCCAATAATGTGACAATGGTGCCGATTCTCTTGTCACAAAATTCTCTAAACTAGACTAAAAATCACCAAAATTTAGTTTATTCCTGTCAAACAACCATTTTCTATTCTGAAATTGACTAAAGTGACACAACTTAACTATATTTTAGTTTGACAGCTCTAAGATGGTACTGAGTTTTTAATTTAGTGAAAATGGCGATTTTGCTATTCTGAATTTGACGTTTTTAAACTAAAATTTAGATTTTCTAACTAAATCTGACTATTTTTAATCGCGATTAAAAAGGTGTGGAATAAAATTAGTTTTCATGAACTAAAATTCACACCAATCACCTCGACTTCTGGTGCAAAACCAAAAAAAAACTGAAAAAAAAACTGTATTTATGGTGTATTTCACGAAATATTTTAAGAGAAACATCTTTAGGTCGTAAAAAATCCACAGCAGCGAAATTTGTTTTTATCTAAGTGTTCTATATTTTTACATAATTATTTTAATTTTAAAATTGCTTGAGTCATTTTGCGAAAAAAAAAAAATTGTATTTACTTCTATGAATGACCCGCCTCGACGCGGTGACACCGAACGGTGCGGTGGGGCGGCGGCACGAGTGCGGTGAATTTTGATAATTAATCATCATATCAAGTAATTTTAAATTATTTAATTTCTTAAATAATATACTCAGATTAAAAAAAAATCATTTCCATGGCTTCTTTACCACCATTGTAAAGTGGTGGTTGTAAAATGGTGTATCATTTAAAATATTTCGTGTTTATCCCAATTTTTTTTTTCTTTTCTTTTGCTTATATCTCGAAAATGGTGCGTCCTATCGCAAAAATAATGAAAATTTCGACCCCCCTTTTAGAAACCCTTAAACCGCTTATGACTCTACATGTAGGTAATTTTTTTTTTTAATTTTCTACACAAAAAGTGAAAGATTCCATAAAAACACGTCGCGGCTGCCCCCCCCCCCCCCCCCATGCGCACCTCCGGCTCTGAAAAAAATCATAGGCAAACAAGTACAACGTTGCGAAGCCAAAAGAAAAAAAAAATACCACGTGTACGAGTAGTCATTATTGTCAAATTCGATTTAGTTGTGTCAAACTTATTTTTAAATTTAGAGAATTTTGTTTCCAGAATAGCTTTAAGATTCTCATAGCCAAAAGTAAGGAATTTTAGTGATAGTTTAGTTAGTTTAGTTCGGTGTACAAGAGAATCGGCACCATTGTCCCAACTTATTTAAACTACTAACACAAAAGACATACGAGGTTTTAGCTGAGCTTAGAAATATGAGGGATAATATGGGAAAATATCATATTACTGAGTAATGCATGACTACACCAACGCATCGTAGTTTAGAAGAATGACGAATAAAATTTGTGTCTCAAATTAAGTAAACAGCATACGACATGAAATATGTATTTTTTAAATAGGTAATCAAGAAAAAAAATTACATATTGTAATTTAAAAATAGCAACATTAGCGCCGAGTCTGTTACGTCTCTCGGTGATAACCTGACCAGACTTCGAAAAAATTCTTTCCGAAGGAACACTCGTAGCAGATATCGTCACATCCATGGCAAACTTACGAATCTGCAGAAAATGCATTTTACACGGGAGCGTTTTGAAAGCAAACATCAATGATAACTTTTTTTTATTAACAGGTGTAAAGGTACCGTGGTACATTCGGTTTTCAAAATAGTACTTTTTTTAAGATATTATCAATGAATTGTCAATATTTTACAAGGATCAGAAATAAATACATATTCGTTATTTTACATCATCATACATAGAAGTTAATAGTTATTTATTCGTACCCCGGCAAACTTACGAAAGTGGTACTTTCGTTACTAACATAATAAAAAAATACATCAAAGGTTGTCTGTAAAAGATCGCTTTTAGCGATAAGACCGCCCATTGTGACACCCTATGTAACAGTTCTACATTTATATCTGTAATTTTTATGGTGTACATAATAAAGAGTATTCTATTCTATTCTACAATTGAGACTTCGGTGAACTTACGAAAGTATCACTTTCGTAAGTTTGCCAGGGGTATAAAACTATCTAATTATTAAAAGTAAGTTAGGTAAGTAAATAAAGTAAGGTAAGTTAGGTTAGTAAGGTAAGTAAAGTAAGGGTAGTACTTTAGTAGTAAGGTAAGAAAAAAATATTCAAGGTCAAGCAGTAAAAATACTGTAAATTTAAGCGAAGTATTACAAGAATTGGAATTGTGAATTGAAAAATAGGTATACCAATAACAAACTAGTAAATTCATTTATATTTTTATATTTAAAAAGAACATTTAAATTGCAAACAAAAAAAAAACACTGTTATATAAGTAGGTACGATTACAGGTCCTCTGCCTCTTCAGCATCAGGTTGTGGCAGGAAAAGATCTGTGCCTTTTTAGCTTTAATATTGAATTTAGATATTTGAGTTATTTGTTGTCGGTCTGTTAGATATGATTTTAACAATTCCAAGACATTACCTCTTATACCGTAGGCTTCAAGTTTATCTAGCAGAATATTGTGGTCTACATAATCGAATGCTTGTGACATATCACAGTAAATAGAACAAACAGGTAAAGATTTGTCAATATGTGTTGAAACAGTGTATATAAAGTCGTAAACCGCCATATTAATGTTTCTATTTTTTCTGAAACCTTTCTGTTCATCACATAGGATTTTATGTTGTTCTAAGTATCTGTTGAGTTCATTATATATATATTTCTCACATATTTTTGAGAATACGGAAATTAAAGCTATGGGTCTATAGTTATCCATTAAACATTTGTCTTCTTTTTTAAATATAGGTTTAATTATTGTCATTTTGAGTTCTTTTGGAAATGTCCCACTTAGTATACAAAGGTTCATAATATGGCTTAAATGTTGAGAAATATCTTCATTCACTGCTTTGATCACGTTCGTTGAAATTCCGTCATACCCTACACTACTCGTGTTTTTTAGATTTGTTATAATCTTCTGCATATGATCAGGCACACTTGGTGATAAAAACATTGAGTTGGGTTGGTGATTGATTAGAGCTGTGACATCCTTACCAGCACCTGGGAGAGGTTTTACTTTTTCAATAAAATAATTATTAAATTCATTGGCAATTATTTTAGGATTTGTTGTCAATTTATCGTTAATTCTTAATACGACTGTCGACTCTTTCGGTATACTTAATTTATTATTATTTATAATTTGCCATGCCGTTCTACTTTTATTAGTCGATGTATTTATTTTATAATTGTTTTGTGCGCGCTGGAAGAGCTTCTCAAATGAGTTGGAAACATCGGTACCCAAATAAGGAGCAAGGAGAACCGCTAAACGCCTATTATGATAGGTGCATTTTAGAAGGAAATGTGACGCACTTTACTAACGCTCACAAATTAACACCTGCCGATCGAAGTTAAGGGCAGATTACGCTCTTAGGAGAGCAACCAACAGTGGTCAATATGATGAGACCGCTGTACTTAGAGACCCTTCATCCATATTGGATGCAGTCCGACTTTAAGGGAGTCTGCCGGATTATGTACGCCATGTAGCGACATATAACAGCGAAGTGGTTGAATTTTCCACATTTCTTGCACTTGGCTCCATTGGCTGAACACTTGAATCGGTGCACTTGACCGAAGCGGTAGCACGTGTCTGGTTGGGTACTGTTTGATGGCTTGGAATTGTTTGATTGTCTGAGGCTACTATAGAACCTGGTATATTCGTGAATTTACGTTAGTAGCAAACTCTATTAAAATGGGTCAATTACCCCAAGGCAAACATACGAATGTGGCATATTCGTGAATTTACCTTGGTAGCAAACATTATTAAAATGGGTCAAGTAGCCCAAGGCAAACATACGAATGTGGCATATTCGTGAATTTACTTTGGTAGCAAGCATTATTAAAATGGGTCAAGTAACCTAAATCAGGGAAACGTACTCGTTGTCCACTTCTCGTCCTTTTCTCTGCTTCTACTGTGGTTTCTGTTGTTTCAGCAGGCGACTCAGATGCTGTCAACAAAGAAGTGAGGTCATCTTCTTGCGAGAGAAATGCTGGTTTCAGCCGGTCCACGCTTACTGTCGTCTCTTTCCCTCGTACATCAAGCTTTTAGTATTTTGGATGTCGTTCTAGAACTCTGTAAAGTCCAGCATATGGCGGCTCCAGCGGTAATCCTGTCGCAAAAATACATGAGAGGAACTATCAAGACTGCGAGGTATGTAGAAGGGACCTTTTCGATGCCATGACGTTTTGGAGTGAGCTTGTTCATGTAAATTAAAAGATTGCTTATAATTGCTTTGAGATCCACTTCCATCAGCACCCCATTTATATAACATTTTCAAATGTGTAATATTATCGTCCAGAGTAGTAAAAACATCACATTGATTTTGTGCTATGCGGGTTGTTATATGGTCTAACAGATTTTGTAGAGGAACTTCTGCGGAATTATCTGTAGTAATGTTAGATGGATAACATAGTAATGTTAGATGGATAACATTTCTGTTTTCCTACAAATTCTTGAGCAACCTCTTTGTTAGTGCTTATGAGACCACGTGAAGTTTCTAGTGTGTAATCAATATTATGTATTTTATTCCTGTTAGTTTCGTCATTGATGATTTTCCAAGCCGTCTTTATTTTATTATCAGATGATTAGATTTTTTATTTTTTTATTCTAGGATGGGTTTGCTCTTGACTCTAGTCTAGGTCAGAGGTGACAGAGACAAAGTCGACGATGGAGTGAGCTTACCCAGAAGAAGCCTGTTCGCTATCACTTTGAATTCGTTAGACTTATCTTGTTGCTAATGTATTAGGATTTAGCTAACTTGCAGGTATTTAAAAAAGATTACGGTAAGAATCAACGTATTTATTAAAAGTTTCAGAGTTAATATAAGGCTTAAGGCAATACAGCTCAAACAATTTTTCCCTACTTTTCCTAATTCCCTTAGTTGCCCAGTCACTGAACAAAAATTTTGGGCAAATAGTTTTTGTTTTCTTTTTAAAGTATTATTGAACTCGGCGCGTACTACCGAAAAGCATTCCTCTTATAATTTCATTTACATAAGTAGTCGCAGCAACAAAAAAACATCAATACATGATTGTAGCAGAATTTTTAATGATGCGGGTTGGTTCTGAAAATACATTTGATAGTATTTGGGTTATGGGTGTTAGATTGAAAACAATTACTTAGAAATAGTTTAAACTTAATTATTCTCGTAAACACAGCACATAGCAAGAAAACTCAGTTACAACAAGATAGAAAGTGCTGCCATTTACTACCATATATTTCAAGTTAAATTATATTTCTAATACTCCCACTAAAATTTAACTCTTGAAATCTCTTATCTTATCGCCACCTGTTAGAATCGTTTGGAGCTAACAGATAATTGTGACTGTTAAATAATATACAAATAATTTGCAATAAAATAATATTGCGACTATAAATTGAGATATAAGCTATGTCTATGTATATATAGCTATGTCTGTGCAAATCAAATTTAAAATCGGTTCTGGAGTTTAGGAGTCCATCGCCGACAAACAACGTGACACGTAATTTTTATATAAAAAGTATAACAGGAAAAAAATATATTAATCAACATCAATTAGGTTTGAGTGGGTAATGCTTAAGTTAAAATATCTGCTAATTGACAATTGCTTGGAACATAATTAATTTTAACTAAACCAAATTCAACCTTTTCCCTTATAAAGTTATATTTAATATCTATATGTTTTGTTCGTTTATGATAAACAGGATTGTTAATTAATCTGATTGCACTCTGATTATCTACATTTAATGTGATACAATCATAACTTTCACTAAATCAGACAATAGCTGCTGCAACCACAATACCTCCTTACAACATATACAACGTGTTTTTTTTTATATCCCATAACTCTAGGGTATGATTGAGGCCATATCAAAGAATCAACTGGCATATGAGTTATGTTCCAATCCTTCGTTATTTTTTTTTTTCATTTTTCATACAAAATAATTCGGCAAAGTCACGATTATTAATGTAAAACACCCTTACGTGAAATATGACAACGTCGCATTTTCTTAGCTTTAAATATGAATGATTGGTTTGAATAAAAATGAATTACTTGTATTTATCAATGAAACTTAGATACCTAGACACATCGAGGGTCTATTTTGTACGGTAAGCAAACAAAATTAGGTAGGTGAACTTTTTTTAGTTTCATCAAATTCAGCTTTTAGTGTTTTTAAAGGACGCAACTAAGACAACGCTAGGATGATGGATAGGATAATTTGAAATAAGTTAAGCGAAAACAAACTGGCCTAAATGTTATCACTTAATTGTTTAATTAAGTTTTAGAAACTTATGAAACCTGGGACTTTTGGCAATTTGGTATAGCACTGGCTTTATTTTTCTTAACTTTTAAACTAAACTGATAATTTTTACCTGCCTATCCAAATATGTCAAAATATGCCATCGTTAGATATTGAGTTGAAAATTGATTGCGGGGATTTGACAGATTTGGGTAAGTTGATGTGTTGTGTGTGTGTTTTATGGGTTTCGGGTATGATAAATAAAACAAGTTTTGTTAAAGTAATCCATTTAATTTAAATGATTTTCAAAGTGTCCGCCATGGTATTCCAAGCACACATTTTGCCTGGTGCTAATCTGCCTATTTAAATAAACATTGTTTTGGCGCATTTCATTAGCTGCTTCTTCAATTCGCCTAAGTAAATGGTCCCTTGATAAAATTCTTTTTTCATACACCTTACTTTTTAATGTACCCCACACGTAAAAATCTAGTGGGGTAAGGTCTGGTGATCGCGCCGGCCACGCTATAGTCGGGCTTCCACGCCCGATCCAACGTTCTGGGTATTGTTCGTTTAGGTATTCCCGTACCTGTGTCCCATAATGGGCAGGCGCGCCATCGTGTTGGATCCACATTGTGCGAATTGTCTCCAGATCCACATCCTCAAAAAAATCTAAGAATATTAGATTCCGTAAAAACGTTAAATAATTTTCTGAGTTAAGGCGGTGCGGGATTTCTATGGGACCTATTAATTTATTATTTAAAATTCCCGCCCACATGTTGACAGAAAACTCATGTTGGTAAGAAGTTTCCCACACAGCTTGCGGATTCTCTGTTTTCCATTGATGCTGGTTTTTTGAATTAAAAACCCCAGCGCGCGTAAATTGGGCTTCGTCCATCCATAAAATTTTACCTATCATATTTGGGTCCTGAATTAAAAGTTCATTCATGCGCTGACAAAAGGCTATTCTAGAAAAATTATCCGCGGGTAATAGGCCTTGAGCTTTGCGATAATGGTAAGGGTGGAGCCCATATCTTTTCCATAATTTCCACACTAAGTTGTGAGACACTCCAACTATTACACCCACACGTCTCGTAGATAATGTTGGATCTTCAATTATTAGGTTCATGATCCTCATTTCTTGAACCTGAGTCAAATTCAAGACTCTTTCGTGAGAAGATGATCTTAAACCATTTTCCCGAAATCGTCTATGTATCTGTAACAAGTAAAGGTGCGCTTAAAATGTGACATAGGTAAGAGTGGGAACAAAGGCAACCGGGGACTTTTTTGCCTATTTTTTTAAATAAAAAAACGTTGCCCCACACTAGGAATATCTCCTGTGTCGTGGGTGCATTTACAAACATCTCACGTACACAAACAATCAGACCCGACCAGGAACAACTACTTGTAGGTCATACAAATATTTGTTCCGTGCGGGAATCGAACCCGCGACACGCAGCGCAGCAGTCGATTGCTCAGACACTGCGCCAACCGTGCCGTCGAATTTGGTTTTATTTACACCGGCTTCAAATTAAACACGCAGCATCTCTCCTAGAACAACAATTAAATGTCATTCGTCACGTCATCATATACCTATTCAAATCGGCATTCGCCTGCACATCACATACCTATTCAACGCGACTGTTGAGCATGAGGTCCTGGGTTCGATTCCCAGGTCGAGCAGTGTTATTGGGTTTTGCCATTAAAAATTTCTGAGTAGCAGCCACCGAGTCTGGATTTGTGTCCGGTTAATGGCAATAGGCTTGCAAACCCTCGTGTCCGATACTAAATTAGTAAGTCACCAGGAGCATAGCAGAATTATTTAGGTAATTTTTTTTTCGAACCTTTCAATAATGTCAACAAGCGAAACCTAATCCGGTACGGACAGACGCTGTGTATTTTGCAACTGTAACACTTCTTAAGAAGCTTCTGTAATTATTTTTATTTAAAAAAAGATCATTTCATCCTATGTATTTTACTGTGTGTACATAAATGATAAAATATTAAATAAATAAATCATTCATTACATTTAACTGTCATGTAATAGTACATTATGATATAGGTAAGTGTGGTAAGTTGAAAATTACAGCCGAGGCGATATTGCTACAAGAAAGCAGAGGCTGTAATTATCAAAGCGCACGTATGTCATACGACGTTTTATAACATATTTGCGAGTAAATAAATAAAACTGTTCACGAATAAATCTTTTACTTGTTCACAAATTAGCGATGCGCGCGCATCAGTGCTTTTTTTTTAAGGCAAAGGCACAAAAACAGCCAGTATTACTAATAAAGTAAATTAATAATTTTGTGTTTTTGTTACAGATAAATGGTTGTAATTTATTGACAAAATTAATTAAATTAAAGAATTAAATGTTTATTTATTTTTAATCTCCCAAAGTTAATTTTATTCATAAAATGTTGACAATGTTGACCACTTTTCTGACATAAAAACTCTTTGCTATGATTTAAAAAAGTACCATTCGTTTTAGACGGAGCATCTTGATAAACCGTGCGTTTTACATTACAATAACGCACAAGTACGTAATGAGATACATTACGATATTGAAATTGGTGCAATAAGAGACCCTTTACGAGCAAATGTGTTATAAAAGACGTTTTATTAAACTGTATTGCTTCATGTATGTTATTATTACTGAAAGAGACCATACTAAGGGCTAAAACGAATAAATAAACTATGTGAACTTACGTTTATGAAGGTTTGATTGTCCGGCACAGTGCGATTCGGAAATCGACGCTGGTATTCCCTCCTAGCTTCCATGGAATTTCCATTACAATATCCATACACAAAATGAATATCTGCTTGATGTTCTGGCGGATAGTTGTGCCTCGGCATTGTAACTGAGTTAACACCCAAAACACTTCAACGTACAATTACTGAGTCCCGGGAAATAAAAACCGAGACTAGGTGTGGTCTCGAAATTCCCGGGAAAAACGAGACTTTCGGGACTTTCAAAACCAGGTTTCTTATTAGGTATGTTAATTAATATACGTTTAAAGCATATCAACTAAATACTTATGGTTATGGACACGTGGTTCGACCGCATAGTCAGACCGGTATAGTCCGATCATTTTTAAATTCGTTTATTGATTTGTACCTACATAATAAATTCCAAAAAAGTCTTCTTCAGTTACTTAATTGGAATATCTAAAACATATTAGGTACATGTGATGTGGCTATCCAGGCCGTTCGTTTCGCTTAGAAGAATTAACTTAGGAAAAATCTGAAAAAAGCCAATGACTCCTAATGAATGAAAGACTAAAAAATCTTACGTACATAACTACCTACGCATTATAAACTCGTAGGTGACAACCCTGATATTCCGAGCACTACACACACATAGTACTCATTGTTAACCGTCCCGTCCGAGCCCGTGACGCTACGCAGGAACCTACTCAATAGCTCTATCTTACTTACACAAAGCGACAAGCGCCAATGAGAGAGTGAAAAACCCGAGTCGTAGCAGGTGCACTTCACCGAGTTATCATTGTAAGTATCTAGGCAACTCTTGCGCGCCGCGCGCTAGGATATGTTGTGCTGTCGTAACTTTTTAATGAAATCGATATCGATTAAACCCGTACTTAGTCTTCAATGTCATTAAACACTTACTTTGATTTAACGCACATAATCATTCAATGAAGATTAATAGTAGTAGTAGTGCGAATATTACGAAGGTGGCTCAAATTAATAATAACCTTCACCCAGTACTTAATTTAAACTTTAGCCATAGGTTACAAACCTTAATTAATGATGCTAATTCGTAGTTAGTTTAGGTAGCATACCCGACCATTTTGGTGCAGTAGCAGTTCTACTAAAGCGTACAATGTGTTTCAACTAAGAATAGGATGATCTTTATTATTGTGACGACAATTACATTAAAAAAGACTGCAAATTAATTTTCAATAGTATTTATTATCGTTATTATCTTGTTAATGTTACTTTCATATTTTTAAGAGCGTGTAAGTATTAGAAAAGCGTGCATTATCACAATATGGCGTCAAGGTCATCCTATTCTTAGTTGAAACGCATATTTCATATGATGTAATGTCATTTAAATTTTGCTTCGTAATTTAGATATTCAAACTACTTGAGGTTTCATCGATGTCGACAAGGTAGCTTTCCCTTCACTAGCTGCCGCCGGGAAGCCCCGATACCAACATACTCGTACCTACATATTTTATTTTACTATTTATTTTACTACACTACTGCGAAGTTTGGCAACCTCGCAAAAGTAAAGATTCGTCATATTGGTGACAATTTTTGACCTAATTTAATTATGATTGATGATATCTCCGAAACGATGCATTTTTGGACCACCTATTCTAGGAGTTTTAGTATTATTTTTACCTACAGAATATAACCCTAGAGTTATGGGATATCAAAAAAAACAGGTTGTATAGCAAGAACACTCAGTTACAACAAGATAGAAAGTGCTGCCACCTAGCGTGGGACAGAGTTCTCTTGAGAATTCGTCATTGAGATGAGGTATATGTGAGATTTCAATTCCGTTTACTGTATGAAGATGATAAAATAATATAAAAGACTGAGTTCATTGGAAACACTTTAATGTAGCTTGTAGAAACAGATAAAACTATCAAAATTAATTGGGTAAAACCAACTATCTATACGTACTACGCGCAAAACCTATGCACATAAAAAAAAAATGGACTACGGAGACCAAAGGGGCATCGCAATCATGAGATCGAAAAAGCGTACCGCCTCTAAGTAGGTAGGTATAAGTATTCTTGAGAATCGAAAGGTAACTGCAGTTCAGTTAGTGCAGTTACTGTACTCTCTCAAGATTCGAAGCGACGCGCGAGCCGCCTTGTCTTACCATGCACCTTCCAGTGAGCGATTCACCCAAGGATTCCCGCTTTCGTAGGGGTCACCCATCATAATATGGGAACAGGGAGCACGCGAGTCGTGAGTTCTGTGCCAGGCAAATCTGAATCCTAAACTAATACGTATAGAGTTCAGGCATCCTTATCTCAGCCCTTCCGACCTCACGACTGTACTTATCTCAGAGTAATAATAAATTAATAATGATAATCGTAAGACTAAGGTAAGGTACCTTTATCCACAGTTTTAAACTGTGCTATAGCTGTTAATACAAGTCATACACGCATGCGCCACGCTGCCACGCAGTTTCATTCGAAGAGGCAGGCAACCATTCATCCCAAATTATAATTTCTTAAACAAAATTAGGTTAAGTTAGTAGTGTTAAAGTCAAAGCATTTATTTCAAATACGCACATAAATGGCACTTTTGAATGTCAAAATTTACACGGAAATAAAATTGATTCTAGTTGCCCCTTCCAAAAGGTAATTTCGCATGGAGAAGAATGGGCAGGAAACTCCACCATTACTGTTTTACAATAGTTTGTATACATCAATTATATCATTACATGTGAAGACGATGTACCTAGAATGGAATTACTATACCACAACAGGTAATAACAATAAAAAAATTAAGCATTGACGAATAAATTAATCATGTGTTAGATACAAGGTGCTCACATATTTACAAATATTGTATTATTTTGTACAAATAAAAAGTCAGTGTGCGAGTTAAACTTATCATAAAAATAATGTCTTAAAAATAATACATAGTTACATAGTACTTCGAAAATTTGCGATGATGGCCTCTGGAATGTCCCATAGTTTTAATAGCTCTTCTATAGCAGAAACTCAGTTATGGAGCCCTTCCTAACTGGATATTATGGTTTGTTAGGGCGTCTTCCTTCAGCTTCGCAGATTGCACGGACAAACAAAGCCGCGCTCACCCGAAGCGAACTCGCAAAAAGAAAATTTCAGAAAGAACCCCTCCTGCACCGCGCAGCTACCTCAGAAACGCTCTCAGTTAAGCCTGGAATACATTATCATGCTTCTAATAAGCATGCTTATTTGCTACAAGGTAGCCTGCTCATTAATAGCACGCTCTCTGTGCCTGTAAAATACTCATGCTCTTTTCGTATACACGTGCTAGGTAAATACTACTAAGTAGCATTTCCTCAAAAGTAGTATGCTCTTGTACTACTATTGTATATATATATCGTGTATTCCATGTTTCAATCAAGGCAATCAAATTAGAAATATACTACACGAAGTCTAAACCTTTTCCCGAAAGTACCGAGAGAAACGGGATTTGGTTTTAAAAATCCCGGTTCCTGAAACGACGCAAAAATCCGGGATTTCCTGATATGACAATGTCTTCTAAAACAACAATGTTGTCTGGTTCTGTTGTTACTTGGACTTCAGGTTGAATGTTCTAAAAAACAAAATGTGTTATAATAATACATTTAAATATACATTTTAGTAGGTAACTTACAAATACAGGGACTCTGTGCTGAGTATCACCATACACAGCTTGTTCCCCGATGATAGCCAAGATTTTTTTATCAATTTCTGATAGGTCTTCTTGGTTGCTTGGACCACCAGTGCCTCGAGCATCCTCTCCCTATTTGACTAGTCTGGTCTTGCTTTTAAGCTTTAGGTCAACCCAGTACTATAAAATCAAAACAAATAATTTGGTAAATCTTATCAAAATAAGTTACTGTAATTAGTACTGCATGCAGTTATTAGAAATTTAAGAATTACAAAAACTAAGTATATCATTTACCTTTTTCCACCGGTCGCCCGTCTTTGATGACCCAGAGCCAAAAGAATTGAGCTTGTTGGCAAGATCATTCCACTGCCTCTCCAGTTTCCTTGGATCTTGAGCCAAGGCCAACACCCATGGCTAAAGCAGGATACTCAGCTAAATCTAATAGTTCTTCTAGTTGATCATTGGACACTTTATTTGCCATTTTATATTGAAACAAGATTATGTATTGCTGATTGCTCTTTTTTACATAATAAGCCCGCCGATGTAGTTTACACAAAGTTTTTTGTTCATGATCAGTGTAGTTATTGTAGTAATCTCTTATCATGCACTGAGACTCATCTTCTGTTACATCAGTTTTTTGTGTTGCCAATGTAGGTTGAAGAGGCAAATGGCTGAGAGCTTCAGTATGTACCGATGATGTTGATGATGTCGGCCTTGACATATTTGAAGAGATACATAAAGTTTTATTGCACTGCTTATCACAAATATCTGTCGAATCAGTTAATTGATTTAATAGGCCCCTGCGTAAAACTGAGTGTACTACTGAGTTTCACAATTGAATGGAAAATCAACAAATATGTCAGTGAACATTTTTATTAGTTTACATTTTTTTGAGGTACAAATTTTCTTAGTATGTCTGTCACTAAATTTGAATTTGGACAAAACATTTTTCCATTTCCTTTGATCGGTACATTAAATAATGTTTACCTTATAGGTAGATTTCGTCAGAAAAAATCTACCTATTGGTCTTGCACCTAAAGTCGAGTTTTCCGAAAATTTCACCATAGTTATGACCCCAAATGAACCGCCGGTTAAAAAGTTTATATATACATACGTATACGTATGTATGTTGGTTGGTGGGGCGACAAGCAAAATTTAGCCACACTACAGGTCGCAATTATGCACCGAATGCTTTCAAACTTCGCCCAAAAATAGAAAGGGTCAAAACTTAGGTTAAGTTCGTGAATGGGCGGAATTCGTCCATGAAGGGCGGTGGGGGGGGGGGGGGGGGGGGGGGGCGGTTTTTCGAAAATCTGTTTTTTGGCCATAACTTTTTCCAATGGAAAATTTTTGAACCGATTAACATTTTTATCATTCCGAGTAAGAATACGGACAACTTTTAAATTGAAACTTTTTTGATGCAACCCTTAACTCGGGGAGGGGGTTGAAATTTCCAAAATTTTTGGAAAACATTTTTACCGTCGAAAATTTTTTTTTTTTGAAAGCATACTCGTATTGTAGAAGATAATTTTTTTATGTAAAAGTGTAGCGATAAAACTTTTGTTTTCGAAATAAAAGATTATAACTGTTAAATTGAGGGCGTTTCCATGCTAAACTCGTTGCATTGACGACCAAGTCTTTTGTTAATGTTCATAATGGAGGGACTTCTAAATAGTATTTAGTCGCAACATGGAGGCAGTCACGTGACATGCCTCTTTTGTATTTTTCGGACTCTTTCGGGGACTGGACGTTTGAGTGGATATAATAATAAATCAAAATAGTATATTAATCATCATCATCATTACTTTTTTTGAAAATCAAGGGATAAATATTAATGTGATAAGGTTTGATTATAATAAAAATATACACTAATTAATAAAATTGCCGTTTTATTTAAGTACGTATGTGTATTGTTCACAAATGAGAATGTCAGTGCGGAGAAAGCTTCTTCGTGAAACCTTCTTCGAAATCTACCTCCTCCTGCTGCTTGCCGAAGGGATTTTTTTATATTCTTTGGCTCTTATTTATTCATTTGATTTGCTTTCAGGGTATCTATTTACATATCTTTTTTACAATTTTTGCAGCTTTTTGACACATTTTTAATGCGTTTCCCCAGGATCCACCCACACACATAATTGCCCTGACCAGCATCATTTACATTTGTATTTAAAATGATGAAAGGCACCACAATTTCTTCTTCTATACTTTCAAAAAAATGTAGTGTCTCATCAATGGGACTGGGAATATCAGAAGATGGCGCAATATTTTCTCTTATAAAAAAGTCTAGATTCTGCATGCAGCTACTGTTATCTTTTTCGCATTTTGCATGCAGAGAATGGGGCGAGTTAAAATTATTTATTAAGAGGTACTTAAAGGCCCCTTCAAATGCAACCGTGTCTGGTGCAGTAGTCGCTTCTTATCTTCTGATATTCCCAACAAAAAAAATCTAGTGGGTCTTGGTTGAAATTACGTGTTAGCATGAAATGAATATGTTTGGGGCAGCAATATCCATAAATGTTACATTCCTTCAAATGTGACTATGAAGTTCTTTATAGACGCTATAGCTTTCGTTTCAATTACACGGATTTTGTCATTTTTGTCCCAATTATTTTTAATTCATGTTTATTTTACACAAAGAAACTCCAACTATTGTGCGTGTAAACTATTTATTAATATTGTGTTAAAACAAAATGAAAATAGTGTGATACTTTTTATTACTTACAACAAAGAACGTTTGGTATTACAAAATTGACGGCTCGCGAGGCGCAAGAGTAAGTATGTACGCCGAGCGAGTGCGCTGTTAAAAGGCGTTTGCGACTGACTGCCATGGCGGTGCGGGGCGACATGCGTAGTGTTGTACCGCCTGTCACTAGTGATGTCACAAGCGGGGATTCGATGAATAGTGTTACAGTTTTTAAAACTTTTATGGCATTCTTCCACAAATCATGGTGTGGACTAGATCGTCGTAAACATTCTTTATATATTTTGTCATCAGGCAAAGAGTCAAAAAGATTGTCCGTTAGTTTAGTAAATATTACCAAATTTTGGCATTCTCCAGGACTGTCTCCTCTTGCAACGAGATGTCGTGCAGTCGAAGCTATGGTGTGACTGAAAATTTGGGCTGCTGGTTTCACTTTCATTTTTCTTATTTTCTCGATATACTATATGTGCTCATCTGTGACTCTCAGCAGGCATAGCACCTCTCCATATGATTTATCAGCTTCATAAGTGTGTTTGTAGTATTCCCAATTTTGGTGCCTGACCTGGTTAGAGATGAGAAGCGATTCTACACATATTTTAGAATGCCAATTCGGTGTTTTGACGAGGTCTTGAATATTATAAGAAACGACATTGTGAAAAAACAAAAAACCAATTGGCGCAGAGCAATTTCACCAGAGGAACGTTTCGCAATCACATTAAGGTAAATCTATGCAAATCTATACTAATATTATAAAGCTGATGAAGAGTTTGTTTGTTTAGTTGAACGCGCTAATCTCAGGAACTAGATACTGGTTCGAATAGAAAAAATATTTTAGTGTTGGATAGCCCATTTATCGAGGAAGGCTATAGGCTATATAACATCACGCTATGATCCTTAGGAGCCAAGCGAAAATAACAAAAGTCAGAAAGAACGCTAAGCGATAACGAAGTTATAGCGCGGGCGAGCGACGGGATGAGACGCGATGGGTGGGCCGAAATTTCACGCCGACGTAGTCGCGGGCAGAAGCTAGTACTTAAATAAAATTGAAGTGTGTTTGTAGTGTCAAAATAACAGCTTTACTTTGAGGGTGGGGAGTGGTGGTGTGAGGAGGGGGTGATGGGGAGTTTCTGTACGATGGGGTGGAGTTGTGTGTTGGGGTGGTCGAGAGTGGTGAATAAGACGGTTCGCATTCTGATTCTCTTATATGAGCAAGTTCATCCTCCCTTATGATTTGGGCGATTTTAAATTTGATTTCCGTCTGACGCCGGGAAGAAAACGATTTTATTGTCCTGGTGTATCCTAAAAAAACTAGTCTCCGTGGCATCTGTTTGAGGTTGGTTTTTTTTTTGACGCTAGGTACTCCAATACTCGGTCCGTATTCAAATTAGGGGTTTCCGGCAAATTATTTGAAGCTCGAGGATTTCGTCATCGCGGCGTTGTTGCCTGAATTTCAAAAATGTGTTCTGGAGTTTCTTCGTTCGTTTCTTCTGGCACAATCTCAGAGACGTTCGAAATCGTCGGTGCGAAACTAAGATGAGATTTCATGAATTATATTGCTACGGCCCATTGCCAGTTCACATAACAGTTTCTGGCCAGTCGTTGTCTTTTGGCTCCTTAAGTGCCGCGAGTAACTGACTCGAAGATTCTTCCACTTAAGCTTGACCACATCAGCTAAAAAAAAACTTTACCTGTAGATATTGTTTACAACACTTGCTTTTCGAGCAAGTTTCTCTTTTTGCACCGCTTGTGGCTCATGCGTGTTCAATACACACAGTGTATTGAACACGCATGCTTTTAACTTTAGTTTGGGAAATTACGCAACAGATATTTACACTTTATCCGTGCCATTTTATCCGTGTATAATAAAACATTGATCAGGCTGGGGCCACAGTCCTTCCATAGTTTTAGGTAACCAGTCCATTTTAACCACCCAAACCCATAGTCCAATATCTTTGTTTCCATAATATCTTGCAATAGTCCTACACCAACCGGGGGTTGTCGTTGGGTGCACTTGCATAGTGCGTACAGGGATAATCGTCGGTTGGTGCCTCTTCATCATTTAAAATTGTCTAAGGGGCGTCTGCGAGTTGGCTTCGGCACCTCGTACGCCTTTCAAAGGTCCGGGACCCGAGGGTCCCGAGATATGTCAGACATTTTTTAAATAATAATAATATATACTCTTTTAAAAACCAATACTGCATTAAATAATTAAATACTTTAACCATCCCAGCTTGTGCCAGGCTGATTATGATCCATATTTTCATCTACTACAATACTAAGCAGATCAGATTTGCAACAGAACACCACACGTATCGACAAGGTCAAGTGAGTCACTTCATTTTTCATTGACCGATACATTATATGCACTGAGTGTTTGACATGGAATTCAGAAACTCGTTCTGGTTAGTTGCCAGAGAGCCCGCATTGAATAAACCAAACTTTAATAATTTTGACTTAGTCATTTATGTAAAGAGTAATGGACTGTATTTATGTAGTAATGATAGTATTTTATAAAAATATTTATTATTGTATTATATATATTTTTTTTTTGAGTAAGTAATTTTTGTACGAAATTATCCCGTACAATAATCGAAAGATCCGTACCGTAATCAAAAGAATCTGAAAACGTTTGTTCTTCTGTAGATTTTCCTGCTTCCGGGGACGGAGTTCTTTCACGAGGCAACGGATCTTGCGAGAATTAATTTGTGGTTGGTGGTACAAAAGATATTTCTGTAGTCTGTAATGGTGCAAGATCTACATCTGTAAACGCATTGGGATTCAGAGGGCAAATTCCGGTTTTTAAAAGCAGACACTGCATTTTGCATAGTAGTGGCACGATTATAAGCAGTTCCAAACAAAGATGCCATTTGAAAATGGGTGACAACACGCCCTGGATGATTACAAAGCCATAATTGGACTTCTTGCGAGTAAAACGTGCTCAAATGCCCCATAAAACCAACATCGAGTGGCTGTAAACGATGCGTGCAGTGCGGTGGCAAGCAGAGCATTATAACACCACCTATATAGAGGTCAATCCAGTCTCGTCCATGTTATAAATTTGCGAGGAAATGAAAGCGTGCTTAGCATAAAGTGTATCTAAAAGATTAAAAAACGATGACACTACGGCTCTATTAAAGCCCCATTGCTCTTGCAGCTGATGCAGCTTCAGGTGATCTTATTGACAATTCAGAATGTCGTTTTAGAACTCCCCTAACCCAATCTAAGCCAGCGAGTCCAGTTATCTTATTAAAATAATGTTTCAAATTATTTCGTTCAGCCATGTTCGCGACATGTTGACGCTTGCACTCTCTAAAAAGTAAAAAAATTGTGTAGCGCGCACAATTTCAGAACGAATCAAAACTCAAAGTTAGCGCCGTTTGGTTGGCGGCGAGTACGCCGCCAATGCGCCAAAATAATAGGCCGCGTCACACAACCGGGTGGATTCACGCATTTTATGCAAAACTACATTCAAACTTATAAAAAGAGTTATTCTAAATATTTTGATATTTTTTTTCTATTCTAGTAGCTACTTGTAAACTGTTTTAAGGAGTGCTTAATCACAGTAAACCTTTTATTTTGAATATAAAAAAAAAAAAATGCACCAATAGTCATTACCCGATGGTAAACAAATAAGAAATTTTCAATGCAATGTCATGTCATTATCAACAATCCGTTAAATACTTAAAAAAAAAAATTACTAAAGGCAACTCATTAGACAAGTTTTTGAATATATAACGTCTCAGGTATATACTGTAATTTAAGTTAAAAAAATTGTCACGTAAATTGCATCATTTCCCGATATTCGCGTCAAATGACCACTATATTTTGCCGGGTTATCATGACAATCACCCCACCACAACACCCGCGGCGCTCAGTTTACCGAATATCATGGACAGAAACGCACGTCACGCTAGAATGTGTGCGGTATTAGAAAAATATCAATTTGTGTTTAAAGTTGTGTTTTGTCACGTTTATTGGTCAGTCCCTTCTGGTAAATATTATAAGGTAAGCGGATCAATAATGGTTATTTGTCTTATGCATTTTTTCGTCATCTGTACAGTTTCCGGTGAATCAATAACCTAAAATTAAGAGTAGCCATTTCTAGAACATTCCGAGCGCAAATATTTAGTTTCGTCATTTTTCGGTTTTTTGGTAAGAAGGGAATGACGTCCGGTGAAGGGTAATGACGAAAACTAAATGTTTGTTTTAATAATTACGTATTATGTACTAGAATTTCCACTTATGTTGCAGATTTCGTATGGAAACTAATAAAACTAGAAGTAAAATTATTACAAGGGTAAATTATTTTAAAATAAAATATTTATATTTCAGTTACAATGAATAAACGAAAAATTTACCCTCGAACTTCGAAAGAAGCACAAAGATTATATAAACGACGTAAGTATGCTGAAATCAAAACTGATCCTGAACTATATGAAAGACAAAGGGAGAAAGAAAGGGCAAAATATAAAAAAAGGAGAAAAAACAAGTAGTCGGAATTAATGAAAAGTCCCCACGTGAAATTAGAGCTCAGAGAAAAAAATGGCGAGAGGCGTCAAAAAAATATTGTTTGAATAAAAAAGAACAGGCTAAATCACCTTCTTTACCAGAACCAGTTTTCATTGAAGTTAGAGCTGATGCTAATAGTGCAGGAAATGAAGAACCAAATCAGAAATCTGATTATATGCAGATACCGGAGACTAAAACTAGCACAATAAGAAAAATTCGTTACATAGAGCAGAAGAAACGCAAGATACTTCAAAATATTATCATTCAACTGAAAAAGAAAAATGTTGCTTTAGAAAAGAAAATAAATCTACTAATGAACGAGAAGAAGATAGAACGTAAAATACCTAGAAAAACAGGGAAATCAAGAATAGAACCACTAGTACAGAAACATAAAGAAGATAGGAGAACTAATGTGGCTTTGGTACGATTAGTCTGAAATTTTTATATTGATGATATTAACAGCACACTTGGTGGAGGAAAAAGGAATATATTACCAGACAAAAAATTCAAAAGCAAAAACGTTATTTAAATTCCCCGTTAAAAATCTTGCACCATACATTTTTGGCTACACACAGTAAAGGTCAGCTATGGGTTTTTTTGCAAGCACCGACCATTCTGGGTGCTTCTACCGAAACAAAAAGATAGAGATACCTGTATGAGTACAATACATTGCAATATTGATTTGCTTGCTGATTCCCTTAACAAGGCTTCTATTATTCAGCCGAAAAACTCTCAGGAACTACTCGCACAAACGGCACGGTTGGCGCAGTGGTTAAGCGATTGACTGCTGCGCTGCGTGTCGCAGGTTCGATTCCCGCACGGAACAAATATTTGTATGATCTACAAGTAGTTGTTCCGGGTCTGGCTGTTTGTGTATGTGAGTTTAAATGTTTGTAAACGCACCCACGATACAGGAGAAATCCTAGTGTGGGCAACGTTTTAAAAAAAAAAAATATATATATGTTGCTCCGAACGAAATGACGAATGTTTAACGCGAAAATGTCAGTCATGCAAAGTCAAAGTAGTCATACCATGTAACGAGTTCTCAAATGACCGAATATTGATCTACCATCAATGGATTCGCTGTAGTGAAACTGTACACTCAAAAAAGGGTTCAAAAATGCACCCAATAACCACAAAGAAAGAATTAGTTGGGTCTCCTCTAGAAATACTTGAGAAACTCAATGAGCAGCTGCCGAATTTAATCGAGCACAGCTATAAAATACAAACCCAATATATCAATATGAAGAAGACCCTAAAAGAATCCTTGACCGTAATAGAAGCCGTTATACATTTGATTTCTCCGAAAATTATGGGCTTAAATTCGGAACTGAAGTCCAATCGTTTCACTTTGGTGGAAGTCGAAAAGAAGTTTCTCTTCATACTGCTGTAATATACACATTCGACTTCCATAAGAGTGCAGTTGGAAAAATCTGCGTATGTACCGTCAGTCCATGCGTAAGGCACGATGCATCTGCAATGTGGGCTCATTTGATCCCTCTCATAGATGTGGCCGTGAAAGAAAACCCTTTCATAGAAAGCATTCATTTTCAGTCAGATTCGCCCACGTCGCAATACCGGAATAATTATATATTTTTTATGATAACACAATCGTGGAAAGATTTCCCTAACATGGAATTATAGTGAGTCAGGGCACGGAAAGGGTGCCCCTGATGGCGTAGGCGCGGTAATAAAGCGTACCACTGATTCTCTGGTTAAGTGTGGACATGACGTCGGGACATTTGAACAGTTTCTTAGATGTATTCAAGAACACGTTGAAAATATTAAAATCTTACAGGTAACTGAAGAAAATATCAAAGATAGAGAAAGACATTAAAGAGTAATTTGAAACCGTTTAGTGGCACCCTTTCTGTGCATCAAGTGATGTGGGAGATATTGGCAAAACAGTAGCAGTAAAAGAGCAGCAGTGGTATATAGTTACTTTTTTACTTCGTGGTCAATATTTTACACACAAGTGACAATATAAAGAACATCAACAACCGTAACTATGCTGTTTCAAATACATGACAGACATGTGTATATATGATTATTCACACAGGCCAGTGCATACATATATGCAACCTCCAATACGCCCCCTTAATCTATTACACATGCGTATGATCACTTCTGTACTTGTCAGTACTCGGTACATAAAACTAAATAAATCACTAACACTTCTGTGTCCGACTGTACTACACTGTACCCAAAAGTAGAGTACAAAACAGAAGAAATCTAACAAAATAAAGCATGCATAACAAGAAAATTATCTATTACACAAAACACTTTAAAACAAAAAATACATCAAAACGTTAAACTACTCTTCCGCCCCCATAATAGAATAATTTGACAGGGATAAATCCTTTAAAAATTCTCTAAGTCTCGGGCTGTGTACGCTTTTAGTAAAGATGTCCGCTATCATCTTATCAGTTGACATGTACCTTATTTCGACTTTGTTAAACAGTACACACTCACGAATAAAATGATATTTGATATCTATATGTTTTGTTCTATTATGCATCATTTTGTTAGCTGCAATTTTATGCGCCGACTGATTGTCATTGTAAATTACTACCGCTTTACAATCCACAGTTGTCAAACTGTTTAGTAAACTACGTAAATAAAGAGCTTCCTTCGAAGCTTGACACAATCCTACATACTCTGCCTCTGTGGAGGACAAGGATACTGTCGCTTGCTTCCTACTCTCCCATGACAGTATATTTTTACCTAACTTGAAAATTAATCCTGTGAAAGACTTTCTATCAAGTGCACCTCCCCAACCTGCATCAACGTAGCCTCGTACGTCTAAATCTTCTGACTTCCTAAATGTGAGACAAAGATTAGACGTACCCTTCAAATACCTTAAGACCCGTTTCGCACATTTAAAGTGTATTTCATCAAAATATGAATTAAATTGCGAAAGCACACTTACGGCATGTGCTACGAGTATGTCTGGTCGCGTATTACAGGCCAAATAGTTAAGACACCCTATCAAGCTCTGATATGGCAGATCGCTATGAGAATTTGTGGATCTTTCTAATTTCATCCCGACTTCCATTGGAGTCAAAACTGGCTTAGCATCTGTCATGTTAAAGTCATTAAAAATTTCCGAAATGAATTGTTGCTGATCTAGAAAAATAATATCTTTATCTCTCCTCAGCCTCATGCCTAAAACATGCCTAGCCGCACCTAAATAAACAATATGGACACGTGCGTCACGAGTGTAGTAAATTAATTAAGATCAGTGGTAATGATAAGTCTCTAAATTGTGATGGTTGCGGAGCGAAAGGAGTAATGTACTAAATGTAACAAAAACTTGTCATTTTCATCTGTTACAATCGAATCGTATTCATCAGATTTGGTAAGTGAATACGAACTTAGTAGTCCTACATTCTAAGATAACACTCGAAGTCATAATATTGCCTGTAGTAGTAGTAATAATAGTGTTTATAAAAACAAAAACGGGATGCGCATTCTAATAGTTATCGTAGATCGCCGTGTTTACCATCGCAACCATTTGAACGCATTAATAATTGTCTACGACGAGACACTGGAGCTTGATGCTCAATAAAACATAGGCAATTTACGTGGTATTTATTTAAGACGAATTTAGTTTAACAAACAAAATTAATATGTGCGGACCGATCGATTTCCTCTTGTTGAGAATTTTTGTTCTATATAAATCAATATATCAAAAAAGTCAGGTAGAAATTTTTCCTTCGCCGATAATAGTTGTGCGCAAACTACCCGACACTTATAGCTACTTATCAAAGGAACTTAGCAGCAACTTGACACGCAATATAATATGAAGTCACTAAAGACTCAGGCGTAAATATATTCCCCGCCGTTAAAAGTTGAGATGTAGTAATTATAGATGTGTATGTATACCTATTAATCCATGTAGTTAATCCCAATATATTCAGTATCTACTCAAACTTCGTGTGTTTTACTTGTCTCTTAAGTCCCATCCTTACATGGCGACCCTGCCATATTTGGGGCCTAGGCGATACCGTCACCGGATATCTATCTAGTGTTGCGGCTTCAAATACTCAACATGATTTAATAAAATTAAAATAGAATGAACAACATCAGTGCCAAAATAAACTATTCTACGAGGCCTGTAATTTCGAAAAATTAGTAATGCGAAAATGTGTCGGTCCAGTGTAGAGAAAGAGACTGTGTTCCTGAACCAAAATGCCGCTGGTGCAAATCGGGGGCACGTGGAAGCAGTAAAGGAGCACATGTCGAATATTACCCTTATATTGATAATCATCTGTGTGTTGCTGGGCCTCGGCGTGGTGTACTTTTTGTGGAAGCAGTTCAAGAAATGCCATTTGCAATGGATCCGTGAGGCGAACCTCGCTAATGGACAGACAGATGGTTCTTTCATTAGGCGACGACGACCTAATCTTTATCCTGACTTAAAGATCAACGAGGCTACAGTGTAAAGCAGTGTGAAGTGTTTAAAAGTCAATCCAATTACAGTGAAGTGAAAATCGTGTAAGTTAGTAATTTATGGACAGATGAACACGCGTGGACAATGGTATTTAAATGTTTATTTAATAAATAAGGAAAATCAAAATTGTTATGTATTCATATTACTCATAAATTAATGGCAATATATTTAAATAAGTTACATGAAGAGCTAGTACAAATACGGAGATATTTAATTAAAATTGGGCCATCTCGTAGACAAGGAGATATTTTAGCGAAAAAGCTAGGTGAAGCTCATGTAATTATTAAACAATACAACAATTACATAGAAAACATAAATAGAATAGAGAGGACTACAGAAGAATCGAATAGTATTACAGAATGGTTTGGGAACATTAGTGACTTATATACAGAAATTACTAAGTTGTGTCCAGGAAAAGATAATTGTGATATTTCTATAAAAATGGAGTTTGACTTGAGAGTTGCTTTGAACTTATTACCGGTTATGACAGACGAAATTTCAAATACAAAACAATTGATAGACGGCATAGATTATTACAGTTCGGTCGTAGACACGAAAGCGCACGATTTCAGTAAAGTAAACAGAAAAGTGAGATATGACCAAAACGTTAACCCAGTGTCGTACAAACCGAATGATTTAATTTTAATAAAAAATTAAACAGGTAATAAGTTCCAAAGCATTTATCAAGGTCCATATACTGTAATAAGAGAATGTTCGCCAAATGTAGAAATTATGAAAAATAATAAAATGTATTTAATACATAAGAACAGGACAAAACTGTACATGCCACCTGTATCTTGATAATAGTTATTTAAATATAGGTATTAGACGGGTGTTTATAATAAAATAGGAGATAATTTAGTAATATTTTATGTGTAAAAAAAAAAATTGCAATGTAACAGCATTATTATTATTGTTAATTCGTGTTTAACTATACAATCATAAATATTATAGCGTGAAATGAAATTAAACTGTAGTTCATTTCATTTTTTTATTGCGGTGAAGATGAGATGTAGTAATTATAGATGTGTATGTATACCTATTAATCCATGTAGTTAATCCCAATATATTCAGTATCTACTCAAACTTCGTGTGTTTTACTTGTCTCTTTAAGTCCCATCCTTACAAAGTCTGTGGCTTTTAACTGTCATTCGATTAGGTGTTCCGTCGCTGGCAGAGGGCAAAGTCGCTTGAAAGGCCTTCGGTAACTTCCCTGTGTTGTTTCAACATCTGCTACGCGACATACTCCATCAGGTCCAGGAAAGAGTTTGCTGATTCGGCCAATTCACCAGCACAATGGTGGTAAGTTGTCTTCCTGAAGCAGCACTAGGTCGCCAACGTTCAATGGAGTATCATTGGTGCACCATTTTGATCTTTGCTGCAGCTCCGCCAGGTACTCCCTCTGCCATCTCCTCCAAAAGTGCTGCCGGATTTGTTCAAGTCGTTGGAATATACTTTTGAATCGTAAGATGAGAGTTATTTAATTCTCTGCGACGATATTCTGATGACCAGGGGTCGCACGAATTCGTCAACCACATAACGTCGTCAGTAACACATTCTCATTCTTTTGGCAGTCTGCGGTCGCCCCCCCTCGGATCGCCCAATGTATGACCGAGTTATAATAATAATCATGCATAATAACATTATGACTTGAAAAGAAACAAGTAATTAACCAACCTGGATCTTGCACAAACGATTCTGTAATTAATGACACTGTCATCTTTAGTAATTTTTTTTAGATTTACTTTGACCAGACTCTCTATACTCTCTCTTTCAGTTCTGACGACAATCATAGTTTTCCTTCTGCACATTGTATCTTCTGTTTTGAATTGTTTAGGTATGGTACAAAGTATGAAATATTTTCCTTCGTAAATATTGTTTTGATTTCTTGGATATATTCCAGAAGTGTAGAACTTGGAATTCTTCTGTCTGGATCTTGTCCTAACAAGTTTTTAATAATTATGTTGCAAATCTTTCATCGCCCCGTATTTGACAATAATCCAGATTCTGAGCAAAGGTTTCCTCTAAGGATTCCTTGAGTAAATCTTTGAGCCGCTGAAAATAATAATTTATTTGTATTAGTTTTAGTATAGATGATAAAATTTAAATATAAATTATAGGTAATTTTTTTATCGGCTCAGTAGTTCCAGAGATTACCCCTACATACACAGTCACAAATATTACTTCTTTATAATATTAGTATAAAAGTTAGATAGTACAGATAAGTGCAGTATAGATAGATTTGAGTCATTTAGTACCTAGGGGTAGTTTATTATACAAAGTTCAATGGGGAAAATGCCTACACACAAAAAGCATGCTCAGATTGTGTTACAGCAACGCGATTTAGCCACCTTCTAGTAACGATACTTGGCGCTTTTTGCGATTCTCTGTAATGAGTTTCTTTTGAACTTCTTTTTTTTTTAAGAAGGAAGATTTGATTTTTTGGGTAAAGGAGTGGTTTTTCCGTCTTTCCACATCGATGGAATAAAACACCCTAGGAGACAGACTAATTTAGGATATAGCATAGGATATAAAGGATTTCGTCGATGACATGGAGTATCATTTTCCGATTTACACTACCAACTGCGTTGGATGTGATTGAAACTACGCTCTTCTTTAACATCACAATCAGAGAATTGATTAAAAATAAATTGAGGATGGTCCGTAGTTAAAAGCCAGAAAGAAGAAACAACCAAAATTCAAGCCAAAACATTAGAAAACACAGCAATGGTCGGCTAAGTGCATGCAGGAAGACAGGAACGCGAGTCAAGACAATAACAGCCAAGCAGCTACAGACAACCAAACCGCTCCACACAGACAAGTAGCCTCAGACAATCAAACAATTCCAAGCCATCAAGCAGTACCCAACCAGACACCTGCTACTGCTTCGGTCAAGTGCACCGATTCAAGTGTTCAGCCAATGGAGCCAAGTGCAAGAAATGTGGAAAATTCAACCACTTCGCTGTTATATGTCGCTACATGGCGTACATAATCCGGCAGACTCCCTTAAAGTCGGACTGCATCCAATATGGATGAAGGGTCTCGTCTCTAGCTAAGTACAGCGGTCTCATCATATTGACCACTGTTGGTTGCTCTCCTAAGAGCGTAATCTGCCCTTCAATTCGATCGGCAGGTGTTAATTTGTGAGCGTTAGTAAAGTGCGTCACATTTCTTTCTAAAATGCACCTATCATAATAGGCGTTTAGCGGTTCTCCTTGCTCCTTATTTGGGTACCGCAATGTTTCCAACTCATTTGAGAAGCTCTTCCAGCTTTCTTCGTGTCAAGGGATCCTCCCACCATCTTGGGGGCGTACTTTTGCAAACGATTAAGAAAACGTGCAATTAAAAGAATATCAGTTGTTAAGCCAACGTCATAATCATAGTTATCAGGAATGATATCATTCGGATTAATCAAGAGATGATTGTTCCATACTGCGCCTGGAATTGGCGAATTGTTTTCGAATCTTTGTCGTTGCACTAGCGGCGTGTCTAGATCGGAGAGTAACTCTACTATCTCACGAAGAGATGAGAGCATGACATTTTCTGGTATTGGGATTACCCCTTCAGCGTTTTCGCTCTTCGCGACGACTGGTAGGTGATATACCTACATAATGTCATGAAAGTTCAAAAGACATCAATTATTTTCTTTATGGTCACTGGAACCATACTACAAGTTTTCAAGATCATTTAAGCTGCAGGAGTCAGTCCTGTGTGCTGATAAACAGCATCTTTAAATCTAGGTACCGTTGTAAAATCTGATTTGAGTGAAAGTATTTTGGCTTCCAACAGTCCTAGGTGTACCTAGGACTGTTAACGCTCAATATATCGAGTGTACTCGATATATTGAACGTTAATGTTTGGCACTCGTAAATCGTTGCCATATTGGCGAGCAGTATAAGCTAACTGCACCGTTGCCATTCCTATGCCGCGACTTGTTACAGGTAACATTATTGGCTGAATTGCCTGTGGCTCAGCTAATTTACTAAGGGCATCTTCGTCTAATCCTACGAACAGCTCCATCTTAATTTCTTCTTGTCGGGCGTTTCTGTTTTTTGTACCATTCTTCTCTTGGAAGTTGTCCCACCTTCTTCTTTTTATGGACCTGGTGGCCGGGATTTCGGCGTATTCTTCGACGATCGTCTTCTGGCGGATCATCGTACCGATTTATTCGGTCTTCACGATCATGTTATGGGCATTTGGCGGTTTCTTAAAGTACGCGCGGTATTGCTTGAGAATATTTTAGTGTGCTCCAGACCGGCCAATCCAAATCTAAAAGCAAAAATCCAAATCTAACATGGTGTCAGAAGAAGAAGACGACGCAGTCAGTAGGGTCGAGGAGAATAAAAAGTCCATTTCACGATGAAGATGGTGCACGTTCCGGCACGGCATCGGGATTATCCGTTAGTTCAGGACACCTCGGACCACTAGACCTAAAAAGCCATAACACGGCTGTGACATGGAGGAACTGGATCACGCAATTAAAAATTTACTTGCGAGCTAACAATCTCGAAAACGAAAGAGACAGCCGCAAGGTGACCATCTTGCTTCACTTTATCGAAGCCGAACCCCTAGCAATATTCTACTCCTTCAACGTAGACATCGACGTTATCGTGTTCGACGATCTCGTCTCAAGATTCACCAACCACTTCACGCCACGGACCAACACAAATTATTCAATAGGCGTCAGGGCGAAGACGAGATAATTGGCGAATACGTCAATGATTTAAAAAATATCAGCAGACAATGCGCGTTAAACACTCTAGAAGACAGTTTCACCAGGGATATATGTATTTAGCTGGAATCTCAACTCCCAAAACCACTATACAAGCTGAAATTTTAATGGTTGTTTTCCCGCGGCAAAATGATTTGCCCTAAGCAGTACTATTGAATCATAGAGTAAAACTTAAAAAATATAAATGTTTTTGTTTTAAAATAATTTAAAAAATATGCATCAACTCGAAAGCGTGAGAAACAATAGTAGTAGTTCACTAGACATGACGTAGTACTACTCGAACCGAATGCGCTGCTGCGCGATGCAGACAAAGAAAGAAAGAAAGAAAGAAAAAGTATTTATTGGGACTCATACAGGAAGTTCACATTTTAAACTAAACACACTCATAGTAACACAAATAAAAACAAAAGTAAAATGAAAACAAAACCTGTACGGAGCCAAAAGGCTCCTATCTCAGCATGATGCTGCGACATTTAAAAATAAGTGTCGCAGCGCTGGTATTCTGATAGGGCCCGCTGTGATGTCACGGACAGATACAGAAATAAAAGTAAAATAAAAAATAGATGTGTAAAATAAGATTTAAAAAAATAATTAAATATTAAATATAAAAATAATAAAATAATAAAATTTTAAATATATATATATTTAAAATTTTATAATTTTATTATTTTTGGACATAACGAACAAAGACGACAGATGTCGTACACACACCTGGCAACAAGGGACGTATATAAAAGGGTAAGAACGGAAACAACAAACTCAGTTCGGCATGAACAACGCATACCACATCATCACCTCCGTCGAAATACAATCATTACTACCGCCAGACGAACCAACACCACGCAACCATGTCGGAAACGGAAGACGTATAAGTAATATTCGAAGAAGAGTGGACCGAGAGCTACACACTCCCACAGGAAGAAAAGACTCCGGAAGAATTAGAAGGATCTTTGACACCCCCCAAGAGTCCATCGCCAGAACAAGCACCACCGACGCCAGAGCCAGTAGCCCCGAAGAAACGAGCCTTGCAATTACGGCAAGCACCGACCAAGAAACAACGAACGGAAACGAAACAGGCAATGCAACAGGAACACAAACAACTACAACAGCAACAGAAGAAGAATACAACTCCGACACATTGGATTGCTCAATGGGCGAAAGACAACCTTACATCAATCGAAATAAACTGTCTCCTTGGAAAGTCGTCGCTCGCCATACTGGAACAAGAAGAACTCATTACCACATCATTTACATCTCCACCGCAAAAAACTGGGGGCATAACTCAAAGCTTGGAAAAGCTATTAGATCCAAGGAGCACAAATGTACTCAAATTGCATGTATTCAGTGCCTTTTGGAGTATATTACTACCGGCCCTGACCGTACAACACTTAAACAAATTCTCACCGAACGTGACAAAAAGGTGGCAATCTGCGTCGCTCATTCGCTGGGAATTGACCCTAAACAAAACAAAGGTAACACTAGAGATACCGAAAGGGGAAATAATCTATTTCGACATGAAAGCACAGAACGAAACCCAGTTCAAAGACAACTGGATTACGGAAATTCTACATCCAATGAAAACATATTTGAAAGCCCCAACAATTATGAACAACAGCGTGCTCAGTGTGAAGACGGACACGATGACATTGGAAGTGAACAGAATGCCCTTCTTGAACAAACAGGACTCAACAATAGCACAAGACGTACAAAACTTATCAGAGAAAATCAAGAACTTGTGCTTCACTTATGTAAAAACAAAGCTTTTGACGAAGGGGAAGCTACACGACTACTATGCAACACGCCTCAAGGGATTGCAGTTCAATTTAACAGAAACTTCGGAGAACGACTTACAACAGCACTACGTATCGCCAAAACACTGGTATTTCAAGAATCGCCCCAACAAAGACTACAGAGAGCAAAACAATACGAACTACAACATGACCCATCAGCAAACGAACCAACAACCATCGAACAAGGACTGGATCAACTAGTATCACTATTAGAAGACAACAACATACACCCATACACATTCGCAAAAACAACAAGGGCACATTTCCATGGCGAAACAAATAAAAAAAACAACTTATTCTTCTACGGACCACCGAGCACAGGAAAAACAATGATAATGGACACATTAGCAAGCATGCACTACAACATAACAAGACTAACAGGACTAACACCACAATCATCATTCAACTTCGCAAGCCTCATAAACACCAACGCATGCTTCATGGACGAATGTAAACTCACCGACAACCAGTTCGAACAATGGAAACTACTAGCAGCAAGACAACCAATGTCAACAGACGTCAAATACAAAACAAGACAAGACATCATAAACTGCATACTATACACAGCAAGTAACTATCCAATCTGCATGTACGTCAACGTAGCAGAAGCAAACGAAGCAGTAGAAACAAGAACAATAACATACTACTTCTCCAAACCAACAAACCACTTCAAACTTAATCCATTCATATGGGAAGCATTCTGGGAAGTATACGGAATATAAAATAAGCTAGACAATAAGTAATAATAATAATAATAAACGGTGACGGTTACTATAAACACTAGACATTAAGCATTATAATGGAACAAAAAAATAAATAAAACACAAAAAAACCGACTATCATTGCACCTGCACCCCATTACCTATAAATAACCCGACACACACACACGACGCCATAATGGAACAGACCGGCGAGAAACAAACAGGTTACACATTACCAGGCTATAAATACCTGGGACCGGGCAACGAACTAGATCAAGGAGAACCAACAAATGAACTAGACCGAATAGCACAAGAACACGACAACGAATACAATCAAATACAATTGGAATACGAAGAAGGAATAAAAACAGGAAAAAACGAACAAAACTTAAAAAAACAAGCAACAACACAAGTCAAACAAGCAGACGAAAACTTCCTAAAACAGGTCTACAATTACACACCAGAATCAAGATACGACTCACTAGCAAGAGTAGCAGCATTAACAGGAATAGGAACAAAATACCTAGGAGAACGAGTACTAGGAACAATATACCCAAGATTCAGAGCAGCAAGCACAACAACAAAAAAAAACCTCATCATGGAAAGCACAAATACAATACTACCAACCGTAGTGGCAAACGGAGTAGACAATGAAATGAACAAAAAAACCTTCAAATTCAAAAAAATGTTCAATTTCCACATAAAAAGCTCACTATGCACATACCTAAGTGAACAACCAAACGCAAACGCAGCAAACGGAAGAATTATAATCAGAACATACATACACACATTACCATGGGACAAACTATTCATGTACCTAACCCATAAAGAATACGACGACATTCTAGAAACAAATCACACAGCAACGGTAAAAAGCAACTACATCAAAATATACAATCTAGGAAACAGAACACCGTTCGTAGCATCATCAGGAAACGTCCAATACGCAAACGCAAATTCACAAACAACAATAGGAATCTGGGAAGACATGGGAAGACACGGCATGGTGAAAATGGGAGAAAACCTAAAACCAGAAACGCTATACGGGAAAAAAATAGGAAACCTCGCAATCCAAAACCAACACCGACAAATACCAGGAGAAAACCAAAGCGCGGCATGTCAAGGCAAATTCATAGACAACAGAATGGAATACTGGTATCACAACGGAATATACGACTTAACAACGGGCCAATTAAAAACAGCAAGCATAGAAAAATACTCATACCTACCAGCATTAATAGCAAGCGCAACAAAATACCTAAATGCAACAAACACAATAGGACAAATCTACGAAAAACACTACCAACCATCAGACGGAACATTTCACTTAAGCAATTACGCATGGAGATTCCTAAAATACGACTACCTAAAATCAAGAAATGCCATACACAACGTAGTACTAAGAGACGGAGTCCAATCAGCAGTAACTCATAGTGCCGCAGAACCATTAAAATACGAATACGCGACAATCGATAACCAGTTCTACAGCACCTTCCAAGACGTACCACACTTACAACATCCAACACCAATAGGAATTGGAATCATACCATTACTAAGCTCTGACGGAAACCACGAAAACAGCATATTAAACATCATGGTGGAAACAGGAATAGAAATCGAAGCAATGTCACATGGACAAAACATACTATACACAGCAATGAGAAATCCACAACCAAATCCATTAGTAATGGGATACAGAGTAATCGACCACAAAGTAAGTAACCTAATACTGGGACACCAAAAAATAACAGACTTAATCGACACCCCACAAGAAGGCCAGCCAGCACCAAACACCGAAGAAATGGAAATCACCGTTGGGCGACCACGACGAGAAGCAGTAGACACATACGATCACACAACGCTAGAAAACCGACAAACACTCATAGAAAACGAAATAAAACAACTACAAGCAGAAAACAGATTCGAAACAACCGAAATAACCGCAATTAAACAAAAACAGGAAACAGAGCTAAAAAAAATTACTGACATAGACCAACGTGCACAAACAGAACACAACGCAATAGGACAACTAAAACGAAAGGCCGAAGAAGCATACTCAGCAATACAAAGAATCGAGGCTAAAATTAATAAACCAGCAGATGCACAAACGAGACAACAACAGCCACCAGCGGCAATACCACCTGCACCAAAACCACCTGCACCAAAACCACAGGGACAGCTGCCGCCAAGACGACAACCACAACAATCTCATATTAATATTAATAAATAAAAACTTACATGTTAATAAATAAAAACTTACATGATATCAAAAGCCTTTTATTTCAACACAACACAACTGCACAGCACAAGATCAAGATGAAAACTGATTCACAATATAAACTCACAAATCCAAAGTAGTCGTTAAATCCTCAAAAGGACGCACAGGAGAGTAGTCTACCGACATTCTTGAGCGTCGAACGGGCGGACCGGTTGCAGACGGGGTGGATGTCCTTGGCGGACGCCAGATACCAGTCGAGCGAGCACGCACGGGAACCGGCACGGGGGTCGACGTCCTATGGGAGAACAAGGTCAAGCTACAGTACACCCGTCCAATATGGTCAGGTTAGGTTAGGTTAGGTATGTCGTGCGGTGTTCCACAGGGCTCGGTCGTAGGGCCGCTCCTGTGGAACATCGGGTACGACTGGGTGCTGAGGGGTGAACTCCAGCCGGGCGTGGACCTGACGTGCTATGCGGACGACACGCTGGTCACGGCCCGGGGGAGTTCGCACAGGGAGGCAGCGTTGCTGGCGACGGCGGCGGTCTCACAGGTGGTGAGCCGCATACGGCGCCTCGGCCTGGAGGTGGCCCTCAACAAGTCGGAGGCCATGGCGTTCCATGGTCCCCGGCGGGCGCCGCCAGCCGGATCACACATCGTGGTCGGTGGGGTTCAGATTGCTGTCGAGTCCACCATGAAGTACCTAGGATTGGTGCTCGACAGCCGGTGGGACTTTGGACCCCACTTCCGGCGGCTGGCGCCCAAGTTGATGGGCGCGGCTGGGGCGCTGTCAACGCTGCTTCCCAATCTGGGGGGCCCGAGCGTCGCCTGTAGGCGGCTTTACGTGGGGATCGTGCGATCGATGGCCTTGTACGGGGCCCCGATCTGGGCGGCTGACCTGACGGTACTTCCCGAAGCAACCATGCCCCGAGAGCACCTGCGTCACCCGAAACGACAGGGAGCCGTGCCTCCTCCCGAGCCAAAGGTCGAGCACCGGCCGGACCGCCTCGATCGTACCGAGGCCGGCGGTAGGGCGTGAAAGCCTGTCCCGCCATTCCACCACCAGGACCTCGCGAAGCTGTGACCGACGCAGCTCCACATGTCGCTGCATCAGCCACTCGCCCCGCGCCCTCGCTTCCTCGCGCCACCGATACAATGACGCGAGTACTTTCGCCTCCAGGTCCCAGGGCGGGGATCCGGCCAGTGAGCAAGCCGCCTCGTAGGAGATCGTGCGATACCCCCTGATGACTCTGACGGCCATTGCTCTCTGCGGTCTCCGCAGAACAGCGATGCTGCCGGCCGTCAGGTCAGCCGCCCAGATCGGGGCCCCGTACAGGGCCATGGATCGCACGATCCCCACGTATAGTCGCCTACAGGCGACGCTCGGGCCCCCCAGATTGGGAAGCAGCGTTGACAGCGCCCCAGCCGCGCCCATCAACTTGGGCGCCAGCCGCCGGAAGTGGGGTCCAAAGTCCCACCGGCTGTCGAGCACCAATCCTAGGTACTTCATGGTGGACTCGACAGCAATCTGAACCCCACCGACCACGATGTGTGATCCGGCTGGCGGCGCCCGCCGGGGACCATGGAACGCCATGGCCTCCGACTTGTTGAGGGCCACCTCCAGGCCGAGGCGCCGTATGCGGCTCACCACCTGTGAGACCGCCGCCGTCGCCAGCAACGCTGCCTCCCTGTGCGAACTCCCCCGGGCCGTGACCAGCGTGTCGTCCGCATAGCACGTCAGGTCCACGCCCGGCTGGAGTTCACCCCTCAGCACCCAGTCGTACCCGATGTTCCACAGGAGCGGCCCTACGACCGAGCCCTGTGGAACACCGCACGACATGAACCTAACCTAACCTTTTTTTTTTTTTTTTTTTGTTCCGGGGTGGAAAATCCTCATGGATGTCCTCCGCCCTGGGGCGGGCGGAGGGGTCTGTCAGACTCTTACTGACTAAAAACCACCCCGGTGTTCCGTCTCACACCTACGCCGGGGGTCACGGGAACGAACATACTTCCGCGACCCCCGACTGGTGCCGGCCCGCCACTGCAGGCCTCTCCTCCGGTCGAGGGGGGGAGTGAGGTGTTTGACTCCCCCCGCGACGTCTCAGAGGGGCGCGCGTGGAACACTACGCGCCGCCACCTCGGGTCCGATATATGGGGGGCGACGGACGTCCCCTAGTCCGTCGTCCCTGGACCCATTTAGGGGGGCTGGAAGAGGGCGTTGTCCGCCCTCCGCCGACGCCCGGTGCGCCTGCTGCGGGCCGGGTTAGTGGACGAGATCTCCCTTTCCCGTTCCGCAGCCTCCTTCTGCGAAATTACTGTCTCGCAGAAGGAAACCACCGCGTCCCAGGACTCCTCGCTGTCGACCATCGAACGAGCGACGGCCGGCAGCGAGAGGTCACTGCCTACTCCAGAGATGAGGGCACGGCGCGGCTCCTCCCAAGCGGCACACTCTGCCAGCGTATGCCACGCCGTGTCCTCCCGACAGTCGACGCAGTGGTGACACCGGGCGTCCGGCTCCCTGTTTATGCGACACAGGTACTTCCCGAAGCAACCATGCCCCGAGAGCACCTGCGTCACCCGAAACGACAGGGAGCCGTGCCTCCTCCCGAGCCAAAGGTCGAGCACCGGCCGGACCGCCTCGATCGTACCGAGGCCGGCGGTAGGGCGTGAAAGCCTGTCCCGCCATTCCGCCACCAGGACCTCGCGAAGCTGTGACCGACGCAGCTCCACATGTCGCTGCATCAGCCACTCGCCCCGCGCCCTCGCTTCCTCGCGCCACCGATACAATGACGCGAGTACTTTCGCCTCCAGGTCCCAGGGCGGGGATCCGGCCAGTGCGCAAGCCGCCTCGTAGGAGATCGTGCGATACCCCCTGATGACTCTGACGGCCATTGCTCTCTGCGGTCTCCGCAGAACAGCGATGCTGCCGGCCGTCAGGTCAGCCGCCCAGATCGGGGCCCCGTACAGGGCCATGGATCGCACGATCCCCACGTATAGTCGCCTACAGGCGACGCTCGGGCCCCCCAGATTGGGAAGCAGCGTTGACAGCGCCCCTGCCGCGCCCATCAACTTGGGCGCCAGCCGCCGGAAGTGGGGTCCAAAGTCCCACCGGCTGTCGAGCACCAATCCTAGGTACTTCATGGTGGACTCGACAGCAATCTGAACCCCACCGACCACGATGTGTGATCCGGCTGGCGGCGCCCGCCGGGGACCATGGAACGCCATGGCCTCCGACTTGTTGAGGGCCACCTCCAGGCCGAGGCGCCGTATGCGGCTCACCACCTGTGAGACCGCCGCCGTCGCCAGCAACGCTGCCTCCCTGTGCGAACTCCCCCGGGCCGTGACCAGCGTGTCGTCCGCATAGCACGTCAGGTCCACGCCCGGCTGGAGTTCACCCCTCAGCACCCAGTCGTACCCGATGTTCCACAGGAGCGGCCCTACGACCGAGCCCTGTGGAACACCGCACGACATGCGGCGCTGGTTAACGCCATCACGTCCCACGTAGGTGACACACCTCTCGGACAGATAAGCCCCAACGATGTGGCAGAGGTAGGGAGGCACCCGATGATACCGCAGTGCCTCCCGAATACAACTCCAGGGCAGGGTGTTGAAGGCGTTAGAGATGTCCAAGGACACCGCCAACATCACCCCGCCCCGAGACACCGCTTCCTCCGCCAGGACCCTCACCCGCGACACAGCGTGGATGGTAGAGCGCCCATGCCGAAACCCGAACTGACTGTCGTCCAGGTCCGGCCCCTCTCTGCACAAGTGGCCGACGAGGCGGGCTGCGATTATCCGCTCAAACAGCTTACCCACCTCGTCTAGCAGCACTATGGGCCGGTACGCGGACGACGAGTCCGCAGGGCGCCCCGCCTTCCTGAGCAGGACCAGACGACCAGATTTCCACAAAGTGGGAAACTGGCCCCGCTCAAGACACGCTGTGTAGAGTCCTCTCAGTTGGGGCTCAAGCTCCTTCAGAGCGAGGGCTAACACGCAGCCGTGGATCCCGTCGGGCCCCGGAGCCACGTTTTTGGCCCGGAGCCGCATCACGGCTGCCCTCATCTCTGCCTGTGTCACCTCTGGGACGCTGATGGCGTTCTCTTCTGTAGACTCTGCGGCTGTGGGCAAAGCCATCGGCGGCGGAGTATGCTCCGCTCTTGTCGGGAAGAGGGCTGCGACTACCTCCTCCAGCAGCTCGGGTTGGAGACTCTCCGTAAGTGGGGGCGCCGCGGCTCGAAGTTTCCCTCGGACCGCGCGATAAGGGCGCCCCCACGGATCCCCGTCTAGAGTCTCCAACATCTCCTCCCTGGCTCGCGTCCTCGACTCGCCGATGGCCAGCCCCAGAGTCTCCTTCGCCGCGCGGTACACCTCATACAGCGCGGCTTCTTCGTCAGGGACCCGACGACGTCTCCTCCGGTATCGGGTGTACTGGCGTCTGACCGCCACGCACGCGACGCGCAACTGCGCGATCTCGGCAGTCCACCAGTACACCTGGCGCCTTCCTGTCTGTGCGTGGACCCGGGGCATCGACGCGTCGCAAATTTGCGTCATCGCCCCGCGGAACCACAGCGCCTCCTGCTCGACGTCGACGGGTCCGGTCGTTGCCGACTCCCGGCTCCAGGCCTGGACAATAGCGGCCTCCTCGAGAAGCTCCCTGTCGATGCGCTTACGCGCCCAGTGCGGACCGTCCGTTCGCGGGGCCGGCGAACCACGGCCGCCAGTGGTCTGGGCGGAGACGTCGAAACGGATGTATCGGTGATCCGACAACGTCTCCACCTCCACGGCGACCCGCCAGTCGCGGACACGGCACGCAACAGCGGGGCTAGCGAACGAGACGTCCACTATAGAGCCGCCCCGCTGCCGCACGCACGTGTAGACCGAGCCCCGATTTAGGACGGTCAAGCCAGTCGTGACCGCCCACTCCTCCAACACCTCACCCCTAGCATCGGTCACCGGGGATCCCCACGCCGCAGATTTGGCGTTGAGATCTCCGAGCAACAGCACGGGGCGAGGGTGGAGTCGGCCCACGACGGCACCCAACTCGACAAGGAACCTCTCGAAGTCGGCGAGACTCTTGTTGGGCGAAAAATATGCCCCAACCGTGCCAATGCCGTCCGCGAGGGCGGCTACCCAGCCGTGACCTCGGGACGGGTTGACAAGAGCCCCGCCAATGATGGCCACCAAACCGTCAAGGTCTCCCACCCAGTTATCCCGGGGGGGGACGAAGTACGGTTCGGCGACCACAGCCACATGAATCGACCACTCTGCCATGCTCTGGAGGAAGAGATCCTGAGCTCTAGCAGAGTGGTTGAGGTTGCCCTGGAGGAAATGGTGCAGCGCCATTTATGCGCAGTCCATCCCCTCCGCACCATTCCTAGGCCGGGAGTCGGCCGACGAGCTGCCAGGCTGAGGGGGGGGTAAAGAGCCCCCGGCAGCCTTGGCACCCCCCCTCTTCCGTTGGGTGGGTGCGCCACAGGCTTTTCCGCCAGCTCTGTGCCCAGCGGGCCTCCCTGCAGCTGTACAGAGGCTGCAGTTTGGCGCCGCGGAGCACTGGGCCGCCTTGTGGCCGGGCTGGCCGCAGCGATAACATTGCTCGCTGCGGTCCGTTTCGGCAGTGCACCGCGCCCGGACATGCCCAATGTCCAGGCATCGGTAGCACCGCATAGCCCTGGGCTGCAGCAGCTTGACCCTCGCTGCAACCCACCCCACCCTCAAACGTCCCCCTTCAGCGACCTTACTAGCCGCCGCCACCGGGCACCGCACCCAAATCGTGCCGAGCCCGGAAGCGTCGGCCCGAATGTCGCCCGTCCGCACGTCCCCGGGTGGACATCCGCCGGCCTCGGCGACGGCCGCCACGACCTCAGCCGGGGTCGTCGAGTCGTCCAAGCCATCGACGCGCAGCTCTGCGGTCTTCATCGGCCTGGACACTCGGACGTCCTCCGGGTTGAGAACCTCCCTCAGCTTGGCGGCCAGGATGTCGGCCTTTTCCCCGCTGGAGACTCCCGACACCTCAAGAAGCCGCGCCCCCGTCATCGCCGGCTTCAATCTGAAGCCAGACGGTGTGCCAAGGTCCGGGAACGCGACTTTGGCTTTAGCCTCCGTCAGGACCGCCTTATACGTAACGCCCCTTTCAACGGCTCCGGGCTGCAGTGTAATTACTACAGCCGCGGAGCGTGGGGCTCTGACCTTAGGCGGTCCCTTTGCCTTCTGGGGTGCGGGTGCTACAGCGGGTGCTGGTGCTGGCGGCGCTGTCTTCTTCTTCCCCTTCTTATTCCTCTTGACGACCGTCGTCCAGGTCTCCGAGCTAGGCCCAGGCGCGGTCGCCAGAGGTGCCGCTGGAGGTGCCGCAGTGCGGGAGGTGGCCGTCTGGGGCGTGGGCTTTTTGGCGGCTTTCCCCCCGGATTGACTAGGTTTAGCCAGCACGGCCGTCGGGCTCCCCCCGTCAGACGCCTCCTTCCTTCGCCCGTCCCCAGCGAGCGGAGGGCGGACGGACACTTCCGGGAGGAGTCTCGACTCCATCGCCTCAAGGCGGGCACCCACCATATCTCCGCACTGCATCATGCAAATGCGGACGATCTTTTCGACCTCCGCATCCTCAAGTGCAGGCTTCGACGCAGGCGATGGAGCCGACGACGGGGTCGCAACGCGAGAAGACCCGGTGGCCGCGGGAGCCATTCTCTGGGCGGCAAACTGCCGCTTGAGGTCCTCGAGCTCGGATCGGAGACGGCCGTTCTCCTCCCACAGCTTCGCTGTCTCCTCCGTGCCCGTGCGCTTCACGAGGACCTCAACCGCCTCCCGGATGCCCTCAGCCGCCTCCTTCAGAGCGCGCGTGAACGTGCCCTTCAAGTTGCCCGATTTGGTGGCAACCCTCAGGACGACGTCCACGCCGTCTAAAACCTGGCGACTGAGCGCCACCGCCGTAGGGCTCCCTCCGGCCATCCGGGCAGAGCGCCGCTCTCGGGCCTGCCGGGCCAACTCACTGACCTCGTCAGCCACGACAGCCCTTTGCTGCGCCCGCTTAGCGGCAGCGGCCTCCGCGCGATTTTCGCCCAGCAGGGACATAGCGGAGCCCCCGCTCGAGTCCGCCATGGTCAGCCCTGGGTCGCTCTCCGCGCCCTCCATGCGCTCCACTGGAGCTGGCGCAACAAAGCGACCTCGCCCATCACGCTCCGGCGGCATCCGAGCGTTGGCCCCACATGGCACCATTCGGGCTCTGCCCCTCCGAGCCGATGCCACCTTAGCGGCCACCTCCGGATTTTCCTCGTTTGAGGAAAGGCTGCGCTTTCGAGATCTGGATCTAGATCCAGATCTAGAGGCGCGCCCGCGTGTCGTCTCCCTGCACTTAATGTCCCTTTCGGGACTGGAGCCTCCTCGGCCCTTGTTGCCGTTGCCGGCAAGCGGTACCTCCGCCATAATAGGCCCACCAGTTTCTTCAATCTGCGAGCGTCCCGAGCCTACGCTCGCCACGCTCGCCGACCTAATCCTTCCGGACGCACTAGCACCCATCTGCTCGACCAAAACGATCGGCACCTTCTCCGGTTTTCTAGTGCGCCCGCGTGTGCTCTCAACGCACATCAAGTCCCTTTCGGGACTGGAGCCTCCTCGGCTCTTGTTACCGTTTCCGGCAAGCGGCACCTCCGCCAAAATAGGCTCATCATCTTTTTTATTGTTTAATTTATTCGTATTCATTTTGTTCCCACGAGTGCTTAGGAAATATATGTCCACCTAGGCAGAGCCTTTTACCTAGGTAAGCCTATATACTGTAGAGGACGGCAGGTATCTACAGGTGAAACGCTAGCGACTGGTCCCCCACCAGCCACTCATCCTCTCGCCGCGCTTCAGAGCTTAGGATTGGGTCCCTACTTAACCTAACCTAATTATATACACATGTTTTTTTTTTTTTTTTTTTTTTTTTTTTATTTTTTTTTTTTTTTTTTTTTTTTTTTTTTATTATCCTAACCTAACCTTACCTAATCCTCCCCGGTCTACGCCCACTCACCTTCCTCTGTAAGCAGAGGGGGAGTAGACGTGTATAGCCCGGTTCCCTTCACCGCCCATCAATGATGATCGGTGATTGGAACCATGACCCTTCCCCGTGTGTTGAAGATTAGCCGCCAGCCCCAAGTGTCCACCAAAACCTGGTGGGCAGTTGGAGCCGACGTTGTCCAGGGTGCGCCACGAGGAGGCTCTTCAACATGCACCCCGGGCTTCAACCAACCTAACCTTTTTTTTTTTTTTTTTTTTTTTTTTGTTCCGGGGTGGAAAATCCTCATGGATGTCCTCCGCCCTGGGGCGGGCGGAGGGGTCTGTCAGACTCTTACTGACTAAAAACCACCCCGGTGTTCCGTCTCACACCTACGCCGGGGGTCACGGGAACGAACATACTTCCGCGACCCCCGACTGGTGCCGGCCCGCCACTGCAGGCCTCTCCTCCGGTCGAGGGGGGGAGTGAGGTGTTTGACTCCCCCCGCGACGTCTCAGAGGGGCGCGCGTGGAACACTACGCGCCGCCACCTCGGGTCCGATATATGGGGGGCGACGGACGTCCCCTAGTCCGTCGTCCCTGGACCCATTTAGGGGGGCTGGAAGAGGGCGTTGTCCGCCCTCCGCCGACGCCCGGTGCGCCTGCTGCGGGCCGGGTTAGTGGACGAAATCTCCCTTTCCCGTTCCGCAGCCTCCTTCTGCGAAATTACTGTCTCGCAGAAGGAAACCACCGCGTCCCAGGACTCCTCGCTGCCGACCATCGAACGAGCGACGGCCGGCAGCGAGAGGTCACTGCCTACTCCAGAGATGAGGGCACGGCGCGGCTCCTCCCAAGCGGCACACTCTGCCAGCGTATGCCACGCCGTGTCCTCCCGACAGTCGACGCAGTGGTGACACCGGGCGTCCGGCTCCCTGTTTATGCGACACAGGTACTTCCCGAAGCAACCATGCCCCGAGAGCACCTGCGTCACCCGAAACGACAGGGAGCCGTGCCTCCTCCCGAGCCAAAGGTCGAGCACCGGCCGGACCGCCTCGATCGTACCGAGGCCGGCGGTAGGGCGTGAAAGCCTGTCCCGCCATTCCGCCACCAGGACCTCGCGAAGCTGTGACCGACGCAGCTCCACATGTCGCTGCATCAGCCACTCGCCCCGCGCCCTCGCTTCCTCGCGCCACCGATACAATGACGCGAGTACTTTTGCCTCCAGGTCCCAGGGCGGGGATCCGGCCAGTGCGCAAGCCGCCTCGTAGGAGATCGTGCGATACCCCCTGATGACTCTGACGGCCATTGCTCTCTGCGGTCTCCGCAGGACAGCGATGCTGCCGGCCGTCAGGTCAGCCGCCCAGATCGGGGCCCCGTACAAGGCCATCGATCGCACGATCCCCACGTAAAGCCGCCTACAGGCGACGCTCGGGCCCCCCAGATTGGGAAGCAGCGTTGACAGTGCCCCAGCCGCGCCCATCAACTTGGGCGCCAGCCGCCGGAAGTGGGGTCCAAAGTCCCACCGGCTGTCGAGCACCAATCCTAGGTACTTCATGGTGGACTCGACAGCAATCTGAACCCCACCGACCACGATGTGTGATCCGGCTGGCGGCGCCCGCCGGGGACCATGGAACGCCATGGCCTCCGACTTGTTGAGGGCCACCTCCAGGCCGAGACGCCGTATGCGGCTCACCACCTGTGAGACCGCCGCCGTCGCCAGCAACGCTGCCTCCCTGTGCGAACTCCCCCGGGCCGTGACCAGCGTGTCGTCCGCATAGCACGTCAGGTCCACGCCCGGCTGGAGTTCACCCCTCAGCACCCAGTCGTACCCGATGTTCCACAGGAGCGGCCCTACGACCGAGCCCTGTGGAACACCGCACGACATGCGGCGCTGGTTAACGCCATCACGTCCCACGTAGGTGACACACCTCTCGGACAGATAAGCCCCAACGATGTGGCAGAGGTAGGGAGGCACCCGATGATACCGCAGTGCCTCCCGAATACAACTCCAGGGCAGGGTGTTGAAGGCGTTAGAGATGTCCAAGGACACCGCCAACATCACCCCGCCCCGGGACACCGCTTCCTCCGCCAGGACCCTCACCCGCGACACAGCGTGGATGGTAGAGCGCCCATGCCGAAACCCGAACTGACTGTCGTCCAGGTCCGGCCCCTCTCTGCACAAGTGGCCGACGAGGCGGGCTGCGATTATCCGCTCAAACAGCTTACCCACCTCGTCTAGCAGCACTATGGGCCGGTACGCGGACGACGAGTCCGCAGGGCGCCCCGCCTTCCTGAGCAGGACCAGACGACCAGATTTCCACAAAGTGGGAAACTGGCCCCGCTCAAGACACGCTGTGTAGAGTCCTCTCAGTTGGGGCTCAAGCTCCTTCAGAGCGAGGGCTAACACGCAGCCGTGGATCCCGTCGGGCCCCGGAGCCACGTTTTTGGCCCGGAGCCGCATCACGGCCGCCCTCATCTCTGCCTGTGTCACCTCTGGGACGCTGATGGCGTTTTCTTCTGTAGACTCTGCGGCTGTGGGCAAAGCCATCGGCGGCGGAGTATGCTCCGCTCTTGCCGGGAAGAGGGCTGCGACTACCTCCTCCAGCAGCTCGGGTTGGAGACTCTCCGTAAGTGGGGGCGCCGCGGCTCGAAGTTTCCCTCGGACCGCGCGATAAGGGCGCCCCCACGGATCCCCGTCTAGAGTCTCCAACATCTCCTCCCTGGCTCGCGTCCTCGACTCGCCGATGGCCAGCCCCAGAGTCTCCTTCGCCGCGCGGTACACCTCATACAGCGCGGCTTCTTCGTCAGGGACCCGACGACGTCTCCTCCGGTATCGGGTGTACTGGCGCCTGACCGCCACGCACGCGACGCGCAACTGCGCGATCTCGGCAGTCCACCAGTACACCTGGCGCCTTCCTGTCTGTGCGTGGACCCGGGGCATCGACGCGTCGCAAATTTGCGTCATCGCCCCGCGGAACCACAGCGCCTCCTGCTCGACGTCGACGGGTCCGGTCGTTGCCGACTCCCGGCTCCAGGCCTGGACAATAGCGGCCTCCTCGAGAAGCTCCCTGTCGATGCGCTTACGCGCCCAGTGCGGACCGTCCGTTCGCGGGGCCGGCGAACCACGGCCGCCAGTGGTCTGGGCGGAGACGTCGAAACGGATGTATCGGTGATCCGACAACGTCTCCACCTCCACGGCGACCCGCCAGTCGCGGACACGGCTTGCAACAGCGGGGCTAGCGAACGAGACGTCCACTATAGAGCCGCCCCGCTGCCGCACGCACGTGTAGACCGAGCCCCGATTTAGGACGGTCAAGCCAGTCGTGACCGCCCACTCCTCCAACACCTCACCCCTAGCATCGGTCACCGGGGATCCCCACGCCGCAGATTTGGCGTTGAGATCCCCGAGCAACAGCACGGGGCGAGGGTGGAGTCGGCCCACGACGGCACCCAACTCGACAAGGAACCTCTCGAAGTCGGCGAGACTCTTGTTGGGCGAAAAATATGCCCCAACCGTGCCAATGCCGTCCGCGAGGGCGGCTACCCAGCCGTGACCTCGGGACGGGTTGACAAGAGCCCCGCCAATGATGGCCACCAAACCGTCAAGGTCTCCCACCCAGTTATCCCGGGGGGGGACGAAGTACGGCTCGGCGACCACAGCCACATGAATCGACCACTCTGCCATGCTCTGGAGGAAGAGATCCTGAGCTCTAGCAGAGTGGTTGAGGTTGCCCTGGAGGAAATGGTACAGCGCCATTTATGCGCAGTCCATCCCCTCCGCACCATTCCTAGGCCGGGAGTCGGCCGACGAGCTGCCAGGCTGAGGGGGGGGTAAAGAGCCCCCGGCAGCCTTGGCACCCCCTCTCTTCCGTTTCTGGGTGGGTGCGCCACAGGCTTTTCCGCCAGCTCTGTGCCCAGCGGGCCTCCCTGCAGCTGTACAGAGGCTGCAGTTTGGCGCCGCGGAGCACTGGGCCGCCTTGTGGCCGGGCTGGCCGCAGCGATAGCATTGCTCGCTGCGGTCCGTTTCGGCGGTGCACCGCGCCCGGACATGCCCAATGTCCAGGCATCGGTAGCACCGCATAGCCCTGGGCTGCAGCAGCTTGACCCTCGCTGCAACCCACCCCACCCTCAAACGTCCCCCTTCGGCAACCTTACTAGCCGCCGCCACCGGGCACCGCACCCAAATCGTGCCGAGCCCGGAAGCGTCGGCCCGAATGTCGCCCGTCCGCACGTCCCCGGGTGGACATCCGCCGGCCTCGGCGACGGCCGCCACGACCTCAGCCGGGGTCGTCGAGTCGTCCAAGCCATCGACGCGCAGCTCTGCGGTCTTCATCGGCCTGGACACTCGGACGTCCTCCGGGTTGAGAACCTCCCTCAGCTTGGCGGCCAGAATGTCGGCCTTTTCCCCGCTGGAGACTCCCGACACCTCAAGAAGGCGCGCCCCCGTCATCGCCGGCTTCAATCTGAAGCCAGACGGTGTGCCAAGGTCCGGGAACGCGACTTTGGCTTTAGCCTCCGTCAGGACCGCCTTATACGTAACGCCCCTTTCAACGGCTCCGGGCTGCAGTGTAATTACTACAGCCGCGGAGCGTGGGGCTCTGACCTTAGGCGGTCCCTTTGCCTTCTGGGGTGCGGGTGCTACAGCGGGTGCTGGTGCTGGCGGCGCTGTCTTCTTCTTCCCCTTCTTATTCCTCTTGACGACCGTCGTCCAGGTCTCCGAGCTAGGCCCAGGCGCGGTCGTCAGAGGTGCCGCTGGAGGTGCCGCAGTGGCCGTCTGGGGCGTGGGCTTTTTGGCGGCTTTCCCCCCGGATTGGCTCGGTTTAGCCAGCACGGCCGTCGGGCCCCCCCCGTCAGACGCCTCCTTCCTTCGCCTGTCCCCAGCGAGCGGAGGGCGGATGGACTCTGCCGGGAGTAGCCTCGCCTCTATGGCCTCAAGGCGGGCACCCACCATGTCTCCGCACTGCATCATGCAAATGCGGACGATCTTCTCGACCTCCGCATCCACAAGTGCAGGCTTCGACGAGGCAGGCGATGGAGCCAACGACGGGGCCGTAACGTGAGAAGACCCGGTGGCCGCGGGAGCCATCCTCTGGGCGGCAAACTGCCGCTTGAGGTCCTCGAGCTCGGATCGGAGACGGCCGTTCTCCTCCCAAAGCTTCGCCGTCTCCTCCGTGCCAGTGCGCTTTACGAGGACCTCAACCGCCTCCCGGATGCCCTCAGCCGCCTCCTTCAGAGCGCGCGTAAACGTGCCCTTCAGGTTGCCCGATTTGGTGGCAACCCTCAGGACGACGTCCACGCCGTCTAACACCTGGCGACTGAGCGCCACCGCCGTTGGGCTCCCTCCAGCCATCCGAGCGCAGCGCCGCTCTCGGGCCTGTCGGGCCAACTCGCTGACCTCGTCAGCCACGACAGCCCTTTGCTGCGCCCGCTTGGCGGCAGCGGCCTCCGCGCGATTTACTCCCAGCAGGGACATAGTGGAGCCCCCGCTCGAGTCCGCCATGGTCAGCCCTGGGTCGCTCTCCGCGCCCTCCATACGCTCCACTGGAGCTGGCGCAACAAAGCGACCCCGCCCATCACGCTCCGGCGGCATCCGAGCGTTGGCCCCACCTGGCACCATTCGGGCTCTGCCCCTCCGTGCCGATGCCACCTTAGCGGCCACCTCAGGATCCTCCTCGTTCGAGGAGAGGCTGCGCTTCCGAGATCTGGATCTAGATCCAGATCTAGAGGCGCGCCCGCGTGTCCTCTCCCTGTACTTTGCGTCCCTTTCGGGACTGGAGCCTCCTCGGCCCTTGTTGCCGTTGCCGGCAAGCGGTTCCTCCGCCAAAATAGGCCCACCAATCTCTTCAGTCTGCGAGCGCCCCGAGCCTACGCTCGCTACGCTCGCCGACCTCATCCTTCCGGACGCACTAACACCCATTTGCTCGACCAAAACGATCGGCACCTTCTCCGGTTTCTTAGTGCGCCCGCGTGTGCTCTCAACGCACATCAAGTCCCTTTCGGGACTGGAGCCTCCTCGGCTCTTGTTGCCGTTGCCGGCAAGCGGTTCCTCCGCCAAAATAGGCACGTCATCTTTTGGTGTATTTTTGTTATTTTTAAGCATTCTGTTCCCACGAGTAATAAAGGAAAGAATGTCCACCTAGGCAGAGCCTTTTACCTAGGTAAGCCTATATACTGTAGAGGGCGGCAGGTATCTACAGGTGAAACGCTAGCGACTGGTCCCCCACCAGCCACTCATCCTCTCGCCGCGCTTCAGAACTTAGGATTAGGAACCTAACCTAACTTAAACTAAATGTTTTTTTTTTTTTTTTTTTTTTTTTTTTTTTTTTTTTTTTTTTTTTTTTTTTTTTTTTTTTTTAATCCTAACCTAACCTAACCTAATCCTCCCCGGTCTACGCCCACTCACCTTCCTCTGTAAGCAGAGGGGGAGTAGACGTGTATAGCCCGGTTCCCTTCACCGCCCATCAATGATGATCGGTGACTGGAACCATGACCCTTCCCCGTGTGTTGAAGATTAGCCGCCAGCCCCAAGTGTCCACCAATACGTGGTGGGCAGTTGGAGCCGACGTTGTCCAGGGTGCGCCACGAGGAGGCTCTTCAACATGCACCCCAACCAACCTAACCTAACCTAACCTTTTTTTTTTTTTTTTTTTTTTTTTTTTACGCTGAGAAATGCATTACGCATGCCCGCTCGTCGGGGGACGAGACGGGGTATGTGGGACTCCCTGCCAAAATGGCAGAATACCCACTAAAACTCAGCGGAGTTCCCTCATCGCCTTGATGGGAGGGTCATGGGAAACCGGCACAGCCTTTACGTCCACAACCCTCCCGGCGCATGCCCGCCTACCTGGCGGGCCCCGCATGCCCCTCAGCCTGGGGGCGATATGGGAATGACCGGGAACACCTGGCCATTCCCGTCCGACACTGGTAGAGGCCTGTGCAATACAGGCAAGGGTGCCCCCGCACCCGCTGCCTGCTGGCCTCCACCTGGGACCTCGCGCCAGACGATCTCGCGTCCAGGCGCCCCTGGTCCCTCCGCAAC